>OY365797.1:20392164-22792164 GCA_959347355.1 Napeogenes inachia
GTTCTGTTACGTGTACGGGAAATGAGAGAGGAAAACGCCTGTTGTGTGATGTTTTTAAATTAAAAGTGGCTTGTAATTTAAACGTTTTAAAAATATTTTGAAACTATATGACTCTACGGATAAAAGTTAACACTTAAAACCATCACCTCTAAATCTATACCATTCCAACAATCCAACTATCAGGGGTCATGGCAAGAATTGATGTACTTTGAAAACATTGAAATTCATATTGTTAACTGTAGGACCTCACTTATTTGTTGCGTTTCTTTAAGTTTTCAGTTTCAAGTTGCCGCTGGTGCCCGCAAACAGTGAGATTTTTTTTAATTATTCATCTATGAGAGTTTTCCCTCTTACGTTACCAGACAGCATTATTATAGTTTGAATACAATTACAACCTTTTTGTTATTAACAATAATATTTTGTTAAGGTAAGGAAAAAAAGACATACTGAGAAGACGTTGTACATATAATGTATTTAAAAAAATATATGTATAGACATTAAAATCTAATATTTATAAGACATGTTTTAGAATCTTAAAAGGTACAAGGACAACTGTTACAATGATTGATTTATCGATAATTTTATTCTAGATAATTCTAGATGTTTGAATTGTAAAATAGAAGCATATTAAGAATCAATATAGATCATGAGTTCTATTAATTAATGTGTAATTTATATCCCAAAGTAGGAAACACAAATCTTAGTAATTCTATACGCGTAGGTACCTACATGTAGTGATAATATGAAATTATCACAATTATCACAGTGTCAGAGCGGACGACCCTCATCACGGACGTGTGGTCGGATTAATCACAGATTAACTCAATTTTCACTGGACAAATCTCCCTTTGTTATACCAAATTGTTCCGCATTTTATCTCCCAATGCCTAGTGGATATTTTGATGGCTTTGTTTCGGAAAAGTGTTGTCGTACATATAATGTTTATAATTTCCGATATTCTTTAAATCTTTTGGTAAATATTTTTACCGCTTAATGATGTCTAAAAAATTTCAGATCTTAAAAATTTTATACAAGTTTTAAAACTATACAACTCGTCAAGTAAGATGGGACCGTATACATGTTTATGGATGGTTTATTTGGTTCTTTCTTATACCGCTTTAAAATATCCGAATAATAAGAATTCAATAATAATCATAGATATTATAAATTTTGAATATTTTTAAAAACTCATTTTTAATAATTTTATGCTTATATCCGTAATTATATTAAAATATCTTTATTATTATCTTTTTGCTTACTCGTGCACTCTACACACTAATCCGGTTATCTTTAATTTTCTGAAAAATCTTTAACGTTTAGAAAAATACATTCCAAGTGATACAAAATAAGCTACTATATCGAAATGTTCTAGAAATAATATCACTTTATCTGGACCACACTCTTAGCTTGGTTATCGAGGTATTATAAGGAACTAACTAATAACCAATATTAGTTATTTATCTGTAGGCGGAACATCGAGCAACTATAATATAGTGTATTTAAAGATGGAAGCTGGTTATATAATACTTATAGATAAGCTCAAACCTTTGACCTTGCTCTTTCAAATAAATCATCTGCAGAGTAAATCTCTTCAGGGGACAAGGTTGACGTGATCCTTGAATATTTCACGTCGGCTCAACCGTCCCCAATAAATCTTGACACCTTATAAAAATTTTCTGCCCTTCTATTGATCGAAGCTATTGGCAGGTTAGAAATATTTATTATTTAGGGAATCATATAAAGTGTATCGTGTAGTACTTCAATGTACTAGGAAAAACGTGTTCGTGTTATTATTATGTAGCGTTAATGGTTCATGTAAGGGGAGTTCAAATTAGATAAAGCACCTTTGGACTTTCCCGCATCACAATTATCTCTCCGACGAAACCCACATCATGCATAATATGTGATTACCATTCAACGCCGATTAACTTCACAATACAAAGCGCTCAGTTAAAAAAAAATTGTTTATATTATATACATATTGACCTTTAAAGATCTTGGAACACAAGGACTCTTGTCTCAAAAAAACTCCAATTAGACTGTCTCTCTTCGTTTTGCCTCAATCAAGGATATCATTAAAACGACTTCATAGAAATGTCACAATGATTGAGTCTTTGAAGACTTACATTTCATATTTATATCTTTTAAAAAAAGATGATCATATTTCATTGTGTTAGAATCACAAGGAGTATGTATTTTATGAGAAAGACAAGAAAAGTTAGTAATGTACTTATAGACTTTCTAATTCTCATTTTGTTGATCAGTCGTTTTCTATGCATCCGACATTGAATTACACATACTACCAATATTCTAAACGTTAAAAAAGAATGTCTTATTTTTTTTAAAACAAAGTTTTTTTTTTTGCTTTTGACATGATATAAAAAATCTTGTGACTTTTAATTATTGAATTTCTCATGGAAGAGTAAAACACGAGCTCTTTTCTATCCAAATATCTATATTGAAAGTCAGAATACAAGATAAAAAAATTGACGCAATTTCGTAACAAAACTTACGAACATCACGTAATACAAAAATTACAAATTACAAGTATACTCACGCCTTTTCAAACTTTGATTATGGCCGTAACTTTAAATGGATTCTACTGAAGTAAGCGGTGAGGCACTCATATTTCGCAAATTATCTATTTGTCGTAAAAACTTTGCTCACAGCCGTAACCACTTCAACTTGTTTATGGTGTTGCTTATTTTTTTTCGGTTTGCTTTTATACAGAATAAGATTTAAATAATACTATATTGTTATTACATTTTAGTTTAGATTTGGTAAAATAATATCACGGCAACGACGTCATAACATTGTAGTTAAGAAGTGGCAACGAACTTATCAAATCATTTGTCTTAATTGACTATAACTCAAAGCCTGAGTACTGAGTCTAGAAAACTAAAATCTTTATAAGTTTACCTTATCTACTCAATATCTTATTAGACTACTTATCATTTCCATTACCTTAGCGTCTCTATATACTAACCAGTAATCTATTCAAACTTTTACATCCGAAGGTTTTTTAAAGATAAAAACGATTTATATTTTTTTTAAAGGCTCAACCCCTAAAACCTGTAATCACAAAAAAATACAAGTTTTTAAAGCGAAATATATTTTTTAGAAAATTAGAATATATCCTTTTAGGATAAAAGATTTTTCATACGCAAGAAGTTTAAAAAGAGGTAAAATTTTAGTTATTATATTTTAAACCATATTTTTTTCGTTATGCCCTTCCCATGAAAATAATTACAAATAAAAACAATAAAACTCTCACATATATAATAATTTCTTTAAACCACGAATACGGGCCGTTCGAAAACTTCAAATGTTATGAGTATTAAAAAATATGTTTAATTAATGATATAATAAATTTCAATTACGTATACGACAATTCCTAAAACTAATAAAATAATTTAAGCCAACAAATTGAAATAAAGCCTCTTTTATCAATGAATAATTTCACTAAGCCTTAAGCTCTATACATAATTTTGTGTGAAATTCCTTAGTAGGTAATTATATTTATTGTGAAGTGCAATCGTCGTAGGCCACACTTTTTATTTAAATAATTATCGTAGCCATTGAATTTTACGATCTTCAGAAATACAAAATACATAATTATTGACATAAACCGAGTTTCTTGTTTTACGATCACGCCAAATACAGAAGTACTTCATTAAAATTTACGAAAGAAATTTATTTTATATAATGTAATAGTATGATATTAAAAATCGAGTTTATAAAACCTGCAGGTAGAGATAATACTGGATTAGTAATAGTACACTTTCTAATAAATAGTTAGCGTTAAAACTATTTTCATGGTTATCACGGTCGTTAGAAAATAAAAAAGATCTAAGTAATAACTTTAATACTTTTTAATGTAAATAATTATTAAATAATTGTAATGGGGCCTTCCCCATTACAATTATTTAATAATTTTACCTTTAAAATAAAAGAGTGTTATAATAAAAGACAAAAAACCAATGAGTGAGTGAGCTTGCCGAGGTTGGTTGCTTCCTAATTATGAAAAAAAAAACTAAAAGAAAAAAAACAAAGAAACTAACTAAAAAGGAAATCGGAAGTCAAGTAAGCTATGCTTCAGTTATCACTCAGAATAGTGCTCCAGTTAGACTATTGAACTATTAATCTCGAGGCGGGCATATTGTATTAATTTTGGTGTATCGCTTTCAAAATAAACAAAATTAGAATGGTAAAAGATACAATATTTTAAAATATCAATAAACATGGCCATATTGAGTGGACGGTATTAACACGTTCACTGCGACATCATAATTAAAAAACTTTCAGCTGGTGCGTTAGGGATCTAAAAGATCTCGAAACTAATTTATCCTCGGGTGCGTTGGGGACCTAATCAGTCCCCTAAAAGTACAATTCTGAAAATAATTTATATCTTCAACAAAAACAATGACATATACTTAAAAATTTCGTGGGTCAAAGATAGTCTACTGTTCTATATTTTGCTAGGTTCGCACGCAGTTATGACATAAGAATAAGCCACAAATCCAAATCAAAAATTAGACATCGATTGTATCTCGTTCCGCAACCAGAGATAGAGCAATATGTGAAGTGACTAGTGATGGGAATTAAGTAAAATGTCATTTGTCGATAGAAAAAGTTTTTTTACGAATAAATTATTTATTGTAAACTATAAAAAATGTTTATCATTAAAACATGGTAAGCACATTGACTTTTTATTTTTATTATAATAAAAATTTGATCATAAAAATCGATTGACTTTTTACACTTTTTCGTTTTAAGGTAACTCATTGTTTATCAAAACAAAACAATTAGAAAATATAAACACGTTGATTTATTTACGCGAAGTTATTTTCAAAGCGTGCACGCGTCCCCTCACATCGATACTTGAACAACACTAAAACGAGACACGCAGCGCCCGTGCCGCCCCCCCACCCGCTCTTGCGTCTACGAGGCCTATAATTCCACGAGTATTAAAATATCCCCTAACGCAAGTAATGAAAAAATTATAGTACTGTGCGTTAGGGACCTAATCCATCCCAATTTTTTTTTATTATGTCTATGAACTCACCTTCAAGTAGGATACAAATGTGTATATTTGTCTTGCTCATACATAAAGAACTTTACAAGTTAGAGCCCCCCGCAAGAAGTGAAACAACAGCATTTCAGTCCCCGCACAATACGAAAGTCCCGCAAGACATCTTATAGACCTCGTAACGCAGTGAACGTGTTAATTGCCATTTCTTTTTTATCGAAAGCCTAGTTCGTGACAATGGTTCTTGGCTATGTTTAATGGATATACAAGCAATCGTCTTCAAGATATTCAGCTTTTATTGGTGCTGGTAAAGGATTCTAAAGAAATATTGATAGGTAATACTTAAATAAGTGAAAATAAGTGTAATCATAAGTTAATTTATTACAATGAAGAAACCAGTTACATAACTTAAAAAAAAAGAAAATAAGTAACAAACCCCCGATACCGAAAGAGATCGCTTGATAAAGGAATAAATCAAAATGCAGGTAAATTACCAAGCCAAACGAAGAAATGACAATATCGTATCGTATAATCTAAGTCGTCGTTCATTAGTTTCGAAAACTTTTTAAAACAGACACCACCTTCAACGTACGTACAACGGTCCCCCGAAACAACAACTTCAATAAGGACATAATAATGTTTTTTTATCCTTTTTCGAGGTGTTTTTGTATCGGGAGGTGTTTTTTTTATTAAATTATATAATTATATTTTTATTTAAAATTTAGAAGTTACAATACCTACTTATAGTTACTCACAAAATCACAAACTTCGATTAATAATAAACTTATTACAGCCTAGAAATATCAACTAGCAACCTCCTTAGCCATGCTAAAAATATCAATTTTAAAACGTTCTGAACGTTTTCAATTCATCTTGTGTAGGCAATTGTATAATGTATGAAGCAAACGAATAAACTATTTTAAACAACAGCTATACTATAAAATAATGGTTTTTATAACTATATAAATGATATAAAGGCTTTTTGATATTCTTCGCTTATTTCCATTTACTTAGTTCTCTAGCGTAGGGTCTAGTTTAAAACTTCGATTACTTAGTATGAAATTCCGCAGTAAAGGTAAATTATTGGTCAGCTTAAAAGATACTACGCCCACATTATTGGAAAGGATTCTAAGTTAAGTTCGGGTTGAAATATTACAAATAATACCCACATGCTATGTGCTAGTAGAATATTGTTCTTAGTCGGCCCATGTATTTATTATTTCAAGTCATTCCTGTTTATCTATATATAATATATAGGAATGACTCGAAATAACAAATAAAAACAAAAATTATTGAGTTTATTTTATAATTTGATACTTTTGTTTTATGGTAAGAACTATATATGTTTACTTAAATAATAAACCAGCACCAAAGTACATTTCGTTTAAATCTGTAGGAGTTTTGTTAAATTGTAATTAAAGTCTTAGTCAGTTTTTAAGTTTTCTCATAAATATTTATGAATTTTTGGGGAGTGAAATGCATGCATCAATACTATATGATAACAAATCAACAACACAAAATTCCATGCGCTTTATTTTAGTCCATGCGGTAGTAACTTCAAAGTTTTGAGATGAATTCCTGAGTAAATGATTTTTCCTTTTTACATGATATTAAAACTAGCAACCCAGCCCCGCTCAAGGTCTCTAGCAATATCAGAAGATACACAAGAGAGTTACTGGAGACAAAGTAGACACTATTGTTTGTAGAGGTGGAATTGAAGGCGATGGCGCTTGCGATAGTACCGGTTAACGGGGAAATAAACTGATACTATGTCAAATGTACTCTTAATCCGTCATGTAAATTTTGTAAAAAGCGCGAACAAACAAAGATCTTGCATTGTTACTCTTTGACTACATGTTCAAATAAAAAATATATATTTTTAATTAATAAGTGCCTTCAAAAATTATTATTGCTTATTTTAATTACTTTATTTCTTAAGAACAAAAAGTAAAAAAAGATCGTTGTTGAATAACAATTTCAAACTCATCAAGTGTTGAAAAAAAATTCTCGAGGGTTCTGTCAACATCCGGTTAATTAGAAAGAAGATAAAGAAAACTTGAACTTCTAACTTTGAGCTTATAATCAACCTTTTTTTAATTGTTCATTGATATTTATTTTTATTAAAATAAAACCTTCGTATTTTATTTTATAAGAAATCAGTAATTTATTTGAGGAGGTGAAAATTATTCTGAAAAACTTAGATTCAAATTAAGAATTAAACATTTTTGCGTATTTTAATATCTATAAAAATTTTAACTAAAAGGTGATTTCTCTGTTAAGTTTAAAAATATTTGTGGTTAGTGCAAATATGTTTTACAGAATAATAATTTGATTATTCGTTTTCTTTCAAAACAAAATATAATACTCCTTTCAAATAATATCTTCATCGAACCCTTGTAAATAAATCATCTGTAGAGGACCTAAATCTCTTGTAGGGACCAGGTCGACGTGATCCTTGAATATTTCACGTCGGCTTAACTGTCATCGATAAATCTTGACACCATATAAAAATGTTCTGCCCGATTATTGATCGAAGCTTTTTGCAGATTGTTTTTTACATCATGTATTAGTAAGTATTTGTTTTATTTTTTCGGGATTCTTGATAAAGAATGGAACATAAAATAAATTTGTATCGATTAAAATGTTTTATAAATGAATATCTATAATGTACCTAATCCATATAGATTGCGTACATTACAGATCAACATTTATTTTATGAAAACTTTCATTAGCTGCTGTTCACCCACCCGCCAAATTAGTACAACTTTAAGTAAAATATTAGTATAATTCATGCGTTCTCTGTTAAACATTTTGCATTTCTACAAAATTGGATTTAAATTGTAATCCTGATAGTATTAAAGTAGGGATGCTTTACTGAAATGATCTTAATTAATTAATCTAAAATATGGGTTAAATATATAAAAGCTATAATAATTCCTACTAATTCACTAAATAAGAAGAAACTTCAACACAAAATGATTCACTAATCACTTTTCTAGTTCAGACACTTCTTAACTAGAAAAGAACTATGAATGTTTTTGATTTTGTAATAATCTTAAACAGCACTTTGATCTCTTAATATTACAAACTAGCCTTGCCCAGCGGCTTCGCCCGCTCTGTAGGTATAGGTAAAAAAAACAGCATTGTTATGTTGAACGGAAAGTTTGTCTTCTCTTCCTAGGATACAAAATAGTAAGCAAAGTATTAATTATTCCCTATATAATTTTTTTTACCCCTGTCAACCTGTGTGCGAAACAAAGAAAATTTTCAAATGACCATAACTTTTATTCCTTTAAACGATTTTGACGAAACTAAATTTTGACAACGCTCCAGATTATATGTAATCCATTTTTGAAAACCGCGTTCAAATCCACAAAAAAAAAATAATAAATACGCAAAATATTATAAATCTATTTTGATCTATTAAAAATATTTTTTTATCTTAATATTATCTAAAATAAATATGGTTATCTAATTTTCGCCTAATTCAAGCATTAGTAAGATAATCTATATATGAAAAAATAGGAATATGATATAGTCTCCGCACTAAATACTTCCCAAAAAAAAATACTTTTTATATTTGTTCAACTGTTTGTAACTTTTTTTTACTTAATCGTTGACAACGTCTATTTTAAGATATTTTTCTAGGATACAAAGTTTCCCTAAGGTTGTAATTAATGTACTATTTTTAAAACAAAATGAATAATTTGTATTGTAAGAAGATACTTATTTTAAGTGTTTTTAATTATATATGTTTAATAAAACAAGTCAAACCGAAACGACAAACGTAATGAATATAACAATGAAGCTTTAATAGTTATTGTCATTCCCTTCCTCAGTAATATCAGTTAGCCGCATTACTAGTTTTGGTTGTAATTAAACTAATAAATATTCAAATAATGTAAATTATACGTACGTTACATATTCATACAGTCTTCATATAATAAGTAATTTGTTATATTATATGTAATTATTAGATTTCCTGTCTACATCGTAGTATTTTATATCAGTATAACCAATTTATGATTATATTTTTATGTTTTAATAATAAATCGTCAAACATAAATCGAAATAATAAAAGAGAGATGTTAGTTTTTAATACTTATCTTTGAATATCAGCTAAAAACTAAATCTGATATTTTCTTCTTTTATTACCAGATTTTATAAGACTGGACTTGATAACAATAAATTTGTTCATAAAATTAACTTTTAAGTTTTTATTATTCATAGACAAAAATAATTAAATATAAGATATGAAGCTTTTCAAAATCGAAATATATATATATTGATTTGCCTTCATTAATATATTCTAATTAAACATTATTACCTATTCCTATATTTGCAGTAAGCTAATGGCCTATTTATTAAGGTCTGAACCAAGGGTTCAACCTAGATTAGAACTTCGATAACTAAGTATATATTTAGGTTTAGTGAAGATAAATTATTGTTCGGTTGGCTATGATTCGAGAGATAGCGAAATAATTAATATTTATCGTTTCTAATTAAGTATAATTATTATTATTAATAGTTTGAGATTGATAACAAGACACTGAATTTGTATCAAATCATAAGAAAATCTGTAATAACTATATCCTTACAATTATAACCGTAAATAAATTATCCTAAATAGATTCAACACATAAACACTTGAAAGCGACAAAAGAAATTATGCTATTTAGAAACCTCATGCGTTTTCACGTGTTATTTCATGTAGACAATACAATTTGTACTAAACTAGGGGAAAACACGCAAAGCACGAAATATATGGGCTTACGACAAACAGAAATATTCAAGTTGTGATAATACTCTGACCTACTTTGTATTTTAGCGAGCCTTGTAATTTCATCGTAAAAATTGCTAACATTTTTATTACAAAATTGTTTATTATTTAAGTTCAAAGTCATATTTTTCATATGACTATAAACGTTATATAATATTTATGACCGCACAAACGAATCTCACTTTAATAATGTTATTACAAATTAGTTTGAATAATATGTGACAGCTGTTATTTATACAGTCATTTGTAAATCTAGCCAGTAGCAAAAAATATATTTTATTAACAAATAGGGCATTAAATATTAACAAATAAGGCATTAAATATTAACAAATAATTAACAAATATATTTGAGCTACAAAACAAAAAAAAATAACTACAGAAATTACGTTATTTGAATTTTATTATCAAAAAAGAATTAATTTAATAATACTTTATATTACAATTGTATTAACATACATATTGAATTTTATACGAAATGTATGTTTTTAAATTTAAATGACTACAAAAAATATATGTTTTTAAATATATTTACGTTATATTGTAAGTAACAAATGAACAAAAATGTGTACAAAACAATATTCACCACGTATATCTACATACAGATTTTGTTTAAATGAATGAAGTGGTATACGAGTTACCTGTCTGCATCATTTATTTAAAGGTCCATATTACAGGTTATTCGATAATAAAAAAAAAGTTATTTTAAATCGTATGTTAAACATATTTTTTTACCCTCTTATAGTAGTAGTAGTAGTAGTCTTATAGTAGTATAGTGTAGTCTTGATACTGCACGGTAAAGTATCATTGTTTCTCTTAAATATTGTAAATCAGGTGTGGTATAAAACAAATTAACCTGAAAATCTTATGATATATATAATTTAATTTAACTAACATTATCGCAGTTTTCTTCAAACAATATTTATTTTTACTTTGAATACGTCCATAATAGCTCCCCTTTGTACGATTCGACGAAATGGACGGCAGATATTCGCAAGCATTCCTCACTAATTGCTCCGAACAGCTCAATATGCAACGGCACGCAAAAAGAGACAAATTAATAAAAGTATGAATATTGATGGCATACTTTTTAGACCACTTTACAAAATCTGAATTGTGAATTGGAGGTTTTTATAGGTAAAAAAAATATTAAAAAAAATAAAACGATGAAATTATTAGTTGGATTGTGATATCTTTTACTCGAAGGCATGGTTTTTTTGTGAATGAACAGCATATTACAATACCTAGCAAACTTTCATAACATACATTAAATCAACGCAAACAACTAAGGTGTGGCTGATTCTAGGTAAAACAACAGATAATAAATTCTATATTTTATTTCTTTACTTTCTCTACTGTCATAGTTCAGTTTTCCAATATATCTTAAGCCAAGATGAAATCTTTGATGTTGAGGGTTGTGATTTAGCGCTCCCTCGGGCTTAGCCACGCGGGTCCGGATAAGTAAAAACATGAGTTTCATATTTCAAACACACTTGAGAAGAAAATGTAAAGTTATATATATGAATTAACAACTAAAAATATTGTAACATCACGTTTTTAATTATAGACTATATTTTAATTTACCTGAAAATTGCAATGCATAAAATAAGGAAAGGTTAATAAGAGACCGAAAGATGGCATTTGTATCTTACAATTAGTACTAGATTTATTGTTTATGTTAAACAAAATTTTTTTAAATTCTAAAGTATATACTTTAGAACTTAAAAATTTTAATTTATGCTGTTAAAAATAGAAACCTTTAGTACCGAGACTACTTCAAAATTTGCTTATCATAATTGTTTTTATAACAGAATATTGTGTAGTATTCTACTTTGAGTAAGAACTGCTGATATAAGTTACGTTTACGTTTTACAAAATACAGCTATTCGTACAACTTAGAATATGGGCAATAGAGATTCTTTACGAGATACGTTTATAAAAACGAATGTACTTACGAAGTACTGATAACTTTATTACACAGTGATATGGATAACTTAAATACGAGAATAAATCTCAGGCTTACGTGACTTATTACTTGATTAAAAGAAGTGAGGGATACTATTATGAAGCTATATATATATTTTTTCAATAACTTCAAGTAGACGTTCAAGTACTACTCTATAACAAAAGTTTAAAATGAAACGTTTGAATACTAACAATATTTAAAAATAATAAAAACAAATAATAAGAGCATGATGCACCGTAGTTTTGGGACAAATAATTATTGTCCAAACTACCCTAGACAATAAAAAACCGTTTAAAATAAAACTTAGTTTATATTAAGATTATTTAAAGTTCTGTTTCTATATAATATAAATGTAATGTATTGATAGTTTCGAGCACCCAAAAATAGTATTCTGTTCTTTGGAAATTTGTCGTATTCTTTGCGAATTGCGATAGTCCAAAGTCATTAATAGGGTAAAGACTTCTAAAATGAAATCTTTTAAAATATGAATTTTTTACTGATCTCCACACGTTTTAAAATTTATTGTGAGATCCCTGAAAAAAAAACGATTTTTCTGAATCCACGTTACTGTTTCAGAGTAAAAATAATGTCATAATTAAAGTTTATGATATATAGTACGGTTTAAGGTTGTTTCATAAAGTTAATTACATTGTTTAATTATGGAGAAGGGGCAAAGTATCTTTACGCAGCAGTTTTACGGTCATCTTACTAACGCTTTTAATCATAGCTTACATTAAAATATTAATTTTAATCACGCTATGACTGGTATAAAAAGTTCATGAATAACTTTAATTTTAAATTTCTGTTTATCCTTATATATATATTATGGTAAATACTTAATTTAAAATAAAATAAAAAACACCTTTAACTTTTCAAAAAACGACAGGCATATACATTCGCTTTTACATTAAAACTTTAAGCTCTTTGATTCACGAGACACGACTTGGCCTTTTAATTAAATATTTCAAAAGGCTCTAATGTTAAAAGCCATGATGTAAAATAACAGTTTTTGATGAAGTTGAAATAAGATATTTCTATTTTCTAGTACTTTTCAAGGTAAAACGTAAATAAAATTAATGAAGAAAACAAAAATGGTTTTCACTCTTTTTAAACCCGTAAGTATATACAAAGCAATAGTCTATCTGCCTCAAAGAATAGCAAAATTTTATTAACTGCTTAACATAAAGTTGAATCCTCTGTAATTTCAATAAAAGTGATTTAAAAATTAACAACTTACGAAGGACGTGCAAAAACTATAGAATCTAACAAGAAAACTGTATGATTTTATTGCTCTTGGCGTATTTGACTTAAAGCTAATAAGCACGTCTTTCGATTGGTATGAAGTATAATATTATTATCTTTATTTTAGTTATATTCATAATAATGAGTTTTCAACATTATAACCGGGAGCAAAACTTTATATACAAAGCAGGCACCAAATAAAAGACAGTAAAATATCGAAATATCATGTGCATATGAACGTATTTCGTTCAAAAAATAAAACACTCCAAGTTTGGCAGTCGATTCGTTAGGAAGCCAGCGTGCCAAGTCGGATTGCCACCGACAACATAAAATCCGTGTAAAGAATATTTAAACCCTAGTTATTTAACAAGTCTTATGTAATAAATACGCTATTCACGTATATGATATATATATAATGTATGTAACATTATTTAGTTTATAGCGATATTGTGTTTTATATTATTAACTAAGTAGTTGTCATACTTCGATTTAGTTATTATTATCCACATGTCGGACCTTATACCTATTATATACCTATTATTTAAATATTTTTAACTGATGTTATATTAACTCGACCGTTGCTTTTAACGATACAATCTCGAAAAACTTTAATTAATAGGTGTTAATTAATAATCGATGTTAATAAATTGTAGACAACATTTAAAGTTCAAACTCCAGTGTTCCCAGATAGCGATGATATGTTCCTACATATCTATATAAACTGATTAGTTTATATTTAAAAGATGTAAGAATCAGCTTATAGAATAATTAACCCATTGTTTGTATAAGCGGTTGTGGAAGTCATGTTTAAAACGGTTATTTTGTGATGGGAAATTCTTTTTTATAAATTTTAGCTTTACTCTTTTAAAAAGTTTAAAGGCTTACTTTTAAAGGTTTGTTAAATAATTTGTTTTACTTAAATAGTACCTACTGTATTCAATTTAAGACGTATAAAATGTTAATCAAGTGTCGACAGCATGGAGTTTCCTTACATTCAATTTTTATTATTTTATTCTGCTTTTTTCGATTGACCAATACAGTCTATACAATTTCAATACTCCTCTTCATCACCGGGACAAGTTCCCATCACTGATAATTTGAAAACTTAGATGGCTTAATATAATACGATATCGGACATACCTAAGGTGAACTCCGCTTATCACACTATAAGTATTTGTTTCTTTTAACATATATATCTATATTTAAGGTCTCTTTTCTCTTAAACGTATTAAAAGTCGAACTATAATTTTCATACTCCAAAGTCTAGAACAGCCGTTCGGTAAGCATGAATAAAATTTCTTACTTCTTCACGGGGTAATATTTCAGAAGAACATATTATTTATTTTGATTTAAAATAAAAAAAACAAGTCCTTGGTAATGAAACCATTTTTATTTTATTACCTTTTTTTCATGAAAATCAGTTTGAACTAGTTCAAGGCAAGGTCGTAAGATTCAAGCAAGGCAAGGTGAGGTAATAAAATTAGTTCTAATGCATATTGTATTCCTTCGCACCTACCAAATTTTAACTACTATGTTACTGCTTATTTTATTATGAATAATATTAAGCTTATAAATAGCAACTTAACATATCTTTTCGAATAGAATAGAATCTAATAGAAGTAGGGTAGAAATTATCAATGAGAAATTACTTTAATAGAAGATCCTTTACTGAACTATTCAATGAAATAGAAGAAAATTTTCCTAACGCAAAAATCCCACACTAATTGCTTCGAGCAATTAAATGTGCAATGAAATGGCAATAAAATATAAGTATGAATATTGATGGAGGTACTTTATAAACTGCTATTTTACATCCCTTTTTGGTTTTTCAAACGGAAACTTTATTTAGAGAGTGAGTAAAATTTCGTATTACATTTTGTTGTTTTTACAGTATTATATATTTGGCATTATTTTGAAAAAAATAAATCTTTAGCTTGAGATTATAAAAAAAAACATGCGGGCTTACATATTTTCCTATATATAAATAAATTAACGTAATATCGTTATAATATTCTGTACTTAAACAAAATTTGTCGCAAATCAAGATTTAATTTATCGGTAATAAGACACTCAATTGATGATTGATGTTGTAATGGGTGTACGTCGTGACGTCACAAGTCATGTGAGCGGTATCGTTCTGAGATATGATTTTTTATTTTGAAATTCTAAAAGACGAAGATCACTTCAAACGAGCCCTGCTATGATATATGTATATATATTTAAACTTACGCCATTGATTTCGTACTAGAAGACTATTAAACACCAGCGAGTCGCTAATATCCGCTTTTGTTGATATAAATTTAAAATGTTTGAATCTTTTAAGTACTGACATTGTTTAATGGCAATCTGCTGTTGAAAGTCATGTGATAGATGATGGGCTCTTCGAAATAAAAACACTTGACAAAAAAAACATAGTATACCTACTTTCAGCACAGGTCGATACGTTTATTAAATAATATGAAACCTATGTTATTATATGATAAGAGTGATAATTAAAATATTGTAAAAAAAACATAGCATAATCCCCGCGACATAATAGCACTAGTATTACAAAAAAATATTGTAACAATTCGTCGTCAGGGATATGGTGACTGATATAATATCACAGTCATTTCATTATTAAACACAACGCTCTTTGTGAGAGACTTGTAAGCAAGAACTAGTCAACCTTGACTTCGTTATTATACAATCAATGTCTGTTTTACAAAATATTCTCCAAAGAGTCTAAAAAACAGACTAACAAATTTTACTAACAAATTAAAATTAAAATAAAAATGATTTTTTTTATAAACAACACCGGTAAACAAATAAGTACCCTGTTTGTTAACGTTAATAATAGGGCACTACCACAGCAATTATTTTTATCTGGCAATCTAAAAATTTTTAGTAATGCTTCAATATATAAACAAATAAACATACATTCAACATTTTAAAAACTATTGAATGTATTTCTCTATCATGTACTAAAAACAAAGCATTTATTTTATTTTTTCATTACCATTTAATTTTACGCGTATGTATAACATAAATATCCTATGACCCATAAAAAATCTGTAATATATTTTAAGATTACCTTGTTCCTTATTTAAGTGAAATACATTTTATAACATATCTATATAACAAATTATGGTTAATTATGCGAAACAAGATAAAATATTAATTGGATTAACACTCACGCCTATTCAATCATTATGTTTAGAGTAAAGAGGTAATTAAATAGAATACTTAAATATCTTATTTCGTCTTCATTAAAAAGTTAGTTATTTATTTTCCTGATGGCGCTCACTCTAGAAAGCTTTTGAAATATTTAATTAAAGGTCCAGTCGTGTCTTGTGAATCAAAGAGCTTGATATTTTAAAATCAGAGTGACAATTGTATGCCACCTCCAATTAAATATATAAAGGTGATTTAATTTATTTTATTGTAAATTATTTTAACTAAAGTTTTTAGGACTTGTTTTTATTTTTAAATAAATAAAAAGCTGCCTAAAAAGAAGTTGATAGTTTTTAAAAGAAATTATATATATATATAATTATATATATATATATATATATAATTATATATATATATAATTATAGAGTGTGATAGTGGGCAACACTGACAACTAGTCGTCAGATAAATTCTCTGTACATTTTAATTTAAATTAAATTACTTTATGTATATTAATTAAGTGCAATTATCATATTTAGTGATAAAATAATACAGTATTACTATCGTGCTATTGTTTGTACTTTGTTTTCGTGCTTAATTAAGAAAGAACAAAGGAATATACCGAGCTGTCATTTCAACGGATGACGAATTCAAATTTCTTCAATCCCGGGGAGTATTTTGTTTTACTTTTAATATAAATCACATACATTGAACTAGAAACTACTCATTATTTAGTGAGTAACGTCCATCCACACACTCAGGCACCGTTACTGACTCACTTTACTTGACTAGTTGGAAGTAAAGTTGAAGACAAAAACAATAGCCTCATACAAAACCATTACATTTATTTTACTTCACATACAATACATAAAATAAGTATTTTAAATACATACATACATAAAATAAGTATTTATCTTTCCCATTGATTCTAAGTGGTTATTTGTACCCAGGTTTAACTATGGAAAGAGTAATTGCCACCCGCAAGACCTCTGCAAAGGAGTTGGAGCAAAAATTGAAACTAGCTTTAGAAGAACAGTTCTAGTACTTCTCGATTTCAGTAATGCCTTTAACTGTATTGATTTCGACATTCTCATAGGTTGTCTCAGTCAAATTAACATGTCACCAGTTGCTATTTCTTGGTTTCGGTCATATCTTTTAGGCCGTCTCCAATTCGTTAAAGATAACAATACTCTGTCTAAACCTTGTGCAGTCACAGCGGGTGTACCCCAGGGCGGGGTTCTCTCTCCACTTTTATTCTCTTTTTTCATTAATAGCATTACTTCCTCTCTTACTTGCTCTTATCACTTATATGCTGATGATTTGCAAATTTATACTGCGGCCTCGATCACAAACCTTGCTGATGCCATTCATAAAATAAACGGTGATCTTGTTTCTATTTCAAAGTGGGCAAAATACTTTGGCCTTTTAATAAATCCCCAGAAATCACAGGCAATAATTGTAGGTAGTAAGTATTTCGTATCTATACAACAGCGAGCAGAACTGCCTGACATCTTACTTGATGGTACTCCTATTCCTCTTTCCTCTACTGTTCGTAATTTAGGCATCACTTTAGATCAAACGCTTTCCTGGGCACCTCATATTACCAATGTTAGTCGTAAGGTATTTTCCTCCTTTCATTCGCTCAAACGACTCCAAAATTTTCTCCCAGTAAAAACTAAGGCTATGCTGGCCAAATCACTTATTTTGCCTTTGATTGATTATGGTGATGTGGTGTTTCTTGACTCATCTGAAGAGTTAGTGTGCAAGCTCGAACGTCTCCAAAATGTGGCAATAAGATTTGTTTTTAATTTACGTAAATATGATCATATTACGGAATCACGTAAAAAACTAAATTTACCCCTGATCAAATTACGAAGACACTTGCACACACTGACTCTGCTTTACAATATTTTATTTAACCCTAAGACACCTACATACTTAAAAGAGCGTTTTAAGTACCTAGCCGGCATTAGTGGAAGTCGCCTGAGATCTACAGATAATTTGAGACTTACGTTTCCAACCTGTAATTCAGACTGCTATGCCAAGTCATTTACTGCTCTTGCAGTAAAACTTTGGAATAATCTGCCACCTGACATCCGAAAATCGCCTTCGTTAAAGTCATTTAAGCACAACCTCCGCAAGTTTTATGAGTGTGATCGGTAGTAATTAATTAGTTTTTTTCTTTATTACTTATTCATAAGAGTTTTTAGTTAGTACTTTGTTATTATTGTTATGTATATTTTTGTACACATTTATTATTGTTATTATTTTTTGTTTCAATTTTTTTAGTTTTCTACCATGTTACATGTTATTTGTTATATTTTTTTTTTTATATAAGAATTCAAGGGTTGACTGGAAGAGATCTCTTCAAGGGATAAGTCCGCCTTTGTATACATTAATAATTGTTTTTTTTTTGTTTTTTTTATTTTTTGTAATTTACATTGTGTTATTGTGTACAATAAAGAGTTTAACAACATAACAACAACAACAACAAGAACTAAGATCTTCTAAAGATTTATGCAAGAAGCTACTGCAGGAAAGAGAGGACAGTGAAGAGGAAATTAAAATAATTGTAAATAAAAATACTGATCTTAAAGGTAAGCTCGCTGAACTACATACCAATTATTTGGATATGGTGGCTCAGCGAGATCACTTAAAAAATATAGTGACTGCATTTGACCAGTGCAGCGATGAGCATGAGAGAGCACTAGATCACATTTCAGAGCTTGAGTCTGATTTGAGGCAGGCTAGGAAATCTATTTCAATCCTGGAAACCTGCAAATTAAATGTAGAAAGCCAGCATACCCATAGCTTATATGAGGAGCTGGTTGAATGCAACTCACAACCTACTCAATCAAATTTAATTGATGTTAATTCAACTGTAATTGATTTAACTAAAGATGAGTCCAGTATTGTGCACCCCATATACTTTTCAAGTCATAACAAATTAAAAAAGTATATAAAGGTTAACAAATTAATAAAAAAATGTAATAAACTCATTAACAACAAGTTTTCTGCAAAGAAAATAAATGATTTAAAAATGGAACGCACAAAGTTAATTAAAAAAGTTAGTATTTATAATAAGAAAATGATTGAGAGTAGGTCAATGTATGAGCGAGACACCCAAAACTTACAGGATGAAATTTCTCAATTAACTTGTTCATTGCAATCTATGAGTAAGAAATATGAATCTTCTCAGAATGAAATTAAGGAACATATTCATGCTACCAGTAATTTAGTTGATTTATGTAGTTATAACTTAGAGCGGTTTGAATCTTTAACTAATAATTATGTTAATTGTAACTGTTTAACTGAAAAATTAAATGTAATTTCAAACCTAAACTCTGAGGTGTTGGGTGATTCGGCTATACATATTGAAAATAATAATAAAAATGTAAACATTTTGGAAAAAAATCAAAAAATTAATAAGTCCTCTACTGTATCAGTCAAACATAATTACTTTGTTTTTTCTGACCAATTAGGTCAAGGTTTTGGATCTCTTTTAAGTAGTAAATTAAATAATGTTTATAATATATGCTCACCTGGAGCCAGTTACCAGCATAATCTAGACAAAATAATTAATTTTAACTTGACTGAAAACAGTACTATTGTACTATTACATGGAGATGGTTTGTCTGTCAAGAAAATTGAAATTATTAAAAATATAGAAAAATTATTAAAATTACATAATAGGAATAATTGTAAATTTGTAATTTGTACATTTCCTTATTCATCATCTTATTCGGACATACAAAACAAGTATATATATAATTTAAATTTGACATTGTATAATTTGACATACCGTCATAGTGACGCATTCTTTTACTTTGATGTAAATAAATTTATTTATAATAGGTTTAGGATGACAAAAGGTACAATGTATCTGCCTGTATATTATAAAAAACAGATTGCTACTTTAGTAGCATTTAATTTAAAAAACTTCGTTATAAGAGATATAACGAAAAATGATTGTAATTTAAATAGTGTAGTACTGACAAAACATAATCGTTCCACTTTAAACTAAATTTTAAGACAAAGCCTAAGCTGTTTACTATTGTCCATCAAAATATACAAGGCTTAGGTGGCAAGGAATCGGAAGTGGAACTGTTTGTTCAAAAATATAACATTAGTTTATTATGCATTACAGAGCACTGGTTGTCAAAGAATAACAATATTATAAATGTACAAAATTATAAATTGTCAAGTTCGTTCTGTAGAGAGAAAGCTAGTCGCGGTGGCTCACTTATCTTAGCTCGTAACGATGTAGTATTTAAGTCTCGATCAGACATAGTGGCGCTCTCTGTCGAGCGAATTATTGAACTATCCTGCATTGAGCTCAATGAACATATTATTTTATGCGTGTACCGACCTCCCTCTGGTGATTTTGATGAATTTGAAAACAAAATGGAGGATATTTTAACTAAACTTTGTCATAAAAACAAGTCCGTGATTGTGTGCGGTGACTTTAATGTAGATATATTACAAGTAACTTCGTCTAGTGTACGTTTATTAAATTTGTTTAAATCTTTTAACTTATTGAACGTATTTTTTGAACCTACTCGCATTACTAGTGTTTCCTCGACTTGTATTGATAATGTGTTCTGTCGCTGTAACATTTATGAAGACACGATAATGACAAATTTAAGTTCAGACCACTGTGGTCAAAAATTTTCTATATTAATCAATCGTGAAAATGAAAAGCCCCAAAAATTTACTTGCAGACCGATAACAAAAAACCGAACTAATGCTTTTAAGAATATTGTTGCGCAAAAACTACATAAAGTAGACATGAGCGATGGCAATCCCAATAATTTATATAATAAAGTTTTCGATTTTTTGTTACAAGAATTTAATAATATTTTTAAACCAAAAACTATAACTAAATACCTAAAACTTAAATTTAGTGATTGGGCTACCCCGGGAATATACAAAAGTAGAGAAAAATTATATGATTTGTATGGTGAGAGGCAATGGAATCATGATCCCGTGTTCTTTAATAAAGTTAGAAATTTCTCTAAAATATTTAAAAACGTTTGCGTACATGCTAAGTCGATTTATATTAGAAATAAAATTTTAAACTCTGATGATAAGATAAAAGCAACGTGGGATGTTATATCTAGTGTTTCTGGGAAAACTAGGGCTGTTCATGGACCTATTAAGCTAAAAATTGATAATATTGAAATAAATACAGATTCAAATGTTGCGGCTACTTTTGAAACTTTTTTTAAAGAAATTCCTGTAACAGTCACGCGGAATTTAAATTCTTCACCATTTTATGCAATCGCGGAATTGACGAATAACGTAAGAGTCAGTGACAAATGTTTTGTTTTTAAACCTGTTTCATCAAATGAAATTGTTAAAACGTTTAGAAACCTAAATATGAAAAAAACAGGGGATCTCTGGGGTATGTCAGTTAAATTACTTACCACTGTTATAAATGAGATTGCTCCCCAATTATCCTTAATTTTTAACAAATGTATTGAAACCGGTACATTCCCAGATTTAATGAAAAATAGTAAAGTAGTTCCTTTGTTTAAAAGCGGCGATAGACTTGAACCGGGAAATTATAGGCCAATATCTATTTTGCCTACCTTAAGTAAAATCTTCGAAAAAATTATTCTCAACCAAATGACAGAATTCGTTTACAGCAATAAAATCATGCATAGTAAACAATTTGGTTTCACCAAAGGCAAGTCAACAACTGATGCGGGTGCCACGCTTCTTAAGCACATTTACGACGCATGGGAGAAGTCACAGAATGCAATCGGGGTATTTTGTGATTTATCTAAAGCCTTTGATTGCGTAGACCATCAAACATTACTATGCAAACTTAACCACTATGGTGTGCGTAGTGCTGCGCTTGATCTTATTGCCTCTTACCTAAATCAAAGAGTTCAGACGGTTGATGTAAATAATTGTAAATCGACTGGTTCTCACCTAAAGATGGGTGTTCCACAAGGATCGATTCTTGGCCCCTTTTTATTTTTACTATATATTAATGATTTGCCCTTTTATGTAAAAGGACTATGTGACATTGTACTTTTTGCTGATGATACCTCGCTTATTTTCAATGTTGATCGTAATAAAGCTAATTATGACAAAGTAAACAGTGCTCTGTCACGTATTCTTCATTGGTTCGAAATTAATAATTTGGTCTTAAATACAAAAAAAACTAAATGCATGGAATTTACACTTCCTAATGTCAAAAGTCAAATTTGTAGTTTACGCCTTAACAATGAAGTGTTAGAACTGACTGACTCAACAATTTTCTTAGGTATAACTTTAGATAAAAAGCTCCAGTGGAACCCCCATCTCTCAACTCTCGCTGGCAAACTCAGCTCTGCCGTCTTTGCAATTAAAAAAGTAAGACAATTAACAGATGTTAATACGGCTCGACTCGTTTATTTTAGTTATTTTCATAGTATTTTGTCTTACGGTATTTTATTATGGGGCAGTGCTGCCGAAATGAATTCTATATTTGTTTTACAAAAAAGAGCTATACGGGCTATTTGCAATCTAAGAGCTAGAGACTCCCTAAGAGATGTTTTTAAAGAAATCGGTATACTTACGGTTGCTTCTCAATACATTTTTAATAATATATTATATATACGTCAAAATTTAAATACTTATACTAAAAACAGCGACAGACATACGATAAATACAAGAAATAAAAATAAACTCGTAACGCCTAAATTTCGACTTCAAAAAGTTAACAAATCCTTCATGGGCTTCAGTGTACGCATATATAATAAGGTTCCACAAGATATTTTGGATCTTCCTTTTCATAGTTTTAAATCTAAAATTAAAAGTATATTATTAAATAAATCTTATTATAAAATTCAAGAATTTTTGGATGATCGAAATGTATGGAACTTGGGTCGTTGACTCATTTGCAGGGTTGATGTTATAATGTATAAGTCAAACATTGTTTAATTTCATTTAAAAAGAGCAACTGTTGAGTTTCTGGCCAGCTCTTCTCAGCAGAACAGCATTCCGAGCTGGTGGTAGTTTACTCACAGACTGACTATACTGACCAATTTAATGTAATTGACGATTCAAAAGTGCGTGTAAATGCCTACTTGAATAAAGATATTTTGAATTTGAATTTGAATTTGAAAAGAAATTATAGGGACAGAAAATTGAGTAACTTTTTTGTGTTTATGTTTTTCAAATAATGTTAATTTCTTAAGATTTTAGTGTAAAACAAGAAATGTAATACATATATTAAATAGGAAGTCTCGTACATTTTTATGACAATCATATTTTTTTACACATAAGTTTTTTTAATACCAATTTTTTAGATAATCAAAATAACAAAATTATATTGTAATTTAATTATCATTTAGAGAATAGCTTTCAGCAATTATCTTAAGCGCTGCACTCTCAAACTTTAAGTAAAGTAAAAAAAACCATTTGCATAATCTTGTAGTAACTCGTACGTTGTCGCTCGTTTACTCGAGTATCTTGACAGCACCACTTAAGCGCTTTATGTTACTTGAATAACGCTTATTTTATTAATTAAGTCTATACTCCGTTTTTTTTTTATCTTTACAAATATTTTGTTACATAACTTACTTATACGAATTTTTATGTATATAGTAAATTAATTAAATAAATTTATTAATTATTGGTTAAGAAACGGATGCAAGCTTATTGAAAAGCTAAACGCGCAAACCGTTACATAATACTTTTAGGCACCCTCAAAAGCTGCTCTTGGTAACTTCTATTAGGTGTCCATCCCACTGTAATAGCTACTACCGTTTGACCGTATACAGCAAAGAGCCCTTCGGATTTTCAAACCTATGAGATACTAAATCCTTTTTTTTAGCTGAGAAACTTTGCATCTCTGTGCGTTTTCTACCAAATGTATCACGGAAGTATTGGAAAGATTTATTCGATCTAAATCTGATAATTTGTCATTATATATAACCTAGGTCTACAGAGATTCAAATAAAGATGTGACTTTCGTAATGTCAACGTACGTAATCAAAGTAATCACCAATTCAAGTATTTTGTATTTCAATTTTGGATATACTAATGAGTTCTACATTGATTATTCTAATGGAATTTTGTGCTACTTTTGAATATGTTCAATGATATAAAAGAACATCTTTCGACTCTACTGTACTAGTTCACATTACCTATGTGCAATATTTAGATATAAAAAGCACGTGAAGGTGGAGGAAGCCTCATTTTTAATATTTATTTTCATTCGTCATGGTTGAATGTAGAATTTTTCTTTCTTTCACTTACCATCAGGTGGAATGTAGTCAAGCATTGCTCTAGATCATATAAAAAAAAAAAAAAAGAATGTAGAATGGTCATTGATATTGCTATCCAGAAGGCAATTAAAGTCTTTCCAAAGAGAATATTTTAACATTTATATATTTATTTTAAATTTAAACAGTCTCAATATAGCTAAATATAATATTTATAGCTAATTTTATTTATAGACATTTAAACCCTGCACTTATTAATCAATTATTTATTCTATATTTAGCCAAAATTTAAACATTTTGTATTATATAGCATATTATTGTTTAAGCATTACAATATTGTTGACGGTATAAATACAAGCGAACGAGAATGTAGATTTGATTTATAAGAGAATAAAATGAACTTTAAAATACAAGCAACTGCAAAATCGAAACAAACTTAGCATAAATAAGTCGACTCGTAAAGTGTTGCATCTTAACATGAAAGCCAGGAATTTTAAATACAGCCTCAATCTGTTTTCATAGTTTGCATATTCAATGTTTTGAATAAGTATAAAAATAATATTTAAAATAATAATAATAATATCAGATTAAATTACACACATTGATCTAACCCCCAAGTAAGCAAATTATTTAGCTTGTGTTAAGGGTGTTAGACAACGATACAAATACATAGAAATACACATATAAATACTGAGAATATATTTAATAAACGACCAAACCCAGAAACATAGACATCTATGCTCATCACATAAATGCCTGTCTCCCGCCGGGAATCGAACCCGAGCCCCAATGCGTCGTGACACGTTAGGCGTCTGCGCTAACCACTCGACCAATTGCAACGGGGCGGTTGAAAGAGTAAAATGAGTGATAATTTTCTATAACAATGAATTAACACATACTCGTATTTAAAATAACTGATAATTAAAATTTTAATTATTCTTGACATTTTTAAAGTATTAATATATAACATTTTTTTAAATATATATATTTTTATTATGTACATTTGTTGAGGACATTTTTCATTCAGAAAGACCGACTCCGCCCTCTAAAAAAAATTATAAATTAAGGATCTATTTAAGAATCATATTATAAAAATTATGATAACTAATTAAAAATTCTAGAAGTTAATAACTTATTAAAGTGTGCTTGTTGTTTAACTTTTTATTATTCATAACAACATAATAAGACATATAAATAAAAAATAAAAATTGGACCATAAATAAACATCTATAAAGATAATCTAATTCCCTTAAAAATGTCATGCAGTATTTTTTTTTTTAATTTAAATAAAAAAATCATAAAAGTAAAATCAATGGAAAAAAATATTCAGATTTTGAGCTTAATTTTTAAAAGGGTTAGTAGGCGTCTTTTTTAAAACACATGGAAACACAACAAAACTTGGCTCTGCTCTCTAGATGACTTCTTAAAATAAAAATACCATAGTAAAATAACACTTTAAAAATAATTACGAAAAAGAAAATTAAAACTAATTTCATCTGTACTAATAAAAACTATTTTTATCTAATCTACTACACATGTATATAACAAATATCATACCTACTTACAAACTGCATGAAAATGTATACAAATTTAATAGATTTTAAATTATTAGCATTTATAAATAAAGCTAATAATGGTAGTGATATTCACATTAATATCACCTAGTCAGGTTGTTCTTCAATGTCGTTAATGATTTTTAATCTCGAATGCCAGTTGGTAGATCATTCTTTAATCTAATCCGTGAGAAATAAACGCAATTACCGTTTTTTTTAATGAATTTCCTGCAGTTCACACTGCTATATAAAGTTATATAATAGTTTGAATTGCAGGTTTGAAATGTGAGTTTTAATTTAGTGATAAATCTCAAGCGATTGTAACTAATGCCAGCTTGACATTTAAAAATATTAAATTTAAAAACTTTTTTACAGAAAAGCATGAAATATTTAGTTTAACGGTAGATTCCTCCTTAGAACTGTTTAAAAAGGTACTCCTAAGAGGTAAAGTTCATAGCAAAAAAAAAAAAACTTTAAGAACACTTTATATCCAACTACAAAACAGCCAATATTTGGCACTTATAATTTATCATTTTTGAAATATATCTTAAATTGAACAGCTGTGCATTTTATTCTATGTTGATAAATCCGTTGCTTTTCTATGAAAGGGTTATTTAAGGAAATATCTGACCTTTCTATATAATAAAATGACTTGTTTTAAACATTGAATTAATCTGTTGCTAAGCAAATCGATTTAATCTTTATTTGTTAATCAAGTCTACGACGATGACGACAACGGGCCGTTCTTTTAAGTTATACTCAATTGTTTGATAGAAATCTAAAATTTAAAGTTAATTGGAATTACCGTGGTGTTTAAGTTAATGTAGGTATTGAATTTAGTTGTAATGCATACGTTTAATCGCAATGTAACCACCCGAAACTCAAATTTAAAATTCGGAAAATATTATTCGAATTGCTTTTTTTTTGACATCAGTTGTGTGTCTAAAAATATCCCAGTGGAGTTTTGAAATTTAGACAATTCGAAAAATCAATGATTTTGCAGGTCATTGAGTGATTTAATTCATTTTTTATCGGTGTGTGTATGTCTCATAATTTTAGATATTTTCGTACTACCAAGCGCTTATGATTTAATTTTGTATAGAAAAGGAAACTCGAATAAAAAGATGTAATCTTTAAAAACTTGCATTTTTAATAAAATTCAAAGTAAAAATGAAGGCTTCGAGTGACTGCAAGCGAAATTCCGTTGCCATAACTTTCTTATTAAAAATGTTGGTTCGTAAGTTTTTGTGAGTAATTGAATTTAAAACATTCTTGTGATTAACTTAGCATCTATTTTAAAAATTCTAGTTTTACTGCACAGTTTTACAATACACTCAATACAATATTACTTCACTTAGACTTTTCTCGGTAAAATAATAGTAAAAAGCAAAGTTCTATATTTATTTATTTATTTATTCATTTTTTTTTTTTTTAGTTTTTATTTTTCAAAAGACAAAACATCTAATGACATTCATAGTAAGGCCATTGTTTAGTGAGAAATTGTGGTAAGCGATAAAAAATATATTTAATAATAAATTTTAAATTTAAAGGACATAATAAATATATTATAAAAGCAAAGAACGTATCAATATACGTACGTACGTATAAATAGATAAATATGGTATAAACAAATAATTCTCTATTTCTTTATAATACCTACTGTATAATAAAGTATATCTAAGAGTTCATAAAAATATTAAACTTTAAATTATCAACTTGCATTAAATACCTCAAATTAAATCTAGTTTACATTTCATTAATTATATACTCGCTGAAATTAACATTACCCGTAAAATTTGTTTAATCAAGATGCAAGTTGTTATATAACATGGCTCACAATCCTCATTAGGAGAAAAGTTTAAAGCAATTATCTTGAGAGCTGTACTCTCACCTCGCTTAGGTACAGTAAAATAGCATTTACCTTTTTGGATAAACTTGCACGAACTTGCATATTTTGTCTAGTTTCTGACATTTTAAATATACGCCATAAAACAGTTAGTTTGAGAATAATTACTTTAAGCATGTTTTACAGCTGTAATAATACTATATTTACATTTAGTTCTGAACGCACAATAATCTTATATAAATATAATTATGATAAATATTTGAATACATACGAAATATTAAAAACATTGCAAGCCCTATTAAAAATGTGAAAGATAAATAATTTGATTATTTATTTGTTCTGCCATTACGACTAAGGTACTCAATTGGTAAATATAATACAATTTCATATATGGCATAACATATAAGATTATGTCCATAAATATGTAAAAAAGAAAAAAGGATTTTTCTGTTCGGTCTGTAGGTATGGGAATGTATCTCGGTTAAGAAAAGTAGCATCGCTTGTTTTAAAATTACATAGCTAATTCCAATATTGTTTCCTGAAATATTTTTCAAAATAAACAAACAACAACTTTAAAGGCTGATATAAAGTCTAGTAAAATAGTGAAATAAAATGTGTATAAAAATGGGTATCGTTCGAAGAAAACACAATCCAAGCTCGCAATGGCTTCGTTAGAGAGCCACCGTTTCAACTGCCAAGACGATTGCAGACAAAATAAAAACCGTGTTGTGAATTTTTAAACTACGAAAAAAGTAAGAAATACACTTTTGATAACTATAATATGATTCCCCAACTCGATTTGTCCTCGTGGGGAATTAGACTACAACCCTCCACCAAATTTAGAAATGGATCAAGATATAAAACAAACCCTCAAAATTTGCACTTACAATGTAATAACACTCGAATTAAAACACAAACACAAAGTATATTTGAATAGATAATAGGAATAGTAAGAAAATATAGTACGGAAGAAAAGAAGTTTAAAAAATATATACTTATTTCGTTTCACAAAGACGCGGCATTAATCATTACGTATAACTGTTTAAAATTGATTTGTTTTTTAATAAAACAACATAATTTCCATTAGGACCTTCATTAATAAAGGTTTTGATTGAAAAAATAAATCACCATCGTCAAGATAAAATCGACTTCATATAAAGCTTAATTCCTCGAAGCGAATAACGAAACTGTAATTCAGTTGGTAGAGCGACGGAACGGTTTCGAAGACGTAATAGGTTCGATTGCCTGCCTGTAAGGGTATATTTTTCATTTTATGCTTATTTTAATAGGTCCCTTATATTTCTTATAGGAATCTAAAGCAAATAATGATAAATTAAAGATTCGTAACTTTACAGCAATATTGCGTGTTCTCGCAAACGTTTTTAGTTATTAACATTTCGAAAGAAATAGAAATTATAGCAGAAGAAGACAAAGACAATTGTGACATGCATATATAAACCTAATAAACTAAAAGTAATAAAATAAAACATTTTCTGACTGAATATATTCAGTAATAAAAAAAAACCTTGAATTATAAGCGTTAATTTTAAAATGTTTAGTAAACATATTAATGTAAATTTCATTCATAAAAAGATAAATAATAATAATAATATATTTTTTTGCGGCCCAAAATAGCTATTGTTCCATGTCATTTGTCATCACTTCATGAAGCAAGGTGAGGGACCGACGCAGCCTCGCAGATAATGATGTCATTAAGAGACCGAAGATTCAGGTAATGGACGTTTTTTGGTAAAACCTTAACGAAATTCTGTATCATAAAAACCGAACATTGGTATAAAATATCAAATATCGTAAATAGTCACTTCTTGAGGAAATATAATGAATTATAATATTCCATTTCGAATTATAAATTATAACAAAATTAGCGCCAAGGAATCGGCCTGAAAAGTGTTGAAATTGAAAGCCAAAAATTCTTTATAAAGCCACAACAATCTACGGGCAACTGCATCTTAGATAAATGTAACTGTGATTTAAACAATTAAACGTTAAAAAAACTACTAGAAGCATTTTTTAAATATATTTATACAGATTTTATCACTCCACTAATTTGTTATATGTATAGACAACAAAATGTCGGTATTTTCAAAGCCCCGTTACATATCGATGAACACTAAAAAGTCACATCTATAAAACTGTTAAATTCTTTTTTTTTTGTCTGTCTATACTGTTAGCCCTGTTGGATGTTACAGCGTCACCGGTTGAGCGGGAAGACTGTTACCTTCGTAGTAATTGTATGTTGTAAAATTGTTTGACATTAAAATATTACAAATTATTTTAAGATCATGGTGTCACTTACTGCTGTATTAAGTTAATAATAACATTCAAACATCATCAATATTGTGTTTTTATTAGTAAAGACATAAATACACACAAAGAGAAATATTTTTTGTGATTTATTACGAACAGCAGATATTGATATAGGTTGTTGATAAAACTCTTAAATCGTCTAGACGTTTTAATATAAATGAAAATATTGCTCAAGTTGATTTAAGGTATAAATTATAAGTAGATAATGTAAAATACCAGTAAAATATTACTGTCGTTATATATCTAATAGATTATAGTGTACATTACTTATTGTATGCATACATGTGTAGTAAGTTAACATTTATCTGAGTAAGCAACGAAATTGTTATTAAGTGATTTTAATTAAGAAAATATATATTTTATTCTGTAATCAAATTCGTATCCCGTGGCTTGAATTTAATGTTATTCCATCTTATCTTATTGGATATATCAAGCTATTGCAAGGATCATAAGTTTCTAAAGGGATTTGTCTGAGAGGAACATGATACGGATTTACTTATATTAATACAGTTTGAGCCTGTTTGAAATAAACTGTGAAACTTCTGGCCGCATTAGTACAAAAACAACAACAAATTATACCACGATTGGTACAAATACCGTTACATACATTTCTTATTTACAAAAATATAGAAAAAAAAATATGTGTATGGTTTATAAAATTTGTTAACTCCTATTGATTTTTCAAAAATGGAACATGACGTTCATAAAAAAAATATTGTAAAACAGATCGGTGAAAGCAATAATCAAGTTATATTTAATTAGAGTACGAAATAAATGAAAATCATTAAACTTTTGTCATTAATACGATAATGTTGTTGTGACAAACCAAATAACGAGTATATTTCCGTGAATACCCTTGCATTTTCTGATTAAAAAATATTTTAATCGGTTAATGAGTTTGCTTTTAAAACAACTTAGTATCCATGTTGTTGTAATTGATTAAAATAAATTGATGAAACTACAGTTTCAATGTACTTTAAGCAGTTTTTAGTAATTTAGAACGTAGTCCTTTTATTTTTTGGGTTTTATTTTAAAAAATCTTTTATATAGTGAAAATCTTAATTGGAATTATATTATATTATAGTTTGCAGAGTTTTCTTGTCCTGAAATATTAAAAACATGGAATTATATATAATTATAGGTAATTAGAGGAATCATGAAAAATTAGTGACAAAAGTAGTATTCTCAATCTATAAAAATATTTTAAATAATTTTTTGAACCTTTACCATACAATAGGAAATATAAACTTCTAAAAAATATCTCTAACTGCAAAATATTTTTTTCGTAATTTTTTTAACATTCTAATGATTATTCGGCCATTCGAGGATCTGACAGAAAAAACAAATATCATTAAAAACGTTACAGCCCTGGCTTGAGTTATGTATATTGTAAGTAACACGATTTACAAATTTTCTATTATAAAGGTTATTACCTTTTACCATAATAAATATTGAAGGGTTAATTTTTTTGTTAAGTTTTTTAAGGCACAATTCTAAGGTATTCTAAAATAAATACACTGTAATATGCTTCCATTACATTTATATACAAAAATAGTTTTTTTTTTGGTAAAGGAAAATTTGTTCCAAAGTAAAATAAAAATACATTTGTCAAAAATGTTTCATTAATCCATTGACATTCTGATATCTAAATCTTAGCAAAGATTTTTATTTATAGCGTTTATAAAAGAAGGCTAAGTCTTATAATCTGAAAAATATCAATCTTAAAAATATTGTCCAACAGATTATGTAAGAGTGTTCCTGTATAACTTTGAAAACCACCTTTTTTAAAACTTCTGATAACATTATTTGAACGACCGCATGTTTTGCAATCAATTTCGGCCTTAATACTACAAACTTAAGTACTTTTATTTTTAATACTGCTTTGCCTGTTACTCTGTGTACTCTCGCAAAGAATTAAAGACCATAAGTTATTGAGTACTAGGAACGAATTTCATTTCTTAATTTTTTTGTATCCCATATTAAATCTTTACCAGAACTATAAAATTTTATACACGTCCTATATGCTCACATTTTAGGTTACTCGGATCATTAGCATTTTTTTAACCCCCGACTAAAAAGAGGGGTGTTATAAGTTTGACTTGTCGATCTGTGTATCTGTGTATCTGTGTATCTGTGTATCTGTGTATCTGTCTGTGGCAAATTTCCGGCCAAACGCGTGGACGGATTTGAATGCAGTTTTTTTTAATCGAAAGCTATACTCATCGAGATGGTTTTTATCCATGTTTGATTTAAATAGTAATAGTCGTCTCCAAGATACTGACGTTTTATTCGTGCGGGGGAGAGGTTCTTATGCAATAATTAGCTGTTTGCGGCCAAACGCGTGGACGGATTTGGATGCAGTTTTGTTTAATCGAAAGCTATGCTCGTCGAGATGTTTCTTATTCATATTTGATTGAAATAGAAATAGTCGTCTTCAAGATATTGACGTTTTATTCGTGCGGGGGAGAGGTTCTTATGCAATAATTAGCTGTTTGCGGCCAAACGCGTGGACGGATTTGAATGCGGTTTTATTTAATCGAAAGCTATGGTCGTCGAGATAGTTCTTATCTATGTTTGATTGAAATAAAAATAGTCGTCTTTAAGATCTTGACGTTTTATTCGTGCGGGGAAGAGGTTCTTATGCAATAATTAGCTGTTCCTAGCGGTGTCGCCAAAAGGATGAAGGCCAAAAGGTTTTTACACTTACGTACTAAGGTAAAGTACTTTATTAGGGATAGCTGTTGCCCGTGACTGCGTCCACGGAGACTGTAAAAATATATTTATATGGCTTATGATCGTAGTCATAAAGAATCACGGGCAACAGCTAGTGATAATAAAAATCCCTTCATCATAGTGTTATTAGTGATTGTAAATCATTTTAATTATAAATGTTTATATTTATTAATATTCGTATATATGAAATCTACCTACCTACCCATATGAAAAAGTCTTGAATCATGTTACTTAATACATTTATAATTTATTACATTGTCGAAACTTTCACGTGGATCGTTATGTTATTATATTAAATATAACATATATTTCTCTTAATAAATATAGCCTATGTACCTACATAATAATATAGGATTCTAATGCTAAAAGATTTTTTTTACGGTCCCGTACTTTCGGAGCCTATTCAATTTAAAGAAACAAAAAGATTTTTCCTACTTAAACAATTGAATTTTTTTTTTCAGGTTCATTTAGTACAATTCAGAAATTAGTAACATAAGTTTAAAAAGCAGAAAAAAAAATTAAATTAAAAATTTAAAAAACCCCCGATACAAAAAGACCTCTAAAAAGAGTAAAAATATTATTCCTATGTACTTATTGTACTCGTTGCGTCGGGGGACCGTTTAATTAAGGAAGAAATTAAAATGCAAGTAAGTTAACAAGGCAAATAAATAAATTACATTATCGAATCGTATGGTCTAAGTTCTCAATGATTAACTTCGTAATATATAATACACTATCAACGTACCTACAACGGTCAACCGACGCAACGAGTTCAATAAGTACATAAGAATATTATTTTTACTCTTTTTAGAGGTCTTTTTGTATCGGGGGTTTTTTAAATTTTTAATTTAATGGCTACACCCACTGTTATTAAACTAGCATTTAAAGAAGCAATATAAATTACAATGAAACGTCCAAACCAAAGTCAGACTTTTCGAAACTGTCCACTTAAAACTAAACATTACCTTCAAAGAGTTGTGTGTTTAGGTCTCTTTCATTCAGTGCCTTTCATTGTTTCTATTTGAATAGAACTCAGCAAACACTGTTAGTTACCGGCACAATGCCTCCCTTGTAAAACGTTGAAACGTTAATTTCTTGAACGCTTAATTGCCTTGAAATAGCATTTATACACTCAGACTGTTGACAAACGAAATTGTTTGAAAAGCATATTATTACTTCTCAACGTTAGAATTATTCTACTCGTCTGAATAATATACATAAATTGTTTCTGTGTTTCTTGTACCAACTCAATTTTACATAAAAATTAAGAGTTGATAATTTATTTACATATCTATTATTTTAAAGACATTAAAGAAAAACTAATTAATCTAATCATAACATAATTAATAGGTTAAAATGTTGATTGAAAATCCATAATACAACCATTTACGATTTCTTATTTTTGCTTTAAGAGCTAAGGCTGTAGCAAAATTAAAATAATCCATGCCAATTAATGGTTCATGAACTTAAATAAAAATTCAAAAAGAAAATCAATCAGAAAATAAGAAAGTAATCATGGGCTCTTCAGTAAAAACACAATTTTGTGCATTTTATAATGAAAAAGAAATGCACAAGAAAAAATTGTTTGTAAAAAGAACAAATCATCTAATAGAAATTAAATTTACAGAGGGTTCCTTTGTTACATATATAATATATCAAAGATAACATTAACATTTGTGATATTTGCAATAAATTAACATGAACTTTTTCATTTTTAAAATTACATCTATTATTAGATTTATTGGATTAACACAAGATAAAATATAGGAAAATGTTACAAAAATTGTATTAATTGCTGCTCTTTGTTTGCCACCAGTTTCTATAATATTCTTAAAAACTTAAAATTCAAGAACCCGTATTTATTGCTAATTATTTTATTCAAAAATGTTTAAAAATCTTAATATTAAGTGAATCATGGCTGAAGTATCCTTATAAGACAATACTCTCTTAAATATTATAAGCAGAGTGAGATGGAAGTTATAGCCTACATTAATTATTTATAATATCTATTGAATTTGACAGCAATTTTATTGATTTGACACCACGAGATAAAAAAGTAAAATGTTTTGATAAAAATCTATTTTCATGGATAAAGATAAACGGACATGTTACGAGTACATTACTGAAAATGTTTGTCTACTCGTTCAATATGCAGACGCTTTCAGGCTGCGGTGGCTAAATTTAGAATTCCTGGCTTTCAATTTAAGATGCGACACTTTTCAGCTAGACTTCTTAACGGTAAGTTAGTTCCGATTTACACTTCCATGCATGACTTAAGTTGAAGTTCGATTTAACTTCGGAATTTGAAAAGATTAGTACCTACTAAAAAAAAAACTTGTCCGTCCATATCTCAATTACGTGGATTGGAACAAAATGTTAAATTCCGTCATGCTCTTCCATTATCCCAATGGAAAAAATATATAAAACGTAGTAACTATCAAAACAATTAAAATATAAACTATATAACTAACGATAAATAAAAATATTAAAACAAAATTATTTTTGTATAAATCAGAGGAATAAATTTGAAAAACGCTACGTTCAAAGTACCATTACTTATTTCTTCGGTCTCTTAATGACGTCATTATCTGTAGGTTCTCGTCCGCTCTGTCCCTGTCGCCGTGAAGTGATGACAAATGACAAGACTGTTGGCACTTTTTAAAATGATTTCAACGTATGAAATATAAATATAGAGTTAAAAAACTAACTAAAAATTTTTGTTATGGTTTAAGTGATAGATGGTAATGAGAAAAAACGTCAATTTAATCACTTTAGTTAGTTTTTTTTAGCTGCGGCTACGATAAAGTGTAAATACGTTCAAAGATTGTTTACATAAAATTAAGTCAAAATTTCTTTGATATTAACTATAATTAATGCAATACTAAAGTATTTCTAAACTACTAAAATATTGTACCTTATACTATAAATGCAATTTTAAAGTAAATAACTATCTTTTACATAGGTTTTATTAAATACGTACGACCATATTTAAAGTTCTATAAAAAAATTGAACTTAATTTATTACTATCAAATACTTCATGCTCTATTGTTTGCAATAATAACATAATAATTAAACGGGGACAAATCTCATTTAAGACAACATTTATAAAAGTACAAAATAATTTAATATATCCTTTTGCACAACAACAACAAAAATTTTGATAGTATTTTCTGATGTTATACTTATAGTGATAATATGTTTTCACCAAGTCAAGGAAAGCAGTCAAGTATCAAGGGGTCACATAAAAACACCACAGAAGTTGGCTTCTAAAGTTTTTATGATACCGAAATGACAAATGGCGTCGCCGCGGCTCTAGAGTTACATTTGCAGGAGTAATGACAAAAGCTTTGATATGTGACGGCTGAGAAATGCTTTAATCTTGAATTGAGGAAATCTAAGTAAGATGAGATTAGTGATGGCACGTGATTTATTTTAAATTTTATTTCCGAGAGACTTACGTTTCATAATATTTATAAATTGTGCTCCCCCAACTTTGTGCTTTAAATTTGCAGCACTGATGCACAACTTTTATTTAAGAAAAAAGTATGGATACCAAAGGCGTAGTTATATATGTTAACTTAATTTGATAGACAGTTTAAAATAAAGCACATCGACATTTTGATTATACAGGAAACAGAAATAGTGCCACATATCCTAAACCCTCACGCAATTAAGCGGATTTTATTCTTCATACAAACTCTTGGGTTACGGTGTATAAGAGATAAAATCTCTTTGCTTTGCTGAATTTAATACAATCTACAGAAACGTTCAAGCTATCAGCAGGATAGCGTTGTCATTAATTTGAAGAGCTCTTATCTGCAAGTGTGCTTACGTGAAGCCTTATGAGACAGTCTATATATTAGCAAAAGTTATGAAAGTACTTGTTAAGTATAGTTTAAACACCAATATAATAATTTATAATGATTTTATTATACTATAAAAACAAAAACATATCTATAATAATCAATCAATATGTATAGTATTATTCTGACCGGAATTGACACTGTGTTAGATACATTTTAATGAACGTTTCAGCATCAATTACTTGAAAGCAATTTAAATGTATAAATAAGTACTTGGACTTGTATGTTAACTTACTATTTATAGTTCGAGATAAAGCAACGTCTCTTGTTTATGTCGTTTAGGAAGTCTTTAGCGGACGGTTCGGACGGAATACAGCTAAGTCGTTATGCGAACTGGCTCACTACATACTGTCGTGAAATTAAATTAATTAAATTGAAAAACACCAATTAAATTTTTAATAATTACTTAAATTCTCTGTGTAGGGTGATTGTTTGTTTTGCACAATAGTATACGTAAATATAAAGTAAAGATTCTAATTTGTTAAAAACTATGTTCTGGACAAAGATACAGTTTGTGTTTAAAATTAAGAAAGATTTATTTTTTTTATTACTTTGTAAATTAAATTATTGAACATTTGGTTGAACATGTCTATAAACATGTATAACCATGATAAGCTTCTATACATTTATATAATTATATAATGAAAAATAATTATTAATACGGTAGCTCAATTGGTAGAGCGACGGAACGGTTTCCCAGAGGTCGAGGGTACGAATCCCGGTTCATTTTTTATTCTATAGTCATATAAATTAAGCTAGCATTTGTACATTTTCTTTTTTTTGCTATCTATCTATATAAATATATATCTACCTATCAGTCTGTCTATCTGGCAGTCTATCTCTAACAACAACAGCAACTACAAGTCACAGTCCACAATACTAAAATCTACTCACAAAGTTTTTCGTAACAACGCAGAAGTTTGTGCTATAGTGGAAAAAAGTGGTTTATTTATTATTTAACGTTTATTTGTAAGACAAAGACACAAGAAGCACTTTGTAAGATGTTCTAGGCCTTATACAACAATAAAATATAATTGAATTAGTTCAGTAGTTTTTAAGACAGATTGACAAGACATAAATAATATAATGTATCGTGAACTCAATTTTTTCTTAACCACCACAAGTAGACCACTTTTTAGTTACATATTAGATTTATAGCTCTTTTATGTAGGTTACAACTTCATAAAATATGTATGAAATTGTTTTTAATCATGTTTGAGTATGTTACAATGATTCAAATTATAAATAAATATATACAGATCCAGGCAGAATTTGAACCAACGACCTATGGGTATCCATCCGAATCGGTTGACTTTCCACAAAAAAAATAAATATTTAAATATAAGTATAGATGTCTGTATGTAGTTACATTACAACTGTTCATATACATCGCAAAACGGTTGAAATCAAGAGTTAATATCTGGTATCCCTTAGTCACAGCTAGCTTAATAATAATCATTTCCAGGCAGAGACATTATCTAAAATGACTTCAATATTATACATATTATATCTAAACAACTACATTTAAATATATCTTATACAAAAAAGTTACTCATTTATACGGTACATATTTAAAACACGAATAATTTGCAAGCTGTTCTTATAGTACTAAAAAAAAAGTTAAAAAATATTGTTTAAAACATCGGATACTTCAGAAAAAACGTGTGAAATTTGTGTAAGCTTAATGCTTATGCAAATGCATTTACTTCTTTTATTGCACTTAAAAATATGACGCGAGAGTGCAGCGCTCAAGATAATTGCTGCAAACTAGTCTCCTAATGAGGATTGTGCACAACTTCACTTGACAAGTTGCCTCCTTATGAGTTAAATTAAATAATATAAAGTATGTGCAGTATCTTTATCCTTAGTTTATTCAAAGTTTGTTTTGGTAAAGTTAAGTTTTAGGAATATATTTTAAATCAAGTTCTTCTCCGAAAAGGTTTAGGTTCTTTTGCTATATATGATAGCAGAACGGTTTCCCACAGGTCGAGGGTTCGAATCGGGTTTATATTATAATAAACATTTGTTTAAAATTTTGGATATTTTTTAAACATTATATAAAATTATCAAAATAGGTTTCAAGGATCAAAGTCATATTTTTTTTAAAACAAACTGTAGCTTAGCTTACTTTCATTCATATTTAATATGTTTACATATCTCAGTAACACTGACTGGGTCCTTATTTGATATTTAATTGCAAAGTACCACGTTTGATAGACTTTGTCAGTCTTAGGATCACATCAAGTATGCAAACCTAAGGGATGTAAATACTAAGTACTTTATGAGAAGTTTTATAAGCGAGGACTGTAGTTACAATTTCATATGTATAATATAGTATGACAACAATTACTTGTTTTTTTAATTTTATACAATTTATTATTATAGAAAATATTACTAACATTAACCATGAATATTTTGTGTTCAAATATTCTTCTAATAATTATAAAATCACTTATGGAGTCTATCTCCTAAACCAACAAAATAAACAGCTTAAGAAATTTTATGGACAAATTATCATAAAAAATATCAGAGTAAGTTCCACTTACTTCGTCATGTAATTTTCTGTAACAACTTTCTAAAGTCAGAAAACTTTGTCATGTCCTCACACAAAGGATATCATAAAGTGTCATCGCCGATCACCAGTGCCTCCGAACAATCAATCATGCTTTTGTATAAACTCTAAAATGTAAGGGTGCAAACAAGTTTTCTTGGGATGAAAACTTATATTAACCCTTAAATTGGCAGTGTATGTACTGGCATACATTAACTTTGTAAAAATATTTGACATAGTATAATAAAAATGTCTGTGTCACAAATCATTTTAATTCATTGCAATACTAATTATTTTTATAAGGAAAAATAAAACACGTCTCTGGCAACACTTATTTTGACATTCGGTCTCGAAAATGGCGGCCCGGCGTAGCTCATCTGTGTTGACTAAGGTATTTATATTATTTTAACTTGGTTTGACATGGTTTGTGGTGTTTTTATGAACTATATTTTATGCATAACAGTATAATCGAATGGATTTGATATGTTTTTGTGTATGGTGACTTTGTGTTTTGAGTTTATTTTGGTCGGTAAACTGATGTATGCTGTGGCATACATTGCCAAATTCGTAATGAAAGACCCTTCGTTTTATCTGTATGACACAGCATACATTGCCAAGTTTGTAATGAAATGCTTTATTTGTAATTTGCAAGATACCGCATGTATTTGTGATTTGGGATTGCTTTTTATTTTTGGTTGAAGCATGTTTTTTTGTTTCTTTGTTGCCAGCAAACGCTACTAACTCGAGGTGGTAGAATATTAGCTCTTGTGCCTGCTGAAAATGCACCCTCTGACGATAGCGAGCGCTCAGATGTCGAAGAGGAATTTCGTGTACGCACCCCGCTTTCTTCATTTTCTTCTCCAGCACCTTCTATTCATTCTTCCTTGGAAAGACTAAACATTGTAGATGATGATGAACATTACAACAGCGAAAATGTTCCACTTACGCCTATTTTTCAAACAGTATATTCAAGTCCGTCTTTAGAACCAAATTGCAATAAAGTACCGGTGCTGAGTGATATTCCGTCACTCCCAACAACTCCTCTTACTCCAGTAAATCCACCAAATCCAAAAACCAGATCCCGACGTCGTCAGCCCACCGTTCCTGTCCTGAAAAGACCGAGACTAATGAAAAAATTTACTTTGAACTATCAGTGGAAAAAAGCCGTTTTTCGACACAGAGCTATTATAGAAGAAGACTCCAATTATACAGATGTTCCGGATATATCAGCGATGGATTATTTTTATAAATTTTTTTCGCCAGACATTCTAACAGATATCGTAGAGCAAACAAATTCTTACTCAATAGAAAACACTGGACGTTCACTTGGTTTGACGGAAGATGAGCTTCGCGATTTTCTAGCCATACATATTATAATGGGGGTCGTGAATATGCCAGCATATACGGACTTTTGGAGTTTACGATACAGGTATAACTTAGTAGCAGATTTGATGACACTAAAACGATATCAACAAATACGTCGCAATTTGCACTTCGTTGACAATAATATACAGGATTCCGACCGATATTACAAAGTGAGGCCATTTGTGCAGAAAGTAAGACAAAATTGTCTAGCACAGGAAAATGAACGGAAGTTTAGTATAGACGAGATGATGATTCCGTATAAAGGAACCAAAGCTGGAAAACGCCGTCAATATATGAAGGACAAACCCAACAAGTGGGGTTTCAAAAATTATGTCCGCGCTGGAGTCTCAGGCATGGTATATGATTTTCTTCTTTATGGTGGCGAAGATACATTCAGATTTTACACGTTTTCAGATAAGGAAGCTTCTATAGGTTTCGGAGGACGAATTGTAATCGCTTTATGTCAAAGCATAAAATTCAAACCGGCTTTTGTTTTCTGTGACAATTTTTTTTCCTGCCCTGAGCTATTTTACATTCTACGCGAAGAATACGGTATATTTGGTTTGGGGACTATAAGAAACAATAGACTTAGAGGAGCAGAAAAAGTGTTGCCTTCAGAGAAAGAGATGAAAAAGAAGCCTAGAGGAAGTTATTCACAAGTAGTGTGCAACAAAAATAGATTATCGGTAGTGAGATGGAACGATAACAAACCTGTTACCCTAATTAGTTCATATGTAGGCGTAGAACCTGTCGAAAAAATGAAAAGATACTGTAAGGAGACAAAAAGCAAAATCGATGTCGACTGTCCCCAAATAGTCAAGGAGTATAATAAACATATGGGGGGAGTCGACTTAGCCGACATGCTTATATCTCTCTATAAAACACCATTTAAAAGTAGGCGTTGGTACATAGGTATTTTTGTTCAAATACTTGACATATGCATAAATAATGCCTGGCTTTTATATAGGCGGGATCAAGCTCAATCAAGCAAGCAATATATACCTCTAAAAGATTTTAGGTACGAAATATACGAAGGCCTGAAAAAATTCGGTCGTGCTGATAAAAATGACAAAGCCAGAAAAGGTGTGCCATCAGCTAACCCAGTAGAATCGTTACGATACGATGCCATTGGTCATTTTATGATAATGACCACTCAAGGCAGGTGCAAGCTATGTCAGAAGCTTACCACTGTATTGTGCATGAAATGCAAAGTGCGGCTATGTTTCGTAACAGGGAAGAATCCCAGAAACTGTCAATTAGATTACCATGTAAAGGCGTAAATTAGTCATTTCAGTTCAATAAACGTTTATACTATTATTATCTTTTGTATTTTTTTTGCTATTCCTGCTCCTGGATAAACTCCCGTCGAAATTTCATAAGTTTTAGGACTCACTTCCGTCGGTATTTCATTAGTCACTGCACTTGGCAATGTATATCCCAGCATACACGACTTTGATCCCTTGGTTTTCTATTTACTTGGCAATGTATGCTGTGTCATACATGAGTTTTCAGGAAAACTGAAACGTAAAGATATTTTTTCGTATTTTTTTGTAATGCCTTAAAACGTCTTAAACCCGATTTCAATAAAAAAAATCGGTTTATGTAAAAAAAAAATTCTGCCAAATTAAGGGTTAAGACCACATCATACAGTGAATTTATATATTGTCTTTGAGTTTCAAACCGGGAACTAAGTTCAAAACAGATCCAGAAACAAAACGGTTATTAAAATTACTGGATTTTTTTATATTGGTTTTAGATTTCAGATATAGGCATAAAGAAATCGTATGATGATAAGAGATTTGCTGTGTTTTTTTTATTTTTTTAGGTATTTGCTTGCAACGTAAGGGCTAGACTATCACTTATGAGCTTAATGTCATGCACCGCCCTAGACTCGTTCGCCTGAGACAACGAAGTGTCACTTGACGTCAGCATAAACTTTTATGATTTTGCAGAATCAAATAATGCTAGCGCTTAGGTGTGTGGGTTTAATGATTTTGAGAGAGTATAAATTATTTTGCTCGTTTGCTGTAATGATAGCATATAAAGATATAAGTCTTCATCAGCTAGGAAATCAAAAGCTTCAAACAGATAATAATTACACGAATTCTTTAGTGAGATTTTATTCAATATTCACAAACGCGATATAGCAGCGGTATACCGCAACATGTCATGCAAGCGTTATGCTTTATAAAAAATATACTCTTTTTATTTTCAATTTCCAACGATTCTCAAAACAAGTTTTGGTGATTTCTGTTTAATTATACTTTTAATAAAAATTATTTGTTACCCTTATTTTGCTGAACTTTGATTTGAAACAAAATAAGAATCTAAGACTAATCGAGGCGTCGGTATATCTGACAAAACATTGTTTTGACCTTTATTTAAAAAAATGTATGGGCACATTAACATTAAATTGGCTAGTGTCAGTTTAATGTTATAAATATTTTTAACGATTCCTTTAATTATGTGGTTTATGAAATGGTTTATAAGTCAAATTGTAACTATTTAAACCTAAAAATGTAAGAATTGTTCAAGTCACCCAAAATTTTCAACCAACTGTTCTTTTATGACTTCAAATATAGTTTTAATAACAACTTTTAAATTTCAGCGCTCTGAGAATAATTTAAAACACAAGAAACAAGAATGCAGGCGAAACATAAACCGCATTTTCCGGTGATATTAGCAGCACGGGCCATTGACTTAAAATGGGCGGCCGACATCATCGTCCATCCCACAGCGTTATTGTTATCTGCGAGTATATTCTGTAATCATTCAACTTAATATCGGGTGCTCATTTAAAATTGACGTTTATTTAATATTATTCGGTGGTTGGCTTCTTTATTATAACTGTAGTCATGAATAACTAAGTTACGTTATAAAGAGCACAAAGATCTTCATCTCGTATTTATTTATTTATTTTGTTATAATGTTTATTAATGAAATTAAAAGTGATTATTAAATATTAAAAGCTTATAAAATCATGCTTATTGAGAATTATATACTTGTAAAATTTGTACGATTTTAATAGAAAACTAATATAATGCATATATTCTATTTGGTATTCTTTTTTTTAAACCATCTCCGTAGTAAATTTTTATCTAGTATGATTAGGAAATAGTACCAGTTTATTTCTGCGAGGCAAAATGCTGACAAAATGAGTGTGTCCTGTGAAATATTGCTCGATGCAACTTGTTCAACATCCAACGTCAACATATTATTAAACCTATAATAGTAGTCAATACTTTTTATATTTAAATAAAACTATTTTTAATGTATTTATATTTTTAAATTTAAGCCCGACGTTTCGATTTGCAGCAATCATGGTCACGAGACGAGATGTAGGTTAGTTACGTAATATTACTAAAATCCATGATGATATTTTTATGATAAGCTAAGATAATAAAATGTATTAAAACATTTTAATAAATAAGTCGTTATTTATTTATCATAGCGGCTAAATTACATAACTTAATTCACTAAGCATGTGTTGAAGAAACGTCAAGCGTTTTGTCACTTTTAAATGACGTTTGAGTGTGGTCTGTGTTTTATTTTAGTCATTAGAGTCATTTGAGTACAAGTTAATAATCAATAGGTATCACGCTGTCTATGGTTATTGTCTTTTTTGAAAGTGAATACGGTTCCGACGGGCATTTAAGTGTTAGAAAGTCTAGAGCTCGCTACGTTTTCCAATCACTCGTTCAAATTATGGTCAAATTAAGGCGAAAAAGTACACTAGACTGCCCATCTTAGAGTTAGTTGCTATACCAGGCATTATATTTATATGTATTTAAGCTTTTAAAAAACATTAAAAAAAAAGTGTAACGTTGAATCAGGGGCATCTTTTCCATCGATTCGATTGCTGATTAATTTAATTAATTAAATTGCTTTAAATTCATACTATTAAATGATAAAAGCTTACATTTTTACCACTGTTTAACGGTATTATTACCAAAAAGAGACAAGTTTCCAAACATATATAATAATTTATCCACATTTTATGAATAACATTAATTGAAGCTTAAGCAACTGTGTGATTAAAAAGAATAATTCGAACAACTAGGAAATTTAAAAGAACTAAACAACATCCAAAAAAATATTACTCTCATTGAAAAGAGTACATTAAAATGTTTAGTTAATTAATTCATATTTCATTGAAAAAATCTTAACAAATAAAATTTACAACAAAATAGAAATAGAAATAAATAGCCGTCAGTGATAAAATGTTTTTCTTTTGAACAAAAACTGGTTAGACTATAAATGATACTCTGATAAAGATTGACTGTGATCGATGGGAGTATTGGTTTCACCTGAGAGGTGGATTTAGCTTTGTTTACGTGACAGATTAATATTTACAATTGTTTGTAGCAAATGAAGCTTTATATATTTCTTGTATTACTTTTTTTAAATGTAAATGTATATTGTATATGCCTAAGTAATATAAGGTTTATTTTTTTGCCTATTGCTTAATATTGTCATAATATTATTAGTTGGTTACAAATAAAGTATAGTTGGTTAAAAATAAAGTATGTATAAATAGATTCATATATACTATTGAAGAACCATCAGAGATAGATAAAAGTACAAGGAACAATTTGTTCTTATACATATACTAGGTAGCAATCCAGGGCTTAACAGCAATTTTTTTTTTTGGCTAATTTATTTCAATCTTTAGTGAATGACGATGCATCGGTATGTAATCTGATGATCAAGTGAAAATGCGCATATAAAAACTCCATCACTGTTTAACTAGTAGTAAAAATAACAATAAATGCGTATTGTAAAATGAGTATTTGTAAAATGGAACTATAATAATTCATATAAAAAATGTAATAAATGGTATTTAGTAATTAAATGGAAAGGATTAACTTTATCTTTCATTGTCTTGTTCTTATTTATGTTACAAATAATCGAGTCGGAACGGTAACAAGAATTGACTTTTGTAATTGGGACAGATGTCGCAATACTAACAGTTAGGTATACGAAACGAAGCACCATTTTCATTAATGCTAACCGAGTTATTCCCCATCGCACTTTCACTGACAAATTAATTGTTTCACCGACAAATTGTCGCTGTTTCAGATAATACCAGCATTTTTGATAAGGGTCCCCTAAACGTTATATGAAAATGATTTTGGTAAATGGTTGTTATTTTATAAATTATACTGTTTTTGGGAAAGGCATAAGGAAAAATATATGGATAATTGAAATTGCTCTCAAAGCTAGTTGCATTGTAAATCTAGGATTTGATAAAACCGGTTCAGCTTGTCTATATCATTGCCGCCTAGCACATGCTAACAAAAATGCATAAATATCTCTTTAATGTATTCATTGAGGATCAAAACTTTGTGTATCAATCTGAATTTGTTAAACTATAAATATATCGTTCGATATTTTGCTTTCTTGTTACAAAAAAATGTTTTTTTTCTAATGTTATTTTGAAAAATTGCGAAATTGAAATATTGAATGCTTTGTAAGAAGATCAAAATTGTTCGAAATACGCACTATAAAACTGTTATATTTTAGTCTTTGATCAAAAATTAATCAGTACTTTTTTTAAAAAACAAACCTTAGAGAATATTGGAGTTAATTAGTTTTTTATTTGATGAAAAAAAATCAGGAGCAATTTTTTATATAATTAGTAAGAACAGTTACTAAAAGGAAATTACTGATATTGCTGTAATTGTGGTATATGTGTTGTTTTTTTTAAAGATTAAAAAAAAATATCTGTAAAAGAAGCATGTTATAAAAATTGTGTGTTTTTAGTGATAATAACTTTAACATATAATTATCTCGTAATGCATACCTAATACTGGCGTAATTATGACTGTAGAATTACAATGAAATATATTTCTAATTTATAAATAAAACTTACATAAAATTAATTTAAAGTAATTAGTTCCAGCGCTTAACTGTTTGTTAATACAAAAATATTCAGAGGTAATAATTTTGTGGAGTTTTATGAAAAATAATGCCCAAGAAAATAAATTAAACGTTGCCGTGTAATATCTCATTTTAAGGGAAAAGGAGCAAAATTTTTATGGTGCAAAGATTTGCTGAGATTCTATTATTTTCACCTTCCGCGTGAAAGATTATATTTCTGAAATACATTTATTAATTATTAACCCAGGAGGTATGAAAATAATTACAAGTTTTAATATTTTTATAAATTGTGTAAAAATTCACATTTTTAGAGGCTTGTTTTATAAGGTTCATGTTAATTTTGATGTGAAATAACAGGTGTGAGTCCATCTACATCATGATAAGTAATGAGGGTCGTACTCTTGTGTAGTTGATACCAATTTCGTAAACATTTCGAAAGAATTTGGCATGAGTTATTTATTACCAACGTTCAGTGAACAGAGCGTACTGTGATCAACACCGCTCTGATTCTAATTACATATTTATATCTTATTAATAAAAAGGTATTGTAAGTGTTAGTTGTAATTTTTTGTAAATTAGAATTTTGTAGATAATTAGTACCTAAGTAAGAGGCGTAGTGTAACTTAGTTTGATATAATTTTCCTAATTAAACACGGATCCATATTGTTATTATCTTATTAAAAACCTTTTGCAGATTAAACTTTATGAATAAGTTTCTAATCGTTTTTGTTTTCAAATTTTTAGAATAAATTTTGAACACCGGTCTATAATTAAAAACCATATTATTCAGTTGCATTCTTACTTCATTTATAGTTCTAATAACTTAACTTCTTTTAAGTCTAAATATATAATGTCTGGCAACGTAATTGATTTCTAATAATTAAAATAATACGTTTTAAGAAATTATAAGTTATATTAAAATAACGTTCAAAATATTATTTTCGTAAATAAAGGAATATCACAAATATTTTTTAGAAACAACGATTGATTTATATTTCTGGCATACTAACTTTCATAATGCAATATATTAATTTTAATGCAAAACGACGCATGAAATTAGATACCCCTAATCTGAACGGGTTCGGATAGGGAAACTTAATGCTTGTGAAAAGGTCTTTTGTATTTGGATTTATGGGACAAAATTTAATATATCTCTAGTCTTTCCATCATAAATTTAAAGGCACAGTTTTTTTTTGCTTATATCATGTAATTATATTCATAACCGTAACAGACATTTCAACGGTTGTTTCAGGGTAAATAAATGCAAACAGTGGGTTGATTTTGAGGAATTAAATCTTTTTTATCATCTGCCATGTTTTTAAATTTTATGTGTCGCATTAATTATAAATTTTATGAGTCGCAGTTCTAAAATTTTAAGCCGTATTAATAATCACGCAGCATTTTATTAACACGTCAATTTTTTTTTTACACTGTCTAAGTACTGCTGGATTATATTCAACCTGACAGGAAGTGGATATGTAGTCATAGTTAGAAAGCCACTATAACTTAGTAACCTATTCACTCCTCTCTTGAAGATACCCACATTGTATTTGGCCGGAATTACCGACGCAGGTAAGCTGTTCCAGTCCTTTGCTAAACGAACTATGAAAGACGAAGAAAAGCGCTTTGTTTGGACAGGTGGAATGCCCACAACGTAAGGTTCGATACCTGCCGTGCGTCGGAACGTCCGGTGTTGGAACGGGGACGGGGGAATTAAATCGTGTAATTCCTGCGCACACTCACCAAAATGAATACTGAGAGGCAAGCAATTCTACACCTGTGCTCGAGGCTGTAAATGTTGGCTTCAACCAACTCGGGGTAGCCTATAAACCTATTTACTCGCCTCTCAATTGAATCCTTTAGCAAGATGAGATTTTGGGGCATGAGCAAATATGTGACCACAGTACTCCACACACGACCGGATCTTTGCATTGTATAAAACAAGTAGCTTTCCCGGAGTAAAGTACTGTCGGACCTTTGCAAGAACTGCAAACTTACCAACTGCTGCCCCTATCAATGAACCGACCAAATTTTAGGTTTGAGGAAATCTATAAATCTAACAACTGAAGCCGGCCACTGTGTTCCAAGGATACAATCTGGAAAGTAGAAGCCCTTTCACCTTGACGTATCTACGTTTGCGTTTTGGTGGCGTTGAATTTGACAAGATTGACTGAGATTCCCCATGCAGAGACTGTCTGAAGTTTGTATCTCAAACGTTGCACCATTGCTTCTCTTTCAGATTGTACTTCATTTCTATTTGCCCGAGTACGTTCTACAACTGTGCTGTCATATGCATTCCCATTTTAACCGGACCCCAGCACATCGTTAATGTGCAGCAGAAAAAGATTTGCAGAATGAACGGATCTCTGAGGCACGCCGGATTATTGTCAATATTTGCGAGGTAAGAACGTCGACAACTCAGTAGTTCTCAGTGGAGGGATCTCTGGCTCAGAAAATCCGTTACCCAGCCAATCAGACCAGGAGTTATACCGAACACTGAAACTTTTCTTAAAAGGCTCGCATATCAGACCCTGTCAAACGCCTTCGAGAGGTCCAGAGAGACGGCTACCGCTTCTCCGTTTCATACAATCAGATCATTACCTTCTAGGTATGCTAGAAGGCGCGAGTTCAATACACGCATAATCCATAATCTTGCGTATCCATAATCATAATAGAGGTGATTGAATTTGGTCTATAATTGGCAGGATCGGTACGGCTCTCTTTTTTGGGCACGGGTTGCACGTTGGCAAGCTTCCAGGGTTTTGGCACTATTCCAGTCTTGAAAGAGAGGCGATATAGACGTGTCAATACAGGAGACAACTCAGTCATGTCTTGAGCAAAATGGCTGGTATACCATCAGGACCATGGGCTTTGTTCACATATATGTTGCTTTATGGGCCAGGGATCCGTTCGGCTTCAGCAGAGCAGGCAGTGAGGGTAGGTAGAAGTTCGACTCGATCGCTTTAGCAAGAGACCAGAAAGCTCGACTGCCAGTTGGTCTGACAGAGAGCTTTTTGGCATTCTTAGCGATTCGATCGAGACGAGCCTTCCGCAATGCCTTCTTGTAGGACTTGGCAGCTTGGATAAAGGCTCTCTGCTTTAAACTTACATCCGGAGTTTTTCGGCCAAATATTTTCGATCTTCAGCACGACCACATTCGGCATTAAACCATGGGCAAGCTTTGCCACCGATGGGTACGTCAGCAAAAGGAATAAAATACTCCATTGCCTGATGCACCACATCGGTTATAGCATCCACCTAATTTGACAGATTCAATGAAGAGAAGCAGACCTACCTCCAAGGATAAGACGTCAAAAGGTACCGCATCTCATCCCAATCTGCTGACTTGTATTTCCATACCCGCCCAACATAATGCAATGCGAGAGCTGGGGCGGAATATGTAAATACAGGTATCACCAGGCAGTGATCAGAGGTTCGCAAGGGGGAGGTGACTTCTACACAATACCCGTCCGGATCAGTTGTCAGCAGAAACTCCAGGAAATTGGCTGTATGGCCTACTACATCTGATACTCTCGTTGCTTTCATCACCAGCTGAAAGAGGTCCAATGACAAAACAAAATTCCGCGCTTTTCTTTCAGCATGGTCAGTCTTCTGGTACGAGAAAAGCCAGTTCTGATGACAGGCATTAAAGTCGACCAGAAAGACGAGCTGTGCTGTAGGGTAATGATGTAAAGCTATATAAGCAACGTCACCGAGATGCTCAAATAATCTTGTTATTTCCTAATCACCGCTGTGCGAACGGTAAACACAAGGATACAGAATTTGTTCGTTTTCTCCGTATACTAAAACCCATAATGAAGAAAAAGTGGAGTCTTCAAGGTGACGGAGAGGCTGGATACAGAAGTCGTTCCGCGCATACCCACAGACTCCAACACGTGACCGAAAGTTATGCCCAAACGTTTAACCGGGATAATCCAAGTGCGCAGCGCTCAAAGGACATTGTATCTGCTTCAAGAGCAAGTGCAGCTGCCCTGTCTCCAGTCGGTGGTGGAGAAGTAAGATATTAGAATACAAGCCTCTAGTATTAGTAAGATGCACTTTGAGTGAAGAGTGCCTATAGCCGCGGTATACACTTGTTCTTTTTGTTGTACTTTTACATAAAAAATATCTAAAAGTGAATAGGATGGGAAATGACACTTGAACGAGGCGGTTCGTATTAAACCCGACGTCGAAATGGTGATGTCATTCCACTGGAAGGGTAGCACGATGAAGCCACCCGAGCCACGATTTAACAGAGATGGCGGAGCAATCTTTTGAAGGTGGCTGACCCACTTACTGGGCGCCCAACTATCTGCGGGCGGTCACCGCCCTCCCCTCCATCAGTCCTAATTCTTATGCTTATAGCATCTCAACGCCACTAACCCTCCGGTTATTATCCGGTTTAACCTCCGGTTAAGATTTCACACAAATAATTACTTCGATGAAGTAGGTTGAGCCCCTATTCATGTGGTCAAGGTTTACCCCTGTCACATGGACCCTTATACGACAGGTCTGACCTCCGAAGTCGTCCGACAAGTCGTCGTCGTGCGGGCGGTCAGCGGAAACCTGTTTTGGATTCCGCTACCCTCCTCGACTAGACACCCGACAGAACAAACACCAACTGGACGCCAAACGGGTTCGCCAACACAATGCAGCTGTTCATTTCCCATATACGACTTCATCGAGCAACGCGACGAAACACCGCTTTAATTTCGTTTTAATTTAATAGTATAAAGAGTTAGTAAGGTCTTTGTTTTGACAACCTAAAAAAAAAAGTGATCAGCTAAATCTTGATATAAACAACTCAGCTTTCATGTCACTACTACTCAGCGAGATTAAATTATCAAATTCAAATTCAAATTCAAAATATCTTTATTCAAGTAGGCATTTACACGCACTTTTGAATCGTCAATTACATTAAATTGGTCAGTATAGTCAGTCTGTGAGTAAGTGTGAGTATCATTCTTTATTATCTGTTCACTAACGTAATTGATTTTCTTCACATTTTGCGCACTTAGGATTATTGCAATGAATAGATTATGGAGGTTGCAAACGCCTTTAAAAGGATTTTAAGATTCACAGTAAGTTTGTTCGATCGAATTTGCTTTTTACTATTCTAAATGTGAAGCGAGTTTCTAAAGTTCATTGTGTTGGTAATTGCAGTTTGGATCTTGTTGTTCTTATCTTGGGAGCTAATGAACAGAAGGCTGAACTTGCTTACTTCGAAGAAATTTTCAAGCTAACCATATGATATTATTATACGTTTTTACGAACTACAACTTTTAGTAAGCAAAAACCAGCTTTAAAAATATTATAATTAGTTAAAAATTTTACATTCGAAATTAAAACTATTTATTGCTATTATAAAACTAACTAATTTTAATTACTTACTTCACTATTAAAGCAATTAAACCATACTTAAATGTAATGTGTTCTGAAGGTAGTTAAAATATATATTTTTTATATTTGGTACAGGGATATTCAAAATACAATAGGTATATAAAATTATTAATATGTAACGATTTCTTTGATGATAATATGAATATAATATTAATAATAAAGTAAGCATATTATATATTTTTAGCCTTACTTAATTTTTAAATACTAAACTTACATTTGAAGTCTCAATAATTCATTTTCAATTAAGTAATCAACTTTGAATCACTAAATTCCGACTTAAATTTGGACTCGTACCTAAACTAAAAAGTAGACTAAAAAATATAATATTCATTATCAATTTTATACCAGTTGATCATAAAATATAAAATTATCTTTAAAGATATATTATTCTTAATTAGAAATAATTGCAACAATATTATAATAAGTATTATCTAAGTAGTAACTAAATAACAATTCTAAATAGAAAAACAGCCATGCGCGTTATAAATGCGTAGTTCATTTATCCGCGTCAATAGCAATCCCACAAGTTCTTCTATTGTCTTTGTAAACACCTGTATCTTTACACCGTCGTTTTTCTTACACCTCGAAGCATGCTTCGCCAGGCGAGATTAATAACGTCTATGTAGTTGTTTGACATAGAAGGGCTTTGAAATAGTTGCTTTGGTTTTCAGTTTGCGCTATTGAGATACTCCTTTCAACTATGCCATGATACTAGTAGTGTTGGTAAATAAATGCAGGTGTTTGATCTTGCTTCAAGTTCTCAGGCCGGTTAAAAAAAAGTATAATACCTATCAAAATTTTAAACATTTTAATTAAATCACGCAAACACTACTAAAAAAAATATATGGATATAAATATTGATCCATGATCTAACTTATTATTGCGTTATCAAGAAATATAACATTCGCTTAGGTTTTTATAAATAGCATTAGAATTATATATAATACTCCTTTTTTATTATTATTTCTGCATGTTAATTTAATTTAACTAAATTTATTTATTGAAACAATTGATGTATGAAAATATAAAAAGAAAAAGCTGAAATACAAAAGAAATGTAAGAAGACTAATGCTAATGCAGCAACTTATTTAAAGGAATCCAAGGAATAATGGACTAATGAAAGATAAACTCCTTCTATACAAAATTCTTACACTTTATTCCAAACGCTTATAAGATTTGGTACAAATAATTAATGTTTAATAAAATCGGTTACACAAAGTATAGTAAAAAAAAAATGTTTCAAATAATATTATATTTGAAATACTTCGTTTCATATACAGGAGCATTAAATTCAAATAACTTTAAAAGCATTTATTTAGGTCAGGCAATCTCGTTAACGATACAGTGACAATGTATAGATGTGTACTTGAGTATTTTTTATCGCACTGTGATATTAAAATCCTTGTTGTAGCTTTGATTATTTTGTAAATTTAATTTGTGAATATCGATGGGACTTAATAAAAGTATTTTTAATAAAACTTGATAAGTTAACGAAAAATTTTATTTATATTTTTACCTACGTATTCGATATATTGTACATTTTTAATAAATATAGAATAGAAAATAAAACGATACCAGGATTCGACCTCTGGGAATCCGTCCCACAGGACCGCATTCCAGAGAACCTGGTCGTATTTTATTTTCGATTCTAAATTTATTAAAAATGTAAATAAGCTGAATTAATGTGATAAATGTTTAAATACATTTTTGACCCCCGACTAAAAAGAGGGGTGTTATAAGTTTGACCTATCGATCTGTGTATCTGTGTATCTGTGTATCTGTGTATATGTGTATCTGTGTATCTGTCTGTGGCAAATTTCCGGCCAAACGCGTGGACGGATTTGAATGCGGTTTTTTTTAATCGAAAGCTATACTCGTAGAGATGGTTTTTATCTATGTTTGATTTAAATAGTAATAGTCGTCTCCAAGATATTGACGTTTTATTCGTGCGGGGGAGAGGTTCTTATGCAATAATTAGTTGTTTGCGGCCAAACGCGTGGATGGATTTGAATGCGGTTTTATTTAATCGAATGCTATGCTTGTCGAGATGTTTTCTATCTATGTTTGATTGAAATAGTAATAGTCGTCTTCAAGATATTGACGTTTTATTCGTGCGGGGAAGAGGTTCTTATGCAATAATTAGCTGTTTGCAGCCAAACGCGTGGACGAATTTAAATGCGGTTTTGTTAAATCGAATGCTATGTTCGTCGAGATGGTTCTTATTCATGTTTGATTGAAATAAAAATAGTCGTCTTCAAGATATTGACGTTTTATTCGTGCGGGGAAGAGGCTCCTATGCAATAATTAGCTGTTCCTAGCGGTGTCGCCAAAAGGATGAAGGCCAAAAGGTTTTTAAACTTACGTACTGAGGTAAAGTACTTTATTAGGGATAGCTGTTGCCCGTGACTGTGCCACGGAGACTGTGAAAATATATTTATATGGCTTATGATCGTAGTCATAAAGAATCACGGGCAACAGCTAGTGATAATAAAAATCCCTTCATCATAGTTTTGTTAGTGATTGTAAATCATTTTAATTATAAATGTTTATATTTATTAATATTCGTATATATGAAAACTACCTACCTACCCATGTGAAAAAGTCTTGAATTATGTTACTTAATACATTTATAATTTATTACATTGTCGAAACTTTCACGTGGATCCTTATTTTATTATATTAAATATAATATATATTTCTCTTAATAAATATAGCCTATGTACCTACATCATAATATAGGATTCTAATGATTAAAGATTTTTTTTAAATCGATCCCGTACTTTCGGAGCCTATTCAATTTAAAGAAACAAACAAATCTTTCCTACTTAAACAATTGATTTTTTTTTTCAGGTTCATTTAGTACAATTCAGAAATTAGTAACATAAGTTTAAAAAGCAGAAAAAAAAATTAAAAATTTAAAAAACCATCGATACAAAAAGACCTCTAAAAAGAGTAAAAATAATAGTCTTATGTACTTATTGAACTCGTTGCGTCGGGGGACCGTTTAATAAAGGAAGAAATTAAAATGCAAGTAAGTTAACAAGGCAAATAAAGAAATTACATTATCGAATCGTATGGTCTAAGTCCTCAATGATTAACTTCGTAATATATAATACACTATCAACGTACCTACAACGGTCTCCCGACGCAACGAGTTCAATAAGTACATAAGACTATTATTTTTACTCTTTTTAGAGGTCTTTTTGTATCGGGGGTTTTTTAAATTTTTAATTTCATTTTCAAACAATATATTGTATGCAAAATTATTAGGCAGATTTACTTGCATATATTGCCTGGCCTAATAATAAAAAAAACTTGTTACTTGCATGATTAGTGTTTGTATATGATTATTTTTGACGTAGTTCTACAATTTTAAATTTATAAATCTTAAGCCTTATTCATAATACGTTTTGAATAAAAGAGTTACTCTCCAGAGATCTTTGTTCTACATAATAATTTCGAAGTTTATATGAAATTATAAAACTTTAAAGCGAGAACATTTTGAAGATGCGACTAAATTCTACTCGTCCGTTTATGGATATTCTAAGTGGGAGCTGATAGCTTGAAATCCATATATCTTGTTTTATTGCTCCTTATAAAAGTTAAAGTAGTATTCCCGATTTATGTATTCAAAATTTTTGACTGATAACGTAACACTTAAAAAGATAAGTAGAAAATATTATTGTTATGATGACATAAAACTGTATTGAATATATTTTAAATTCAAATAGTTTTACAATTCATTTATAACTATTTCAGTCTTTATTCATGTGAAATAAACGTAAACATGATTATTTGAGATTGGATATATGTATGAAAATAAAAAGACATGTTAATTTTATTTATTTTTTTGATAAATGTAGCATAAAAAATAAACAAAAATGGAATTCATATTATCCTCGACCGCTGGGAAACTGTCAATTGAGGTACCGTATCACTACCTACTTCGATGAATAGAGGATTTTTTGGATTTTATACTTCATTAGGATAGTCATATCTAAAGAATGTTTTTAACGTTGTAGTATCGATTAAAAACAACAATACTTGAAAAAATAATAATAAGGTAGAGCTATGTTAAGCTTAATTAAAATTAAACTTCAATATCTGTACATGGAAAATATAAAAAAAAACATAATGGCGGGGCCTTTATACGACCAAGAGAACCCAAAACAATATTTTATTCATTTTATTAATTTTGTCGGTTTGTCGGTATGTCTTTATGTTTGTGCACGATAATCTCAGAAAAGGATTAATCGATTTTGATGCAGTTTTAAAGAATATATTGTAAATGTAAGTACAAGTATTTACTTGTACTTTGCATTTGCAAAGGGTAGGTTTTATCAAAATCGAAATTTACGTGTACGAAGGCCCAGCTAGTGTAAAAATAAAATGTTAATATTTTCACTTTTCAAATATTATTTACTATTCGGAAAATAATATTACGGTTGTGTTAACAAATTTTAACACTTTTTAAGAAATATTTACGAGTTTTGTATAATTAGGTTTTTGTATAATTTTGTTTATTTCTAAATAATGAATTAAAAAATATATTTAATTTTGTTGATAAATATTCATGTTTTATTCTAGTAATATGTACATCACACAATCATATCATAAATATATATATATAAAATACAACATCTTATAATATTGAGACATTTATAATTTATTTACTTTACTGCCTGTCTCCCTTTAGACTATAAACTTAAAACTAGTTTTCTTTCTAAGAAATATAATATATCATACATAATGATTAATAACTGAACAATGTTACGTCCAACAAAATCACGATGTGAAAATATTGTTCTTTTTTCTAGATTCCTGAAGTAATAATATAGCTGTAGCAACTTTAACGAGCACTAAAGCGGACTACGTCAACTTTGTAATGTTAACGACGTGAGTAGTGACGTGATAAATAAGTATACGGAACGACAGGCTATAACTCTAGCGCAGTGTTTTATTTGCTGAAACCAATACTTTTTGTTATTATAATACCTTTGCCTTTTAACCTAATTGAGTATGAATGTTGTAGATTTTTCGTGCCTGTTTCTCTTCTTACTTTATCCAATTTACTATAATAGTGCAGTATATCAATGTTATTGATATTTACGATTTTTTTATTTTATTCTATTGGCCATTTTTTTCAGGTTGATTTTTTTAGTCTAGCGGAATATTAAGTTTGAGAAAAGACATCGAATTTTTTTATTAGTGATTAATTTAATAATTTTAATCCAAAAGAGTCGCAGTAAATCATGTGACTTTACACATACACATACAAAATCAAAAAATACATTTTGTGTAAAAAATTAACATAATATGTCGTTAATAACGAACATAAAAAATAAAAAAGCCCAATAACTCGATGTATACGCTTTATTGATTGTATTCAAATTAAAAAGCTTAATTGTTACGTGGTATCACTCGCGTAGCACCACAGTAAACAGTGTAAAGTTCGCTCTACTACACATTCATCCTTTTGAGGTTTCAGTAATATCATTATATAGTAATTTTTTTAATTTTGTCAGATATTCTCGCTGAAAATTGTTATTTATCTTTTTTTTAATATTCTATAATTGTGAATGTGAATTATATAAGAAATATATCGACAACAATAACAACATATAACTATATACATAATACTATTTATATGAAATATAGAGCGATTTACTTATTTTTTTTTTGTACAGAAATTATACTTACACTAAGTAAGGGGTAAGCGAAGCTGTTTGATGCAATAATATAAAGTTTCAATAACCGTTAGGATTATTTTTATATTATTAGCCATTTGTTTACTTTGATCCAATCTATATATTAATGTTGTAGTAATATAAAAACATCATTTTTTTAAATATTTTTATTAATAAATAATTGCAGTCAGATCTAACAAAATACGATTTATTAGATCTAACAAAATACGTTTTACTTTTTGCTATGGTTCCTAAATATTTATTTATTGCAAATTTTACTAAAGATTAAAGCGCATAACAGCCTCCAATAATAAATAATAAGGCATTTTCTACCAGCCGACCTAGGAGATAAAAAAAGTAAAAAAATATGTATATGTAAAAACATATAAATTAAAAAAAATACATAATAACCAACACTAATACCAACTGACAAGAATACCATTGTTAAGGAAAAACTATTCAACACCTTTAGTTAACCGAATCAGTCATAGAATCTTTAGTTTGACACTTGGTCGAATTTCGGTAGTCCGAAAATAAATCAAATGCAAGTATTGAGTCGACGGTGAAGTTTGTTCAGAACTTTGGCATCCTATTTGGAGCCTACATCTGATAGCCGAGAATTAGAAAAAAGTAATAAAATATTCACAAAATTTTATTTATTCCTAAACGATAAGAATGTTTTCTTTCTAAGAGCTGCGTGTTATTTTCTTATAATTTTTACATAAAAAAAAAAACTTTTGTTCATGGTAGCACCTACCAAAAATCAGACTCAATTTTAACTAACTAGCGAGAACTCAAGGGTTGGTCTCCTACAATAAACGCTTAATATTTGGTAAGGATAACTTTAATAGCAATGTCGAAAAACAGTCATATTTGCTCAAGGGTAATATTTGTATTTATTGCTAAAATGATCAAGTTGACAATGCTATATATACCTGAATCTACTAATCATCGGTGTTAAGATGATACTGGCAATTTATATAAGATTTAATGGACCTAATATAAATAATAATAAAGATAAAAAGGTGCCCTATGAGGCAAGTAACCATACCGCCCCTTATTTACCAGGCCTGCCTGGTACTGATAATAAAACTATCAGGAAAACCACCTGTTAGACGAAACCGAGATATTGTATTGGGACAGCATAATAAAATATCATAGTCGACATCGTGGAATGCGATACTGAAATCAACCAGAACGTTGGTCTCTGGTTGGTTGGTCCAACTCAATGTTGGTCATATTATATCCCAGGCCAATTTTCATCATTCATTATAAACAAGCTGATTTTTCGTGAATAGCTACATTTTGACTAGACGTTCAGCTTTTTTCCTTACATCAATATTGGTAAATGGTAACTACCCCTATAATTAATAATTCTACATAAACTGAACAAAATATTTGTACTACAAAAATGGAAAATGGAAAAATGGAAACCCCTTTCCAATATGATTTATTAACAAAATCGTGAAAAATACTCACCAACCATCTGTTTTTTTTGCTATTGGTTAGTTACTACTTATAGTTTAGCAGCCACATTATCCTGAAAATTGCGTGGTACGTAATCGCGATCCTCAAAATACAAAAAACAGTACAGAAAATAATATTTTCTTTATTATACTATTGGAGTCACACTATTACGCTTTCGCACAGCATTATTTATTATGTACTCATAATTTCATCGGGTGCCAGGTATAACCGTGTAAAGTTGTTTTCAGTCACACTGAAACTAAAAAATATTTATATTGGGTTTTGTACAGCAAATTAATAATGGAGTGTTCTTTGTGTTATTTATTATGAAAAAACTCTACTTTTCGAGAAAAAACTCTATACACTACATACTAATGCACCAATTTGCATAACCCCCAAATCTGTGGTTATAAGTAAATTACTGCTACATCAAACTGAAATCGTAAATCCTCCACAAGCAAACATACATCCTCTAGATGTTTTTTTTTTTGTAACATTTATTAACAAGTACAAAAACCTAATATTAAAGATTTTGAACATGATTTGATTCTTACGTCTCTACGTATTACAGTAACCAGCAGGACGATTACTGTCTCTATAATGATTTTCATCATTACTGCAAATCATTGAGGAGTACCAACTATTGAAAAACTTGTAGAATTTATAATAGAACTTTGGACAAGAGATTGACTTAAGATATTAATCGAAAGTAAGGTTATAAAAATATTATGACCAATGTTACACTTATGAGATATCCAGTGAAAATAAAATAAAATCGGTTATTGATAATAACATTTCCTGTTGATGAAGAAACTGACAGTAAATGTTTGTTGAGCTTATTTTAATTCCAATTAAATTTTAAACGAAAAATAATCGATACGGTCAGAATTTAGTCCCTCAATCTCTGAAAAAAATTCTCTTTCTCGTTGTTCTATCACTGTGCTACCGTATACCTACTTTGATGAAATGAATGTGATCGTCTTTACAGGGATGGTGAGGACATCTACTAGACTTCTTTCAACTAATGACCTTAAAAACCTTTCTAATGTTTATAATTTTGCAGTACATTTTATATTTTAACATAAAAAAGGTACCACAAATGAAATTAATTTTTATGTCTATGTCTTATAAAAAGTATATACATGTTAAGATTTACCGCTACGGTCTTGTTTTTCATCTTATATTTAATTTAAGAAAAGTATATATAGGCAATAAAAGTACAAAGTAATAATAAAGAGTTAAAAGCGTCATCCTTTACAAGACCTGTAATACAATTCTAAGAGTGAATCGTTTATTCATACCCCTTTATAGAAATATTCGGAATAAATACAAGGGACGGACGCTTGAAGTAACGAAATTTTTCTCATTTGAATACGTGACTAAAATAAATTTGGTGAACTTCTTGAATATTGGGAAGATTTTTACTTTTTCCAATATTCAAAATAATTATAACTTTAAATACTAGTAAATCTAACATTTATCTTTAAATATATTATTACTTACATTATACAGAGTTCTAGGTATAATTAAGGATTGGTTATAACAGTCGGCAATGCATCCAACAAATAGGAATTCTTATTTTTTTATTTTTTTTTTATCACACCTTACTTTTTTCTTCTTCAATATAATAGATAGTGTTACAAAATAAATTGTTGAGGTTCTAACAATTAGTCTAGATATTTTTCTGACTTTCTATCAACTTGCCTTTAACAGATCTTTAATATGCAAAAAAAGTTTTGCAGAAATAACGGGCCCCTGAGGCAATCCGGCATTTACAGTAAAGAATTCCGAGGAACACCCGTCGACAACTACTCGGAGAGATCTCTGGCTCAGAAAATCTGTAATCCAGCCGATATGCAGTACTCTGAAATTTTGCTTATAAGGCTCGCATGCTAGACCCTGTCAAATACATTTGCTTTCTCTGTCGCTGTATGGGCCAGGGATTCATTCAGATTTATCAGTGCAGGCAGTGAAGGTTGAAAAAAGTTCGACTCGATCACGAAGGAGACGCTGGATACAGATGTTGTTCCGCGCGTACACACAAACTCCGGCATGTGAGCGAAAGTTGTACTCTAATGTGTAACTGGGATATTTCAGGTGCAAAGTGCTCAGAAGACATTGTATCTGCGTCTCTGTCAAAAAGAGCAAGTATGGTGCTCTGTCTTCAGGTGGTGGTAGACAGGTAAGATATTATAGTGCAGGCTCCTGATATTAGTGAGATGTACTTTGAATAGGAGTACAAGCGCTGTAAAAACTGGTCGCTTTTTTGTGCTTCTTCATAAAAAATATAGAAAAAAGAACGGCCGGGATGCGCCGAAAATGGTGACGTCCTGCCATTGGGAGGTTAGTCTGGAGACTTCGGTGATGCTCGAACCCCCAGGGATCGCCATCGGGCCTTCTCATCTGGAGCACAATTTTTCCCAGCTGGCAGGGTAACCTTTCGTAGGTAGTTGACCCACTAATTGGGGGCCAAACTAACTGCGGGCGGCCAGACTAAGCAGGCAGCAGGACTAGGCAGCAGCAGGACTAGGCAGCCGACACAACAAACACCATCTCGACACCAAACCGGGCCGACAAAGCAGTCTAGGCCCATTTTTCATATCGGCTTCATCGAGCACGTGCTGGCATACGACTAGGAGGATGCTTTGCTGCACAACTTTGACCTTTAGTGGTAAATTGGTCGGCGACCCGATGTTATGGTCTATCACTGATAAGTAAAGAGGAAGGTATATATTACATTGGAAAATGTATATTATTAATTAGTATAACAAAGATTAACACAGCACTGTTATAAACAGAATAACTTCAAAACACATAAGTCAAATATCTAAAGACATTCAAACAAAAACAAAACGTTTTTGTTTGAAATGTACAGTATTTTATGAAAATGAACTAAAGAAAAGTATTAATACGAAACAATTTTTAGTTTGCACTAGGTAAAAACATCTTTTTTAAATAACTCAGAAACGGTTGATTTTAAGCACATTATTATAATAAATGATTATGTTTAGAATGCTAAGAAGAACCGTTTGTGAGACTTTCAACCCCTCATGTCATTTAAAAAAAGATCGACCTAGAAGATATTTCGTTTATGTACTAAGCTGTAAACATTTAAGGCACACCATAAGACACGTCACAAAATTGCTCACACCTTTTTCCCCTTACATTTTTTTTAAATTTTAATAATTAAAGAAATAATCAAAAAACCTTTTTTCTAACCACCTAATAATATGTTTCTTTTAATAAAAAGTAATGGCAATCCAAAATCACAAATACTATTGTAATTTGATTGAAATTTCTTTTGTTTATTTTGGTTTCTAATAATCGTTCTAGAAAAGAAAATGTTTTGAACTTTAATATGTATAAGTAAAAATGACTAACAAACAATTTTGCTCATTAATTTAGTACAGTTCCATGACAGAGTTTGTAACAAGTCCTCTCACAAATAGGCGGAATAATCAGAAAAATTTCATTAAGTCCCTCCAGTACGAAGTCGCAATTGAGTGCTCGCGTATATTACAGCAATAAAACCGAATACTTTGTTATGCACACACGAGATGCGTTATGGTAAGAAGTCGTCTATACGATTTTCTATAAAGATATTACTTTAACTTTCTTTGACTAGTTCATTTTATAGAAAATAGTTTAAAAAGTATTGTTTATGATTTAAAAAATGTTTTAAATCCTGTTTGAATTGAGAATAATGTTCTTTGTATAATAATTGTCAATGTGGGTTTCTTTCGTGTATTTTTTGTATTACCTTTATTTTAATAATAGCATTGTTATAAGATATATATTGTAACATATATTTTTTAGTTTGGATTAATTTAACTAATTAATAGTTATTTTTTTGTAATAAATTATAATAATACAAAAGTTACAAGACTGCTTACCATTAGGCCTATGAATGTCGAGGAGTCTGTTCTTTTCTAATTTACATAACACGCTCACTGGATTTCCTTTTCAAAGGTGCGTCTTTTGTCTGAAGAAAAACAAAAGAACGAAACGCGAATATATAAAGGTCAGTGTGGGAAAACAACAAATGTACTTATAATTTCGATATTTTGTGTATACAGTTTTTGGATACATGACTAAGAGTCATATATTTGAAGTAATAGCAATGACAGATATATTTTTATTTATTTTATTATTAAGTTTAAAAGACGCCAACAATACTTACTGTTTTTTTATTTATAGTTTAGGCCTAAAACTTTAATATTTCGGTGTCACAATCTTATTTAACCTATTTAACTTTCATATCTTTCTTAAGAAAAATGATATTTTATATAAAAATTCATTTTAAAGATCTCCCTCATGTTACTAGTCTATTTAATATAATGGAGTCTCAGAATTTTTACTTTAAAACGATTAAGCATCACTGTGAACTTTACTAAAACATCATCAAGCCAAATTGCAGAGGTTCTCTCCCAAATGACAACGATTAACTAGGAAGCCATTTCAAGTTTAAACAGCGCACAAAACTTCAACGATTGTATTTCAAAACGAATGGGATTTGCATTGTACCTGCTCTGAATGAACTTTTCACTTAATATTAGTTTTCTGAATAGAAATAATGAAGCTTGATTGCGCTACTTTCAAGGCCTTTGTTAGATTAAACTTTCTTTTTTGACACAATTTTATGCATCATTTAGAGTTTCAGAAGTTTGAAGATGATTTTCTGCTGTCTATGAACAGAATTCTAGTAATTTTCTTTTAAAATAAAATATTATATATTTCACCTTAAAAATTAAAAAAATTCAAGAGAAACTGATGATGACAAAAAATAACAAATGTTTTTTGAATTCTAGACTGTATTTTATTAAAATTAGTTTAAACCAATTTTTATTGCAATATGTTAACCAGCATTTTTTTCACCTTAAATATCATTCACTTACCTAATTAACATAAAAAAAAACAAATTATCAATACTTTTAAAATATTTGTATAGTTTATTAACGTTATTAGATTTTTTTTTATTATGTTATTAAATCTTAAGATTTATACCTAAAATAGCCAAAGTTTAAATCGTTTTGCACAAGTTAAATTGTTTCCTTGCGTTATTATAGATAAATTGCTTGGCTTGAACAGAGTTCATGATGCCACATGTAGTTATAATTGACTCATGAGTAAAATTGAGACTCAATTTATTACAGTATCTACCTTTTACTTTCACCAAGATTCTAGTTCTCCACATCTTCTTATTACCTTTAAATATAAGGTAAGAGAAAATAATGAATAAGGACCGAGTTATAGTTTTCAAAATAATTTACTATTATATATATATATATATATATATATTTTAAAAACACACTAACATATTAGCAATATTTAGGGAGGTATTATTAACAATCCAATAAAACACTATTTTACGCACTTTCTTCCTTTATCGAAATGATGCGTTAAATATGAATTCTTTATACTGTTACCAAATCAATTATATAACTGCTAATTTTAATATTTTCTATAGTAAAAACAATAATTGCTCCACAAAACCTAATAAATCATAACAAAATGTTTATTGTTCAATACATAAAAAAGCAACATAAATCCTCAGCGTGAAATTGAATAGCAAAATTTATCACTCAAATTAATGAAAACAAACAAGAGTATATATTAAAACTCGCGTCGGGGCTAAATATTATAATGATACATCTTTTAAATCACGGCCGCTGTGTAAACTATGAAGGCTATCTCGCAGGTTGTTACGGAGGAGAATGTAAACAGACAACTAATTACAAGACGCCGGACCCTGCTGTAATGTAAATATTTTCTTACCCATCTTAAGTTTCACGACATTATTTTCCTTTGTGCCTTCGGATATTTTGGACACGTTTTACAGAATTTATTTTAAAAGTATCGTTTTAAGAACACAGCCTATCTTAGGATAAATAATATTTTCAATACAAAACATCATGTCCTATCCTTGTTCATCCTATAGCGTAAGGTTTAAAAACTTACATAAATAAAACATTTTAGTAGTAGAGTAAGTGTGTTCCATTTTAAAAAATATATCCAAAAAAATCAAATATTATCCTGATATAAAACCCTTCTGGGCGAAGACCTGGTCTATACATCGATACTCCTTTCGAAACATCATACAAACATTCCTTCTACAACTTGAGACTCTGTATGATATGCGACTACAAACAGTTTGGGATATATTCTAAGTTCACCCTGTGTTGTATAACTAGTCGCTCACTTGCTCGTTTATACAAAAAGCCCTACTTCGGAATATGCTGACTAGAATAAATATAGAACCCATCAGGTTTGCGACATTAACAGCGTAAATAGATAGGAAGGTGATAGGGAAGATGACATGAAGGAACTACACAATTATTGCTTTGTTAATAATCATGACTTTTAACCTTTAAATAATATTGTCAACCTCCCTAAAATGTTATTCTAAATTTCGATTAAAACTGCGAATGGTTGATTAGCGACGGTTCTTGCATTCGTAAAAAGTGCTGGGAGTAGTATACCTATAAAAAGTTAGATGGTAAATTGAATTTATAGCGAAAATTGAATGAGTGTAGACATCACGTCATTCTTTCAGTGCTAATTGGGATCACCTTTCGACGTGAATCTTTTTACCCCGCACGAAACAACGTTAACGTGAAATAGAGAGCAAATCAAGGATTACGTATATACTTTTAGATCTTAACTTGTTTTTGATATAAAACTTTTTGTTATTGTACTTTTTTTTAAAAATAATATTAATATCTCTAAAGTTATAAGTGTTGCTTGCGGTATTACAATAACTCATAATTGTTTTACTATTACTGACTAAAAAAACAACTTTTTTTATCTATTACTCATTCTTACTTTCTTCTTTTTATAAAGAAATTTCTATAGTTAAATTTCAGAATATTTTTGTAATAACGTAATATATCATTTTTTAACCTTGGCTTTAAATTGATTTTATTTTATCTTACATAAATAATAATTATATATGATTCTTTATAAAAATGTATATTTAACCAAAATGGCACAAACTGAATAACTGTAATAAATGGCAAAATTTCCGTCACAAATCATTACACTTTTTTTATTAATTCATATTTGTTGCCTGATTGACCACTGCACAAAAAAATATCATTATACGATACAATGTGTATTAAAAATATAATAGTTATAACTATTTTTTTTTTAATGTGTTTCATTTTTTTTTAATTTATTTAATCCAAATAATACAAACACGTTACAATATAAGAACAACTACTGCTCGATCTGCCTACAAACTACTCAGTTGTTTGTATGACGAAATTCAACTCGGATCCTTTTCTGGTTGGATAATTAAAAGTTCTCTTTATTTTAAATTTACTTTTTGATATTTATCAAAGAAAATTACGTAATGTGTTTTGGCGTCGTGTGTATTGTGTTGTGTATTGTGTGTGTGTAATGTCTATTTCACATTTTTGAAAAATTTGTTTTTTATAATACTTCTTATTTATACTACTCTTTGTACTTTACTTAATAAATTGTTTAATATTTTAATTTGATTTTTTTTAATTGGTCTTATATATGTAAGAAATGTTATATATAATGAATGTAACCATACCAACTCAGACCGTAACTTATAATGGCATCTGCTAACGGATAGTAAACGCTGTACAGGGTGCCTCGGTTTAATATTTGCTTTTTTAATATAAGGGAAACTTCAGCAGATCATTAATAACGTGCATTATGTATCCAATTAGACCATATACAGATCTAGTCGAAACTTCATATTTTATACTTTCCTTATCACTATAATATTTGTCAATCATTACCATCATATTAGACATAGATAATTTAGATCCCGTTTCACAAAACAGGATATCATACAAATATAACATATTAGCGTAGTTAATTAGACCACTTATATTAACATCTATAACTACTATAAATATATTTCGTGTGTTAAGTAGCTCTTACAAACAAAAAACCAAGAAAAAGGGTCTTTCAGGGAACTGAAAGTTTCTTTAATCCCCGTGCTTGGAGATTGTCGACAACTTTTTAATTTAAACCGACTTATCGTTCGATTGCCTGAAGCGAAGAATTAAAACTTAGCCAATCTGATATATCAACTCTGGGCCGATACCTTTGAAGTATTCTATTAAAATGCAATTATATTAACATAATAACAAAGTTACTTATCGAGTTTTAAATGGAAGTAAACAAAAAATATATTCAACGAAAACCAACATTTCTTATTGTAATTACTTTATTTTTAAGATAGCTATGTTTAACGGTTTATATAATAATAAAAGTTATAGTATATAATCTTAATCAGTAATGACTTCACGTATTTGTTAAGATTTCGATAATTTTAATTAGAAACATATTTAAAAGTAATTGTGTTAAGAAAATATCCTATAAATATATACCAATTTAAAAAATTTTATTTACCATTTTGTAAAAAAAATAACACTAACACAAAATGATAAGTATAATTTAATTAAAGGTAGTAATTAAAATATTTATCTTTTAAAAAAAGTGTTATATTATATTCATTATTATAATATATATAATACATATCATTAACGTGTGTATTAAATCTTTAATATGAAGTTCATTAAATCCTTTGGCGCATTTTTATAAATGAGACACAGACGTACATATAGCAAGATATCTGGTTCAATTGAAATAACGACGGTTCTAATCTGTTCAGTCGACAGATCGTGTTGTAAAGTCCTTTTAAATTAAAACTACCTCTAACACGTGCAACGTGGAATTACCTTGATCCTTATGAAAACTTTGTGGGTTGCAATAAAACAAAAACTATATTGCAAATAAAAAAGGTAAACCTAACCAGTACACGGAGTTATATTATGTACTAGCTGTGCCTGCGACTTCGTACGCGTAGATTTCGATAAAACGTACCCTTTGCCATTTTGTAATGTATAAACTATAGCCCTTCAAAGTTTCATCAAACATCGTCAAGTATTTCTAATTTAAATTTATATGTTTTTGTAATTTTTAATCACAGATATTTTTTTTTTGTAAAAGGTATTATTATTCCCTGAGGTAAGAATCACTTTTTCTATTTTGAAAAAATGTCTTACCGCAATGGTACGAAAATAAGTGTTATAAATCCCCCCATTATGTTTTTTTTATATTTTCCATGTACAGAAATCGCTCAGTGACAATTTTATCATATGTATAGATAATTCTTCGCAGATTATCGTTCAAAGTATCACGGAAAATGTAGACTTTAGTACTTTTCATATTTGAATACATCTTCATAAATGTTATTTATTAATATAGTAACTGGCAATAAAATAAATCGTGATAGTAAATATACATATATATTTATATATGATAGTATAGTATACGTGATATATATATACATATATTTATATATTATGATAGTATAGTATACGTGATAGTAAATATACATATATATATTTCTTGGAAAACTCATATGATTAAATCATAATAAAATCATCTATAACGGACATGAAGTTATAATAATTACTTATTTGTCCTTATTTTTATAAAATTTATTAAGTAATGAACTTTTACGTTATAGTTAGTTATGTAATAATCTCTTGTGAAACATAGCTTATGTATAATTTACTGCCTTTGGTAATAGTACCATATGTATATTTTACCGCCCCCTTTGTCGAAGAGGTCAAACGCCTAACGTAACGGCGCAAAGGAGCTCGGGTTCGACTCCCTGTAGGGTAAGACATGTATGACATGATAAGCGTAGACGTCTGTAGTTCTGGGTTTGGCCGCTTATGAAATAAATACAAAGTATTTATAATATGTATTTCTACGTATTTGTATTGTTATCTAACATCCTTAACACCATCAAATAATTTGCTTACTTAGGGGCTAGATCAGTTTCTGTGTAATTTGTCCTGTGATATTATATTAATAATATATTACATACCATAAGACAGACTTACTTTTTAAGTAAAATAATAGGATTTGATTTTAAAATTAAGGTTTATTATTAATCTGATATAAATAATTTAAAATGTTTGACTTAATAGACATAAGGCAAGTCGATAGTAATAACAATGATTCTTACAATACTGTTCTGTCTATCAGCTACAGCAGTAAAATAGTTCAAAATAATTGAAAGAACTTAGACGTTTTATGAGATAAGTTATAAAATATTAAGTTTTTTTAATACAATATGTATTTTAGAATATTGTTTTAATTAAATTGTATTATATAATACAAACAACACAAATTAAGAGACATCACGTAAAATGTACAAATCTATGATTAAAATCTTATAATCATTGTAGCCTAATCAGTTTTTTAAAGACAACTTGCCTGTAAAAGTATGTATTATATATCGCGTATATGCAGATCGTCTAGTTTTGTGTGATGTATTAACAAATCAACAGCCACAAAGATAAAAACAAAATTATAAAAAATAGGGTTTCGAGTTCTGTGAAGGCCACGAGAACACGTAGTAATTATTTTATTATAATATCTAAGCGTACAAAATCAGTCTTTTTCATTCTTTAAACCTGAATATGGATAAGTATAAAAAGTTGTTGATAATATATAATAAGCTCGCTCTTATATAATACTTGTTAATTTTATCGACTAAGAATTATAATGGATGGACTTTCTGATCTGTTTCCAGAGTCGTTGACCAAGAAATAATCTTTTTATATAAGATACCTTATTAGTTTTAATTTTTCAGTGTTGAATATGTTTATTGTTTAATTGAAAAATAAATATATGAGAAGTATTATTCTTATTATGATTTTACTTGTATGTTTTTATATAATTATTTATTACTACCAGCACCTGGCATATTGTCCTGCCAATTTATAAAAATCTTCGATTGGTTAAACTCTGTTAAAGTTGATATAATGTTGCGTTATCTTGTGTGAGCAAAATGGACAATACGGACATATTTTTCATACTCAAAATACGTTTGTATTAATTTTTATAACAATCGATTGAACAGTAACATTATAAGTGAAGCCAAAATGACAAACTGAACTGAGTAAGAAATTTTTTCTCTTTTCATACAAAGCTACGATCCCAAATTTCCATTATATCACTTTTCCAGGAATATTATTTCATACTTATTTTTTCTTATAGTTAAAAACACCAAGCAAAACATTTCTTAAATGAGACTGTACCATCTAACCTATTAATTTTCATATAATGACGAACCATATTTTGTGGTGTTCAAAAATAATGTATAATGATTATTTCTTATTTCAAAGGTAAAGTATACATTTATGTTTAAAGGTATTATTTATTATTTCAAAGGTAAAAAATATAATAATTGTATTTAGTGCAAGTAAATATACTATGTAATTTTTTTTAATTTCAGTACTTTTATACTTAAAATGCATTGAAAGCATTCTGTCTGCTTCAATTTAAGGATTCACAGGTTTCAATTTCTTCATCTGTCGTATCTTTTCAAATATTTTTTATTCAACACAACCTCTAACAAGGATCACTTGGGAACATTGAAACATGATTTCACTTTAATCTATAAAATCACTTTGGAACCCTAAAAGCAAATTTAAATTCAATTTGTGATTTCTTCTCAAATCAACCTTTAACTTTAAAGTCCTTGGCTAAGTAATAATACCTAAGACAATTTATTGTGTTTGTATTTAATGATTACTTTTCTCCAAAATTTTTCTTTGTCTTTTTATTCTTTATATTTCTTAAAATACTCATATAATTAAAAATATTGTCGTATTATTTAGAATAAAGAAGCTCAGTCTGTCTACAGCTAATAATAGGGGTGTGGTTATCTCAGCGCACTATGAGCGCGGTCCGTCCTGTCTCTAGTATTACATTTACATAATGTACTTAGTGAGAGCCGCATACAAACGCTCTCTGAACTGATGAGATGGAAACCCGTCAAGCGAAACTGAATTATATTATTAACATACTTAAATTCATTTTTACTTGGAAAATATGGCAATGCACTGAAATTATTTCGTATTTTATTAATAATTGTTAGTAATTATTAGATTAAATTGCTGAATAATAATTATATATTTTTTGTACGGTTTCATTTATTACTTAATTTCTACTGTAATCGACATTACAATATCAAACAAAATATTATATTAGAAAACCTCCAGTAAAATAAATTGAAATTGCGAGTTAATGGAACTAAAATAATAAGGAAATAATAAATATTGACTAACAGGAAAGTCCATAATTTTATTTAAACCAAAAGAAAAACATAATGTCTCATAAAATTTTTCGAAACAATATATTTAAAAATAAACGATATGCATATATGTAAGAACTTAATTGAATAAAGTTTGAGCTGTACTTGAGAATATTAATATAAAGTAACCAAATATTTATTACTACAACGATATTCCACAGGTTGTAGTCCCCTGTCAGGAATTTCAATGTATATTTGATAAAATAAAATAATAGGTATTATTGAACAAAGCTCAGATGTAGCTTAGCATAAATAACATTAGATACCAATGTATTAAATAAACTAATATAAGATCATACAGCACGCTCGTTCAGAAACTGGGTCGTTATCAGGATTTACAAATTTACTCTTCAGTTTGTTTTTCTTTCTTTCCCTGTCTAATTGTGTACACCAAAACTTTTAAAAAAAATCAATTTACCATTTTAATAAGTTTATTTAGCTTATAAATTGAAATAGATGAAAAGGCTATTGAAAAATGAATGCATCAACCACATTATTATAGGAAACGTTGGCACTCATTTCGAGTCGTATTCAAATATAGTTTTGTGTGTGTTTGATGTTCACTTGTTATCTACATATGTAATATGTTTAATTATCACTTTGGAACTAACAGACGATAAATAGTTACAAATAGTTACACGAAGATATTCAATTAGTATTTCTACATAAAGTGTTTCTATTATGTGTGCTTTAATAAAAAAATATTTATTATTAATCAACAAAGAATATTTTTTTTAATATACCATAATAAATATAACATTAAAACCATTTAAACAAGAAGTAAATAATTAAACAAAGTAATGAAGCTATTGATATAATATTAAAGATAATTTAATTTAATTTAATTTAATTTAATTTAATTTAATTTAATTTAATTTAATTTAATTTAATTTAGTTTAATTTAATTTAATTTAATTTAATTTAATTTAATTTAATTTAATTTAATTTAATTTAATTTAATTTAATTTAATTTAATTTAATTTAATTTAATTTAATTTAATTTAATTTAATTTAATTTAATTTAATTTAATTTAATTTAATTTAATTTAATTTAATTTAATTTAATTTAATTTAATTTAATTTAATTTAATTTAATTTAATTTAATTTAATTTAATTTAATTTAATTTAATTTAATTTAATTTAATTTAATTTAATTTAATTTAATTTAATTTAATTTAATTTAATTTAATTTAATTTAATTTAATTTAATTTAATTTAATTTAATTTAATTTAATTTAATTTAATTTAATTTAATTTAATTTAATTTAATTTAATTTAATTTAATTTAATTTAATTTAATTTAATTTAATTTAATTTAATTTAATTTAATTTAATTTAATTTAATTTAATTTAATTTAATTTAATTTAATTTAATTTAATTTAATTTAATTTAATTTAATTTAATTTAATTTAATTTAATTTAATTTAATTTAATTTAATTTAATTTAATTTAATTTAATTTAATTTAATTTAATTTAATTTAATTTAATTTAATTTAATTTAATTTAATTTAATTTAATTTAATTTAATTTAATTTAATTTAATTTAATTTAATTTAATTTAATTTAATTTAATTTAATTTAATTTAATTTAATTTAATTTAATTTAATTTAATTTAATTTAATTTAATTTAATTTAATTTAATTTAATTTAATTTAATTTAATTTAATTTAATTTAATTTAATTTAATTTAATTTAATTTAATTTAATTTAATTTAATTTAATTTAATTTAATTTAATTTAATTTAATTTAATTTAACAGCACTCAAGTGCTGTACTCTGTCATCAGATAGCACATATAATGAATATGTCTCTCAAAACAGGAAAACTCCCACAGGAATGGAAAGAAGCTATTGTAACCCCACTAACTACAAAGAAAGGCGACAAAACCCTCGCAGTCAACTGTTGCCCGTGATTCTTTGTGACTACGATCATAAGCCATATAAATATTTTTTTACAGTCTACGTGGACGCAGTCACGGGCAAGAGCTATCCCTAATAAAGTACTTTACCTGAGTAAGTAAGTGTAAAAAAAAAAATGTGTAACCATTCTTTAATTTGCGATACTCATGTAGGTAAGATAAGACTAAATTAAACAATCAACAAAGTATTCATAATTAGAAAAATAACATCAATTAAAACAAAAAATATCCAGTTTATACTAATTAAATGTACAAATTCAGGTACAAATTAACGTTAAAATATACCATAGTTTATACATTGAACGTGCAAATAGTAGCGTGGTCCTTTCGAGGTATTTATTATATTGACATATCGTCCTTGGAAAGAAATATTAACTAAACGAAGGTTATAGAACTGAGTACCTAATACAATTTTTCACACGCAGTTGGTTTATAACACTTGTCCTCTACCAAGTAATATAATAACCACCTTGGCTTTATTTATTTAATTTCAATTATACACAAATGGTACAAATAATAATCTTTCTTTAAAAGATATTACTTTAAAATGGTAACAAAATGAGATTTTAATGGTAATCTATACATATTTTAGAAGTTGCATCGAATTTATATTGAAAACTAATGTGTGTGTATTTATGAACGTTATTCTCTCATTATTTGTACTAATTGGGATCATACTTTGATTTTTTTGTATAGCTCGAGAATAAAGCCTTTTTTTTACATTCTATCTTGGTTATTGATAAAACCATGTAGAAACAATTTTTAAAAAGATCTAACTCTTTCCGTGAGTATGATTGCTGCAAAGTATTTGACAAAATCGGGCTAAATTTAAAGTTTATAAAGTAAATTTAAATCCAAATATGCGCAAGTAAGAACCGTTAAAAAAAGTTTAGTTTAGTAGTACTAGTAGTAGCAGTAGTAGTAGTAGTAGTAGTTAGTGCAATCGTAAACACTAAGAAAAATAAAAATCCTCGTATTTATTTATATTTCTTGCACATGAATATAAAACAAACTAGCATAATGTGTTCATTTTATATTATTACGACGGAAATGTATGGTAAAAAGCATTGGAAATTAAATAATCAATATGATAACAACAGTATCTTGTATATTTGGCATGCGGTATATATATATATATATATATATATACATATATGCTGTTAGGAAATAAGGTTACCTCAAACAAAGAGGCTGGCAAGGTAGGTATAATTTTTATTTTTAAATCTGAAAGCATTTCATTGTACACAAAATGGATTTACATATTCTGTCGAATCGATTTTTATCAATTACAATTTTTGAATACAAATAATGTGCTCGTATTTAACATGAGATTCCATTATTGATTTTGAACCTTTGAGAGATATTTCATAGTTTTATTTAAATTTAATATATGATGATGACGCCGACTTCGGCTATATTTAGAGACATGGAAAATAAGTTCGTAAATAACTTAAACCCGGGAAGGAAACAGCAGCACTTCTTATATGTTAGGCTTAGTTCAATATTTTTTAATGTTCTTTTCTGATACTGGCTGTCTAAGTTATAAAGCAATCTTACATAATCTAAAAATATTTTACAGTAAAAGGCCTTACACAAATCAACAAAAACTATTTGTACTAGTTATATAGATCAAAACAGAATATCGTCATTAAATGGTACATAAACCTTCTCTACTTGCGTATCTCCGTTTCTAAACATCGACCTAATGTAAACAATGTCACACATAAGTGTCATCTGTCGCTCAGATTACAAAGTTTACACGTTAAGAAACCTCAAGATTACATAAGACAATATGGTTTAGGCTTCTCGTTAGTTAGTAGTTAGTTAGCTTGATTTTATCTGTTGTTGGATTTTGTACCATGATGATAATAATATATTTCTTACAGTATTTTTATGAGTCATCATTATTTTATATTATATTATTATGGCAATAGTCAAGATAGTAGTTATGACTTAAGCTTAAACGAATTTAATTTACTCAATTACCTTTTAACAATAAAATATTTACAATAAATGTTTTATAGTAATCTATTAAAATCTATGTTCATATAACGCTTTGTTTATTTTGCCTTTTTATATTTTAAATATATATTAAATGTTCAATTGATCGTATGAATATATTGAGACACTGTTTACATTTTTAGGGATGTAATTGACTCCTTTATAATTATCATACTGTACTTTAACAATATAACTCAATTGAAGGAAAAACAAATGCTATTTGGATTTATCTAAAGTAAATAAAAAAAATACCTCTTTTAATAAAATATTCTTAACCTAATTAGACTTTATTTCACGAAAATATCTTTATCAAACTATTTCACGTAGAAATTGTATCTAGACAACTATTCATGATTTAATTCAAATTATGAAACTTAATAATTATGACGGTACGAAATTTACTTGCAAGTGCATTTCTGCACTTCGAGTTGAAATTGCGTCACATAATACAACTGCTTTTATGAGCTAAAATCTTCTAGCAACTTAAAAAGTAATTTCACGATCCTTTCTTATAAAAATAATCGCAAAATTACGTTTGTAAAATGAATACAGAGTTTCCGCAATTAAATCCTTTGTTTGTTTTATATACAAGAAAACTATAATTACTTATATGTTAAAATTCAAATTGTATTTCATTATTAAAATTATAATATCCTGTATATTTATTTATATATTTGATCCTTTTACCCGAAGAGGTTCAAAAGGCGGATTTAATGCTAAAAATATTATCTGCCAGCCAACCCCGAAAAAACAGTAGAAAGAATAAATCATGACATACATGGCATTATATTTCGTATTATATATTTCTACAAAAAAATGTATATAGTATAATAATGTTGAGAGTCAATTTTGAAATGTTAACACAAAAGCTCTTCACAATGCCAGGTAACTCCAATTTTGACGCCGCATTGCATCTGAACGTAAATGGAAATAGAGCCACACGCATTCCACAATCCACTATAGATCTATAGGGCGAAGTTGATGCACGCCCTGAAACTAGGCCATCATCACGAACAAACGCATGGCTTTCAATGTTATTGACTTTGTCGGTAACTAGTAGTGGTGAATACTGTTTTGAACCGGTTGTAAAATAAAATAATATGACAATTTTGTTACAGAAATAAAAGCTATATTTTAAGTAAGTATACAATAAAAGGTCTAAATAAGTAATTAACAGTAGGGTCAACAAGGATAAATAGAAACAGGTCTCAAATATGAGATGTATTAAAGTATAGATGCTTAATGATAAAAATAATAAATGTAAATCCTAAATTCACTAAATTTAATTTAATATTATTGTAATATTTAAATGTACTTTAATAATGTAAACCTGTATTGTATGATTACAATTTAAAGATTCATTTTATGTGTATTATATATATGTATACACAAAAATACTTGCACAATATTACATTCAGCAATTAGTTTACTCGTTTAACAAACGGCTTTACAAGTAATCTGCTGACATCATTTTAAAAAGGGCCTTTATGAGATTATTCAACATTATTAATGTTTATTTTTTTTTATATAATCTAACATATTTTCTCTTAATATAAATATTATAGGTTATAGCTATTTTCATGATTAAATGTTTATTGATTAAAATCTTCTTTATGTTTATATTTTTTTTACAAACCATTTAAAATCCTATCCTTATTCCTTATTATAGATATTGTTTTATGTAAATATTTTAAAAAATCATAAGCATTAGATAAGTTATATAGTAATTATTAGCTTATGAACATTATTAACACTATATTTTACAACATGATAATACAGAACTATTGATCTGACATCAATTGCAGTTCGAATACACGACTTAATAAGTTTTCAAACTATTAATTAAAAGAGTCACTTCGTTGAACGTTTAAAACTATGCAACTTTCAATTTAATACATCTATGCATTAAAATTATTTATTAATATTAAAGCGATTGAGATAGATTTACTTAAATTCTCTACAAAAAATATAAAGTGGGGAATAACATGTGTACTAAATATGTATACCTCATTATATTATGAAAGCAAATATTTAGTAACATATTTGGATATATAGTTAACATAATATTATTTAATGTTAAGAATATTCTCTACCATGTAGAGTTAATTATTTATTTGTATATTGTATGTGTGTGTTTGTAGTCACGAGCTAGAAGCTTGTCAAAGGAAACTAAATTATATTACATATACATAAATAAATAAACCCATTTTGCACGACAAATATTTGTAAACTGTTTGAGTTCAGATTTTTTCTATTTTCAAATAAAATAAAAATAGCAGTTAATATTAAGGTTATATATTTGTTTGTTACTTTTAATGCATGAATAATAAACTTAACGCCAAGAGAAATCGTTATAATAGTGCACATAGCAATTGTTACTTGATTATTTTTTTAGCGTTATTGAACTTTAAATTATTTAAACTTAAGTACTAGTTTAGTTACAGTTTCAGTTCAGAAGTAGATTTGATTATAAAAAAACATTCTTCAAATTTATGATCTTACATTTTGTATTAAATCAGTCAAATAACAAAGAGCGAAAAAAATTATTTTTTTTATGATAGTATTCCATCTATAAAAATAATTATTTGAAGTAACTTACTATACAAACGCATTTGCCTATCCACCCGGTCAAGTGTTAACTCTTGCCTCTCTGTAATTGGCACGCGATAATGAAGTTGAACGCACGGCATCGAGAAATTACCGATAATTTAGATTAAAGTGGAAATGGATTATAGCATATTCCATGAAATTGAAAACGTATATTATCTTCTAATACTGCAGTATATTTTGTATAAAAATAAATCATAACTTGTAGTATTTAGATATTTATACTGGTACGGCTGGTCATATGTCGATCAAATGATACACAAGACCTGACTGACAACCTTGACCAGGTTAGTGCAACTGGAACTGAATATAACAGATTTATCTAGTGGAAGTTCCGCAAGCACCCGCTGCTAGCTAGAAGCTGCTAATTTCCGCCAGCGTGTAGTGGCTGAGCGAAGCGGCTGTATTATTACGTCTTCAGCACTCGCTTATATAATTGTTTGGGTCTGGTAGTGTGATAGTCGAAGCGGTTGATAATTATGTATTTTTTCTTATTGTGGCTTTTTCTCTTGTATTTTGTTGCATAAAAATTATATAACATCCGATTATTAATATTCGTATTTTCATTTGAATAAATATTTCAATTGTTAATTAAAAAATTTAAAACCGATGATAATTTTTTAATAATAATAGTTTTTAAACATTGAATTTAAAAATAATTATGTCGTGATAACAATCATTTTTAATAATAATTATGAATGAATGAATGAAAAATGAGATCAAATAGCATAATACAATTATATTAAAATTAAAGTTAAATTTAAAACTTTAAGAAAATGTAATATTTTCGTTCTTATGTTTCGTATAATTTTTCTATTTCGCTCCACCTAGTACTAAGTCCTAAATACTCATAGGCCGCACTAGTTGGATATTGAGGAAATGACAAACATGTTTCGAGCCACGTATGCTATTTTAAAAACTTTATAGTGACTAATTGTGTATTATTTGTTTTGAATTTTTAAACATAAAAAAATATTTTAATATTGGGATATAAATATATGTTTAATATTATGTAAAACAATTGTTTCCTTTTACTCTTGTAACAGCAAAAAACACACTTTTTCTTACATTAAATATAGAAATAAATGTGCTCCCGACCCTCCGCGGTGTGATGTTCACATAAACTTATTAGGATTTAATATTGAATAATAAATAGAAACACTGCGTTTAAAGGCATTCTTCAAAAGTGATTGTTTTACATTTACCGAACAGACTAATTCCATGTAAAGATATTGGACACACCTTAAGTCTTTAACCACTGCTGCCGCAAGACCTGCAGAGATTTCCAAGTTTGTAATTAATGAGGGCCTTTCTGGGAAACTGTAATCGGCTGTAACTCAAAGATTTAGGAGAGTAATATTCGAAATTCTATCGAGTTATATTATTTAAAGATATACTTGGAACAAAATTATAATTATGGCAGTAGAGATCATAATCTAAACAAACATTGAATTCGGTCAGAGCGTTCAGGTAAGAGATACACCCAAATATTAAAATATACCATGATCTAAAATATGGACATACTATCAATATGACATATAGCCAACGCTACTATCTCAACTTAGGTTATATAGACCCATCTTTTTATACACTGTTTATCAATTAAATCATCTAAATCAACTGTTTGATAGTATTGATAGTAAGTCTAAAAAAGTGCTTGGACCAATTTAATTCGTGAGAACCATCAATTAACCTAATTCATTTTGCACGATTTACTGAATGACATTCGATTGATTATAAATCAAATACTTTCTTATTCGACCATTAACTGTGTTTCGTCGAGGCCGTTCATCTTTCTTTCCAATTCTATTTCCGAGCCGTTCCACGCGGACGCAAGTTTTGGGTGCAGCTTAAGGCATAGGATTTTAATGATTATAAAAAGTTTAAATTATTAATATTAATGACAGTCTAAGTTCTTATACTATATTCATATTACGAACTATGGTTTTTAATGATAAATAATTAATTAGTTAAATAAAAAATTAAAATATTTTTGTAAAATATTTACACAGTAACAAAAACATAAACATTCCGGATACTTTTATCCATTATGTTTCCATCAGTTCCAATCTTTTTCTAGGTCGTATTGCTTTAACGATTTAATGTTTATTAACAAAACTTAATTTATGTTATAAATTATAACAGAAAACTTAGGCCACACGGGAGGCAGTGTCTTGATCACGAAGTTTAAAATCCTTTTGTGGAACATCAATCTTGCTTTACATTCCGTTAGAAACGTTCCGCCAACTGTTCAATATACTTATCTATTTAGGACTGTGTCAAGTGACTTTTCATATCTCGCTTTTAAATGATGGATGTGCAATATATTCATAATAATGCTTTCATATAAAACTATTGATGGTTTGTGGTTGATTTATAAAACTGTTATTCTGTCAAAATCGAAAGTCGCAGATATTTTTTTTTTATTTATGCAGATGTAAATGTTATAACTCCTATTTGAGACAATAAATATCTTTCTAAATTTGGTTTAATTCTGCTTTTTGCCCTAGTTAGCATAACAAGAAATAAATATTAGTTAACAGGAGAATTCATAACATCTAAAACTGTAATAATATGATAAAATTTCATTGGTATAAAAGATTTTATCAGTATAATTGTTATAGGGTTTTTATATTAAATTTTTTTATTAACATTTTTATCATTATTGACTTTACTTAACAAAACTTAACTTAACAAAAACGAGTCATTATTTTTATACAATAAGGCAAAACGTTCCCAACGTTTTAATTAAAAAAAAATGTTGTTAGTATTCCCGTCTTATGCCGTCATTAAGTAATCAAGCAATAAGCCTCTAGACAGCAATATAGTCTAATAATAAAAAATGTCATTACAGTTATTACATTGCTAACTAGTTTTATAGCGATTGCTATAAAAAGATGGTAACGACACGCAATTGATTGCCTTAAAGGCACCCGGGGGAATCACAATATACTCATAACATGGTTTAATTATGATAACCATGAACAAGCTTTTATTATTCATTAATTATTATTCAAGTTTATGTTTAGAATTAACATTGAATCAAAGAATTATTTTATATTAAAAATTAGATTTATAGAAGTCATTTTAAAACATCGTCCCAATAATTTTAAACTACTTTAGCTATTAATCTGGGATCTGCAAAAATACGTTTCTATTCCTTGTTTACATCATAAGGGAAACCTCTATGTAGCTTTTGTAGCTTTCTAGGTCAAAGATGTTGGACCAGGCGTTGAGTTCAGTAATTCAATCACTACAGCAAATATATCAATGTGTAGACTATATTTCTATCGAAACTGATATACACTTTTATAACTATATTACTTTAATAATAATAAAATATAGAAAAAAATAATCTTAATATTTAATAGTAAATCTATAGTATTAAATATTCACCTGGAAATAAAAAAAAATGTGATTATCAGTATTTTTTATAACTTTCAGTCAATAAGAATTTACTTAAAATTTAATTTGGTTATCGAAAATAATAAATTCTGAATAATGAAACCATAACGATTTTCGAAATCATAAAATACTTAATTAACCTTCCAGCCACCTATGAGTAAGTGTTCTACGTGTACACATAAAGATGAAATCGTGTTGTTTTTAAAGTAGTGAACAGGATATTGAAATAATTTTAGGTTAAAATAATTGAATGTTTGAAAATATCTATAAACATGTATATCGCTGTTAAGCTTATTTAAATTTATATTAATATAGAATGAAAAATAAACCGATACTAGTAAGGATTCGAACCAAAATCGTTTTTCAGGTTAACCGTCTCGATAAAGACGATCACATAGAATGCTTGATTCACCGAAGCGGACAACGATACGGTAGCTCAATTAGTAGAGCGACGGGACGGTTACCCAGAAGTCGCGGGTTCGAATCCCCGCCCGTATCGGTTTATTTTTCATTCCATATCTATATAAACTTATAATACTCGAATTTAAATTATCGGTTTCATATATCTACGGTAACGCGGGTAAATATATATCAAAAATACATATGGGAGTAATTTTTTACTATACAATCGCAATCTTTTACAAAATGAATCATCTTAAAAATAAAATATTAACTATTAAAATTAAAGTATTAAGTATTTAACATCGAAAAACCTTTTGGAAATAGGCAAAACTAATTTAATATCACCCACGTACCTTGTAGACTTCCTTTCACGTATTTTATTGGATGTTCTGAACAGTAATAAAAACACGGTTAGTATATAAATGCTCTCGTTTATAGCTTCTATTCCAAGTACACATGATACACCATACGATTATGTATAGTATTGCATTAATTTTCTACGGATTGTTCATTATTTACTGCTTGCATGTGATTTGGCAAATAGAAGTTTTTTGAGGTCTACGCTTACCTACGAGTACGTAGTTTTAAGAGCTACGTGGGTGCTACACAAGCTGCCCATACGTTTTCTTGTCTTGTAAATAATATGATAACTTGTTATTACTTATACTTTCCTTTTTCTAAAACTATCTATCAGTTTTATATTGATACAAATATGCAGATAAAAGTAAGAAGAAACATCCTAATGCGTTATATTTTCATTTCATAGCGGTTGAGAAACAAGGCTTTATGATGCTACTGAGTTTTACTAAACCTTCAATTTGCTATAAAGCCAACAATTGTAATTTCTATCGAATTATATATCTCTTTTATGGTATATATATATATATATATATGTAATATGTTAGTACTAAATAATTATAATAAAAAAATATGTGGTTTCTTATACTACTTATTTTAATATTGTTGTATACTTAATAAAAAAACAAAAATCAACAATTTATTTGCCTTAAAATTTTATCCCAAACATAAACGTACTATATTGTGTAGTCATTAAAAATCAATTAAAATTGCCATTGTATTACCAACTGAGAATTACATTACAAAAGAAAAATATGGACCCGACAGCATAATGAGCAGTGCAATTCCTTTAATTATACATGTGTCGTTCAGAAATTTTAATCCTAATTCACGGCAGGTTTTTCTTATACGTTCTGTCCTTACAGCGCATACTTTATTTCTATTTGCCCGTGCGAGGTGAGCGGTAAGCGGGGAGGGGGAGAAGGGCACGCGCGGTAGAGGCACCCCAGCCAGTTCAAGCTTCGGAGAACGGGCGCACGCTCGTCGATTCAATAAAACTGGCTAAAAACTGTGGGTATCAGTGTCTGTGTCGTGAGTGCTTTATATTTGGAATTTTATCCGAAAAGGGATGCTGTGACTCGTGCAGTGATATAGTGGGTTTCGAGTTTATAAGTGAGACAGAAACTGGTAAGTTTTTGAAGTTATAATACATTGCTTGTATTAAGAGGATTAGGGTAGGGTTGAGATAGCTGGTGTTTATCACCTGTAAAGACAACTAAAACGTCTTTGAAGAGGTAATTATCGTGCTTAACGGGTCTGTTATGTAAAAATATATGATATAGAGTTCTATATATAAAAATGATTGTGTAATTAAACTACATATCTAAAGTTTCAATTTGCCTACAAATAACAGTTTAAAGGCCAAAAATCTGGAAAGGGTAATTTGAACAATTTAATGTATCATAATTATGTTTTACTTAAGTTATACGTACCCAAAGTAGTAAGTTTTAAGTAATTCTTTAATAATATTTAGATTTTATTAATTTTATATATTTTTTTTATTTCTCTCATATAATATTTTGACTATTTATAGATATCACAGAAAACCTTAAGTCTATAGCGTTTATATATTTAAATTAAAAGAACTATGAATGGTTACTATTCTGTTAACAAAAAATATGAAATTCAAGTCCGACGGCATTGCTTTTAGTTTTATTACACAAACATAAGGATTTCTGTATTTCCAATTGGAAGGAAATAATTTATATAAAAACAAATTGGTATTTCAAATTTAAAAAAATTGCATTTCGTTATATTATTTTTTTCGCTTTGAAACACTTTTTAAATATACAACTAGCTTGATACGCTAACTTTTGTATGTCACTTTACTACCCTCATATGCTTTTACGGCTTTCAACTTAGGAACAGGAACTTTATAATCCGATAAAATTAAGGTTATTTTTATTTATGTAAACTATTTAAAATATATTTGTCGTTACGTGTGCTCTATAATAATAATGTTATGAATAAAATGTTAAACAAAGAATGTTTAGAAGAAATATTTAAAAAGAAATGTCATGTAATATAATGTAATCAAGGCCTTTTAATGAATGCGATGGGGCTTTAATCAAAGTTAGCTAATTATTTCATAGTTTCGTATTTTTTTTTGTGTTTTTTGTTTTGATATATATTAATTAAAGAAAAAAATACGTTATTAACAAACAATGCAGCGCAAGCGCTTATAAAAATTGTACAGCCTAATTTGTTTATGATTTCATATTTTTTTTATTTTTTTCATATTGACCAAATATTTTTAAAGCTCAGGCATATTAACTTTCGCAATTCGGTTTTGCAATTCGTTTGAGTTTACCAGATTATTAATTAATCAATGTATGGTCTCATTATTATATTACTATTCCAATAAAATTATGGTGAACGATATTCAAACTCTTAGCACTGTCGATGAAGTTGATCTTATTGGAAATAATTCCTAAATTAATATAATGCTGTTTTCGATTAATATCAAATTTAATTACAAAATAAGTTTTCAATAAGTCGGCTTTTTAAATATAGTTTACACAATACAAATATTCTTGAAAAGCACTTATTAATTGATTTTCTTTTTTTAGACAATAAATACTTTATTCATGTAATGTATGCAATACATCCTTTTTTTTTGAAATGACGATAATTTTATCATATAGCAAAACCGTATACATGGCACAAATAAGTTGATATGTCTTGTAATATTATTTTTACTGAAAATATTATTTTTGGATTGCGTCAATGTAACATTAAATTACTGTTAGATTGAATATTTAATTGACTTATTAACTGAATTGAGTGAAAATTATCAAGTTAAATGAATATCATACAAATAAATCGCTCGTTATAATATTATATTGATATACAAACACCAGTGTATACATCATATGGCTATTGAGACATGGTAGTTAATTAAAGATTACCAAAAACCTGTTCATATTGTAGCACAGTTGAGATATTGCCTTGAGTGGTAACGGTAATAATAATTATATATATATATATTTACTAGACAAACTGTTATCAGCTACTCCGTCTGTATGGATTTACGACGGCAGCTATATGTCTATACGTATAACTCCCTTTTGTAATCTCTTGTCCTTTTTCCTCCCTCCCTTCTATAAGGCATAACAAATGATTTATACCATTAGTTAGTTTCCTTATTATATACCTTTAAATAAAGAAAGTAACAGAAATTATCGATTTTTTAATAATTTTGTACAGTGCTAAAATTTTCTTTAGAGATTTTTTTTACAATACTCTTTAATTATATCTTAGCTTAGAACATTTATGATGATTGTTACAAAGCCTAATTATTCCAGGAATTAAGACAATTCATAATATATCTCTTTAGCTTAAAAATATTAATATACATTAGCAAAATCCTAACTGGCTTATATTTTAAGTCGTTTTATCATAATGTGTTATTTATATTTAATAATTTATTCAATACATTATTATGAACCACCCTTTGATGTGTTCGCTCATACCAGAATAAGGTTGCCTGAAATAGAACTCTTCCTAGCGATAAGACCAGCTCATTGTATGTATTTATGTATCTATATATGTATGTAAAATTTTTTTCTAATATTTTTTGCACTTTTTGTATTTTGCAATAAAGTATAATATTATTAATTCAAATTCATTCTAGGAAGAACGAATTGAAAAGTCTAGAGATTTAAGTATTCAAGAGTATTGTAGGTTCAAGTCTTATGCGTATTAATTTCTCAAATCATCATTTATTATTCCTTTAACAGTGCAGTTTAATTATTTATCCTCTCAATATGATTCTTTTTGAATTAATGCCCTGGAAGCATTGAAGAAGACCAAGCTAGAATTTTGTTTTATAAAAAAAAAGCCAAAGCTAAAGTCAAAGTTTGACAAAAAGACATTATTATTACTATTAGTTATTACTTAGTAATACAGCTACTTTAGTATGTACCTATATATCTAATAATACATTTGATTATGTTAATATTAATGAATAACTTATACCTAATATATTTTTTAACTCAGTTTATGAATATATTTAGGTCCAAATTACAAAATACAAATTAATATAACTTTTAATTAAGGTGTAAGTAAAATACATTTCTATATTTAATTTAAATAAACTAGATTTATAATATTGAATTCAAAACTTTATATCTTATGTAAATGGAGTTGCTTTGTTTATTAAAATTAAAGCATTTTCTCAAGATTTCAAGAATAAAGTCAGTTAAAATCATTCATTTTGGAACGAAATTAATAAATATAGTCGATTAGTTATTTTGGAAACTAATTGCGATTGAATCTTAAATTAGCCTCAAGTGAATTACAAGTTTTGTAAATGTCAGGAGCACGTCTTTAGCAAAATTCATTAGTCATTATAGAAATGATGATAAATTATTGCGACATAGTTTATTCTCATCAATCACTTAGTTGTAGGTAATTTTAATGGCCTGATTAAACTACTTTTAATAGTGTTTTTACCATCAAATAAATTTTTCAGTTCTATCATATTTCTGCAAGTTTGTTGTCGTGATATGTAAGGTCTGATTTATTAATATAATCAAATTTGTTATTTGTGAAGCCGAGTTGTTTCCTCCTAAACAAAAGCCGTGAGGGTTAATAATTGTTAATCCGTGGGTAAAATTAATAGTAGCTTTTCATGTTTATTTATTTACTGCTTATTCATGTTAATTTATAACTATTAAATTGAATTTATTAAAGAACATACTAATAATAGGCAATGTAAACTGATAATAAGGAGAGTTTATAAATTAATAATGTCAATTGTAGGATACACAAAGAGGTTTGGTTAAAAATTACCATTAAATAGTTTAGCCATGTTAAGATTTATTGGTTTTTAAAAATAATAATAATGTTTAAATTATTCATATGGAAAGGCCCTGAACTTGTGGGTTCTGGTATATTGACGTTTAGCTGTATTATATTTTGTAAAATGTTGAAAATTCAGTTATAAATGAAAGTTATTGAAATAAAAATAAAGATTGAATTTATTTTATGAACATTATTATATTAAATATTAATATTTCCCTTTTGTTCAATTAAGTAATTATCCTTCTAAAGAAACTTTTATATTATTCAAAGCTCTTAAAATATGTTTTTTAATGTTTCCTCACGACCCAATTAATAATTCAGATTTTGTGAATAGAGGCTCCATTTTGGCATTGATTTATTCCAAAATAACTTCTTAATAGTACTTTATTGTTGTAGGGTTAAGATTTTTTTTATATAAAGTAGCTTAAGGTTATCTGACATAAAACCGATAATTGTTCAAAAGTTTAACTTTACAAATATTTGTTTTAAAAATACGTTCTAACTTTCAACTATCGCGTTTCGTTATATATAATTATTTAAAAAAAAGGGAACTAATGCGTCCGGAATGCGTATCACATACCTTTTATTTGCCTGACGTTTCGACCAGGTTGCACCCGCGGCCGTGGTCTCAGGCTAACTGTCTTAGCTATGCAGGCTCTCCGTGGGGATGAAATTTCTTCGTCCAACCGCACATCTTCGTTATTATTAATATTGTCTGTCCGCTACCTACTTATACACGTATGTTCGTAAAATACGTATAATACGTACTTAAGTATAATAACTTTAATTCGAATCCCTGCCCGTATCGGTTTATTTTTCATTCTATATTTATATAAATTTAAATAAGCTTAACATGGCTATACATGTTTAAAGATATTTTGTAACATTAAAAATTATTATTAAAAAACCTTAACTTATAATCTGGTTTTATAAAAAAATATGACAATTTCTAAGCGTGAACTATAACTAAATTACATCACTATTTTTCGAATCTTACCATTTCTGGAAACGTGGGTATTATAAATATATTTCTAACCATTTGGCCAACGTACACCAATAAAGCTAAGCAAAGCTTTTTGTTTCGACATGATTAAGAATTTCTTCGCTAATTGAAAATATGACGCCCTTCAAGAACAATAGCTCAAACCAAGGTTTACCTCTTTCTAACTGGAATTTAAAAGTCTATGAAAAGTGTAATGGTTTTTAAGAATTTAAATGAAAAGTATGTGACTTCAGGTTTATAAACCAGATCGAAGTCATTCTATTAACATTGGAATGCAATATTAAATTATAATACTTAGATATAAAACGAACACGATTGCTGCCAAGCATTCGAAACGTCGGGTTAGATTTAAAATGTAAATTTAAAATTTAATTCGATTTACGCGAGTTAAATCCGTAAAAATAGTTTTATTTCAATGTGTAGTATTCGTGAAAACCTTAAAAAACACTACTATAATACTTAGTTTGTACCTACAAACTAAAAGAACCATCTTTTTTGTATTAACATCACAGTGGCATGTTTAAACTAATACAGCCCTTAAAAAACCTCCGCTAGAATGGCCCGCGAAAATATAGGTTAACTTATAACAGGCAGAGCGCTAACAAGTAGTTACTTGTGATTGCATAATTGCAAGCCGTCTCAAGTATAGCATTGTCGCTTCCTATTTTCACTTTTAAACCGTCGTTTAAAGTGCCGTGGTAAAAAGTGGTGTGATTTAAGTTATTTTAAATACACGTAAAAAATATTTCTACTTATAAATGTATTCATAAAAATTATTTTCTAGAAAAAGGTGCCAAGTTGGAATTTTAAATCTAACCAAATCTAATTTTCGCTCATTAAGCCCATTAAAATACAAATTGATAGTTTTAAAGGTCGTTTAGCTAAATAAAATAAAAGTAGTTTAGCTAAGTAGTCGTAATAGGATTAGTATGAATATAAAACTCGTTGATTATCATATAATATAAATTAGTTATTCCCTAAAAGATATATTTTATTTTTTACTATTTTTGATATATTTTTATTATAATATAATTATTTATAATATAGATAATAAATAGTCGTCAATCCAATTAATATTGTTTGTTTGTAATATTGTGCATAAAGTCTGTAGTTTAAAAGAATATTAAACAACAAAGAGTAGATAACTCTAAGATATAGTTAAAAACAGCGACACGTTAAGATAAGATAGTCATGCATATCTAGATCATATTTTATCATAATATATACAAGGGTTAGCCAGTTAGGTTTTGGACGTCTGCCAATTACTAGTAAGCGACTGAGCAGAAAATGCTTTGTTGATTTGAACTGTTTTAACACAATGACATTGTACAAGCTGTCTAGGACAAAGATTGTGATATTATATAATATAAGCTAAATATATTGTTAAGCTCGTTGGCGAGGCGGTTAATAACACTTACAGCTGAGCCAAAGGTTGTGGGTTTCATTCCCACTCGGCACATCTTCTTGTGTGATGTGAAGATTCAGGTTGCGTGTCTGGGTCTACTTTGTATCCACTATTTATATGTTTGTAAAGTCCGCTGCTACTCAAGAATAAAATAATCTTAATGCGGGATTCTTAGAAATAAAGAATACAAACTTATTTAATCCCATGATATTCGATGAATATCAGAAAGAATCAAAGTTGGATCCTTCACAATGCTAAAAAACCTACTATGATTTCATAAAAAAAAAAGCATATAGTATTGAAAACAAATATCACAAATGTCTTAACGACGATGTACGATATGTAGCTATTTACTACCAAGAAATTAGAAAATAATGAAATTAAAAACAACTTAAACGAGTTTGTATCAATTAAATGTTACATAAAGTAAATATGTCACTTATATTATTAAAAAAAAAAAGTTTTAATATAAACTAATAAAGTCCAAATGAGATGAGAGGCTTTTTAGAAATTAACTCAAATATTACTTTACCCTAATCCTAAAATTTGTTACTCATTACATTAAAGGTATGAGGGTCTTATTCGTATATAAAATAAAAAGATGTTATATTAACATTATACAATTTATACAACTTAGTTTTTTTCTTAGAAAACTTCTAATGTATTTTGTTATTTGAACAAAATATCATTTTAGTTTTATACTAATTATAAAAAATATACTAAACTATAATATTTTTGTTTAAGATGTAAAGATTATATTTATATTTTAATAATAAGTTAGTTTATATTTGTTTGTATATTATAATTGTCATATTTTTTTACAATTCAGATTCTTTTAAGATTTTTAATTAAAAATGACTTTACTAAATTATATTTTTCATTATTTTATCCGGAACATAAATTGTATGAACTCTTAGGCCGAGTTAGAGATAGATTTATCGAGACCTGACTTATCTGTTTAGTCGACCATTTTTTTTTTTATTTCTGATCTCATATTAAATTTATTCGTAAAATATTGAAAGGGTTTTGTAACTAAAACTCCTAATTGCTTTATTTATTTGGTAATTATGTTATTAATTTTCTGTCACTTAACATCTCAGTTTTCATTTGAGAATGAAATGGCATGTTAGCATTTTAGTCGCATATGAGGTGTATTCAAAAATTATAGCGAATTTTGAATTTCCGCGGGCTACATATATTTAATTTTTATTTTTTGTGATTGTTGTGCTGATAAGGCCGGCCATTTTGATTGTTTACTAATTTTTGAGAGCTTTTTGGATTGGATTGGATGAATTTTGGATGAATGGATCAAATAATCTGTATTAAATTTTAAATTTTGTGTGAAAAACAAAATAAAGTGCGCGGACGCATTCCGAATATTGACTGATATATGGTAAAGCTATCTTGGACTAAAGCAACATTTATCGGTGGTACAAATGTTCTAAGAGGGCCGAGAAGATGTAAACGACGAACAGCGTCCCGGACACCAAGAACAACAGACGAAAACATTGATAAACTGTATAATCTAGTACTGACCAATCGTCGAATCACCGTCTGAGAATTTGCTGAGGACCTAAAAGTATCGGCGGGTTGTTGCCATTAGATTTTGACCAATGATTAGGGCCTAAGTCGGGTCACGGCGAACTTCATGCCAAATTTGCTCAATTTCGACCTAAAACAGCATCGCCTTAATATTGCTCAGGAGATGTCGAACTCGATCCGTGACGACCCAAATGTGCTCCAGAGGGTGATGAATCATGAGTTTATTATTATGAAGTAGAAACCAAAGCTCAATCGTCCCAAGCGAACCAACCTGCCACATGATGCAAGACCGAAGAAATCGTGCCAAGTTCGGTCGACCGTGAAGGTCAGGCGTGGTGCATCTTGAGTTTTTGATTTAATAATCACTGTTTCACTCATGGATAATAAACTCATCTTAAGGCACAAACGGGATTTTTCACAGTTTTCCCAAAATAGGTACTCTTTAAAATCCTCAGTCAATTTCAAAAAACTGCGACGCTTGGGTTAAAATATCGGAATAAAGTAGTAAAACTGAAAAGTTAACAGTCTTTTTATCAAATACCATAAGTCTTTTTATCAAATACCGTAGCAAATGGAATCTGTTAGAACTAGAAAGTCCGTCAATTAGCCCAAATTAGCCCAAAAGGAGTCACAGGACAGAATCTAAATCAATCCCTGAAATTCCACTAAAAAAATCATCATCTCTTCTTTTGTCCTCTTTAATGATAAAACCATTTTAATAATTCGACTAAAAAAGTTACGAAAGTAGTCTGAAAGGTGCAACATAACTATAATTCTACATCAGTCAAGATTTGATCAGGTGTTACTAAGGAGTAGCAAAGTTTAATTTTTGTGAAAAAGTACTGAAGATTTCGTTTAAATCTATCAAAAAACCAGTATGGGTTAATTGTTTTGTGAAACTATTCAATTATATACAAAACTACCTAAGTATACTTCCCGAAGCTGAAAAATGCTAAAAAATATTACTTTTTGAGGCCATTTCAGCTTAAAGCGATACATTGACAGTAAATCCATTAATAATCTCCGCAAAAAGAATGTCGCCATTTAAACAGTAAATAAATCCATGGATTAGACAAATTGCTGATGAAAAATCTTTGTCATCGTGTTCTTTTAAAAAAAATACATAAAAATGTACCAGATCATATAATTTGGGCTGTTTATTTATTATATATAAATGACATAAAACGACTTGTCTAGAATATGTGATAAAACATGTTTATAAAACTAATATAACTATATTGACAACAATACAAATATAATAAGCCTGAATGGCTTTGGGTAATTTTTCTGTGGTTATCGTTTTAATAATAGAACTTATTACGACACTTTTGGAGTAAATCTTAGAAAAGGTTTAAAATATGGGAGGTAATGGAATGTAAAGAAGTAATTACGAAAACCGCCATTAGATTATTAGGTATACTTATATTTCAAAAACTCACAATAAAATATCATTTTTCATCTACGAGCACTGAATAAATATTATCTTTTCTGTAGTTATAATCTTTATTAAAAATATATTAAATGATTAAAGATAATTGAATATTAAAAAGGGTTATCGCTTTGACGCATTAATACATTAAAATGCAATACTTTGACTCAACTTAGTTTCATTGCGAGTTTTATTCAATTTCTTCATCATTTGATAGCGTACTTTGTCGTTTTAATAAACTATAATTTTATTTTTTTTATAACATAAAAAGGTTACGTGTTGATTGTATTACCCTTAACCGCCCAAGCCCGCAAGTCGCCATAAGAAAATACGTTCAAAAATTCTGTTGTTTAAAAAATCTTCCAACCTTTCCAATTAGCTACATTTGGTTATGTCGTAATTTCATCAACCTGTATTTTGTAAAACAAAATGCGTAGTTAAAAGAGATTAAAGGCTACCTTCATATTTCTGCGTCGGGTGTGGCGAGGTACCTTATTTACGTAATATCCTACCCTCAACCTCATTTTAGTGAACTAAATCCCTAATAGCTGGTTTTCATATTTATGTAGATATTCGCTCAACAAACAACATAATGATAAATATATTATACGATTCTGTAAACGTAATATACAAAATGTTAGATACGTTAACATGATTTCCGGGGAAACTAAATGGATTATAATATAATAATATTTTAATTATCTTTACATTATTTGACTACTTAAATTGTGTTTTTGACGAACAGAACATTTGCTATCTGAATAATTCTGAATTAATTAATTGTTACATTATGTGTTTTCACAATATGCCCGTAGAAAAACTTGTCATCTTATAATTTTATGAGGAATCACAACCATTCTAGTTTTCGAATACATACTATATTTTCGTGGAAATACAATACTTTTGTGTAGCCTTAATAATATAAAATAACATATTTGGAAACTGTCATTATTTATTCTCAATTCAGTTACTTTATAAGATTACCAAAAACATAAAATAACATCCTCTTAAACAAGTAATCTACAATTTGAATATAGTTCTGTATCAAATGGTGGGTATACTTTACCGACGTTTTAAATTTTTTTGTGCAAAAAACCTACATGCCTGATAAAAGGAGACCGAGCGTAATCCAATTGGTTCGTTTTCGATCTACTCAAAGCCTGTCCCTAAATTATTCGGTCGTTTGCGCTGTGCTTAATAAGAATTTTATGTTCGTATTTCAACATACATTATATAATTATATCACTTTTTTAATAAAGTATATATTATAGTCATAAGTGAAAATGTTTTAAGAAATTGTTTACAATTTTTAATCACATAATATCTACACACACATGTTTACTTTTAAATGTACAATTGTAGATCTAAAAGTGTACAAATATGATAACATTCGTAATATCATGAAAATATTCTTATTATATATGTAAAATGTACGAACGTACTCACAGAAATAAGAGTGTAGGTAGGAAATCTAATTTAAGAAATGCTTATATTGTGGCACAAAATACCTTACACCAATACTTAAAAGATGTACCTGAATTCCTCCTACTCGTAAAATCTGTACTCAATATCAGTTTTATTATTCCAACATGGCTTTTCTTGTATTATGTAAAACAATGCTATTACGTACGTAAGAACCGTTGATTATCAGCAGTATTAGTTATGTAAGCTAACATATTACGTTGCGACAAACTCAATGCGATAGCATCAATGAATAAATTAGTTTATGTGAGTCGGAAAACATTCAGTCGCTTTTGCTGAGTCATTACTGCCACGAAAATCATTATGCTTTCAATAAATCTGATATTGAATCCTTGTAATTAAATTCAAGGATTTCGTTGGGTTGCAGGTCCCCATTTTTTCATCCTACTTGTCTCTTAAATTTCAGGACAATTAATACATCTTTGAGATTCGTAAGTGGTTCCTCAAATTGAAGAATTATTAATTATTAACTACAGGGCTAATTAATTTGAACTTAATAAGACAAATTACTAAAATTACCACGTCAATGATTTAATTATTTAATGTATAATAATTACATGTTTTACTTCTTAGCGTACAATATGTTTTTAAGAACTTTTTAAGTATATATCTGATATACTATAATTATTTTATAAAACAATAATAGTTGACTATTATTATAATAGTAGCAACTATTATTGTTGACTATTATTTATAGTTGACTAATATATTAACTGTTTAAAAAGGTTTACTTAGGACTTCTTCAAATTGGTAATTATTAATTATTCATAGAAGAATAATTAGTTACACCGGAAAAAAATATAGTTTTGTTTGGCATGACAGGCTTTAAAAAGCGTATCGACTTATTATTAAGATGTATGTCTGTTTTTTTTTTATGGGTTTCAAATCAATACGTCTCACGTTTTCAATGTTTGTGCCATCGCTACCGCAACCTATGTTTATAGACAAAACTTTGAATTTACTTCAAGCTGCGTAATATATATTTTTATTTAACATTTTACAATTCTCTTCCTTTTTAAAAAATAACTTATTTAAACGCTCCAACTGTTTGTATCAACGTTAAAAATTCAAAATAAACTGCAAACTTTCGCTTCATTCCCGAAACATTTTCTGTAAATTTCATTACGTATTCGCCTCTCGAGGCTCAACTCTCTTTTGTTACAAAGAAATGAAATAATAAATGGTTATTTTAACCTATAACATTTGATGAAATTCTATTTGCGATAAATTTGTAAAAGATAACAACTAATGAATTGATCTTTTTCTACTTCTAAAACATACAATTTGAGAAATCTATCTATATTTACTTATTTTACAACTAAAGTGAAGAGGGTCATGTTAATATTGAATTAAAGTACTCCGTTGTTTATTCCTTCCGTTTCACTAGACACTAAATCACTAATTACTAACCTCGTTTCTACAGTAGCGGGGTTCGATAATACGATGAGGCAGCAAATCGTTGCCCAAATCGACTTTGAAGCTCAGCAATTCGATGCCTTGTCAGCATCTCTTGTATTTTTAGTTCTGTTATTCGTTGTCATTGTTAGTTTTTTACTAGATATAAAATAGAAAGAAAGCCATATATCTTATGTTATATCAATCGTATTAGATCAAATTTATTTTATAATTATAACATGTAGATACTAAAACAAAGGCCTCTTTACTTATTCAACCGTCTACTATAAATAGGGTATTTTAATGTATGTATGGACAAAAGTTATAATATCTTTAAAAAAAGAATACTTAAATCCAAGCTTATAATTAAATTAAGAGCATTTAAATATTTTACGGGAAGGCGATAAAATTAGGCATCTGTTTCTTTGTATTTGTAGTAATGTATTGTAGGACGTATTTCAAACGCAAACAATGTTATTTCTACACGAGAGCGTATGTTTCCGAGTTTGGAAGACATAAAGAGAATACGGCTCATTGCTTCTTTAGATTACGGAAAATATGATAACTCATGATTTATAACTTAGCTCCAACGCTTCGTATCGGAACAAGTAATATATATGATATATTTACCAGAAAATAAATAAATTTAAATATTCATGAAAATCATAAAGAATCTAATTTTGAAATTATAATTTTGAATTAAAGTACCTGGTTACTTATCAGTTTATTTAACATTTTACTTATAATAAAGTATACATTTTTATCTGAAACCCTTACTAAATAGTAATAATAATAGAAACTGCATTTAATTACCACACAAATAGGATTATATTAACAACTAGCTGTACGTGCGACTTCGTACACGAGCTATTTCAACTTTGAAAAAATGTCAGAATGGTACGAAAATAAGGGATTATTAACTTTTTTATTTGTTAACCGATATAAATTTTAAAAAACACTAAATGTAAAGTATAGCCCATGAAAATATATTCCCGAAATTTGTATTTAAACCTGTTAATCCTATTTGGATACTAATGTACACAAACATACAGACACAGATATATAGACATACAAACATACAGACGAACAGACAAAATGAAAAACCATAGCTTTGGGTTCTCTTGTTTATATATAGGTCCCCCATTATTATTTCTTGTAAATATTTTCTATGTATAGAGAGCGATCGGTAACAGCTTAATTTTATGTATCAATTTCTTGAACTCTTTAAACAAATTTTGATAGAGTAAATATTGTGCAATGAAAGTGAAAAACTAAATGTTATTTAGAGTGACGCTCAATTTTTATGTAACATTGGCCATATACTTTTTTCGTGTTGTGTGCCCAACTAAAAGAGAACAAGATAAACACACTAAAATGTCAAAAATTTTAGAAATGGCATCTATTAATTATCTATTCACATCTAGGCTATATATTGCTGCTTGGTGTAACTTAACTTCTGGTGTTCCACAAGGTGGTATACTCTCTCCTCTTCTATTCCCATTATTTATTAATTTTATTACCATTTATTTATCTTCTTCTTATCATCTGTATTCTGATGATCTTGAAATTCAAGCCTGATTGTATAAATTCCGCAATTTCTGATATTAACAACGACCTTAATAATATTCTTAACTGGTGTAATCAATAAAATAAAAATAAAAAAAACCAATAAAAAATCTCGGTCTTCTTATGGATAGTACACTCAGTTAGAATTCGCACATAGTTGAGCTATGTCGTAAAGTGTAGTATTCGCTACGTTTTCTCTATCGACATAAAAACTTTTTACCTATTCGGACCAAGACTCATTCTTCCACTCATCGACTATGCCGATGTATGCTACTCTTAAATCTCTGAAACCAATCTTAATAAATTAGATCGTCTTCTTAATAGTTGTATTCGATTCATTTTTGGCTTACTTAAATTTGATCACATCTCTGAGTATCGTAATAAGCTCAAATGGCTTTCCATCCGTGAAAGACGAATTTCGAGAAATTTAAGTCAACTTCTTTCCATCTTAAATGATCCATCTTCTCCTCGGTACCGGAAATCCAAAGTTCATTTACTCAGGACCACTCACAATTTGAATCTTCGTTCGTCGTCCAACTTTAGTTTATATATTCCTCTACACCATACTGGTTTTCTATCTTCCAATTTCACAATAAACACAATAAAGTTCTGGGACTGCCTGCCTGATCATCTTCAACGTGCTCCTAATACGCAGGTGTTCAAGAAACGTGTATGTATAGCGTGTCTCATGTTCGTCTTATATAGCGTAATGATTTATTATTTATCGGATATTATATTGTATATGTTGTAGTTTATGTATTTATTATAGTTCATAGTATATTTAGTATATTGTACGTAAGGTATATATTTAAGTTTGTTAACTTATGATATTTTAGTTTGTATACGTATTATATATTTTAGATCTTTAGTCATAGTTTTGAATTTTATATTTTTTAATTTTCTGTATTTTACCCTTGTAGTTTTTATTTTCTGTATCGGTTGACTGGCAGGTAATGCTTTAGCATTTAGCCCGCCAATTGCCATTAAGTATTAAGCCATTAATTTTGTACAAGAAAGTTTTAATAAAATAAATATTTTTTTTCTTAATATTTTGAATATACAGAGACCACATGAGCTGTCATTGCACAATGCATATTAAGAACATATACAAGATTTCACAAAATTAAACAAATAATATAAGCGATATCTACAATTGTATATGAAATATTGATTTTATTGATAACTAACTATTAATAATTAAGTTAATTAACAGGTACCCTTTATTTAATTTAATGTATAATATATGCAATATAAGATTATGAAGGTTTTCTTTCCTTGATAATCATTGTCAATGATCAAAACTTCAAAAACCAATGTTTATGGACAATAAGTAACATAAGATAATATTATAATAATACAATTTACTGATGATTATAAGAGATAATATTTATATTCTGCTTTCATCTTATAATATTTTATTTGTTTGTATTTTCAATCGCAAGATTAGCGTGCACGTGCATAACCAATAGTATATAGGAATAAATTTGTGCTATAATTAAAAGAAGTCAACTCAACAGATTTTTAATATTTAACAGGACGACAGACGAGGTAAAAGGTCACTAATAAGTAAAGATGATATTTACTCCATTTAGCACTGAGCTTATAATAATTTGTAAAACAAAGAGATTACTGAGTCCAATCAATGTGTTAAACATAAACTTGACTTGTTTCTTACAGGGACATATAATTTTAACTAAAAATGATTACTTATTTATACGATGTGCTTTATTCTAAAACCACGCGACATAATGTATCGTGTTCTACATTTTGCCATGTATTGGAATTCTGCCAGTTACATTGTGGTGTACTGTTGCTAGTAAATGCTGTATAGATATAAATTAACATAACTTTGCTGTCCCCGGTGTCTTCTTCAAGGAAAATTCGTTGATACAAATATAGTAACTTACCTAATTTCTTAGTTTTCATTGCGATTATGCACTTTGTTAAACTATTTCGTAGTTTAAAATTGTATTGCTTTTACGAAGTTAACTATTTCGTACTACCTAATGCAATGGTACAAATATAACAGTAGAATGCTCTTTTTGTTAGTTTTATGCAAAAAATATATTACATTAGTTTAAACTTGAAACTGTTATTATGACATCTAATATTTTTCTAGAGTTATTATTATTTGACACATTCCATCACTAGTCTCGATAATGCATAAGTTTATAATGCAAGTATATAAATCCGTTTAAACCGCTGCTTAAGATAAAAATATCGTTTTTCCATTTCGTCAAACTAATCGACAATAATTCAAAATGATAAACAGAACCTTCAACCTCCGACCCTTAAAAAACAATTTTATTCATATGTGAAGTATATTGCTCATGAAATACAGTTTCCGAAAATTGCCTATTCTGTAAGAAATAGTAAAAGTAAACGTAATCGTAAAGGTAAAATTTTATAGCTTATAGTAATTGTCGGGTGCGATGTCTATCTTTTTTAAACACAATTAAGACTCTCTATTTCAAAGTTATTAATATGCTGTTATCGTTATAGCTTAGGATGTATCTACGTATGTATCTTTGTAACGAATACTTTGACCAACTTTCAATTGTCGAATTAACTTGAATTTTTGCATGTCCACGTCGCAACCCACGCTTTTTTTTTAATTAAATTCATTTCTTGTTAAATATAAATATACTAAGTAGGCATTTTTAGTTCACATTTATGGTGGTTTTTTTTTTGTTTTATTTTTTTATTTTTTTTTTATCTTAGATGGTTTATAAAAAGGTGTTTTTGTCTCAAATGTTGCGTAGCCACAACCTAATAAAAATATTTTGTAACAAGTTATAAGAATGTTTTGAAAACTTGGAGAATCCGATTATATTATCACTTATTTTTTTTCTTGATTATTTTATTTCATAACAACATATTCTTTTAATTTTGCAATGACAGTAGTTTATCTTTCATAAAATAAGAGAAGGCTAATAAATTATTACTGCACTCTAGTTTTAATTTCGCTAGTTCAATCTAAATCCTTTTCAAATGTACAGAAACAGCATAGACGATTTGATGGAAACCCTCGGTCAAGCGCAGTTCGTTAACTCATTCTATTTCAGCTACGCAAGTACCTACACTGAACGTGGTTTGATCCACTTTCTGCTGGAAATAAGCTTGACAAATAAATTTTTGTAATTCAGAAGTTACGGAAAACGTTGAATTTGGCAGATGTGTGTTGTTCTCATTAAGTTGCAAAATTGCAGTTTAAATGGTAGAGTCGCGTTCCGGTGAAATAAAAATATAAAATTTAATTTTTTAACGCAGATTTCTGGTTTACCACATTGTTTGTTCAATTTAAACAGGTTGGAAGTTCCAAAATTTGAAATTTTTGTATCACCTAATTTATATTTTGTTCAATCAAAGTGTAACTTTATAATAAAGTGAAGTACCTGTAGCTTGTAGAACTCAATTTTAAAATGCTACAGCATTAAAATTCCATAGTATTAAGAACATTCCAATTATATTATTACTTCTATTTCAAATTTCTGCCCCTAGATTCTTTAGAAAAAATCGTTGTCAAGTCTTAAATATCGACTTGATTTTCTGTTGTCTGACACTCATTAATTTTGCCAATAGAACTGAAGTTTATGTATGTATGTATGTATATATGTATTTAAACTTAAAAAAAATACGTGCGTCGTCAGATTTATAAAACAATGTAAGACGACTCATATACGTAAAATTACAGAGATTCGTTATTATATACATGTGTATAGTTTTTATTTTTATATTGATGATCAGAAATAAATATTAATATTTTGGTAATGTATATTAGCTATCCTTAATGTCCTTATCCTGAATGTCTAAACATGATAATATTTTTTATTATTAATTTCCAAAGAAACTGTAAACCTATGTGCTTTTAAAAGGTTATATAAAAGCGGATTTGGGTTGAAAAGGTAGCCATTATGTTCAACTAGGCCGCCTTTACACTATACATACTCCATGAGATGAGTTGACAGAGCCAGTCATGTAGAAAATATGAAGAACTTAGTCTTTAGCCAATAAAACCAAAACTATGGGGCTCTTTCTATATAGCAAGAACACAATTTGAAAAAAATACTTCGTTATTAATGTTTGAATAAAATGAATAAAATATTGTAGTAACTATACATATTAGTACATAATAGTAATATTTTAAGTTAATAACATATAAAGAGATATTACTTAAAAATTACACGAGATATTAGTCTTCACACATTACTATTTATTTATTTATTTTTTTAATCTATAATAACATGAAGTATCCAAGCAGTTAGTACTATATCAAATGTATCACGAAGTTCTAATAACGTCTTTGCGGACAATGCGACAGAATGAGGTCAGTGTGTCCGCTATCGCATAATATAAAAAAATGGGTTGACAGCTGTGTGAAATAGTATAATAATTTAGGTAAGTTGTAATTATAGTATCTTTAGAAGAAAAGATGAATTAAAAAGCAAATAGTTTATTAAGTCACAAAGAAAACTACTTTTATACTTTTTTTTATTATGTTCTGCTAACTATGTGTAGAAAAATATGTATATATTTTTTAAAATAATAAATAAATTATATTTATAAAATAATATTCACTCTTTAAACGATTTTTATAAAAGATAATTCTGGCCTATTAATAAACAGGGTGTGTTTTCATCAGCAAACAAAAGCTCTTAGATAAGAGCGAATATTTGCAAATACAATGTATAAACGCCTTCCAAACAAGTTACCCTTTGGGAGAATATAAGCAACCGAGTGCTATTCTAACCCAAAACAATAAGTACCCAAGTTCACTTGGACAGGGGAGGACTCTGAAGGACTTTTACGAAGTTAAATATGATAAAGTTGACTATATTGAACCGGGTCAAAGAAAATAAGTACATTAAATATATTCCATGCCGATTTTTTTTGGTTAATGTAAGAAATTCACAGGCTCATTACTAGACTCATGTATCAACTTATTTAAAATTTTGAGAAGGCTAAATATTTAAGTTCAAAATAATCTTAATTAATAGAGGGTTGAAATCTTAAAATACCTATATTTTAGTAAAAAAATAAAATTACAACAAGAAATATTTATTTATTTATTAGATATGAACTTATAATAGTATGTTTGCTTTAATGAAATCAAGTTGATTTCTGCCGGATTTCAACTTAGACTCATAACGTAAAGATCACTTAAATGATTAAAGTTATTGTACCATCTGTTCCCGAGAGACCCAATAAATTCGGAGATCAGAACTAAACCTATTAAAGACGAAGCGATAAGGAAGTAGCATCACATGAAACCCTTTGTTATGTAAAGCCTCATTCCCACGAGACTGTTATCACGATACTCATAACACAAATTGGTCAATAAGTTCTCGTAAACAATTCTATTTGATAAGTTTAATTGACATTGAATGTATTATTAATTAAAATATAACCAGTTTTAATTATTTATTAGTATTGTTCTACACAGTTTATCACAGTGACATTTGAATTCAAAAGCATTATGTATTTTTAAAATTTGTCTATTTCTTATCTATTTCTATATATTTATTATTTTTGTCCATATTTACGAAAATTACATTTAGACTTAATTTAAATTCATCAAAATTTAAAAATAATTGCATTATTTTTTTTTAATTTAGTAGATTTTAATGAGTAATTAAATTTTAATAACTAAAAAACAAAATTTAAGATGATAAAACAGAAATATAGACCTACTACATTAAAAAATAAGCTAGCTAAATATCGTTTAAGATAATCCATTATTTCTGGTAGGCCGTATTTTTTATATAGAATATTCGACCTTAACTACATAAAACGGGGTGGATACAATTACAAATTATTAATTTTGAAGGGGTTTGATGATCCAAGCCACCTGATTCTATAATACTATCGTATATTTGAAATAATAAATTTCAGTTAAAGTTTAAAAATACTTACTATTCAGAGACCAGTGCCATCCATATATCAAAATTCCGTTTGGGATTAATCTAAATCTTTATATCGCTGGCTCTCATCCCCTGGTTTGGTTCGGTCGTCAGGGCAATGACTTTTACATTAAGGGACGAATGCAAATATATTATATAAATTCACATATTCTTTTATAAGCATACCTGTACATATTTGTTTATTAACGAGATTTAAAATTGGATAAATAATCAATAATTACAGTAATGTAAAAAAATCTATTAAAAGTATTACAGTTTACGAACAGTAAATTATTATAAAGAATCGTATATTAATTAACTTGTATATAAATATATAGTTGGTATAAATCTTTACAATAATTACAATAAAATGTTAGATCTCACATAGAATTATTTCCCCGAAGGTCCATATATCTGGGTAACTTATATTAATATTCGTATACAGCTTATTTTGGTTTAGTTAAGAGTTGCTGGGTAGGGACTGATAGTACATGTTAACTAAAACTTAATCCTAATTTATAGTTCTCACTGTCTCTAGTATATATTACAATTTGTAGAGTTCATTCTAATTTTCAGTTTGATCCAAAAAGCGTTGTCTTAATTTATATGTGAGTTTGTAAAATTTGGTCTACTTATTATTACCATGAAAGGTAACACTAAAGTAAATTAAAAACATATAACTTTTATTCTTGTTTTAATATACAGTTGAAAATTAAATTTTAAGGAATAAATAGTATAACAAGAAATCGTTATGTTGTTATTATTGAAAATGTTTGTAAAGAATCAATAAGTCATGGCTCATCTTGTACCAGCACACTTTCAAATATTCAGTTTCAAATATTCATTAACCTTACACGTTGACCGTAAAAGTTACAACTCCAAGTTCGGGTTTATGATTGATTTTGAAAGAGGTAGCTGATATGAAAAACTTATTAGAGAAAAAATGTTTTTAAATGTAAATACAATTTTCTTGATCAATCGTTATTCATTCCAAACAACAAAAATCACTTTCGATTTAAACTATTCTTTCAGAGAGATTGTTATTGTCTTACTAATTAATAAACATCCAAATGCTTTCAGAACAAAATAACGAAAATCAATCCAGTATACATTTAGATTCCGCTTTTTTAAAAGGCAAACTAAGCTGGATATGCGATAGACTTGCTCTTTCAGTTGTTGAATAGAGTTCCCGTGTTAAGTAGTTTTCGAAACACTCGACCTCCATAGACATCGGGTATTGAACCTTCGATATTATAAATACGGTTTCATTTTACCATTAATTATATTATATTTGAAAAACAATATGATTTCATATTTTTACAATGTTATCACTTTGAGGCACTTTAAATATATTATATAACTAATGTTTGAAAATATCTATAAATATGTATAGTCAAGTTAAGCTCATTTACATTTATATAAATATAGAATGATAAATAAGCGATACGGTAGCTCAGTTGGTAGAGCGACGGGACGGTTTCCCAGTAGTCGCGGGGTCGAAACCCTGCTCGTATCGGTTTATATTTAATTCTATATTTATATAAATATATATATAACTAATAAGTTAATGTAATTATATAATTTTGCCCGAACTATGTACTAAAGCCGTGCGGCTCGGTGTTGAATAATAGCAAGCATATCCTCAAAATTTTCTGTAGCTAGCGGCTTAGAGTCGGCTTAGGACCAAAAAAGAAATATACATTTGCAACTGAGGTGTGCAAGTTAGAATGTAGGAACTATGTTTAAACGGGAAATTGACATCGGAAATACAAAAAAAAGGTGTATTGTTTTTCTGACGACATTTTCCTTCTCAGTCCACACGACTTTGAGGTCCAAGCCAGACTGGATATAAATATTTAACTTTTTGATTTTGGTTTCACAGTTCTTTTCTGTCTTGTCTTAAACAAATAAATTTTAACGGTGTTCCTACACCAGTTAACACCACCTGTATGGCTCAGTAGTACAAGATGATGGTGAAGTAGATTATTAACGCAGCGTTGGTCAAATGGTGGCTGATTGCGGTAAAAATATGAATCTTCCGATTCCTCCTTCGAAGGGAAAAATCATAAAACAGAAATACGCATTACGCTTATGTTATTATATGGATGATAACACACGGCTACAAAACGAATAGATGTAACGGAAAAACATGCTGCTGAAATGCGAATGTTGAAATAGATATATGGCGGTACAAGAATTGATAAAATCACAGAATAATATATAACAGGTAGACTTTTACTAAAAAGAAATAAAGACATATACCATTTCAAATACCGCCTATAATTAAAAAAAAACATTAACGAACAAAATATATATACATACTGCTTCATTATCTTAACAGGGGAAATATTTTAGGTTTTAAATCACGGTTAGAAAGAAATATGGTTGAACAGTTTGGAATCTTTCCAAAAGTTATTGGGGGGGATAAATAGTGAGTGGACTTTGTTCAAGCTGGGATAAAAACAAACTAAAATCTTAATATATTCAAGGATTTTATTTTAAGATTTTAGCTCTTTCCAACGCAATTTTAATTAATGATATATAAGTAAAAAACTAATAAAAGAATTTCATCATTTATTTTAATTAACGTAAATATTAAAAATGACTTTCAAAATAGACACAATAAAATTTTCTATCTTTTTAAATTCTGGGCTTACACTGTCGAAAAAAAAATATGACGGCTTTTGTTTTCGAACAATGTAGACGTGACATGTTTATCTCAGAGGCTATAATACATTATTAAGGTTTGGTCAAGTAATACATCTTCATTCTTTATGAAAAATATGAATCTTTCAACACTACCCTGGGTACAACAAGGTTTGATTAAAAAGTATTTTTATAGAATAAAATTTATAAAAAAATAACAAGAATAAAAAAAAATGAAATAATTGTAACCAGCTGTAATTAAATCATTTCATTAATTTGACGTTGAGGAATAAACGCAGAATACCGATTACTTTTTTCATTTAAATAGTAATAAGGTTCCAGTTCTTTATATATTAATACAAACTAAACAAAAAAATAATTTAATATATAATAAATGTTCATAAATATCAATACTAACTATACTATTCAATAACTACATTGTATAGATATAGTATTCAATAATAAACATATCTTAAATATAATAGCATTATTAATAATAGTAGTTTTAGTACCACATTATTGTATGTAATAGTAATACAGCATAAACATTTATGTAACATTAGAATACAATTACACTATACAAGTCAACAAACAATAACTGATAAAATATGAACTGTTGTTTGACTTCCATTGTAACCTTACATGAAACAAGCCACCAGGGAAAATATAGTGCCATAACTGCATTTAACTCAAAGATATTGCCTGCTATAAATTCACTTAGTCGCTTGAGATCGTAAAGTTTTTACATCAGCTAAAGTTATGGTGTTACAATGCAAATGAGTTTAACTCTCAACTGTCTATTTAAATCATGACTTAGGAAACCACAAATTCTTTCAGTCAGAGAATATTCAGTATCTAATAGAAAAAAAACAGATCTAAATATGCTTTTATGATTTCTTATCGATACATTCAGACTAGTTGAAAAAACATTGTAAGCCGTAAAATGTTTTATGTGAAGAACAAAACATATTTTACGGCGTGTTTATCTCTACCGAAGAAAAGAGCTGCTCTATAACAAAAGATACTGTGATCTTAGTCTTTTATATATCTCGTGTTTTATTTAAAAGTATCTGTTGTGAGATGACCGCAATGAAAATCTAATTATTTTGACTATTGGTGCTATTTATTTTGTTGTTAAATTAGTATAAAGAATATTTTGCTATAAACTTAATATATATAAAACGAATTAAATAGTGATCGTCGCCTTGTTAGGTCGTCATTGTCTAAGTCACCTTGTCACAATTCGAACTCAGTTATTGGATTAGAGTTAAGCGGGTCAAGTGTGTCAACCACGCACTTAAGGTAAAATGCCTTACCTTTTTTACTAGAATATTTTAGTTGTTTTTCGCAGAACATAGGGTTTACATTATACCTATCAATTATTCAAATATTTCTTATGAACATACCTTTATTCATTTTTTCTGCTTTGTTTTTTTATTCTGTAAAAAACTCCATCAGCCAGCAAAGAAATCTTATATGCTCTGTACCAACACAATTTCCAAATTGGAAAAAGCTTGAGAGGCTGAGAAAAGGAAGAAAGATGGCGTTCTAGACTCTTTAAGTAATCATAACTACTTACTAATTATTTTTTAAATAAACATTCACTTAATATTAGGTACTGATGTAACTTTGCATAAATATTGACTAAAGTTTTGAACATCATCTCTACTTTATTTATATTTATCTTGCGTCAACATCTATGTATTAAAATTCATTCTTGAGTCAGAACAAAACAAATAGTTCCACAAAGTACCTCGCGTATGTGAATAAAACATTTCATTAGAAAAGCTGTACAAACGACACAAGAAACAGTATTAAGTGGGTGACACGACAAAGAATACTAACGGTAAACAGAAGTGACATTCGCGGCGAGTATAAAGAGGCGAAACACAATACAATTCTGTCTCGGACGCCTTTGTATAAAACATGTCCTTTTCAGGTCACTTCCAGTGTTGGTTGCTCTACAAATAATTATGAGAACAGTTTTGAAAAAAAAACATCCATTGAGTTTGTTGGATAAATAATTAAGTCGTCTTCACTCTGTTTGTTCAGTTTAGTATTTTTCGAAGGAAAACGATTTAAGCCAATCTTATTCTGAATTAAAACAAATTGCTTTTTAGATTGAGTTTTATCTTTTAACAGATAGTAAAATGAGCTTTAAATAATGCTTATTTTCTTAAATAAAAAACAAAACGTATTTATCGAATATTAAAATAATGTGATAAATACTAATAAGTTTGTATGTTTATATTCGTAGTAATGTTTGTAATTTTATGTACTTTGTAGATCAATTTCTCTTATTCAAACACAATAGCTGCAGTAAATATTTGTTTGGCGGACACAACATTAAACATCATTTTTATTTTATATTAAAATTCGTATAAAGCTAAAATTAGAAAACATATGTAAAATATTTTAATAAAATAATAATGATAATATTAAATTAAAAATTTATAAAACCTCCGATACAAAAAGAAGTCTAAAAAGCATAAAAATAATATGTATTTATTAAAGTCATTGCATCGGGGGACCGCTAATAAAGAAAGAATTAAAATGCAAGTAAGTTACCAAGACAAATAACGAAATAAAATTGTCAAATCGTATAGTCTAAGTCCTCATTCATTAGGTCCGAAAATTTTGTAAATTAGACACAATCGTCAACGTACGTACAATATTCCCCCGACGCAGCGGCTTTATAAGTACATACATACTTTTTGTACCGGGGGTTTTTTCAATTTTATTTTTTTTGTTCTGCTTTTTAAAATTATTTTACTATTTTCTATGTTGTACTAAATGAACCTACAAACACACTAATTTAACCTGCTTAGGTTTTTACAATTAAAATTGTAAAATAACCTTTCACTAGCACCAATAAAAGCTCCATATCTCGGATACGACTGCTTCTATTTTGACTAAAAATAGCTAAGAAGCATCTCGACGAACAAAGCCTACGATTAAGAAAACCGCATTTAAATCCCTCCTCGCATTTGGGTGCTACGTTTCCAGAGCCGACACACAGATGCACAGATACACAGGGCAAACTTATAACACCCCTAGTTTTGGGTCGGGGGGTAAAAATAATATGATTTAGGTTTTTATTGTTATTTTTATGCATAACTCCTTATAGACCTTTTCCAAAGAGGTAATATGACAAGTATAAAGAATATCAATAGCACTAGCAAGGTTCGTATAACACTCTCCTGTATTCTAAGTCTCGCATTCTTTTAGAAGTGTTTACATAATAACATGAAGCCTCGCCGTCGTTACTTTAACTTATTTCGGTTTATGAACACTTTGAAAATATTAAATTTTCTCCAAGCCTCTATGGATATGCAACATAATTTGTAAAAGAAAATTTACTTACCCTGATATTGTATATAAATTTTCCCACGCTAATCTTTACCTTTTGCATTTTAAACGTGCTGTCGACCTATGAGAAATGTTTTTTATTTATTTTTAGCATACCCTCTTATCATAATGCACATCTCTTAGACTTTTGTAAATATTGTATTGAAAATTAATTACTTTAGAGAATGAGTATGTATATTGTTATTTTTTTTAAAGTATCTATGAATATAGTTATGTATTGGAGAATGATATAATTTAGGGGCAATCGATTTTAACACGAGTAGACATACTAATATTTGAATAATTTACCAAATGATTCATATGCCTTTTAGCAATTATTTTAGGCGAAAATTAAATGTAAGCGTCTTATTATATTAATATTAAACAAGTCCAAAAAAAAGTTAAACAAACATATTTAACAAATTTATTCTTCAAGTAAAATATGTTTATTACTTAGTCATTGTAAATAATTTTACTCGTTATTAATTATTCAAATCAAAGATAGGTTTTCATTTGTTTTCGATTTTACTCGTTTCGTTTATGGGTATATTGTTATTTATTAAGTGACATTATTGTATTGTGAATATAAATCAAAATGTAAAAAAGCAATTGCCGAAAGCAAATATATTGGGGTAATAAAAACCCATCACATCCAGTGTTATATCCGCCCAATTTGATAACAGAAATGTAACGATGGGGCAATTTCGGAGCGGTGTAATAAATGGAAAAAATATCCCTTATACCCTTTGATGTTGAGAAAAAGGAGACAAAGAAAAATGAAAATATGAAATCAAATGTTATTAGTTACCTTTATTGACAAGAAAGTAAGAATAGATAATGACAGAACGAAGTATATTACTTCTCGTGTAGGTACTCGGATACGCAAATCAAGATATGACAAGGAATAATATTTACATTCGTAAAATAATTTACCTATAAACAGATTTTTTTTCGAAGTATACTTTCCTGTATTGTATGTTTATTTATTAATATACATTTGAAAGTTATATTGTCAAAGATATTAAAGTAAATATATACTTTTCTTCTTGGTCCAGGTATAATGTGTCGATTTTGATTCTTGAATATCTGTAATAATATGTTACGACTGTAAACGATGCCTGTTAGTAAATGATTTGTGAAAAGGTCATATTGAAACTTTAATAATTCAAATATATATGAAAGACAGATTATGTACATTATATTTTTTTAAAAGAGGTGCCTATAAATTATAAAACAACATTGTCCTGAAAATTTTATTTAATATACGTTGCCAGCATAGGATTTTTATTCTTTTATAGTAGATACATATATTTTTAAAGCAATTTATTAATTTTTTATGCTTTGTTTTTATTCGTATTCCTATTTTATATAATACGTTAAGCTTCGAAAATTTTAAAAATATTAGGGTCTTATTGCAATTTTTTAAAATATATATCGTACCGAAATAATTTTCAAGAAATTATAAGGAAATCTAATTGTTTATAGAAAAAAGTATTTCTCAATTGACGTTGGAAAAATAGACATAAGAAAGTATACAATATAGGTATATTGATAAATAAAGATATTTATAGTTAAATAATATCATTATTAAGCTTAATGTTTGCTTTGTTTCAGATGTAACGAAAACAGATCTGTAGAGACATTTGGATCTAAAATGTGCTTAGAGCGTACATTTTTTGAAAACAGTATGATAGATACAGAAAAGAGTCTTAAGTGATTTGAGCGGAATAGAAAAATAAAAATGTCGGTAAAAGCCAGCGTGGGTTAAGTGAAGGAGCAAAATGGCCAGCAAGGGTTTTGGCGAGGTGATCAGCTTTTTCCTGGCTGTGGCTTTCTGTGTTACGTGCCCTGAATATGGTGAGTCTACATAGTTAAAACTGTAAAAAAAAAACATTTAAAAAGTTAAGTTGCCTTTATTTAGGTTATATCATATTAAAATAAAAATGAAGAGTTAAAACTTCCACTACTCTAATCCTTTCATATTTTAATATAAATAGATAGAATAAAATGATTACGTTTTAAAGGAAATGCCTATAAAATAAGAGAGTATTTTTCCAAGGCACCGCTGAGCGCCTTTAGCGCTCGTTCCACAAAGCAATGTCAAGATTTCAATTGAAAATGTTGTTGAGATCAAAAGAATTACCATCTTGTTCCGACCAACTCCTTATTTGAAGTCGAGAAATCAACCAACCTTATTTGTGGACAATGAAAATATCTTACGTAAATAACTTTAAGTAATTCATATTATGTAATTATCATACTTTACTTAGGTAGATCACCATTAACGTATTAGGATAAATACTTTACTAGACATCTTGTCTGATTAACTAGTGTGTATTTTTTGTTATGTAGAAAATGCGACATCTTTACTTTTATTAAGTGCCTACGAAGTTTGACTAAGGTTCGACTTTAATTTTAAAGCAAGAAGAAATTTCTTTGTAAAGATAAGCTATTCTATGTACTTGTTATTAATATAAATATTTAGGTAAAATGAAATCTATAAATGAAATAAATAAAAATATATAACATAAATAATTATATACAGGGTTATTTTAAATTAGATGAGCACCTCTTGCAAGCAGCCTCTCTACATCAATTCCAACAACATTTCTTTTGCATTTTTTTACAAATCTTAATAAACAAAAAAAAAAAGAAAAAGGAAAAACCATTTTGGCTCCCTCTTTTACTTATTACTCTGTATTTTGTAAGAAGTATTTAAAAGGTCAACTAGCTAGGGCGCCAAACTGACGCTCAGAGTTAGTGCCAGTTCAGAGACAACAAATAAATTTTGTATGGGAACATTTTAATTTTAAAAACTTTAATTTTAAAAAGTCAAAGGTAGAACAAATGTTGTTAGGATTGATGCAAAGAGGCTGCCTGCAAAAGGTGTTCAACTAATTACAAATAACCCTGTATAATATAGAGATTCTTGCTATTCTATTTTTTTTAATACCACTATAACGTGACCCATCTGTATTTTTATAAACTTATTTTTTATTTAGCAAATATTCTTAAAAATATATATTTTTTTTGTATTGTAAAAATATATTTTAATTGTAAATATTTTAATAACAAAAAAAAACTAAAAAAACATAAAAAAATTTAATTAATTATTGGATTAAATTTTATAACCACATTTTGTTTTGTTATAGAAAATTTGGTTTCTATTTTCAATACAGTCTAACTTTACAAAATAAATTAATTTACACAGAATATATTTTAAAAGATTCGTTACCTTTAACCTTTTTCTGTATAGAATGGTTTAACGAAACGTTTGAGCTTTTAACAGAATTTAATTAAGTAACGAGTTATCGAAATATACTTTGTGTAGTAGGTTATTTGTACTCGCAATATCAAAGGATATATTTTTAACAGAAGCTAATCTAGTTAATTTTGTATCTTAATATAAAACAACAACCTATTTTTTGTATTTGTAATATATTACATTATTGACATTGTTATTACCTCAATAAATATACCAAGTATGTATTCATTTATTCTGTATGGAACTTCTACTTTATCTATTAAGATCTTAGAATCCTAGAAGTTTGTTAATCTTACAAATATAATGTAGCTCGACTCGACTCGACTCGACTCGACTCGACTCGACTAGACTCGACTCGACTGGGTATTAAACTCATTATACCGATTATACAAAGCCGTCAATTTTAATTAAAATAGTACTAGTGATTGAATTGTAAATTTACATCAGAATCGTGATCAACAGGTAGTTATTGTCAAATGTTTGACGTACTTAAGTAAAGGTTGGGAAGGGTTGTAATCTTGTTGAATTAGTGAATATTAAACGGTTTGCTTCAATAAACATTGTTGACCCAAAGGTAATTGGACAGCAATTCTTCCGTCTCAAGTGATTGATTGCAAAAACCGAAGTAATTTTTATGGGTTCTTACTTCAAAAGGGCCAAATTATTACAACGTTTGACGGCTATTAGAATACAATTATTAATATTAATGATAATTTATACACTTTTGAGTCCTTTTACTTTACATACCTTTGTGAATAAAGAATGTGAAAAAACTATATCTCTTAAAATGTAAGAATAAAAGCTTTTTGTGAGCAAGACATTTTGAAACTACTAAAGGAAATTTCTAAAAATGGAACAATGGAATCCAGGAATTCCTTTTAGGTTGGAAGAGAACTTGGCTAAGGTTCTAGGTTTTTTTCTGTCAGTGAACTTCAGTCCAATCCATGTAGTTGGAATTTTCATCTCATTTTAGAACAAATTATTCAACAAAATCAGGAACAATACTTTTTTATTGTTCTTTTGCATATTATAAATTACATATAAATATCAAAATCTCTCCCAATGTCTTCACACGGTAATTATTTCGGAATTTCCATGAATAGTTTTGAAGCTACAATCATTGGTACTGGTATGGACTGGTATGGATAGAAAGATAAAAATATGAATGGACAATACAACAAAGAACAGATTTGATTATAATGTTATAATAATACTATAATGGCTATTCTTCATATATTTAAGTACTATATAAAAACTACATCAGGGAATATCATGTGAGTTAAGCATTTTGTTAATATACCTCACAAACCAACCATAGTAATGCATTTCTGTTAATTGTTGCCTGCCCAACGTTAGAAGTCAAATCCCTTTCTAAATTAGCATAGTTTTACACTTCTACTGGGTTTCACAGCGTAATTTATGCTTTAGCTGCTTAAATTAACAATCGCGATAGTGAGTCTAGACTTGAGTGCATGCATATTAGGTAGCAAAGCAAGTGATAAGCAACGCTTTTGTATGCTCAGTTGGAGGTAACTGATATAATTTTCCAACAATATTTAAAACGTTAACTTTAGTAATGTGTACATAGTTCATGTGTTAAATAAACTCTACTTCTAAAGGTTGAAAATTTAAAAGGTTTGAGTTTTTTAAGAATATGCAATAAATACTGGTTATACATAGATTCAGTTGAGTTTATGAGAAGTCATAAACATGTTAAATTTTACACGTACTTATAATTTAATAAGAATTTGATAATATTTGCTTGAATATTTGCTATTACGTTCTTAACATGGTAGAATAAATATAATAAAATTATGGATCATTAGTTTCTTAAAAAAAAAAATCATTAATGAGGTTGCTCTGTAAGTTTGCAAGTTTTAATAATCAACACCCAGGTCTTACAAAGTCCCGCCTGCAAAGTTGGTTCGATAAAATTCCCTCCATTACCCCGAACTATCCTGGATTCTGGGATTACCGATCCCGGGGGATCGCACGCTCATAGACCCGAGGCACGTGCCTCTGTAAGCGGTGGGATCAGTTCTTTAGCTCTCCTTGCAGAATTAAAAGATCTGACGATTCAGATGCTCGAGCAACGAAATCCAAATTTTATTGTATAAATGTTTTTAGCTATATAAATATATAACTCAGAAATTTTATTTAAGAGATCTATTATAAAGATCTTTATTTTATACATCATAATTTATTGTAGCTAATGGTTTAAACCTCAAAATCTCTATTAAAATTATTAAGTAAACTATTTAAATTATTTAAAAACATGACGTCCTAATCGTTATGTTTTCATCTACATTCATTTATTTGTTATATTATATTTGGATGTTATTAAATTCAAATTAAACTCTAACAGGTCAGAATACTAAAACTCAGTTTAATTCTTCGCAAAATATTCAGTGAAACTTTTCAAATTATGGAAAAATAATTCGGAATAATCACTTTCAGTTTCGTCAAAATTAATAATTGTCTTAAAACCGACGCTGTAAACAAACATGAGTTTAGAATTTATTATGTGTTCTTCCAAATATGGACAATATTTAAATTCAGTTTTGCTGTGATGTGATCTTTGAAGGACATAATAAAAATAATATGACGAATAAGAATATTGTCATAAAACAATATTGGTGGTTTACGCTATTGGGTATTTTTACAAATTGTATGACTCTATACTCTCGAATGCGATGACGAAAGTAATTAATATTTATATTAAATTAAATACCCTAATATGATCTGAGAATAAATAAATTAACAAATAAAAAATGTATGTTTATTCAACTAATCAAATTATGAATGACTGTAATAGTTGTATATTAAAAATAAAAAGCAATACCTGAAGGCTATGTTATGTCAAATAACATTTTTATCATTATATAAGTAAGGCTCCATTAATAAAACGAAGACAGTATAGCGTCAATAGAATTTGACATTTAGCTTGAAAGTAATTTGATTGAGTTGATTTTGATTCATATTTACAAATGTAATAAAGGAAAATGCAAAGTCATAAACATGAAGCCAGTATTATTCAGCGTTACTCTGTACAATCGCAACCAACTATGTAAATAACTATTTGGTAAAGTTTATTGCGTTATATAATTCGTTTTTACGTACTATTTTAGTATTGTATCTTATAAAAATAAATGATGTTTATGCTAGGAGTTTTAATAGAGTTGTTTAATGGCTTATAATTTGAACTTAAATAGCTAATTTTTGCCCCAGGTTTCGCCCGTACATTAGACTGTAGAGTGGTAGGTACTATTTAGGTAATTATGTCTAGCCTATCTTATTCGAAATAACATGTCCTTAGTGTATACAACATTTTGAATATTTTATTAATTATAAAAGGATATACAGATATATAAAAATATACAAATGTAAAAGTTGGAGTCAGAGAGGAATGAAACTTCAATTACATATAACTTCAAACCTTCACTTGTATAGAAATTCATTTAAACAGAAACTTCAATCATATATATATATTAAATTCAAGTTACAGATCATACATATTCTAAATCTCTGTGTGTCTATTTTTATTTGTAATCTATTAAAATAAAAGTAAATAGAAAAGAAGTCATTAAAAATCTTTTTTGTAATAAAAATGTTCGAATTGTTGGTAGTTAATGGAATGGTGCTGTGTAAAATTATTTCTCACAATAGCGTGAACCGAGTTTCTTATTAGCGACACGATCACGATATAGGTCGCAAAATGAACCGACAGTGTAATTAGTTATACGAGGAAATATACAGTTATGTTTATCTTTCTTCATTATTCGCATGTTTTATAATGATGCAATGTGTTTTAATGATTAAGTCCGCTAATTAGTATAATTTGTTTTATTTTGTTAAGTCTATGGCTCCAATTAAAATAAAATTTCTCAGTGCAATTTCAATATTGTTATGATTTATAAGATATTAGAATTATATTTAAACGAACAAAAGACATAAATATATACCTACATATTATTATATAATCATATAAGTTCAAGAATATCCTTTTTAATTTATAAAGATTCGAAATTTCTAGATGAATATATATGTATATATACTTAATATACTTAATATACTTAATATACTTAATATACTTAATATACTTAATATACTTAATATACTTAATTCGCTGTCAATATCTGGGTTCGGGTAAATAAGAAGTTATTTGGTCACGCACTCTGTTCTCCCTTTACCCCTCTCTCCCCTTTTACCTTTAAATGCGCGACGATTAACCAAATTGTTGGGAATAGCACGGCACTGCGCCATTCTACGATCGCCTATTAGTAGCTGTGTTGCACGCACCGCTTTGAGTTATTGTTGCTTTTGATTATATAAAAATATTAGGTGCTATTTCATCAAATTGTCTAATGGAAGTTTTTATTGAGTACGAGCTAAGCTATTCTACTTAAAACGGGACATTCGTCTAATAACTAACTGTATTATGTATCAAGTAAAGAGAATACAAAACACGTTAAAATTATACAGTTCAATTACATCACTGAATGTATTTTAAAATTGAACCGATTATATATAATACGCTTCTAATTGCTGGTATATAAATTGCCTTGGGTATTTTTATATAAATTCTTATAAACGGTCTGTTACCAAGTTAACAAGGAACCATTGCCCGTTCCTACAATATTATTATTCATGACATCCTAAAATATGTTCATGAGAATGAAACAAGCAAAGTTATATTAACTTCAAGAAGTTAGATTAGCGTTTATCCAAATATCTAGTTGTTTTACTTTGTACTTACTGCTTAAAACTTCCGACGTCAGATGTCTTGAATCAGATGTCAGTTGTTTATTCTGTCCATCCCACCTTCCCTTTGATTATATTCACTTACATTTATTTTAATTTTGTGTACCTTACATTAATGTTACAGTAATTAATTTTATTACGAGCTTAATATATATAATAACTACACATTAAGTGAAACGGAACTCTATTTCTCTGACATACTTAGTTTTGGCCTGGAAATTCTTATCGGTCGTTCACACAGCTCTGAAAATATGGTTTTGTATACTAATGTTGCATAATCTTGATTAGGTAATACGAGTATAATGTAAAACTTTATTATGATATTATTACTTTAAATTTCATTAAAAATGATTTCAATGCAAAACTGCAATAATCTAAACGTTTTGTCAGTAATAATAAATTAGATATAACTTTAAGATTTGAAATATATATTATATAGTTTTTATAAAATGAATGTAAAGTTTAATTTTTTGTAATTTTCATATTATTTCATTAAACGATTTTAACGACTGCAACGTGCTTTCACAAAAATTTTGGTTATTTACTCAGAAAATTATTTTAAAATTTTCTACAGTTTTTAGGGAGCACAAACGATACGTTATTATTTTTTTAATGTCACCAGTCTCAAATTAAAACCGGGGTTAAATAAGAAGTTTATAAGTAAGAAAATAAACGTTAGCTAAACATTACTGAAAATGTTTAAAGAAAATTTCAATAATTATTTCGTTTCTTACCTTTTTCAGTATTAGCCTATAATGCAAAGTAGATATTTGTACAACAATACACACAATTTTGTGCTGATAGGGAATAAAAATGTAATATTGCAAAAGAAGATGTTTATATATTTTTACACTAGAAGGAGTTGTTCTTTCACGGATCACTCAAGGAAACAGACGTCAGTTATCTGGCCCGTCAATACTTCTTTGTTGTATTTTTCCTTTGAAACTGTTACTTTGTACCATTCTAGTATTTGTTTCTCTTCCAATAACCCATGTTTTATCACTACTTGTGGCCTTTCAATATTTCTGAATAAGCATTTGCTTTTATATAGCTGGGGTGAATATTGATATAATCTTATTAAAACGATATCTTTATCAGATCTCTTTGATGGCTTAAGGCACCAATAGCAAAAAAAATGTGTTTATTGCATTTTTATATTTAAAAATATGTAACCTAAACACAAAAAACAAAAACCATTACATAATATAATCCGGTTCTCAACCTCTTTATAAAATCATGTTCGTACCAAACAGTTTTGTTATCGTCCACATAAGCAGTACACTACTCGTATGTATATCAGCTCACAGCGCACCCTTCCGACTCTTCTTTCGCTCTAATTCTTGTGCACATTAAATTTATAAAGATTTTACTCATAATTATTATGCTACAAACAAGGTGTAAATTTATCAAAGTATTTGAACTTGTTTTTTTTTATAATCTTGCTGTTATTAATGTAACAAAATTTTAAATAAACATTTTAATTTGGATAGGAAATAATTATGAACAACATACGTTTCTCTACTTTTATCGAATTGGTTTTCAATTGAAACTATTTTTTAATATTGTACTGAGTGATGTTAACCTAATAAATACAGTAAATCTTTAAAATGAAAATAAAAACGAAAAAAATATTTAGCTATAATAAAGGGAGGCTTTAAACGAAATTGAAAAATTAACACTGTTGTTCTAAAATGAAATCAGTTGTAAAACTCGTTATACCATGAAAAACATTTAGTCCCACGAATATTACAAAGATAATTAAACCTTGATTTCAAAGTTACCCTCATTATTAACATTCTCTACTTTTTTCTTTTAATAATAATTTTAATATATTTTAGGTCATAGTAAAATACTATTTCAATTTAATCATTATTTACTCTCAAAAAAATATATAATTTGATAGGAGCCTCTCCGTAAGTCAAGAACTTATAAAGTATAAGAGATACCTAATAAGAGTGTGGGAGCATTTTGGGTATCCTAAGAATAATGAGACTTTCACCGCAATTTAGCCAACTGTCGCAACTGGGGCGTTTTGACCACGATTTATGGGAACGACTCGTTCACTAATATTGTTTACTACAGTAATGGTCAGTTTTATTATTGCGCATCTTTGCCGTTTGCGTCTCATAAATCTTTATAAAGGTCACTAGATCAATTTAGCAATTAGAAAAGTATAATTGTAAATAGTTCATTGTATAACATTACTTTATGCACCGGTAAAACATATTGTACATACTTTCTAAAAATATTGATTAATTTACATCGTTAGCTCCTAATTATCGTTAATATTTCCATATGTAATATGGAAATATTAATTTCCACCACCGTCCCGATAAAGACGATCACATATATTTAATTCACCGAGGCGGACAGTGATACGGTAGCTCAGTTGATAGAGCGACGGGACGGTTTCCCAGTAGTCGCGAGTTGGAATCCCTGCCCGTATTGGTTTATTTTTCGTTCTATATTTATATAAATTTTAATAAGCTTAACATGGCTATACATGTTTAAAGATATTTTCAAACTTTAATTCTATAATGGCACTTAATATGATTGATAAAAATAACATTTAAATGATATAAATAATACCAACAACGTATATCTAGACTAAGAACAATAAGTAGTGGATGATGAACACAAAGAATACCTCTGGAAATTGGATCCACATTGCTTATCAAATAGGATAAAACCAATAGGCTACCGAAGATACATTTTTGTATAGAATTATATATTATATTTTTTCTATTTTATTTGTCTTTATTAATAACAAAATCAAAATCCAAAAAAATCTGATTTATTTATTTATTCAGTAAACTAACAAAATATTCTTGAACACAGTAAATAAAACAAACTATGTATTACAGAAGCTAGGTTAAATGTTATTTTAAATTAAAAAAGAGTTTTCAGATTACAATTATAAATTATTTCTTTAGCATATTACATACTTTTAATATCTTATTCACATTAAATTAAATTTATTCAATAAGAACCGTTTTTTCAAATCTAACCTTAAAATAAAACCTAGGTACATTTTAGGTATTATGAGGTATTTTTTGTACGAGGGTTTGTTGATAATTTTGAGTATCTCCAGCCTTATTTTCTTGTAAGTTCTAGTAAATCTTATAATATTTCACGTATTACATCGAGGAAAGCTATAAAAGGCTTGCTTATATTTCATTATTTAACATCACTTTGTCTCTATCCTAATTTTCCCGTCTGAGTGCGTGGGCTAAAAGCACTCGGTAGAAAAGGCATTGCCAAAGCAAATATTGTGTTTGGACTATCCTTAAAACATTTAAAGGTCTTAAACAATGGGTTGGTTGAGGAGTTTATATACAGGATTTATAAATACTTAATAAACTAGACAAAGTTTTGTGAAATGTGAGTAAAAAGTTTAAGAAGTTTCTAATTCTATTTTTACTATGACATCTGATTTTTTTTAAACTACAGGTAAAACTAATACATAACACAAAAATAATAATAAAAGAAAACATACATATAAATTCAATTTATACATTTTGGAAATATTGTTAGTTATGATTAAATATCTCTATCGCGATTTTTTCTTACGTATTGCTTTGTTTTGAAATTTTGAAAAATAAGTACACAGATAACGAACATAGAGTACACGCAGAATTAAAACAACAATCTGTGGTTGAGCAAATATTCGTGTGGAAATAGAACCCATAACTTTTGAATCAACAGTCAAAATCATTACCCATTATATTGATAAACGATTTTTCGTGTATGTCTATGTTGTAAGACCTACGGGATATTACAGCATCGCCGAGAAAATTGATGAACAAAGTTATTGTTTCAGTGTGTACCACAATCACCACGGCTTACATTACATTGAAGTCTATGTTACTCTATGGACACCTTTCCACTATAACAAGAGACGTCACATAGAATTTATGGCTGAAAGCTGAAGGTCTTTAAACACCGACTTTAAATAATAATACCTGAAACGAAATAGGTCAACGTTAGGATATCATTTTCAAAGTATATTTTAATCATAACAAACAAGATTACAAAGATGTATAAAATTAAATTTAGATGTGTTTTCTTCTCTGGTATTTTTAATTTTTAATTAGTGTTAATTATAGTTTTAAAAAAAATAACATTATCATAAAATAAGAAACATTATTTCCATCAAGAAATAATATATTATTTTATCATAATGTTCATTAACAAGATTACAATTGGTGAATAATATATATGATTTCCACTTAGTACATTAAGACATTAAGTAAGTAACTTATTTAATTTATTACTACTTAAAATTATAAATAAAATTGTAGATCAGGTTAAGCTTATTAAAAATATAAATAAATTTATTAAAAACTCATCAACTCCATTAGACTTAGAACCATGGACGTCTGAGAGACCATGAGATCATGGACCGCAGGGAATTTCCTTCGCCCTGACAATAAGTCCCGTTTAGACGAAAGTAGCATTACGGCAAAAAAAAATAGTTACTCCAATTTTCATTCACTTAGATCCCAGGATGAGATGACATCAAAAAAACCCTCAGTAATCTTTTTTTTTTGTTATAACAGTATCATCAGCACAACGTGAAACTGGGAAAGGCATGCCCACAAATGCATCGGCCACAGCGACCCCCGGCGCAGACAACGTCATACGACCAGCCTTGGCCGAACCCCGCCCGACTCCGCGAACCGGCCCCTACTTCGACTTAGCAGCCTCCAAGAATGTCACCGCATTACTTGGCAAGACAGCTTACTTGAATTGTCGAGTGAAAAACTTAGGAAATAAAACTGTAAGTATCTTCTTTTGACTTTTGCTACTGAGGATAACTACAACATTGTTGTAACACTTTTTACAGGCATTATATTATTTTGATCAATTCTGGTATGCATAAAAAAATTTACATACAAAACTATATATAATTTTAAATAATATGATTTCTTTTAAAAATAGGTAACGCACGCCATTATTAAAATAGAAAAGCCAAGTGCACACGTTCACACTAACGAGTCCCTCTTATTTCAAAGCCAACGTCCAATTTACATAGCGGTGTACCACAAAATCCTCGTTCAAAATGAAACGTAACAATAGCACAATGCAAGTTTAAAGTCCTATTGTGAGAGCAACTTTATAAATAAAAGTCTCATTAGGCCGTGATGCCATATCTTCCATATAAATAACAACGGCTAACGAGATGGCTGCTGCCCCCGTCCACACAAGCGCTTTAATACCATTCACAATGATAACCCAGCGTACTTTCGTTATCATAATGACATTATTATTCCATCTGCGACTTCACAATTCAACAATGAATTTCAAATTATGGAACTTTGTTCGGTTAACGTAAAGACCAATTTGTTTTTTAAAATATTACCATTGAAAGCTATTGTTTTATAAGCTTATTATTTTAAAGGGTTATATTCAAATATTTATACATAATTATATATTTTAAGTTAAGAAAACTTACACTTAAAAGAATACATTCCTTAAAAGCGAACAATGAAACTAGGAATACTTTGAAAGCTTCATTGCGTCAGATTCCTTAATAAAATCTTAACGTTCGAGTAAATGAGGGCTGTGGGTATTAGTTATGCTAATGTGAGTGCAAAGGCCAGTAAATGGGGCGTCTAATGGTGTATTTGTGCAATTGCACAACCCTTGCACAGTTAGAAGCAGCATTTAGTGCTCCAACACGTTTTAATGAGATCATAAGTTGAGATTTTTATTCAATACCATGCAAGCACGTTCGAGAAGGTCGTAACCTAGTTTCCAAGCTAATTTAATTAAGCAACGCCAGCTCAAACCACCACCTGAAACTGTTTGTGGTGTTTTCATTATTTACAGACTCTTCAGTTTCGAACATCAATTGTTCTTAGACAATTTACATTTGATAGATTTCGTACTTATGTAGTGGAAAATACTAAGGTATTTTTAAGGCTCTTAAAATTGTAAAAATAAAATTACGCACTTGTTTACAAAAAAATTTCTTCAAAAGATCTGATAGCTATTCCTCCAAGTACTTTTTAAACTATCAAACCAATTTTTTTTTCTCATTGTATAATTCTCTATTTTATATGTATTTCCATCAATCTCCATGTCTAATAAATAGTAAATGACTTACTTAAATATATTTTATGAGGCGTATGACCCTGACCAAATTCAAACTACATTTGTAATATTCTCACAATGTTTATATTATTTGTTACCATATAATGGTAAAAAAAAGTTACTCAATAATACAAAGGAAATAAATTCACATTTATTTATTTATTTTAAATTATTATAAGACATGGCTTTCGGTGAACAGACGAAATTTTAATTCTTTAAAATGTACAGAAAATTATATTTTTTGATGAAAATTAAAAGTTATACGAAACAACGATAAATATATATGTTTGAAACAGCATATTAAAAAAAAATAAGATAATATAAAATAAAAATTAATTACACGTTCGAAATAAATATTTCAACGAGAATCTGATAACTAAGCCCTTTATTTTTTCCCATTCTTTGTTCTGTTACAACATACAACGGAATCGTATAGTTAGTCTATTAATAATAAAATTGTCCGTTGAGACATTAAAATTAAATCATATAACTTTTCTAGTGCTTAGAGAACGTTCCTAAGTATTTTTTTTTTCAATCTATTATATGTATTTGTTAATAACCACGTAATATAACTATTATTTAGATATTTTTCTTACTCCTCTTTACTCACCGCTTTTTTATCAATCTATCAAGTTCAAGAAGTCTCAGCTCTGTAAAGAGTCTTTGAAATAGATTTTTAATGAGAGATTGGACAGTTGCTTTCAGGTAAAAATATTTTGTAAAAGAAACTCGCAATTTAAAATATACAATTAAAGTCATAAAAACGATACCGTTACCAAAGAATACAATTTACTATGGATATAATTCAATTCTTTATTATACTAATACAAATTATGCAAAGATTTTGATTTAAATGAATCATAAATCTTATCTTATAACATTGTACGTATTGTGAAACTGATCATTGCTTAGCTTAAGCTTTGAACTTAAATCACCATAAAATAAGACATCAATCCGGGAACTTTCCGCTTTAAAGGATTATAAGAAAGGACTGATGGCAATAAAGTTCAACGGAAATTGTTATTATCAGTGTTCTCTTTAAGTTCTTAAACAATCAATTTCGAGTGCTTGTATAAGAAATGAAAATGTTATCAGGTTTTCAATTTATTTTATGTCTTCAGATCTAAAAGTAATTTGATGAAAATCGCTCATATATTTTAAATTGTCTTCACTGAAATATTTTTATTTGACTTTATAAATACTTTATTTTGAATATCTATAATATTAATCACATAAAATGAAATATCAACTCAATTATCAAGATTCATACGTAACACAATCTTATTCTGCACTAGATAAAGAAGACAATATAAGTAAAGAAACAATTCTATCGAGTTACATGCTTTTAACTTTTGTTTGTTTTAGCTAAACATGCAAGTATCGTGGGTGAGGCATAGAGATATACATTTACTAACAGTAGGTCGGTACACCTACACCAGCGACCAGCGATTTAGAGCTATTCATTTACCACACTCAGAAGACTGGACGCTACAGGTAAGCTGCAAATATCCAATAGTCTTAATTAATATTCAATAAATTAATGTCTTGAAAACCATTGAAAGGTTTTTTTTTCCAATATCGTTATTTGATGTCTTATTAACCACATTAATTTATATTTAAATAATGTCGTTAAAAAGTTTTCTGTTTATTTTTTTTACTAAATATAATATTCATAAAAAATAGTCTCTAAAACTTTCATCATTATTCACATTTATAATAAAAAGTTATTTATATTTTACTCATACATGATAGAAAAATAGAAATTTGGTAGATGTATATAATTATATTATGTTAAGATTTTAATTTTCTTTCATAATTTATGATTTATCATAATCCGTTAAAATTTTAGTCAACTCTCAATACATGTTTGTTTCAGATAAAATATCCCCAACACAGAGATTCTGGTATATACGAATGTCAAATATCTACAACGCCACATATGAGTCATTTTATACACTTGAATGTCGTCGGTAAGTTGATCAAAATACTGCTAACTTTTTAAACCATACTATTTTATAAAAAATCGAAATCAATTGAATGGGGGTGCAAGACTTATCTCTAAATGAAAATATATTTTTTAAATGTATCAAGATAATGAATCAGCAATAGTACTTCTTTACAAGAAGAAGAATCTAACTCGACTCTAAATAGAAAAGCAAGTTAATATAAATTTTGCATAATTAGGTATAAAACTTCCTACATAAGAAAATTGAAGTATCATAACCCAACATTGAAAGTCGGATTCGTTAAAACTTATTCAAAAGTAAAACGCGTCACGAGCTTCCTTGAGTTAGAGGGTACTAAAATGTTTACGTTTCAACAAGTTCGTTAATTATGTGCGGTATATTAAAGACACGCACTGCCTAAAGAAAAACAAATTTACATGGAATGTTGATACGAGATCTTATTATAATGAAGTCTTCAGTTCAAAACTTTGCACGAAGTGCTTTTGTTTTTTTTTTATTATTATCCTCAATTTTTTCGATGAATGTATTTGCTATTAAGCAGTCGACATTCCTATAAAGCGCTATATATTTTAGAAGACCTTCTGAAGTCTATATTAATATAAATTGTTATAGTTTTCTATTTAAAGTTCCGTGATTTATGATGGCTATTATATATTTACCCGGCTATATTCACGTCAATTATATAGAAGTTTTTGCAAAAAGCCATAGCAATTTCTACTTCTTCTTTCTTTTACTTCATTGTTCTTGTTCTCATACAGTGTTCTTATTCATGACATCGGAGATGGCGCGAACTTGAATCAAAAACTGGCTCAATATCACTATTAAATTAAAATAAATTGGATTGTATCTTGTATTGCATAATAGCAAATCGTAATTTTTATTGTGAAAAAAATATTTAAGGAAAAGTAACCAAAGAGCAAATTAATCAGACAAGTAACATTGAGGTACTGTAACGGTACAAGATATCATCATATTTATTTCCTAAAACTTATAAAAAAGTTATAAATTATGATTATAATTCAAAATAATATAGTCAGTTATTAAAAACCTGGTTCTGTCGTCAATTCTGAAAATTAATATTTTTATATAAAAACATGATATAAAAACAGCAGACATTAACGATGTTTATTGCTTGACGTTTATTATTAAGTAATAAATGTCCGCAGAGGCGACAACCCTAGAGTACATTAAAAAATGTCTTGGCGACTAAAATTAATTTCTTACAGCGTGAATAGGGACAGATTTTTATATTTTCATTATCTGTAGACAGAAGATTGTAGATATTAAATGATTGTATACCTTATTGCTTGGAAATAGACTAACTTTTACAGTTAAAATATTTTGTATACGTTTGCACTTCTATAATTTCTCATAAAATATAGAAAACGATTTCAATTTAAGTCTGTAGATCTGGTTTTTACTTCTACAGGACTTATATAATAAATATACGATGAGTTTGATTATGAATTGAGAAACAGTGAAAACAAAAAGAGCGTTGGTCGGTTTGTAGAGTAATTATTTTTTTGATATTAAATATAATAACGAGTTATATTAAACAAAAACATCATTTATTATTTAAAATAACGTTAACTTCAAAATGTTTGCTTAATTTGCTAAAACATATAACGTAATCCTATATAATAATAATACATCACTTGTATATTTGTTCGCAATGTTATTGGGTATTTTGTTTCTATAATATATTTTTGTATTTCAGAGCCAACGACAGAAATCATAGGCGGTCCAGACTTGTATATTGATCGAGGCAGCACTATCAACTTAACATGCGTAGTTCTCTACTCACCTGAACCCCCGGCGTATATATTCTGGAACCATAATGACGCGGTAATTTTCTTCTCATTACATACATCATGTCGTGATGAATATGTTTTGGTTATTATTATCATCACATATAAATAAATGTTAGATTGATGAGTGTCCCATATTAATTTATTATATGTCTTGAGCTAGTAAATCGTTGAATATACTAATCATTTTACCATATTGAAATTAGGTTTGATGATGTAAATAGAGTAAATATATTTAAAAAGAAAAATAATTCTAGATCATAAGCTACGACTCACCTCGAGGGGGCGTGTCAGTTGTAACCGAGAAAGGGGAGACGACAACCTCATTTCTCCTCATCCAGCAGGCGAGGCCATCAGACTCCGGCACATACCAATGCAACCCAAGCAATGCTCAATCGAAAAGCATAGTAGTGCATGTACTTAATGGTGAGTAATCTTTCGGAATATATATCTTTCGGAATATATTTCTTCGTATCTTTCCTTCTGAAAGTATTAGTAGATTGTTTAATTGTTATAACTAAAAAACTTATTTTGTTATTAATTTCTTTTACAAAATTATTTACATTCTTATCTTTAATTTTCCCAAAAATAATAAATATTCAATACTACAATTATCCTGTATAGTAAAGGCAATTATTCTACTTAACATTTAAATTAACATTTCAAAAGCAGACGTTAATAAAACAAAATACAATATTTATAGCTGACAGCACTATCAGTTAGAAAGATCCCAATTTCCTTGATAAACGAGCGCTTCCAGATAAGGGAGTATTTTTAAATCCCAGGACGAAATAAAATTGATGCTACTGCCATTAACAGAAACGATGAATCAAATAAACGCAATGAATAAATTGAAGCGTTGACTTATTTTATTATTTACAATTATATTTCAAATTATGTTTTTGTTAGAATACTTTTTTATCTGTGTAAAGTATTCCTATCTCGTTTTTATTTTAATCTATCTATAATTTGTTCCTTCGATGTTAGTGTCGAGAACAGTTTTAATGTTTGCCACAGAAGCAAATTCGATTTTCCCTTTATCAGGTGAGTATCCAGCCGCTATGCAGAGAGGAGGTCAGACTTACGCGCCGACATTCACCCATTTAATTGTCCTGGCAACCAGCCTTTTTATAGCATTATCTTGACACGTACAAACGAATGTCAACATGTAAATAAAATCACAATCTGATTCGCTGTTTATAATGATGCTTGTGATTGATACCGGATTCCGTGAAAATGTAAACTTTTTTCTTATATGTATGTATATTTTTTACATATAGATTTAATGCAAAGTTATGAATATAATTGAAAAAGTTTTTAAAAGTTTTTGACTATAATTATTTTTAAATACACATATTAGAAACTGATTCTTTTTAACAACATTCTGATGACAAATATACTGTCTTAACGGTCTAAACGAAGATAAATTTTATTCTTATATAAAAAAAACATAAACTACTAATTGATGTAATTCTCAAGACAGTAGCTATTACTGAAAATACACAGATATCAATATAAGCAGCCGAAATAGTTTTGCTATTCTATAGTGTGGGTTGTGTTATGTATATTAAATTTAACTACTTCCTGAACAAGTAGACGTGCTTGTTTCTCATAGATTTGTATATACCTAATATAAGACTATTTATTGTATTGATTTCATCATGTTTAGTATTAGACAGCTATATGTTTTCCTAGCAACCATTCAGCATCTCTATAAAATGATAATGTAGTTAGGATGTTCAAAGTTATTCAAATTATAGTGTCGATTTCTGATCTGTAATTTCATTTACTCTTCCGTTCTTGAGAAGTGAAGTGACTATCGAAAGCGTAGAAGTTGAAAATGGAAATAAATCGTGATTACAAAAGACAAACAGGAATGAAAACACAGCTGACAATACTATAATTACACAAATGTTTAGGAGATACAAGGACTGTATATAGTAAAAAGTAAAAATATACGAATCATTCTATCTAGAATTACTCTGTAAAATGTAAATTGTAAGTAACGTTTTAGTGTTTATCGATGGATTAAAACGTGCTGTAAATATTATGTATAAAAATACTTTCACGGGTCATTTAGTATTTATTTTTGTAATGTTATAAAAAACGCAAGTAATAGATAAATTTGTATTGGTCAAAATAAAATATTAAAAGCGTAGACATTATCGAATAAAGTTGTAAACTGCTAAGTTTGTTAAATATAAAAACTACTTTTTTAAATTTTATTTTTCATAACTGCCTTTACACCTTTAGAATGACCCGCTAAAGTCTATGTAAACTTATAGTTAATAAATAGGTTATTTTAGTATTAACAAAAAAATATATAAATTTTACATTTTAGATAATTTTCGTAATATATAATTTTAAAATCTGTAATTTACGCTCCCCTCATGATCTTTCCTTTAGTAAAATAAGGCATTATTTCCTTTTACCTTTTATGTTATTTATTTTTCTATTTAAAAAATCATTGTATAATATGGGAAGTAATATTTTATTTAAAAGCACATGTAATCGTTCCCCGTCCTGACACATTTCCTCACTTGTAGTTTGAGGTTGAAGTGCTTTTAAAGACAGATGCTGTCATAAAACTAATAAGATTGTTTTAACGTATAATTGTATATAATTATGTACGTGTTAATTAGCATTTGAATCATCTTTATGTATGGGAGAAATATTTCGTCGTATTTTTCTCGTGATAGGTTATGTGGCAGATCTTGATTACTATAACCAGTTAATATGTGGAAAGTTTATTATTGTATACAAATAACAATAGAATATTTGTTGTATGTATTATGTACTTGATTGCCAATGTGTGCAGTATAAATTACATCTATAATAAACATTATAAAGAAATAATAAAGTTTTGAAAAAAAAAGGGTTTTATTTGCAGACTATCTCAGACCGCCAAAAATTCAACATATAATAAGAAATAAAAACTGTTAATTACGAATAATGAATAACCTTTGTTAGAAACAAAATAAAACTAAATTTTTCTTTAAAATTCTTGGAGCTTTGTTTTGGGTTTGAAAAAATCCGAGATTTAACATTAAGAAGTATTTTCCTAAATGCAACACCCCCTTCGTTGAATAAATTTTAAACTGTAAATTCTCTCCAAATGATATAAATATAAAAACCAAGAAACACATTTATCTTAAAAAGTAAGTTGGAACGACATTTACATTCAAGTGATGACGGTCGCTTAAATAAATGCAGTGTCATTATGACTTTACGGAGAAATGAATACATAGGCACAAGCCAAAGAAAAATGCATTATGGATTCATATTACAGCTGGGCTGTAAAACTTTTTGTTTACACGTACAGAAAATACTGAGATCCGTTTGGGTGGGGTAAATATGGCGGACCGGCGGCGCCTTATGAATATCTAATCATGCTGAAAAGAGATGAAAGATGCTCTCCCTAATTCATAAAGACTTATTTATATGTTACATGGGCTGTGTTTTGTTAGGGAAAATTTTCACAGCTCTTGAGTAATTCATTGTTGTTTTGTTGTTCACTGATTGTGTTATCTGTGATTTATTAATCGTTGGTTTAAGGACTTATTTTAACCTGAGTATTAATGGTTTTTATGTCACTGTAATGAGAAATTCTTTTAAAAGGGCAATGATGTTATATAATGCATGTATGCTATTTAAAGAAAAAAATACCCCTGGTTATTTATTGTGGGTATTCGGATCTGACTGATTTAAAAAGCGACCAATCCGAAAAACCAATTCGAAGGTAATTAAAAGATTTTCTCCTAAGCTTTATAAAATAAAAAAGTCAATATATATAAATTAGAATTATCTTCTTTACGGAACATATGAGCTGTTTCGATAAATTTCTACTGGTTCAGTACATTGGACATAGGATATAGTATTGTTATCTTTTTATCTTTCTTTTATATATCAGGTATATTATATTAACAATGATAAGTACAAGATATAAAAAAAAAGAGTCATAGCATTTTCTAATCAAAGAGATGTACACTACGATACTCAATAAAATGTTTATTTTATTAACTATAGTTCGATAGATTTTATTTTTAATTTGTTATGTATCTCTTATTTTTTATTTTAAGCACACGACAAGCTTTATACAAGATTCATGCGAGCTTAAAACTAACTCCATCAGAATATATGTACAAATTTCAGTCAAAGTCCGATAAAGGGAATTGCAGAGTATACCTAATAGCTACTTGCAATACTGGAGCCAATCTTACCACAGTAAATGAAAGCTAGTTTTTGTTTATATGTACATATACCTTCTGCTCTTCTCAATATTTACCGCATATAAATTTATTTACATTTTCCTTACCGTTTTCATTTTATTTCAGTTTCTGTTTTAAACTCGATTCTGTATACAGAATAACATTAAATAAAATATCTTGTTAAATTTACACAAAATATAAACTTCCTTGCCCATATAATTATGTAAGCATACAAATTATTTAAACACACATTTGTTTCAGCAAATTACTTAAGTTAGCTTGAAGTGACTCAACAAAATTTTAAAACTGCTCTTAATTATTAAAAGTTCGTTCAGAAAGTTATACGCTAAAGCCAACTTTTTTGCTTATCACCACGAAATCTTGTTATAGAACACGCCACGAAATATTACTGGATTCGCCTCATAACCATAATTTATTCTTTGAATTTATTTTCAATCTAACCTTACTTCTCTCTAGTAAACAATTATTTGCCTTAGAAATCGATGACTACTTCGCCAATGTAATTAATTTAGCTCACAAAAGATATACATATGAAGCATTTACAGAAATTGCTGAAATTCCATAGTATTCTATTATATTATGTTAATGAGAACAATGTCGGGTGGCGTTTTACCTGATCATGATTGTTCAATGTATAACCTATATTTTAGTACAAGCCTATTTCCTACGCACGGCCGGTGTTTTACTAAATTGGCCGCGTGACTTGCTATAGTAGCGTTCATATAAGCTGGAGGTGCAATGAGTCCTAATATTTTGTATATTATACTGCGATTAATAAAAGTACTTATTATTTAATGTACAATAAAATTAATAACTAATTTAACCACTTAGTTTAAGGTTAGATAATTTAATTTCTCTTAACTTTTCAGGAAAGACTTATAAACATTTTAATGTGGTAAATAAAGATAAAGTACATTTACGGCAGAGAGTATGAATTGTTATGCCATTGGAACGCCAAAATTACACTTTGGAAATCTTCGTAACCTCAATTGTCGCTTAGTCTCCAAGTGTGTTTCCCGCTTAGGTAAACGATTCAAGTCGAGGTCAAAGCAATAATGTGAACCAAAAGTATCCATCCGTGCGCATTAGAGTTTGTTTCTTTAAAAGGAAATGAAAAATAATGTTTTGCAATAACATTATTTATAAAATATTTTTTGTAATCTTTTATTTATCCATTTTAAATTTGATGCAAATTACTTTCATATATTTACTAATAATTTGCTTCTATGATTATTAACTGCTTACTATGAAAACTGTTACCGACAACGTAATCTAGGCCCACACTTAGCAAGGGTTATATAACCAATAAACAGACATGAACTCTTATTATATTTGTAAATCCAACCCCCATAATATCAATCCAAACACAGATTTATTATAATGTGCATACAATAAAATATACCAGAAATAAAACCTACTGTTAAAAAAACTCTTTGGACATCAAACTACTTTAACCGCCGATTAAAAAAAAAAGTAAATATCCAAACCCCATTTAGAATGGGATAATACATCCAGTTACTCAAAATAACTCTTTTAAGGTTATCCGATGTTTTATTTAGTCATTTCAATGGAATTAAAAGGACGCTCCTTGCAATCCCCGCTGGCACTGGTACGTAATTAAAATAGCACGAGCATTATTGTCATGAGGGCAGTTAAACAACAATTAGTTAAAAGCTGAGTTTCATTCTGTAATGATAGTAGCGATTTGAATTCGTTGACAAGATTGTACTGATAAAGCAATATTGATGACCACTTTATGTATAACTAAAATGTAAGTTGTCATTTGTTATTAGGAAATGATTAGTTTGTAATTGTTCAATTTGTGTCTTATTCACGTCGTTTTATGATTTTAATCTTTTATTAAATTATGTTTTTTTATTTTTATCAAGATAACCGTGGTTTTCAAATATTAACCAATTAGTTTAAGAAAGTTCTAAAATTGAGAGAATATTAAGAAAATTTTAATTAAATGAAATTTTGAAAGTTCTAAAACTTAGCCTTGATAATTTTATAATATCCTATATTAGCTTTATTATTATTATTATTTCTGTCGGGGACGTCCACTGCCGGACGGACGATCCACCCGCGTTGATTGCTTGTCACTTCATCCATTTCCCCATAATGATATGGATATACCAGCGGTCACGGTTCCCCTTTGAATCTTTTGGTTTCTTTGCAAAATCTTATAATGTTTTCTAGTTTTAGTTGTCCTAGGTCTTACTTGTCTAATATGTCCGATCCCATTATCTCCCATCTCGCCATCGAGTACATTGGGCACTGAGCGAGTAGGTGGAAACTGGTTTCTTCGCTATCCATGCACTCAGGACATATTGGATCTCTTGTCGCTCCTATCACCGTCAGATGTTTATTAAGTCGACAGTGTCCTGTAATTACCTCTGTGATAAGCCTCATGTTCGCTCTGGATAGTCTCATTAGTTGACTTGTCTTCTTCTTGTCCATACCTTTGATGAAGATCTTGGACTGTTTCATGCCCTTTGAGGATTTCCATCTTCGGTTGGATTCTGTCTTAATGCTTTGATTGATTACTCCTTTTGTGATTCTGTGTGGGATCGGTAACCTTGGTTCCGGTCCCACCAGGTTGACATTCGCTCCTTCTCTGGCCAGTTTGTCTGCTGTTTCGTTGCCCGTGTGACCCTTGTGTCCGGGAACCCAGGCTAGCGTGACATCGGCTTTCCTGGTCATCTCCTTCAATATGTTCTTGCATTCTTTGACAATTGCCGAAGTTGTCTCTGCTTTGTTGAGTGCTTTCAGCGCTACCTGGCTATCGCTGTAGATGGTAATCTTACCTGTTTCTGTAAGTTTGTTTACCATGTCAGCGCATTCCATAATGGCATATATTTCCGCCTGAAAGACGCTAGCAAATCTTCCTAGCTCTATTGATCTGTTGATTTCTGCCCCGTCCGCACATTTTATATGCACTCCGGCTCCAGATAGCATCGTTTGTTCTATTCTTGAGCCGTCAGTGTAGCATATGGTGCCCTTAGACTCTATCATCCAGTTGTCTCTTTGTCCTATATGTATCTTATATTTTTTGTCAAAAATCCTTTCCTTCTTAATGAGATAGTTGTTGGAGAGGATCATTGATATTTTGCTTTCATATTGTCTATTTATACTGGCATGACCCTCGTCGGTGTTTTTAGTGGTCCATTGTCCATTGTCTATATTAGCTTTACACATAATAGTAATTTAATTGAATAAAAAAATATATACTATTCAAAATCTAAATACAATATAACATTTTTAGAAAAAAACTAATTGCTACGTGCTAAATATAAAAGCTTTTGTAAGTTTCTGTTGTTTCTTCGAGCATCACATCAAAAAACTACTGGAAGAATTATGATTGTAATTTAGTTACGTTCTTTCTATTAATAGAATCCTTTGTAACTTGAGAAAACTATTTTATTTTTACATTCACACAATCTGACTAGAACTGTAATTACAGTAATACTTCTGGAAGGATTTAAAAAAAAATTGGTAAGATGTTGGCATAAAATCATCCTATAGAATAAATATTTGAAGTTTTTGATGTTAAGCCTTGATTAAACTTTTCCTTATAAAATAAATATACATTGGTTATATAAATTAGTTAGATTTTTCATAATAAGTGTCATCTCCTGACTGATAAAGAAAATAATATATAGAATGCTATTTTCATCAAAGTGGGTAAGTACCTCTATTGGAACAGCAATGGGATGGTTTCCCAGAGATGGTTTTAATTTTCACCATGAAATTTTATATATGAATATATTTGAGAATTAGTAAGAAAAAAAATTGATGGAACATAATTTTTTTAAGGCATAATTATTACTAAATAGTTTTTTGAAATATTATCTGGTCTTGGATAATTATTTAATTTAAAATTTATTTAAGATATAATAATTATATAACTATACAACAATAAAAATAAAATGTTGTATATGTATGCAGTGGTTGTAGATGGTTTGGGATTTGCCTAAAAATCGGTAGTTCAGCTGCTAGTATAAGAAATAATAAAAGTGTAAATAATAATGAATCGGTACTAAGAATAAATTATAAAGATAGCCTTTTAATAGGTTAGGTAATATCCTATTCCAGTCTGTTACTATAATGTTCTACTTAGTCTTTTTATATCTATCAAACATTTACAATTTAATAGCTGGTACTGCCGACTAAACTATCTTTTTATTTGTTTATTTGAATGAAAATATTTAAAAAAATGTCGTTTGGTATGCGTTGACATCATTGTAGGACACAAAGAATTTAATGGAGTTAAAAATTGAATGTTGAGGGACGGAATGTCCAGCTCTTACTTGACAAACAAAATGAAGCCATATTATCACCAATTTCACTTCGATGTTCTATGTTAGTACCCGGGTAAGACTAGCTGGTCTCCAGTCAGTTGGTTGGAGCTAGGCACTAAAAATATTATTCTTTAAAGTTACCGAAATTTGTTTTACGAGTTTAGAAAATATTTAAAAATTGAATTCATAATTTAAAATGTAGGTAATTAAACATAATTTACGTTAATTATTACTCGGCAGTTTAACAAATAATTGATTCTACAAAATTATTATTTTATCATAACAAATTTTAATGGACCTTATTTGTGATACCTTAATACTTCGAGTCGTGTTTTTCTTTGCGTACCCTCGGCATACATACATTCACGGTGTGTTTGATTGCCACGCAGTGATTAACCAAATCGCTTGGAAGTTCCTATCCAATTGCTTCTCACGTAGCCTGGATTATAAGTTTCTATCGGCTATCGCACAATGCGGCTTACGTCATTGATTGCAACTTGCTGAGCTCAAGTTTCAGAGTGTATTAAGACTAATACGTAAGTTGGTTAGGTTAATACCTAGCATCTAACTGGATTTCTTTTAAATCTGGGTTCAATACGTAGTCGGCTGGAAGCCATTTTGTAAAATTTTATAATTGTGATTTTCTCATTAAATAAAACAAATCACAACAAAGAAAATCTAACAGATGTTTTTATTGATTATTCTTTCTAGTTGTAAATATAATTATGAAAATAATTAGTTTCTTAACTAAATCAATATTTAAGAGAAATACGATTTATCCTTTTTAGGTTTATTATCTAAAATCATTATCGATTCTGAACAGGGATGATTAATACAAAATTGACCAAATTATAAAATATTATAATATATGTAAAAACAGTCTCTTTTAGTAACAACTTTTATTATACAACCTATAAAGCATCAGAGATTTTGATTTTTATACCATTTAATTTAATTTAAACCATTTTCTAATGTGACTTAGCTTAAGAATAGTATTTTATTATGAGCTTTTTTATAGGTAATGACGTAGCAAGACAATGTTAGCATGTTCCCCAAGGTAAACTAAACTACAGGTAAACAAACTAAACTACAGGTAAAAAAAAGGTAAACAAACTTGAAGACACTCCAAACATCGTTAATGTTTGGAGTGTCTTCAAGTTACAACCTATTAAGTTACTACAATGATCAAATGGCGAGGATTTGTTCTAGGGAAGCGGTCGTGTGTTATGTTTTTAGTATGAGGCTTATTTTTTTAATTACCGATAGTAATTATCTATAACCTTGCTTGGCCTTGTCCAGTTTTATCTGTCTAGATGCATTGTATATATATTTAATATTTAAGCGAAATTATATAAATATGTATTCTATGTTATACATATTGTAGTGAAAAAACTGTCGCGTGTTTGTAGTATTTTTATTACAGTGCAATAACCGTCAAGAGGAATAGACACATTCATACAGTATGAATAAATAAAACATCAAACAACGCCAAGGGGAAAGACTGGCAATATAAACCAATTCATATTTATTGTATTTTAATAAACAGTTATATTTAAAATGCTTATTTAGTCAAATATTTATAATAAAAAATATATATTATATAAAAAGAGTTTAAACTTATAGCAGTATTTTTTTTTCTGAATATATTATGTATATTCGAGAGCGAATATTCTTACGTTTGCCTAAATGCGATCGTGACGTCACATACAGCTATAACAATAACAATTCCGCTTTATATGAGCATCGGGTATCATAAGATTTCAGAACTGAATAAGAGTTATAGTCCGATAACGTCATCCATTTTATTAGATGTCCGTGACTTTTAGTATGTGTATATGGGATAAAATATTCTTCGATAAATGGTATAAAAGGGAAACTGTCCAAAATATTTGATGGAATTTATATCATGCATGCATGCATGATGCATGAAAAAAAAATTAATATGTTTCTGAATACCACCTATGTATGTATAAGTTAGTTTAGCTCATTGTAATTATATCACGTAGATTTTATACTGAGATATACCTCAAATAGTAGGTATATACAGAAATAAAGCAGCAGGTTATTAATGTTTCATTAGTGAGAAAAGGTACGCTAATGAAAAGGTTAAAATAAAATACTACAAACGCGTGGGTTCATCGGCCATTCTACAAGAATAATGAATACATTGTAATAATAAATAGCTCCACTTAGAAAAAATAATCAGTATGTCAAATATTTGTTTTGAATCCAAGTTTCATTAAATATGTGTGGTTGGAATAAGTTTTGTGGTCACATAATGCTAAGTCTAGACTAAGTAATGTTACATTGACCTCAACCGTCTCATCATATTTGACGAATTCTTAAGAGGTAATAAAAATAAAATAGATATGATCGGATATAATGTTAAAGCTGTGGAAGTGTACAATTATTCAGAATAGACACCATATAATAACTTTATTTCTACTTCTTTTACTGAACATTGGATAGTAGGAATATATTAATACTACTTTGTGGAATTGGTGCTTACAAACAAGTAAAGTGAATTGTGTTTATCTGTCAGTTGCGAGTCTTGGATATTTTTGCTTTTGTTCTTCATTTACACTCTGAATGCGGTCTGGACTTGCAAATTGGTGCGTTAATGTTGAATTTAAATATTACTTCTATTGTATATTTTCAATGCAGAATCGCTTTATTAGTCGTAGTTGTTATTTTACTTACATTCATATACTCATCTGGATAATAGCTGGATGGTTCAGAATGTACATATTTAAATTTTTACAAGATCAAAAACTGGTTATGTAATAAGAATATAAAATTAATTATATTCGATGTATTTATATTTTCTATGTCGTAGGCGTCTGTTATGTTCGTCTGTGGGGTAGTCTTATCAAGCTCACCCCTTGTAATCGGATAGGGCGCCGACATCGGAAGTCCGTCGTCTAAACCGAGGGACCTATCGGGAGACTATGACATCTTTCCTTTTAAATTCTTACCTTATCTGAATACTGGTAAAACTTATAAAACTTTTGTACAAATAGTAATTTTGGTCTCGCAAAATTTTTACTTTTGAAAGAAAAAAAAAACTTAATATTATACTTTTACACTTTGTATTTTAAATTCTCAACTGTATTAATGTGAAATAAAATTTACATTACATTAGAAGTTATAAATTTTAATACAATAAGTTTTAATGTAACTCAACTAAATTTCCATATATTAACATAGGGAACAAATAGTTACTTGTGACTTTTGAAATTTAGTTTATCCCTTAAGTTTTGTTCTTAATTTGGAATCACGCCTATGGCTGTAACCTCTTCAAGTAATTAATATTTTAGGGAAAATGGAATGATTTGGAATTATGACCCTTATAACTACAGCAATAAAAACTAAAAATTACGTGAGGGCGATCGTATTGACCCGTGTTCCTTTATTATTTACTCTCAAGGCTTTGAGACCCCCGGCACGTTTCAAACTGGTTCGACCGTCATGGTTGGTAAGCCTTTATATTGTTTTCGCTTTTTTCTCTAATTAGCTGGACTTGTTGGAGAAGAAGAAATATATTAACGAGGCAGAAAGGATAGTGTATTTGCTAAGTTTTTTTTTTTTACTGGCACACGAAGAATATTGAAATATGTAGTCAAGTGACAATAAAACTCAAATGTATTTGTAAATAATATAAAAATAGGGATACTACTTTAAGATTATTTTAGTTACGTAACATATATTTTATTTTGTTAAGGTTTATGAATGTTTCAACTTCTATGTTATTCTTTATTTATATTATAGTTTTAATAATTCTCTAGCATGATTGAAATACTAATTTTCAGTTATAACTTATGGGAAAACTTTACACACGATATAAAATTTTCCAAATACAAGCATGTAAGAGACAAAAATATCTACTGCCATAAATAATGATTTTTTTTAAGAGATAGACAGATATATAATCTATATTGACGACGTATTTTAAGTATAGAATACACGAGAGATAAGGAAAAAGATACAAAACTTTAATAAATATTCAAAGTAATATTGTCTTTTCTCATTGTGGAAATACAAGTTATTGAAAGATTTTGCTTCTGGCAAGTGACTAAAAAAGTTTTTAACGATGCATACTCATAAATACTAGCAATATTTGTATGAGAAGTTAACTAACGACGCGCGACGTCAAAAATAGTTCAGCTGTAAAATTGGGCCATGAAATTTTATATTAATAAAAATTACATTTGGGAATAAAAAGATGATTTGAGTTTTATCCTCATTTTTGTTTCTCCGTTTCATGTTTCTTCATTTAATAGGGAACATGCAAAAAAATTTAAATGGTCTCAAATATTTTTTTTTCGATTACTTTTTATCATCTTATTATAATAAAATCATTTTTTTTTAATTTACTAATCATTTAAGGCCATAAAATAATTTATGAAAAGTGCAAATTTAGGGAGCGAAATTCAAAATTCCTAAACGCGCCACCATTGGTCGAAAGGAAATGTGACGTCATTTGACACACCATTCAATATATAGGCGGTTAAGTTCATACTGTGGTATCAGTGTGACTGAGAAAAATAAATAATTTAAACCTATATTTTCGTGCTTAAAGTTTTATTAAATGATACAATTATTTAGGTAATCTTAAAAACATTTTCTAAATACTCAAACAACTCTAACAAAACAAATACCTAGAAACTCTTTTTGAATAGCAGTTAGCATGCTACTAGGTACACAATACATTTTTAAAATGTTTCTGCCTCTGAATCATTTTTCACTTCACTTGACTCAGATAAATAACTTGGTTGATAATCAGCAGATATAGAAGATATAAGATGCTATAGAAGTATTATCAGCTGTGTTTTCAGTAAACAATTTTCTTTTTAAAACAGATAGTTTTACTTTTAAAACTGTTGTGTAACAATGTTGTGTGTAAAATGAGGAAATGGTGACAATGCTACATTTTGTTTTTCAGCAGGTATATTTACATTGACACCTTTACTACCATACTTCGGTTTAATATTAACTTGCACAGCTTAGTCACTTGGTAAATTATCTTTAATATGCAAAAAGCAAGGCTCTGCCTTATGATCATCACATTCAATAGGAGAAGTACTGAGTCTTGGCTGATTAATATCACAGACATTTGTATGGGCAGTACTATGACTTACTACCTATATCACTTCTTCGTAAAGGTCACAATTTTTTTTAAACACTACTTTTGTTAGCTAACTCTTAAAAGGCTTCATTAACCGATGTCAATCTTTGCCTTTTGACTATGCACATTCTCATTCTCTCAGCTGGTGTTTTTGCCACAAAAATATATAAGGAACAACTCCTTTCTTCAATTTTAGATTACATCTTTCTCCTTGTGGTTTCGTTACACATATTATATTCAATACAATTTGCTGTATCTTCCTTAACCTGAAATAAATCGACAGACCATAAAATTGCGTAAAACAAATAAGATTACGGTTTTTATAGAAAGTTATACTGAAATTTGTAAGATAGGTTAGGTTAATTTTAAACTCAAATTTTCTAATGTTGATAACTTACTATAAATTTAAACTATTAGATTAAACTTATTATAAATAAAGTATACTTACGTTAAATTGATCTTCACAACCATATAAACACGATTTAGGACATATAATATCCCTTTTAATTACCATACACCATTGTTTTTGTATTTTCGCATCTCTTGGAATACAAAAAACACTTTGTCGGGTGTTTTTCTAATACTATTTTTGCACTCTGGTACTATACAATACTCGTAAGATGATTTTTATCTTCTTCCATGACTTGTAAAGCAATTAAAACTTAAAATATCTATGAAATAACTAAAAAGTTCATAGTAAACATTCACTGGATGTATCATTTGACGTCACACAAAACGCGCGCAAAATGGCGGTGTTTAAACGGGTCAAATTTACTCAATGTTTTAATTTTCACTTTAAAAAAAAACTAGAATCTTTTCAAGCCTATTTATATTTTTTTCTACGATATCGAGAGGTAAATGATTAATTTACGTCAAAAAAAAAATACGTGAATGTTCCCCATTGTTAAAATACTGTTTGATTTTGTAGTTATGATTTCTGGTACCTACTTGATTTAAGTTTATAGAGTAGATATTTAATTTAGTAAATAAGATTGTAATCAAAAGTTTTCCCCAGTGTGTTCAAAAAATTCGCTAAAAAATATGGTTGCCTGTAAAGTCGGTTTTACGGGCGAAGATTTACGTGACCACGTCTTTTTCTCGGTAGAATATTTATTGATATGAATATTATTAAATTGCACAATATTTTAATAATTTGAGTGATTTTGTTGAGGATAGGACGATGAAGACGTTGTCACGTAAAATTATTTTATATATTATTTATTTTATATTATATTATTGATGTTATTATTTTTTACAAAATTTATTTACAGACTTTTTCGATACATCAATTAGTTGCGGAGATATCGATCATTGAAGTCATTGTTTGCTACCAGTATTTTATATATTTATTTTTTTCAGTTATAAAAAAATACTATTTTCAATTGTGTCTACCAAGTATGGTCACATGTACTGGCCTACATATTAAATAATAATAAGTACAGATAATGTTATGTGACGTCACTTCTGATTTTATATATTTTAATATTTTTAATTTTAATATTTTTAATTTTAAAGAATTAATTTGAAAATCAAAACACTTATTCAGATCGAAGGTTCAAATTTTTGCTAAATAAATTTGAAATTAATTAAAATTTGTAATTGTAAATAATGAAGTTGAAAATTAAAACATTTACTTAAATTAGATGTTAAAATTCTTGCTCAACACATTTTAAATCAAGTTTTCTTATATCTGCCACTTTTTCTTAATATTTGTAATATTAAAGAATCAATTTGAAAATCAAAACATTGCTCGGCGGACCGATCATGTTTGAGTGGGAGAGAGACGCAAGGCATTCTATGTGTGTGTGACTCATCGTTACGTTACCGGGCGTTACACTTTTTCATAAGTGACTCCCAGCTTAACCTAATTTAAGACGTTGTCACGTCAAAATTAAATTTTAAACTTAAAACCCCCCCTACAAAAATACCTCTAAAAAGAATAAAAATAATATTATTATGCACTTATTGAAATCGTTACGTCGGAGGACCGTTGTACGTACGTTGACTATGGTGTCTATTTTACAAAGTTAATCATTGAGGACTTAGACTATACGATTCGATATCTTAATATCTTTATAGGGTCATTTCGCCTGTTTGCGTCCATCGCCAGTTTGCGTCCATTCGACGGCTATCCTTTCATAAAATGCTCGAAAATAAGTTCATGAACTTTCTAACAAAACCAAATGTAATTTCTGCCAATACCTCAATATATAGGAGATACACAGTCATAAACAAAATTTCTTTGAGCGCAATCCTTCCCTTTAAAAAAAAATAATTTATCTGAGCCACGGGACAAAAGACTACGAATGTCTTAAATGTTAGTAAAAAAATAGTGAGCAGCAACACCACTCACGGTTAGTTTTACATTGTTTTATGTGAAGTTAAGGATACATAGATGTTTCTAGGCCTTAATAATAAAGAAAGGAAAAACATAATTATGAATTTACTAAAGTTTTTTAATTGTTGACAGTTAAAATAAGGTGGACGCAAACTAGTACATACAAATTTTTAAAATTCCACTTTGCGTCCGCAGTGGACGCGAATTTTATGACCTATAATTTAGGACAGACCAGATTGCGTCCACCTTTGTTTTCTTGTTATTCATTTAGCATCAACTGTATCACCATCTATTTCACCTATAGAAAAGCCTCCTAGTTTACAATCATCTTCATTATTTATTCAAGGCATTTCACATTCAGAAACCTTTGATCCATTTAAAACCCACCTGATGTTGGCTGAAATTTTTAGCATAGCAAGAAAATTTAATCAAAGAACTCCAGCGGCCATATCTTCGTTTGCATCGAAAAAGTATTATGAACATAAAGAGCAGATGGAGAAAAAAAAACAAGCAGTAAGAAAAAGAAATTAAGAACGAATAGAGAAAAAAAACTTCAAGGAACTTCTCCAAAACGTAGGAAAAAGACACTTCCTGTTAAAGTCACAGTAGATACTCATACTCTGAATAGAAAATTTACCAGCCGTGGATAGTACAAAGTGTGCTGAATGTAATGACATACTTATTTCAGATGTAGATGAAGACGGCGAAGAAAACATTGGCTGTGACAAATATATAAGATGATATATTTGTTATTAAAAATATTTTAAAATTTAATTAGTTAAATATTTAGACATAAAACAATAAATTGTTAAAATCTAATCTTTCTGAATAATAATCAATAAAAATCTCCCCTAAATTCTATATATAAGTTGGTGGACGCAAACTGGACATGAGTGGACGCAATTTAGATTTTATGGACGCAAACTGGCTAAATCGCCCAAATCTGATATTTATCACTTTTATATTTAAATCGTAATATCTTTCGACCAAAACTTTAAATGAATATAAAAAAGACTATATTATTAATACTGTACATAAGTTTTTATTCAAAAGTAGTGCTAAATCATTTTTATTTTCTCTTTCAAAGTCAGCAACTCCACTAAATGGACGGAAACAGGCGAAATGACCCTATGCCTTCTTAACTTATTGCATTTTAATTTCTTCCTTTATTAAACGGTCCCCCGACGCAATGACTTTAATAAGTGCATAATAATATTATTTTTATTCTTTTTAGATATCTTTTTGTATTGGGGGTTTTTTAATTGTTTTTTTTTCTGCTTTTTAAAGTTATGTTACTGGTTTCTTAATTATACTAAATGAACCTACAGGCACACAAATATTCAGTTGTTTAAGTATTTCTATTAATCTATCCTACTATTATAAAGATTTGTTTGTTTGTTTGAATTGAATAGGCTCCGAAACTACTGGACCAATCAAAAAAATATCTTACCTTTAGAATCCTACATTATCCCTCTGATGAACATAGGTAATATTTAATACGAAAGAAAATAAATTTCGACAGTGTTAAGTAACATGATTCAAAACTTTTTCATATAAGTATATACGAATATTAATAAATATAAATATTTAAAGTTAAAATGATTTAAAATCACTAATAACACTATGTTGAACGGATTTATGTTATCACTAGCTGTTGCCCGTGACTCTTTATGACTACGATCATAAGCCTTATAAATATATTTCTTACAGTCTACGTGGACGCAGTCACGGGCAACAGCTAGTTCTAATACAGTACTTTACTTAGATAAATAAGTGTAAGAACCTTTTGGCCTACATAACGAGGCTTTTTTTCCTATATAGCGCGGGTAAAGCCGCTGGGAACAGCTAACTATTGCATAAGGACCTTCCACCAATAAAATGTCAATATCTTGGAGACGACTATTTCTATTTCAACCAATCGTAGCTAAGAACCATCTCGACGAGCATAGCTATGAGATTAAGAAAAACCGCATTCGCCGCGCGTCCACGCGTTTCGCCGCTGCATTGCCACAGACAGACACACAGAAACACAGATACACAGATCGACAGGTCAATCTTATGACACCCCTCTTTTTAGTTGGGGGTGAATAAAACAAGTCAAAGATTTCTATCTTTACTTTAACAGTTACCCAAAGATATAAAGTTTAAATTTATTTTTAAATCAAGTTTAATACATATAAAAAATATCGTACGAACAGTATTTAAATAGGGTCAATATCAAAGTTACTGCAAAGAGATAGCGTCCTAAATAAAAAAAAATGTGCTTCTATAAATTTTAGCGTTTTAAGGAGACTTTGAAATGGCCTTTTTTCCATTTCAATGATTTTAGTATGCCCTTAAAAACGCAAAAGATCTAATTTGGGATAACTGTAGATTTCTATAATGCCTGAATTTTAATATCTCAAAATTATTTGTATAAGGTGACGTATATTTATTTTATAAGAAAATAAATTATTAGACACCTTTTATTATATAATAAATTATTATAAATTTTAATACCTTGTATTATAATTTACTTTATTTATACTTACAGTCACCGCGTACGAGTATAACTTGATTAAGCACGGTTCCGGTGAGACTCAGTTACGCCATTACCATAATGCCGACTGATGTCGAATTAGGACTCATTCACAGTTACTAAATATCTGTAAGACTTTTTACATACAATTGGATACTGGCTTACAAATCTTTATTATATTTAATTACTGTGTAATGTTTATGCAATAAAATAAATATAATATTTTTATTACAGTACTTGTCTAAATAATTATTACATATGCACGTACTCTTTTAGTCTTTCAAAATAGTACATAACATGAATAAAAGTCAAAGATATTAAAGACACTGTCTATTTTAGCCGTTTGTGTGAAACTGTCTTTATAGTAGGATGACATATTTACATATAATTTGAATTCCCTTTACGAAACGGTGAACAGAAAAATATATTCGGAGTTCGCTTATTATAATTTTATGTACACAACTTGTTTTGATTTCGGGTAACAAAATGAACAAACAACTCCAAAAGGTTAATTTTCTTAATGATTATTATGAAGTAAAGTTTGATCTGTGTTATTCGATCCCATATTAAATCCTCTTTTTGAAGCTTACAACACTATTGTTTTGAGCGTACGTGAGAAAGTAAATATTATATATTTTATAATAGGTACTAAGTGTAATAGGTATAAATATTAAAGCTGACAAATATATTATTTATTGAAATTTAAATGCAATATCTAATTTATTTGCAAAAAACATGTACGTTCAATAAATCTATTACTAAGTTTCAATTTACATATTTTTATAAGCCTTTTTTATTCTATTCATTAATAGAATTGAGTACCAGGTGAATAGGCGAATTGTTATGTTAAATATTCATAATACCTATCGAATAAAGCTTAATATTGCTTAGCAGACTAAATAAGGTCGTTTGGATTGGGAAGCGTAAAATTAAATGAGCCATACTGATAATAGCTTTGGCTCATTAGATTTTCAGAAAGCGACTTACCTTAAGCATTTTAACGATTGACGTCATTACAATAGTAAGGGTTATTTCTAATCGAATTACACAACACATGTCTTTAATTATATACAGTATATAACTTCAAATAAAAATTTGTTATATTTTATCAAAAAGTTCACGTTAATTAAATCGGAATTTTGCCCGACTAGTTTCGAACCCATTCGGGGGTTCCTATTCATGAGCTCGAAGGGCAAACTCGCTGCGTGAACTTTTTTAATAATTATCATGGTTCACGAAAAATTAATTAGAAAAATAGCTTTATTTATTAAAAATATATCAATATTTGTATTTAGTTCAGTTGGATATTAAACTTTAAGAATAACGAGGATCTAAAAATACCAAAAATATAACTTTTCCCGACCTGAAATACCTACAATATATGTATATACTATACCTACAATATATGTATATTGTAGGTATTTCATCATATACAGATTAAAAAAAAACATCTTTTATAAGAATAATGTTTATCGTTCGATAAATGAATGTGACCCAAATTATTAAGTCTTTCCTCAACGTTATTAAATGAAACACAATTTCTTCAGTCATCCTCAACAATGGGCAATTCGCTTAGAGCAATCAAATTGTAACCCTTGGGAAATCTTAGAATCCACTGTAACCATGTGAGTACACTTGCAAACATTTCCATTGTTATTATTTATTACAAATGTACTATTTAACCCTACAACGACGAACGAGTTAATAAAAAACAAACGGTCAAATAAAGATTTGCCCAAATATTAACAATTGTGGACTATAAAAATTGTATTGTGTTGTATCGTATTTCCTGTTTATTTGTTAGTATTTTATCTATTATTTTACGTATAACAAAATAGTAAAACTTTATCAAAAGCGCATTACGAGTAACCAGGGTACTAGAATGGCCACTATTAACCGATCACTTCCCTCCACTGCTACTGAGGAAGGCAATTAGATCACTAGCCCTTCTATATTTGAGACCCTAACAGTGTACTTAAGTATCAGTAGGACGAAGACTAAATGAACCCCGTTCTCTTGTTAGAGTTTTCATGGCAGTAAGGAGAGCATACAAACAATATCAATTCAAGCGTAGTATCTGAAAGTATTTGGTACTAGCCAATATATTCGTGTAACCAATAAATATATATATTCAAAAAGTAAATAAATTTAACATGGCTAACATGTTAAAATAAATTTATTAAATATAAATTAAAACTTGAAATATGATTTTTATTATATATATTTTAAAGGACATATTTGAGTCTGTTAGAATGAATGTAACGATAATTCTAGAAATTATGTTAGGTCTTAAATCACATAAAATTATTTAGCTAAAGATCTAAATGTAGAGCGGACTGCAATCTCTAACAAGTTGTCTTCTGTAAGCACAAGTATATTTGTAGAATACTCGACGGGCGCCTGCGAGGCGGCAAATCTGCTTTATTTGAATAATTTGATGAAGTAGTCCTGGTGTAGAGTTCCTTCACCCATAAACTGTTACATTGTCTAAAAGTTTTAAATAATGGAATATATCGTCTGAACAAACTGATAAAAGTAATATTTATTAAAATGTTGATCACTTATAGTAATTAAATTAAATTATTTGTCTTAACACATATATTGAAATTATAATATATAAATTAGAGAATCATGTTGATATAAAGAGTCCATATTAATTTAGATACACGTCACTGAATAAGTACTGAAGAGATCATGAATTATTCAGAACATAACTTACGCGAAATTTACCAAAAAAGTATGCCATATTTTTGCTCAATCTTTATCCGTAATGTTGATTAAGATTAATGTATGGATTGCTGGTTATGAAAAACAAATTAATCATTGACCAAATGTTTGCTCACAATTAGATTTTAAACACTATTTAAAATAAAAATAATATTACAAATATAACACATATATACTATTGAATATTCATGAATTCGTCTACTAATAGAGCGAAAAATATCCCCGAAGTACACTTGTTAAAACATCCGGTGATGTTTAATTATCCCACTGATTGGAAATACGAAATAAATTTATCAAATATTTACGTTATTTATCCGAATTCGTATAATAATGAAATGAACAAGTGTTTAAACCGCAGCGCAACGAGCTGGCTGTACAATAAATTATCAATTGTTTACTGAAGTTGGTGTGATAATGAACTGGTGGGATTATATTTTGATAGATCAATATGCAAATAAAAAAACGAATACATGTTTTTACTTTACTAAAACTTACCTAAGCCAATAAATTTACATACACACAACCCAATAATCATCATATCCAAACTAAAATCATACTTTATTTTCAATTTATTATGACTTATCAAAAAAGCAACAGCTTCATTTTTATATGCTATAATAATGTTAGAATTATTATTTTAATTTTTCTATTATTCTTACCAACACCCGACCAATTTCTTACGAAAATAAAATAAAATCTCAAAATAAACTGTTCTTATTACATGACCATTAGTTATTTTTATCGTTAAGAAAAATAGGTCAGAGAACGTAGTCTCTTAAATCATGGTCCTCTTTAATTTAATTTAATCTGTTTCAAGCTTACAACGTTTGCGTAAAGAAAATCTCCAGGCAAGATTTTTCTGTTTTCCTTATTGTATGGCCTGACCCATGCTATTTGGGTTAATATACAGCAGTATTTTCTTACTAGTATATATAAAGCTCTTTCTCTACCACTGTTAAAATGGGTCCTCATCTATAAGAAGGGTTAGGCTAACTTTTACTTGTCATATAAACTTAAAACAACAAATTGATTGAGTCAAATAGTATACAAGCAAGTTATTGTATTATAAGATATGAGAGCAATTAATTCTTCTACCTTCTACCTTCCATTAGATGAATGTCTTAATTACTCATAAACATATAATTGACTCTATGTATATCTCTTAACGTGAAACATGTAATTTAATTATGGTAACATGTCATAAAACAATGGGAAGTAAAATTAATTTATTCTTAGGAAGTTGGTTAAGGTAAAATTATATTTATTATTAAGTTATGAGAATTCCACTTCTCAGTTACCATTTATATTTATTATATTTAACCTTTCTTATCTTTAAAATACTTTGTATCAACGCATTTTTTTTTACTTTGTAACTTATCTTATGTTTGTTATATGTCGTAAATCTGTTAAATATTTCTTATTTACTACAAATTTTTATAAGTATAACAACGATAAACAAATTATATAAACTAAAAAAAAATAAGTTCATATTGGATCTAGAGAAGGAGTGTAACCCAAACTTTTAATTTCTCGTATTTCTTAAAATTTAATAATACTCAGAAGATTAATATATTCAGATTTATATCTAGAATTATTATTTCAAGAATAAGTAAAGAAAGACATTAATGAGTTTAAAAAGACGTATTTCTTAACCAAACTATTCTATTCTTAAAAATAAATGTAAACCAGCCATTACATATATATTTTAAAATGTAAAATTATAAAACTTCAAATTGTTAATTTTTAAAAAGTTTTACATGTTTTATAATTTTGACCGCACCGGTGAGGTTATATAGTGTTAGACAAATTTACAATTTCTCTAATAGTAAAGTTAGTATTTGTTTAGCGCGTATGTATGAATTATATACGCACACAACTTTTAAGTTTCTTAAAAGTAAAATTGATCTTTTAATATTATTAGAGTCAATTCTAATAGAATTGAGATATGTTTATCATATCCCTATAGTTTACTTTATCATAGTTTACAATTGTACGTTCCAATTCAAAGGGTGCCAACGTATTTATATTTGCGACCATAGGCCACATACAACACTTATCACCGGCTGAACCCTCTGATCGTTTGTCTCTAGTAAAATATAAAAAAAACAATCTAATTGGTATTAATACCTTATATATTTTAAGTCAGCTGCTATTGGGACTCTACAAATGTCACTAACGACAAGTTGCTATTAATTAGAATAATATTAAAAATAAATGTGATATTGAATTTTTAAGTGACAACCTCATAAAAGTCAATTACTTACTACATATTTATATATTGGATAAATTAGATGATATAATATTGGTAACTGTTAGTAAATGTAAATGCTACAGTAAATAAGAAAGCTGTCGTATCTTTGATTATGACAAACGCACCAATAAGTTTAAAATATTTTTACTGTTTCGATATTATTATAAATAAAATTTTAATTTGATAACAACATTGTATCGAATAGGTTACAGAATTTTAAACAATTTGCTATGAATTAATTTTCAATTTATATTAATCATAATAATATTTAAAATCTTCAATAGAATTTTAGGCGAAATTATTAATATGTTATTTTTGGTGGCCTGCTTTTAAAATATTGATTTAAGTAAAAAATAATAATCGACAAAAATATTTATAGCTGTGACTGCTGTCTGTCTGTCATTGTCAAATAATAAAAAAGATAAAACGGGATTTTTATATAAATCGGATTAATTATTTCTGAACAAATCAACTTCAGATAAATCGGAGTTCAGTCTAATGATATATGTTTAAATATTTGGCTTACTTTTATTAATAAAATATTACACATGTTTAATTAATTACTTAAATTCTTGTATGTATGTAATAATTTTTATACCGGATTTTAGATCATCAACCAATTACTCAACTTAAATTGCCTTTCCGTTCATTTCTTGTTATTTTAGTAATAATACACAACGATGTTTAAACAACAAAACTAAGCTACAACCGTTACGTAGACTTAAACTTTTCACGTTCATAAATCAAAAGCCTTTAATCATTGCCTTCACGCGTAAAACAAAAGTAAACAGACTCACAGGGAAGAGAGATACATATTTTATTTAATCAACCTTCATCCTAATTATTAAAGCCTTAAAGAGCAATATAGCGTAAGAGCATTTAATACTCGATGGCTGTATATACAGGGGTATAGGCTGACGTAGCAATCATAGGATTTAATGGACGGATGCCATGTCAAAGAAATTCCATAAAATGGGTACCTTCCGTGGAAATGCCTTTCTTGGGTACGAAGCGAATAGTGAAAAAAAAATCTTAAACGACGCCTCGCGTGACTTACGCGTGGTCAATGAAAATTCTGTTTTTATTTATTTAATGATAATATGTTTTGGAATAATGCATAACAACTGAAGTATTTTTTACATCTTATAATAATCATTCATATTTTTTACATACCTCACATTTAATTCTGATTTTATTTAATATATTTTTTATGCTTTAAAAAACATAAGTTGAACCATTAATAGATATTTTATTAAATATATTTACTTCATCAAATTATCGTCAACTTCATATAACGTTGTTCCTTCTGAAATTGTACTACAACGTTAATAAAAAACGGTAAATTTTAGTCACGCAATCCTCTATTTAAGGATGAACGCTGCAGTTTTTGCTTCTGCAGTTCATAGAAAAGGTTATTACTGCTTTAAATGATATTTTATTTTCTAAATAGGGTAGATTTTTTAAATTAATCTAAAACTGCTTCCAAATAATAAACCTTAATGTTATATATATACTGATAATATTATTATAATTCATCTTCACTAGAGTATGGTTTTTTACATTTAGGGGTACTATTTTTACTTTCAATGTATGTTTTAGTATGTATTATATTATATAACAAATCTCAATAATGAAAACAGAGCACAAAAACAAAATTTTATTTCGTATAACTTCAGTAAATTTCAATTATTCTTAATGCTATGAGGAAGAGGCATTTTAAAGAGTATGTTAGTTTATTCTGTACTACGTAAGACAAGCAATTAACTTGGACTGTTATTTTATATTTAAGCTAATATGTCACCTATCTAGATAGCAAATGAATAACTAATTAATCTTAATAAGTTATTGTATTAAACGATTATAGTAATATTGATAAGATTATTTTGGGTCTCGAGGTGCCTCAAATAAATACGAATACAAAGTTGCTCGCGACTCTGAGGAACCATCTGTGGATAGCATAAAAATCGTCGCCTGTGGGAATCGAACCCCTTACCTTTAGTTTAGAAGTAAGGGTTACTAACCACTATACTAACACCACTATGGCTAACAGTTTCAGACAAGTGTTATATACTTATTTTTTAAATTTCTTTAAATAAAACAATATGAATATGCTAAATTCCGATATTGCAATATAATAATAATAAATCAAAGTTGAAACCAACATGAATTATTGTTATGAACTTTTATATCTTCACTTACAGATAATGGCCTTTAAGGGATTTTTATTGTCGCCTTAACGATAGTGGATGAATCTCCATTTTAATAGATACAGGGCTCATGTTTCATACAGCTGCAATTTGAATATTCACTAGTCATGGCGCGATTTGTGTAAACGCGCTCATAAGACTCTAAATTTGAAACTGAAATAAGCAAATTAGATGAACAAAGAAACTTAATTTTCAGTGAAAAAATGATAATAATGAATAATAAATTATTAACAATTTTACAGAGTTCATTAAAATTTAATTTATTCGAAAAGATTCCATTACAAATATCGAAATTTAAATACAGAACACATTCGTTTACAAATATTTTACTCCACATTACTGATCTTCTCATTAATAAAACCATATAAAAGGGAACCGTGATCGTTTCGAATGTTTAAAAGCCACAACACGTAAATAACAGTGAAGGGGTAATTTGTAGGCCGTTTAAGATTGAAGAAGCTTCGATATATCGCGTAAAGTGAGACTGATATATATTAGACCTACCTTTCTTGGTTTTAAATGTATGTGAATAAATGTGTTTAGTTTTATTTTCTACGAATAAGGCAAATCCTTGTATTTTGTTAAATCTCATTACAATATGTTAAGGATATATTGTTCTCTTTTCCATAATTATCTATAGAAAAGAGAACGATCAATTATTTAATAAAAGACAATAATAAAAACGTTTTGAAAAAATACTATTTAAGCATCCAGCTAGTTAGCAATGTTTTGACTAGTTTCGAACCCGTTATTAGTTTATCAAAAGTCCGATAATTTATAATTGACGTGAATGTTGACTACATTCACGTCACATGTAGTCACGTCACACGGTACATGTAGTTATATATAATATCACTGTTTCAATAATAAAAATAGGTTAAAATAAACATTTTAAGATTGTTTATATAATTCTACTCGCAGGAATATATGTAAAAGCATTATTATTAAATGACATTAGCTTAATTAAAAGTAAAAGCATTATCATTAAATGATATTAGGAGAAGGAATATATTTTTATAGAATTTGTAAAAACATATGTTAATTGAAGAAATAGCTGTATAAAAAGTATCAAATATTTAATAAGCCGTTTTTATACAATAACTATCGGTTTAGTATTTCAATTCGTAACCACTGGTTTGGAAAAAGTCACAAAGCAATTCTAAATTCTGAAACAACATTCACGTGGACCGTAAAATATCGAGTTGCTTTTCGCCGTCAATTCCAGACTCATTTTACAAAAGGTTCCATTACAAATTTGCTCATGTCGCAAAATAGGAATTTGCCTAAATTCGAATAGAAAGGTGCTGGCCCAGTCCGAATGTGCCTTCACTTCGTATACACTCGCTATTCGTACTTTATTGGAATTGTACCTTCAAAATCCCTTTCCTATCAGACCCTAACGTATATGTTGATGAGAATTGGAAACTTTTCCATTGTGCGGAACTGTGTGATATTTTGTAACCTTTTGTGAGCTTACGTGAGACGTAAAATAACACAATTACGCTTTATTTTAATCGGCTTAAAGCTATTTGCTTCTATATTAATTTTTAGTAAAACAGAACAGTCTAAATACTTTACTAATGACTGTATTAGCCTGAAGTATCATCATCATTATTTTTTTAATATAGTTTATTATACTATGATAAATATTTAAGACCCCGTTAAAAATTTAATTCTTCAAATGCTATATTTCAACTGCTATTATAATTAATGTAACTCAAACTAACCCTTTCGATAAAAATAAATAAAAATATACCTTTCCTATTTCTTTTGGAGGGCGTCCATTAACGCGTACATTTAAGAAACTTTTTAGGTGTTCTATCTTCGTCCTCATCTTACTGATCCTGAGGGATTTCTCTTTCAATACTCCAAGTTGGCCGCCTTTTAAGATTCAACTACCCTATATGTAGGTGGCTATCTCTTACAGCTCTTTTGAAGAGAAAGTAACATTTACGTTATGAAAATTTTAAATTTAATATATTGATAATGTGTTTACTTTGTAAACATTTTTATTAATAGACTGATTCATCTGTATAGGTTACGATCTTTAACTATTTGAAGGTAAAGCCTTTTTTATAACGTTAAATAAATACAATTATGGTTTAGGAGAAAAAATAATTAAGTAGTAAGTACGTTATTGTACGTCGTGAGACATGAGACAGGTGTTTTCGTTTATATGTTTCTAGTGTAATAAAAGTAGTGTAAATTATTAAATAATTAGTAGCCTACCCAAAAAAGTAATAGAAACGATCAAAACATAATGAAAATATACAAAATAAATGATTACTGTCCATTAATTATAGCCATCTCTTTTTAATTAATTTCTTTTCTTTTAGTGAATACTGTAATTTCAACTCGCGCGTTTGCTATCATTGCTTGTTGTTCTGTTAATAGTGTTTCTAGTGAAGAATAATGTCTTTGAACTATATCTCCTGTAAATAATTGAATTATAATATGGTAATTTATTTTACTTTTGACAGTTATCAAAAATATTAATATAATTATGATATATATAGATATAATGTATATAAAAATTCAAGGTTATGTTATTCATGTCATAAAGTAACACGTAATTTTTAATTTTAAAGTTATGAAATTAAATATATTTTTTTTATATTTTAAGCGTTTCAAGGCGAGTGGGGCTTAGAATATTATTATATACAAAGGTAAGATTTCATAGAATCTGTGCTAATCGTATGCAGAAAGGTCTTCCATATTAAGTTGCAAGTGCTAATGATGTTAATATTCAAAGGGAAGGGCTATTATAAAAAATATAGTTGAGCATGTATGTAGGTATCGATTAAGTATCGATTAAGACAGAAAATATACGACCAAGTAGTTATTACTTTGTTTAGTTATTTTCTTAGAATATTTATTTGTTGTTATATGTATTTATTTATTTTTTTTAATGTAAATTGATTTTTTGAGAGCCTTTTAGTTACAATGGAATATTTTAAAACTTACACATTACATTGCTTCAGACATCGCTTTTTATAGATAATTGATGGGTACTTACTGATAAATTTGTTACGATTTCGTAGTTCTTAAGTATTAGTTGTTTGTTCCCATAAATATCAATAAAATAAATATTCAAGAAAATATAAGAAAAATAATTGTTTCAGCTTTACATTTAGAATTTACGAGAACACTGATAAAGCACCTGATTAATTGGCGGACCAAAAAGTATTATACGAGAGACGTTAAATGTCTCGAAAAAACTCTTTTAAACAATTTTAATTAATATTTTAAGCGAAGCTCTTTTTTTTCGTGTTTTTCTTTCAAAAGTTTGATATTGTAAACCTTATGAGATTCGAAATAGAAAAAGCGTAGTTTTGTAAATTTATTATTGATAATGGGGATGTGGTGAAAAAAACATTTTTTCGTAATAAGGAACCTTGTGATCATGGCCATGTTATTCATACAAAAAGATAAAGAAAAATTTCATTAAAGTAATGCTTTCGTTTAGTAAAGCTATAAGAGACGGATATTTTATCTTTTCCAGGAAATACTTTTAGTAACGGCTTTTATTAAGTATATAGACTGCAAGTCTTTGTAACCAATTTGGATACTGATGAAAAAAAATATTAAAAATTATAGTCATATTATCTTTTATATTGCATAAAAATAAAATATATTAGAAGATATTATGAGTTTGCTGAAACTTGTAGTTTAGGTTCAATTCGTATTGTAAAAACTTTTATATGAGGTATATAAATACCTCATATAAAAGTTTACCATACCAAAAGGTAGTTTTAATTGTTGAACATAGTGGCAATGAGTTTTTTGACTTCACGTGACCTCAACTTATCGAAAAAGCAATCTTTTTTACATTTGCAATATTTGTTTCATTTGACTAGCCCAAATAAAAGTGTTTTACATTTTCATGGAAAAAAACATTTTTTACTTTGACATACTAAAATATAGAAATGTTGACAAAACTGAGGTTGTGCTGGTTACACAATAAACAATAAACTGTTTACATATAAGAGAAAAAAAAACAAAGATTACATTTTATTCATTTGTACATAATCGTAAATTACGACACATTATAAACATATGAGTCAACCCTTAAGTTGTTGCGGTTGGAATATCTGAGCATTAATTTAATAATCGTGATTGTGTATCAGCGAATTGATATAGGGAAACGAATAAGTAAATGTAAGACTTTGTAAACTAAACAATAATATTATAATACGCATAATGTTATTGTATTAACATTGCAAATCAGTGTTATAATATATAAACATCGTTTTTCTTTAATTTATGTAATTATGAAAGAGTAAGAAATGTTTATTCGAAACAAGCGTAACAATGACTTAATATTTATAATGCTCATATGTAATCCTAAAATTTACCACAATTAAGGAATATCTCTTGATCAAAACATATCTTTACTTTTAGGGAATATTGAATCTTAATATGTCGGTAGTAAATGTCAAATTGTTTCTTTTAGTAAAATTGCTTATTCGCTACCCTTTGCCTGGCGAATTGTTTGTGAGCTGTAGCGTCCTCCCACGCGGATGCTCATTGCTTTTATTTGTCTTAAAATAAAGACAGAAGCTAAAATATTCCTACATCTTTATTAAGTAAAATTATAGTTTTCTCCTTTTTTGTTTGACGTTTAGAATGTTATTTAACAAAATATTTATAGCAAAACGGATCATAAGCTTTTTAAAAGGTTAAATAAAATTCTAGATTTTTAAAAAGGGTTTTAATTTACATTCCGCTACCTCTTACATTTGCACCAAGTCTAAACAACACTACCCAGACAACAGAGGGCGGTGCGGTTAGCGTTAATTAACTACTGACTGAAAACTTGTTACAGTAGATCTTAGCTGTTTGGAAATTCTTTACAGCTTTTGGTTAAATACAGTGTGTTTAAGCGAATTTTTAAATTTTGTATGTAGATTGTATTTTAAATTTACTTACAATTCTTAGCTGCTCGGTTTCTATAAGCATTTCAAAAAAAAAATAATTATAAAGTTATTTAAACTTGAAACTTGCAACTTTCTGCATTATTTATTATAGATTAAGTTATTATAATACATTCTCTAATATATACAAAACCAATAGATTTATACGTTTTTTTTTAAATGTCATGTGGAAGCAAAGTGTAACAAAAGAGTAAATTTCACATTATGCGTGCGTTACACAAGTGCATATAAACTAATAATTGTCAGTATTTATTACGGTTCATGAAAATATATATATTAAAAAAGATGTCAACAACAACAATCACGAACATTATATACAAATTAATTTTTAAACTATTCTCGATTTAAAAAAAAACATGATATTAGTTACGTAAATTTACCTAAACCAAACAATGTTGAATAAAACTCAATTTTACACAACCATTCTATTATACAAACCATATAAAACTTAAGGACCCATAACAAATGGATTGAATTACCCAATTCGAAATACAATCTGATAAACTTTCATCTTGCTTTCAAGACAGAACCACAGCTCAATGTATATAAAATAAACTACATAACTGTTATAATAAAATAAATTTTAAAAGTTACATCAGCTTGCTAACTAATTTACAGATATTTTTGAACAAATGCTTTAATTATATATTTGCTGCTATCATATGAGTATTAAATTGTATAACGAAAATTTAAAATACAACAATTTATACGGATTCAACACGCGTATAATTAATTAAATTTTAAATTTAACCCGATGCTTTGCTGTCATCGTGTTCACGGTAAGACGAGATGGAGGAGTTCAATTTAATTAATTATAAGGGAGTTAAATCCGTAAAAATTGTTTAATTTCAATGTGTAGTACCTACTCAGAAATGTTGTTAAATATAATATAATAAGCCATAAGAAAAGCTCTGCCAAAACTTGAAACTACGTTCGAGAAGTACAAAAACGAAATAATTAAGCGGAGAGTCTATTTATCTTAGTATTCTCTTCAACTGTTTTGACTTTATGTTTTATTATAAGATGGAAAAGTTTGAATTTAGTTTCATTGTTCTAACATAGATTTGTTTTATTTTATTAAAACTATATTTTATACATCATGAAATATGTATCTATTTAAAAAATATACAGTAGCTCCAGAAAAAGTTATGAAAATAGAACAATCATAATAATTAAGGGCCATATAAGTAAAAGGATATAAAAGCTTTTAACTTTTTTCATAAACAGATAAATAATTTCACTTTACCTTTATCAACGTATAATTTAACAATGTTATTTTCTTATTACTTTCTATATACATTAAGAACGAATGATTTTGCGAAAAATTAAGTAAATTTAAAATAATGTAGAGATACCTGTAACTAACTGTTTATTATAATATTACCTATATAAAAAGAAAATCTAAAGTTACAGTAAAACAATGAATAAAAATTTATAAAACCCAGTTAAGACAAAGCAACGGAACAAGAAATACTTTTCTTGGCAACCCACATTGAGTTGCTGCTTGCGTTTACGATTATTATGATTATGTTATAGTAATCTTGATTTTAAATACGTTGTAACTAATAATATTAAGCGTATATCTAAGAAACTCTAACTACTTACTCATCTCAAAGAAAAATATACACTTTATTTTCGGAGCGCCCAATTACATGAAACTAGCAATAACAAAAACACAATAATAAATTAAATGAAACTGAGAAGCTCTTTAGGAAAAGCTAAATAAGTAAGGGAATTTATCAGTTGAAGACTGGAACTGACGGGTTGGTTATCATCGAGACAAATTACATAGCACTTGCTCGATTACCTTTTAGCTTTAGCTTGGTAATTAGAAAAGCAATCTCCGCCCTTCTGCGGTTGGACATACGATAGAGATCAGACTGCGGCTAATTGAAAGTTTCTTTAGATGGTCATCTTTGGACGTTTTCCAATTTCCTTGTAATTGTTTTGTTCAAAAGTTGCTGAAATATTGGGTAGATAGGTAAATGAGTTACAATCTCTTCTGTGTTTTAATGAGTTGTATATATTTCTAATAAGTTAATATTTTTATAATCAATTTGGTTGCTTTTCTAAAAATAGGCAGTATTAAAGTTAAATACGCTCGTTAAATAAAAATTAGTTAAACTTTTTGTTACGGTTCAACAAAATTTAACTATAATTTTTAAATGTTTAGTTTACTTTTGTTAATATTTATATTTGTGTTATAATGTATTTAAATTAATGTTTATCAAACAACGACGTAATTCTTTTTTTAAACGAACGTGCCTATTAATTTATTAATATATATTTATTTGATTGTATTTTACGAAAAATAATCTGATCGAAATGCTCCTATTCTATGAATAGGCAATAAATAAATTCTAAAAATCTGAAGGCGTTAATTAAAAAGAAATTTGTCATTTGTATACGTGGCTATAAATAGTTTTAGAGTCGTAATAATCTAAATAAAATAATAATGTTAGTTAGAAAGAATCTTAATAACTGTATAAGGAACAAGAGAACAAACTTAAACTATTTCAAACTATTTAGTTTCAATAAGTAGAAGAAAGAGAGTATTTACTCTCTTTCTTCTACTTATTGAAACATACAAACCTCAAAATTTATATATAGAACTCAAACTCCATATTAATTATAAATGATATGAAAATATTAAATGGAAAAATATTGCTTTTTCATTGGTATATTCGCTTTTCCGATGCATTTGTGCAAATTAAACATTTACTTGATATTTCCTCGGAAATCGACGAAGCGACGTTTTTAATTAATTCCCGTTCATTATTAAAGTACGCTAGAACGCGAAATCGAGTGCCTAGGTAAATGACACTCTCCATAACTGTCGACAGACATTATATAGCTCACGTAATACATGTTATAAAGTACCTATAACATATAGGTTGTTTTAATTAAAAAAATACGGGAGCATTTTATATTTTTTATATAGATCTGATCTGATATAAATCTTTATCAATGTTATTTAAAAATAAAATTAGATTAAATGGAAACAATTTGATCTCAACAAGACTAAGTTAAATCACGCTACGCTCAATAAAACAAATTAAGATTCAGTTTGAGAACTCAAATGGATATTACAAGATCCATTGATTTAAACATTTTCTCTTAATAAACGTATAAAATAAAGTTTTCTGAGATTGGGGCACGAGCCAAGCGGACGTTGCGGTGAGTCGTAAACAAAAACAACTCTACTAAGACAATTTTTGCCGTTTATTAAGCGACGTCAATCACTGTTGCTTGTTTAATAAATGCTATAAACATTGTTTCTCCCGTCTACTCTTTGCGTTTGGTGTAAGAGACATGGAATTAACTTATATTAAGACGGTTTTATTAGAAAAATTATGTACAAATTATTATTTTAAAAAAAAATTGTAGAAAACCTCTGTTTGAAAAAGTAAACATTTTTTAATGTTATTTCTTGCAATAATTAAGTGGAGCTGTAATTTAATAATCTATAGTCTTTAAACCAATCTAGTGTGATTTTTTTTTAAAACTTAATAGTTTACAATTTGACGTAGAAACTATAACTTAATTATTAAGTTATGATTTGACCTCAATAACATGTATATGAGAGGAAATATAATAAATATATTTAAGATATTTATATCGAAAACAAAGTCGAATGCTTATAAATTAAACACTTGAATAGATTGCTTGTCGGCCCTCGCCGATAATGGCGAAGCTTAACACGACACTTATTGCCTAAATAAATCACTAACAACGGTTACATGTTATTTAACTCGCAGGTGTACTAGGTATATTTTATCTGGATATTAAGGTTAAAATAATTTCCTCTCAGCACCGTATTTTTAATTCTCATTTATTTTCAACATGTATTTTACTTCTTACGTGATTGAAGATATATAGTTTTAACTATCCCAATAACTATCAAACTCTTTCAAAGACAGTCATTCGCATCTGGGATATGTGTGTATAAATTATCATATTAAAAGCAAAACAAACTTGTTTACTTATATTAAAATTCATATCTATAAATGTATTGGATTACACTTTTTTAATGATCAATGGTAAAAGAACTTAATTTGCAAGTTGTCTTCAAACACTCGTGTATCTAATTTCTAGATGTGTTATAGTTACCAATAAAACCCGTCTTAGCCATAAAATTTATAGCCGTCCCCAATTCCCCATGAAATAACTTGTATTGCATATCGCATATATTAAGCTTACAGAAGGAACACTTTATTTTACTCCGCTCTATGAATTGCTGTTAAGTCTTTGATCACATATTTATATTATCATATGAGCAGTTATTTTTTAATATAAAATATACAATAAAAATAAAATTAAACGTTTAAATATTATACTCAGGTAAAAAAGCAAATATCTTTTACAATTTTTTTTTCCAAATATTTATTCCTGAACACGCAATTCATACAAATCTCTGCTATCACAGCCTAAACTTAAATAAAATATTTGTAATATTATCAAGACTTGTTGGCATGTGAAAAACTTAATTAAAAATAGTTTATTCATCAGCACTTCTTTGAGGCTCGAGATGGTTTGAGCGATTCCAGCCCAAGTCATGCGGGCTTATTTAATTACGTTTAAAGTTTAGTTTTCCTCACGTTCTAAGTCGCTTAGCATTTAATAAATAAACTGAGACTTTATTAATTCTATCATGATGTACGTAGGTTACAAGAATGTTTATATAAAGCTCTGTCAACTGCTCTGTCCGGTCATAAAATATGTGTTTTACGGTACCTTTGAATTGTTACTCGTTAAATTCTAATCAGAATTTTGAATATACATTTCACAAGTTAAATTTTAACAACAAAAGCACTAAATCTTTTATAAAATCTATCCCTATATTAGTATAATGATATATAAATATTAGCTTATTTGCACTTCATTTCCAATATAAAATTAAACTTCATAATTTCATGTCTCCGTCCAGGTATATTTCGTATAAAAGGGTAAAAAGTTGTTGCTTTAAGTATTAATATAATGATGGATTACTGAATCACATTTTTAGAATGAGTACAATAATGTTATGATTATCATATTCTAATTTTTATAATTTTCCATTCATTAATGTATGAATGCTTTTTTAAAATCGATATTCCGAAAATATTTAAACGAAGAGACTAATGATGTAACTGCCCGTCTTCAAAGTTAGGGTTGAGCGAGTGCTTGCCATTACTGCTGGTAATTAAAGGGCTTTTCCACAACTCGAAAGTATTACTAATGAAGGCTCACCAGGGATTTTTATCAGCTACATCAATAAATCGGAAGTGTTATTACATTTCTTTGAGGCATAAATTATATATTATTACCATTTATACCTATATATTATATCATTAATATGAATTTACTTCATTTTAATGAATCGACGGAAAATTCTACATTTAAAATCTTTTCTCAAAATTTATTCAAATATATTTTATTTTATTTTTAAATATATAAAAATTGTATATTTAAATACAATTACAATTCAATAGGTTTCCCCTTTTTTGTACTTGCTGCTAAACTGCTTTTAGTACCCAAACTATTATGCGGAAACTATATATTTAGAGCAAGATTAATACATATAAAACATACTTATATACATACATATATATGAATGATATCTTATCGTCACGTAATTTAATGTAAACTTGACACTACCCCAAGATCGCAAATAGGACCCTTTCAAAATAAACTCAATTCACGAAAATAAACAGCAGTCCAGAAACCTTCAAGACTTAATTAAATTTTGGGCGTTTTGTTAACATAATAATCGCGGAAATATAAGTATAAAGATATCAAATTTTTTATTTACTTATTTCGGTTACAAATACGGAGTTTTACTTTAGAACATTCAGGTTTTAGATTTTATCCAAATAAAAAGTTTTCATATATAGTCTGTTAAACTAAAACTAGTCTGACAAAAGCAGATTCAGGTCAATGTCAAAATGCAATTGAAAAAAACCACTACCAATCAAAAATGATACATGCACTTACAATTTTGTGTGAAAGAATTTATATTTCTAAATTGGAATGCGTGGAGATACAAAAAGTTGGTAAATTCAAAAATGTTATTAAAACATGAATAACCGATGATGGTTTGACTAGGGGTTTGTACAAACCGAATGTTCAGTTAATATGTATAAGGAAAAGGCAAACCTTTTTTTATATTATAGTTAGTTTCAAATATTCATAAATTCTCAATTTGAAAATGTTTAACTAATATAATGTCTTTATAGAATTGACAAAAAAACGTACATGTCATAACTAAGAGATTAATTAGAATTGCAGTTTTTTTATAAGATATAAAATATTCATTAGGTACGAATGTAAAAGTTAACATCAAGGTACCAACGAGTAAAAATTACTTGTCTATACTTATCTACTTTTCACGCAAACTGGGAGTGCTGAACAAGGTGAGACGCTTCTTTACGCCGGAGCAGCTGTGTCTTTTATATAGGACGCAAGTTCGCTCCTGTGTGGAGTACTGTTCTCATCTTTGAGATGGCTCAGCTCAGTACTTGCTTGACACTCTCGATCGGTTGCAGCGGCGAGCGGTTCGTGTAATCGGAAGCCCAGAGGCCACGGGGTTCCTGGAGCCTTTACAATTGCGTCGAGACGTTGCCGCTATGGCAGTTTTTTATCGTCTACACAACGGCGAGTGCTTCGACGAACTCATCCAACTTATCCCATCCTCTCCTTTCCGATCAAGAACAACACGTGCAGGACAGAAGTGTCACCCTTTCACAGTGGATTATTTGTCATCACGAACCAAACGGTTCAGCACTTCATATTTATGTCGGTCCATTAAAATGTGGAACTCACTACCACGGCACGTGTTTCCTTCTAACTATGATCCTGGGTCTTTTAAGCGGGGCCTGAAAAGGCATCTTACAAGGCCGCCATAGTGGAGACCACCATACTGCATTCTATTTTGCGTGAATGAGAATGGTGGCCTCCATTTTTAGACTTCACTGACTGCTTAAGATCGGGCAGAATGGGGTCATTTTGGTAGGCAAATATAAAAATAATAAAAAAAAATAAAATAAAATAAAATAAAATAAAATAAAATAAAATAAAATGAAATGAAATGAAATGAAATGAAATGAAATGAAATGAAATGAAATGAAATGAAATGAAATGAAATGAAATGAAATGAAATGAAATGAAATGAAATGAAATGAAATGAAATGAAATGAAATGAAATGAAATGAAATGAAATGAAATGAAATGAAATGAAATGAAATGAAATGAAATGAAATGAAATGAAATGAAATGAAATGAAATGAAATGAAATGAAATGAAATGAAATGAAATGAAATGAAATGAAATGAAATGAAATGAAATGAAATGAAATAAAATTGTCACGGATCATTTTCTGTACATGAAAAATATTATAAAAAAACATCATAGGGGGCCTTTATAGGCATAGGGGGGGCAAGAGAACCTAAAACAATGGTTTTTCAGTTTATGAATAAAAAATCGGTTAAGAAATAAAAAAGTTATGTCAATTTATGTCAATCACGGAATAGGTATCATGCAAATCTTATTCTATTCGTGTAATAAATCTGTAGAGGAGTAGTTTTGTACATTAAAAATATTTAAAAAATATACCAGGATGTAAAGTGATAACTAACGTAATCCATTTTTAAAATCTTTGTCAAAATTTTTAAAATCTTTGTCTGGTTATCTGTTTGTCATTTAGTTTTGCACACAACACGAAAAAAAAATATTTTCAAAAATTCATTCAGGAAGACCTTTATATAAGCAAGAACCCAAAATAATGTTTTTTCTTTTTATCTGTATGTCTGTATGTTTTTGCACGCTAATCTCAGAAACGAATTAATCGATTTGGATGCAGTTTTCGCGAATATATTGACATGAGATTCACTTTATATTTTGTTTTTCAACAATTGGTTAACAAATAAAGAAGTTAATAATCTCTTATTTTCGTACCATTGCTGCTTACCAGTTTGAAGGTTTAAAGTTTTAACATACATTGGTAAGTACAAAGGGTACGTTTTATCAGAATCGAATCCTATGCGTACGAAGTCGCAGGCACAGCTAGTTAGAAATAAATTTAATCTTGAAATTTAATATGGATGAAAAAAAAAGATATATGGATTTTTTTAGATTCTGCTTCTTTATAGGGATGGAGGAGATATCTACATGGCTTTTTTTAAAATATTATACCAATGTCACTATGGTAAAGTAATTAAGGTAAGTAAAGGTACTTAAGTATAATTTTTATTAAACACCGTAACTAATTATTATATTTTTCTTTTTATTACTTTTTCCTCCGGGGATCATAATACTATATCATAAAAATCTTCTATAGTAAAAAAGATAAAATAAATATCAATATCAAATCAATTTCAATACTTCAAAAATAAAAATGAAAACAAAACGTATAGTTTTGTTACAATACAATATAAATAAAATCATATATATTAATGCCAAAGTAATGAAAACTATAGGATATTAATTTTTCAAGTTGGACGTTCGACTTCAATTAAAACTTTGTTATAAAATGTTACTCACATTTTATAACAGAGAGAGTAGCTATTCTTGATACTTCGTTATTTCATTTGCGGATTGTCAGAGACACTGATACCGCTGGGAAATCAATAATTTATAAAAGCTTACACGTTTTATTGCGAAAGTCTTTTTTATTAAGACCTTCAAATGAAAATGACATCATTTCTATTATATAATTACTTTAGCAAAAGTTCTTAAAAATGAATTCCGCTTGATTAAATATTTACACTTATTTAATAATGCTCTAGGACTTTCATGGTTTTGACGCGCCAATCTCTAGAACTATAAATAGAATAACATTTGCTATCAAACGTAGCTGCTATTTATTCATTAAAATTATGTTCAAACAACGATATTTACCTATTTAAACAAATATATCTAACAGTTTGTATCTAACAATTATGCAGATAATATTAGGTGTGGCCCGAGTAAGATTACTAGCTCTGTTCTTTAGCCAGTCTGGCCAGTGTAGACAGTCTGGCAAACTATTATGTACATAGGTACGCAAATGCATAAAATTTAAAAGTTGAATAGGCATTTAAGAACTCTTTATTATTATCGGGATCGCAATAGGTATTTTATACTTTTAAAAACTGTTTATAATTATATGAAGTATAGAAAATAACATAATACAATAATAAAATTTAGTTGTAAGTTAAAAGTAGTTAAATAACCTCGAACGTATAGAACACTTAAGTGCAAAGCAATATATTTAATTTATTTGATCAGACAGTCTAGACTTCAGAGTATTATTAATTTCATCAAAACCAAGGGCATACAAATGCTTTACTGAAAGACAAACGAAAGAAAGTAAACATAAAAAAACTGATATAACATTCAGTAAAACCGTTAAAAATAGATCTATAGATTAGAGATTAAGTATGCTAAGAGATTTGTTTTTAAACTCCGATTTTTAGGAACTATTCTCTTAAGTTACTTTATAAACCCCCATAAAATGGAAGTGCTAAATAGTATAGTAAGCAAATTTAATTTACGTCTTTTGATTAAGTAATCTATCTTATATTAAAGTATATGATCATGACACCGGCTGGATCTAGGTCGTGCGTACCTGGTATGCCTGGCACGGACCGGGTTACTGCATTATTATAGAAATTGCGGATATTTTTAAACTACTAATTAATTTTAATGGTCTAGACAAAAAAATGTGATTTGCATAATTGGATTATTTAACTATTATTCCATGATGATATGCTATATAAATAAATGAACTATAATCAGCGAATCAAAATAACTAACACAGAGCAAAATACTTGAATTCAAATATTTTTACCTCATATTATAAGTAAAATAAAAATAATATTGATTATTGAACTTTAGCTAAAATAAACGGAAGTGCCTTCGATGTTAATTATGGAAATAAAATTATATAACAATAAATAAAATATCATAACATATTTAATCAAAATTAGTAAACGCTAAAATCGATAATGATCATTTGAGCAGTATCTTACTGTTTTTGGGTTGCAAATGGGACAAGAGATTTATGCTAGATTAAGAAAATGGTTGCAATCCCCAGGAATATTATCTATTAAAGTGTTTTAAGTAAAATATATATGTTATTAGTTGTTCTTTTTTACATATGTTCTTGTATCACACTAAGGCACAATAATAAATGACAGATGTCGTTATTTTTCATCCCGGGCCATAATTTCTGTAACCATGTTGTGAGGTATGGAAAAGCTGGTAATAAATTAATTTATAGTAATGAGGATTGTGTGTTAGAAATAGTTAGAAACTCTGATCGTATGTCAATGTTGTCAGACGGAATCGTACTTACGAAAGTTAAGTTAGAACCTTGAAAGTTGTAATTGTTATTAATGTTTCCCAATATACTAACGATGTCTAGTAAAATATGTACTTGTTTTGTATGTGTTTGTAAAGAAAAGGTCTTTATTATAAAGAGAACTGTTAACTCAAATTTACATTGTAAATAGGTGAAGTATAGAATAATTTGTAAAGAAAATGTTTTATATGTGTTGATTTTTATTACAAATTTAAATATACGTAAATGAAATCATAACTAACAATTAAAATTAATAATTATTCTAATTATTAATTTTAATTATAATTCCACAATAATCCCAACTCTTATTTGAAACGTTAACAGAACAATTCCATTACATACCTAATATTAAATTAGATATGCTGAGTGAAGATTAGTTTACGTCTGGTGCCTAATAAACCAATGAGAAAGTACTATTATAATAATAATAATTATTATTTATTTGAATAAAAAATGTTCACATGTATTACATAAACGAGATATAAGTTGACAACTGCAAAAGTAATGAACTGTAGCGCATCGAAAAAATGTTTACTGATTTTTTTTTTGAGATTTTTTATCAAATTTAATGATATCTTCACTAATCACTTAATTATTATTTTTTACTATTGATACGATAAATAAATGCAAACTATATTATTTTATAATAAAAACATTTTATATTTATTATAATATAAAGCTACAAACTTCAAAACAATAGCCATTGTTTTTCTTTACAATTGTGGGTTCAGGGAGTTACTTTTTATATACTAATTGTACAATGATAGTTTTTTTTTTACTTTTATTAGCTGTACCCAAAAATATTATTATTATAAATCTTTTTGTTTCAATATTTACGTCGAGTATTTGAATTCGTGCAGCTTATTATTACGATCATTAATATTAAAAAAATGTAGATAGAATAATTCTTTATATGATAAATTCTGGTATATTATTTTCTAAATATAGCTATTAGTATTGTGTTTCAGTCACGGAAGACCTATCATTTTTGATTACAAAAAAGATACGTTACATAAAAGAAAGGCTCTTAATAATATTACTATATACGGCCAGAAAATAAATCATTGAATCGTATAAAAGCCTTATTGTATACATACAATATACCTTTTCATATACCCTTTATAATTTATATAACCTGTAAGAAAAACTAATCTAAAGCATAAATACCAATAACAGTTCTCAAAGCTTTTAAGTAAAAGTTTCTCATCCATACCAGTTAAGGTAAATAGCCATTAGTTTACAAGCACAGCGCTTTAAATTGAAACCATGGCGGAAGAGGAATTTTAAAGACCTGTTTAAAGGTAATATCGCATTAAAGTGTCGATCAGGTAACCCCACGCCCACTTACAATATATACTTTTAATACTATTTATACCTTGTTTTAAAGTTACTAGAATTTATTAAATATTTTATCGTTTGGTAAAGAGAGAACTTTTGTAAATTTATTCGTAGTCTACATCTGTATCTTTCTCTTAAATAGTCTAGATTGGTATGACTGTTAGTAATTGTTGGATCGCAAAGATTTTTTTAAAAAATCGGATTTTACTAACTAACGTAATGTCAATGAACTTGCTGATAATATTTTATGGCATCTTTAAATTCTAGTTTAATTATAGGTGTGTAATTTAATCATTGGTTTAATTTGATTCACTCGTGAGTTATGGTCAATTTATATTATTTACTTTCCTAAATTAATATTGAACCAGCTACTGACTTCTCGATATTGTCTCTAATATTCATAGCTCAAACAAAGGACCTCTTTTAAAATATGAAATCAAATTGAAATAATAAAAATGTTACACGTTAATTGTGACTTTTAAACTTAGTAAGTTATAGTTAGCATTAAAAATGGAAATTTGATTGTATGTGAAATAACTCGTGCCCTCGTTTTATATCCCAAGGGCAATCTTTCATACATTTCTCTCAAGCCTGATCCTACTTTTATCTAAATAATTAACAAAGTTGAATGTCAAACAAACGGAGTAGTGTAACTTCAGCAAACAATTACAACAACCCGACCATAAATATTTTACGAATGTAGCCTTGACATTTGAGGTTTATTTCATGAACAGTATATTTATTCATGAAACTTACGTTTTCGGTGTGAAGCATTTCTATTGTCGTTACAAAGGCCTAAAAGGGTGAGGTAGGCAAAGATAATAAAATATACATACATTGATTGATTTGGTAAGGATTTTCGAATAAAGTTTAATAGATGTCACCTCTGTCACAATAAATACGATCGAATAAAGATTTTTGTATTTATCTAGTCATAGTGCAATGGGAAGAGTGGCTGAAAGATATCTCAGACGGTGGCGGGTTCGGGTGCTGGACTTGTTGATATTTTTATATTCTACATTTATATAAAATTTAGATTAGCTTAAAAAGGATATATGATTATGGACAATTTTAAATGTATAATTATATAATTTTGATAAAGTATTTTATTATACATATAAAGTTATTATGTACCTAACTTTAAATTAAATATATAAAAATATAAAATAAAATACTTTATCGAAATAATGGATTCTAAATTCCTTACAATTATTTTTAATATCCGCCTTAATATTTCTCGCAGTATTCGGATTACAAAATTCTTGCATATATTTTTGAAACGTAACAGATTTAGAGTCCTTCAATTACAGCTTAATCCAAACCGTTTATTTGAAAAACGGAAAAATCGACTCGCAAATTTATTTCATCTTCAAAATAAATTCAATTTAATAGTCTTATTGAAGATATTTATTTAAGAATCCTGCTATAAAGGAGTCTGTCCTCTTTATCGTCTTTATAAAACTATGTTCCAAAGTTAAAGAAGTATAAAAACAATTACTATGTTGTTTAAATACTTTTATTGTAATATTATTATTATCGTTTTGTCTGTGTTAAAAATTTTAAATTATTATTTTAAAGCTTGTGTGAGGTGTAGTTGTTTTCTTGTTCTAGCGAAAATCGCATTGGAACACTGTGTATACTCCATCATAATTTTAATCGTCTAAAGTGATTAAAATAACGAATAATGTATTAAAACATGATGTTGATATAATTTCTTATGATACAGTTCTATATTGTTATATAGATATAAAACGTAAAATCATCATATTACAAAATATTATACATTTTGTCTTTGAACACTAAATGGTACAGAATAATATTTTCCAGCTCATTCACACATGCCCACACAATCGCTGACCGCTTTGTTAAAATATGAATGGACATTTTTTACCTTTCGCTATGTTAAGTGAACCTTTGTGATGACGGACATAGGAGAATAGTTTACCCGATATCTGAACAGATTTTTACAAAAAAAATATTTCTGCACAAAATGATTACGGCAAAAAATTTGGGATGATATCAAGAAGTTTTTTTTTTAATGTATAAGTATAAAATAGGTTGGAAAATATTACTTGTGATTAAAAATATCTATAAAAATATATAGATATGTTAAACTTATTTAATTTCAATAAATATAGCAAGCATTAATTTCGTTTGTGGCATCTTTTCAATAGTTGTCTATCAATATATTGGAGGGTTAGAAAAATTAGTTAGCCTTTTTGAAAGTAGCCTAATAGAATCAACCCGACGCCGTTTTGATAAAGACAATAACATATAGAATGGTTAATTCACCGAGACGGGTAGAATACGGTAGCTCAATCGGTAGAGCGATGAGTTCCCAGAGGTCGCGGGTTCGAATCCCTGTCTGTATCGGCTAATTCTTCATTCTATATTTATAATCTAATTAATAATTTTTGTATTAAATAAAACTTATAATAAAATATTACACATCCATGTATATTATTTTCTTACTATTTAGGTACCTACTGGATCCAGGGTTTGAATGAGTACATAAGAAATTATTTTTTTAATAATAATAATAAACACTCACAAATTACAAAAAAAACATTAACAGAGAAAATACATAACTATACAGAGTAAAAGAAGAAGTCCACAGAATTTGGAAAATGAATAGCGTATACATTGATCTCTTAGTACTTTCCCGCACAGGAGTAATATCAAAATCTTTACTCATACCTAAAAACATTAGAATTATCCGAAAATACTTTTATACAAATGCAGAAAGCTGCAATTTTAAATATTTGCCGTATTGTACGTAAATTTTTACTAGATGATTCTATTATAAAAAAAAATATCTAAAACAAACCAGAACATACAACACACTTGGCTTATGCCCGTGATTGTATCGTATTACTAAGGTATCTTAAATACTTTGAGAAAACTTTTAGTCTAAGCAGGTTAATAACAATAATAGTATCAAGACAAATTACCCAAATTATTGTAACCCCTGAGTAAGCAAATTATTTCCCTGTGTTAAGGGTGTAAAACAACGATACAAATACATAGAAATACACTTTATAAATATTGAGAATATAATTAATATACGACCAAATCTAGAAATACAGACATCTATGGGTATCACATATAGGGGACAGGCAGTCCCCTATCGGGAATCAAACCCGAGCCCCGTTGCGCCGCTATACGTTAGGCGTCTGCGCTAGCCACTCGACCAACGGGCGGTTCGTTATTGTGCATTGAAAGTATTTCAACAGAAATATTTCCCTAAAATAAAGCTAATCTATTTTAACTATTCGCACAATAAATTAAGTGTATATAATCGCTGAAAACTTTCAAATGCAATTTCAATCAATACTTGCTTTTATATGCATAAATTTCAAGATAGAAATATGTTTTATTTTATAATGTGTTTTATTTAATAATACCTACTTTAATCTACTCTACACAATGATTACCCTCCTCAAATTTACTTGCATTGACTCGACCAATCACAAACGAATTATGACGTCACGTCGCACCCACATTGATCAACTGAGGATTATGTACTTTCTTAATACAGAGTACACATTAATTCTATGTCATATTTGTTTGAGACTTTGTTATATCTTAGCTTTTTGACTATTTTATTGATTCTTTGTTGTATTAGATTAAAATATTAAAGAAAATCTGATAAAATTTACTAAAAATAAGCTGTCTATATTTGAAGCATAGTAGCGAAAGAAATCTTTTTCGACGATTCACAAAATCAGGGACTGGTCGCCAGTGGCTTTTGTCAACATAATAACCCGCTTGTTTTCTAACTACTCAGTTGCACTAAGTTCTGTTTACTATTTTGTAATATCTACTGTACATAGATATATAGAATATCTACGTCAGTTATAAAACTATATTCTTTGTTTTCAATCTATTAGCCAGTCATAATTAATGCTACGATTTTATCCGTTAAAATGAACATAGAGCAGACAAAAAACAATATTAAGTATTACGGTTTAAGTTGCCACACAATAAAACTAACCATCAATTCAACATGAAGTAGTTATTGTTGTAATTTTTGAGTAAGCCTAAATTTATTTGTGTCATTGTGTAACACAACGTGTTTTCATGACCCAATGTCAAATAATTTAAGTCGTCAAGTAACATATATTTATAATAATGGTAAAAATTTCAATGAAAATAGATAGTTCATTATTGGATGAGTAATTATACTGTCCGCTTCGCTTTTCTACTGTATTCTCTCCAAATATTGAGCCACGTGCAAGTAACGACAACAATTCGCTGAGTCTGACCGCCTCATTGTAATTAATTTGATGATCAAACCTAGGAGTTTCATGTCCTTTTCTGAGCTTTACAAGGCTATTTTATGGGTCGTCCTACAATTTCGTTCTTATGTCTCTTTTATGGTGCAATAGTTAACTCGCTTATAATACGAAACCTGCCTAATACCAGAGCTTGTTTTTTTTTATTGAATTTATAGCTATTGGTTGTAAACAAACTAATAGCTGTTTTTATATTGGATTAAAATGTTTAAATCAGTTATTCTAATTATACCGGTAAATTTGTAAGTCAATTTCAAATATTTTATAATTTTTGCTTTATTATAAATATAAATTGGGACACATTTTATAAACGTTGTGATTTATTTGGCCTCAGAAAGTTTAACTTAATGATTGTGAAATCGTTTCGTTCAGTGTGTGTCTCATAAAGTTTATAGCATTGACTTTCAGCTTCGTGATCTTGGATACTAATGCGAGATAGAAAGTTTCTCTCAAACTTTTGTTCAAGATCTTAAAATTAGTAGATAAAAATATTGCTTAAGAACTTTATATTTTTTTTCTAATTTATTTAGTCTTTACTGCCCAAAACTAGTACAATAGGCGGACTTAAAGATTAAAAGCATTCTCTACAAGTCAACCTAAGAATGCAGTACAAACATAGAGCAAGGCGCTTAAAACATAAAAACTTTAATACAAGACAAAAGAAAAAAAAGAAACCAACATTAGAATATTGTAAAGTATAAATCATAATAACTATATGCATTTATAAAATTTGATAAATAAAATAAATATATGCTTATACAGATATATTTATAAATATATATACATACAATGATGATATTTAATAAAAATTAGTATACAGAAAACATAATAAATACACATTTTAATTATTATTCTGCAGATATTCATAAAGGTAAAGATAAGAATTCTGCTGGATGATCGTCTTTTGAGGCTGTTCCAGATTGAAGTGTCTGGACTGTAAATGAGCTTCAAAAAAACTGGTATGGTGAGAAAGGTTGAAGCGTTTTAGATTTGAGGTGGAGCGAAGATGCAGGTCGTGAGTATTTCCCAGTAATTAAAATTTACAATTTACAAGGTAGATCGTTAAGTATAATGAACAATTGACACAAATATCTGGAGGGCCCTTGTTCTTGTATCATCAGCATAGTCAAAGAGAGGAAAAATTTGTGATTGAACTAGCAGACTTTTAGTCTGAATGGGTAGAACGTTTTTGTGACTAGTAAGAGTGGTAGTACTAATAGTGAGAGATTCCATTTACGTGGGCATTTCAACATAATGAGGCCTACATTTTTTACAGCAGATGAAAAAAGAATGTTTACGTTATCATAAGACAGTGTCATTAAATCGATATAATCCAATTTAAGTAGTTTCATCCATCATAAGTACTTTTTAGTCAGAATTTAGAGCAGCAATGACATTATTGACGTTGTCAGGCCTACCAAGTCCACAGTCATGATAAATTTACAAGTCGTCTCCATACATGGTAAGAAGTAGTGAGATCTGTTGTATGGAAGTTGATAAATAAAGAAAATAAGAATGGAGAAAGAATACTGCCTTGCGGTACACCAGCATTCAAGTTAAACCAATCAGATAGAGCGCTGTCGATGCGTTTGACGATGATTTTGCTTATTGACGACAGCGAAGATAGGATGAGAACTAATTTAGTTCGTTGGAAGAAACATAATGGTGTAAAAGGAGAGCAACAGGAATGTCATGATCAACCGAGTTAAAAGCAGTTAACTAAGCAGTTAAGGACTAAAATTTAACTGACCACCCTCCATTGCAACTCGAGTAGCATAGAGCAGTGCTAGTGTTGCCAGCATGAAATCCAGACTGGAACTCTGACAGAATATTGTTATTATGAACCTATGTTCAGTTCCTATGAAGACAGTTGCTAGAAACTCATATATGTGTGCCGAAGAAGAATCAGAAATATAATTGTGGATATACTGGCGTTGAGCACCTCTTACCATCTGATTACACTGACCATCTGAACTTTTTATAGTGATACCAGTTAATCTTGCTGCAATTACGCTTAAATTTACCATAAGCACCATCCCGTTTTCTTATTTTAATTGCAAACTAAAATATTTTAAATACAAACTGAATAAAATATTTTATGCTGCTTTAAAAGTATCATCATAATGTAATATATTCGTACATTCTTTATTATTTTATGTCTTGACACTTTAGTAAATATCATATATTATTATATATTTTAATTCATTAAATAATGGTGTTTTTCTTTATATTTTCAAACTGTTGATCAGCATACAATTGACAATACGGTACTTATCTAAATGGGCCAAGTTCTGCCAATAAACATGGGCTGTATACATGCATAACGGATATCAGGAGTCCGTTCTACAGGCTTACATCGGAAACTATCCTACGGTTGAAGCTCTGACCCGTTTTACCCACAATTGCATGCATTTAGTTACGAATCTATGCTTCCATTCACTAGACGTAAGCTTATAAACTGCATAAATGTGTGTCATGTTTGTAAATTACATATTACTTATATTTGTAATGGATTTAAAAATAATTTATATGCATTTTAAAACGCCGAGAATTATATTTCTTTTCGATATAATGAATTACAATGATTACTTAAACACTTAACTTCTATACCAATTCTTTATTTTTTTGTCTATTTACATCCATGACCTTGCCCTGATTAACATATAAAGTCTAGGTGTTGTCTACAGCGCCTTATAATATCAATTCTACTCACCACCATCTTACCACAATTCCGATAGAGCTCTGGCACAATTACCTTGTTGTTTATGTTACATAGTTAATGTAATGTTTGAATATGAAGAAATATAATGTAGGATAAAAATACATAGTAAAACATATATACATAATTTGTTTGAATAAGTGCTTGAAAATGTTAGTCATGAATCTTCAGCAGCTTGAAAACAATTATTATAAAGAAAAAACAACAAAAATACTTTATTTCCTGAGTTTTGGACATTTAATATACGTAAGATTTATCTTGTACCTGTTTGCAATTATCATAACATGTCAATGTATCTGAGTGCCATTTGCGGAACATTCTTGGTGCAGGGTTGCCACATTAATGGCGCCATCTATTCCAGTTGGTCTGTGCTCTACATTAACATTGCTCCCAGCTATCGGGTAACATGACTCTATGTTCCATTTCAATGTTATTCAGCTGAAAGCTTTTGTTCATATAATATTTTTTACACAATGAATACGTGATAAAAAAACACATCCATTTTATAAAAACTTAATAAATTAATATTTATTAAGTTTTAAAATTAAGTTTTTAATAAAATTTAATACGCAATTTAATAACATGCAACGTTTTCATTATTTTGGAGAAATAATAATATAATTGTATTAATTACGTTACTTGTTAAAGCTTGGAAATTTCCTTTTTATTGAATTTGCTTAATATTTATAATATAAAAACTTATTTATTTAAATAAACTTATTTATCATTCTTATTACGTTATACTCATATCTGCCTGCGGGAGAATTTCATGGTACAAATCATTAAAATAGACTATTACAAATATAGTCTACATACTTGTATGTCTCTAGCGGACACTACGAGTTTATCCTATTTGTTTTTGTGTATGGTTATTTAAGTAAAAAATATTAATTAAACCCTATTTCACTTCTAGATTCCATTTTTTTATTATGTTAATACGTTACCTATATAATAAAGGGTAACTTAATTTCATATAAATAAATGTATAATATAATTGAACGACGTTTTATCTTCCATTTTGTAATTTTTTTTTTTTCTAAAACGGAAGTGTTTTTCAGTTTCATTCTAGTGTGGTTTTAAACAAATAGGTTTTGAACCATACCCGCTTGTTACATTTACTATCACCAGATATAAAACGTTTGTTATAAAATTTAGAGTTTCTCGTTCTGGGCAGTTTTTTTGTTATATTGCATGATAGTATGTAGATAAATATTATTGTAAGTAAACATAGACTTGTTATGATCAATTTAGGATCCCTTTTAGTAAACATTTGTGAATGTGAATCAAAGATGATTGTCATTCTCTCAGCTTAAATAATTAAAGATAATATAATAATCTATAATCACCACATAAAAAATATATTTAAATGTCACCGCTAAAGGTTTAAAACGTATTGGATTTGGTATACCTACGATCATAGGTATACCAAATCCAATACGTTTTAAACGTTAAAAATCATCTATAGGGACAAGTTTTAAGCTGTACACAAAGTCAAACATATATTAATAGCTGTTAATAATTTGATTGGTATAGCAAATATATATCATTATTTAAGCCGAATGCGCAAAATGTTAGCCAAATCTCTTTATCTTTATCTCTAAACATATCTATTTATGTAAACTGATATAAAGTTGAGATTATATAATTCTTTAACCGCGCCATTGGTCGAGTTTACCGCAGACGCCTAACATATCACGGCACAATGGGGCTCGGGTGCGATTCCCGGCAGAGACAGGCATTTATGTGATGAGGATAGATGTCTGTGTTTCTGGGTTTGGTCGTTTATTAAATATATTCTCAGTATTTACATGTATTTGTGTCGCTGTCTAACACCCTGAACACAAGCAAATAATTTGCTTACTTAGAGGTTAGATCAATGTGTGTAATTTGTCCTGATATTATTATATTATTAATTCTAGTAATTATGTGATATTATAAACCAATGGACATATAACTCTAAATATAACCTGTGCGTTATAGAACTTTCTAGGTTCGAGGTACTCGCATTAATTGCACCGTCTACTCAAGTTGGCCTTTGCATTAAAATCGCTTCAAGCCATCGGGTGACGTGAGTCTGCGTTGTGCCAGTTTATTTTTTCTAGCAATTAGCTGAAAGCTGGGGTTTAGTTAGGTACACTTTGTTGTTTTTGGATTAATAAAATAATCTAAGTAATGGTACTGTAATTGTAATGTATATAATATACACGTAATTAGTAGTGCCTTAATTCTTCATAATCTTAATGGTCAAAAATAAAAATATATGTAAATAACAATATAATTATACGAAATTAAAATAATTACATGAATCATTATAAATACAATACACATAGTTTGAAACATGGTAATAGCTTATCGATTTTAAAATATTCGTAAAGTCGTTTTAGGAAGAATTCAAACGGTATATATATCATAAAAATAGTGTGACACATATTGTGTCTATTATAGAAGTATAAATGGGAGAGAATTTTTTAAGCTTTTTGCCTCCCGTTTGATTTCTTTTATTTATATTCATAATATATGACCATTTACTCTGCTTGTCAGATATTCCGGTCAACCTGATAGATTTTTGTTTGGTATTAAATTAGGTCATGTATTGTCATGTATTTTTAAAAAAGATTTTTTTAATCAGCATGGAGTTCATTTTATTTTTACAAAAAAAGAATTGAAGCAATATTAATATTATACACTATTAAAGGATTACCTAATACATTACAAGAAAATAAATTATAACGTTGAATAATAATAAGGCGAAAGAGGATTTTAGGTACGAATGCTAACAAAGAAAGTATTATCCTTAAAAATATTTTTGTATTTCAGAAATGAGGGAATGATTTCTATGTTGCTAGTTTAAATGATTTCTTTATTTCACTACCATTTATTCTGTAGTATTGTTCTTGGAGAGAAATATACTTTATAGCTTAACCGAATATAATCAACTAGAATGAAATATTGTTACAAGGTAGATTTTTTTAACAATAATACATCCTTAATATTTAAAAAAAAATCTAACCTGAACAAGGTTTCACCTAATTGCTAAGGAGCTTTTAATATAATGTTATTTATCCAAACGTATAAAATTTCACAAAAGTTTTTTAACAAAATCAAACTTATTTCAAATTTATTAGGAGTATTTAATAACTACTGAATATTATTTTTGTACTTTAAAATATTTAAGTTAGCCAATAGTTATTATTATTATTATATCATTTAACAAAACTTTTAGGCACGAAAATATATGTTTATATTATTTATTTTTCTCAGAATACCACCAGGTATCTCTAATACCAGACTATAGTATATACTTCGACGTCAATAATTTGAGTAGCATGTCAGATTACATCGCTTTTTTTAATTTTAATTTCACTCCCTTATTTTACGCTTTTCACAAAATTATATTATGGTCTTAAATAATTAGAATATATATATATATATAGTAAGACAATAATAAGTATTCCAAAAAGAAATACTTAAGACCATTTTAAATTTTATGCATATTTCCTATTGAGTAAAATATTGAAAACTGTTATATTTACTCCTTTGGTTGATTAAAATAACGAACAGGTTCTAGAAATATTGTTGTATGTAAAGCTTTATTCATATTACTTATTGACATAAACAGAACTTAGTCCTTTATGGGTTTTGTACTATTTTGAGCCCATTGACTATTAAATGATTTATTCCTTGACATGATATTGTCTTATCTTTATCACATATTTTTTTCGGGCCGATATATAAGATAAGTATAATTTCTTTGATTTGTACTAGCGTTGTCTTTAAAGAAAGCTTTAGAGACAAAATGGAAGTAAAATACTAATATCCATTATATATTCATCAAAATTTCTTTATAAGGATCCTTCTAAATTAACTAACTTACTTAATTGGTATGTATTCATATTCAGGTATTAACAACATAAAAGAGGCACTATATAGCGGTGCAATATGCAACCTGCTTGAATCTTACATAGAATTAATATTACCTCTTCAACATAAAGAGTCATATCATACAATATTATGTTCTTGTGGGTTGTTTACACTATGTAACATAAAGTACCTTAATTTACTAGTATCGATGTAATAAGACTCCTTACTCTATGGCTTTAGAATGCATGTAATATCCTAATAATATTTCTTGGCTCTCATCTGGTACATTTACATTACAATTTTGTTCAAATAATTTATTTAATATTATGTTTAAACTAATATTATGACCAATTAAAATACAAACTTATATATATCGGAGTGAAGATCTCCGTTAGTGTTTTTAAAAGGTGTGACGTCAGCATTGCTACCGTCACTGTATTGTAGACTTCGTGATGGTGGTGACGTTTTCAAAATAAAACTACACGAATAATTATAGCTTCGTTTATTCAACGGACAGTGTAACAGTATCCTTATAGAGATCCGCACAGTCCGACGACTTCAGCATTCAGCAAGACTAACTCTCGGACTGTCGATCGCCCGTATTTATATTAAAATGACGACTGACATAAACAAGTTTAGTAACATCAGAATTGTTGTTTTAACGATGTATTTTGATCACTTCTTACTATAAATTGATTCTGCTACAAGCAATAACTAGTAAATCTAATAAATTATAATCCAATGTTCCTCTTTCGACGATCATGATTTTGTTTTATACAGCCTTCGCGCCGATATATAGATACAAACTAAATGATTGTTCAGAATGCAGTGAATATATCAATTAAGTCGCAATAGCCACCTGTCGATTCCTGCTAATTCATCTTTATCAGTATCGCGCAATAGCTGCTCATTAATCTCTCCAGAATGTTGGTATTAAGTCTACCAGATTACGTCATAATACCAAATATGTGTATTCTGAGATGCACTGCTTGACATTTAAGTAAAGAGGCATCATTAAGCATATTATTATACTAGAAATCTACATCATAGTTATAGAAAATATCAATTATATTTTTATTTAAGTTTATACTATTATACAGGGTTATTTGTAATTAGTTGACTACATCTTGCAGGCTCTTCTCTTCATTAATCAACATTTTTTCTACGACTTTTTAAAAAAATAAATTTTCAAAATTTAAACTTTCCCGTACAAATTGTATTTGTTGTCTCTGAACTGGCATTAACTCTGAGCGTCGGTATGGCGCCCGGGGCGTTGAACTTTTAAGTACTTCTTACAAAATACAGAGTAATACGAAAAAAATTTATTGTTTCGTTTTTTTTGGACTTTATATCAAGATTTGTAACAAGTCGTAGAACCAATATTTTTGGGATTGATGAATAGAGGCCGCCTGCAAGAGATGGTGAACTAATTAAAAATAACCCGATAAAATTAAAACACATAATAATATTTTCTCCGAACTTGTCAAATATTTTTATTAAAATTAATACAAACATACAACATTACCTTTTATATGGGTACAGATAATTAATACGTCTGACCTCGAGGTTGCTACTGCTTTTGAAACCTTTTTTACTAATATTCCAGTGACTACAACGTTATCTTTAAATTCTTCTACCGCTGCAGCTATGGGTTTACTTAGAGAGAATGTAGATCAATGTGTTAGTAGTTTTAAGTTTGAAAAAGTTAATGCTCAAGAAGTAATCAAAGTATTTAGATCAATTTGCGTTAGAAAGACTAGTGATCTTTGGGGGTTTTCTGTTGACATACTTAAGTCCATAATTGACATTGTAGCGCCAGACTTAGCATTAATATTTAATAATTGTTTAGAATATGGTATATTTCCTGATCTAATGAAACAAAGTAAAATAACTCCATTATTCAAATCCGGCTGTTCATTAGATCCTAGTAACTATAGACCTATTTCAGTCTTACCCACTTTTAGTAAGATTTTTGAGAAAATAATTCTTAATCAACTTGTGACATATTTCAGTAAAAACAATCTCTTACACAAAAACCAGTTTGGTTTCACTGCCGGTCGCTCTACAACAGATGCTGGTGTTGAGCTATTACTAAACATATTTGAAGCCTGGGAAGGATCACAGGATGCACTTGGCATTTTCTGTGATCTATCTAAGGCGTTTGACTGTGTTCAACATGAAATCCTTATAAAAAAGTTAGAACATTATGGAGTTAAAAATAAGTCCCTAGATTTAATTAGTTCATATCTTAATGATAGAATTCAAAAAGTTGATGTAAATGGAAAACGTTCCCCTGGTTCTTTGGTAAAAATAGGTGTGCCACAGGGCTCTATCTTAGGGCCTATCTTGTTCCTCATTTATATAAATGACTTACCTCACCTAGTGAGGGAAAAACATGGGATAGTGTTGTTTGCTGATGATACTTCTCTTACTTTTAAAGTTAATAGACGGCAATCTGTTATTGACGATGTAAACAATGCTCTCTCAGATGTTGTACAATGGTTTAACGCCAATAATTTGTTGCTTAATAAAAAAAAGACAAAATGTGTCAAATTTAGTTTACCAAATGTTAAAAATGTTAGAACCAATGTACAATTAAATAATGAGGACTTGGACTTGGTCAAATCTACTACTTTCTTGGGCATTACTTTAGATGAAAAATTGCAATGGGGTCCTCATATATTCGATTTGTCAAGCAGACTAAGTTCTGCTGCATACGCGGTTAAAAAATACGTCGATTAACAAATATGGAAACTGCTCGATTAGTATACTTTAGTTACTTTCATAGCTTAATGTCATACGGTATACTCTTATGGGGCAATGCGACTGACATTGATACCATATTTACATTGCAGAAGAGGGCTGTTCGCGCAATATATAATATGAGACCAAGAGACTCTTTAAGAAACAAATTTAAAGAATTTAAAATTATGACTGTTTACAATCAATATATTTATGAAAATTTAATTTACGTTCATAAAAATATTTCAAAATTCAAGAAAAATTGTGATTTACATAAAATTAATACAAGACAAAAAAATAAACTCGCTATGCCCGGCACTAGGCTCCATAAAATAGGTAAATCCTTTAAGGGTAATTGTATACGTTTTTATAATAAGCTCCCAAATGAAGCCTTAAGCCTATCATTAAATAAATTTAAATTATATGTTAAAAATAATTTAATAAAAAAATCCTACTATAGTGTAAACGATTACATCGACGACGGTATGGCCAGGGTATGAATCAGTATTGTATTGCGAATAGCTAGTAATCTCCGCAATTTGTTTTTTGTTGTAAATTATTTTGCTTTATCGACCTTCTGCATCACACCGATTCCTTAGAAGTCACTACTTGCGGTAGCATCGGGAGTCGGGTTGCCTCCCTCGCTCAAATATGTGCGAAGGGGGTGATGGCTGGCTCTTGTGTTATGCTCGTGAACGGGTGCTGCTTGCGGTGACTGGTTGTGTGGCAGGCCGAAGATTTATATATATATGTTTTTTCTGTTATTATTATTTAATTTTCGTTGCCTGAAATCATTAGGCTTCTTTTCCTATTGATTGCGACGGTTCTAGTTGTTCCAAATTTGCATTTAAGTTTGACGTTTGTGAAACAGTGATCACAATAACAAAAAATATATCCGGCTGAGTTTGTTGTGTGGTTCTTCTCAGACCAGGACGCGTTTGGAACCCTCATAGCTTTAACATTAAGATGGAAAGTGCTTTCTCAGAAGGGCTTATTACGATAAATCTAGTATCGTAATAGGCCCTCCTGACACTTCCATGTTGACGTACACAAGTGATCACTGATTATGATTCTAAGTGGAAAAGATATAAATAAAAAATAAAATAAATAATACAAGACATAGTAAAATGACGTAGTTACTTACGATCTTTTCGTACAGATACGGAGCCTACTTTTCAGTTATTTGTATATCCAAAGCGACAATATTATAGGTGTATTTGCCAGTATTTTGTCATAGTCGGAACTATACCAAATGAATAATACTTTTTTTTTAAATAGTAAAAACAAAAAGTTTTTAGTAGCATATTTCCCATTAGTATGAGAATGACGATAACTTCATAAGCACCTATTTTGGCATCTTTTATTTGTTTGCGTCTGTTTTAGTATGATGGTACTCAAAATAAACGGTTCTTTTGTAACACCGTAATGCTCTGTTTAGTGTTTTTACGGTATTCGATAATGTATCTAATGTTCTAAAAAAATCATTCAAAACAGCATTTTATATACTTTTTTAATAAATGCTTTGAAAACATATATTTATAAATAAAATACTGTGAAAATATATTTCTAAACGTGTTGAACAAATTTTATTTAGAAAAAGGAATTTGTCTCTAATTACTAATATTAATATTTACAATGAGTGAACGTTGCAGATAAAGTATGTTATTTTCCGTTGTAAAGTCAATTCTGCTCGCTGTTCTAAAATAAAATTAAATAAAATAAATATAAAAAGGAAGTACGACGTTTGTAAGTAATAAATAAATAAAAAAATCCAGAGTCATAACAACCCTCTGTGTATAACTCAAATAATTTTCCAGTGAAGGAATAGATCCCGTAACCTTTGGTTCATTCAGCATTCATTGTCACTAATAACTAGACCAACATGTATGGGCAGTTTAAATAGGACTACACAAGTATTTAATGCTTACATTTCATAATCTAAATCCATGTTCCACAGGTGGGCCTGGAGCTTTAACCTATTTCAAAGAAGGAGTTCACTTTCATACGGGTATTAAAACAGGATTTATGCTGTTGATTTATTTCTTTGCATGTTAAAGGTTACCATGTAAGGATGTCAGCTTCAAATTTGTATTAAGAAATAATTCTTTGAGTCTTAAAATATATTCAACACTTTTAATTTTTGCTGGACTCAATAGTTGAACATTGTTTTTATTTTTATCCATACTGTATTTTTTTATTTTTTGGTGTACAATAATTACCATCAAAATTATTACCATTTTTATTAATTTTTGTTTTATCTGATTAGAGCAATACTATTTAGCAATAGATAATTATGACCAACACTTCTGTTTGTGTTGTGGTGGCCTGACTCATTTAAAATACCTACTCTTGCCTTACATATTGTAAACAATAAAAAAATATTTTTTTAAATTGCAAATAACATATCTTATTACTTTTACAGTGTGTTAGTTTAATACACAAATATAAATCAATTAAAAGTATAAAAAACTTATTGGATATGGTGTCCATTGGCTGCAATACAGTCTTTTAAACGTTGAGGCCAATTACCAATAGAAGCACGCGCTCTTTCCATGAGGAAATTCTTCACTGCCCATCGTAAGGATTGTTTTAGGGACTCCAAATTATAATGGCGTTTAGAGCAAGCTGTACTCTCTAAAACTGACCATAAATCATAAGCCAGCGGATTAAGATCGGGACTAGACGACGGCCAGTCTTTAACTCTGATGAAGTCCGAGACGTTCGCTTCCAACCAAGACTGCGAGGACCGAGCTTTATGATCCGGCGCAAAGTCTTGCTGGAAGGACCATACTTGGTTATTGAACATGGTGTTATTAAGGGGCTTAACTACCTTCTCAAGAATGGTATCTTGATACACTTGTGCGGATGTTTTGATACCTTTTTCACAAAGTTATGGCTTAGTCACGCCTTCATATCTGACACCCCACCAAACCATCACTGAAATCGGATAATGCCCACGTTGTACTTTGTTCACTAATAGGAAAACTTCCGTAGAGCTATGAGCATAAAAACGGTCATTTTGTTTGTTAAAATGTTGCTCAATTGTAAAAAAAAAATTATCCGTAAACAAAATTTTTCTGCGACCACCCTTTGCGTACCGCTTCAGTAGTTGTTTAAATTTTACCACCCTATTCATCTTGAATTTATCAGTTAAGAAATGACCATCGCGTCTCTTATAGGATGCAAGTCTTGAGTCATCTCTTAGAATACGCGACATGGTTCTAGGTGCTATTTTCATTTCCCGAGATAAAATCTTTTGCTTTCGGCCAGGATTCTTCGATTTTCACTTTATCACCCACTGCATTTTAATATCGCAAAATATTGTACAATTTATTGGCGCCAAAATGAGAAAAAACTATGAACAATCGTATAAAAATGACAGATTCCAAATTCAAATGTAATATTTTTTTATTTTAAATTGTAACAGTAAATAATTACTAAAAAAAAGTTTTTTTTTATTTTTTATATATGATCTAGGGCAATGCTTGACTACATTCCACCTGTTGGTAAGTGGAATGTAGTCTTAGGTGGTAAGGCGCATTGCCCGAGCAACCTATTCACTCTTCTCTTGAATAATATTTCAATTTTTTTTCTATGATATTTCGCCGATAATTTATAATAAATGTAAATAAAATGAATAACTTAATTAAAGTCTTAATCAATAAACCCATGAGTTATTGTCCCCACCTAGCGGTTTCACTTTGTACTGACATATTTATATAACAGATGTGGTTATGTTTCCCTAAGGTATATATAGATGGCGCTGTTACAAAACATTACGAGTATATATGATCACAAATTTGTATTATTATTTTCATTTAAATTGACTTATTTGCAAATGGATTCTAAAAGAACAAATTCCAATATCAAATAAATAATAAAGAACAGTAGTTCTTAGGAAAGCAATTTAATATAATACAAAAAATAATAATGATAGAAATGAAAATATATCGCTTGCTTTCTATAAGAGAAAGAGAGAGATAGCAAAACATGTCGTGACACATTTCACAACGTGCGATAAGGAACTACGTTCCAATAACTAGAGATTTTCAAAATATTTTATTTACGTTATAAATTATAAAAAATTTTTTTTTTTTTTTACAATAATATGAGTTTTAAATAATAAACAGTAATTATAAATCTTATAAAACATTCACCACACATTTTTTTTCAAACTATCACTTCCACATGCAACGCTCCGGCACTTTGTAGTTCATTAAAAAGTCTGTTTCTGATAAGACTGACCAGTTCAATTGCAAAAGCAAAGAGATTCAATAAACTTTTAAAGATTGAGTATCTTCTCTTCCTCAATTCTCCAATCCAATATACTTTCTGTACTTATACTTTTAAGTCCGTCATTTTATCTGTTATTCCGACATAGCAGATAACGTATGTGATTAAAATAAAACAAAACATAATACTGCCTTATGGAATGCCCGAAAACAAAATCAGGAAACTACACCCTTGCCTGTCAGTATACTTGCTGCTCATCATGATTTGCTTATTTTTTATAAAATGGTCTTAGCGCTTGGGATGGGTTTCAACGAAAAAACGATAGAGACCAAAAATATCCTATTTAAATAAAGTTTTTAAATGTGACTGTTAAAGACTTTTTTTTTAACATGTCCCGAATTTTTAACAAGGTCAGGTCGAGATAATATACGGTTTTCGCAGCCATTTTGGTATAAATAAATGGCAATTGAAATTTAGAAACATATATATTATGGTTATCTTTTTACGTTTTCACTTTTGATGTGTCAATAAATTAGAGGTTATTTTATATTACATGTATTTTGTTTCTGTATTTTATAATATTTCTTATATTAATTGATGTAATAAATTATTAATATTTATTTATGTTAGTGTAATATCCCCCATAAATTAAACTTTCTTTGAAAGCATTCAAGTCACAAATATCCCAGAGTCTGATTTAAGGCAGGTATTTTGACATAAGGTCTAAAGTTATGGGTAGAGATCATATAAGCTGTGACATATTAGTTAGGAAATAAACTCTCGGTATCTTTTTATCTGTAATAACATATATCCTTAACTTTTCGTTCATATTCATTTTATTTCCACCTACCTGAAAATTTGCACATGTCATACTTTAAACTAGTAATTCTAGTTCTACCATATAATTTCGCTTAAAATCTAACCTATATTTGTTATCAAAATCCTTGAAAAACTGTTTTCAAACATTTTTATAAATTTAGAAGCCATAATAGTTTTCTTAATCCCTTTTAGTAAGGTTTCCATACTACACGTAGTACGTAGATAGCTATACTGAAAGTTACAAAAGACTGATGCCCTGCAAACACAGCAACGGATAACCATGGATTCACCGTTTTCGTCTCGCTTAACTTCATCAGTTACTTTTTATCAAGAGATCATAACACCTTGCTTATTGTTTTTCGCAGTTTTATTACATCTCGGGCCATGTTTAACTGATTTCATACTTATTGTATGGTCGTCGTTAGAGTACAGCGCACCTCCGCTCAAATAGTGTCATAAGTCAAAAAAATCAAACTTTCGAGTAAATAGCGTTTGAAAATTATACTAAGCAAAAATTTCAATTTTCGGGTCATAACTCGAAAACTAACAAAATTAGCGCTATACGCTTTTAAGTAAGTTTAAATGGTTTATGAAGATCTACCAAATGGTCGAGTTTGGTAGCTTTAAAAGATTTTATTTTTTTTATTTTTTTTTTTGACTTGTGACACTTTAGAGATAATAAAAGTAAATAATTTACAAAATATTGTCTTATTAAAGAGCTTTAAAATTACAAATTTTGGAAAATACAATTGTAAATATAAAACTAGTGGTTGTCACTAACTCAGCATTATATTATACCTAATATAAACATACTTTTTAACCCTAGACGAGTTAAAAACTAATCGAATTTAGTTTATGTATTTCACTACTGCATACGTATGTAACTCAACTGTAAATTTATTTTTGTTCTGCCCGCAACAATTGTCCGAATAGAAACTTAAATAAGTTGGTTCATGGTTGGTATGACAATACAATTTTATTTTGATAAATTTAAATTTAAAGCTGCTACCAATTTCATCTGCACCTCGGTAGCCTTTACCCTCTTGCAAAAAGTAGCATTCAGTAATACTTTGATTTACAATAGGTTTACAAAAATAACATTAGTCATGTTATTCTTTTTTCGTCCTGTATTTTCTGCCTTCAACTTGTTTATCGTGAAATTCATGTTCTTTAATTTGCTGTTAGAGTAAAAAACTGAAACATCATTCCGAGATAACTGCAAAACAAAACATTTTGCTCCCGGAGTTGATTTCGGCATTTGATACTTGTAAAATTGATGGACGTATTCGTGACACGTGTATATCTTTACTTGGTTTGCAGTATTTAACAAAATGGGAAAGCTAGATAAGGATACACTTGTTCTGTAAAAAGATGAACTTAAACCGGATAATCAAGAACTTGAAGTACATGATGTTGGTGAGAAGCGATGAGGAAGGACCTTTTTCTTACTTTTTTACGTTCTATATTGTGGTATGGATCTTTAACTGAATCATCTGTTTCTAGCTCCCCAGTTCGTTGTTATAAACATTATGTTATAAACAATACTGTTGCCAAAATAAAAAGGACTTTAAGCTTTTCCTTATCATATATAATGTCCAAACTCATTTCAATATGAAAAGTATAATAACTTTTGACTTACCTTAATTAAATAAACTGTCATATGTGTCTAACTGTCATGTGTAACTGTCAAAATCAGATTATTTAAAGTTTTGTCCACACATGTACCGTCATAAATCGACAACCAACATTCTATACAATATCCAGACAGACGAAAACCTTGCGCAAGCAGAGACGTGACACTGTATATGTTTGATAAGACAATACTTTTACTTATCGATATATTGTCACGAGCTCAATATAGGGATAAATAATCATCCTAATTAAATGACATTATTTGAGATAAGATTTTGAAGCTTTCTGAAATGAATAGTGCACTAAAAGACTATCACTAGCACTAAAAGAGATTTTCATTTTTTTTGAGTTGTGACACTATTTGGACGGAGGTGCGACATGTTCCATACACTAAAGGAATAACTATCTAGGTACATACCATATAGACAGACAGTAAAGACTAGACAGTTAATATTTTCATAGAAGGTAAAATTATTGTATTTCTGTTGCCGTTACAATAACAAATACTAAAAATAAAATAAAATAACTATTTACGGAAGGCTTCCGTACAACAAATGTACTATATTTGCTCGATATTAATAACGGCAACATTTAGATATATATAGAAAGATAATTAATTCAATTAGCTCTTGCCATTTATTTACTTAAAAAAAATATTTAAATATTAAACAAACAAAATAAATGGCACCTTTTGTTATCATTGGTAACACCACCGAAGTTTGATAAACCCACACATTATTAGAAATGGTTTCGCTGCATGATATATAGTTAGCCACTGACTGATTTCAATAAAATAAAAAATGTTGTAAACTAGTCTTCTCATATTACCTTCTAATTTATATTACTACAATTTACAAAGTAAATACAATTTACAAGCAAAGATCGGTATTGATAGATGTAACTCCTGTCTTTAATATAAGCTGGTCAAATTAAATTACATTTCACGACATTTCTGTATGGAAATGGGTTTCATTTCATTTCTCAATTACCTAACTAATGAAGCGATGAAATCGAAAACTGCAAGCTGATAAAATTAATACTTTCACTAAAGACGCGTAATTAAAATAGTAATAATTCATGCGCCAGACAGCGGCGTCTATTTAAAACTGATAAGAAGAAGAACTTTTGTAAAATAGCGTTAATAGGTTCATATAAAAACCATTTCATGTCAAATGTTTATCTTTATTAAAGATAAGAAAATGTACTTGTGGTGTTTAAAAAAAATATGAATTACTACCAGTGACTTTGTTCGCGCTGTCCTGATCATTAACAGTTCAGTCAAGTTTATATGTCACGCGAGATAACTCTCCAGTTTTATTTTCAACTACTAATAAAAAATAAACTATGTTATAGTCTGTGTATAAACTATGTAATATTATTAAAACTTAACCTGTGCAGTATTCTTGTTGTTAAGCAATGATAAACATTTATTTGTATATCGTCATCAACTTTCACGTTATCTAGTTAAGTTATGCTTGTTTTTATGTGTACACTGTTGATACTGACCTACATATAAAACACGTAAAGAAAAAATAGTCCGATTTCGTTTAAAATTTTAACAATGTACGCTTTCCATAAAAAATATATTAGGCTTTATTATGATGTAAATTTGCTCATCAAAACGAGTTTTGCCCAACATGGTTTTGGAGCTTACATAGAATTTAATAACCTTTTATTATTTAATTAATAGCTTATTGTAACTATATTTCATACTACAGTATGCGATATGTAATATATGTAAATATAGTTCTGTAAAAAAATATTTCTAAAATTTCCAATTAAATTCCTCGTTTAATACAATAACAAATCGTGTTTTCACCACTTTTAGAAAGTAACTAATATAAAACTACATTTTATTAAAAGAATACAAAAATTTATATCAGTATATATGACGGAAATAGAATAATGAAACATAAAAATAGTCAATTTGGTATAATACCCTTATATACTTACACTATAGTACTTACATTCTTATGTTACTAAAATCACAGTAATATATAATAATTATAAAAGAGCTTAGCTGATACAAAACAATAAAAAAATAAATTTTAATAAGATGTCACCACCGTCCCGATAAAGACGGTCACATATAGAATGCCTAATTCACCGAGGCGGACAGCGATACCGTAGCCCAGTTGGTAGAGCGACAGGACGGTTTCCCAGTAGTCGTGGGTTGGAATCCCTGCCGGTATCGGTTTACTTTTCAATTTATATTTATATAAATTTAAATAAGCTTAACATGGATATACATGTTTATAGATATTTTCAAACAATAGAAGGTAGAGGCATCTTTTCAAGGTATATCTATACTGCAAAGTTACATACATTGGTTAAGATTTTCGAAAGAAACCTAATAGTTGTCACCACCGTCCCGATGAAAACAATCACATATAGAAAGCTGAATTCACCGAGGCGGACAGCGCACAGTGTGTCGTCTAGAACAAGCTAGCTGGACAAAATTATTTTTTAATGGATATAGGTTGCAAACCCTCTGCTAGATACTAATATGAATGATTTTATTAATTAAAATACTGGGTTTCCAAGTATATCCAATAAAAGATGCAAAACTCAAAAATAATATGCATTCATTAAAAATAATGGTGTTTATTGCACGATTCGTAAGAAATATCAATTAAACTAATAGGTATTTAAAGCTAAATACATTATCTAACGATTAAACTAATATTATAAGAATAAATAAAACTAATTAATATTTACAACTTTAATTAAAAATTAATTAGTACACAATAAACCTATTAAATAATGACTAAAATATAACTTACTACTAAAAAAAGAATATTCATTGGATTATAATGAGGACAAACTTAGGAATTATTCATCATCACTAAGTTCATCCTCAGAAGAATCCTCAATACAATAATCTTCAGTATTAATATTTACAATATTTACATTTTTTACGCGTCTCAGTTACCGTCACACGTTCATCCGGTGGCAAACAAGCTTTCTTGGCCTTACGAAGACTATGAAATGATGGAAATACCTGATGTCCAGCCAGCATACTCCACTTCCGCGTCTGTTTGTAGGCGTGACTAGTAGATTTAAGAGCCTATATAACACGCAAGTGCCTCATCACTTGTAAGGCACCTTTGCTGCTTGAGGTCACTCGACTTTCGTTCACTGAACTTTTCAGGATTCTCACTAACTTCTCGAATTAGTTTTGCGACGTTGCGTTTGCCTGATTGACGAGACGCTATTTCAGCAGCAACCAAAAGCTCCTCAGAGCTTCGTAACTGAACCAAATCATCGACACGTCGCCGTTTGGTTTTGGCACTTGCGTTTGCCAGGTCCACTGGCGGTCTCCCGGGACCAGGCAGTGAATGTGATGACGTTGATGCTTCTGCAAGGTCATAAGACACATTAAACTGTAAGTTTTCATTTTCTAGCCACTTAACATTATAAGCTAAGAAACGATCCCGCATTCGGTAAGAATTCTCCCATTTCTCCGAAACTTTCGAAGAAAAACGGGAAATTATATTCTTGATGTCCTTCACAGATGCTTCAGTTATGCCACTGAGGTCATGTTCTTGTAAAACAAACATGAAAAGCGCCTTATTTCGGTCACTTTTTGTATGTTTCACCCATTCTTCGAAAAGCTGCATTTTTGAGACTGTAAAACTGCTACTTGAAAAAAAAATTAATAACAGCTTTTGTGCAAAAATGTGCAAAAAAAAATAGTTTTATTATAATTTAGAATAATGTGTCTATCAACTGAAAAAAATACAGACCGGGGATACGTGAGGGTTTTTAGTAATAGTCTTTTGAATTTCAATTTCCGACGACTAAAAGGAAAACGCAACTTGCGGCGCTCCGATTCTAATTTAGTATGAATATAATTTTATTGTAACTACATAAAAAAAATGTACATACCCTTAGTAATAGAATCCATCACAAAAATTTACCACAACTACTAAAATAACCTTAGGAGATGCAATCGCGTCAGTAGCAAAAATGCGAATAATATTATGCATTTAACCCAATTGTCTTATATACTACCCTCATTAACGATGTTATGTATGATTTATGTCAAAACAATTGTTGTTGGTGTAATTACCAACTAATACCCTAATTACCCCCACTAATGTTTCTAGGAAATCTTAAAGTTGTTTTTGTCCAGCTAGCTTGTTCTAGACGACACACTGTGCAGCGGTACGGTAACTCAGTTGGTAGAGCGACGGGACGGTTTCCTAGTATTTGCAGGTTGGAATCCCTGCCCCTTTCGGTTTATTTTTCATTTTATATTTATATAAATTTAAATAACTTTAACATGGCTATACATGTTTACAGATATTTTCAAAATTAAAAATAAAAAAAACATGGAGGCTCTACGTTCTTAGTAACGGATAATTACTTTGATATATGTTACGGAACCTTGTGAATTCCCATGTTTATTTAATCTATACATATAATAAAATTGTCATTGATCGATTTCTGTACATGGAATATATTAAAAAAAAAACAATATGGAGGCTTTTATAAGAGCAAGAGAATGGTTTTTCATTCGTCTGTTTGTTTGTGCACATAATTAAATTAATTTAGTATTGCTGGTTGAATCTAGAAGATATACTGAAAGTAAGTCAGTTAAATTGTAATCCACCCCTAATAGTTTCTTTGTTTCCGGACACACAGTTGAGGATACACATCAAACTCACTAATAGTAATTTTGGTTTATATAAGTGAGAGGGTCCAAGGTATTTAATAAGAAATATTTGTTTTGATAGTTACACCGAAAAAATAAATTATTTAAAAACATTTTAGCATTATTATTGTTAACACAGTCTTATATTGAAATTTCATATTTACAGTTAAAAAAAAACATTAAAAATACTGTTTTAAACAAATCTCACTCACGTATAATTTCATTTAAACTTATTTTTAACTTTATGGCTCGATTTTTTTGCAGCAATATCTACAAGAAGGCAAAATGTACCCTTGGTAAAGCAGTTAACTAATCATCAAGGTATACAAGGCCCAGCATTAGAGTTGCTTAAAGATTATCATAAAAATAGATATAATTCGGTATGCATAGCCGATGAGTATAGTGAACTAATTCCATCTACCCTAGGAACAGCTCAAGGATCAGTTTTGGGCCCTACGGAGTACTTAATATATGTCAATGACATGTGCAACATAATGCGTCACGGCTCTGTGTATCAATTTGCTGATGACACATGTTTAATCACCGCACATCATAACATGGAAATGGCAAGAGATATGATGCAAACAGATTTCAATAATCTGTGTAAAGGGGCGCATGATGTTGACCTTTATATAAATTATTCAAAAACTAAGCTTATGTACATACACTCACCACATAAAAAAGCTAACTTCATTCCAAGCATTGTTGCGCATGACCATAGCTGTATGCATGGACGTCACACCCCATGTGTATGTATGTCAATTGAAACGGTTAGTCAACATATATATTTGGGCCTAAAAATAGACCAGCATTTTAACTGGAGTCCTCATATAGATGAAGTTTGTTGTAAACTCAGAACTATTTTGGCAAAATTTTATATACTTAAACATAAACTTTCATATAAAACTCTAAGACTTTTGTACATGTCACTTGCAGATTCTATTATAAGTTATGGCATCTCTTGCTATGGCAGAACTTATAAAACTCATCTAGAAAGAATTTATAACCTACAAATAAGAATATTAAAATCAATAGTCCCACTGAAAATTAAATATAAATTTAGACATAACTACGACCATTTATTTAAACACTGTAGCTAATTAACGTTTACGAAAGAGTAAATATGAACATTATAGCAGAATATCATAACAAAATTAATGTGCTAGGAATAAATGACAGAGTTGATTTCATGCGAAATCTATCATATTTACCATATTTTACTGTACCGAAATATAATAATGTATATGGAAAGAGAATTTGGTCCTACATCCTGCCTTGTATGCTAAATAAGTTACCAAAGGAGTTGATAACTGAAATTAAAAACCATAATTTAAAACAAACAAAAAAAATTGTAAAGGACTTTTATATTAATATGTAATAAGAACTTACCACACTCACAAATGTAACATTTTAGGTATGAACTTTGTCTCTTTTATTGTTTCTTACTTTTGATAGTTTAAGATTTATTTATTAATTTTTTGTTTTATATAAGTATCAGATTGTCTTAAGAGCAAGGTAATGTTATATCTAATTATTTAGTTACGAAGCATGTGAACCCCATAAATGCGACAATCTTTTCATAAGATTTGTGTTTATGAATATGTAATTGTAATATTTGAATGTAATAAACAGAAATAAATAAAAAAAAAAATAAATAAAATCTACTTCCAATAATTTTAAATAACTGGTCTTAAAGTTTAGGACGTAAACAAAACTCAAAGATTTCATAAATCAATATCATATTATATTTGTCCTAAGTTTATCTGTAATTATTAAAAAAAAATGATTCCATTAATATCGTATAATATCAAGAATAGTTTGATAAGCTATTAAAAAAAATAAAACATTTTAATTTTAGTTAAATAAATGATCAGAGACTATTACATACAATTTACAATTCTAGATCCTAGACCGCGCTTTGATAATAATAACAATATCCTTCTATATATTTACTGTTTATTACGTATATATATATATATACACGTATAAGTACATATATATATATATATATGTACTTTTTATCATATGTTACTTTCCTTTATTTAATCATGTAATTTTTAATCAGACTTTATCTGATTAGTTTCGAACCTATTCGGGGTTCCTATTTATGATCTCGAAGCATGGTGGACTCGCGGCGTGATATTAGTTCATAATTATAACCGGGTAAATATATATTTAATAATAATGGTTCATGGAAGTTTAAATACAAAAATATCTATCTAACCCCTGAGTAATCGAATTTTTTGGTTGTGTTAAGGGTCTTAGACAACGGTACAATTAGGTAGAAATACACATTATAATATACTATAAACATATTTAATAAGCTGACAAACCCACAAACAGATATCTATGATCATCACGTACATGCCCGTCACAAATCGAAGCCGAGCCTCATTGCATTGCCCCGAGTCTCGACCATGGGGTGAGACTCTACACTCTACACCTCAAGATACTGACATGGCGTTGTGATACTGTGAGTTTGTGCCCAGTATCTTAGAAATTGTTGGAGGCAAATTATAGATTACTTGACTTTCTGATATTTCCGAAAATAAGTCAGTTAAAAATACTTTCCCTCTTATCATAAATACGAAAATATAAATTCTATTGCTGCAAAGAATCCGAGTCGTCGGATTGAAAATAAAACCGTTAAAAAATTGTTTTATTTAAATTATATATCTCATTTATGTATTTCCTTTGAATTAACATTAATAGCAAATGTAATGTTTCATTCATATTACTAAATCTAAAATATATTCAATAACAAATCAACTTCTGATTCCTAAGATTCCTTTGGATTGTTCTTTTACCGATATAAAATATTTATTATACGATTAGTTCTATTTTCTACTTTAATTATGAGATCAATATATTTAATACGTGATTATGTTATCGTATTGTATTGCTATTATAGCAGTGTCAAACTGGATTTTATAAACCATTTATTGATTTATTATAAATTAGCTTACAGACTTAAATCACATCCTCTTCGAACGAATTACTGAAGATAATTGCATTCCACACTCAATTCCCTATCAATGAAACATTCCAGTGATTCTACATACTTTGAGCAGCTGATTGTGATTACTCGTTTAAAAGTCTTTTCATTATTTATTACAATATAAAAGTCACAAAAACTTCGACATTCAAATATATTATTCATTATTTGTTTATAAAATGCTGAAATATGAAATAACAAAAAATAATAAGGGTGATTCTGTGTTTTAGTTTTCAGTAAAAAAAACTATAAGCAACCCCATGATCTTAATTTTGTAAAGACTTTTCATAAATTTTCCATAAATGTACGTGAGTATATGTGTACGTGTGGACTAGTGATAGTCCATGTAACAATGACATCCAATTTCCAATGTATTTGAGTGGTATTTGCGTAACGGTTTAGGTGCAAGGTAGGGTACTCACATTAATTGCGCCATCTGTTCAAGTTGGACTGCGTTTTGTATTACTATGCGTTTAGGTAGATCAGGTGACGCCAGGTTGTGCCAGTTTAATTTAATGTAGCAATTAATTTAAACCGACTAAAACATAAAAAGCATAAAAAAACATTATTTGTATTTTATATATTGAAAATATTTTACTGTGTTCTATTATATATATTATATATCATGGTGGCTTATAACGTTCAATTAAATTGAATATTTTATTAACGGTTTACTTTTCTAAATCTGAAAACATTAAATAAAATACTACAATCAAAAATATATTTTCAAATAGGAAATTAATTATTATAATCGGAGATTATTTTTTCAGTAATTGGAGACATAAAATGTTATTCATTGTTTAGACATTAATTTTTAAATATTTAGAACTATATTGTATTGTAAGTATACTACATAACTATAATCCAACATTAAGTGACCTAAATCTAACACAAGGTTCTAAGTCATCAACATTATATGAATAAAATTAATTATTGTAAAATTATGCTAAGTATAGTGATCAGACATCTGCTAAGTTTCTTATTAACCAACATTATATACCTTTAACTAAAAAAAATAAAAAAGTTTTAATAGATAACAATAGGATTATACGATATCTTATATCAATACCGTGTGAGTGTTGTAGCGATTTTAGACCAACTACAATGCTCACAATATAAGAATAAAAATTGATCTCAGATTTGAATATATTTATTATATATTTAATAAACATATTCCTTGATATAATTTTAGAGCTATATTTATTATGTCCATATAATAATTTAAATATATCAATATGATTTAAATAATAACGTAATTACAGGAAATAGAAGCAAAGACAGATCAAAGTAAAATAGCCTCTTACCACAAACTGCATCGTTTGTTAACCGTTACCTTAGCAGAGGATCGTCTTGTTTTTCCCGTAGATCTTAAATCCCTCTAATTTTATAAATTATTTTTATAATTAGTTTTAAGGTTTATAGCCATACCCTTGATTTTGAAAGTGCATTAAGCCTACTGAGTTCACAGTTATTGTTCAGACCATATATATTTTCTTATTAACTATATAATTATAATATTTCTAATACCTAGGTATTATTTTTCTAACCAAAGCTGAGTCAAAGCAACAACAAAAAATATATGTTTTTAAATTTTTAATTTAATTTTTTTTCTGCTTTTTAAAGTTATGTTACTGATTTCTTTATGGGACTGAATGAACCTACGGATATACAAATTCTCAGTTGTTTAAGTATTTCTATCAATCTATCCTAATATTACAAAGATTAAATATTTGTTTATTTGAACTGAACAGGCTCCGAAACTACAGAACTTATGGAAAAAATATTTTACCATTAGAATCCTACATTATCTCTGATGAGCATAAGCTATATTTTATCATCACCATCATCACTAATATGTTAATGAGGAAAGATTTGATTGTTTGTTTAAATTGAATAGGCTCCGAAACTACTGGACCGATTAAACAAAATATTTTACCTTTAGAATCCAACATTATCCCTGTGATGACCAAAATCTAGATTTAATACGAGAAAAATTAAGGACCCGCGTGAAAATTTTGACAATGTAATACATTATAAATGTATTAAGTAACATGATTCAAGACTTTTTCATGTTGCCTACATGAAAAAGTCTTGAATCGAATCGAATCGATTGAATTGAATCGAATCGAATCGAAAAGTATACGAATATTAATAAATATAAACATTTAGAGTTAAAATGATTTACAATCACTAATAATACTATGGGGCAACAGCCCCTGACTCTTTATGACTACAATCATAACCCATATAAAAATATTTTTTACAGTCTACATAACAAGACTTTTTTTCCTATGAAGCGCGGGCAAAACCCGCTGGGAACAGCTTGAACAATTTTGCATAAGAACTTTTCACCCACACCAATAAATCTTCAATATCTTTAAAATGACTGTTTATACTTCGACCAAGCATAGCTAAGAACAATCTCGACGAATATAGGTTTTGATTAAACAAACCACATTCAAATCCGTTAACGCATTTGGCCGCTACATTGTCACAGACAGACACACAGATACACAGATCGATAGGTCAAACAATTGCAATTTAGTAACCTCATAGCAAAGAGGTCCTGATAGCGCACGTCACCCTGTGTCATTTTTATTGTACGGTAATTTGTTGTACAAATCAGTAAAGTTATTTAGTAAATTGTAAGTTATTATAAATATGATGAATATTTTTTAAACAAAAATAATATTAGAGAATGTCTTTATTTTTAGTTAAATTTGTTGTCGTAGTAAGTACAAATATTTTTTTAGTATGTGACGTCTTAGAAAGCGTTCATTAATTAATCTCCTAAAAAGTAACAAATAATTCATTTCGATAGTGACTAACCATCGCAGATTTTAGATTAATTTTATTATTAATTTAGTTTATTTAATTTAATTCATTTTCTTCCGTAATTAATTTTAATAAATAAAAAACTAAAAGGTAAATAAAGTATAAATAAATAAATAATATATTTTTAATTATATTGTAATTAAAATCCAAATGTTTCCATTTACAATATAAGTAATCTTCGCAGTGAAAATAATATTATAAAACATATTAACATATATTATGATGCTTTTAATGCCGTAGCGTAGTGTGACAGGTAAACAAAATTTTCCAGTACAATAAGTTAGTTTAAGTAAACACTTAACTTAGAATAATGCACAATATTTTATCATAAAACGTCCCGTAATTTTCTAGTAATGTTATTTTAAAAATATGTGAATAAGAGAATTTCACAGCTTATTTACAAGATGAAGAACTTATTTTATTATGGATATTCAGTTTACCTGTCATAATCTTTTATGGTTAAATTGATATTATTTTCTAGCATGTCAATGGTTAACTTTATAACAATAGCTCTTAATAATTGCAGCATCATTATTGTATATTTAATATAATATTTGTTAAAACCATAATAATAGAGACACATGTACGTAATGTGCATTTGCAATGTTTTAAAAATTGACACAAATTTAATTATACGTTCTGATTGGGTTATACGATTTCGAAATATTTCCTCAAACTACGTTATTTAATTGAACATCATTTCATTACATTGAATTAGTAGTTTTCGCACGATATATATAAAAGTAAATGGATTAAAAAATAATAATTGTTCTACCATAATACTTTTACCAACCATGACTTCTGGGAAACCGTCTCGTTGCTGTAGCAATTGATCTACCGTATCGCTCCCCCCCCCCTTGATAAATTTAGCATTTTATATATTATGTTACGAAGGTTACACCTATTAGGCTAATTTGAAAAATCTCAACTTGTGTGTTGGCTTGTAGGTTTAGTGATTAGTGGTCCTGTTGTTGAGCCAATAGTTGTGGATTCGATTCCCTCTCGGGAAAGCTGTTTCTGTATTCCACAGCTGTTTGTATTCCTATTGTTGTTTCGAATATTAGCGTTCTTTGTGTTCGTTATCTTTATTTTTGTAAAACTTTCACTGCCACACAGAGATTAGTTCTTTAATGCGGAAATAGTTAAAAAAAATGGCTGCAGTTTAGATTCTCCTTATTCTTCCTTCCCGTTTTCCTTTATTTGGGGTAAAGTCCTATTATCTCTTTTGCCGCTATATCCATTTTTTTTATGTCGGAAAAAGTGATAACCGGTGTTTATATGAGACTACCCGGCAACATAGATGACTCCACCATTACTGAGGCTAAGCAGCTTGCGACTGGAGTATTTACCTCTTCTGCTCGCTCCGACATAAGGATGGAGTTAATTTCATTCCCTGCAGCCGTTAAAAGTTCCGTTTTGCAATTTAGAATGTTATTCAAACAATGCCACAACTAAAACTTATAAACGTCTTAAGCTTATTTAGAATTTAAATAATAATAGAAAACAATATTTATGATATGTGCAGCATTCTTACGTGCGATCTCTGGAATAACCCCTGTTGGTTTTATTAATTGAGATACCTCATCATTACGTCTTTCGTTGTAGTTAGCATTCTATAAATAATAGTCCTTTAACCTTTTCTGGTTACACTTCAGAAAAAATATTAATTACTTTGATTAATATTTTTTATTCTATTTATTATCAAAAGAGTTTCATACATAATAAACATAAATACTGCTATATTTGGAAAATGAAATGATTAGAGAAAGTTGTTCCTACATTACCAAGGTGCTCTTGACATAGCGAAAGATAAAAAATGTTCAAATATATTGTAACTAAACGGTCATTGATTGTGTGGGCATGTACGAATGGGCAGGAAAATGTTATATTGTAGCATTTTCTGTACACAAAAGAATAAATCCTACATGAATGTTTTGAATTAAATACTTTTCACTATTTTTATCCCTTTTTACATTAGCAAATTTGTTGGTTGGTCGAGTGGTTAGCGCAGACGCCTAAGTTATAGCGGCGCATTGGGGTTTCGGGTTCGATTCCCGACAGGACAGGCATTTATGTGATGAGCATAGATGTCTGTATTTCGGGGTTTCACATTTATTAATTTTTTTATTGTATTTTTTAATTGTATTTTTATGTATTCGTATCGTTGTCTAACACCCTTAACACAAGCAAATAATTTGCTTACTTCGGGGTTAGATCAGTGTGTGTAATTTGTCCTGTGTATTATTAGTGTTATTATTTTATATACATGACAATATCGTCACCAATTATATAAAAAATGGTCTGATTAACAAATGTCATGTCAGTCTGCATTTGCAAGTAGTATTATGTTTTACCTAATATGTTTTTTAGTTTGAAAATAATATGATCTACCTATTGTTTTTCTTATGACACTTCAATATACAGTACATTTCATTCAAATAATCAAATGGATACAACCACAACAGAACCTGCGTATAGGCCGTGTCTGTTTATTTGTAGATATGCAAATATAGAGAGAGCAACAAAGGAATGTTATTTTAGTGCGAGCAATCAAAATACTAATTCTCTGTTTTGCGAATAATATTTCCTCTGTAAATTTTCAGTTTCCCTCTAGCTAAAGACTACAGGATAAAATTTACAATTCTATCGATGTCTAAATGACGAGAAGGTTTTTTATAATTCCACAAAATCGTAGTTTACGGCGATATAAGACTTTCATAACACTTAGACGAAAATTAAGATTGCGAACCTCTTGAAGAATGAAAGTTATCACATATACTAATAAATCAAAACGGTATGGATTCAGTCAATGACGAAGGTAGTGTATATTTTACTTAGTTGTAATATTATATCTATATAGTGTACCATCATAATATGCATTAAAAACAACCGTTTTTTATGTTTATTCTTGTATACCATTACTATAGTGAAATATGCTAAACATTTTTTTGGCCTATTATGAATTACCAAAGACATTTTCAGTTTTAACGTTCATAGTGCCTTTAAAAAAATAATTTAAATATAAACATTATGCTAAATACACATTTCATGAATTTGTATAATTGAAAAATGTGCAAAAAAGAGTATTACTTAAATATTCCGGAACTATTGTATTAAGAAAAAACGCAGTAACGCATATTATACAGTATATAACATGTGTCGGTAGAAGTCACGAGAAGTATTTATTTTAGGCAAAGTAATCAGTATACGTTTATACGTCGTAAAGTGTTGTTTGTGTTCTTAGAGCCATGGCTTCTAATACAGAAAATTCAACTATTACTAAAAGGTCAACGTCCGGGTGCCATACCTACACTTCGAGTTAATGCTTATTAGTTCATGATGAGTTAATGCTTATGAGTTCATAATGTTAATGAGTTCAGAGGCAATAAATAAATTATGTAGGGAAAAACTTAAATTATAAAAAATATTATTTTTAAAAGTTGTTGAATAAATGTTGTTTGAATTAATATAGAGAGGCTGCCTGCAAGAGGTGGCAAATTAATTACAAATAACCCTGTATATCTACCGAGTCAAAAAGATCAAAAGATGTTAATGTTTATTTTATAAGTGATCTAATCCTGTTTGAATAATTTCGCACGTTTTAGGATTCTCTATCACACTTTTTGCCTTTTTGCAAATTTTGCTCATTCTAGAATTATCTAATTTTACTTTTCACAATATAAATTATTTGCTTAAAATAATAAGTGAATTATTTTTTATAAATAATTTTATGGCTCAGTAGGTATCTGAAAAATAAGGATCAGTTCTATATATTGAACCAATAAAGTGCAGTGAATGTGCATAACATTTCAGAATAATAATAGTAAAATTGAAAAATCTTTTGAAATCGAAACTTTAAAAATATATATTCTAAAGAAAATATTTTTAATGGTATAATATCGGCCACTAAATCGTCTTCGGGACTTAGTTTGTTTATCTGTTACTAATTATTATCACACCCAAAAACTAGAGAAAAATATGTGATTTAAAAAAAATGTGATGTTTAAAAGAATATATAACAACATTTATAAGTTTTTAATGTCGACAAATTTTATTTCTATGGAAAAATACAAAAAACTGGTTTGTATTTCTAAAAAAAAATGTGTAGAAAGGAAAACTATATTTCGTCACTATTTTATATATCGATATATTACAAAGTCTTCTATGCTTCATGGCGTTAAATCATCTGTCTAATAATAAATAGATTAATATAAGTGAATCGTTAACTACCTAATGAATGTAAGAAATTTGTGCCCCATGCATTTAACTTAAAAAATAGTCATTTTATAGTCATAGTGTGAAAAAACGGGATTCAACTTTATAATAAAATTTATGTCTCATTTTAAGGTATGTTGTCAGTCTGCTTGATCCGCCTTTTTATTTATATTGGAACATGTTTTTTTTTTCTCAATATAGAATAATAAAGTACCTTAACTTCGGTTTCTAAATTATCATAGTTGCTTTTCGTTCGAAATATTATTCTACCAACTAACTACATTTTAGTCTAGTAGAAGAAGTATGTTCTGAAATTGTAGAATATTCGATTAGACTGTTAGACTAAATAAGCAAAATCTTAACAACCTTGCACAATCAGATTTAAGAAATAATTAAAGTATAACTTTTTCAAATTTAAAGTTACCTTGATTACATATTTTAAAGTAATATTAAAATACCCTCACCCTCAGCTATATATAACCTTCTTTAAGATAACAGGGCAACTTAAGAAAAAATGGACTTTCAACTTTATCTTTACGACAGGTTTTATTACAATTATATAATTTAGAGTTTCTTATCTTTTTCAATGAAACTTTCTTATCTCCATAACTGTACATTTACCAAAATTGTTACAACAAGCGATAGCCAGTTTTACAAATATTTGAATACTAACAATAAAGATTTTTTCCAACCTGTTTTAGGAGCCAACAAGTGTTAAGATTACACGATATGATTAAACGTTAGTGCAAAATGCTAGTCCTGGACTCTGATAGATGAAATACAAGTGTTATCGAAATACATTGTATTTTATTTTCCTATTCGTTAAGCCTAATAATATTTAGGTTAGTTTCTTTGACGTTTTAAAAAATTTTAATAAATATAGAATGATAAATAAACCAATGCGAACCCGCGCGGTCTGGGAAACCTTTTCTTTCGTCTTTTATATAAATGTCCACTAAATTTCGGCAAAATAAGTTGTTTTTTATATACAAAATTTCATAGCAATAGTGCATGGAAATGGTTGATTAAATTTAATTTCTCTTTAAATTACGTAACTAATGAAGCAATGTAGTCGAAAACTTCAAGCTGATAAAATTAATACTTTCACTGAAGAAGTACTAATTGAAATTGTAATAATTTATGCGCTAGACAGCGGAGTCTATTTGAAACTGGTAAGAAGAAGTGATTTTGCAAAGAGCTTTAACAAGTTCATATAAAAAGTTTTTCAGACTGTTTAATATTTATTTTTAACAACAGTAATTTAACATATTATTAATTGTTATAGTATATTAATCACTTGCTTTTTTAGTGGATTTACCCAAGCTGCCCTTCAAGTAAATACTGGTCAGATAATACACAAGACGGAAGAGCTCGACGATGGCAGGACGTTTTCTCACTTACTGAACTTACATTTTTATATTTCGTAGCGATTTACACATTTTTATACATAAAGAAAATATAAACTCTTTACTCGCATGAATACATGTTGTTTCTTTACATACATTATAAGCTGTATTAGTATGTGCTGTATAATCTCTATAATTGATTTCACAGATCACAAACTTTTCAGTAGTTTTGTTGTGAAACAGTTACAAGCATCCACGATTGTTTTTATTTGTGCTTTGTTATGTTCTTATAAATTCGTAAACTCTTTTAATATAAAATGAACCTAAATCTGTTTTTTGAAGTAAATTACTTATGTAACCCTATACTAATTTTTAAACTATAGCGTTTCATTAAATATTATTATTTAAAAATTCGGGAATTAATGCATCCGGAACGGATATCACATACCTTTCATTTACCTGACGTTTCGACCAAGTTGCACCGGCCGTGGTCACAGGCTGACTGTCTTAGCGGTGCAGGCTCTCCGTCGTCGAATCCGTGGGGAAGAAATTTCTTCATCCAACCGCACATTCGTTATTATTAACATTGTCTGTCCGCCACGTATCGTCACATACTACACTCACAGTATCCCTATCCAGGTGTTTAACCGAATACGCAATAAAGCGAGGTGTTATAGTGTTTACAGTGAAAAAGTGGTTACAGTGGTTCCACGATGCCGATAACTTAAATCCAACTTCCCGATTGAAAGTTCTGTTTTTCTTGATTTCAATTGCTTCACGTAGAACTCGAGCATAAAAGTTTCGTTCTGTGGAGAGGACCTGGGTACGATGAAATTCAATCCAGTGATTGGTTGGTTGGTTGGCCTATATAAGAACTACCGCAGCTGCAGTTTATGTTATTAAAACCTGGAGTTTGTAGCGGTAATACATCCCTTGGTGTGCTTACGATGTTGTGAACCTTTATGCCGGTTTATAAACTGTCGAGATGGAGTATTTCTTTAAGATGGAGCCGATCTTATCGATTATTCCTTTGACATAAGGTATATAGGCTGGCTGTCTGTTCACCTCTGGACGCTAAGCGTCCGATTCCGTCCGTCTAAGCGTAACGATTAAAACAATCAACCAGAAGACGTAAGACGTCTTCTCGTTGGTTTCCCTAACCTGATATCCGTTATTTTTCAGTACCTCCTGAACATAGTCAAAATTCCACTCCAGATGTTCAGGGTCACACAGATCGTAAGCTCTATTCTTGAGAGAGGTTGCACGGACTACAGGTGTCGGTGATGGTGATGAGACGTGGCGTGTAGGTACTTATCTGTATGAGTAGGTTTGCGGTACACACAGTGTGTCAAGGACCCGTCTGACCTCACGTTTACTTTAAAATCTGGGAATAGGAATTTTTAAATTCTTTAAATATAAATTTCTTCATTTTGCAATCGTTTTGACCAAGTTCCGCGAGGTTCATTTAGTCTAGTTAGTAGAATTAACAACAGTCATATATATTTATATACATAAAAATATATAAGAATACATTGAAAAATTGGCTTGATCTCGTTTAAATCAGTGTATACGATGAAATCATGGTTTTCATCTAACAAAGAATTAAAGTTATATCATATTTTTTTTATTGGAAATAATATATATTTTTTAGGTTTTATTGAACACTAATTTAAATATAAAGATTTTCGGAACTAATAAAGAATTGGGTTTTCTTACTTATTTTATTAATAAAACTCTTATTACTATAACATGTGTTATTTAACTCTTTAAAAATAGTATTATTAATACGTCTATTTCGCTCTCAAATAAAATAATAACAAAACTAATGAATATCCAAAATTATTGGTAAAGGACACAAAGAGTTTATAAAGTAATTATCTAATTTAAGGTCCAAAATAGATATTTAATATATACACTCTTTTTGCTATATAGTATAGGAAGAAATGGAAGAGGGAAACAAAGTTATAAAAAGGTATAAAATATGAAAATATAAATTAATTATAAAATCCTTACCTTATTAAAATCACACAGACAATACTAATTATGTAATAACCTGGCTAGGACAAAAATATGCAATACAAAATACATATTAGAAGAAAAAGATCTACCGGAACGTAACCAAAAAGATAATGTTAGGAAACTTGCCAATTCCTTGTTTACTCGTATGTTACATAACTTGATAACTATAAGTTGTAAACTATAGAAACCAGATACACGTCTGGAATACGAGTACTAGTTCAAAAATACTTATCAAAACTAGGCGATATACAATATAATCCGCATTTATGATATTTTTGTTGAAGGTACCAATCCAATGCTATGTTTTTATTGTTTTATTTAAGTATTCTTTTTAGGCAAGAATATATGTACACATAAATATACTAAATATTTCGGCTATAAGTATACAAATATTCCGGCTTTGACGGATATATACTGCCGACTTATGCTTAAGTAATGTTTTTTTTTTTTTTTATTAATTTCTACTTTTATACACAGCCACGTCGCCCGTGCACTTTTCGCATTTGGTTTGTATTTTGCATATTAATTGTTGAAATTTTGAGATAACATACTCAAAAAGGAGTCTATTACTACAGGTACCTTAAAAACTATATTAGTAAGGTAAGTCCTTTGCACAGCAATTACACATACTTTTATATAAATATTATATATATATATATACATATATATATATATATATGTATTTTTTTTATTTTTATTTATTTATTTATTTATTTATTATTGTACAATATTATAATGTGAAGTATAGTATAAGTATTTGATGTATAATAAAAAAAAATATATTATTAAAGTTAGTATGCATAATTATGCTTAAGTTAAAGTTATATTCTATGCTTAAGTTATGTCATGGTTATATAATGCTTAAGCTATGTTCCTTATTCTGGGGGGCCGTCGCCGGGAACCTCCTCGTGTGCCCGTCTGTTTCCCTTGTTGCTCGGATTCGTCCGGTGGCATCGGAAGCGGTACGGGCCGGTGCTCCCTGGGCAACAACGGTTAATGTGATCCTTCGGGTTTGCATTAGCCGTTGGCTAATACTCGGCGCGGTGGGGGTCGGCCATGGGGGTTTGTGCCCGGTTCATGGCTGGCTGGCGGGCAGGCTGCCTTTCGGGGTGGTCTGTCTGCGGGGGGGCTCGGGCCTCTTTCCATCGTTTGATCACGTTGGAAAGTTGGCCTGGGCGTTGAGGGTGGGAGGGCGCAGGCCCTCTTTGCCGGGGTCGGCTGCGGAATTACTCCTGGTACTTCTCTGATAGCAGAGTGGACTGTGGAGTGGTTCCGCGGCTGTGTGGGGGGGTCCGCGATTAGGGTCTGGACCTCTTTCCACCAAGCACTTTAGAGAGGGTGCTTGGTGGGGAGACGGTCCGAGACGTTGCCTGGATTAATCGTTGCCGAGCGCGACGCCACGGTTGCGCTTGGTGATGGTTGGTATGGGCGTGGTGGGTTCCCGACTTATGCCTTTTTCTTGCTGGTCTCGGCTGATCACCGTGGCCGGCGGTAAAGGCCTGTCGGGTTCGACGTTGGGCCCCCTACGTGAGCGGACTCACGTTCGACTCCAGTGTGTTGCAGTGAGGCTGTCTGCGCATCACTGGGTCTTATGGGAGTGTGCTCTTCCAGGGGGTCTGACCGGTGGTCTCCTCTCGGGAAGATAACCGGCGGCGGAGCTGGACACGGTCAATGGTCGAGTCGGTCTGTCCAACTGGCTCGATTCTGAGACTGAGTCCAGCTAGAAGGGGGTCTCGGCCCCCTTCAGAGGCAGCAGGCTTGGGTGGGGGGAAGGGGATCCCTCCACGATCTATCAAGCCTGCGAAAAAGGGATGGGTGCTCCTCGTTGCGGGGTGCCCTCTCCGTGGATCACGTCGGGGCATCGCGGTGAGTGCGAAAGCGATCCCGTGGTGTCCCATTATGACGGCGGGGGCAACCGTCAGGTTTAGTGAGTAGGAGTCTCACATAACCACCTCCATCATCCCCTTGATGGAGGTGTGTATCCATGAGGATTCCTGACGTTAAAAAAAAAAAAAAAAAAAAAATGTTTCTTATTCTAGTATAAATGCACCTCTTTATTTAACCAATTTATTGGAAGCCACAACCATATTCAAGTCATATACACCTGCACATTGCAAAGGAATGTTAATAAAACAATTTAACAAAATATACGACCTAAGTCCTTAATATATATTTTTTACTTTAATGTTTCCTATAAATACAATCTTAAAACATTACATTAAACCTACATTTCGTTATTTATATAAATAAATCAATAATTACAATATAATCCATACAGGCATTCAATCCAGCGAACCTCTAAGAGACCGTCTAATCGCTACTAATTGAGCGACGGGATCGCTACCAGATTCGATGAATTTAGCATTCTATTTATAATCGTCTTTATAGGGATTGAGAAGACAGCTATTAGGCTTCTTTAAAAAGTGGTTCTAACTTTGCAGTATAGAATAACATCGAAAAAATACTACAACTGAAATTAATTATTGATTTTATGTGTGTGTGAATTAATTAATAGATAATAATTATTTTTCATTTATGTCCATGTAGTTTTTCGTATTCTTCCATTGAATGATTATAGTTTTTAACTTTAAAAAATATAGACTTTATACCCGGTGAATCTGAAACATTTCAAATTAATATATACAATCAAAAAAAACTTTACAATCAGAAATTCGCTATTATTAGTAATAATAATAGCGAATTTCTGATAACAACTTCTGTAAAGAAGTTTTGGAGAAATCTTATTTATTATTATGTAAGGGAAAAGGATTTTTTGTGTCCTATTACAGATACTACATAACCTGAAAATACACAAAAGATCATAAATTATACATATTTGAATTAAAATTGGACCTTTTGGAAATTTTATAGTTTTGGAACGAAATAGAACTTTTTTTACATCGTCTAAGTTACTGTTTGACTAAATTCCACCTGATGGAAAGTAGACATGTCGTCATAGGTGATAAAGTGCATTACCTTAGTAACTCATTCACTCTTCTCTTGAAGACACCCACATTACCACCGGACACCGTAAGGATACCTGAAGTATGTCAGTATGTCCAATGACGGGGCAATTAGGTCGTATAATTTCAGCGCACACTTACCCAAATGTATCTTATCCAATACTGAGAGGCTAGCAATTCTACGCCTGTGCTCGAGGCTGTGGAGGTTGGCTTCAACCAACTTGGGGTCCCCTATAAGCCTTTTGGCTGGGTTCTCAATGGAGTTCAGAACCGCAAGATGAGACTTCGCGGCACCAGCAAATATGTGATCACAGTAATTCACACACGACCGGATCTGGGCTTTGTATAAAACAAGAAGCTGTCCCAGTGTCTACTGTCGTATCTTCGCTAGAATAGCAAGCCTTCCTGCAGCTGCTCTTGCTCTGGTCTCAATGCACGGACAAAAGTTGAGGTTGGAGGAAATCTCTAAGCCTAAAGGGGCTTCTTTTGGCGGTGAACAGACATGTCTGCGTTTTGGTGGCGTTGAATTTGGCAAAATTGGCATTGCGCCATGCGGAGAATGCCTGAAGTTTGTCTCTTAAACGTTACACTATGGCTTCTCTTTCAGATTGTACTTGATGTCTAGTAGCCTGAGTACTCGGCAGATATTTTTATACAACTGTGATGTCATCTGCATATCCATAGATATCAAACTGTAATAGATCGTTAATGTGCAGCGGAAAAAGAGTTGCAGAAAGAAAGGACCCCTGAGGCACTCCGACATTTATTGTCAAGAGTTCCGAGGAACACCCGTCGAAAACCACTTCGAGAAATCTCTAGCTCAGAAAGTCCGTTACCCAGCCGATCAAACCAGTAGATATACCGTACCCCGAAAGCTGGCTTATGAGGCTTTCATGTCAGACCCTGTCAAATGTCCTCAAGACGTCCAGGGAGACAGCGACGACTTCTCCGTTCTTATCGATGGGGTCACCTAAAATATGTGTAGCGTACACTAGAAGGTCCCCAATGGACTTATTTTGGCAAAACCCATACTGTCGATCACTGATAAGATGGTTACCTTCTAGGTACGCCTGAAGGTAACGATATTTCCGGCCAAATATAATGTGGGTGTCTTTAAGAGAAGAGTGAATAGGTTGATATTTTTATTGCAATGCGCCTTACCATCTAAGACTACATTCCACTTATCATCAGGTGGAATGTAGTCAAGCATTGCCCTAGATCATATAAAAAAAAGTAAAATCGCTAGAAGGCGCGAGTTCAATATACGCTCCATAACCTTGCAGAGTATGGAGGTGATTGAAATCGGTCTATAATTGACAGGATCAGCACGGCTCCCTTTTTTGGGTACTGGTTGCACGTTGGCAAGCTTTCAGGATTACGGCACTATTCCAGTCTTGAAAGAGAGACAATACAGACGTGTCAATACAGGAGACAACTCAGTCATGTCTTGAGCAAAATGGCTGGTATACCATCAGGACCATGGGTTTTGTTCACATCTAAACGACACAATTTTCTCCATACCTCTTTTCTCTGTTTGTGATGCGGATTTCAGGCATCGAAATACCGCAGCAAGGAAGATGTGCTGAATAAGCATTGCCAGTGTCTAAATGCGAATTATCAGCAAACAGAAAAGCAAATAGATTCACTTTCTCTATCATTGTATGGGCCAAGGATCCATCCCGCTTCAGCAGAGCAGGCAGTAGGGGTTGGCAGAAGTTCAACTTGATCGATTTGGCAAGAGACCAAAAAGCTTGACTGCCAGTTGGTCTGACTGAGAGGTTTTTGCCATTCTTAGCAATTGCGATCGAGACGAGCCTTCCGCAATGCCTTCTTGTAAAACTTACATTCGGTGTTTTGCGGCCTTGACCTTCAGCCCAAACAGGGCATGCCGAATGTTTTCGGTCTTAAGCATGACCACATTCGGAATTGAACTATGGGCAAGCTTTTCCACCGATGGGTACGTCCGCCATTACCGATACAGATTGGTAAATACTGGTGCCGCATCCCATCCGCATCTACTGACTTGTATTTCCATACTCGCCTAACAACATGTGATTTGAGATCTGGTGGCAAATATGTAAACACGGATTTCATCACACAGTAATTGGAGGTTTCCAAAAGGGGGAGGTGACCTCTACACGATACTCGTCCGGATCAGTTGTCAGCAGAAGGTCCAAGCAATTGGCAGTATGGACCATCTGGTACTACATATGATGCCCTTGTCGCTTGCCTTACCAGCTGAAAGAGGTCCAAGGACAACACAAAGTTCCGCGCTTCTCTTCCAGCGTGGTTTTCTGGTACGGGAACAGCCATTCCTGATGAAAGGTATTGAATTCCCCCAGAAATGAATGTAGAATGTAGAATGTAGAGCCTTATCAGCAGCCTCCCCGACATACTCAAATAATCTAGTTTTCTCCTGATCACCGCTCGTGAGCAAAAGTTGTGCTCTAATGTGTAACCGGGATAATCCAAGTGCGCAGAGCTCGAAGGACATTGTATCTGCGTCTCGTAGGTCGACGTCGTAGGTGGTGGTGGATAGGTAAGAGATTAGAGTGCAAGCCCCTGATAGTAAGGTGCACTTCGAATGAGGAGTAGTGCAACCGCTGTATAAACTTGTTCTTTCTGTTGTACTTTTTCATAAAAATAGATAAAAGTGAATAGGATGGGAAATGACCATTGAACGAGGCGGTACATATCGAACCCGACGTCGAAATTGGTGATGTCATGTCACTGGGAGGCTCCCAGATCCCCCTAGAAATCGCCGTTGAAACTCTGTTGCGACCCTGGGATTTAACACAGCTGGCGCGGCAGCCTTTCGTGGGTGGCTGACCCACTAATTGGGCCCCAACTATCTGCGGGCGGCCTACGGAAAGCCGTCGCTGCGGATCCCGCTACCCTCCTCGACTCTAGACTCGATGGGTAGTTGCCTTGCCGGCGACCCGATGTTATAGCCTACCTGCTACCACTATTATACATATATATAAGATTATTGTTATATATCTTTATATATATATTTCTTGTGTGCGTGTGTATGTCACTGAACTCCTCCTAAACGACTGGACCGATTTTTATGAAATTCTTTGAGTGTATTTTTCAGGGGACTTGAGAATTGTTTACATTCACAATTCGGTCCACTGGGAAATGGTTTTTTGATTAATTTTTAATGTGTAAGTAGGTGGTGATTTTGGAATGATTCATATTGATTCCGACGGACTGCGTTACCATGGAAATGTCAAATATTAAATAATATTATATTTTAATTATAGTCTGCCCTGACAGTTGGCGTTGCGATAGAAATAAGAAAAATATTTTAGTAGTAGCGGCCCGACACGTGCTCCGCTACGTAAAAAGTGAAATTTAAAAAAATATATTGGAACAAATTCATTTATTCAAACAAAAAATCTTTATTTACATATTCATACGGTATCGATTGGTCGAATTATGATAAATGTACATGTAATGACGTTAGACCTTGTGATAACTTTTTAATATATTTTTTTTAAAGTTTGATTTTTTTAATTAAAGACGCGTGTAGAAGACAACGTCTGTCGGGTCCGCTAGTATCTATTTATATATTTATATCTATTTTGTGGATGCATATTATTTTGACAATAATGAATGAATGTGGAATTTTATTATAAGATAAATATAAAAAAAAAACAGAAAATACCAGAAATATAGAAATCATTAAAATGAAGTAAATCGTAGTTAGCTATTTTTTATGTTTTCCTATGTTTTTTTTTTAATATTTCCCTATTTATAAGGTTTTTTTTAAGAGATAAATAGAGAAAAATATGTCTTTTATTTATATTACTTAACAAAAACAAAAAATATAAAATAGTTCTATAACGTTTTGATATAATCGTCACCCATATAATAGTATAGTACTATGAATATTAAACCAAATTAAAAATATATATTGAGTCTTTCTTACACTGTAAGTTAAAAAAACTGCCTTTCTTTCTTTGGTAGAAAAAATATATTTGTCTTAGATATAAAACCTTAGATGGACTACCTACCAACCACAATAAACTTTATGTACTTTTAACTAAGTCTAATATTAAATATTCTATTCAATTATACGCTTTCATAAGTATTTTTAAAGAATGAACTACAAAAAGGACAATCTGGAATTTAGTTTGCAAAACATACTTATCTTTTTTCTACTTATAGTCTATTCAAGTAAAACATCGGTTTGTTTCCAATAGGATTTTAGTGAACAAAGACTACACTAATACTGACATAATAGAGGAAACATTTAATATTTATTATTTAATTATATTTCTGATTTATACTACTAAGATATTAATTTATGTTTTAATTCACAACCAACAATTAATCTGAGCTTCGATCATCCGAACACAGTGTAAGCATCAATCATGTCTCAGTAGCCACCTGTCGATTACGCATAATGCATCTTCATCGCCTCCAAGACGGTTACTAATCTCTCCATAATTCATAGCGGCATTACATGTGCAATATGGTATAAAATATTGTTTATAGTGATAACACATGAATATAATATATCAGTGAAATGTAATAAATATTCGTTATCTTATTATTAATTATACTTTCAAAAAAAACAAAGTCTAAAACAAGTAAGTGTTGCCTTTGAGTTGACTCTTGCCTTTTACCGGGGTTTCGTTGCAAGGCTACTGGTTATTTGGAATGAGGTTGGTATAGAGGCCTCGTGCACGAACCTTGGGCCGTAGGAGTTTTGGAACTCAATTCGACAGACGAGTATGGACTCGAGTACGGACGAGTCGAGTCGGGTATGAGGAGTCATACATGTGTCACTTAATTAGTCGGTGAAGTGAATATCCAACGGCTCCAGACTTGCGTACCTTTCCAACACTTCACGATGTAAAGCTTCCTGCGGTACCCAAGTAGGTAAGTAGATAGATCTTCGGCGGCCTAGGGGGAGCTATGTTGTATCATAACAAGCTAGCAAACGTAGTGAGGCACGATAGTGTCCACCACCTTTACCTCCATTGGAGAGGTGGCCGCAAATGCGGTTTGCCATCGGTACAACGCGGAAGTATGCGTAAGCAATTTCCGTGGCGCTCCAATAGAAAGGTAAGGTGAACTACCTTCCACTGGATATAAGCTAGCACACATAATGGGCCCGGAGGTTAATAAAAGATCTAGCTCCTTATACCACCAGTATAAACTGCAATAACTTATAATTAGCTAACACACTTAGAAAGAAACTAAATGCTAAAATCACGCTATTCTTATAAGTACAGTAAAGTATAAATATTTAACTATTATATTCTTAAATGTTAAATGACACTAAAATAAATAAAAAATGTTGAAAAAACCGCGTATTGAAGCAAAGATACAGTTATGTTTTTAACGTTTAAGTGAACGGATTTAAAATTCAATACTAATACAGTATTAATATCCTTTGACAAGTCCGCCATACAACATTCTCTCTGAACAACTAAAAATCCCAGATAGTTTTAGTCGCTGAATTAGATAGACCAATCATCCTCTTGAGACCTCGTGCTATTCTGACAAAATTTATTTAGTTAAGTTCCGTTATGACCTTGACCTTGAACTTAAAGAACTCGTATACCATCTAGTTAGAGATTCACACCAAACAACGCATTGTGCAACACTTTTGGCTGCACGACTGAGTAGTTTGATTTACTGTAATAAGTATGTTGTTTAGTTTAGTGTAATGGACCAATAATGGTTGTATAGTGATCATTGTAACTGATGCATTACGTAATCTTATTAAAACTATGGCTGAAATTAATATTTTAAACTAAATATTTATTTTAGTACCATTACCAAATATTACAACTAAACCACATCAATGGGACCCTTGTGTGCCTAAAAAAAATCTTTTAATTGACATTTTTCAGGTCTGTGCAGATTGCATCATTGAAACCTTCGAAAAATCTTTTTCCAACTAAACCAAAATAAGTTTAGTGCACCTTTTTTAAACTCGCTTTTTTCATTTTAAGGAGCAATTTAAAATCTTTTAATAGCTTCTACTCGGGTTGTTATGAACCAGACAAAACATAAGAATAGCTTAACAAGCTCCAGAGAGTATAAAATATGTACATCAACTTTTTGATCATGTTTCAGAATTCCGTACACAACATATCTGGGTAAACATTAGACACTTCCGCAACTTATACGATAAACGTATAAGTTGCGACATCCTCTAACATCTTGCTATTCAAAGTTGAAAACAATTTTACTTTTGGCTAAAGAAAGGCTAAGTCAACTTGCTTGCTCTTGCTTTGAACTTGCAAGCTCCGTCCAAGAAGCGGTAATAAATGATTAATGCCTACAGCACTCATTGAGTGTTACAAGAAATATTTCTTGATGAAAGCAGCAATTGCCATCAATATTTTTTCTGCAGATATTCTTTGCTTAAAATTCTTACACACATTTATATGTCGTCTAGGTAAGTATTATCTTTTCAGATAGTAAATAAAGTTTATTATTATCGCCACTTATTATTGCACTTATTATATTTATTATTATAATGAGAGAAAAGAATAATATTTTTGGAAGTGAAAAGCATCCTATTTAGTAAATTATATAGAAACACTGCACCACGTTTCAACAAAATGTATGTTTTACAGTTTTGTTTTATTATTATAAATTTATAGGTAAAATTAAGTTTTTGAGCGAATTGAAAACAAATAAAGAGAATATTCTAATTGAAAAAAGATTGTTTTAAGTAAAGTACAACAGTTAACTACAGTATATAAATTCAGATTTTAATTAATAACATATTTCCCAAGCTACGTGACCCTAGTTAAAAGTTAAAAAGAGAAGCGAATTTAATAATCGGAATTATTATAAAATAATAACAGAAAATAAATTACATATGTAAAAATTATGGCAACTATAATAATTTTGAAATAATGTTAAAGCAATAACAATAAAAATAAATACGCTTACCTATTTACAAAATTTGACAAATAAAACTAATCTTATCTTCTGATTACGTTATCTGTTTTAGATTTAGAAATATACTAGAACTGCGGTATTTAATTAAGCACTATTTCATTACAAGCGAAATAGTAGTTCTCACGTGGTTTGTGAACAAACAAAATAAAAAAAACTCTAAAACTACCTTTTAATGGATAGACTCTTCGAAATATGGTTTTAAAAATTGTTTCAATGTACACGAATAGCAACCTTATACAATATATAATTCATATATATTATAGTGGAAGTAGTATATATTTGTGCTTACAAAAAATTAGTATGTACGCAACTAATCAATCCTACTAACATTATAAATGCGAAAGTTTAAATGTTTGTTTGTTTTTACTCCTTCATGCAAAAACTGCTGAACCGAATTAAGCATTCAGCGTCGAGCATTAAGCATCAAGCAGATAGCGTTAAGCATTAAGCGCAAAGCATTAAGCGTTAAACATTAAGCGTTAAGTATTATGCGTTAAAAAGCAATAAACTTTAAGTTTTAAGCAGAAGGCATCAAGCATTAAGCATTAGGTGTCAAGCTTTAAGCATGAAGCATATGTTATAATGAAACGGCAGTAAAGTATTGTTTTTAAATTCATTAATATTTTTCTCTTATAACATATAATTTATAGTACAAAAGTTATGTACATTTATTACTTACATATTTTATTAAGATTTTAAGTAAAATGTTTTTGTTTCCTAAGGATTGCTTGCTGTAGATTCACACTTGTCTATATTGTGTTTCTAAAATCTTTGTATTATTTAAATCATGATTATAATAAATTTATTTATTAATCATATTTTGGGTTTATAATTCACATTATTGCTTTTTATTCATATAATCCACCAGGAGATAACAAACACATCTTTCATAATGGATATGGATGTCAAACGGAACATATAATATTAAAATTAAAAAAATATATATTTTTAAGTAACATTTTAATTATTATGTTATCGTAATTTTGCTGCCTGCCTGATTCAAATATGATGAATATTTAACACAAATTCGTTAGTAATGCTGAAAATATATCTTTCTTTGTGTTTCATATATTTACAAATTCATTACATCTGATTAGAAAGGCTGTTTTTTTATTTATCTAAATGCTTTCGTTGTATTATAAGGGTGTTGTTGTCATGATTTCATCATTAAACTTTATCAAAAGAACTGCTCCAAAAATATATTGTTATTTTGGGTTGGTTAGGATTTTGATTGTCATTGATAGGATAATTGTAAAAAGTGTAATTAATAATATTAATATAAGATTTTAGCAGCATTAAATAAGTGTAGAGTCAACAATCGATTACTTGATTGTTTCATTGATTTTTTTTACATAATGCTTTTTAAGTATTGAAAAAATAGTGTCAAGATAGATATAATCTTTTTGGTATTAGATCGCACGAAGTTGAAATGAGAAAAGAGGCATTTGTCACCCAGAGAGACATTAATAGGTTTCTAGTGTACGTTTAGAGTAATAATTTAAGTGAGTCAGTTGCAGAAGTAACATTTATACGGTATATTAAAGTGAAATAAAAAATACTCTTCTTCCCGAATTGTACCTCAGCTACTTAGTTTTTGGCTCTTTTATGGCTCAAGTTTATTTCTAAGGATTTTTCAGATGGTAACCACAGGTCCCGGATGCCTTTACGGGTATTTAGATATGCGGAAGAAATTTCTTTTTTCACTATGTGAATCGCGGTTTTCAAATACAATATACACGGAATTTTGTTGAATAACCCCTAAAAGTCTTAATTTTGTTAATATTTTCCTTTTTCTATTGTTTACATATTTCTACTTCATTCGTCAGTAGATTTTATTTCAGCTGGTTGGTTTTAATTGATTTTTTAAAATACCGGACAGCTACATTAATTACTACACATATGTTATTTTTAATAAACACGTACAGAAATTTGTTCGTTCATAATATTTATAATCCTGATCATTACATTGCATGCCGTTAAAGCACCACTCCAATCAATTAAGACACAAGCCAGGTCAATAGTTGATATGTCAGCAGGCTTAATGTTATTCAACCTTTCACGAACATGCTCAGGCGCGAAACAGTTACGTATCATATCTAGCATAAATTTATAGCTAGATCTGAAGAATTTTTAAAATGCTAGATTCATCATCGTCAAAAGTTGTCACAATCTATATTAATAACTAGCAGACTCGGCCACGCGTTGCTGTGGTTGCTAAGGTTTTGGATATACCTATTACATTGTAGTAAACTATTTAAGAAGTCACGGTATTAGAAAAAATAAAATTAAAATTACAAAAACCCCCGACCGAAGTAAAGGAAAAAATTAAAAATGCAAGTAAATTTATCAAGGCCAATAACGAAATAACAATATTTTGATATAAAATAATATTGTGACTTAAAATTAAGATGTAAGTTATCCTATGTTTCAAGTTGGATCAAACTACACACAGTGTGCAAATTTGATTAAAATCGGTTAAGTAGTTTAGGAGTCCATCGCGGACAAACAACGTGACACGTAATTTATATATATTAAGATATAAAGCTGAAGAGTTTGTTTCTTAGTTTGAACGCCCTAATCTCAAGAACTACTGGCCCGTATTAATAAAATTCTTTTTGTGTTGAATAGTCGATTTATTGAGGACTGCTATAGGCTATATATCATCTCGCTGTGACTAATAGGAGTCAAGCATCAATGAAAACTGCTGCAAAACGGGAAAATATTTATTTTCTGAGATCTTTAGTAAACGATGAAAGTGACGCATAAATGATTTATTATGGAATTGTTCCCCTTTAAAAGTTCTAAATAAAGAACAGCACACATCTAGCTTTTAAGGTTGACACACTATAATCTTTTTTACGGTAATCAAATTAGTTCTAAAATAATGTAATATTTTCGAAGATGTTTTAATTACCATGACATTAATCTTTATCCAAATAAATAAGTTAAATATCACAGATTGCTCTTGACAGCGTTTGATTTCAACCAATATATAAGGAGCTATTATAGTTTTGAAATTATACACAATGGTCAAATACCTGCTGATAGCTGCTTCTAAATTTTGTTTATCTACGTATGTAACTACATAACTTGATTTTATAGAATGTATTAGATTTTGTTTTCCTTATTTCTTCAACGTTTGTTCTTATAGTTGAAGATAGTTATTTCTCTAAGCAAATAATTTGATATGTCGTCGTTTGTTTTAAATTGTGATCGTTCTTTCTAACGTTTTTTAGTAAATAACAAGTAAATATCAACACAAATAATTTAATTGTATTATGAAATTATGAAACCAAAGATTCTATTGATCACCAAAAGGTTACCAATATTGAAGATCTAATCTCTAAAGTTTACTCAGATTTAGTTCCAATAGAACAAAAAATAAATTAAAAATGTAACAACCCCCATACAAAAATACCTCAAAAAGAATAAAAATAATATTATTATGTACTTATTGAATTCGTTGCGTCGGAGGATAAATAAGGATCCACATGAAAGTTTCGACAATGTAATAAATTATAAATGTATTAAGTAACATGATTCAAGACTTTTTCATATGGGTAGGGAGATATAGGTAGCTTTCATATATACGAATATTAATAAATATAAACATCTACAGTTAAAATGATTTACAATCACTTATAATACTATGATGAAGGAATTTATTTAACACTAGCTATTGCCCGTGATTCTTTATGACTACGATCATAAGCCTTATAAATATATTTTTACAGTCCACATGGACGCGGTTACGGACAGCAGCTATTTCTAATAAAGTACTTTACCTCAGTAAGTAAGTGTAAAAACCTTTCGGCCCTTATAACAAGGCTTTTTTTCCTATATAGCGGGCGAAAAAGTTGGCAACAGCTAATTATTGCATAAGAACCTCTCCCCCGCACGAAAAAAACGTCAATATCTTGAAGACGACTATTTTTATTTCAATCGAACATAGATAAAAATCATCTCGACGAGCATAGCTTTCAATAAAAAAAACCGCATTTAAATGCGTCCACGCGTTTGGCCGCAAACAGCTAATTATTGCATAAGAACCTCTCCCCCGCACGAATAAAACGTCAATATCTTGAAGACGACTATTTTTATTTCAATCGAACATAGATAAAAATCATCTCGACGAGCATAGCTTTCAATAAAAAAAATCGCATTTAAATCCGTCCACGCGTTTGGCCGCAAACAGCTAATTATTGCATAAGAACCTCTCCCCCGCACGAAAAAAACGTCAATATCTTGAAGACGACTATTTTTATTTCAATCAAACATAGATAAAAATCATCTCGACGAGCATAGCTTTCAATGAAAAAAACCGCATTTAAATGCGTCCACGCGTTTGGCCGCAAACAGCTAATTATTGCATAAGAACCTCTCCCCCGCACGAATAAAACGTCAATGTCTTGAAGACGACTATTTTTATTTCAATCGAACATAGATAAAAATCATCTCGACGAGCATAGCTTTCAATAAAAAAAACCGCATTTAAATCCGTCCACGCGTTTGGCCGCAAACAGCTAATTATTGCATAAGAACCTCTCCCCCGCACGAAAAAAACGTCAATATCTTGAAGACGACTATTTTTATTTCAATCGAACATAGATAAAAATCATCTCGACGAGCATAGCTTTCAATAAAAAAAACCGCATTTAAATCCGTCCACGCGTTTGGCCGCAAACAGCTAATTATTGCATAAGAACCTCTCCCCCGCACGAAAAAAACGTCAATATCTTGAAGACGACTATTTTTATTTCAATCGAACATAGATAAAAATCATCTCGACGAGCATAGCTTTCAATAAAAAAAACCGCATTTTAATGCGTCCACGCGTTTGGCCGCAAACAGCTAATTATTGCATAAGAACCTCTCCCCCGCACGAATAAAACGTCAATATCTTGAAGACGACTATATTTATTTCAATCAAATAGTTAAAAAGATTATCAACGGATGTATCAACGGGCAATATTGGCAAGAAATAGCAGTGTTGACGAAATTAATGATATAATTCCAAGTAAGCTTCCAGATCCTGTAATAGATCAAGAAGATGCGGTACATTATTCACTAGAGTTTCCCGATTCCCTCAATCAGAGTGGCCTTCCCCCTCATTGCTTAAAATTAAAAACTAGTATTCCAATTATTTCGACCAGACACATTAAACTACCAAATTTGTCTGGTCCAGCCGTTGATTAAACGGTGCTCATACACTGCATTTCAATGATTCCCAATGATTTACCTTTTAATTTAAAAAGAATGCAGTTTACCATTAAGGTTTCAGTTCAGTTTGCAATTAATAAAATCACAAACATTAACGCACATAGGAATAAATTTACGTCAAGATTCACACATGTACAACGATATGTTGACTTATCAAGATCAGGTTGTGGAGAAAACCAGTACTACGTTCTCCTAACACCAAACGAAAATGCAACAAAAAATATCGTGTATAAAGAAGTATAAGTTTATATACACGTATAATCTAATAATACCACACAGCCTACACCGCAGGTCGTAGAGATAGTAAAATTGGAGGGCACATTTGTCTTAGTACGTAGTGATATGCTAAGAAAGGATTTTTAAATTTCACCCTTACAGCTCACAATAGAGTTTATAATATTGTATGAAACGCGACCGCTAGTCTTAAATATAATTATATTATAATTAATAAGAATTAATTTAATTAGTAAGAGTTGAATTTCGATAAAATCTTAAAAACGTCTACTTAAATTGACAATAAACAAAATAGGGTAAAACTAAACATGACAATCCCGCTTAAAATGTTATAATATGAATAATATATAATTTCAGATAATTCAGGTGCTGTTTTTATTTTGTAGTAAACCCTTAAGGTTCGTAAGAACTTAACATTTTATATTAGCTCAATGGTATAAATTATTTATAAGGAACTAATACATATGGAAAAGGTTCCATTTCCATAATGTTATATGAATATTTTGTTTCGTTATTTTAATTAATACAATATTATAATGACGTAAAATTAATTATTCATAATTAAAACTTATAACACTTCATTATCTATATTATATTACAATTACTATTTTTATAAGCAGTAATTCAATATTATAATAATATTTCTGGAAACATATTTTTCATATAAGTAATTAATTGTAATGTATATTATAGAAATATTTTACATTTATATTTATTTACCAGTCAAAGGTATAACAAGCGTTGGTTGAACAAAATATTACTAAAATGTATTAAACATTTGTATAAAAGGTACTTCAAATATCATAACTATATTATGGTACGATTTTTTATGTTACATGCATACATTCATAGAAAATTGTTATACGTTTAATTGTGGGTTTGAATCACACAAGTGGATTCTACAAACAAAGGTTGTGTGCATTTGCTTGTATTTATAATATACAAATATTATATATGTATTTAGGTACCTATAATAGAATTATATTTAGTGCAACAAATCAATCTATGTATGGTTTTAAAAAAACTTGGTATGTAATATATAAAGTATGATTTTGTAAATTTTAAATTTTATTTTATTTAACATTGCATTCTGGCTGGAGTTGGCTTTAATTACAATTGAATTTTAACACACGCACTAATGGATCTGTCGGAATAAAAAGTTCAGATTGCCGAAATTATTCAAGTCATAAAAAACACCTCTTCTTTAATGCATAACTTAAATTATTTATTTATAGTTTACTGGTTCTAAGAACTAATAACTCAAAACAAGTGTTTGGTGATTTTTTTTTGTGTTCACTTCTCATAATTACTTTTGAAGTCTCATTTCCTTTATTAAATAGTGCACACTTAACAGTCAAATATAAAATTGGAAGCAACTTCTCAAGATGAATATAAAAACTGACTTTTAGTAAACTATATATTTTTTATTATAAGTAACTTTGTCACATCTGCGCAACTGACAGAATAACAACTTCCTACAATTTTAAATATGCTAATCAAATGTCTTTAAGTTTTTAATTTCCAACTTTAGTTTTTGATACTAAAGATTGATATCATTTAAAATAACATAAGTCAAGCTAACAATGTAGATATTGTCAGAATATTTAACTTGAACATTCAAAAAGTCAAAGAGAAAAGATTTTAACGATTTCATAAGGCATATTAATAGACATGCCAAACAATAACGGGTAACTTAATTCCAATTTATTTCAATATTTGCCTTAGTTTTTACTAAACATTAATTTCATAAAACTTTTTCGTGTAGAAAAATAAAATACACAAAGTATAAGCATAATATAAAACGTACAAGTTCTTACCAAAAGCTTTCTTATACTTACAAGCAAGGTATGCTGGTTTCCTTTGTTCTAGTAATATTTGTTCTGTTTCTGATTCTTATGAAATCTTCAAAACGATCTTTTGCAAACACTTTCCATATATACAAATAAGAGAATAAAACGTTCCTTCGCTTTGATCATCGTATTCAAATAGTTTCTTAAGGAACGTCAACCTCGGATTGTGGAAATTTAAATCGTTGATATTACTGTCCCATATATCATTTATCTCTCTTCTATTGACTATGTATGTTTAAGTCAATAGAAGGAAATAATGTACTTCTTTAATCAGGCTCTTATTCAAAAGGTAAATTACATAAACTACGCTTTAAATTTCATTGTAATTTATTATGTTGTAATATTAGTTTTTAGATGGAATATCTCAATTAATATATGTTTATTATTTATTTTATCATAATATAAGCATATTTTGTCATAATATAAGTAAAGCTCATACAAATAATATTTCCTTTTTGTAAAAATAAATGTTCCGGAACGTTTAGCTCTTTGCAAAAATTGAAATTTTATTCGTTCAAATGCACTGTGCTTGTGGACACAAAAATTAAATTACTTCATTTTAAATTAGGTAGGTACTCGTTTTTAATGTAAGTATTAATTCTATCATCTTGCAGGTTTCATATTCACAGATTCACGAATTTTTATTGTAGATATTTAAGCTAAAAATAAGATAAACCGCGAACGTTGTTCTTATCTCATATAAATAATTGTCAAAGTTAGCTTGAGAATATTGATGAAAAAATCTATTTTAAAACGCTTTTTATTAGCTTCGTGTGCATCTATCTATTTTTGATAGCAATTTATTTTAAGAAACTGTTTAATTTATTGCATTATCATCGAGATAATGCAATTGTAACGCTTTTTAAAATATTATATAAATAATTGTCCTTCTACTGATATCTATAATATTTAATCTGTCAATAAAATATTTATAACCGACACGGTGAACCCCCCGGTTTTTACAATTGATGATTTTGTTTTAATTTCCTCTATTTTTTATTAAAATTCATTTAAATTTTATTTTATTTTTTTTACTTTTGTACTTACTGTCGAATATTTTTAAATTTATTAGAATTTTTTTAGAAAAGCGTGTTTTTTAACGTTTATTTTTAAAAGTTTACTAAACTAATAGTTCTTCAAAATAATTTTGTTAAAAGATTAACGATAACTATTCTCAAAATGAAATCTCCGGAGGACTTGTAGTTTTTGCAAGTTTTATTTTATTCTTTTTTTAGTTGCTTTTATGTTACCTCTATCATTTTTTTTTTTCATAAATATAATAATTATGCACAAAGAGTAGACTCAGATTCTCAGCAACAATTTGTGAGTCATACAATATAGTATGCAGTATTTAAATTTCACTGCTAGCAGCCCCTTCATATTATGGAAAACGTCACTAAATTGGTTCACTGACTTTGGTCTAGTCACGGTTTTCTAAACTATACTTAACTTGTGGTATAGTCTTCCTTGGTCTTACCTTTACCTAATTAGTAGCGATAACATTTAAATGTATAACATCTGTCATTATATAAAACTTACGACAAAAAAAACCTCATAAAGGGAAACAATCATAACAGGTGTTTACCCTTCAGTTTTAATATAAATGTAAAGAAATTAATGTCGGTAAAAGAAACGAGAGTGGTATGTCAGGACCGTCGTCCTTAGTGCCCGATCCTCTCTGCCTACTTTCCAAGCGAGGTTGTGAATATATCTATATTTTCACAAGGTAAACTCTCTATTTATAGAGTACTTGAATATTTTAACCCAAGTGCCTTTGCGTCGGTCAACCGCTAAGTAATTGAAATAAAAACATAGTACTACCATAAAATCTAAAATTACAAATAAGTAAGTCAGGTAACAATGTAAGTGCGCAAGATAATATAGAAATACTTTTTTTATAAATAGCAATGGGTAGATAAAGATAAGTTAAAATAAAGTGTACTGAACTTGTAACATACAAAGTATTTAAGAAATATATAAATAATCTATAGATATTATAAATTTGTCGAGAAGCAAAATATGTGCCAATTATATAAAAACAAACAAGAAATTACGATTTAATATATAAAAAATATTATAGTAAGTGACACATGTAAAGTACTGAATGTGTGATGTATACAATAGTTTGTAACATTTATGTTCTTTCATTTATTTTTCTGTTTGCACAATGCACGAACAAGCATCACGCAAAAACTACCTACTACGTGAAATTTAGTCAATTATAATTTATGATCACAGTCAATAAAACGGATACAGTTTACTCCGGATATTAATTTATTCTGTGGTGTCGTGTTGACTTTTTATACAAATCGACATATAAGATTGATTGATTGATTGATCGAAAAAAATACTAATTTTTCGCCCGAGTTAACGCAAAATTCGAATTAAATTTTACACATTTTATCATACTATTAATTATGTTATCGACCTTTTAATATTTAATATCAACGAATAAAATGTTATCTTGTACTTTACAATTCCTTATATGTATGATTATCTAAAACTGTATTAGTTATAAGTAATTTAAGACATTTTAAAAATTCACTAATTTTCAATTCAATGTGGATGTCTAAATGTGTCTAGAAACATCCAGATTAAGTCGTTTTTGAAAATGCGAAGTATAGTAAGCAGCGCCATCTATGATAATCGATTAGAACTAACTTTGTAAGTTTTTGTCAATGGGGTTATCAATATTGTACTGTGCTTAATATAATTGTAGTATGATGTAGGTCCTAATAACTTTCGGATAAGTGGTTGATGAAAGGAATCCTAGGTTGGTATAAAACATTACGGTATTCCAGGGCGAGTGTTGGTCATCGCCCTGGGATACCTGGGAGGCAGGCTTCGGGAACTGTTCAACCTGTGTTTGCGCACTGGACAGTTCCCGAAAGCCTGGAAGGAGGGCAGGTTGTGCCTGTTGCGGAAGGAGGGTCGTTCTGCCGATTCTCCTTCCGCATACAGGCCGATCGTGCTGCTGGACGAGATGGGCAAGCTCTTCGAGAGAGTCCTCTCTGCCCGTCTCGTCCAGCACCTCCAGGAGGTAGCTCCAGGTCTCTCAGACGCCCAGTTCGGCTTCAGGGCGGGTCGTTCAACGATCGACGCCCTGAGGGCTCTGAGAGACCTGACCGAAGAGGCTGTTTCCGAGGGGGATGTCGTCCTGGCGGTTTCGCTGGACGTCGCCAACGCCTTCAACAGCCTGCCGTTCGAGACTCTGGTTGTGGCGCTCCGGTTCCATGGAGTGCCTCCCTATCTCCGCAGGCTGTTGGAGGCGTACCTGCAGGATAGAGAGGTCCTGTGGGAGTGCGGCGACCGGCGGGTCTACCGACGTGGCGTGAGCCGAGGGGTTCCACAAGGGTCCGTGTTGGGGCCGGTCTTGTGGAACCTGGGCTACGACTGGCTGCTTCGCTGTCCGCTCCTCCCCCGGACGAGGGTGCTGTGTTACGCAGATGATACCCTCGTCACGGCGCGCGGAGGGAGCTTTGCGGAGGCAGCCCGTCTTGCCACGGTCGGCGCTACGTTGGTAGCGGACCGCATAGGGCTGTTGGGACTGGAGGTCTCTGTTTCCAAGACGGAGGCCATCCTGTTCCACGGCCCTCGCCGGGGTCCCCCTCGTCGGGCGTACATCTCCGTCCAGGGTGCGCGGGTGGCGGTGAAGGCCCAGATGAAGTATTTGGGCCTCACCCTGGACGGAAGATGGAACTTCGGGGCTCACTTCTCTCTGCTGGCCCCGAAGTTAATCTCCACTGCAGTCGCCTTGAGTAGGCTTCTTCCCAACGCCGGAGGGCCGCAGGCTCCTTGCCGCCGGTTATACGCCGGAGTGGTGAGGAGCATGGCCCTGTACGGTGCTCCCATATGGTCGGGAGCCCTCACCGCGAAGTCCAGGGCCCTTTTGCGTCGAACGCAAAGGGTCCTAGCGGTGAGGGTGATCAGGGGGTACCGTACGGTGTCATACACTGCGGCCACACTCCTGGCGAGCGATCCGCCCTGGGAGCTACAGACGCGGGTCCTTGCCGGAGTGTATTGGCACCGGGTGGAAGCCCGGGTCGGGCGGGTTAGGCTCGAGGCGGATCGGATCAGGGCTCTAGCTCACCGAGCCCTGATCCGACAGTGGAGTAGGGACTTAGAGTCCCCGTCGGCCGGTCTTGCGACGGTGGGGGCTATTTCCCCCCATCTCGATCGTTGGATCGGCCGGCGGCACGGGACTCTAACGTTCCGTCTTGTGCAGGTGCTCACGGGCCATGGGTGCTTCGGTGAGTACCTGCACAAGATCGCACGCAGAGAGGCGGCCCCCTCCTGCCACCACTGTGACGAGCCCGTGGACACGGCTCGTCACACCTTGGCGGAGTGCGCAGCCTGGGACCGTCAGCGTACTGAGCTGACGGCCGTGGTTGGCAGCGACCTCTCGTTGCCGAGCGTTGTTTCCGCGATGCTCGACGACGAGAGGTCCTGGGTCGCTATGGCCTCCTTCTGCGAGCAAGTCATTGCCGCGAAGGAGGCCGCGGAGCGGGACAGAGAGGCAGCCTCCTCTGAACCGCTCCGCAGGGGTAGGCTGGGTCGAAGGAGGCGGGATTACGCCCGCAGCCTCCTTCCCCAGCTGTAGTGCCTGGACGGGAGAGGGGGGTGACCTCTCCCGCCCGTTATAGGCCTACGAGGTGAGGGTGTCCCTAAGTTGATCGGGGCCCCTCGCAGGGGGTTCCGCCGGGGCGTCACGGTGAGTGCGAAAGCGATCCCGTGGCGCCCCACTAAGGCGATGAGGTCAACCGTTGGTTTTTTAGTGGGTAGCCTTAAAAATGGCAGCGTCCTCTATGCTGCCGGGTAGTCCCACATACCCCCTCGGTCATCACCTTCCTGGCCGCAGGGATGATGCGTAACGCATTTTTCCAACGATAAAAAAAAAAAAAAAAAAAAAAAAAAAAGGTTGGTATAAAACCAAAAATTAAATTGCAATAAAGTGGAGCCCATATCAATATGCTAGCTATACATTTAGGTTCTAGAATATATATTATGTAATTACGAATATTAGTCGGTTGACTAATGTTTGGACAGCTTGCTTATTTCACTACATATCCTACAATACATCCTTAAGGTTTCTTTTATATACTCCTCTGCAAATCCCTTACACATATACAATATATATTTTTAAATTTTGATTTTGAAGATCTAAGTACAGACATATAAATAATCATGTCGGTTTAGAGTAAAACTTTTCAAATCATAGGCTTTACGTCGTTTATTAAAATTCTAATGATAATAACACAATTTAAGAAAAAAAAAATGGTATATTCTTCAACGACATAGAAATCAATTGTATTAAGTGAGTATGTAAAAAGAAAAAGTAAAAAAGTAAAGAGTAGTGTTATAGTAATTGTTGTACCGTAGACTGTATTTTAGTTTTTTAAGAACTATCCAACTAGAATTTGTGATATCATGAGTATATATATAATGAAAAGATTTCAATTTTTGATTACTTCAAAAGGTAATAAAAACATCTTAACTTCTAAAAGTATGTCCAGATTCTTATCTACCGCGAACAATGAATAATTATTCTGTAGAGCACGAACTAGTTTGTTAAGCAACGTATCAAAATATAATTCACGTTACATTGCGCCAAAGACAAGTTACTTAGGAGGATCATGAACATGCCAACCACTGTGTCAGTTTACTGACATGAACATGACGTATACTATCTGATAACTAATAATAGTTTCACTAATACCTAACACGATAAATAATGATTACAATATACTCACCAAACAAATGCTGATTATACGAATATAATATCTAATCTTTTGTCAGAAATGTACATAAATTAAAACAAGACATGACCTATATATTATGTTATTATTGTATTCTGTCGACAATCTGACTCACAAGTGAATCTATTACTCGTGTATAATAATTTATGAACCGAATAATTAACGTCATATAACTTTAAATACGTTTTGTAAATATAATTTATATGTGCATTCTGAATTAAGTAATCATGTAATAGCGTTTAAAATAAATTTCTTTATTTGGGCTCAAAATGTTTATTGTAAGTACTACATATTTTCATAAGATTATTACTATTTATATTTAATCTGGATAACAAACTTAGTATTCATTTTTGTTGGGTGTAATTATGTTCATAAGTAGAGATGTTTTAAAAATGCATTACAGCAAAATTGCAATATTAAGACTAGTTTCTAAATAGTTAAGAAATACTCTACACTGAATATTTAGAATCCTGAACATTAAGAGTATGCTCATTTCTAAAATATATTAAAATGAAATTTGTATTTGCTTTATAAGTATCTCCCAAACTCCTATATTTACGAATAATATGTAAATAATTACGACGAGATCCATATATTAATTATTTTGTTAGGATTTAAGTTTTTTTGAGCAATAACTGCCATAATACTATAATTTTGAGTTTCTTAAGCGAACATGAAACCATACGTGGGCTCATTTGACAAAGATCTAGCCCGCCCCGTTAATCCAGTGGTAGCGCAGACGCCTAACGTATAACGGCGCTAAGGGGCTCGGGTTCGATTCCAAAAGGCATGTATGTGATGACCGCAGATGTCTGTATTAAATATACTCGTGGGTTATAGTAAAATAGGTTTGGTCGTTTATTAAATATACTCGCAGTATTAGTAAGTATGTGTATTTCTAAATATTTCTATTATTGTCTAATATCCTTAACATAAGCAAATAATTTGCTTACTCAGGGGTAAGATTAATGCGTGTAATTTGTCTAGTGATATTATTATTATTATATTTTAACACTAATCTCTGGGGGTATGAAAGTATGAAGGGAGGGTATTTATGATAAAAAATATTTATTGAATTTCCCCTTATTTTAATAAAATTAGACATTGCCAGTAACTTAATAGGTTCAACATGGAAAAAAATATGTAATTACATTTAAAAAATACAAACTTATAATGACTCTCGAAATAGAAAAAAACTATAACTTATTTGTAATTATAAGCTTATTGTAATTTCTACTCTAAGTATGTTAATTATATATTTTATATACGAATTCAAATAACATAAAAAACGCAAAAAATATCTTTTCTATCATTTAAAATAATGTCTAGAACGGGTAAATATAGAAAAAATATATCTAACCACACTGAAAACTTACTTACTTAGTAAAGGACTAAGAAATGCCAAACTCAAACGCGAAGTAGCTATCTACTATAAGTCTATACTTGTAGACATAATTATATTAGGTGGAGGAAAAAATGTCTTCGAAATTTTAATGAAAAGCCAGGACATTGATGGACTCCTAAACTACTTAACCGATTTTAATCAAATTTGCACAAAGTATGCAGTTCGGACCAACTTGATAGTTAGGATAACTTACATCTCAATTTTAAGTCGCAATATTATTTTATTGCAAATTATTTATTTCCAATAATCTGTTAGATCCAAACAAGTCTAACAGATGGCTTGTATCTGTTGACTGCATTGAGTTAGTGTTCAACAGATGGCGTTATGTTAAAAGTACAAACAAATAACTTCATAATTTATAAACAATATAACATCATAACCGCCACGCGGTGCTGAGACTGAATTGTAAGTTAATTAAATTAAAATTATTATCACTAAACCGTTTTCCTTTAAATATAATTAAACTAAGATAATTAAGAAAATAATTGATAAACATTCAAAAATATAAAATTATCTTCAATACATAATTACTCAACTAAATTAGATTTATTTGAATTATAATTAACATCAAAACAACAACAATTTTTTCTTGTAAATCATAAATAAGGTAGGTAGTTGCGAATCAAATATTGTAAACGTGTCGTCATATATATAATAAAATATATTGATATATATGAACGAAATACTCAGAGCCATTATTTGTGTTTATGGCATGATGCCAAAGTTAGCGAGTGTCGATGACGTGACAAATGATTAAACGTGACGTCATTTTACAAGTTTAGAACAAACCAAATTTTTATAATCTGGTACTTATTAAAAAAAACACTGAGTATGTAATTAATTGATAGCAATTTCTAAATAAAATGACGAATGATTTGATATTGGATAACGTGTTAAAAAAGGAATTTAAGATAAACAAACAGTTTGATTCAGCAAACACCTAAACAAAACTTCACAAACTAATAAAACTATGAAGGCAGACTCTTAACAAATACGCTGTAGCTTTGAAAGCAAACATAAATCATCTACAATCTTTGTTTACGAGCGCTGATAACTGCCGAACGTATTTCTGCTTTGTTTTTATTAGCAATATCCCTATTTTTATAAAGCTGTTTTTTTTTCTCAAACGTACTTACTATATGACAAAAGAATGTGAGATTTAATAATAAAACCTTGTGTATAATATTTCCTAATAATATTAAATATTATATGTAATATAACATTTTTCAAATGTATGCCACTTCCATCAAAACATGGTTTTATTTGTTTGTTTTTAATACTGTATTAAACAGTTACAATATACTAATACCAGCTATTCCTACTATGATTTTTTTTATTAATTGGATTTAATCAAAATGACTGCTTATATGTAAATAAAGCATAGATAAACCTACCCTATATAATTAACCATACCATACTTAAATTTATATCAATTTAGAATGAAAATATACCGATACGGGCAGGGATTCGAACCCACTACCTCTGGGAAACTATTCCGTCGCTCTACCAATTGAGCTACAGTATCACTGTATGTCTCTGTGAATAAAGCATTGTATATGTGATCATCTTTATTGGGATGGTGGTGACATCTATTAGGCTTATTTAGAAAATCCTAACCAATGTTTTTAACTTTGCAGTATAGATAACTATGAGAAGATGCCACTAACGAAAATTACCGAAAATAGCTGTTATGTGCTTAGTGTTACTTTAGGTTGTTAGACATTGCCTATTAAAAACAATTATATTGTTTCTCTTTTACTCGAATACCCAATCTATCCTTCAAGATGATTAACAATAGTGAGGGCCACTTTTTTATTTGCTTTTTATTTTTTACTTTTTATTTTTTGCTTTTTATTTGTTTTTTATTTACTATTTAATATTTGCTGGTATATAAGAATGCATTTAATTGTTTCTCAGAGTAATTTAATATTAATTTTGTTGTTAGCAAAAAATATATATTTTTTAATAAAAACTTCAAAACTTCGTTTAAAACTTTAAAACTTTATTACTCTAGTATATAATAAATTAATGTCAGAGGAAACCAAAATTAAAATTTCGAAGGGACTAATCATCTAAATGGGATAATGAAGGCAGAAATTAAAATACGATTTATTGTACCAAATTCTTAAATTCCAAAATTGCTATAAATTCTATATTCTATTCTATTCACTACTACATATAACGTACTTATTTTAAATCAAGTACTCGCATCATGACATAATAGAATAGCAGCATTTAGTAGCCTTGTAATACCTAGTACAAATAAAGTAATTTTATATTTATAAAACAAGATAAACTGGATATCTGATACTTTATTAATAAATTTGAGACTTTTGGCATATATTAAAAAAAAATATCATTTAGATATTATAGATTATAATAGGTATGAGTGTATTTAGTGATAATTTAGATATTATAATAGGTATGAGTGTATTTTATTATTTTACAAGTGACTCTGCAGGTATTATTATCTGGCTCGTCGGTAGCCAGGTATTGCTCGTGAAGCCTGGCCTGATCTTGGTGGTGGTGGTTGAATAATTGAACAAAATCTAAAATTTGTAAAAAAAATCAGTTTTAGTAAAAAATATAGTTTATATAAACAATTCATTAGATAAGAGAAACATTAATTTACTTTAACCTCGATCAAGGTTTCTGTACCTACTGTATTTTTTAATTGTTATCTTCATTTAAGTCTTTCGCTTTTTGTTTTTTATTTGGGAAATAAACAAAAATTTAAATTACCTGACTACATTTAAGGTTTGCTCATTAACATTTTGTCTACTTTAATGGAAACTTTTAAAATATATATTTCAATATTGAGAGTCTTGAGACGATATTGGTTAATAAGACAAAATTTCTTTTATCAATTTCTTTTTCTTCAAATATATATTGTGACGTGAATAACGTTTTTAAAATTACTTCCGCAGGGACGCAATCCAAAAAAACGAATGATAACAAAGTCGGGCGATACAATTTCGTGTTGAAGTTATATATCTATCATCTCCTCTCAAAATTTAGGTATACCACTGGATAGCTAAAGAATCAAAGAATTAATTACAAGAGACTGACTGACTGACATGAAAAAAAATATAACATTGCCCTATACGCAAGGGAAAGCTAATTCAAAATACAAGAATCGTATACGGTTGGAAAGGGCATCTCAACAGCAATCGAATGGTATCAATAAAATACCATATAATGGGTTCAAGCAGTGCCAGCAACGGAAAATATTGAATACGGCCGACAGAACCAACAACGCTGCCTGTACATGTGCAGCTACGACAGCTGAAATTATGCAGATCCAGCCAACAGAATCAACGACGGTGCCGGTACATCTGTAGCTGGGGCGGCTGAAATTATACAGATAGGTGATGAAAATCTGATGCTTCTACATCGACATCGGACTGTATAGGCGTCGACTGCGTACGATTGTCGCTTATGAAGACGCATGAGGCAGCAGCTAGTGCACTTTTCACTATGACGTTTATCAACAATCCATTTTTTGCTAAAAGTTTTGCTATAATTCTTACTAAGTCAACCATTGCATAAGCATTACAAAATTACAGTAAACTGGGATATATTACAAGCTAACACATTAAGCAGTTGTGTGACACCCAACTCCACCGGTGACGATCCGATCGAGCATCTACAGTGTGACAGAAATGCACCGGAGTTGGATGTTCTGCTTGCAAAGCAGCACACTATACTTTGGAATGAAGAAAATTGTCTTGACTTTGCTCCGGACCAGCATTCAACAATAATGAACGTTCTTTACCACGTTTATACCGAAGAACTATCATTTCCCTTGATGTGCTACAGTACTGACAGGCATTTTAAATCAGATGTGCGCATTACCCCATTAATGATCGCAACAAGCGAGATAACTTTCTTTGAATGAAATTAATTTCAGAACCGTGGTACTCCGCATGCATACATCGATTGTGATAGTGATAATCACGAGCCTGTGTCCGAAAATATACCTAATACCATTCAACGGATCACTGATTTTATACAAAAACATTCCCCTTTACGAGACGTTATTCACATACAACAAACTTTTTTTTTTTCTTTGAAACTGTGTTATAAATTACTTTGTACCACAATTACAGCCTTTGAAAAATATATAATAGCCTTTGAACAAATTCAGGGCTCTCTTTCTAATGTACAGGAGAAAGAAACTGAGTAATTTCTGTCTTTAAAGGGTAAGGACGGGAAATCTGGTTCACTTTAAATTACTTGGCATGCTCTTAAAGAGTTGCAGCGTCCGGAATATAGTATACATAATATGAAATAATATATAGTACACATAAATGTAGTTTAAGTATGAGTGTATATAATTGTTTCTTGACTAGGTATAATTGTTTCCATATTATTATGGCTACAAGTTATTATTGTAAAAGCATCAAGGACGTATGTAAATATAAGATACTAAATCTTTTATTACAGTTTTTCACCTGATTATATTAGGTAACAAAGTAAAACGTACATTGGGGTAGATATTATTATTTTACTAAATATCATGCTATGTGTCCATTTTCCTTTTATTAAGAAACAATTACAAATGATTAACATGGATATGGTTAGACGAACTTAATTTAATAAATAAGATAATATTAAAGAGGTTACACCTTAAGCTTTTATTTAAAGATAACACTATTATCAAATTTGTGAGTGGTAGTTATATTAAGTTTAGATGATACAACAGAAGTGCAAAATATTAAACGTTAAGTTAAAGATGAGTGAACAGACATTTACATTTGATTTTTTTTATTTTCTAATTCACTTACTACAGTAACAGGCATTGACAATTATTAAATCTTAATATATATAAATTACGTGTCACGTTGTTTGTCCGCGATGGACTCCTAAACTACTTAACCGATTTTAATCAAATTTGCACACCGTGTGTAGTTTGATCCAACTTGAAACATAGGATAATTTACATCTTTATTTTAAGTCACAATATTATTTTATATCAAAATATTGTTATTTCGTTTTTGGCCTTGATAAATTTACTTGCATTTTAATTTTTTTCCTTTACTTAGCGGTCGGGGGTTTTTTAAATTTAAATTTTATTTTTTCTAATACCGTGACTTCTTAAATAGTTTACTACAATGTAATAGGTATATCCAAAACCTTAGCAACCACAGCAACGCGTGGCCGAGTCTGCTAGTATACATATATGTTAAACCTCAATGGAAGACGAAACGATAAAAGTCATGGCTGACATGTACTTATGTTTTGATAACCTAATGATTTTATATGCCAACAATCTCAACAAGACGCTAGTTTATTACCGAAGAGGCAAATAACCATCGCAAAAGGTAAATAAATAAGGTAAATGCTTGTTCTAGTAAAATTTCAATTTGATTTGGATTGTAATTAATAAAAACCACCCCGTTGCATTGGTTGAGTGGTTAGCGCAGCCGCCTGACGTGTTAAGGCGGCTGCGATAATGGGGCTCAGGTTCTATTCCCGATAGAGACATGCATATATGTGATGAACAAAGATGTCTACATATTTCTGGGTTTGGTCGTTTATTAAATATATTCGCAGTACTTATAATGTGTATTTCTATGTATTTGTAGCGTAGTCTTACACAAGCACTTAACACAAGCAAATAATTGGTTTACTTAGAGATTAGATCAATGTTTGTAATTTGTCCAGTGATATTATTAATATATGACTAAATTTATATACAAATAGATATGTTAGTTAAAGGTATACTATGAAGTTTCCAATAAAGATATTCTTGTGGCAGTTCATTGTGGCAGTAGGGATTCAGATATTTTAGTGTCCTAAAAAATTCTATAATGGGATATTTAAACAATTATATTATGATTTCAGAAGAACTTTTAACGCTTAGTATAATAATATTGTTATACTTAGTTTACTGTAATAGTAATTTATATTTTTAATTCCGACTGTTTATATTATGAATCGTATAAATTTAATACAAAAATGTTACACAAAACTTTGTTGATATAATTTAAGTCCTCAAATCATGGCAGTAAGTACAAATTACAATATTTTATGTACAATGATTAAATGTATACACTTTTCAAATAAATGTTTTGGAACATATTTCATGACCTTAAATTATAACATTAGTATAAGCAAAAAAAATAAAACAAAGTTCATCGAAACTCAGAACAGATATCTGGTTCACACAACGAATCATTGTATGTGATAATGTTTGAAACGGTTTCCCAAAGGTTGCGGGTTCGAATCCCTGCCCGTGTCGGTTTATTTTTCATTCTATATTTATATGAATTCTATGTGATAATCAAACCAACAAGCTTTAGGTCAGTGATTAATGATACGAATAAATATTTATTACCCTTATTATTTACTTTATTAATAGTGCTGCTTCTATAGTTATTCAGTTGATGTGAAATTAATTTTTTGACAGGATCGATTATATTTCGTTAGAATAATCCCACCTTGACTTACTGCAAGATATTATTTAAAAAAAAAATCCAAATTTTTACCAACAAATCAGTAATGATCATCTCTTAAAAACCCCTCTGTACAATGAATGAAGAGGTGATTGTTAAAGCAAAATATACGTACAAATACAGATGTTTGGCTCACTAAAGTTTTATTGACGTTTAAAATACAAGCAAAAACACATCATTTATATGCATCTATATCTAAATAAGTTTAGTACCAAAGTAATAGAAAAAGACAATAAGTTAAATATTTGTTTCCCCTCAACATAAAACGATTTAAGGATGGTCATAATAAGAAATGTCTTCTATATCTTGTAAAAAAGATATTTTGTCATTTACATTTTTATTGTTAAATGGTTTAGTCTCATAGTCAATGAACCTTAATGCAATTTTTAAGATAGCCTCGGGGTCGTTAGTACGCTTGTCCCAAAATATTTTTAATTTTCCTTCCTGTTTTTGGGTGAATCATTTGTGGACCTTTTTAATTCTTTTGAAAAGTTTATTTTGAGTTACATCAAGAAAAACGTTTACTAAAAGTTTTTAACCTATTTTATTAATATTTATTTTTAATGAGATATAATATAGGATCATTTAAATGAAAATTAAATAGTTTGATAATGTTTATTGAGAGTAGAATAAAAATAGGATGTTACTGTCCTAATTTAATTGTTATGTTAATATTATTATGCAAAAGTCTCAAAACGAAAATTACAAAAAAAAAAAAAAAAAGTCTAAAGATGATAGAAATAGTGTTATTATGTACTTATTGAAGTCGTTACGTTGGGGACTATTGTACTTCGAAGTTTTTGGGGCTAATGAGGAATTAGACTATACAATTTAATATTGTTATTTCGTTATTTGCCTTGGTAATTTAGTTGCATTTTGATTTTCTCCTTTATTTAGAAGTCCTTCGACGCAATATATTGTTATGCTGTTTATATTAACATACTTTTTATAAATGGATACTACACAAAAATGAAATTGAATAGGTACTATTTGTAGCCTTTGCAGCCGCATATCGATTTACCTATCTTTTTTTTTGATACTGTCCAAATAGTAGACGATAGAGTTTTTTTTATAGTTTTTTTTAATTATTGTTACGAATATACTTCTGTTTTTTAGATGACTATTAAACAAACACTTAAAAATGTGTATGTGTCAAAAATAATTTTCGAGTTAATTTTATTTTAATATAGTAGATGTTAGACAATTTCAGGCCATTCATTTAGACTAGATTTATAATTAGTTTTTACACATGTTTCTTAAACATTTTTGAACGCTAGCAGTTATTGGCTTACCATAGAACTTTTCCTAATGGTAGAATGGTAGATGTCACGGACTTATCTCCGTGAATAATGTCAGCGGCGATCGAGTATTGACGACATTTATATAGATAAAAGATGCCTATTGAAGCTTCAGGACTTTTAGCGGTTCCATATCTTCAGAAGATATTGTGCTATTTCATTCACACAATGTGAAATCTCATATAATAATAATGATATATATAATTATTTGAAGCGATTAGTAATACTTTACCTCTATTGGTAGAGCGACGGGTTAGCGTCTTATATTTTTTATTGAATATTTATTTAAAAATTAAATAAGATTAACATGTTTATTGACAATATAAAACAAAATTTAAATATTGTAACCATATATTATTATTATTATTTATCTATTATGCTTTCCAAAAGAGTGATGACTATGTTTTATAATAATGTTAAGCCAAATCCAACCTTATCGGGACAACTAAAAATACACAAAATTTATTCTACACAATTCAATTTCCAGGTGTCGGAGTACAAAACAAATATTTTGCACTTTGCACTTAACCACGCGTAAATACTACAAAGGATTTGGAACTTGGGGGCGTTCTTTAAACAGAAATTGAAAAAAAAAGTCGACTTATTTTGTAAAGCTATTTAAATATTGGTACAAAATTATATTGTAATATTATAATGTTAAATCCATATTTTTTTTTATTATTAAAAATATATACTTAAAATAACTGATGCAAATTTTAATTATTGCTTATTTAAATAAATATATTTTTTTAATAATAATAATTCTAATTAGGTAGACCAGAACATCGGGTCGCCGGCAAAGTTAGCACCCATCGGGCAAAGACGTGCCGCAAAGCGACCTATTCGTGTTACGGCACGTTGCTTGATGAAGTCGTTTTTGCGAATAGGGCTGAACAGCTGCGGTGTGTTCTCGAATCGGTTTGACGTCGAGTTGATGTTTGTTTTGTCCGGGATCCGGAGCAACGGCTTTCCAGGTAGATGGAGGCCCAATTAGTGGGTTAGCATCCCACGAAAGGCTGCCTAGCCAGCTGCGAAAAATTCCAGGGTGGCTCTATCGTGCTGGTTGGCGACCGGATGAGGAGAGCCGAAGGCGATCCTTGGGGGGGTTTGGGCGTCCCTGCTGTCTCCAGGCTAGTCTCCCAGTAGCATTACATAACCAACTTCGACGTCGAGTTCGATACATACCGCCTCGTTCAACTGCTATTTTCCATTCCTATTCATTTTTTATTAAGAAAGGCAATAAAAAGAAAAAGTTTTTACAGCGGTTGCACTCCTCCTCCTTTTTTTCCTTTAAGGCACGGAAGGTGTATACATATTATCATTTTGACTCATTCGGATAGTTTACTTCAAACAACATACTTTTAAACGCTCTATGCTCCATAAAATATCTTACACGCAAAAAAAAATATTACTTTCACAATGTTTCAGAATGAATAATTTAAAATATTCTTCTATTTTTCTATTCTTCTGCTTTTCTGGCTGGTAAGAAAAATTACCGTTATATTGACGTGACGGGTATTACTGATGAGAGTATATTTATTTCAAGCGAATAGTTTTGTTCATTAAAACCTGCTTTTTAAACAAAACGTAAATAAAATTGTCGTAATCAACTTTAGTTTATCCAAACTATTTTAACATACAAACCTTATAATATTTTTTTGGCGATAAAAAAAGTTACGCTTGGCTAACTGAATTCATTTAACAGCCAGCGTACTGGAAAACGTTTACGACATCTACGTACCAACACAACGCGTGGAATCTAATTACTCTGCTTCTGCTCCTGCAGTTGACATCGAAGTTTTTTATTCAATTCCTCCTTGTAATACGAATTGAGGTTATTGCAGTCTGTTGTATCTCGGTAAAAAGGATTGATTTTATTTGTAGCCATAAATGAATAATTAAAAAAGAATTGGCATTGTATATTTCATGTAAATAAAAGGAGAAATAAACATCTGGAACCTTAGAACGTAGGTGAATTTTGTTGTTAACAATCCAAAATTTCTGAACAGATCCAGTATTCTAAAGCAGTTCTATAAAGCTACAGTTACAATTCTATACGTCATAATCCAATCATTTAAACTGATATTAGTTAAGAAGTGCGATAATAATATTTATTATCTTTAATTTAGGTAAAGGCTTTAAGCTTTATTATACTACTATGAAGGAAAATAAAGGTTGTAGAAATTATATAATATGATTAAAACCAAAAAGTACTTAGTACATTGTACATTTTACACATTTATTGATTATTAAAATATAATAAATAGTAAGGTAAATAACAATTTGATGTTCAAAATGTTGTAGAAATTAATTAATTAATTAATTGATGTTTAAAATTGTTATGTAAGCTATTGCTCTCCCGATATATTACTTATATAAGGTATTATAATATTGTAAAGCCTATATTACTTATATTCTACTTATAAAATTAGATTTATAAGTATTTAAATATATGTTAAGCATGGAATTAGTTTTAGTAGAATTAATTTTAGAAGAATTAGTTTTAACATAATATGTAAAAACTAATTCTTGAGGTGCTATTAAACAGTATATGTTTATTTTGTCAAAAATGTAATGTTTTATGATTTTATTCAAGCTAAGAACGTGACCATTTTAAATTTTACATTTATTCCACTATCTTCTTCTTTTTCTTCTATACATATAATAAAATTGTCACTGATCGTTTTCTGTACATGGAAAATAATAAAAAAAACATAATGGGGGTTTTTTACAATAGCAAAAGTTTTTCATTTTATCTGTATGTCTGTATATCTCTATGTCCGTATGTTTTTGCACGCTAATTTCAGAAACGGCTAAACCAATATGAATGCGGTATTAAATAATATATTGTATCAGTCTTCACTTAACATTAACATATACTATCAATTTGTACTATCAATCCATATATATTAAATAAAATACATTATAAATTAATATCCTACTTATGAAGCTACATCTAAAATATATTATACCCCCATCATAAAGTATAAAACTACGAAGTATGAAACCTGTTCTTACCTGAAATATAAAAACTAAAATAGTTTATTTACCGCAATGTTACGATAATAAAAAAATATGAACTTTATTTGTTAACCAAGAAATTTAAAAAAATATATTAAATGTAAAGTAAAGCCCATGATAATATACTCCCGAAAACTTCATAGAAATCAGTTAATCCCTTTCTGAGATAAGCATGCACAAACATACAGACATAGACATACAAACATGCAGACGAACAGACAAAATGAAAAAACATTATTTTGGGGTCTCCTGCTCCTGTAAAAGCCCCCATTATGTAATTTTTTCATTATTTTCCATATTCAGAAATCGATCAGTGACAATTTTATTATATGTATAGATATAATAAATATGTGGAGGAGTAGTCTCTGTGCAGTAAAAATATTAAAAAAACATATAGCCAGTGAAACTTTGAACGGGTACATTTTAAGGAAAATGGAATATATGCGTGCGAAGTCGCAGGCACAGCTAGTCAACATAAAGTATCGCAACACTTCATATTTTTTTTTCTAAATATCACACCTATTTTAGATACGATTAATAAACAAAAGCACATGTGAACAAAACAACGTTGCAATGTAATTTTTTTTTATTATGTTTCTTATAAAATAAAAATCTCAAATCTGAGTTACGTTTCAGCAATTGATGGCTTTATTAAAAATACTTATTTATTTACTGTTAGACTGAAAAAGAAATGAAATATAATAATAACTTTGATCCACAATTCAGGTTATTGTATTGTATTTAGCAACTAGTATAAGTGTATTGTATATAACAGCTTATTGTATTGTATTCAGCAACTGCCTGAAGTTCTAGTTTTAATTATGTTACTTCAAAATCGGACTTAGGATCTTAAACAATCTCTTCAAATTGCATATATTTTAGAAGAAATGTTAAATATTACTACATATGAAAGCTATTGTACATTTTTCATTATTAATAATGATTGATGAAATTTCTTTGTGCCAATTGCAAGTATAGAAATTAATAGTTAGGATCTATAAAATGAAAATTGTATACATAAATCAATTTTAAGGAAAAGCAATACTTCCTTTTAGTAATTTTCGTCAATTCTTACATGATCACTCCAACTGCAATTGAAAATTTTGTCACCTTTTTTTTAAGGGTTTTACAAGGTCATCTATTAATTGCATTATTTTGCTGATCAGAAAATCTAATAAAAAAGAATTAGGTACTGAGCAATAGAACAAGAAAGCGTGTTAAGTTTATCCATCGCAAAGTAACTGATTGCAAATTTTTAACTGAATCCGAAAGCAATCGCAGAATTTTGATTCCACGTATAAATCTAACCTATTCCAGAACTATTTCTAGAAATTTTATTTCACCAGAAACATTTTTTTTTAATGATAACTGCATTAGCGACACCAAAGAAAAGGCAAATATTGATATTACATTTTTTTTATTCAATCAGACATTTTTTGCTCAAAGGCTGTTCACCGCAGCAAGTAGATTTCGTTAATTCGACGGTTGAGATTATTTATTTCAAAATAACGAGTACATTCAGAAAAAGATAAAAAAGTTACACAAAAAAAAACATTTTATATAAAAAAGTTTTAAATCATTACTTACACTAATGCGGTAGTTATTGCATAAGTTTAATAAACATTTTTGTAATCGATTCGTTTATATGTTGGAATAAAAATATATAGAAAAGATATACACCATCCAGGTTCGTAAAACGTAAATATAAAACTTTTAAAATATTGATAAACTTTGATACTTATCTAACCGCATACTCGAGTGCCTCACTTTATCCACCCTATTAATAATAATTTGTTGACGGAATCCTCTATTAAGCAAACAAATTTTACTTTTGGATTGAAATATCTCTAAGCTTATATTTGCTAACATAGTGTCAATTGAATTAAATGTTCCCTGTATTCGGCATTGTCCTTCTTGAATGAACTGTACACATAATATATAAGTATTAAAATATTCTATAAAGTCAAATATATGATATGAATACTATAGCAAAGTTATAATTGAAAGACTTTATCTCATTAGACAACCCGACAATTAAAAATCTTACGTTTATTTAATTTTAAGCACAAACAACTAAGTAGCCCAAAGTAAAGAGTATCCGAAATCAGTATTGATGTAAATTATCCTCAGAAAAATTCAAACCGAATCACATAAATAAGATACTTAACTTAAGCTTTCTACACATGCGAAATGTATGAAGAAAAGGTATTATTATTTTTTTATAAAAACCGTATTTTTTTTTCTACATAAAATTTCGCTAAAAACATTTACTTATATGAAATTAATGATATAGGTCTGAGATATGAATGGTCAATAGCGGTTCACCCGTTGACCGGTTTTGATATAGGTAGGTATTCTACAAATGTCATGCCATTGAGATGGGACACAACTATTGAAAAAAACTATTATTCAAGTTAGTAACACATAATTACCTATATCAGGTTCATTTTGAATCAAAGAATAAAATATATCATCCCATCTTGGAGATGTTACCTTCAGTTTAACACATGTTCATGTCCTGAAAAGATTTTACATTCTATGAAGAATTACTTACTATGAAAAATAACTTTTAATAGCGTATAAATTAAATGTCTAAGTCGTTAAATACGACCAAATTAGTTCAAATAAATGATTTGCTAGAAATAAATGTTATATGCATAGAAATATTTTTAGTTGAATTGTTTAGATAACTCATAAATATAGCCAATTATACACAATACGATTTTATTATATATACACTATGTGATATTATCCGTTTCATATAATTAAACAAAACAATTAATTAACTCAATCATTATTCATATATATATTAATTTATATAAGTTTTAAGGAATGAATTTATTATATCTATTTAGGATAATGTTAAAACTGTTAAAAAAAAATATCTACAGCTAAAATACGTAAAATGTCAATTATAACGTCAAAAAGCTTCCAGCTCGTAGTTCGGTGAATAATGCCGGGTGCGTTCGATTATAGATGACATTTATATGGCTCCTATAAGCCTATTGAAGTGTGAGGATTGTTCAAGGATTTTTCGGTAGGTGTTATGCCAGTATTTAGGTTTACAGATATCATAGAACATAATACTGTGGTACACATCACTCATTGTCTCTTTAAGCACTAGGTATTTCTTGAAATCATGAATCCAAATATAATAGAACTTAATTAACTTACTCTTGAAATTATTGTCTTATTTAAATTAACACGGTAAGGCTACGCATGCCAAAATAGCTTGAATTATATTAATTGTATTGCTTAACATTGCTTAACTTTTTTAAAAGTCAGATGATCTATATAATGGAGTGTGGTAAGTGGCAGTGGACTTGGTACCACTCTTTATAAAAGAGTGAAGAGAGAAAAGCTTATACTGATCTCTCCCTATATTAATATACTATATTAATAAGTTATCTATTATATTCTGAACACAACTTATGTGGGAACCGAAAATCATCAGTCGTAACTTGATAATAGTCTGAACTAAATGACCTCAATAGCATGGAAATAATGGTTTATGAATATTCATTGATGTTTTGCTGTTATCAGTCTATCGAATAGTTCATAGGTCAAACGTTATTAACGACACCACCCCATTACTATGCAAATCGAAATTCTGTCATTACGACGCTTATGCGCTTGTCGGTCATGATACACCCGATGGTTTTATAACACTGAAATGCAAAAGGAATCTCGACAAATTTGTTTCTTGATTCTATAGCTTACATTCTAGTTACAAGTAGACGTAATTATGTTTACATTTAAACCTTCGTATTAAATAATGACACTTACATACCCTTCACTTCTTTACCCGGCTGTATGTATGTATTCACGTCGATTATATCGAAATTTGCTGGACCAATTTCAAAGACATTTCAGACTCGTAGTGTGAACTGCGTGGAGCAGCTCTCTAGGGGCGCCACGAAAGTAGCGACAGCGGAGTAAGAAACAAATATCTTCAGAGGTCCTGTGCAGCTATTAGTTATTCCTCATTCTACAAATTGTGCACACCCGTAAACACCCGCTGATGAAATCTAATAAGGTAATTATTCTACTATTTTTATGAATATTTGCTTTATGTTATAAAATTAATTGATAAGAACAATGTCAAATTACGATTAAAGTTTAATTTTAACGAACTCTACTAAAAAATATAAATATTCTACTTTACTGCTGCTGCCACAATCACTCGTCAAAGAAATTTGACAGAACGCTCTTCTTGGTTTAGACGTTGTATTATATATTAAGTTTTAGTCAGCTCCTTTACCTCTCATTATGAATTATTCCTAATCAACATTTGGCATTGGTCATAATAACGGAAGTCCCTCTTTTTATGATTCAACTTATAGTTATCCATAATACTTTACATTTATATAACCATAGCAACGATAAAACCATATTAAAATTTGTTAAACTACATTGCGAGTAATAAATTTATTAGAGCATCTTAATATTATATTACATGTTACTCAACAACCCATATCTTCCAATAATGAGTTGCGGTACTGTATAATATTTTACTATACCGCATTAATTTTAATAATGTACTTTTTAATAAAAAAAAAATATCTTTTAAAATAATATGTTATAGTAAATGTTTTTTTATGTTTTTTAAATGGATATAAATTTATCTATTAAAAATGTATCAAATCAATTCGATTCATATTGATTCTAATCTAATTATTAGAAGAAAATAAAATACGGGTAGTATTTTATTTTCTTCCCATACTCTTCTCTCATACGTCATTCCAGTGGAGAATTCTCCGTCATAATATTAAATATCAGTAGGATTATATTATCAGTAGGTTTAAAATTTATTATTTTATTGTATATTTTTAACAAATTCTCTTTAAAAATTATGATATTACAAAAAAAATACAATCTCAGAAGTTTTTTTCGATTAATATTTTTAAAAGACAATGATTGAATTTTTGTCTTTGATGTATCTTTACTAATGTCGCGCTGTAGTTTAGAATCAGTCAAATGATGTTAAATCATTTCAAATTTTATAACAACAACAAATTAGACGAATGTGTATTAGCTAAGAGGGAGAACCAAATACTCTATATGAATATACAAAGGGTAGGAAAGCGCAGCTGCGGCACCCCCAAGACGTGATCTCATGTTTTATGCACGTCTTAGAGGATACGCTGAGGTTGCTTCGTAAACTTATATCAGATGCATAAAAAGCATCACTTTTACATAATTTGTCGTCGCTTTTTTCTAAATCCAATGGAAAAGTTTTACTATACAATATTAAATATTCGTTTTTTTTGCAAACTCAAGCTATAATTTATTATTTTATGAATAAACTTGTATATAATTTTATATTTATATTATCTAAGCGATTATTTATATAATCAGAAATACATAGAAAAATGAATCATCGCATCTATGCTAAGATTTAACATAAACTGTGATACCTCAGCTATTTTTTTAAATATTAAAAACAAATATTTGTAATTACGTTTAAATTATGTTAGGTGTTGCAATATTCTGTTGAAAAACTGTTCAAACAATCAATAGTTTTCATCTACTTTTATAATAAATGGCCGGTGTAGAACGTCTATTTTTGCTCCGATTTCCTCTCTCCTACGTAATGATCTGCAGTCACGAGTGACACTCAATTTCCCCCTTAGCAGGATAAAACGAGCTATTAATAACTCCTAGGAGTTTTTTCCATATATCACTATATACAGTCATTAGGTTAATAATAAAAGATCACTAATAAATTCGAAGTAGTATTTAAGTTTTTACAGTTAGGAAAAATATCAAAATATCAAATCGATTTCCTTGTTAAATTTTAACCTAATATTAAGAAATTGGCCCTAATATGAATGAAATATATTTACATTAATAAATAGTTTAAAAATCCAGTAAATATGAACAAAATTAGTATAAACAACTTTCCAGAAAGGAATAAAAAAAGAAACAAACTATAACCTGAAAAATTAAGCCCGCTATTTCGGATATTTGAATGATGATAATTATGCTAATAATAAAAAAAAACATATCACTTATATTTTATTAGTAAGTTAATGGTTCGATGCTAGTCGATGTTAGAGTAAGAAGTTATTTAAAATTTGTTTAAACTTTAACACGCTTCCCCGTAATAGCAAGAGAGTGTGGTTTAACATACCACATTCGTTAATTCAAATTATTTAAATAAATAACTGTTTCGAGAAGGGTCAAATAAAAATAAACAAAAAAGTGTAGACGCTGTGTTCGTGGTACGAGTGTGGTCTTTTTCTTGCTAATATAGTCGTGGCATGTAAACAATTTCGCCCTAATGCTTAAGATATAGTTTCTACGGATGGGACGACGGACTGATACTGAAACGGCTTTATTTTGGAGTCTTTATTTACATTTATACAAATAGCAACAAAATTATATTTCGTGCAAAATATTATACAATTTTAGTAAATGTAAATACATAAAATTCTGAATACATTTTTCTTCGAATTATGCATTTGTAAAATTATAAGTGTATTATCAATCAACTGAAAGATATTCAAAATGCAAAGACAAACAGTCAATATAAGACAACAAATACAAGATAGGCGTTCAAAGTAAGGATTTGGATTTAAAACCAAGGATAAAAGGATATTTAAATAGAATTTACATAAAATTAAAAATTTAAGTATTCATTTCACGAAATACATTTTACAAATTTACGACAGATGTCTAGAGATTTAATTTAATATCTGAATTACAGTAACTTCGCGTATTATATCTCGTCAAGGCTGCAGCGCTTCCTTTAGACGATTGTTAAAAACATGCAAATATCCATTACTTTTTAAACTTAGCTAGCGATACTTTTTAAAAAGCTGCATGATATAAACTCAGGAGGGAAGATTAATTATTTGTTAATTTATCTTTCAAAACCAACAACAGCCTCCATAAGTCCTTGTTGTGCAATTGGAAAAATCTTTATCGAATAATAGATATGTATGTATATACAAGGAAACTTCCGGGGCTATAACCCCGAAAGTTCTTCGTCAGCCATTACCGATAACAATTTTTTTATTCGCTACACCTTTCTTGACCAGGGTGGTCAGGTGGCCAGGGTGGTGGTGGCATACAAATAAAATACTTAAGTAAAATACGTAATTTTTATCAATATGGAATTCGCTGCGTATGCGTGGTAAAATTCCTTTACTTATTCGGAGTTTTTAATTGAATAATTAAAAGGTCATGAAAGGGTCTAGTCACTAAAAATGTCTTAAGTTTGTGTCCGTGAGCTACACATTAGAATAGTAACACACTTATATACCTCGAACGTTATGATCAAGCATTTTACTTGGGTCAAAAGTACAATTCTTAAGTCATTATACTATAGTAAAGATATATATTTTATTTAATTTAATTAATATAGTATGTTTCTTGAATATATTAACTTCTACAATTCTACTATTCAGTTCTTTTCAAAAGCCATCTCTATTGTGACAAGCTGGTCACAATAGAAATATATTAACTTCTTTGAATTCTAATTAGCTTGTTTACAAGTGTTTTGAGAATTTCTTACCTCTTAGTTTTTTTCTTTCTAAAGTATAATAGAAATAGGCAACAAATGATTTAAATTTTAATATTTATTTTCCTGTTTTCATAAAATCAGATATAATGAGTTATAAATACATATAACAAATATACAATAAGAAGATTCAAAATATAATTTGATGTCTTAGTATTTGTTTTTAATAAGAATCATTTCTGCCATCACAATTGTGTTCTTGTGATGGTTAATTATTGGGTCTTCGATAAAAAACTTCTCGACTAATGATAGCTTCGTTTATTCAGCGGGCCACGTTACAATTCGTGAGAGAGGTTCGTACAGTTCCGCTGCTCGAGCAAAAACTCTCAAGCACCGATATTGTGGCCGTGTATATAGTTTTATTAACCGTTATTAAAATTTTAATATAACTAATCACTATTACTTTTCATTGTAATTAAATAACTATTAAATAGCGGTGAATGCATTGATGGTAGAATAATCAACCTAATTGACTTGAACTTAATAAAAGATCAATCATTGGTTTTGGAGTAACCACTGTGATAAGTTATTTTAATTTTTAAAATGCGGCTTCCCGCTGACGTGTATAAAATTATGTAAATATATATCTCTTTTTAAGGTAAGTATCGAAAACATTTATTACTATTTAACAGTTAGTTAAAGAAATTAATACATTCGTCTTATAATTGATACATGTTGTTAAAAAAATTATGGCGGGATTATATAATTTCCGAAGAACAGAAGGCTGGAAACACTGGAACTGGAACTTTGACCTAAATTTTTGTAAGTAAAAAATTAGAATATATTTCTAGCATCTGCTAGAAATATTTGATCTTAAATCCGCTACCGGTTATAGCTGATGCGGCTTTTTATAAATATCTTTTGCCTATCTTAAAATTAAAAAAAAAAAAGAATCGCTGCAATACATTAGTAGGGATTCATATTCATAAATCTATAGAAAAGGGTAAAACAACCCTCATATGACATTTGACTCTTATCATATAGGTGTCTGAAAATTATCTAGGAAAACTACTTCAGTTAACATAAATATTGAGAGTTGCATTGTTTTTTTTGTAGGTATTAAGTAACATCATGAATTGTAAAACAAAACAAAACACTTTAAACTTGATTTCCACTGTTAAAATATATATATTTTTTCATATTTTTTTTTTAATTTTGTTAGGTATTCAATGAAACACATTTTTACTACGCACATCGATAGGGGACACTGGAGTCAAAGCGTTCATGACGCCAACTCATCCGGTAGCCTATCTGCGCAATGATGGACGATGATAGCAGTGATATTTAGAATTAATCAAATTGTTTTTTCAATCGTTAACTATTTTATAAATATTACAGGCTTCGTCCTGAAATTCAAGCAATTAGCCCGAAAAAATGTAAATCTTAGCTTAATTACAAGGTTTTAATTACTATACCTTTTTTCCCTTAAAAATTACTTTATAGCTACTGCCAGCTATTTGTTTCGGTTAGTAGAGGCCCTTTGTATTGAAAATATGAAAATATATTATATTATAAGGGTAAGAGCTGAGTTTAATTAGAATAAAAAATAATATTGTTTTAAAATTAATATAAATATAAATGGTCTTATAAAATAGCATGATATTACTTGTGTTTACAAGACTCATTGTATTTGTATCAAACATAAATGTCAGAACGAATTTCAAATTTGTAATCACCAAATTATAAAAGCAACAATGAAATTCCTTAATAAAGAAGGCAATGAGGTCGTTAACCAACAGTTTGTAGGTTCTTTTGAAACAATAAAAATATATTTTATAAGCGCTGGCTTTTCCTTACTAAGTATTCCAAAATAAAATTTAGATTTTTAATATAGAAATATATATTCATTTCTTTTTTATTATTTTCTTCAAACTAATTTTATATTGTATTAAATTTGTAGCTAATTTGAAATTATTTACGATCGTTTTTTATTTTGACAGACATCAAAATAAAAGAAAAAAAATGTATCAGATTATCTAATAATTCAAAGGTAGGCCACCTGTCTTAAGAAAAAATGTTACCCCAGTTTTATTATTGAGTATATAAGTACAACATTTGTGATTTTAAAATGACAGAAATAAAACAATTTATCTTCAACAACTTAAGTGGAAGTATAAAAGAAACATGCCAAGGTATTGGAATTTTACAGTTAATTCTACAGTTAATAAAATATTAATTTAATTTGTTAAATGCCGAATTTCAGATAATCATTCTTTAATATTAGCTAAATTTCAATACAAAACATATTTAACTGGACTTATAAAAAATAATAAACCTCTGATTAAAACTCCAACGCGATCCACGACGTTTGGTTATCCAAAGTAATAAAAAACTATTTCACACAAGCCAAAATACTTTATTTTTTAAAAATACTTTAATAACTGTAATGTACTAAAACCAAGGTATGTTTTGTTTTATTTTATTTTATGTTAAAAAAATATTTCAAAATGGGATTTGTTTAATAAAGTTCTTTTTAAAACAACGATAGAACTCGATTGGTTCGAGATCGTTTGAGCAGTTTTCAACATATGGCAATAACAACTCAATACCAACATCGTATTTTATTGGAGTTCTATATTGTAAGTATTGTTGTATCAGATCAAACGATATGCAACGTCAGCCACAGCAGCAGGTCATCAGTATTTCCCATTTAAAACTATTTGAAAAAATATAAACTCCTTGTCATTAAAAAAAATACAATTGAAATTATAATAAAAGTAAATAGGAGGAAACTAGTATCTATTCATATTCTGATTTTATTTTTTCTACATATCTATATATATAAAAATGAAACCCGTTTTCCTTGGTCACGGCATCACCCGTGAATGGCTGGACCAATTTCACTAATTCTTTTTTTGTTGTATTTGTTATTATTAGGAGAAGGTTCTTACGGAAAAAAATATAAAGAAAATCTCTCAGAAATATTGAAAAATGTACATTTAATTTTGCATATTTTAAAAAACGCGAGTAACAAATGTCAATGTCATTCACAGCCATAGATTATATTGATGAAAGAGCATCGTTTGTTACTTTCTAGAGCGCGCGTGGTATTGAGCTTAGTGTTTAAATAAAAATGCAAAGTTGTTCAATAGCGATTTGTAAAAATATTAGTGAAATTATTGAATCCTAAGAAATAAACACTCTTATGAAAATATATATTTTGTTTTTAATACGCTTTTATTAGCTTGGGTTGTATGTATCAATGTATGTAACGGAATCTTCGAGCTTAATTTTCACCAGGTTCCAGCGATCCGATTAAATTGAAACTTTGCACACGTATCAAGGACCGATGACAATGCAATAATTTGATAAAAGTTTCCCAAAAAAAAAATAAAAAAAAAAAAATAAAAAAAAAAAAAATAAAGAATAGTTTAAGAAACTAAAAAAACACGCTTTTATTGCTAACCAAACTAAAAACTAGAAAATATTTTTTAATGACAAAGAGTATAAAATTACAGTAGTAGAAGATCGAACAATTAATCATAGTGAATCGCCTTAATATAAAATTATAATAAAATTTAAGTTATTAACAGAATAATTCAATTCTGTGTAAAAAGCGTGGGGTGCTCGATATTTAAGGTATTACAATCATTCTATTAGCAACTATCTATGAGAGGATAGTTATGAATCACAGTAAAATGCACCCCACGATTTTTACTCAGAATTGAATTATTCTGTTAATAACTTAAATTTTATTATAATTTTATATTAAGGCGATTCACTATGATTAATTGTTCGATCTTCTACTACTGTAATTTTATACTCTTTGTCATTAAAAATTATTTTCTAGTTTTTAGTTCGGTTAGCAATAAAAGCGTGTTTTTTTTAGTTTTTTAAACTATTGTTTATTTATTTAATTAAAAATTAGTAAAGTCATTTTCAGGAATAGCGAGACCAGGGAATTATGGATTCATTTTTATATGGAGGACTCAGTTCAAATTGAATAGGTACTCATACCTAAGATAGGTCAGCTATACAAAATAAAGTAGTGCATCATTGCAACGCCAAGGCGGTACGAAGTTCGCCCGGTCAGCTAGTGACTTATAAACACGAATGACACTGAATTTTCTTGTTTCAAGAATAAAACTAGATGACAATTTCGCGTAATGGCAATGCTGTCCGTCTGATCTGAAAATATCTTCTAACGATGAATATGTATCTGTATTAGTTCGAATTAAAAAAAAAAAAAAAAAGTATTCAGAAAACCTGCAAATCTTAACGAAAATCATGGATAAGCATCCTTGCTGCAGTGAAATAACATTTTTAGTTAAGTTGTATACCTCTTGCATATTTAAGAAAGTTGCTGTTTTCCACTAGTGTATATTCAGGGGCATACTTGTGCAATGAACAGAATGTTTCATGTAAGTTAGAAATTCTTTTTTGTCTTTAAAGTAGGACCGGTAGATTTCAGCTCAAAATGTAAATTGTGTATACATATTTGTAACCGTTCTTAAAGTTAAGTACAATGTTTAATTAAAATGTTATGTAAACTAATAATTTTCAGATGGTCGATATTGAAGTTTAATAACTCATTATTTTTAAAGTTTTAAGAAAAAAAAGTTTAAATTATATTTATTGTTTCTTTTGATAACCCAAAAGCACATTTGAAATTAAACAATGTGTGTTTTATTCATTTCATTTCATAACGTATAACGACTTATACTTATGCTCCAAGATTAAAGATTATATTTAAGAAAAAAAAACTTGATTATATTATTTTTGAAAAAACATTATTAGTTTCATTTTCTACTCTAATTTGTTGATGTTTAGTAGATTTTCAAGAGCGTGGATCATATTTAGGAACTTTATTATGACCAGAACCCATCAATCTATTAACCTGAAACTATGCTTACACCTTTAGTTCTGATAAAAATGCAAGATAATTATACTGAAAATTGATTATTGTGGGCTGTAAAATTGGTTAGTTAGTTAATTTGAATTAAAAGATTAAAGAGCAGAAAAACATATATTAAATTACGTTATTTGAATAAATCGGAATTAATAAGGTGGTAATAATTTTTTACATGGATATCAAATAAAATGATCTAAATATATGATCACGATAGGTATAAAAGTAATAATTGAAAAACCGACATGAAAGACACTCATTTTTTGACATTGATTTTTTGACATTGATCTTAAATCTTAAAAAGCGAAGAAGGTAAGATGGGGACTGTTTTCCGACATGGTTATCAAACAAACTGGTTCAATTAAGACCTTAAGTGCAAAAGACCTCATAGAAAATTAAATATGGTGGAAATGAGAAGATGGTGGACGACTTCCTTTTTAAAAAGTAAATCAAATGAAAAGAGTATAAGAGCAGAAAAAAACATTATCGGTTCTATAATCTGACATAATCTGATGGACACAACAAAAATCGTCTCTTGATGTTTTATATACTAAAATGGACTTACGAGAAGGTCCTAATAAGCGAAATAACTTCGTTAGAAATTTAATATTTTGAGCGTTACAAGTACAAATGGAAAGATATTAATCACACTATGAAAAAATGTCTCAATTATAAAATAGCGCCCGCAGAATGCTGGCGGACTACTTGCTGAAAATTTAAAAAACCTTGCTCTTAGAAAAACCTGTATTTATTTAAAAGTAAACTGTTAGTGTTTTCTAAAGTTTTCACGAGTACTACACATTGAAATAAAACTATTTTTTACGGATTTAACTCGCGTATATTGAATTAAATTTTAAATTTACATTTTAAATCTAACCCGACGTTTCGAATGCTTTGCAGCAATTGTGTTCACGGAAAGACGTGATGGAGGTGTCTGTCAGTAAGTCAATTAATTAGTCATCTACCTCCAACGGTTTCTAAGCTTCCGGGCGTACAGTTCAGGATTCACACAAAACACACTAACAGTATCTTGAGGTAGGTATTACAGTGCGGTCACAGACATGGGATTTTATATTTTTCAAAAGTGGGTTCCAGGTGTTAGATAATCCCCAACCATTTTCTCTATTAAAATTAGGATGTTTTTTAATTTCAATAGCCTCACGAACCATTCTTGGAATGTAACGTTGTTCTTTAGCGAGGATTTTACTTGGATTGGACTTGTCTATGGTATGTTCACACACTGCAGAATTCGATGTACGCCTATGCTTGATATCCGATATGTGTTCCTTAACTCTTTTACCGATGCTCCTCTTTGTTTGACCTATGTATGACAAGCCACAATCGCAGTCAAGTTTGTACACTCCAGCACATTGTAAAGGAATATTACTTTTAATAGGTCTCAAGAATTGGCTCACTTTCCTTTGAGGTTTGTAGATAGTTTTAATAGAAACCTTTTTTAAGATGTTGCCGATTCTGTCAGTAACTCCTTTCACATATGGTAGTAGGGCTGGTTGACGCTCAACTGTGGGTGGCTTGATGTGGTTTCTGCGACACTGGCGAGTTGTCAATCTGTCAAAACAACATTTGGATTAACCAACCGTTGAGATACTAGAAAAAGGCTTAAATTTTGCACCAGCTCTAACTACTACCTAAAATACCGTTCGAAGACATTATTTGCAACGTTGAGGAGTGTCTTTATAATAATAGAATCACGAAAGAGGAATCTGAAGCAATCCGCCAGGATATTTCTTGTGTTCTGCGCCGAAGCAAATTGCCGAAGAATAATATCTCCCGTGACGAACATCTTGCTCTAAAATACCTACGTAGCAATGAAGACCTTACTATCCTCTATGCAGATAAGGGGAACGCGACTGTGATAATGGATACGAGTGATTATAATAGTAAAATATCAGAAATACTCGCGGAAAATAACACTTACAAAAAGGTTGAAAAAGATCCTACCGATAAAGTTTTAAAACAAACCGCCGATCTAATACAAAAATACAGTCCTAAATTAAATTAAGACAAAAAATCACTCGTACCACCATGTGCAAAACCACCAAAATTGTATGGGTTACCCAAAATATATAAGCAGAATGTCCCACTACGTCCCATAGTCAGCCAGATTGATACACCAACATATAAACTGGCTAAACACGTTGCAAGGATACTGACACCTCTTCGGGGACATACACAAACTTATGTCAAGGATTCTTACCAGTTTGTTAATGATATCCAACAAGTGAAATTAAATGACAACGACATTATGGTTAGTTTCGATGTACAGTCACTATTTACCAGCCTTCCAGTGATTGACTGCATTGAAATTGTCAAGAGAAAGCTGGAGGATAACAAAATGCCTGTAGAATATGCAGAATTACTGAAACATTGCTTAACATCTGGCTATTTGATGTGGATGGATGAATTCTATGTACAAGTTGATGGAGTGGCAATGGGTTCCCCGGTCTCCCCGGTTGTTGCCGATATCTACATGGAGCACTTCGAGGCGAGGGCCCTGTCCTCTGCACCTGCTATACCGAACATCTTTAAACGGTACGTAGATGACACCTTCACAATACTACCTATGAATCAAACATCTGCTTTTCTAGAACACCTTAATTCCATTAACAACAAAATACAATTTACAATGGAATGGCAATCAAATAATACTTTAGCTTTCCTTGATATTCTTATTATCAAGAATCCTGACAATACATTGGGACACACTGTTTATAGGAAACCCACACATACAGATAGGTACCTCAATGGTAAATCACACCACCACCCTAGCCAGTTAGCTACCGTTGGCAAATCTTTGTTTCAGAGAGCACAACACATCTGTGTCGCTGAACACCTAGAGGGCGAGCTGTAGCATGTCAAGCATGCCTTGTTCAACAACCACCTGCCCGTACCTCGCCAGCGTCGCAGAAACCACATCAAGCCACCCACAGTTGAGCGTCAACCAGCCCTACTACCATATGTGAAAGGAGTTACTGACAGAATCGGCAACATCTTAAAAAAGGTTTCTATTAAAACTATCTACAAACCTCAAAGGAAAGTGAGCCAATTCTTGAGACCTATTAAAAGTAATATTCCTTTACAATGTGCTGGAGTATACAAACTTGACTGCGATTGTGGCTTGTCATACATAGGTCAAACAAAGCGGAGCATCGGTAAAAGAGTTAAGGAACACATATCGGATATCAAACATAGGCGTACATCGAAGTCTGCAGTGTGTGAACATACCATAGACAAGTCCAATCATTATATAAGATTTGATAAACCTAAAATCCTCGCTAAAGAACAACGTTACATTCCAAGAATGGTTCGTGAGGCTATTGAAATTAAAAAACATCCTAATTTTAATAGAGAAAATGGTTGGGGATTATCTAACACCTGGAACCCACTTTTGAAAAATATAAAATCCCATGTCTGTGACCGCACTGTAATACCTACCTCAAGATACTGTTAGTGTGTTTTGTGTGAATCCTGAACTGTACGCCCGGAAGCTTAGAAACCGTTGGAGGTAGATGACTAATTAATTGACTTACTGACAGACACCTCCATCACGTCTTTCCGTGAACACGATTGCTGCAAAGTATTCGAAACGTCGGGTTAGATTTAAAATGTAAATTTAAAATTTAATTCAATATACGCGAGTTAAATCCGTAAAAAATAGTTTTATTTCAAAGTAAACTGTTAATTAATACCTAAGAATTACTATTATAAATATTAGTTATTATTAACTAGAGTATGGTTTACTTTAAGTAGATAATTAAACAAAGAAATTATAGTTCCATCTTTCTACTTTATTATATATAATATATATTAATAGTATAAGTGGCTCCGAAAAAATATTTTTCCATTTTCTGTGAAACTTGAAAACCAAAAAGACATTAAATTTAATATTGTACAGTATTTTACTAAGGAGATGGCAAAACAAAGAAAGGTATATAGTTTTATTATTTATTATCATATGTTAAGCTTTATTTCAATTATTTTTAATCTTCAACTACGACACAAAATGGTAAGTTATATGCTTTGATAAATAAAGTCGGTCAGAATAAATTCCAAACAAATAAGTAATCTCATTAAATGTTAAATCACATTAAGAAATTAGTTTTCTTTCTGAATTTGTGGATACGCTGAATATTATTAACCGCTAGTTTTCAATGTTAATTAAAACACCAAAAGTAAAAATTTTAAGCAGTGATATTGCCATATCTATTTTTATTATAAAATTGTGAAGTTTACCATAGATTAACACTAAATTTGTTTTAAATCGATACTTTTTTAGCTTCGTAGTAGTCAAAAAGATTAAAAAAAACTGTAGCTGTCAGTCAGCCTTTATGAGAAAAGTAGTTGAAAATTATGTAACAAATAATAATATTAATCGAAAAGAAGCCAAAAGGCCAAAATGTTACTTATAAATCACATTTTTATTAATTAATCTATTACTAATATTTAAATTAATATTTTTAATGGGCATGTCTTTATATGCTTTACTATTTCATTATTGATATTGTCTAATAATGCCACGCCCAACCATAATTATTTATCATGTTTTCTTTTATCGGTGCTATTTTAAATATACTTCTTAGAAACTAATTTCGTATTTTTTTAATTCTCATCATGCCATATGAAAGGTCATGTCTTGAACAAAAATTTGAGACCGCCGAAATCGTAAAACATTTGTAAATTTTTTATACTGCTGAATTTTAGGCAAAACTATTAAGTTTTTATTCCCACTTTTTAGTCTGTTTTGAATATCCAATCTGACTTCACTGAATAGAAGAATATCGTCAGCATAAAATGTAAGGCAGAGTGTTGTTTCCTATGTATCCGATATCGATCAAAGTGTATTATGAAAAAAAAAGGTGAACTGGCCACACTTCAATAATAATGTACTAATTACTTAAACCATTTTTTTTTGCTTTTCAAAAATTTATAGCCACGTTAAGGTTATTTAAATTTATATAAGTATAGAATGAACAATAAACCGTTCCAAAAGAGACAATCACATATGGAATGCTTGATTCACCAAGGTAGACAGCGATACGGTAGCTCAGTTGATAGATCGACGGAACGGTTTACCAGTAGTCGCGGGTTCGTATTCCTGCCCGTATCGGTTTATTTTTCATTCTATATTTATATAAGTTTTCATGAATATCCAAAAGCGAACCTATACCAATAAAACGATTAATCTAAATCTAAAACCCTAAAATTGGATTACATTAAAAGGCTCCTCCACAAATATTGGAATGTTACCCTTTCACAATTAATACGAGGATAGCAGTTTAATTGCTTCATTGTTGTACACAGAATTTAATCCTCTGATAGGGTCTAATTAATAAAACATATTTAAAATTTTCCTTCTAATTTAAAAAGTTAATATTCATAAAAAAATATAAAAAATATATATTTTCAAACAATAAATACTAATGAATAAAACGTATCGACCAGTTTATAAATTAGTAACATTTAATGTGAATGAAATTTTGAGCCTATATTGTGAGTCAGTCTGAGCCTATCACAATGAGCAAAATAGCATTGTTTAAACGAACTAAGCCCAATTAAATTTAAAGATCCCAAAACATTGGTGAAGTATGAGTTGGACACGCGCACTTGCACTCGCAAAGTATTTCGTATTACATATATATACTTACATATACATGGTTACATGTATATGTAAGTATATATGGTTATATTGTAATTAATTGGCCACCTCTTCCTGGCAGCCTCTCCACGACAACCGCAGAAACATATTTTGTTCTACGACTTTTCAAAATTCATAGTTCAAAAAAGTTTCCCTATACAAAATTTATTAATTAGTGCATTGTTGTAAAATTATTTAAATATTAGTCTTTTTCCGATTATTGTAAATTTTACCCAGATTTCGTGTAACGTGGCGATTGCATAGCCACATTGTTTGCTTATTATGCATATTTTGGTTATAAAATTCAATGTCGTGACCTTTAGAGCTTTTTTATTTAATTAATAATTAAAATTAATTTAAATAAATATAAATTTAAATTTAATTTTTAGAGCTAATTAAGAATATAACAAGAATATCTTAGATTTTTTTCAAAATATGTTCAATAAGTTCAACTATTCTCAGATTCATAAGCGGGCTATGACAAAGGAAACACTAATTCTCCTCTCCAGTCTTCAGTTTCAAACTTGCTCATTAAAACAAGTTCAGAATAAGGAAGCCGTTTATCGTAAGTCAAACAAAGTTTTTCTCATTATATATTCTTTATTGTTTACTAACATGGATTCAAAAAAGACGTTAAACTAATGTTAAATATTTAATGTAAAAAACAAGAAAGTTTTGAACATAATTTTTTATTGTGACTTTTTCTTTACAAAACCCACTAAATAATTCTACTATCACAAAGATTGCGTCATCACGAAGATTGTCACGTCACATTTTTTTTAAAATACTCATCTTCCAGTACTCCGTCATATAAGAGTAATATTTATTATTAGAAATTATCGTTACAATCTACTATTACTACCATTGAAGTATTATTAAAAGTGATTATTAACATATATTGCTGAGTGAGACTTTAACTAAATTGTTATCTGGCAAGAACAGAGCTCGTTATAATAAGATCTTATTAAAATTTTCACATTAAACTAACCACGGCATCAATCCTATATAAAGAACTAAGGACTCGCATTTTATGTCGCATACGTTTTTGATACAAAAATTAACGTCTGTTTCTGATATGTTGTAATCAACTTTCTTTGGATTGTCATAAATCTAATTACCATTAGGGTATTGGTCAACTTAATCTTTAAGTTGAAGAGTTGAGTTGAACATAGGACGCTATATACATTTTGAGCCTAACTATAAAAAAACAGTAATTCTTCGTAAAAAACTAACTTATTGTTTTTCAAAATATTCTCCGTTCTCCGTAGCACCTCCGAAACATGGGTTTTGAACGCTTCCATTGCTTTTTCTGCGGATGAAAATCGCTGACCTCGCAATTTTTGGGAACAAAAAGAAATCGCTAGGTGCCAAGTCAGGGACAGCCCTGAACGATGGATGACCCATTAGTTCCACTTTTTGAGTGGTCAAATATTTGTTTGTTACGTGAAATGTGGGACAGCTGGCATTGTCTTGATGAAGAATGATCCTACGGCGCTTATTATTTTTTCTAATTTCATTAAGAGCTTTCAGCAAACAAATGGTTGTGTACCATTTAGAATTGACTGTTCTACGTTTCTCCAGAGGAACTGTTGTCACATGACCAGTTTTTCCGAAAAAACAGGCCATCATTTGTTTGGAAACGCTTCGAGCGCTAAAAACTTCTGTTGGATTTGGTTCATATATCCATGATTCGTCACCTGGTACGATCTTATAAACATCTTTTGAGGCACCACACTTGTAATTCTCACGCATTTTCATGCACCAATCGACCCGAGCATCTCTCTGAGCATTTGCCAGATTATGGGGGATCCAACATGAACAAATCTTTTTCACGGCTAAATTTTCAATAATTATTTTATGTATGCTAATGGAACTATTGTCTAAGGTTGCCTCAATCTCAGAGTAAGTGACACGATCCTGCATTATAAGTTTTTGCACAGCATGTTTCTGGCACAACCACTGTTTTTGGACGACCTTCGCAACTTTCGTCATAAAGAGAACTGCGACCACGATTAAATTCATTATTCCACCCTTATACAGTACCAAGGGATGGGGCTTCATCTTCAAAAGTAGAATTAAGCTGCTCGGTGCACCCATATCTTGATAATCCACGACGAAAGTCATAATAAATTATAGCTCGGAAATTTTCTCGACTTAATTTCATTTTGTTGTGGTAACAAAATTTTCAATTGTTTATAAACAATAGCACTATCGTTCAAGTGATAAAATGATCTAAAGACATTTATGGTGTAAAATGTCAAAATATTCAGTGGAAACGTCAGATGGCATTAAAAACACTCAGTTTTGCCAAGGCTCAATATTTAAGTAGCGCCCTGTATATTAGTGTTACTGCGTTTCAATTACTTTAGTCGCCTTTTACTGAAAATAAAAGTGAATGTGGCTTTTTATACTTCGCCAATTTTAATACGGCACCCCATGTTAAGATTTATTAAGAAAGTGCAAGCTCTGACAAATAAAATAGTTTTGAATACTATATTAAGGATAGGGAGGCCTAAATATAACTAGTTAACAATTCTGCATATATAGATTAATTGTAACCATTTCCAAAGAATTTTCTAATAGGATTATTTTAAAAAAGTATTTATATAATAACTATTTTTGGAAAAGTTGAAGTTAGAACCCTTTTAGTTCTTATAAATGTGTCATGTATCTTCTTTTAGGTAATATGGCATTTTTCCTTTCCTTTTTCGCATATCAATTCTGACTGTCATTTAAATGTGTATATGTTATTTGTGTATCCACAAATGAAACATTAATTAATGATTTAAGTTTTTATGTCACTAAGTTATTATTTGTTTTAAATATTCTTTGATTTTTTCCCTAAACATTAGTTAAAAATTGAATTAATATTATTGGTCCTCCTTTCCCTTGGCAATTTCAATTCAATATCTATTAAGTAACAGATGTTTCAAACCTATACCGATTTTAATATACAAATTAACTTATATTTAAAAAGTTTATTGTTATAAGAATGTATAAAAATCTTATGTACACTAAATTTTAGGACACCAAACTATCGTACTCTGTTTTCCAAGATTGAGTTGGTACTGGTGAACCTCAAAGCGAGCAAAGAAAAGTTGATAGCCCTATCTCCCGGTCAAGGCTAATTTAATTCTTCGCTATTTTGTATAGTGTTTGTGTGTGTTTTAGGTTTTACTAGGAAAAATAATATTGTGCTAATTTACATTACAAAAACTCCTGGTTTGTAATATATTTTGTCGTACCACAAATTGTAGTATATCTTGTCGTACCAAAAATAGGTATAATTGTATTCTAATTCCTATTTTTATGGACTATATCTAAAACTAAAACTAAAAAAAAAAACAAATTGACTTAATTACTGTGATATTTAATTAGTAATAATTTAATAAAATAGTTTTTACAATTTATTTGTATTAAAATTTATGATAAAATGAACATTCCATTATAAAACGTTTAATTGAAATACCCAAAAACCCTAAGTGGGATAATATGTAGAGAATCAACCGCCAATATTGGAATGTAACCCTTTATTAAAACGATAAAAAAATTATGTGTGTTTATATGAAGCCAACCAAATTCTAATTTTAAAGTTTTTATATTCTATTATATAATATATCCTTTGTAAAATATGAGTACATTTTTAATTGTCTATTATTTATGGTCTAGGATTTTAAAACACAATAAACGATTTTTATTTGAAACAAATTATCCGAAGTTCGAATAGAAACTTTTTATGTCCGTTATATGAGAAAATAATATAGAACCTATATTGAAAAATACTTTGAATTCACAACTATTAGAAGTCTTAATTAATAAAAAGTCTTAGTGCAAAACATTTTTAAATATTTTTCAATATTATTAGAAACAATATAGCTTAATAATTATAATGTTTTCAAATGAGGTCCTAAAATAATAAACATTACTTTTAACATTCAAGAGATAATTAAAATTTGTCCAAAGAGCTCTAAGCTGATAAGCATTTCTATTCAGCAAAAGACTTCAGTAACTTTTGCTTTACGTTTTAACTAACGCTTTTTATAGCGAAGTTTTCTTTGACCAGCCCATGTTTTAGGGTTAAAAGATGCGAATGTTAACGCAATAATAAACTTTTAAACAGATATTTTTATATCAACTAATTAAAAATGTATTTATGAAAAGTTGTATTACTTACTAAGATTCATGGTATTTGTGATAATTCCTTATTTGAACATTGTTCGTTTCAATGAATATTGTACTGATTTAAAATAAATCGGCATGAATCTAACTAACGAAAATAAATAATTTTTGGTTTGTGAATTTATGTATTTAAATGAATTTTTTGTATTGTATTCAAAAGAAACTCTCCAATATTGATTAAACTGGAAATTATTTACATGCCATATTATAATAAATTAACTAATAATTTTCGATTTTTTATGAGTGTGTGAATAAACACTTAAAAACTGTAATAGCATTCGGATGGATTATATAGCACGCCATTATTAAAATATTATATAATAAAATAGCTCTTTGTAATAAAAAGTTTGTTCAGGTTAATTAATAATGATTTTAACTCGAACAATGTTTTTAGTTAAGTTGATTAACTGTTTCTTTCCTTTGATGTTACTGGAGACAGTATTGTAATTGCTCAAAATGTTATTTTGCAAATGAATATATTGCATAAAAGTAATTGTTCAAAAAGTTATAATTATACTTTGATAATCATTAAAAATAAATTACTCATTAGTTTTTATTGATCGCATTAGGGTATTTTGGATTTATTATTTTTGATTTAAATTAACGTAGAGCGACGGAATGGGGCTCGGGTTCGATTCCCGACAGGGACAGCTATGTATGTGATGCGCATAGATGTCTATATTTCTGTCTATATTTATTAAATATATTCTCAGTATTTATGATGTGTATTTCTATGTATTTGAATCATTGTTTAATACCCTTAACACAAGCAAACAATTTGCTTATTTAGGGTTAGATTAATGTGTGTAAAGTGTCCTCTATTATTATTATTGTTACTTTTATAAGGTACAAGATAAATAAATTTCTAAATAAAAATTTGAAAATTCCATATCATCCCGCACCATCAATCAAGTGTTTCATTAGACGGTCAAATTTTATAAAAACTGTTGTTAAATTTTATGTAATAAAATACAGGAACAACTAAAACACACTTAAGAATAACGAAGATGAGAATGAAGAGAAAATATAATATATTAGGAATAAATATATTCTATCCACGTATTTTTTGTTTTAACCAAGAAAAAGCTTTGAGAGACATTGGAGGAATAAATGTATTCGTAAATAAATCAGACGGTCAGGACAAATTCCAGGCAAATTGGTAATCTCGTTCACTATATTAATTCAGAGAAAGAAATTCCTCCTCGTTCTTAAAGTGAGACGCCGGAGGTCGTTAACCGCCAGTTTCTAGTTCCTTTAAAGCAATAAAAGAAAATTGTGTAAGCACTGGATTTTCTTTATTGCGTATCCAAAACGAGATAATAATTTTAAAAATATTCCCTCAGACATTTTAGCTGATTTTTAAATGTGTATTTTTTTATCATTTGCTATTTGCTACATAAATAATATTATAATTACAAATAAATACACAAGTTAATAATTGAATAAAGTGCTAATACTCTTTATACTAATAATCAATCGAATACTCCAAATACAATATTACTATTTCATTAAGTAAATAATATTAAGTTAAGTAAGAAAGATAATTATAAGTAACAATAATTTTCTCTAAAATTAGATAAGCAAATCTAGATATCTTGTAATAAATGTAGAGTGGGTTCCTATTATTCTATTTAGGTTATCAATATAAGTAAAGTAAAAATTTTCCGTTATCAATGTTATAACTAAAGCAGTTCGCTTGCAAGATCTTGTTCGATTTGATGTAATCTGTATACTGCGGCTCATCTCCTAGCGAGATTACTTTTCGACGTCATAACGACGTCATTGCTTAAACGAAATGATCCCGATTAAAGTAAGATAAGCTAAAAGAAAGGCATTCTGACCGTATTATTGTATGGACTATCGTTCCGTTTCTACAAAATAATACGTTGTATTTCTGAAGTACCCAGAAATTATACGCTCTTTGAGTGCAATCTTTTTATGGTGCTATAGAGAAACAATTTTATAAAAGTAAACTTGTTACATTATTTTCCAAGAAACTATTAAAAAAGACATACGAATAACATGATAAAACTTTTTGTTTAATGAGGATATTTAACTTTTGTTATACTACGGCTATATTAAAATATTTTATATCAATAATTCTCGATAAATTTTCTATTAGGCGAAATTAATGAACTTAATAATGGTGATAAATTTTACAGTTACGAGAATAGTAAAGCCTTTTACACTGAGGAAAACCAGTCCAACCAACCAACCAGTCAAAAATCTATTTTTAATAAGGATACAATATTAGATAGTGTAATTATTTTTATACCTCTCTTGTTTTTACTTAAACGTCCATTTAAATAGGTTTTATATATAGTACTTAATAACCAGTCTAACTATTTATCACACTTACAGGTTTTTATTGAACATAATCAAAATATGACCATGTAAACTTGAGGAATTCTGAGCTACACAATCGACGTTATTTTCACCATCAACTTGCAGGTCTAGTTTTTGCAGGTCTAATTTTTGCAGGTCTAGTTTTATTTTAAATGATAAACATTTAGTTAGCTATAAGCATTAACAAAATTTTCAATACTGAACATTCACAAAAGCCATTTTTGAGACGGTTTGCACGGTTCCATGCCAGAGTGCGCCGGTAGACCGTACCGCCGCAAACGCGAAGACCCTATATTTTAAATCTGTAATATCTTTAAAAATATTTATTTAATTTAAATGCTGTAAAGAGCTATATTGTTTCATAATAAATGTAAAATGTATTTAAGTTACTTATTTAGATAAGGATTAAAGCTGTATTTCTTAAAATCGCTTCGTAAATAACCTATTATTTTTCGTAAAAAGTAAAGAATAAAAATTTGCTATTGCGGATTATCCCTAAGAGATAAACCTATACTATCGCGGATTTTCTTATAGAATTTTTTAAGGTATACAATACTTAGTACATTATTTTGATCTATCTCGTAGAGTTCAGCCAGCGTTTGTATTGTAAGCGCAAAACAATGTGTTTGTTTACGACTTCGCATTAGAAATCTTGAAATTATCAGTAGTTGTCTAATATATTAAGCATGTTATTATATATACAAACCTTCCTCTTGCATCACTCTATCTATTTAAAAAAAAATTGCATTAAAATCCGTTGCGTAGTTTTAAAGATCTAAGCATATATACATACAGACATAGGGACAGACGCAAAAAGCGACTTTGCTTTATAGTATGTAACTTGCTGTGCCTGGGACCTCGTACACGTAGTTTTCAATTTTGATAAAACATTGTTTTGGATTCTCTTGCTTATATAAAGGTCCCCTTGTATGAATTTTTGAAAATATTTTTTATTCGTGTTGTGTGCACAACTAAAAAACAAACAGATAATCAGACAAATATTTAAAAAATGCTGAAAATGGATTCTATTAGTTATTACTTCACATCCTGGTATATTTTTTGAATATTTTCAATGTACAAAGACTATTCCTCTATAGATTTATTACATGTATAAAACAAATTTTCATGGTACCTATTACGTCATTGACATAAATTGTCATAACTTTTTTATTTCCTAACATACACAAACATACAGACATACAGACATACAGACAAACAGACTAACTGAAAAAACATTGTTTTGGGTTCTGTTGCACTTATACAACCCCCCTATGATGTTATTTTTTTTTAATTCCAAGTACATGAATGGATCAGTGATAATTTTATTATATGTATAGATTAAATGTACAATTGTTGCCCTTACTATTATTCCTAAAGATTTAAGTCATCTAAGTGATCAATTATCACTAAACCTAACACGTATTTTTCATGATTTGACAAAAACATTTTTATAAATTTTTTAATAAAGTTTACATTGGATAATAAACTTAAAATATTTACAAGTTTTAAGGATTCTAGTGAAAAGAACTAGTATAACGTATTGATTATGCACTTGTCATTAATTACCTTAAATGTATTTCTTAGTGACCCATTCAAACCTTATCACTGTTTTTATTTATTCTTTATTTGAAACTCTTTTAGTGAATGGGCTGCCGTATAACCCCATCTTACAGAAATATATGACATAATCTTTTATAATATTATGACGAACTCCAAACTTAACATATTATTAGAAGCATTAGTCGTGGGGAATTTTAAAAACAAAAATACTTATAAATACTTACGTTCTATAATCCTTCTTTACGAATAATATATATAAAATTTATTTTACATTTCACAGAAAAATATTTATAAAGCTGTATTGGTATAAAATAACCGATGTTCATACTCGATAGTAAATAATATAAATTAAGTATTAAAAATATGAAATATTAACTGATTGATACACAATGCACGGCCTAAATTACTGGACATGGTAAAATATTATATAAAAAACATACGTTTTAGGGATCCGTATCCAACTGGTAAAAACGGAATCCTATTACGTTACGCTCTTTGTATGCCCATCGACTAAACTAAACTAAAAACATATTAAAATAAACATGAAAGGGAACCCCTACCATGCAACAAACGTTATCTTTGCTCGATTATAATAACGGCAATGGGTAGACGCTATTTAGAAAGTATTTATATACACAGAGTATAAATATTTTTATATTATCTTTAAAAATAAATATATAAATATATATATTTTATACGAGTTTCCATACAATAAAAATCATTTTTTGCTGTTTATTATATAAAATGGAATGGAAACCTTTTTTTGTTAAGCGTACTTCTTTTAGTTTTCATATGTAAATTATATTTTAGTCAACTAATCATATTTTTTAACTGATTTCAAATAGAATCACATTATTATAAATTGAAATTTCTTATCCTAATAATTTAACTAGTGAACCTAATAAATCATCAAATTAATTTATTAAAATTATTTATATTTATATCAGACGAGATTTATTTGTTTTATGTTTTGTAATGGTTATTTTAATAAGCGAGCCAAAGGAAACACTACGTCCCTTCTTTTATAGTATCAAAGTCCCTCATTAAAACAAGTTCAGCGCTAAGACGCTGTTTGACAAAACATTTCTATATATTTAATAAATTGGCACAAGTTAACTTCAACTAAATTTATAAGTTTAAAGTTATAAAAATATCTGCTTCTTATAGTAAATCATATTTTATCGTTTTGGTTTCTAAGGTGGACTCAAACTCTTTGCTTCTGCAAACTTAATCAATAATCAAAATCATAGTAAAGAGTATAATTTGGTATTGCGCTTATTAAAGGTCAAATTTTAATTTTACAGCCAAAGGTATAAGGAAAAACTGAAAAGAACCGGCAAGAAATTGGATTTCTCAATTATGTATGGTACCTATTTGATTTGTTGTAGTTATACGAATGCCTATTTTATCCCATAAGCGTTAGATATATATATTATAAAGTACTTTACCGGAGAAAGTAAGGGTAAAACCCTTTTGGCCTACATAAAAAGGCTTTTTTCCTTTATAACGCGGGCGAAGCCGCTGGAAACAGCTAATTACTGCATAAGAACCTTTCCCCCGCACGAATAAAACGTAAATATCTTAGAGACGACTGTTTCTATTTCGACCAAACATGGACAAGAACTATCTCGACGAACATAGCATTCGATTTAAAACCGCATTCAAATCCGTCCACGCCTTTGGCCACTACATTGCCACAGACAGACACACAGATACACAGATCGACAGGTCAAACTTATAACACCCCCCTAATTATCCAGTAGGCAATGGATAATAAAATAAGATGAATTATGCTCTAAGACTTCGAAAAGATTTATTGTTAATTATTACTTTTTAATAAGACGTTATTAAACAAAAATTCAAAGATCTTAGATTTATTATTATATAATGTATGATTATATATGTAATGTATAATAATAAAAATGTGTTAGAATTTGGACACTGACTTAAATTTATATATTTCAAATATATATTCAATCTGGTGGTCCTTTCGTTTTCCAACTTAAATATTAATTAAGGGTGAGCGCCTCTTAGTAACAGATGGTACAGAGTGTACAAGCCGATCCCAACTTTTATATACCTACGTATTGAATGTAAATGCTAAGAAATTAAATTTTATATTTAGTCTAGCAAAGATAATATCGAAAGTGAACGGAAAAGCCATGTCTCATTAAAATTTAAATGAGGTAAATATATTTACATGTTAAGTATAATTACTTATAGAATTGTACCTAAAACAAAATACAAACTTCTGAATTTCTCTTAATTTTTTCATTTCATTATTTTCATTCATATTCGATTCACCCTTAACCATCGTTTGAATGCTTGTAAAATCCAGATGTTAAAAATGATATTACCGTTAATATATATGTGAAATAAAAAATAACTAATGTTTTATCGAAATTATATGCTTGAAAATTTCTGTAAATAATAACGAACAAAAATATAAATTCTTCGGAATTATTTAAAAACAAAAATTTTTAGAACTATGATCCATGATGGTTATAAAAAAAAACAACATAATGAATTCAGCTGTATTAAAAAATATATTGTCTGAAATATATGTATAGTCAAAAACTGTTTGTGATAATTATTAAACTTAATTTTAAAATTGTTAACACTCACCATGAGTTACATGACTCAACATAGTATTGTATTACGAGAAAATAAATTTGTAAGAAGTACATTATTATAACATGTAAAACGTTTTTAAGAAATAAATATACATAAATATATATAGTACGAAAGCTTTTATTGTCTTTACGTACCAAATTGAAGGTGATTGTAATATATACTATAAAACATAAATAATATATGTATAATATATATATATATATATATATATATATATATATATATATATATATATATATATATATATATATTATAACAATAACCTTACATCTGGTAAAGGCAATAAAAGCTTTCGTGTACAAACAATGGAAGAATAAACCCTTATTAGCTTTGAGGAAAATCCTTGTGATGTGTATAAATTATGTAAGATATCTTATGTGCTTTGTTTATCTAAAATTCACTGTTTTTCACTACTTTTATATATTTTTATTCACTACTTTTATATATTTATTTTTTTACACAAACTATCCTAGTACGTATAAATATTAGATTTATGTAAAGATTCAAATATTTTTCAAGGCCAAGCAAGCAGACCTATGAACATGAACATGAACATAGACAACTAATTTAGTTGCAGAATCATAATTTCCAAATTACGACGTATTATTTCATATTATTACACTTCTTAATATATTACTAAAGATTTAAAATTATTAGGTATTTATCATCGTAATACAAATTTGTTTTTTGGCACATTGCCTACTTTAATAATTTTTAACCCCCCCTAAAAAGAGGGGTGGTATAAGTTTGACCTGTCGATCTGTGTATCTGTGTGTCTGTCTGTGGCAATGTAGTGGCCAAAGGCGTGGACGGATTTTAATGCGGTTTTTTTAATCGAATGCTATGTTCGTCGAGATGGTTCTTGTCCATGTTTGGTCGAAATAGAAACAGTCGTCTCTAAGATATTGACGTTTTATTCGTGCAGGGAAAAGGTTCTTATGCAATAATTAGCTGTTTCCAGCAGCTTCGCCCGCGTTATAAAGCAAAAAAGCCTTTTTATGTAGGCCAAAAGGGTTTTACTCTTACTTTCTCCGGTAAAGTACTTATTACTAGGTACTTTACTAGCTATTGCCCGTGACTGCGTCCACGTAGACTGCAAAAAAGTATATGGTTTATGTCGTAGTCATAAAGAGTCACGGGCAACAGATAGTGACAATATAAATCCTTTCATCATAGGTTATTAGTGATTGTAAATTATTTAAACTCTAAGTGTTTATATTTATTAATATTCGTATATACCTATATTTTTTTAATAGGTCCAGTAGTTTCGGAGCCTTTTCAATTCAAGCAAACAAACAATCAAATCTTACCTCTTTATAATATTAGTGATGATGATTATTATAAAATATAGCCTATGTTCATCAGGGATAATGTATGATTCTAATGGTAAAAGATTTTTTAAATCGGTCCAGTAGTTTCGGAGCCTTTTCAATTCAAACAAATCTTTTCTCTTTATAATATTAGGATAGATTGATAGAAATACTTCAACAACTGAAAATTTGTGTGTCCGTGTAGGTTCATTTAGTACAGTAAATAAACCAGTAACATAACTTTAAAAAGCAGAAAATTAAATTTAAAATTTGAAAAACCCTAGATACAAAAAGTCCTCTAAAAAAAAAATATTTATTATTAGGTAGGTACTTATTGAAGTTGTTGCGTCAGGAGACCGTTTAAAATAAAGGAAGAAATTAAAACGCAAGTAAGTTACCAAGGTTAATAAAGAAATGATAATATCGAATCGTAGTCTAAGTCCTCAATGATTAACTTTGTAAAATAGACACCATCGTCAACGTACCTACAACGGTAACCCGACGCAACGAATTCAATAAGTACATAATAATATTATTTCTATTCCTTTTAGAGGTTTGTTTGTACGGGAAGTTTTTAATTTTTTTTATTTATTTTTTTAGTATTTGATTCCTGGACATGTAGCTCAAAACTAGTACAAGACCAGCGAGGCTCCTTGGCCAATAATCTGAGCGAAAATACATTTTTTATCAATTTTCTTATTTTGTACATAGTTGTATTAAATTGGAAGAAAATGTGACGTTTCTTTTATCCTTTATGGAATTTGAAATGTACCAAGTGTCAATTTTATGTACTCAAATTACAATAGTAAGTAATTTATATAATCAGTACCCACATATAGAACAATTGGCAAACATTAGATCCATTGATTCTGCGACTCGAAATACAATCGAAAATTACAATATTTGTAGCATGAATACATTGTTATCATGTATTATTATAGTATTTAGACTATATTTGATGCATTGTAAATAAGAATGTAGTATAAATGAAATAAGTGACTATAAAACATCGGTAATACTTGATTTGTTAAATTACGCTTGTATAATTTACAACACATTGTAATAATAGGGTAATTACCGCACCAGATTTTATTGCATTGCGATTTTAATTTGAGTTGTAGAAGTTATACGAAATGCATTACAGTAGAGAGTTGTAAGGCTGTTATATACGTAAGTGTATAGTTATTAACAAAATTATCCTGTCGGTATATTAACATAACACTCAAGAGATTGCTTAGTCTTTTGAAATGGAAAATTTAATTGTATAGATAAAGGGCATAGCCGGATTAATTTGAGAAATCTGCCCCCGCGACTTTTTTGGTTCATACTCAGGGGATCGATTTAGTACCGAATAAAAATAATTCACACCAATTTTTAGCTCTTTAACTCTAACGGTTGTCGAGATTTCCAAAAAAAACTGTTTTTTAAATTTAATTTTTATTTTTATAGTAAAATTCACAATTTATCAATGACGAACTTTTTTCTAATTCTTAGGAGTTTAATACATGAGAAAAAAATATAGTCATAATTTTTTTACGAAAAACCGATTTTTGGCAGACGAAAGAATTTTTTTTAAAATTTTTTTTTAGCCTTTTTGAAATATGTCACTCACCAAAATTCGTCAAAAAATGTCTATTATACTCCTCTACATGCAGGATTTTTTTTGATTTTTTTGAAGTGGTGGAACAATATGAAAAAAATAAAAAACTATTTTTTTTTCTAAGGTCTTGCGTTTTAAATAACTTTTATTAGCTAAAAAAATTGTGTCCAAAATATTTTTTTGCTTAGAATTTATAGTGAAATTATTTAAAGATAAAATCGACATACATTTTAAAGACAAAAACATAAAATCAACAAGTATTTAAAAAGATAATATGCTGGTTACTGACAATCCCAGTAGATGGCGTTAGAAAGCGTCCGCTAGGCAATTAAATGCACTTGAGGTGCCAAAATAATATAACGTATTCAATGGTCCGTTTATGAAACGTGTCTGTTTCGCATATAATTTCATTATAAATTCTAAACAAAAAAATATTTAAGACACATTTTTTTAGCTAAAAAAAAGTTATTTAAAACGCAAGACTTCAGAAGAGAAAATGAGTTTTTTATTTTTTTTATATTGTTTCACCACTTCAAAAAATTTTAAAAAAATCCTGCATGTAAAGGAGTATAATAGACATTTTTTGACGAATTTTGGTGAGTGACATATTTCAAAAAAGCTAAAAAAAAAATTTTTTTTAATTCTTTCATCTGCCAAAAATCGGCTTTTCGTTAAAAAATTATGACTATATTTTTTTCTCATGTATTAAACTCCTAAGAATTAGAAAAAAAATCGTCATTAATAAGATTTGAATTTTACTAAAAAAATAAAAATTAAATTGAAAAAACAGTTTTTTTTGGAAATGTCGACAACCGTTAGAAATAAAGAGCTAAAAATTGGTGTGAATTATTTTTATTCGGTACTAAATCGATTCCCTGAGTATAAGCCAAAAAAGTCGCGGGGGCAGATTTCTCATATTAATCCGGTTATACCCTTTAATATAAAACGTTTATATACCTAAGAATAAAAACAGTGATTAAGAAATTATATACTTATTACTAATTATTATTTAAACACAAAAGAGGTGTAGCTGTTATAATAATTAAATATAATTAACCTCAAAGAGGTTTAAATTTTTTTTTAAATATTTTTATTGGTAAAACTATATTATACTTTATAAGAGCTTATGTACACAAATTTGTGTTTGTAAAATTATGCAACACAGAAAACCAGAGGAAAATACGCGAAATTATCGCGTATTTACCTCTACTTTTCTGTTTGACAAAGGTAGGTTGATTGTAAATATTTTAAACCATAGTATATTCTTTAAATAAATTGTATTTTTAATTACTCAATAAGGTGAATAGCAATTACATGTGAGTCTAGATGGTAGAAATAAAACGTACATAGTACATAGATTCAATAGTATATATTATAATATTATAATATTGTTAATGTACTCCACATTAAGAATAATAACTGTTTAATCAAATTTATGTATACTTTTTATTATATTTTAAACAATATCCTTCACTAGCGGACGGATAATTCTGTCCGTAAATTAATTCCAGATCACGGCATACGTGACCTCAAGCACATGGTAACAACTTAAATGGGGTTCTTAGGAATTTAACATAACATTCTTATCTTACTAGATAAGTGAACAAATTATTTATGTTTTTTTATTACATATAAGAACGCTAGGCGAACTTATCTTTTTCTCATGTTTTTACTACTTAGGTAATACTATAATAACAATAATAATAATACGAGACAAATTACACACATTGATCTAACCCCTAAGTAAGCAAATTATTTGCTTGTGTTAAGGGTGTTAGACAACGATACAAATACATAGAAATACACATATAAATACTGAGAATATATTTAATAAACGACCAAACCCAGAAACACAGACATCTATGCCTAAATGCCTGTCATCACATAAATGCCTGTCTCTGCTGGGAATCGAACCCGGGTCCCATTGCGCCGTGACACGTTAGGCGTCTACGCTAACTACTCGACCAACGGGGCGGTTAAATACTAATAGATAATTGAATAGTTTTAAAATATATGACAATTTATGATAAAATTAGTAATAGATATATATATATATATATAGGTATAAGATGAGATGATGATGATATGAAATAGTCATTTGTAAATAATTACATTGTCATATAATTATATAACTAAATTATAACGCAAATTTAATCCATTACTCAAATAAGTCCATGTACATGAAATATTTATGACATGGATGAACACCGATATTTAAATCCCTTGTGATGTATCATGAACCATGAAATTACAAAATGCTATTATAAATTAAAATAAATTAATTGAAAAAGTAAATGTTAAATGAAAATAAAAATATAATATTGAAGAAAGGTATGAAAGCAATATAATGTTATAATACTATCACTATAATATTTTTTAAACTAATGTCATTTCTTATGTGAGGGTTTTTAAAATGTTATAATAATTGTATATACAATTTTTTATTGTAAAAACTAGCCGACAGTTCCCTTTGCGGTAGGTGGTTGGTAGTAGCTTTGTCAATAGACTTCTGAAAAGCCATGTTTTAAAGTTTCGTTTTTAAAAAGCTTGCAACATTAAAAAAAAATAGTTATCTGGCTCTCTTATTTGTCCTAAAAAACCTAGCAAATGCTGTTAGAAGATGGTAGGACCTTCATCAGGTCACTAAGTATATGAACTGGTTTTTAATAGGTAAAGCTGTTACAAAAATAAAACATTTATTTCATATTGATGTATTTGTAATTTTTGTGTTTTTGGAATAAACATAGCTATCGTTATTTAAGACTATATATATTAACTTTACCCAATTTATTAAACCGTTTTTAAATAAACCACGGAGAAAAAGTAGATAATGTTTATACAAATTTAAATTTTATTTAGTGTGTGTTGTGCATAAAAAGAAAATGTTTTCGCTTCCTATTATTATACATTGCTACGAGTTATTGTTAATCCACCTGGGAGCAAAGTTTGTCGCGTGAAGTCATTTTACGACTGAACGGTTAGTTCAATTATTGAGTTTCAAGCTATCCTGATGGATACGACACGATATAGATACAATGATTTTATTATTTTACTTATTTCTAATACAGAAGAAATTTGACTTATAATATACACTAATTAAAATTCCGAGTATTTTTAATTTGAATATTTTAAAAATATATAAAATACAATCGTTTCGAGTCATAACGTTACATAACTACTATATGAAAATCATAAATTTAACATTAATTCCCATTAAATTTTCCCACGCTGTTATGAAGACTGGCTGTAATCCAGGATCGTAATCTAGAAACCTAATTAACTGCTACAAAGAAGATCGCAAATAATGGAGTTTTATGTAGAATAAAATGTTTTATACAAAACACTAAAGCTTATAATGCTCTTTTATACTTGCCTGCAACTATAATTACCTTCTATGTAAGTAAAGTTCTTGAATGATTTTCTTATTATGCAGATACTATACAGAAAATACATGTATTTATTTAGCTATGATCTGAGAATATTTAATTTTCGTAAAATTTCACGAATACACATTTATATAAATCTATTTTTAACGGAACTAATTAACGGATATAATTAGATTTTTATTTAACATTTTAAGCTTCAAATGTAACCTGACGTTTCAGTTTCTTTGCAGAAATCGGGTTAACGGGAAGATAAGATGTAAGTGTATGTCAGTAAGCTAGTTAAATAGTCATCCGGGTCCAATGGCTTCAAAGATTCCGCACTACAGTAACAGTACTTTTAAGGTCTCGCAGTGCACACAGACTCACAGACATGTGATGTTACATTATTTATAAGTTAGTACCAGATGTTTGGTGTTAAATTTTGATGTTTCAAGATTGTGCTTTTTAAAAAAAATATTCAAATTTGAAGCTTATTATAAAAAAATGTTGTATTAAACTCAAAACTTTTTGCAAAAAATATGTTATAGTTAAATAGATAGATAGGTAATATTCTTTATTGCACTCCAAATAACCACAAAAAACAAGAATAATAATAACAATGAACATAACAGTAAATTAATAAAAAAAAAGAGTAAATTATAAATAACTGCAAAAGGCGGCCTTATCCTTACATTAAGGAGGGAAAATATATATATTATATCTACATATATCTGTATATATAATATAATAGTTTAATATGTGTACATTAAATTATTAAAATGAAACATATGCCTGTTTAATATAAATATCACACACAAAGGTACTTCAATTATTATAAACACCCACGTTGCACACATTACTATACAATTCTTCTTATACAACAGTATATGGTTTGAAAGTTTAAAATGTCTAAGGAATTAGCTCTTCTTAATGTAACGGGCAGTGAGTTTCATAGACGGACAGCTTCAACAGTAAAGGAATTACTATAAAAAGAAGAGGAATGAGAAGGAACTTTTAAGATCAGATTTTCCGAAGAACGCAGGGTCTTGAGATGAAAGTGATCAGAAATTGAAACCGCTTCTTAAAATATTCAGGAGACTTAGGATTGAATAGGAAGAGAGTATAAAAGAAAAAAAAATCCTGCGAAGGCGTGTATTTTTAACATTTTTATTATTCATCCCTTGTCCATTATTCATTAAAAAATATTTTTTGCCAAAATTGTATTTCCCTCCTTAATATTTATCAGCGTTATGAAACATCGTTATTATATGTCATAGTTATGGTAGCAACTTGAGACCTGATGAATCCATTATTCGACGTCAATTAGTTTTTATAGCAAATAGTACTCGTAAAGACGGCTTTTATACCGCTAGTATTACGATTTAAGTGTGGTCGCTATATTTAAAGAATGGTGAAAGAAGTCTTACATACTAGGAATTTTTTTAAGTCACCTATGCGTCAGGACGGTTGTTTCGTAATCTAATAAGTACTATACTAAGATATAGGGTAGCGATACAAAGATATGATGCCACGAAAATAATAATCAATTTAAAGCAGATCTTTGTTGCAATGTTTATAATTTTGAAACAAGAAACAAATCTTGAATTTTCAGGCAAAGCCCTAGTTGACAAACTTTCAAAACAAATCAAAGCTTTGAAATAAAATATTGACAGTTGTTTTTGTCAGTAACGGTTTGTTCGGTACATATTTCCTAAAAAAAGTACCATCATTTTTATATAGCATAGCATCATCATAGCATCATTCATATATATCATTATGATATGCTTGCAAAAATGCAAAAAATATTTTCTACTGCGAGCGACAAGCTCTCAAATACGAGACTCCGAATCCATTTACTCCGCTCGCACACTCCGCGATCATGACGAGGGACTTTCTACACTTTTCAAAAGTTTCATTGATGTGGTACCAGTGAAACTTTTGGGTCATCGGCCTCAGAGCTTTAATTTCGTAATATGGCACCGTGAGACTTTTTCTAGTTTTCCTTAATATTTAAAACCAGTTCCAGAGCAATCAGTTTTCCAGTAGAAGCGCTTGCTGCGTTCAAAAGGATATACCAATGAGGCTATAACTAACCCATACTAAAAAATATGCTTTGAAAATTGGTTCAGATGCATACAAATTTGTACAGATGCTGGTGTAGAGTTCTTTGAAAGTATTTAGTTACAAAAAATATATCGTAGAAATAAATAGATCTTCTTATTTCTCAAATCTTTTTAATTCTCCTAATATGACTTGCTAAGTAGAACGAAAAAAGCACAGGAGGTTTTTTTAAATATCTTCAATTTTATAATCAATTGTTGAAAAGATTAATAAGAGAAAAACTTTATTTATTACATTTCGGTTAAAAAAATAACAAGGTTTGCAATCCTTTCATTTACCTCGGTGTAATTTATCCATACAGTCAGGTCACAAGTGAGGTCGCAATGTTGACCTAGTTTGCGAAACATCGATTCTCTTTCAATTGAAAATAGTTAACCTAGGCTTCCTATGACCGATATGCTATAGACCAAATAAAAAACTTTTACATACAGTAACTACCATCATATTTTTTTAAATATTATTAGTATTATCTTACTGAAGTATTGGTGTTTTAAATCAAATAGTTTCTAAACATAACAGAACTCAATGCAATACCTTTTAGTTCTTTAGTTTTAGACGGTTTTGGGATGTAATATGGTATAGACACAGATTAGTACCTAATCATACAAAAGATATTTGTACCTATAATAAAATTCTTAAATATTTTCTAATATAAACAAAAAAAACTGATTTGAGATATAATTACAACACATCAAATTTACCAAAATATACTAAGCGTACCTGAAGATTCGGTTTGCTTATTGAACTGAGCGTAAGCGAAGGTCTTAACCGTTTGGAATATTTTTTTTAAGGCAACATCACAGGAAAACCACTTGACCAATTTTAACCAAAATTGGCACGCTTGTCAAAGACGTGACTGCGCTTCTACTGTAAAAAACAGAACAAAAAAATATGATTTCTTTTATAAAGATATGGTCTAAAAACTGAATCTCTAATAGACTTAAGCTTAACTGTACCCGCGCGTGCTCGCCAATCGTTACTCTTAACCTTTCTGGTGCCAGCAACTTCATTGGAAGTCCTTGGGTTCGGTATGGACCGACTTTAGTAGCATAAAAAAGGGGGAGGGCGCTCAGGTCAACTCCCGCAGCGCATTGTGGCAGATCTTAGTTTAATGTATTACGAATGATGTTGAAAGATGAAATCATTGGCAACAACTAGCTATAGAGTCAACAAAAATATTCCCTTAACTCATTCAATTGAAACGACTTCTATTTAAACATTAGTTTATAAAAAGAAACCCCATTTTATTAAGTCTTGTTGAATCAGGAGTATAATAGGAAATAATTATTTTTAAACCTTTTAGAGACATTTCTGTAAAGCCCTTTTTCTGAAAAAGGCTTACTGACTTAATCTTCATTAATTGAATAGACTTTAGAGTTCAAATATATAAACGGGGACTGAGATATTTACGTTGACTATGCAAATAAATTCATACTCGTTACGTTTATAAACATGTATATTTTAAGTTTAAGCACGGATTCAATCCTTTCCCAGATAAAATCACCTTGTAGTCATAATAGGGTAATTTAAAGAAAAGGTACAGTCATTACCCATTCAAGTTTACGAGCAGAGGCGTTCAAAACACCTCTAAGCACGTATAATAGGGGAATTAACGTTTTTTTTACAACTGAACACATTGTGTAAAGCGGTATATGTATTTGGTTTAGAAAAAATCTTCTGTATTTTGAATTGGAGGTAATAAATGAGTAATTTTATAAACCGTTATTTAGTTTACTTCTTTGAGTAAAAGAGCTTTATTAAAATATTGTTCATTATGCTCACAGACCAAAATGTTTATTAAATCTTGATGAAATGGCAGAAAAAAAATACATTTTTTAGTTTTCATTGTTATTTTAAGAAAAAATATATGTTTATTATATTATATGGTTTTGCCTAAACTCTTTTATTTATATTTTAATAAAAAATACAAAAAAAAAATAATGATAAGTATCTGACATAGAAACTAAACGTGAATAAAAATTTGTTACGAACATGAACACTATCTGATACCAAGCGAGTGCTCTATAATAAACAGAAGTTCGGCCATTGAATAATATTAAACGTTCTTCCTCTTTAAAACTGCTTTAATTACATGTTCCGCAAACTGCAAATAACTAATTGAAAGGAAAACTCACATCTTTTTCCAATATTTAATAAGGTCATAAAATTAATATCCTACTATATAGTATCAACAGTGTACCATAATGTTCCGTCATAACCACGTGTTCATCAAAGTGAGCGTATACGTATGTGATAGCAAGCTTCAACAAGCACTCTATAAATAGAGATACCATATTATTGCCTAGGTCATTATTAAGGCCAGCCAAGTGTATGAGATGATAAAATATATTGACCGGGAAGAGCAAATAAATGTGTAATATGAAACTAATATACTAACAATTGAAGAGATTATAAATACTGTTAAATTTATTTTACGGGTTATCCTTACAATTTTAACGATTAACATTATTTTAGTAAAGCATATAGACACATTATTACAAAATATTATAGTACTGTAGGCAAGTTAACTAAAGTAACAAAAATAGCAACAAATTTGTTTTTTTTCAAAGTCATCGCCCGGCCAGTCATATTATCCCTGTGACGTTTATCCCTTCACAAACTTACATAAGGGATACAAAATACATACAGACTCGGAACAACAATTTAGTGATCACACAATAAAATGTCCCGTGTTGGAAACAAACCCACAACCAGTGGCTTCAGGATTACTAACCACTACACCAAGAGGTCATCAAGCTACTATTGCTACGAGTCTTTATGATACAAACCGCAAAAAAAATATTTCAAGACTGACGATTAATTGAAATGACAGATTTTCAATAATTTTATAAGGTAAGCATGTGAAAATAAAGAATTCTGTATACATCTCCAAAATTAAGTTAATTCTTTCTCCTTTTGAAATATACCTCATTTTCGTGTAAAATTTTTTGAAATAGATTAATAACAAACATTAAATTTATTCGTTTCCATCTTGAGACGTTCCAAGTTGAGCTGCACTTGCTCTTTCTGACAAAGAAGCTAATACAAGGTACTTGGAGCGTACCTGAGAGTCCGCGGTTTCATGTTGGGCTTGACTTTCACTCACTATCGGAGTTTGCCTCTCTATTTTTGTCACCGCAGCCTTGAAGACTCCAATTTTTCTATAAAACAAGGTTTTTAGGAAAATAATACAGTCTATATTATATGTTTTCACTTCGCCAGATGATATAAACAGACAACTTGATAATTAGAGTATCCCATTAAGAATGGTAAGTGATAACGCTCTAAACTCATAAGCACAGCTCGGTTTTCAGATAGATTTCTACACCTGTCTTAGGAACTGACGGTTCCCGTACTAGAAGCCTGAAAGAGAAGAGCTTTTGTTTTATCGCTAAGTTTCTCTCAGCTAGTTATTTAAGCGACAACCTCAACTTTCTTTTGATAATGGTTTGGTTATCGTGTTACGGTATCTTACCAAAAAAGAGCTTCTGATCATATATTTGTTAAATTTGTGATAACTTTTTTCTACCAAATTTCGACAGTTCCACTAACCCCAAAATGCAACCGTCATTAAAGTAAAAAGTAATCTTAAGTTCATTTATGACAAATTTCAGCCCAATTTGGGTACATTATTATAAAACGACAATTAGCATGGAAAGAAAATACTCCGAATAAATCTTGAAGCAGCCTGGCAGCGATCGCTTCATACCCACGCTGTGTCATCCTCTAAATATTCAGAAATGTAATAGTTTCGGTTGGCACATAAACGTTCTTTATAAATAATCTCTCTGTCTCTCCCTCTCTCTCTTTCTCTCTCTTACGCTCTCTCTCTCTTTCTCTCTCTCTTTCTCTCTTTTATAGAACGAAAATGGTATTTATGTCAGCACCGCTACCTCATAGCAGGACATTGGATGGATAGCACCATAGGACATTGTGCTATGAAATGTTATGTGTTATGAAAACAATTATAATAATAATAATATAATAAATGTATTGTGTTATGAAAACAATTATAATAATTTAATTGTCATATAACCAACCAAGAAATATTTATTAATTTTGTTTACTGAGTCTGTGTATTTTTATGTGTATTATGTAGGTATGTTTATACAAAAAACATATATTATTTTTTGAGTCTATACTTACAACACTGGTTTAAAGTAGTTTTGCTCTGATTTGCAAAGTAAATGTCGAAATAAAATGATTATTAATACTTATCATAACATACCTCATAGCAAATTTATTTATTAAGACCATTATTCGCATTCATTTTTAACATGTTAAAAACATATTTTTATACTTGTTGTATGTTTTGTTTATTATTTTTGCTGTTTGCTACAGCGGTGCTGTTAATGTCAAAGCCATGCCCTCTGAAGATAAGACCCGAAGTCATGTACTCAGCTTTTGCTGAAAAAGCTGAGTGGTTTTTTATGTTATTTTCCTATATAAATATTTTTATTTTACTTTGTTTTATTTTTAACAGAGTACGAAATAAATATATTTGAGAATAAGTTGATTTTTCTCTAGCTCTTTGCAATAGTTTTAGTTTCAGTAATTATAAGACATAGTTTTGATATGAGAATTAGACCTTAATAGATTAAAATACTACTCAATTTATTAAAATTTATATTATTAAATAATAATATCAATGCAATAATAAAAATGCTTTAATATCTCTTGATTTTTAATAAAAGACTAAAAATAAAAGTATAAGTATGAATTGCATTCCTTCGCAATAAGTAGAAATATCTAGAGTAAGTACTTTTATTGTAATTATTGAAATGATGTATAAAACATTCATAAAATAACGAATCCAATTGATTTTAGACAAAAACAAAACACAGTTGGGATAAATGCAATTCAATGTAAATAATTATCGGTTTGAATTTATACCAAACTTGAAATAATTACAATTAAAATTGAAACTAAATACTCATATTTGAAACATAAACCTTATATAAAAGCATAAAATGTACTCATGAACATATTTTTTGTTGTATATTTTTGAAGTAGATTAATTATTATTATTATTTATTCATTTTTAGTTGAAATTAAAATATTTAATGTATTTTGTTTATTAAACTTGATACTTCATTACTTACATAAAAAAAAAATAAAGCTTAAGTTATCAACACTTTATATCTCGACCAAATGTTCATCCGGAGTAAAATACCTTTCAGCATTTAAGATTTATTCATAATTGATGTGCTTAAATCATCTTTTAGTTGCCTTATTTAAATCACACAGATAAAACACAGATAAAAGATGATTGGAACACATCAATTGTAAAAATACATGTATATATAATAAAAGGAGGCAAACGATCTGGAAACACCGCCGAAAGAAGTTCATTCCACAATTAAACACAAACCGCTAAAATTAAGTAATTTATTTAACATATTTACACAAAAAAAATACTTTTATGTCATTTCATAATACAGTGGTTACACTTTGGTTATAACCTGTTTGGATTGATATATCATATAAAATTAATGTAATTTGCTGTCATATAAAATCCTATAGAATCTATATTATCATCTTATATTCGAGTTTGAATGTTGAAACCTAATAATATTAGGTTACCATCTTTGGTGGGAAACCAGCTCAATAAGCCGAGTGCCTCGGTCATGGAGTTCTTTCACATGTCAGATGGATTTCTGCGCTGCCGTTTTCAAGGAAGTTTCTTTTAGGTAACACCAAAATATGTAGGGTTATTAAATAACTTTCTTGATCCTATTTCAGATTCCATACCTATTGTTTATTTAAAATGCAAAGTAATATGAGTTTCATTTAATATTAAATATTGATAGCATATTAAAAAGAAAGAAAATGATTTTATCTAATTTTTCCATTGATATCTTACTATTTTTCATGATGTTGTCTTTAAAGTTTACCTCAATGAAGTTACAGTTTTTTTTGTTTATACAAACTTAACAAGAGTTGGTTTCTGTAAAAGTTTTTTATCATGGTTTTTAAAATAGCTCTTAATAATTGAGTTTTAGTCTATACCCAGGCTAACTGTTTTGGTTACAAAGTTAGACCTAAAGTTACGGGTTATCCCGAGACTAATGTTGCACGGTCGCATAAAAGTTGCTTCACGAATTTTGCTTAACTTCCTTAACTAGGCTTATTTCAGATATAAACATACATTTGGATATTTGAATAGTTCTTTTGCGTATAAATTTGAACAATGAGTTATGTTATTATATTTTGAAACTTTTATCTCGTATTTATTATTTTATAATGTGTGTTTCACCTATCTGCCCAGGGCTACAAAAAGCCATACCTAACAGTCACAGATCATTTGTTCAGTACTTCTAATCTAAAAGTGGCGCTATATATTATTAGTAAATAAATAGTATTATCTAAATTATCATACTTTGGCTGATGATACCAACATTTTTATGAAACCATTTTTAACACTTATTGAAACGGTCATGTATGATTTTATGTAGGCTCTAAGAACGAGGTAATCTAAAGCATAATATTCTTATAATACCCCTTGTAGTTCCAAGGAGTAGATAAATAGACCATCTTTATTATTAGTAAAGATATGTAATATTTGTTTTTAGTACAAAGGATGGCAAGGGAGCAGATGTTCCACATTATGGTACCTGATAGTAATGATCCCATGGACATGTGGACATATGAAAGAAAGTTTGTTGCCACCCTTAAGAGTTAGAGAGAGATCAAAAATTCCAGAATAATATGAAAAAGATGAAAAAATATTGGGGGCTAAGGCTTTCTCACTCATCGGGCGAAATATAACTATACGAGCAACTTCTCGCCGATCTTGTATGGGGTTGTGAAAGTGGTAGTACTACGTGGTGGTATGTAAGCTGCAGTCAAGTGGCTAGGGCTTGAAGCTAGTTAAATTGGTCTTTTTAAAGATTTTATTACTTTCCGTAAATATATAAACTAAATACATATATTACAGTAAGCTTTCATGAATAATAATAAAGTCACGTACCTACTCTAAATTTGTCTATATATGTATTAGGTCTCTTACAATATTTAAGAGCCAAAATAAGAAAAGATAGTAAAAAATAACTGAATTTTTATTTTATTGATTTTGAGATCGGAAAAAATTAAGAACAAGATTATATAGATTATAATATTACGTGATATTATGTGATATTACATAAGCCAGTAGTGCTCAGTCATTATTATCTAAGAAATACAATCTTATTTTATAACTAAAAGTGTTTTTTTTTCAGGTAAAAAAGAAATAAAGATCACATGTTACTAAGGTACCGGAAGGTAGGTTAGATACAGAAATTCCATGAATTAATTTTTACTGAAATGGTAATTTTTTTTTTTTTAAATAGACATTTATTCCTTAAAAATGTATTATTAAATATTGTATTCTAAGCAAGCGTTAAATTGAGCTCATTTTTTTATGAGTTCATGGTATAATAAAAAACATCCGCTAATGAGCTCTGAATTTAAAAGAGGAAACATTTATATGACTCCGTAACAAATTGTTTCACTTGTGTAGATATTAATTATACACAGGTTAAAATCCTAATATAATATTTTAATAAGGTAACGATGATTAGAAATAGTAATATCAAGATGGGTTACCAAACAATTATTGAAGTGACAACGTCTTAAATTAGGTTAAGCTGGGAGTCACTTATGAAAAAGTGTAACGCCCGATGAGTCACACACACATAGAATGCCTTGCGTCTCTCTCCCACTCAAACATGATCGGTCCGCCGAGCAATGTTTTGATTTTCAAATTGATTCTTTAAAATTACAAATATTAAGAAAAAGTGGCAGATATAAGAAAACTTGATTTAAAATGTGTTGAGCAAGAATTTTAACATCTAATTTAAGTAAATGTTTTAATTTTCAACTTCATTATTTACAATTACAAATTTTAATTAATTTCAAATTTATTTAGCAAAAATTTGAACCTTCGATCTGAATAAGTGTTTTGATTTTCAAATTAATTCTTTAAAATTAAAAATATTAAAATATATAAAATCAGAAGTGACGTCACATAACATTATCTGTACTTATTATTATTTAATATGTAGGCCAGTACATGTGACCATACTTGGTAGACACAATTGGAAATAGTATTTTTTTATAACTGAAAAAAATAAATATATAAAATACTGGTAGCAAACAATAACTTCAATGATCGATATCTCCGCAACTAATTGATGTATCGAAAAAGTCTGTAAATAAATTTTGTAAAAAATAATAACATCAATAATATAATATAAAATAAATAATATATAAAATGATTTTACGTGACAACGTCTTCATCGTCCTATCCTCAACAAAATCACTCAAATTATTAAAATATTGTGCAATTTAATAATATTCATATCAATAAACATTCTACCGAGAAAAAGACGTGGTCACGTAAATCTTCGCCCGTAAAACCGACTTTACAGGCAACCATATTTTTTTTATTTAGTTCCAATTCATACATTCTTTTAAATATTTAATTACTTACATTCTTTAATTATTTGAATTATATTAAAACTTTAACTGTATTCTTTTTATGTAGAAATCACATTTAAAAAATAGCACGCAAACATTTCAAAATTTGCATGCAGAGGTTGTGTGATTTATCAGTAAGCCTTTAGGCTTTGAGGTAAAAAAAGTAGGTACCTAAGTCTCCATAGGCATATTTCTAGCAGACATATTATAGAACCGTGAACAATATTTTTTTCTTATGTAAAAGATAAATTTTGCTACAATTTCTATGTTAAACAAAACTTGTTATAAATAATAGCTTATAGCACTGTAAATGTGGTAACAGTTATTCGTTATTATTATAGAGCAAAGCATCGTACGTATAATAAAAGTTTATACATGTAGAACTAAGAATTTTGCAAGACAATTTCTTTTTATACTAGATGTAGACATTTCCGCTGCGTGATGTGTTCCAGGATTACCGACAATTCTCACCCACGTTTACTGAAAATAGATGTTATTAATTGCAATAGCGGATCTAAAAAGGTTTTTGAACGATGACTTACTTTTCTTGCTTATTATGTATTACTTGTGTTTATGTTCGATTATATACCTTAGAAATTTTAATAGGTAATATTCTAATAATATAAAACACGTTGCTCCTTCGTAGAAATATAATAAATGCATAAGAAAACTTGTCCCATAATTGTATTTGAATTATATAAAAAAATATTGTGTATTTCTTATATTGTTACCTGTTTATTGTCGTTAAGTGCAAGGGAAAGTGCTATATATAAAATGACGTATAAATGGTTTTCACGGGTATGCTGTCACGAACGTGGTTTTTGGTGGCAAAAATGCACTAATGGGGCTGAATTTTGAGACATTCTTATTACATAAACGAGAGAGTACAAGGGCAGGATATTTCTAGTACAGTAAATAAAATATCAAACATTGTTTTAGTATCCGTATCAGGTTGTGTAATTTTTTAATAACACACAACAATCAGAAAACCTGATGAAAATATAAAACTTCCGTTTACTTTCGGAGATTGTTAATGATTGTTAATGATAATGACATTGCATTTTACAATGTCATTAATAATAAATATGGAAATTTAAGGATCATTTTATTTTATAATAATAAATATGTATACTACCAAGGCCTAAATAAATAATAATACTACCAGAAGACTTAACAGTAACAAGTAACAGGTAATGCGAGCTTATGTTTGTTGCTCATATTTATATTGTGTAAATATATCTATTCTTAATACAATTATAATTTTATATAGTTTTTATATATATGGATAGTTATTTTTTACAGAACAAAACGCAGCAGCGCTAACTTAAAGTAGGATATCATACGACATTTAGTTTATTATAGTTATTTTTATATAATTAGATATAAAAATAACTATAATAAACAAATTTTGCATTAATCTCACTGTTAAAAACAACATTTCTATGTGAAATAAATAAACCTTTACTGTTAAACACGTTTTTTAAATATGAATATGCCTCTCTTGTTCGATTATGCATGGCTTTTTTTTTCAGATTCTTGCGGCGGACTCTTCAGACAGAGCGGACCTGTCTTGTACAACACTGCTGAAATAAGAGTATTGAGCTTGACATTACTCTTCGTTTAGAATAAGTAGAACCTGCAGATGCTTTCAATTCTATAAACATCTAGAGTTTGTAACGGTAACACTTCCCTTAGTGTGCTTACAATATTGGCAACTTATATTTGCCCGATATTGTAAAGGGTCCGGTGAAAGTTTTATAACGATAGACAAAAAAATCGTATGACAAATCGATGAATGATAGACCATTAAACTATTAATGTCAATGTGCATTCGAAATGAATTTAATAAATACTAAATAACATTCCATAATTAATTGCATAGGTGACGCTACTGTTGAAACTTGTGAACTAAAACATGTAAATTCCAATGTATTTACCTTTAAAATTAAAAAAATAAATATGATTAACAATAAATAACAAAAATGGATCTTATATAAAACATTACTATAACTGCCACAATTTATTGTGTCTGGAAAATCGCTGACTCATATTGGTCTCTTTTCAGTCAATTGCCACTGCAGTGTTCTAAAAAAAAACTTAAATTTCACGCTTTATGACAATATCAACTCCGTGAAAATGTTGTATAAAATTGTAGTACGACAAAATTGCCAGTTCACGTAAATTTTTTATAGCACTGTGAGCGCGAGCATGATTATCTACTTGATAACAAATTCTACGATCTCGTCAGAAAATTAGCCTTTATACTTTAAAATAGATATAGACTTTCAAATGTTTGAAATAATAATAGACTTGTGAATGTAAAAACAAATTAGAACATTCTATTCTGCTACTATAATAGGATTTAGGATTTTGCATTAAGAGTTCGGAAATGGATCAATATAATCGCAATGACAATATACTTAATATGTAATTCTCAGTTTTCTAAACAGACGTTCTAATAAATTATACATAATTATTTTATATTATTGAGTGTATTAAAGAATTTCTACATAACGCTAAAATAAAGCTACTTGTATACCGTCGACGTTTTTTAGTCTGGTAGTATTTATGTTTATTAATGAAATCGAGCAATGTCAATATCACCACTGAAAGTATTTTCGTGAAGGTATATAATTATCAACGAAAAATGAAATAGAAATAAATAAAATCTGTATTTTGAGGACTTGAATCCAATAAAAAGTCTACATTATTGTAATTTAAGCTAATAACTTCGACACCTTAATTTATATTTTATAAATCTTAGCGTGGCCAAGATAATGGTTACGTTCAAAAAGGGGAAGAATGCGTAGAGTTTCTTTAGCCTGGATTTATATCTTAGAAGGCGGTGGAAGCACTTTTTGAGGAAGTTTTTACTATTTTCTTCCCCATGGGAGGAGGGAATCTGTGTTAGGGAGAGTAAATTTTTCAGTCTGTTGCATTTATTATTGTGATTATGGTGAGATTTTTATCAGTATGTGCTTTAGTTTTAGTTTATCGTTGCTAATATCCGGCGATCTTATTACTTATAAAATAGCTGCCTCATATTATTGTTTATGTGATTCTTATGGCTATAGTCGGGGTGTTCATTCCTATTTCTTTTTAACCCCCGACTAAAAAGAGGGGTGTTATAAGTTTGACCTGTCGATCTGTGTATCTGTGTATCTGTGTATCTGTGTATCTGTCTGTGGCAAATTTCCGGCCAAACGCGTGGACGGATTTGAATGTGGTTTTTTTTAATTGAAAGTTATACTCGTCGAGATGGTTTTTATCTATGTTTTTTTTAAATTATAATAGTCGTCTTCAAGATATTGACGTTTTATTCGTGCGGGGGAGAGGTTCTTATGCAATAATTAGCTGTTTGCGGCCAAACGCGTGGACGGATTTTAATGCGGTTTTGTTTAATCGAAAGCTATGCTCATTGAGATGTTTCTTATCCATGTTTGATTGAAATAGAAATAGTCGTCTTCAAGATATTGACGTTTTATTCGTGCGGGGGAGAGGTTCTTATGCAATAATTAGCTGTTTGCGGCCAAACGCGTGGACGGATTTGAATGCGGTTTTGTTTAATCGAAAGCTATGGTCGTCGAGATGGTTCTTATCCATGTTTGATTGAAATAAAAATAGTCGTCTTCAAAATATTAACGTTTTATTCGTGCGAGGAAGAGGTTCTTATGCAATAATTAGCAGTTCCTAGCGGTGTCGCCAAAAGGATGAGGGCCAAAAGGTTTTTACACTTACGTACTGAGGTAAAGTACTTTATTAGGGATAGCTGTTGCCCGTGACTTCGTCCACGGAGAATGTAAAAATATATTTATATGGCTTATGATCGTAGTCATAAAGAATCACGGGCAACAACTATTGATAATAAAAATCCCTTCATAGTGTTATTATTAATTGTAAATCATTTTAATTCTAAATGTTTATATATATGAATATTCGTATATACTATATATGAAACCTACCCACCTACCCATATAAAAACGTCTTGAATAATGTTACTTAATACATTTATAATTTACTACATTGTCGAAACTTTCACGTGGATCCTTATTTTATTACATTAAATATAATATATATTTCTTTTAATAAATATAGCCTATGTACCTACATCATAATATAGGATTCTAATGCTAAAAGATTTTTCTAAAAATCGGTCCCGTAGTTTCGGAGCCTATTCAATTCAAAGAAACAAACAAATCTTTCCTACTTAAACAATTGAAATTTTTTTTTAGGTTAATTTAGTACAATTCAGAAATTAGTAACATAAGTTTAAAAAGCAGAAAAAAAATTAAATTAAAAATTTAAAAAACCCCCGATACAAAAAGACCTCTAAAAAGAGTAAAAATAATATTCTTATGTACTTATTGAACTCGTTGCGTCGGGGGACCGTTTAATAAAGGAAGAAATTAAAATGCAAGTAAGTTAACAAGGCAAATAAAGAAATTACAAAATCGAATCGTATGTTCTAAGTCCTCAATGATTAACTTCGTAATATACACACAAAATAAATAAATAAATACACTATCAACGTACGTACAACGGTCTCCCGACGCAACGAGTTCAATAAGTACATAAGAATATTATTTTTACTCTTTTTAGAGGTCTTTTTGTATCGGGGGTTTTTTAAATTTTTAATTTAATTTTTATAACTATCAGCGTGAATTGAGGTTTTAATCAACAGTATTTACAATGTTTGAAAATATCTTTAAACGTGTATAGCCATGTTAAGCTTGTTTAAATTTATATAAATAAAGAATGAAAAATTTACAATGAGTACAGTATTTACAATGAGTATTATATTATGTATACATATACGAATTTAAAATTCTTAGGTTTACAGATTCCATATTATTTACATAATTATGATTATACTATTTGCTGCACTGCTCTGGTTAGATCACGGCAAAGCTCTTCCAATGCGTCAGAAGTGGATGGGGTTTAAAATCGTTACTTCTGACAAAATGCTGGAATTTGGTTTAAAGGGTACCTTAAAAATGGCAGCTCCTTCTAAGCTGCCGGGAGTCAAAAAAAAAATACGATTCTATTTAAAAAAACTAATGATGTTATAATCATTGGTTTAAGCATCCTTTAAATTTTATTTACTGCAAAAAAATAATCAAAGTTTAATTATGAATTTCGAAAGATACATAATTTATTTAAAATACTAGATTTATAAATGGTGAGACAGAAAGGGTAGTTCAATTAGCTGTTAATTTAAAAAAATGTTAATATTTCTTTTTGTCAATCCTCATAAGTTTAGTATGAGAGGTAAAGAAATATATATCCATACAATTTGAAACAACTGCAAATTTTACACCTTAAATTCAAAACTTATTCAGAACATAGTTATGATATAATGTTAGTAGTGTTTCTGTAGTTCCTATTGTTTATTAATAAAACTACCAAAATATATTATATAACTTTGAGAGCAAGTTTTATTTTTATAGCAGCGAAGTTATAATAACGTTTTACGCACCATTAAAAGCAATATATAATATTTTAACTTCAGAATATAATAAAATGCATTATAATATAGTATTCATGGTACTTTAAAATTTAACCAATTACTGAAACACATTATGTTTTTAGTGTTATAAAAATGTTAATTACGAAGGTAAGAATTAATATTCAAAGCCTTACTACATTATTTTTTAAAATTAGTGACATAATTTATTTTTTTTAAATCCATTGATGACCAAAGATGAATAAAAGAATAAAAAAAATACTGAATATTTAAATTCCTTTTCCTATGCGAATGCTAATAAAAATTCCCTTCTGTAATATCCCGACAATGTGATTCCACAAAATGCTTGTCGTATTGTAAATGTATCGGGTCTTGAAAACTTGATTATAAAGATCTACACCAATCAGCATTGAATAGGACCGGGCACAGAGAATTTTGTATCTGTAAGTGTATTGTTCTTGCATCGTTCAATCACCTGAGGAGCTATTGTGACACTTGGTAAAGAGCCTGATATATGATTGAGTATACTGCCATAATCCGCAATCAAGGCTTACACAAGAAGAAGGCCTATAAAGAAATAAAAATACAGAGCACTTCATACTACCAAAAGTTCGCTGAGCATTGGACTCATCTAAACCATATAGATAAGTTGAGTTTGATCGTGGAAGCTTAAATTTTTAAGAAATAATAGTTATTAAATAATTATATTTTTATAATTTTCAATTTCTTAATATCTTACAATAGAATAAACTATTATAGTTGAATAACTTTCATATTGTGAGTTTATTTTTTGATTTGCTGAATTATACAACGATTGCATAAAATTTCCATTAACTTTCATACTTATTTTGTAGATTTCATATTTAGGATCATCCAAAGAAACACTTTATGAAGAGGATATCTCTTTTATCTTTATATTTATATATTTATATTGTAGAATTATATGATAGGAGGTAAAAAAGGAATGAAAGTAAATGAAAGTAATAAGAATTTTCTCTCAGTATGTCAAAATCAAAGTAAGAATTAAAAAAATTGCAAATCACTGACTACTTAAAATTATTAAAAGATGGCGTTATGATTTGAATTCAAAATATTATATATCATAAATTACTAATCCATTTATTCGTATAAAAATAGTATACATTACTAGTTTATGATGAATCTTAATAACTAAATAAATGTCTTTCAGAGTTGAGATAAATAAAGCCATTTATAAGCTATTTTTATTTCTTACTATTTCTAATCTGCAAATCCAGATCTAAATTATGCTATAAATGAGACAATCATTCTCTGAGTTAGCACAGACATCGTTCAATCTTTCTATTCTAGTTTTTTATTTTGAATATTTGATTCATTCATTCTTTAATTTTGTGGTTTTAAAACATAACAAAAGAAATATGTATATATATGTATACATATTATTATGCTTTTATAGCATTTACGATTTAGCACTTAACAGAGAAATAAATCCTTGAATCTTCTTGTAAAGTCTAACTAAATGCATTTTGTTAAGGTCCTAGAACATTCAAAAAAGTTGTAACCGGTTAATCAATTTGATATAATATTTATGCATTACAAGGTTTTCTTAAAATAGATTTTAATTCCTTTGTTTAGCAGTTTTGTTGTGGTCATTTCTACAACTTGTTCTTAACAGTGCACTAAATTGTGTACTCGAGTCATGCTTGCTATGCGATGAAATATTCATGAGAACCTGCATCCAATCGGTTGTTGCAGGTGACGCTTGCTTTGTGACGTGACTTCTGATTTAATCGTTATTACAGTAATAGAAAGACAAGCAAATTTTGGCTGGGCTACATTCGACAAAAAAAATATATAAATTGATACGGATATTTTCTTATCGATTCTTAGTAATTTACATTATATGTTTCTGTTACGTAAAGTTAAGTTACCATTATATTGTTTCAGTCATGTTGAGTTCTTTAAACATTGTAATCCTTTCATATTGGATTATATAATGATTCTACCAAGATGTTCGAGTTCTAAAATGTTGAATTATCCCTCAAAGACTAATATTGATAATTCTACCTGTGTAGTCGTTCGAAGACTTTTTTTTACTCTTGTTAGTAGTATTATATAAAATACATTCTCTTCTTTAGATAACATAAAAAAAACAAAAACACAATTTTGAATAGCTAAATAAATATATTTACACTTTAAAAATTAATTTGAAGATCTTTTACAATTTAATTTTAATATTGTAGGTATATGCTTAAATATATTTCAATAGATATGAAAAGCAAGATAAATACAATGACCAAAATAAAATCCGATTCAGGCTGATACTTATGATTGACTATGAGTTTTATAAAATGAATGAAGGATTTTTTGACACTAAGCCTGTAATGGTGGATGTACGTGCCGTGACGTAACCAGTCATCTGATCGGAATCGTTTGGAGAAGCAACTGCTACATTTTAAATATTGGAGAGCTGTGAGTCGGAGGTGAAATTCATTGGAGAGTACGATACTACAGTATGGAACTGTTTCCATTCTCTGTCAAGTATATTATGATGTATAAAACTAAAACAATAAATAGTAATAGTATTATATGATTATATATATATATGTATTTTCGGCAACACAATATTCATTCCTAGCAACAAGTTTTGAATATTCAAAAACATCGAACTGACTAACAATAGTTTTAGAATAACTATTTATTTATTACTCCAATGTTATATTTTGTTCATTTAATTTAATGTTTTGCAAACTTCGACTAGGAATAATTTGTTGCTCATATGGGGTTACATTTATTCTAAATAAATAACTTTCGTTTATTCGTATATATAATATGTCGGAGAGAAGACCTCCAGTAGTGTTTTTAAAAAGTGTAAAGTCAGTATTGCTGCCGTCAGTGTCACATTCGTTGATGGTGATTTACTATTACGTCTTCAAAATAAAACTACACAGTTAATTATAGCTTCGCTTATTTAACGGGCAGCGTTACAACGTGTCAAAGTGATTCGTTCTGTTCAATTACTAGAGCAACAATTATTTTAGGCTTTCGATATAACTTCATTCTATTTCTTAGATGCAATAACTTAATAACATAAAGTTGTCCCAACATTACAATTCCAGGTCTTAATAATAAAAAGTTTCTTACATTTCAATGAATGCACGACTACAATTAATTATTAATTGATCATTAAATATACTTTAGTAAGTAAAACACGACAATAATTTAAAGTAGCAATAAAACGATTACATAAGCATAGTAAAAAGTCAATACAAATACTTGTTTTACTAGTTACATAGTAAGCTTGAAGTAACAATAATCATTTTAAATAATGAAATGCATAAATTGATTATCTATGTAATGATTTTCGTCTTTACGCTGATAAAAAAATATACTTTTTTATTCAAAATTTGGAGAGTTTAATTAACATCCCATCATTCTGCTACTAATCTAGTTAATAAATTAGTTGGCAAATATACTATGCATATGAAACTAGTTGTCTTTACCTGGCAGGATCGTTACGGCTGCCTTTTTTGGGCACTGGTTGCACGTTGGCGAGCTTCCAGGATTTTGGCACTTTTCCAGTCTTGTAAGAGTGGTGAACGTGTCAGTACAGGAGACAACTCAGCTGCACATGTACTGAGCCGAATGGCTGGTATACTATCAAGACACAATGCTCTCCAAACCTCTCTATTCGTAATGCGGATTCAGGCCTCGAAACACCGCAGTGAGGAAAATGTGCTGAAGAAGCATTGCCAATGTCTTGTTGCGAATTATTAGCCAACAGAGAAGCTTTGTATGTTGCTGTGTGGGCCAGGAATCCACCCGGTTACAGCAAAGCAGGCAGTGAGGGTTGGCAGAAGTTTGACACAATCGCTTTGGCAAGAGAGCAAAAACCTCGACTGCCAGTTAGTCAGACTGAGAGCTTTTCGTCATTATTAGCGATTCGATTGAGACGAGACATCCGCAATGCCTTTGTGTAGAACTTGGCAGCTTAGTTAAAGGCTTTCTTTTTTAAACTTACATCCGGAGATTTGCGGCTTCAAACATCAGCCCAACTGAGGTATACGAAATGTTTTCGGTTTTAAACAATGACCACATTTAGCATTAAACAACCGGCAATCTGCTGACTTGCATTTCCATACTCGCCTAACACCATGAGGGCCGAAAGCTGGTGGGGAATATGTAAACACACATTTCACCAGACTATGATCGGAGATTCTCAAAAGGAGGTGACCTCTACACGATACCTGTCTTGATCCATTGTCAGCAAAAGGTCCAGGCAATAGGCTGTATGGCCTACCACATCTTGTACACTTGTTGCTTGCCTCACCAACTTAAAGAGGTCCAATGACAACGCAAGTTCTTCTCTTCTTTTCCAGCATGATAGTTTTTCTGGTACGAGAAGAGTCAGTCCTGATGACAGGCATTAAAATCCCCCAGAAAGACGAGCTGCGCTGAAGAGTACTGATGTATAGCCATATCAGCCACCTCACCGAGATATCTAAACAATCTAGTTGTCTACTGGTACCCGCTGTGCGAACGCTAGACGCAGGAATACAGATTTTTTTTCGTTTCCTGTGTCTACTAAAACCCATAAGGAAGAAAAAGAGTTCTTCAAGGTGACTCGAGACGCTGGATACAGAGGTCGTTCCACGTGTACACACAGACTCCGGCATATGAGTAAAAGTTGTACTCTAACGTGTGCTCAGTATAATCCAGGTGAACAGCACTCAAAGAATCTCATTGTATCTGCGTTTCCGTCAAAAAGAACAAGTGCGGTTGCTCTATCTCCAGGTGGTGATGGACAGGCTAGATATAAGGGTGCAAGCCCCTTATATTTCTGAGGTGCACTTTAAATGAGGAGGAGTGCAACGGCTCTAAAAACTCTTTCTTCTTTTTGTCTTTATACATAAAAATTTAAAAGTGAATAGGGATGAGAAATGACGGTTGGTTAAGTTGTGCCACTGAGAGGCTAGCCTGGAAACTGCGGGTCCGCTCAAACCCTCCCGTCCTCGTCTGGTCGCCAATCAGCACGATGGAGCCACAATGGGATTATTAGCAGCTGGCGGGGCAGCCCTTCGTGGGTGGTTACTTACTTATTGGGCCCCCAAGTATCTGCGCGCGACCAGCGGAAAGCTGTAAATTCAGATCCCACAGCCCTCCTCGACTAGACACCCGACAAAACAAACACAAACTCTACGTCAAACTGGGCCGACAACGCACCGCAGCTGTTCAGACCCATTTCCCATAAATAGATTTATCGAACAACGTGCCAGAACACGACAAGGTCGCTTTGCGGCACGACTTTGCCCGATGGGTGGTAACTTTACCGGCGACCCGATGGTATGGTCTACCAACGCTACCTACATTCTTACCACACCTGCGGAATCCAAGAGTGGTCATATTCTTAACGGAGATATAAAAGAAACATATCATTGATCGCATAACAATAATCTAAACTGATAATATAATGAGGTAATATTTTTTGTTTGTTTGTTTGTAATGAATAGGCTCAATAACTACTGGACCGATTTTAAAAATTCTTTCACCATTATACATTTTTCCGAAGTAACATATTTTATTTCGAAAAAAATTAGGGATCCTTGCGAAAACTTCAATAACATAAACCACCGTCGATAAAAATCACTATTGAAATACCTTAAATCACGTGCGCTGCAATAACTATTGATGATGGAGCAAAAATAATGTACTATGATTTTGTAGACAATATTATTATAAAAATCTGCTGTAGGGTATATCTAAGTATTATAGTTGCGCCAATATAAAAACTTTTATAGTTTAACAAACTATTTAAATCGGCAACGAAAATAAGATGTCGATTTTCATACCATGGTATTTATACTTATCAAAATAACTTACTTTTTATTTATCAGTAGTTCAATACCTTTACATTGCTGTTTAAATTATTTGAGTTTATTAATTGAGTTTTTTAATTGAGTTTAAAAATTTGGGTAATTTAAAAATAACTAAGCGCTTCGCCGCATCGCGTCGCGATGTTGTATCGGATACAGTTATATTTCATACAGTAAGTGACGGTCTGAATTATCTGTCTTCCAAATCTATACATATAATTAAAATTGGAATGTCTGTATATTGAAATAACCGCTTTTTAGTAACTTTTTAGTAATATGGATGTTTACACGGTACATACATCAAAATAATATATATTTTTTTAATGTTTGTCGATCTGTCTATCTGTCTGCTTGTTGTACATGCTAATCTTTGAAACGGTTGAACCGATTTTGACGGGTCTTCGACTTAAAGATAGCTGATGTAATAAAGAATAAGTTAGGCTACTTTTATTCCATGATTTATTATTTACTAGCCCATGATTCCATCTACGTAGACTGTAAAAATAATATTTATATGGCTGAGTAAATATTTCAAGTACCTAAATATTATTTTTACAGTCTACGTGGACGGGCAATAGCTGGTACTAGATATAATCATAAAATAATAGTTCCCAAATGCGGAAATCACGAAAACAATAAATCATTTTGGGCAATGGAATTCGTTTTTACAACAAATTGCCAAAATTTGTCACCGACTTATTAGGTAAAACTTGCAATGCTCACATGAAACTCATTCTTATATCTAAAGCTATAAACATTTTTTTTGTCTGTAGAATAATTTCAATAATTAATTAAAAGATTCAAAACCATAAGGATTTTTTTCATAAAAATAACTTTATTGAAATATTTTCATTAAAGTTAACAGCATAAATATTTATATTATAAACAAAATAAATTTAAAAATTTTTTACATTGTTTAAATATTCCCTATATTTTATATTAGGTAAGTAACATAAAAATGATATTTTGAAGTATAATTGAAAAACAGGCCGTGAATTCATCCTTTTCCTATTTCCAAATAAAGCCTCGGCTCACTTTGACAATAGAAATACCTTTGGCTGCACTCCCAAGTGACTATCCCATTTAAGGCTAGTGCCATCTGCGCTCTCTACATTAGTAGCTTGTAAGGATTACGATTATATTTCTAGTTTTCACAAATATTGGTATACGAACTATGCATTAAGATAAATACATACAAAGGGAGAAGTTTTATATATTGTACATGCAGTTTGTGTCAGTGCCTCGTTTTACAAACTATAACTTTAGTATTCGTTTTAAACATTTTTTTTTTACAAAAACTTTAATATGTTTAAGAGTTAAATAGTTTTTTCTTGATATTGTTCAAAAACGAATAGGTCTACAAGTTTCATTTTATTATTCCTTTGTTGTTTGTTATTCTCGCTTGAAATCAATCTGAATTGATTTGATCTTTTTATTACTTCAAGCACTCTTGTCATTTGAACACCACCAAAAACATAAAAAATCTTTATTTGGCTTAAAGTACTTATTGGGTTATTCTTTACTTAGATAAAATTTTGATTTTCTAAGGATCTTTTTTCTTAAATTATTATAAATAAAACGACTGTGTTCGCAATTCAAAGTACGAAGAGAGAAGAGATTTATTTCGTTGAATGTGAACATATTAGAATGAATATATAAAACAATCAGTTCCGGGCTACAGATAATTAAATTCTATTATAGTACAATTAACATTTAATAGATGGAGTAAGTAGTTTGTTTCATTTGATGTGCATAAGAACAACACCCCCACTACATCACATGAAACCAAATCAAATTTATCACAAATCAATAATTCCCAAAGCTTTAACACATTTGTAATGCTTACTCGCACTAAGTGATTTAGTGAATACATCAGCTGGCATATCATTGGTACACATATATTTAATATTTATAACATTATTACTAACAGCATTTCTTAAAAAATGATATTTAATATCTATGTGTTTACTTTTTCTATGTAAAGCATGATTAATAACAAGTTTTTGAGCACTTTGACTGTCATTGTATAAGGTAACAGGACACTCATCTTGATTAGTGACTTCAGACAATAATACTCTTAAATACATGGACTCTTTACAAGCTTCAGACATTGACATGTATTCTGCTTCCATACTTGATAAAGCTACTGTTCTTTGTTTTCTGCTTTCCCATGATATGACACCCCCTGACATCATAAAACAATACCCTGTATATGATTTCCGGTCAACAACATTATTCGCCCAGTCAGCATCAGCAAAACCTAATAGTTCAGAGCTACCTTTGACATACCTTAAACAATAACTTTTAGTCCTCTTTAAATACCTAAGAATACGTTTTACATAATTCCAATGAATGTTATTATGACAAGAATTAAATTGACTTAAAAAACTAACACTAAAAGCTATATCAGGCCTTGTTAACACAGATAAATACATGAGACTACCGATCAATTGTTGATATGGAATATTAGTGTCATTAACATTGTTATCTTTATCTATATTTAGCTTTAACTCCATAGGTGTACTAACCTCTTTACAATTTAACATATTAAATTTAATTAATAATTCTTCAATATATTGTTCTTGATCTAAAGTACAAACATTATTTCTATGATCAATATTTACTCTCATTCCCAAACATTGTTTTACTTGTCCAAGATCTTTAATTTGAAATTTACTATTTAAAACTGAAATTAAATTATCTGTCTCCACTTTACTACTTGAGTACACAAAGAAATCGTCCACATAAAGAGCAACAATAACTTTTACATTATCATAAAATTTAGTAAATACGCATGGTTCTATATGACTTCTCTTAAAGCCTAATTCTGTCAAACATTGATCAACCTTATCATACCATGACCTCGACGACTGCTTTAAGCCATAGATTGCTTTATTTAGTTTAACAATTGTATTCTTATTATTACAATCTAAATTAACCTGTGGATGAGCCATATAAATATCTTCTTTTAAAATACCATTCAAAAAAGCTGTTTTAACATCCAGGTGAGTAACTCTTAAATCTAATTGTACAGAAAGTGCAAATAGCAATCGTAAAGTACAGTGACGCACAACAGGTGAGAATGTCTCGTCATAGTCTATTCCTGGTTTTTGGGTGAAGCCCTTTGCTACCAGACGAGCACGATATCTAACACTGTTTTCACTGTCAAACTTTCTTTTATAGACCCATTTACATTGAACCACTGTTTTACCTTGAGGCACTTCACTCACTACTGTCCATGCATCATTCTCTTTGAATGCTTGAAGTTCCTCCTCCATCGCAGTAATCCACTCGTCTTTATCAGGGCTTCGAAGAGCTTGTTGGATACTGACTGGATCACTTTGACTATCAGTATTTGACTGCATGCACAAGTTTGAATGACCATAACGCTGTGGTGGTCTCCTGTTCCTCTTTGGCTCTCCTGGGGTTGGAATCTCAGCTACATTCTGCAAAATAGTATTATCATTATTAATTTGATTACTATCCTGTTCAGGCTCTTTATCAACAGATTCATCTGTTTCCTCCTTCACTGTGTCTGAGATTTCCCCCACTGAAACTGATATGGTATCATCTATGTTACTCTTCAAGTCTTCTTGGATTATGACATCCCTGCTGACAGACACACATTTCTTATCTGGGTCATAAATCCTATACCCTTTAACATTTTCTGAGTAACCAACCAATATATGTGGTTTTGACTTAATATCCCACTTAAGTCGCTTTTCCTTTGGGATATGCACCATGACGTGGCTCCCAAAAATCCGAATGTGGCTAAGATCAGGTTTCTTCTTAGTCCAGAGTTCAATTGGTGTCACGTTGTGTAAACCCGATGCTGGTGATCTATTTCTAAGGTAAACAGCTGTATTCACCGCCTCAGCCCAGAACCTCTTTTCTAGTTTGGCATCAAACAACATGCAACGAGCCCTTTCAACCAGAGTTCTGTTCATTCTTTCAGCGACAGCATTCTGTTGTGGAGTATAGACATTAGTTTTTTGATGGAGAATACCAGCTTCAGCCAAGTAACTATCAAATAATGAGTTACAGAATTCTAGACCATTATCAGTTCTAAATGTTTTAATTCGCTTATCCTGTTGATTTTCAACTAAAGCTTTAAAGTCTTTAAAATATTTAAGAGCTTCATTCTTGGCTTTCAAGAAATAGACAAATGTCATGCGTGTGTAATCATCAACAAAGATTAAGAAATACCTGCAGCCTCCCATTGATGTCACCTCCATGGGTCCGCACAAATCAGCATGAATGATGTTAAGTGCTTCACTGCTTCTTGTACCTTCATGGTTAAACGGTAATCGTGACTGCTTCCCTTGGCAACACACAGCACATGTACTTTTATCAATAACAGCTTTGTCTTCAAAATCTATACCCACAACTGCACCATTTTTCATTTTTGTAAGATCACTACTATTCAAGTGACCCATTCTTCTGTGCCATACTTCACTTTTCACATTTTTAGTTGTTGTAAGCAAACAGTTATGTTTATTTTCCACATTAAGTTTATAAACACCATCAACTAATCTTGCCTCTCCAACAAGTTGATTTCTACTGTTATAAATATAGCAACAAGTTTTCTGAAAGTCCACTCTGTTTCCATTCTGTATTAATTTACTAACAGATAACAGATTCGTTGTAATACTAGGCACGCATAACACGTCTTTCACTGTGATGTTATATCTGCATTTCGATGTGATTGTAACAATATCAACATCACCCGAGCATAATACAGGCATCACTCCATTATTAGCAGCTGTAATCTCCCTTATACTCGTGTTTTCTGATGGGTTCCGAATATTGTTTACATTTGAGGTTATATGCACACTTGCACCCGAATCTAAATGCCAATCATCTTTCTTGCAGATTTCGCGTGAAAAGAACGCAAAAAAAACATTCGAATTTTTTGTCTTCGTGCCTTGAATTTGTGTACACTGATTTTTGTAGTGCCCGATCTGCTTGCAACGATAACACTTAATAACTTTCATTTTGTTATTGTTTACGTTTGACGTATCGCCATCTTGTTTGAATGAGTTGAATCCTTTTGATTTATGATTGACATGCTTGCGCCCCCTGGTGTACAACGCAGTAGTTTCCGCCGACTCATCATTTCCGGTTAAATCTAATAATTTAGATTTTACAACATCTGCCGTAATGGCGATCCCGGAATGTTCAATTGCCATCAGCATTGGAAAATATTTCTCGGGCAATCCCGCCAACATTAAACAGCCAATCCACTCATCATTCACCACAAAACCCGTTCTAGATAACTTCTGCCCTGTTTCTATTATTTGAGTAATATAACTTGTCATAGAATCCGAAGTCTCGAGACGTATTGAAATTAAATTTCTCAACAACATAATCCTTCTCGAAAAACCGGCGTCATCAAACATCTGTTGTAATTTCTGCCATAGTTGCTTAGTAGTTTTAGCATCTTTAACGTGTACATATAATGAAGGATCAATGGTTAAAATCAACTTGGCTTTCGTAATGGCGTCTTCCGTGCTGGCTTCGCCGACTCCCTCAGTCTTGACATACATTTGTTTTCCTTCAAGTACTAGCAGGTTTTCAGCAGCAAAAGCCCACTCGCTATAATTCTCGCGGCCTTTTAGTTTCGGCACATTAGCAATAAAGGAATTTGAACCAGAAGCCATGTCTGTTGATCACACCACGTGCCGCTCCACGTGCAACAAGTATAAAAGTTTTTCACCGTGATCTCGACAACACAATTGCTTACACTGATAGATACTAACTAGCACTTATAACTTTACAACGTAGATGACTACTATTCTATGAGTCTGGGCCCATAACCTATTATAAATAAAACGACTGTGTTCGCAATTCAAAGTACGAAGAGAGAAGAGATTTATTTCGTTGAATGTGAACATATTAGAATGAATATATAAAACAATCAGTTCCGGGCTACAGATAATTAAATTCTATTATAGTACAATTAACATTTAATAGATGGAGTAAGTAGTTTGTTTCATTTGATGTGCATAAGAACAACATAAATAAATAAGACGGATAGTTTAATTATAGTGCCAATCGATATTAAATAAAAGGCTAAGAGGTCAAATTAAATTTCATCACGCATAACCAAATCTTATTGAGTCCAGCCAAGTGACATAGACATAAGACATAATTTAAAATAATTTTGAATAAAATGTTGGAGACCGTTGGAAGAATTTTATATTGAGGTGTATGATTTTGTGTAGAATTGTATGTAGCGTACAAAGTAGAATCAAAGGAATCTTTATTAAACTTTCAAAATATTACACATATATATGCTTGTAATGTTTGTAAAGATAACGTAGATTTTGCCATAAGTGCTCTTTAAAACTACCGAAACCAATAATGCATAGTTGTTGAGGGTCAATTTATAGATGTCTTCGATTCTATAACACATAAAATTTCTGCTTTAGCAAAAGTGGACTTAGGTGTACATCTTAAGAGTCCTCTTATAGATGAAAGAGAACAACGTTTAAGAAATATCAAAACACCAGGGCTAATTATAAGACTTATTGGTTTCAATTAAGTAAAAGAATTGTAACAAACGAAACCTTGCCAATTGTGTTTTGTGAAGATTGGTGAGCTAATGACTTTTTGTGAAGTCTCTAGATGGCGCCAAACAGATATTAGACACAACCAACGACTAGAGTTATATTAGACACACGTTATATAAGCACACACATACTTGTTAACTTGACAAACGCACGTTATCTAAAACATACAGAAATTCAATATTTATACTTTGAAGTAGCTGTTTTTAGAATTGAAGTAAAACTCTTATATTATTATATTATAACCGGGAGTAGATCCATTGAATCGACCACAAGCGACTAAAGTGCTCAAAGACTTGAAGCTTTGGTCTACAAAATAGTAATTCGATAAAAAAAGTTCAATGATTGTTGCTTTCCAGTTTATTCAAAATAAATCATTCAATATAAATAAAGATTTAATGATAAATATGGTAATTAACATATTATATATATATATATATATATTATAGTAAAACAATAAATGGGCATGTTACCGCCACCTTAAAAGACGATTATATGTATCATGTAAAATTCATCGAAGCAGGTAGCGATATACGAATTAGATAGCTTCGTAGCTTTGAATGACCTACCCGGATGATGGTTGACCTGATTGCTGAACCAGAGTTTGTGGAATTCTACAGAGTACCATTTCTTTGTGTGATCCACATATGATTGAAAAAAAAAAAAAAAAAAAAATATTATAGGCAGAGGTATTATTTAAATAAAAAAAAATTAAGGATAGTATGGTTTTCAAGAGGTAGTTAGTGGGTTCGAATTCCTGTTCATATAGCTTTATTTTTTCTAGACTTATTATTTTAAAATTTCAAAATATTTCTAAAATAGCATAGCACGGTCAAAGATATTTTCAAAAACATTTAATAGCCATTTTAATAATCAAGTCTAAATTAAATGTTGTTTCAATCTTATAGTAATAAGTTTAATTATAACAATTAAGTAAAATTTTATCATTTATACGGATACTTTGTCAATAGAATTGTTGGTTACATAAATAAATTATACAGTAATTAGACTTGCTGAGAGCTATTTTAAACGCCTTTTTTTTTGTAAATAATACATATACGATGGTGTAATGGTGTTTGTTTTTCTTAAAATAACCGTATAAGATTTTGTTTGAAAAATGCTTCAACTTCACATTCTAAAACTATAAATAAATTCTACACCACATCACATAAAGCGACCGTTTCCTGTATTTCTAAATTTAAAAAGGAAAAAAAATATATATTTTGCTACATAGTCAATTCATATAAAATTATAATTTTAAAAAAAGTTACCACTATGAGCTATGTATATATTACTTAATGCATGTCTATTCATCTCAGTAAGTATATTTGATTTTCCGCTTCAACACTCGCTATATAAATGGAGACGGTGTATTTCCTCAGCCATTATTGAGTCGGACCGACCATATGAGACGATAAATATTGACTGGAAGAAGGAAGCAAATAATCACGCTAATATCAATTTTATCATTTCTTAGTAGTAGACGTTCATATGATGGTGGTGCTATATCTAATATCACTGGCATAATTATAAATGAAATAAATATTTGTATTTAAAGAAAGTTTGTTCGTTTGTCAAACAGTAGGATATACTTTTATTATTCAATAAATAATATAGTTCCCTTTTTAGTTACATTAATTAATCAGATAGATAAACATCGATTACATGATCTATTCCATATAATAGTAACTATTACTACCACTGCTATGTTTATCGTATAAAAAAATAAAAAGCCTTTTTATGTATTTTATGAGAGAGTCAGGTTACTGAAAAATGTTATTTTAAGAGTTTGAGCTTTTATGATTTTTTAATATTCTAGTATTATTTAATTTTTACACATTTAACTCTTACAACTTAATACTCCCGAAATTCAACATTCACAAGTAGATAATGAGACGAAAATCCTCTGATTATAATCGTTATATGAAACTGATTTATTCTAATTCGATATTGCAATCAAAAAGCTTAATTAACTGCTCATACAATTAAGGTCTCGAATAATCAATTTAAATGTTAAAGAACGAATAACTGTGAAGGCTACATAAGTTTTTAACCTCTACAGCCAAAGTTTTACAAAAATATATATTCAATTGTACTTCCGTAATATATTTTTCAAGGTGAAGAGATAAATAAAATTATTTTATATTCTATAAATAGACAATTTATAAATTATTAATTTATAAAATGATTTTAATAATTCGTGAACGCCGCGAGTCCGCCATGCTTCGAGCTCATGAAAAAAAACCCGAATGGGTTTGAAACTAGTCGGGCAAATTCTAATTTAATTACATGATTATAACCGGGTAAATATCTATTTAATAATCATAATGATTCACGAAAGTTTATATACAAAAAATATTTTATCCTATTTGCTTGTGACTTATTTATGGTTGCAAGGCTAATTTGCATTTACAGGTCAATGTTTGAGACAGGAAATTAAAAATTCGGAGTTAGACTTATAAAAGTACAACTACGGATTTTTAAATAATTAAAATGAAACCACCTAAGTCAGCACCAGGTCCAGATGGTATCCCTTATATAGTTTATAAAAAATATCCGTCGCTTCATAAACATCATTTAAATATATTCGATAAAATGTGGTCAAGAAAGCAAATACCGATATCATTCGGAGAAGCCCTTTTTGTTCTCATTCCGGGAAACTACAATGTCAATAATGCTAAGGATACTAGACCGAAAGCCCTAACAAATATAATATCCAAAGTATTTTTTCTTTGTTACAAACAAAAATGACGCATTTCATGATTAATAACTGATAAATCAGGCCTAATCACCAGAATGGCCCGGAATTTCTGGATGCCTGGAACATAATACGTTAATATCGGAAAGCCTTAAAGATGCTAGAAGAGACAAAATACGTATCGTATTGTTGGATAGACTACTACTACTAACTGATGATGTTCGCGCTTAGATGGTATAACTTTCCCACGGTAGTTGGCGACAGTATTGCATCCGACGTAGACGTAGACGTAGATGTAGACGTTACCTCCAAAAATTTTGAGATAATACTTTATAACAGTATCCCATGCTGGCTACAACATAATGGACAAGTAGTAAGAAAAAACAGAGTTACATTAATATAGTACATATTTCCTCATACTGTCGCGCAATTGTGTTGCATACTATTTTTTTCAGTATTTACAGTTTTGTTGTTTATAGTTTACTAGCTGTTGCCTGCGGCTCCGCCCGCGTGTAGGTCGCTTTTCGCGTAATCTAAAGAAACAATTTCATAGAACATCATTTTTGCGTAACTTTCACCGTTTTCGCAGCGCACGGTGTTTTTTGTTTATTTTTTTACACTTTGCGTTAAAATATTCAAGTTTTAGTAATCATCCCAAATTTTTTGAAAATGAAACATAGCCTATGTCACTCGGGAATAGTGTAGCTTGCCAACGGTGAAGGAATTTTTGAAATCGGTCCAGTAGTTTCGGAGCCTATTCATTTCAAACATACAAAAAAATAATCAAACCTTTCCTCTTTATAATATTAGTATAGACAATTTTGTTAATATTCATAAGTAATTATCGTTTATATAACATTATAATAACTAAATAAAAAACCACAACGTGTTTGGTGAGAGTTTTTCATTCTACCCGTTCTTCATCTGTTCGTTAGCCGCAGATACGAGTACAATTCTTTCTCGGAAGTACCGGCTTACCTTCATTTAAAATAATTAATTAGAGATCTTTATTCATTTTGCACGTGATTTGAATACGATACTTATATGTATATGCTGGTGTACATATCGGTTAATTATTTAAGTTTTAAGTTCTTCATTCCTAATGGAATTTACACAGGCTTTCAGTCAGAAAAATGGTTTTAACCAAATTTCCTCACTTATTTCTTTCACAAGCAATATATGAGTTAAGACTTAATTAAAAAAAAATAAATGTTGAAAAAACATGTCGCCTCTAATAATACTCCTATATTTCTCGCCTCTGGGGATATTTAATACATTGTTAAGCGTGAGAGCTATAATTTAGGTACAGATTATTGAATAGTAGATTTAAAGATCGAATGCTATTAATAGAGGTCAAAAAATCACTTCCTGTGACCATTCCCGAGTTTGACTGACACATTAATAATTTTTGATCATTATTTATACTACATATAGTTAATTAATTAAGAATCAAAAAATATTAAATTCAAATTAAATGGTAATACAAATTCCGTATTTGTTTGTTTACTGCTTAGAATAATACCTTAGAAAAATAGAGCTTCATATTTTTAAAACGTATACTGCCGTAGACAACAGTTTTTTTCTAGTGATGTGACACTGTGTAAACTTATCCGCGATATCGATAGTAATCTTTTTCTCCATGTTACTAACTACCGTTTTTAAAAGGCTGGTTAGGTGATTTCCATCACTAGCTAGAACGAGATCCATCGAAAAGTGCTATCACCTCGAAGATTTTTCCGCGTTCGATAACGTTTAGCTGTATTTCGTCCTAGAATATGACTTAGGTAGTATTTAAAAATAACAAAATACGACAAACAAACTAAAAATATAAAATCCCATATATCCCACATAATAACATTTATTCTTTCTATACAACATATTATATATAGAAATATACAATACAAATTATACAAGATTTAATATAAAAATCTCTATCGGAAATATAACTAAAAAAGAATTACTCGATTCAATGTGTAATTATTTATAGTTATTCTAATCATGTAATGTCACGGTGATTCTTCATACAAACAGTATTTTCGGAAGAAGAGGAAATAGCAAATCAAATATTATGTAAATTTCTCTAAAAATATTATTTCTTAAATTTGTTACATTAATATTTTTTAATAGTATTTTTTTTTAAACTTTAGCAATTTTACGATACCAATGTACTAAAATCAGTTTTCTGGTGATGTAAAGAAACTTTTATCTTCTACATTATGGAGTGTATCGCAATCAAATATTTATCCCGAGTAAAAAGCCTTTTAGCACTTACGAGAATAAAATATTTATGTGATTTTAGCAACTTCTACCTGTTTCTCTAATTCAAATTGACATAGTTGGGGTTCTTTCTATCCGTCAATACAATAATATAACTGGTTTGTCTATCAATATTATAACAATGTAAAACGTAAAAAAGTCTGTTGTTTAACACAGGATAACATTTTATTCTTAAAATAAACATAATAATCCCTTTGCTTATCATAAAATAATTAGAAATTGAGTTTTTAAATATATTTTGGATCTTGGACTTGACCATATTTCTAATAGCAAAAAGATTAATAACAAAGTAACATTTTGGAGTGTCTGTTTGTTTAGCTCATCAATCAGAATTGTAAAGTGTAGCATTCGGGATTTTAGATGTTTGAAGTTATCTTTATATATGGAGCTATGTTAAGGCTTATTTATATTTTGAATAATAGAAAAAAATCGTTACGGGCAGTCAGTCCCTAAGTCAGTCAAGCGCAGTGTAGTTAAAAAGGCCAAGCACCTCGCAGTGCTAGTGGAATAATTGGAAACATGAAATTTTTGGTAGCTATTTTCTACTTTTGGGATAAGGTAATTGTTGCGAATTAAGCCTTGTTTGATAGCTAGTCGGCCTCGCTCGTTATTTATAATATTAATCCATAGTATATTTTCCAGGTCAGTTTATACACTTAAAACTGTTTATATACATATTATTCAAGTAATAAAAGTTCTTGTTAAAACATCGTTAAGCTACATTTAATTCATAGTTTTAAAATAAGATGTGTAGCCACCAGAAACTTCTTCCACCGCAAGAACTTTCTGCTGGATAAGCGATACAAACTTTATGTTTTAAGTTAAAAAGTAGAAACAGGTCGGGTATTTATCGTTTCACTATTTCCAGAAAAAGCCTCGACTCACTTTGAAAATGGGAATATCTTCGGTTCCTAAGTTAGTAACTATCCGTTTAATGAAAGTGCGAATATTGATCTTGAGTACCACGTCTCAAGTTAAAATGTTGTGTACAAAATATTTATTTTAATGACCTTTGTTACTCAATAGAATAAAGTATACAATAGAATGAGGAAACTGGAAGCAAAGCAGCCTACAACAGTTTTTACGTCGGTGTATTAATTATAAATCTATTGATTTTGTTAACAATGGATATTAAAGAATATTCTTTTGAAATAAGATATATTACATATTAGTTTACATTAAATACGATGCCAAGAATTCAAATAAAAACGTAAAATATAATAGCATATTGTCAAATAATATATCTAGTGTAATAAATACTACCTTCATCGCGAATTCTATTCAAAATATACGTAAATTTATTTTGGTATAAAAACTAAGTATGTTTGCTTGAAATAGAAAAATAATATTAATAACTTTTAAATTGATTTTTCAAATATAAATAATAATAGATATAATATTGGTTTCAACTAACATTAGATATTAATTGAACATCAAAAATAAAAATAAAACTGTAACATTCCGTTGATCCATTGACATCTAGATGTCATTTATAAAATCAAAAACACAGTGATGCAGTATTTCGTTTATACTAATTTAATTTAATTTAATTTAATTTAATTTAATTTAATTTAATTTAATTTAATTTAATTTAATTTAATTTAATTTAATTTAATTTAATTTAATTTAATTTAATTTAATTTAATTTAATTTAATTTAATTTAATTTAATTTAATTTAATTTAATTTAATTTAATTTAATTTAATTTAATTTAATTTAATTTAATTTAATTTAATTTAATTTAATTTAATTTAATTTAATTTAATTTAATTTAATTTAATTTAATTTAATTTAATTTAATTTAATTTAATTTAATTTAATTTAATTTAATTTAATTTAATTTAATTTAATTTAATTTAATTTAATTTAATTTAATTTAATTTAATTTAATTTAATTTAATTTAATTTAATTTAATTTAATTTAATTTAATTTAATTTAATTTAATTTAATTTAATTTAATTTAATTTAATTTAATTTAATTTAATTTAATTTAATTTAATTTAATTTAATTTAATTTAATTTAATTTAATTTAATTTAATTTAATTTAATTTAATTTAATTTAATTTAATTTAATTTAATTTAATTTAATTTAATTTAATTTAATTTAATTTAATTTAATTTAATTTAATTTAATTTAATTTAATTTAATTTAATTTAATTTAATTTAATTTAATTTAATTTAATTTAATTTAATTTAATTTAATTTAATTTAATTTAATTTAATTTAATTTAATTTAATTTAATTTAATTTTCATTTCATTTCATTTAATTTAATTTAATTTAATTTAATTTAATTTAATTTAATTTAATTTAATTTAATTTAATTTAATTTAATTTAATTTAATTTTCATTTAATTTAATTTAATTTAATTTAATTTAATTTAATTTAATTTAATTTAATTTAATTTAATTTAATTTAATTTAATTTAATTTAATTTAATTTAATTTTCATTTCATTTCATTTCATTTCATTTTATTTTATTTTATTGAATCTGACCTATTGCAACATTATTTATTATACGCGTTATATAAGTCAACGAAACATCCCAATATTTCCGGTTTAGTAGAAAATCCTATTAGACTTTGAGAAATTATATAGTATATTGTTAATTCCTGTTTTTTAAAATGTCTCTTATTAAACTTGTTTCAGTGAATAGGTACGAGACTAACTTTTTTGGTTAGAAAGTGCCTAACTTTCTAACCAAAAAAGTTAGTAAAGTTACGGGTTATTCATTCGACTACATCCCAGTACTAATGTAACATGGTCTCGCAAAAGTTGTTTTACGAATTACATATATCGGAGTGAAGACCTCCGTAAGTGTTTTTAAAAGCATTGCTGCCGTCACTGTATTGTAGTCGTCGTAATGGTGGTTCATAATGACGTTTTCAAAATAAAACTGCACCACAAATAATTAAAAAAAAATTATAGCTTCGTTTATTCAACGGACAGCGTAACAGTATCCTTATAGAGATCCGCACAGTCCGACGACTTGAGCAAGACTAACTCTCGGACTTTTATTTCTTTTTTTGTAGTGACTATGCTGTTAGCCAAGTGGCTATTACAGCGTCACCGCGGGAGTGGGCGAGTACTGAGACCCGCCGTTGAAAAACCCGGGCCTGAGGGGCCCGGGAGACACGTCTGCCTTAAGGGTGCCTATAAGAGGCCGTCCTCGGCTTAAGACAGCGTATTTATATCGTGCGGTGCGGTATAGGAGAGTTATGTGTATGTTGTGATACAGTGTATGCTAATCGTCTGTCGTCGTTATTTTGTCATCTGAGTCGATAAGAATCGACTTGGGTCGTCGCTTAAAAGCTAACGGGGTGACTCTAGGCTGGTAGATGGTCACTTCAACCACCAGTGGGTTCCAATGTACCTCGGCCCTATCGAAGAAGCTCTGAGAGAGCTCCTTGAAATATTGCGCTATTGTAGGTAAACCTAGGTCTCTATGGAGGTCTGCATTGCGCATATACCACGGCGCGCCCGTGGCAGTGCGACCTCTCTCGGACTCTCGACCGCCCGTATTTATACTAAAAGGACGACTGACATAAACAAGTCTAATAACATCATAATTGTTGTTATAACAATGTATTTTGATCACTTCTCACTATAAATTGATTCTGTTACAAGCAATAACCAGTTAATCAAATAAATTATAATCCAAAGTTTCTCTTTCGACGATCATGATTTTGTTTTATAAAGCCTTCGCGGCGATACCTGGAGAGACTTTGATGCCCTAGTAACAGGAACAGGGTAGGAGGATGATGGATGATGAATATACTACTTTTGGTGTAAACGATACAAACATTCTATTTTAAGTAATAGTGGAGAAAACATGTCATATACTTAGCCTTTCACTATTTCCAGAGAAAGTATCGGATCACCTTTGATTTCACTCTCAACTAACTGGCTATATCACTTAAGAATACATATAAGGAGGCTTAAGATTATATATATTTCTCGATACTTTCTCGGGAAATAGTGAAAGGTTAAGTATATGACCGGTTTTTCCACTATTACTTAAAATAGATTGTTTTAAGTAATAGTATATATATAAATATATATATATACATATTTGTATATATGTATATATTATAAATCTTTATAATAGAAGCTAACCCGTGATTATATTTGTTGTAACAATGATCATTGAATCTAAGTTTTTATTAAGATTTTACAGTTTATAGTTTTATTATTATTATTTAGTTCATTACCTACCTCACTAGTTTCTTTTTATTATCTATATTCTTTGTATAAAAAATATTGGCATACGCACTGCGAGTTATGAATCAAGCGTACCAAAAGACGAGAAGTTTTGTTTTTGGGAGTAATAAGCATCCGCATCAAGCCTAATAACATAAAAAAATACGATTTATAAAACCTTAAAACGCTGTTAAAATATCTCAAGAAAAATATTAATTTCAAGTAGTTTTTATTCATTAACTTTTTACAGGTATAAAAATATTGATTTGTTTTCTTTTTTTTGATATGTCTGTTAGTCAACAACAAATAGGACAATTTACAAGCATAAAAGAAAGAAATTTAAGAATTTAGTGATATAAATACCACACTTAATATTGATATTACAACTATGATTCTATTGATATTGTAACAATGTTAAAAACATTGCTTTCATATTTTATTTTTTTTTCTTTTAATAGTCACAATGTTAACAGTTAACATTTATTGTTTAAATTATAGTGATTATATTTTTTAACTTTGAAAAATTTCTCAGGAATGTAATTGGATTTTTTTTAACTTTGATTTATTATATGATTTATTTAATCACATTTTTTCTTACTGTTGAGCAATAAAATAAGTATTATATGCAAAAATTGCACACTTAATTGTTTAATTATAATTACAACTATAGTAATTACAATAGCACTAATCATGAAAATTGCCTTTTACTTGAAACTGCACTATTTAGTAATTGTCCACTATAATCTAAATATCGAACTTAAAATTAAAAGTTTTTAATAATAATAATAAGTATCTTTATTGCCCATTTATAAAAACATAGAACATTGTTATTAATTATATACACGTTATTCGTAATTCACAGGAGACGATAAGAACATCTTCAATTTTTGTGAGGAAAGAATATTATATGTTTAAGGCATTTAAAAATTTAAATCACATAATAATAAGCATTTCAGTATCATTAATAATTTTATTAATATTTTAATATTGTCAAGAGAACTTTTTTTCTTGATATTATCCAATTAATGAATTGCTCTATGAGTTTCATTTTATTATTGTATTGAAGTAAGTCTTAATTGAATTTTGTCGCTTTCATAGTTCAAACACATATGAACACCGCAGGGCTGCGGGATCGAAATATCGAAGTCAGTAAATAGCAAAAACGATACAAAATAAAAAGTTTTGGTTTTATTTATTTTATTTAGCAAATATAAAAAGATAATAAACAACAAGGAAAATTGAAATAGAGTTTTCATTTATTGGTTGTTATTTGATTGTCATTATTTGTAGCGTAGTTTTAAAAATAGAACCACAAAAACTTTTTTAATATTATCTTATAACGAAGAAGAAACCTGACTAAAAATTTAAAAAACGCCTTTACGTCAACTTCGTTCACTTCATAATGTCATGATTACCATTACCATTATAAATACTATTAATATTAACGAAGTTTTAATTACAACTTTATATAATAATAATAATAATAATAATAATAATAATAATAATAATAATAAGTCTTTATTTCGAGCAACACAGGCACATTATGTTTACAGTTTGTTTGTTTATTATTACAAATTAAAATTAAAATTAAAATTAATCACAGCAAAATAAAATTAATTATGTCACAAAATTAAATTAAAATAAAAATAAAATAAAATAAAATAAAATAAAATAAAAAATTATCCCAATATACAATTAATCCAATTATAATAATAATAAAATAAGTAATTCAAAAAAAAAATATTGTAAGCATTTCGAATGTCATTTACACTTAAACTAAGTTACTAATATACTAATAAAATGCTTTAACAAATGTGAATCGGTTTTAGATGCTAACATTCTCAGAACACTGTTAGAACTTAACCGCATTCCTTTCAGCAGTGAAAACGTTTTATTTCTTATTATGGCATAAAAGTCGTTTGTCCTTTCAGAGGCAAACATGCCTGAAGCTGAACAAAAACGTGGTAAGCCCAACAGCATTCTGAATCCATTATTATACTGGACCCTCAGTGTGTTCATCGCTCTTTGTGTATAGTTGACCCACAAAGCCCCCGTATAGAAGTTTTGACAGTAAGCTTTAAACAGCGTTATTTTAGTATCCTTACTACATCGGGCAAACCTTCGGGCCAACATATTACACTTTATAGCTAGTGCTCTACGTTCCCGCTCTATGTCCATCTGATCTTTAAGGTCCTCCGCTACATAGTGTCCTAGATATTTAAAATGTGTAACCCGTTTAAGCAATGTCCCATTAAGTTTTATAACGGGATCGTACCGCACTTGCTTACGAAGGGCCTTAAAGATTAGGTACTCACATTTAGATGTGTTATACAGGAGACCGTGTCTAGCAGCGTAATTCTCACATATTTTGAGCAAGTCTCTAATTGAACCCGCCGTGGGACCCAGCAACACCATATCGTCGGCATAACTCAAATTATTAATACACGTGCCGTCTATCCAGCACCCAACTGATGACGCGCTGAGTTCCTCAATGAGGCCATTCACATACAGGTTGAAAAGTCTCGGTGAGGTCAATCCTCCCTGCCTCACTCCGCACTCCAGCCTGTACGAGTCAGAGAGCTCCTTGCCCCATTTGTCATGGTTTAACTGATTCGCATACCAAAAGCGCATAAGACAAAGCAACCCCGGCTGCACTCCCGCCTCCTCCATCTTATTCCAAAGCATATCATATGAAACTAGATCAAAAGCTTTGGTAAGATCGAGGAAGCAAGCGTACACCGGAGTTTTTCTGTTAGTGTAGTATTGGACAGTCTGTTTTAAAGTAAATATTGCGGTTTCTGTAGAGAGTCCAGATTGAAAACCAAACTGCAAGTCGTTTAATTTAATTACCTCGCTAAGATTTCTATCTAACAGACTGTCCAACACCTTTGCGATTATGGTAGCCAGCGATATAGGTCTATAATTAGCGCTGTCTGAAATATTGCCAGTTCTATTTTTTGCAATAGGGATAACTATGGTCCTCATCATTTCCATGGGAAGATAAGAATGCCCGATACATAAATTATAGAATGATGACAAAATTCTGGGTAGATGAGTGCCAGCGTACCTTAGATGCTCGATGCTGAGGTTGTCATGTCCGGGTGATTTTCCTCGTGTCATTTTGTTTATAGCATCCAAAACCTGGTCAGTGGAAAATCTCAATGGCTCCTCAACACTACGAACCCCAGCATCGGCACCCAAGTAGATGACCCCAGAGGTGAAGAGACCTTAAAATGTTCCCTAAACATGTTGGCTACTTCTTTATGAGTAGTACAATTCGCGACACTCACTGGTAGTCCCGGTCGAGGATTTACTTGGTTTGTTGCCTTCCAAAATTTCGGAAAATTCTTATTTTTTCTATGGGAAGCAATAATATCCATTTTTATTTGTTCTTGGTGATTTTGACACCACTTTAAACGACTCTTAAAAATTTTCTTACTTTCACACATATCATTCCAAATTTTACCTGATTTAGGACTATTGTGGTGTAGCCATGATAGATATTTCGACCTCGCCTCACAGTGAGCATCACGAATGTACTTATTCCAACCGACTACATGGTTTCTACTACGTTTGTAGTCTATATGTGTATCAGTCGCAGCTAAAAATAAAGTTGTAATTATATTATTATAAATGCCATCTATTACCTGTATGTGAATGGGGTCATTGCACGATGTTCCGGAACATAACATTAAAGACTCAGGTACACAGAAATTACTAAATTTATTGTTACACAAGTCCCGATACCTACTAATCTGATCATCCGTTCTATTACCCCACATAATTTTATTATTAAAATCTAAATTGTGACTAGTGTATGTTTTACCGACGACCAAATCTAGATTACATTCCACAATGAGCGGAAGATGATCAGACCAGTAAATATCACGACCTATGCTTACCTTAATAACAGTCTGTTGAGCATGTTGCGTTGTTAAGCAATGATCCAACCAGCGTAGACTGCCATTAATGTCGCTTATATAGGTAAACGAATTTGAATTTATGCCTAGGAATTCTGTATCTACACATACCCATGACTGATCCTTACAAAACTCACAGAGCTCTTGCCAAAAGGGTTGGTTCGGATGAGCGTTAAAATCTCCTAACATATACACAGACTCCGAGTCATTATTTTCAATTATGGCATTCAGTTCGCTTAAACAATTAATAAATTCAAATTCATTTTGATATGTGTCTGTGGGCATATATACACTAAATATAACAATAGATTGCGCATTATTTAGGATGGCTTTTATAGCACATATTCTGGTTGAGTTGGAGTTTATGATTGATACAGATTTAAAAACTCCTTTACGCCACAATAAAGCTACTCCCCCGTACGGTCTCCCAGCCAAAATGCCTTCAGACAGATCTACTGCTGATTTACCCGTGTATTCAAAGTCATTACTAACGGTACCTAGGGCTGAAAGGTCATACGAAAGAAGCCATGTTTCCTGGAGAGCCACTACATCAGCACCCAAACAAATATTTCTTACATCTTCAATAGATCTTTTAAAAGATTTACAATTAAAACTTACCATTTTACAAATGCGATTATTCATTTTATAATTTACTTAACTTACTGATAAGAGGTTAGCTCTCGATTCACAATTGTGCCTATTACTATTATTGTTTTTAAACAACACAAATCGTCTAAAACAAATGCCTTCAGGCCATACTGCACTATTCATAAAAATTGATAATTTATGTCTAGACACATACAACTTAAACGAGTTATACTCTTTTTCTTTTTTACAAATAATTTTTTCTAAGGTTACCGATTCATTTGTCTTTCTATATATGTACTCCGCAATGTCACTTTCATTTGTAGATTTACACACATTCGAGATAAACAAAGGTACTTTATTCGGAGAAGCCGCCCTAAATTTTAGATCACAATTTGCTTGACCTGTCTCACTTATAAATCTATTCTTTATTATAGCCTTTTTTTTCTTTTGAACAATTGTCCACTCATCCTTTTGTTTACACTCGGAACTAGTATTCTTATTTGTTGAACATAAAACATCCGCCATTGTTCGAACCCTTCCTGTGTCATTCGCCGGCGCTGCAATCGACGCTCGCGTATTACTATTCATTACGTTGCTTGTAGTAGTGTTTCTCGCTTCCCCTTGCGGTTGTATTAATGTTGTCTCATTACTTTTCTGTATGACGGAGATGGAGTACCTATCAGTCGCAGTTACACTTACACTTGGACAGCCGTTTGAATTATCTGGGCGACCTTGACCTAGTTCCACTGCTTCACTAGTTTGCCGGTGCGATAAAGATCTAATGTTGTCGCACTCACTCCTGTTGTATTGTGCACCGGTTAATGACCCTTCGTTATTCACTAACAAATTCAAATCATCGTAACGACTAGAACTATTTGAATTTACCGATGCAATTTTATTATTAATTACATTATTGTCTTTTACTCCTGTTAATTTTAATGTTTCACGAAGTTGGTTTTGCGTTACATATTCACTTTTAATTGCCTGCATTTCCTCTCGAAGCAGATTTAAATCTCTTAACAGACGTGTAACATCTAGGTGGTCAAAGGTCACGGGGGGCAATCTATGCAATTCTCTAGCTACAAATATCGGGATTTTTTCTGGATCTGTAGCATCCGTGTGTTTTAAGAGGTCGATTATATCTTCGAGGTTTTTAATCGATTTCTCTTCTTTTTTTCTTACCTTAAGGCGCTTCGTAGGAACCGCTTCAAACAAAAGTTTTTTAGCATCTAATATTTCTTCTTGCGAAAATGCTGTGTTACAGATTTTTATCAAACTTTCTTCATCGATAACTTTCAACTTATTTTGTATAAATGACAAAACTTCACTTATCACAATATTGCACACATTACATTTTAAAACATTGGAGGCCATTGTTCTCTATTCGCTCATGTCAGTGACCGCTCGCTAGCGCGATCAGCTGACGAATGAAAAATATAAGTAACTTGATTGAAAAGTTTGTATGTTTGATGTTTGTTTCTCAATCAAAAACAAATGTACGTGTGTAGATGAAATTTATTATAAGATTAGGTTAGAATTTCAAATAACACACAGGATGCTTTTCATCCCGATAATCAGGTTTAGCTCCTTTCATTAATTTTTCCCTAGTTGGCGTTGGGGTTTAATGAAAACAACGGTTTAGTGTAAATAATGTTATTATGTTAAAATGCACTCGCGCTTCAAACCACTCCATGACTTTTTATATGATACTTTTTTTCTTCGAAATATTCCCAATATATGACTTTCTATTACTATAAAGAGCTTGATTTAATGACAATTCTAGCACCGAAAAAAACCTCTACCGATCTTTTGTCTCAGTCTTGGTGAAGCAATTTTTTCGTAATAAATTCAATTACTAGATTCCCTATTGGGGTGACACTTTTAACTTTTAGAAGGTTGTCCGATATAACATGGCTATTTCTTTAATTTAACGGCGCTGGAAAAACTAATAAAATTTTTTGGAGAGGAGTGTGGAAAGTATAGGTGAACGTGTATACGCATCATGAAGGGAAACCATAAACTTACACCTTGGTCGCAAGTCCCAGGCATTGTTTGCACTCCTCTCCATGCCACGCGATGGGCCCGGCACCCGCATGGTGAATCCATGAAATGCTAAGCTAAGCTTTGAATGACGAATTACAATATTTAGTTACTCAATCTAATCTCCTTTTAAATCAACCTCAGCTACTTAACATTCAAAGGCATTGTCATAAATCACTTAATTCTACTTGATATTTTATTACAATACTGTCTCTTTATGCACTAGATCCTTATCACTATCATAATAACTAGTCAATAATCAATAGTTCATTTGTTTTCAACCACAATTACTCTATAATTGATTATTGGTTATTTTAACACCAAAACTTACTTATGTTATAAGCGTGGCAATAAATATAACTACCACTAAATAAATATGAGTACAAAATTACTTTGGAAAGTAATTACTTTGGAAAAAGTTAATGCAAATACTAATTATAATAATTAATATACTTTAAGAAAATAATATATATGGAATGGATGGATGGAACCATAAACAGTTAAATTATTTAAATAATTAAAGTCTTAAATTGATTGTCTTTATACTGAAGTTATTCTTTACGACAAAGTTTATTTTTATTACTCAATACACATGATCAATAACTATATGATTTATTTTTAACATAATTGAAATTGAAACTTAAAATTATTTTTAATTCATCGAGTTTTAACGTTAGAATTAATAGAATTTAGGTTAATTTATTTGATGATAAAGTTAGATGAAAAGTTACCAATTATTCGTTTGACTGTATCCCAAGATTAATGTTGCCTTTTCTACAATTTACGAATCACATAAAATTTGCTTAACTTCTTTAACTAGGCTTAGGGTTCTTCCGGAAAACCATTTGATAGGGTGTCTCTTTGGTGGGAAATGTAAATAACTTTATTTTTGTTATATTTAAATTTAAACTAAGCTTTTAACTTATATAGATAATAGAGTAATAAAATAGTTGCGGTTATAGAATTTCATAACAAAAGAGTCCTTAGGCTTTCGAGAACTACCAATACACTTTGTCGTCATACTTACTGTAATATTTGTTAGACACAAAGTGAAACAGATTTTTTTCTAAGTAAATATTACTGATTTTTTCAATTTTTAATTTATAAATTTTCAATTATCTTAATATTTCTCGATTTTCTATTTAAATTGCTTGAATACAATAAAATCAGCACAAAGAGAATATGAATTATTAATAGTCTCCAAAATTAAACATCTAGTTTTCTTTGCACTACATTGAATAAATAATATCGTCTTGAATTATTTATTCAATTTAGTAAAAAGAAAGCCAGATTCTTTATTCTGCAACTGTTAAATATACCTTTTATAATTCCATAACACAATTTTTATTTTTGTACTAGCTATTTGTAGAAGTATAGACAAAATAAAATATTACGATCTGGCATTGACTACTTTAAAACTAAACTTTAAAAAATACCTAAAACTGATAGTGACTCGAGGTTTTGTATATAGTTTTGATTCAAAATAATTGTCTTATATATAATATATTATTTTCAAAGATCTGACGAATTGGTTCGAAGTCGTAAGTGTTGAGTGTATCGCCACTGGTGACACGTTTATCGTGAAACCTAATTTTGCGGCTGAACGGCCAAAGCAATCAACGACTGTCAGAAATCGAAAATATTGATTTCAATACATCGCTCCAATTACACCACAATACACAATGGTTATATATTATTACAATAAACCAAATATGAGTACCAAGTTTGTAAAAGAAAAGAAATATATTTCATTAAAATTGTTATATCTTTACAAAATAAAGACATTCAAAGTTTTTAAATATTTTCTACCTTGGGATGTGGATGCAAAGCCTATAAATTCAGAGGTAATTCTTATTAAAGTCGTTCATGCTTTTATAAAGCCTTGCATTGCTTTATTTTAGCACGAGATCGTAATCTACCAACTTAATTAACTGCTGCAAAGAAAATTGCGAATAACGAAGCTTAGGGTAAAAGGTAAAATAAAATATTTTTAACAAAATACTACATCACATTAACATAGCAATTTTTAATACTGAGCATGTATTTTTTTAACTATTGTCCGTTACTTTTCTGGTTTTTCAAATATAGTTTTATAATGATCTTTAACTTTTAAATCGTTTTTCGTTTCGGTATGTAAAATACTTAAAATTAATTTAACTTTACACTTTGCAAGTTCGATAGATATAACATACAGTAACAGAAATTACAACTAAAATTACGAAACCAACATACGAAACATTCTAGTAGCTAGCAGAAAGCTCAAGAGGGTAAAAGTATGTTATAATGATATCGCAAACTATTTCACATGACGTCAATTAGTAGATTACATTAAAATACAAACTAAATCACTTTTTGCGTCTTTTTTGCTAGTTGCAAGTTTATATCGATATCGATATTTATCATTAACTAAAGTTTTAAGATATATATTGATTCTTAATCAATATTATCTGAAGAAGTTAATACTATACTACATGTACTTCACACGTAGAATTCTATAAATATAATTCTATAATTTGATAAAAACTTTTTAAAAGCCTTTTTCGTAAATGTACGTTGGTGTAACGCTGGATACTTTTCTTGGAATTATTTTATAAATGTAACGGATGATTTTTTGGGTTAAGACCATGGTTTATAAATAATATAATTTAATTTTTTGAATGTTAAATGAAGTTGGTGTACAATTATTTTAACTGATATTTTTCTCATTTATTCTCCCACTCTTGTGTAATATTTTTTTTTTAATTTCATAAAAAGTATATATTTCACTAGAATGAAATCTAAAAGTCTACTCAAATATAATATAAATATAAATAAAGTTATCACAAATAGAATGCCGAGTGCATTCATTTGTTCATCTCCGTAAGTATATTTGATACCCGCTTCAAAACGCGCTGTATAAATGGAGACGGTGTATTTCCTGATTCATTATTGAGGTGAACCGACCGTATGAGATAATAAATATTGACTGGAAAATGGAAGCAAATAATCACGGTAATATCAATTTTATCCTTTCTTAGTAGAAGTTGCTTGTGCTTGAAAGTAGAGTTATTTTTAAATTTTATTATCATTTCGGTGGTGTTAATTGAAACAAATATTTTAATTTGAATAAAGTTTTTTTGTTTGTGTAATATAAAAACTATCCATCATAATTTTAAAAGTTAAATAACAATATAAAATATTTGCATAAAAATGTTTTAAATAAAATAATGTCTTATAAATTCATCAGATGTATAAAATATAAATATCGATTATAAGATAATTTTCCTATCTATTGTAATAAGACTAAACATAAAAAATGGTCCAAGTGCGAATCTGACTCGCGCAATTTGATCCTGGTTTTTCTATGTATTGAAACTCTTCAATACATAGAAAAACCAAGAAAAAATTGATACTTTGTACCTATACGGTCCATATTTTACTTCTAAAATAAAGACATGATAATATTAAAATATTTTATGTAGGTACTTACTATGAATTGTGACATATTTAAAATTTTGTTATCGCCAATAACAAAAGGTTTGAAACATTTTATCGAATTCTATAATTGTAGTAGGTATAGGGACCTCTAAGATAAAAGTATTTAGCAATTTAATAACGTAAAATACTGATATACTTTTGTTAAATAAATCAATAGAGCAACGTAGTTTATGTATATTTTTTGTTAACTACATTCTCTAACTTTCATAATTTTTAAAATACAACAAGGTCAAATAAAACCTGAATACAGAATATTTATTTTAATAATAAAAAAGGTTATTTTAAATGTATATCATTAATTACATAATGTTCTTAAAATTATTTGCAAATATTAGAAAATAGACTCACTATATTATTGTAAAATTATGACAAAGAGAGAGAGAGAGAGAGAGAGAGAGAGAGAGAGAGATATTTACAATAAAAAAGTAAATTGTGCAGTCATGACTCTTACTATTAGTACGTTTAGCTAGTACTTATGTGAAACTATGCTTGAAAATGAGCAGCTACTCAACCAATTTACTGTAAGCCGATAACAATCTCGTAGCTACGCTTCGTTAACCGTAATATAAAGTCAAAGGTTTATTGTCGCTTTTTAATGGAAAAATGTTTTGAACAACCCGTCAAAGAAAGGTATTTTCATGTTCATATATGACAAACATAATATACTACTACTTTTATAAACACCAAAATGTATATCCATCGATATATAGTTCCATTTTTTACGAAATAAAATAAGTCAATCGATAAACAGAACTAACATTGTATACGTATTCTTAACTATTGTGTTTCAAGAACAAAGTGTAAGATGAAACTAACTCCTATTGAATTTAGGTTCATGATTATTGTCATATAGAATTGCGATTAGTAAGTAAAAGTACTACCTAAAAGTACGCTGACTTTACTGAAAGTTACTATGTGGGGGATATCTAACAAAATCTTGTCAATAATAGAGATGTTTTATCACTTGACCTGTCAGTTTGTGTGGAAATAAAAAAAACGTTGCGTGGTTGTCTGTAAAGTCGCTTTACTGACGATAGTTGAACGTGACAACGTCATGAGAAAACACTGATGGAATAGTTGCAAATATTATAATTTATTTTAATAAGTACGTGTTCAGGAATACAATTTGCAACATAGTGTAAAAGAGACGAATCTATATGAAATAAAAGTGATGTCTCATTCTCTCCTATTGCAGAAAAGGTAACGGCGTTACCGTAACGCCGCATACGTCATGTTTTTTGGTGCGTGCAGTCGGCTTCATCGAATTATAAGACGTTGTCACGTAAAAATATGTTCTAAATAAGCAATCGAATAAATTCTTGGTATAATATAAAATACATATACGAGCAATTCAATGTTTGGAATAACTCTGTAGTAACTCTAAACTTAGCACACGCGCAACACTCAGTTATAGAACCATCTCCAACTTCCAAATTGTTGACACAACCTTCTAGCCAACTTTGTGACAATACTGAAGGTATTGGTTTCAATGCTTCAACGAATCACAACTATCTGAGTAATGTTATATAAGCTAAAATGATGTTGATATTATTTTTTAGATTAGTTAAATATGGGTTATACTATTTGATTAAACGAACCTACTAACGTAAATTTAGTTAGATTTTTATTAACAAATAAACACCCTAAAAATATAATCAATCATTTTAAATTTCAATTATCAAGGTTATACTTGCCAGATGAATTTTAAAGAACCAAATTTTTATTATTTTGTATGATTCAGTAAAAGTATAATGTTTATCTTATAAGAGTTTTGGATTGAATCAAATAATATATTTAATTGAATACATATTTTGATGTGAAAAGAACGATGAAAAGCAAAAATATGCAATTTAATTGAAACTCGTATTCTTTACTTAAAGTTATTTGCAAACACTATGCTAGTCATTGTTATTCAACTTTTATCAATTACAAAATTTGAATTGAAACTCTCTTACGGTACTAAAATCAAAACGGCATAAAAAAAGAGAAACTAAAAAACACTACATGATAAAAATTGTATTATATGTAGATCTTTAAATGCAATTAATTATTAAGAAATATTCAACAAAAGAAATTACATTACAATGACACTTATTATTTTATAATTATATTGCTGACATATCAAATGGGCCTTAGTATCTTATGTACCCATATCATAATTGATTCATAATTATGATATGAGAATTCTAATAAAGTCATAAAGATCCCATTTATTTGTATATTTATCTTGTTAAGACTTGTTTTAGTAATAGACAGTACTTGCACTTCAATGTTTGATATTCAACCATTTGTAATAGAATGGGCGAGAGCAGCCCTTACAACTCGTTTTATAATATTTTAACACTATAATATTTAGGCGAGGGTAATTTACAATTTCATAACCAACTTACAGATGATATTATTTATACCTTATAATAAGTTCTAATAATTAATAAAAGATTAAACATTATGTTAAAATATTCTATGCTTCTAATTCTTAAAACATTAAACAGTAAATACTAAATAATATTCCATAATTAATTGTGTAGGTGGCGCTACTGTTGAAACTTATGAACTAAAACATGTAAAGTCCAATGTATTTACCATTTAAATTATTATAAATAAATATGACTAACACTATATATGTAAATATTATTGCAGCAATTGAAATAAAAAGATAGAAATAAAAAGTGTCGGGTAAAAAATATATAATTTTTGATATTTTAGACAAAGAAATTATTAACAAAAACAAATTAGGTAGTCTGATAGTAAAGTTAAATTCAAAGACATAAAAGCCATAAATCTCTTTTAAAACTGGTTAGTTAGCTACTCGATGTTGTTTCATCAATCCCAATGTATTCAAGTCCAATATACAAAGGAATGTTAGAAATGGATTTTGTTAATTATCCGTTAACATTCTGGCTTTTTTAGTATTTTTAATGTAGTCTCTGATTTCTCCCTTACAGATTTATTCCACGTATAGATTTAGAAGAAGATTTTCATGGTATTACTATTACGTGATTGACATAAATTGAAATAAGTTTTTTTATTTCTTAACAGATTTAAATGAAAAATACACTAAACGCTAAATGAAGACTATTACAATATATTCCTGAAAACTACATCCAAATTTGTTTATCTGTTTCTGAGATTAGCGTGCACAAAACTATAAACATACAGATAAACAGATAAACAGACAAATCGAAAAACCATTGTTTTGGGTTCTCTTGCTCTTATAAAGCCCACATCATAATTTTTTTTAATATTTTCCATGTACAGTTTTCGATCAGTTACAGTTTTATTAAATGTATAGATTGTATTACAATATGTTTCTTAAAAATACTTTAATTTTAAAGATACAAGAATAATGCGTCGGTCGGTTTATTATACCAATTATTTAAACTTATCATTAACATTACTTATTCAAGATATACATAAAAACTTTTTGTTTATTCTTCATGCTTAAACCCACAAAATACTAATAACAGACAAAATATCACACTGAAAATAAATAGGTTATTATTATTTACTATAATTTTATTCTGTTTTTTTACATACGATTTTAAAATTATAATAAACTAGCAGACCCGGCCACGCGTTGCTGTGGTTGCTAAGGTTTTGGATACACCTATTACATTGTAATAAACTATTTTAGAAGTCACGGTATTAGAAAATATAAAATAAAAATTTAAAAACCCCCGACCGCTAAGTAAAGGAAAAATTCAAAATGCAAGTAAATTTATCAAGGCCAATAACGAAATAACAATATTTTGATATTATCGTATAGTCTAAGACCTCATTCCTTAGCTCCGAAAATTTTGTGAAATAGACACTCATCAACGTACGTACAAAGGTCCCCCGACCTAACGACTTCAATAAGTACATAATAATATTTATCCTTTTTAGACGTCATCCAGTATCGGGGGGTTTTTTTTTTCTTTCTTTTTTTAATTATTTTACTTTTTTTATGTTGTACTAAATGAACCTACGAATACACTAATTTCCCCTGTTTAGGTTTTTTCTATCAATATTGTATAAAAATCTTTCGCCAGCACGAATAAAATGTTGGGGACGACTGCTTCTATTTCGACCAAACATAGCTAAGAACCATCTCGACAAACCAAGCTTTCGATTAAAAAAAACCGCATTCAAATCCGTTTACGTATTTTTTTTTATCTAAATACAGTTGTCTTAGTGTGCGTTGACTGTACGTGCTCATAGCTGCTCGAATACAATAACTCGCGCATCTGCTGAGCACTGACAGTCGCGGCCTAACAGGGGTTGAGTTTTTCAGTATAAAGCTTTTATTGGGTTAATGCGGTAAATAAATTTGATGATTTGCAGTCGAGCCAGACGTTTTATGCGATTTGATACATTTTTTCCGTCTGGTGCCGGCAGCAGTGTTTGATGAGGGTGATAAGATGATGATGAGGATGAATAACAATGTTTAAAAGAAAATAAAATACATTTACGTATTTGGCCGCTATGTATCCACAGACAGACCCACAGATAGACAAATCTACAGGGCAAACTTATAATACCCCTCTTTTTGGGTCGGGGGTTAAAAATAAATTTATATATATTAAGAAGATGTTAATCAGAAATGAGTAACTTTATTATTATTATTTAAATGAAATGTAAAATTAATATATGTAGTAATTTAAGCGTTCTGTAAATCTTGTAAACGCCAAAATACGTTGTATGATGTTATGTCAGAACGGAGTCTTGTAATAAAGTTATATTGGTATAATAATGAGATTAATAAAATTTTCAATTAAATGACGTTAATTACATAAACAACAGAGTTACATCTCGGAACAAAGTACTTTTTCCGAGGGTTGCAATACATAAAGACGACTATGAAACATAAAGAAACTGTTTTATATCTAACTAACGCTAACGAAGGTGTTGACAAAATCTAATGTATCTTTAACTCTTCCTTTGCTGAGTGACAGACAACGCACAGCTGAAACTACTTCAGGGAAGACGCTGAATTTGGGCATGTCGGTTTGTTGGGGGTTGTAGGGGTGCACTGAGGAAGCATTTTTGGATATTCTCTCTCTAGGGGGAGAAAAATATTTCTAATTATAAATAAGATTGTTTCCCCTTTACGTTTAAAAATATTTTAATTTTTTTGCACATTTAAATTTCACGTCATTTTAAAAAATGTTAAGCTAGGAAGTAGAAAACACATTTTAAACATTGTAAGTAATTTTATACATAGATCAAAATCACGCTATACATACCATCAAGAATATCGTTATAGGAAATGTTCTTTAGAAAAATGCTCATTACACAATATTCGCGGCCTTGAGACGTACATAAAAAACATTCCGATTTGTTAATAGTTAGATTTTTTTTTGTAATTAATACTACACTTAAAAATTTACCCAATCTCTAAGAATTAGTTGGCAGAATAATAAATAAATAATAATAAAATATTTATCTGTAGAAGTTGACAAAAAAGTTGGAAATATCTTAAATCATCTATCGCCGTCGAAGATAAGTTCGTCTTTCTACTTCATTTTTCGGATGAACGATCAGCCCAATCAATGAGTGTCAGGAATCGGAAATATTGACTTTATTTCGTTCCAGTTTCTTACTTGGTTATTTTTTATACATCTCTCGACATATGTTTCCTTTGAGACGTAAAGAATTATATTTCTGATATCTTATAATATAAAAATAATGCAATTTAAAAAAACCTTTACAAATCAAAAATTGTTTAGAGCATGGTCACGATACGGTAATATTAACCGCTTATTACCAAAAATACTACAAAATATTACGTAACTTTGACAGCAATCATGCTTTATAGCAAATTAAATTATTGTAGTGCTGTACCCACAACTATTATTATTTAGTATTTTAAAATCAGAATATAATAAAATACATTTACATACGGATTTACATTCAAGATAATTAAAGATTTTATTGAAATCTTTATTAAGACTTGCATTATTTATTTCTACTCTAGAGATCAATTCAATTAATTGCAGAAATAAATTTACAAATAGTGACTTTATTATTATAAAAATATATGAATCAAAATTTAAAAATATTAGATTCAAAATTGAGCGTCTTTATTATAAACTAACTTAAAACTTTACAACAATAAAATTTGTAATTATATGAATGTCCTTGTGGTGTTCTTTCGAAAATTATTGATGTAATTCGTAAAAACAAAAATAAAATCGTTGGAAGTTAAAATTTATTTACTTGTTGATTATATGTAAAAATCAAGATTTTTCAGTATTAGTACAAATGGGTTTTTGGAAAACGATAAAATAATTAAAAAAAGTTAAGATTAAGAATAAACAAACAATAGTTTTGACGTTCTAATTATCAATTAAAAGTTTAACTCAATTCTTTAAAAGTAAATAAATACAGAAAAATCCTAGTTAATAATTGTTACAAGTACCTACTAGTATTAGATTTACTGGTGTTGCTGTTTTGAATTATAGAAGTCTTATTATTTTAACGTGAGGTTTTTTAAAATTCATCTACAGATTTAAGCATATAAGTAATTTTTATTTTTTATTCTTAATGCTTTTAAACATTGTTTGAAAACGTATACAATTATATAAAATTGATATAAAAGTACCTTTCACAGCAAAGGGGACTCCATATTATATATTCTTTCAAACAATTATTATTTTTGAGATCATTAAATGTTATCACAATAAAAACAATGTCAGCGTTTATCACTTTTCCTCAGTGATTAACAGTCTATCAAACGGTTTTCATATACTTGGAAAAAATATTATTTCTTCTAATTTCCCTGAAAAAAGGATACAGACGTCACGCATTGTATATTATATAGTAAAATTACAAAATAATATCATTTTTATCCTTTTTGGTTTTTAATTTTTTTATTTATTTTTATTTTCTGTTTTTTAAAATGGTTTTACTTTTTTGTAGTATGTTGGACTTAAGGAACCTACGAACACACTTATTTACTTGTTTAGGCTTTTACTATCAATATTGTATAAGAACCTTTCACCAGCACCAATAAAAGCTCCATATCTTGGAGACGAGTGCTTCTATTTCGACAAAGTATAGCTAAAACCATCTTGACGAACCAAGCTTTCTATTGAAAAAAAAACTGCTTTCTAAGTTTTGTTTATAATTAGTAAAATATTAAACTCATTTATCGAAACAATAAATTCTCCCGTTCTTAGAATTAATCAGCTATTATCTACGACACGGCCATACTGACAAGTCACACGTCCTCGTGTGCATGTATCTCTATGGAGTGACAATAACTATGCCCCCTCTGAGTGACGATAACCACGCCACCTACATCGAGTGACGATAACCACGCCACCTCCATCGAGTGACGATAACCACGCCACCTCCATCGAGTGACGATAACCACGCCACCTCCATCGAGTGACGATAACCATGCCACCTCCATCGAGTAGCTTTAGGATTCGCGGTTGTTGTAGGGTCTGAAATAAAACAAATAACTCCAAGAATAACTTGCTCGGCTATTCTGACAAAACCAGTGAATGTCACGTCTCAGGTTTTTACTCTATATACATTCTTAACACAAGGTGCGCACTACACCTTATTTACAACAGTTAAAAACTACTCTGATCATTAGATCCATCACTTTACTCAAAATCAATCATGATTTTACCACACTTGCGTATTCAACTCAACTCAACACTTTTGCAATATGATACAGTCCATCGATCATATACAAACAACTACCATGAACCAGTCCTTCGGTCATGTAAAACACACAACAGACCCATCGCCTACACGTGTTACACCACACGTGAGGTGCGGTCAACAAGTATGAGTAGGCAAGCTGTTATCTGTAGTGAATTCAATATCACTTTGTTTAACTAAAACATTTAGTTCCTGAGGGATCTTGTGATCGGAATGATTTGAAATAGACTTTCATTGGAAAGTCTATTGAGAAAATTATTAATCTTAACCTCTGATAACATCTATAACGTACTCTGGACACTATGATCGTTGCCAGTTAGAATTACTCAGTTATTTAAACGTTAGCCACAAAAATTGTTTGCTACACATTCTGTGATCAGAGAACTCTCAGCACAAGAACCAAAACAATATGAAAATGACTCACCAAAGTCCTATAGTACCATTAAGGTAGCTTACGTGACCACTTCAACCCTTCTTTCTCTGTGGCTGCCTGCTGCTGGCACTGTATCGAAACTACTCGTACCCCTGTTGCACCTGTCGCCTTTACAACTTATTGAAAAAGGAAAAATCAGTTATAATAAAGTTGAACATCATAATTGAAAATAAATGCCCACTCAACTAAAGCCTAAAGCAACTAAGCACCACTTTTAATTACATTTTAAACCAAAAATGTATTCTAAAAACATCATAAAACACAAAGCATGAATCTTATTCGTCACATATGGCTTTTCACTAAGCCCTACCAACAAACCTCCTGTTTGTTTCATGGCATTGCTTTCAATTCCGAGTTCTACGGACTCCCAATTGAACTAAGATTCACTACTATCACTTTTACTCAATCGCTTTTACTACAAGCTCCGACTTCAAGTGGTACTTAACCCTCTGGCATCGTTATATATCAAAAACAAAGGTTTTTTTAATTTTATTTCGATACAACGTCTATCGTCTATAAAAATTGCTATTAATTGCCCTTAGCTATACTTGTCATCAAAAACAGTTTCATTTCAATCGTCCAACAGTCTGTCAATTTCAAAACGTTCAGTTCAGTTAGTCAATCTAGTATGCAATACTCTACAACTCAATACATTGCCTCCATCTGGCAATCCGAGTTCCCTCCATCCAGGACTCAGTTTTAACACAACACATTACCTCCATCCGGCAACACAACGACCGCCTACATCTCCAAACCAAACGCAAGCCACTCACGGTCGTGGCCGCACTGCGACGGGTTATAATGCCCGATTTTACGCCTACGCTACGAATGGCATGGAGATGCATGCCATCTGAGTGACTTGCATACTATGTAACAACTAGTGACACGAAGGTCCATCCCCTCCGTGATCACCTGAGCTCGTCTCGTCAGTTTTGTTGCAGTCTGAATCTAAATCTTTGTCGTCGTAATTGTCAATGTCAGGCATTTTAAGGAAATTGATCGGCAATAATATGCATTTTCAATATACGATTAATTAATAATTGTAAGTTCGTGATTACTACACATGTAGGTAGACAAGAAATAAAATGTTCCTATTAATTAAATAATGTTCGAATTACAGTTTTTTTTAAGTCCTGACTGGTCTTAACCGGTTAAATCTTTAGAGTTATCGCGTTACCATTATTTACCGAATTTAAAACAAAGTTCTTTGTCAAATTAATTATCCGTAGCACTCAAGTTTACGAAATTCCGGGATAAAATAATATCTCGCCTCATGATAATACGTAGCAAAGGGACGTTAAGTTAAAGTAAAATAATTTTCGATCAAAAAAAACATCGTGAGGGTTAATTGCTAATCTCAATACCAGTCATTGCAATAACAATAATAAAGTGCTTACCACTATATTTGATAGCTTAATTTTCTTTAACTAGCGAGTATTTAACGCAAAAATTGGAAGTAAATTGTAACGAATTCACCTTTATGCTGTGACGTGTCCGATGGTGGACAAATTGCGCAGACCTCAACGCGTTGCTCGCACCGCACTTTACCAGTACCGCTGCCATAGCTGCCATCGCCACGACCGCCATTACCACCATCAGCAACATCAGCACCATCAGCACCATCAGCGCCATCAGCGCCAGCCACGCCGCTCCGTCACCGCCAGCCGCGCCACGCCGTCACCGCCAGCCGCGCCGCGCCGTCACCGCCAGCCGCGCCGCGCCGTCACCGCCAGCCACGCCGCGCCGTCACCGCCAACCGCGCCGCACCGTCATCGCCATCCGCGCCGTCATCGCCCTCCGCGCCGCGCCATTACCGCCATTCGCGCCGCGTCGTCACCGCCATCATTTCTGATTTCTTTTCTTTGTTCATCAGCATCGATTTCTTCTTTCATAAAAACTTCACTAGATTTTTTTGATATGTGGGTAGATTTCAATTTTGAAGTTTCGAGATAACATAAATTTATTTTGATTGATTGATTGATTTACAACCATTGATTATCAACTATTGATTGATTGTATTGATTCTGGAACTTCATTGTTATTATCTTGTAGTGTGCGTTTCAAATAATAAAATCACTTCATTTCTTGCTTGACGCCATTTGTAGTTTCAATAAACTTATCTCGCGGGTAGTTAGTGGTTGTCATGCCCGAGTGAATCCCACTTCTGATTTCGGAGATAGATGCACATTAGTGACTTGCTCGTTCTTGATGGAATATTCTGGTACAGGATCCGAGGCGTAGGTCTCAGGCAATTAAACCACACACACAATATGACAATTCTTGTATTAAATGTAGGTAATCAATTCTCACAAATTACTTAGTAGGTATACAATTATCAGAGTTGCGTGAACTACCGATCCCGTTTGGGGGTCCGAACTGTAAGGCTCTCACTAATCAAATCCTCCTCGACTCAATGCTCTCCAATATTTAAAATGTCTCCGGTGCCCCTCCAAACGATTCCGGTCACGTGACTCGTTACGTCACGATGTTCACACCCCACTGTTACAATGATATCAATTGAGTTACTAATTACCGTTAAATTATCGTGATCTACGACATATATATTTTTTTATTTTCCAAAGTTGTTATAACATCTGTTCCTCAGAAATTCTACAAACCTTAGGCAAAATTAATAATAATATGAAAGCCTTTTTAATAGCCGATCGAGCCTGAAAGTATTATTTGAAACAAGTATTGAAACAAGTATACCACACTATGTATATCTTTTCCTCCAACTAATCAGTTGCATGGAAATTATTGCTCTTTAGCGATAAAGCCGCTATTTTTTTGTTATTTTTTTTGTGTAATTGTGTATCTGGGTGTACAATAAAGATTTTTTTTTTGATATTATTAATATTTATTGATTTATTTAATGATATAAATAATTTACCGCCCCGTTGGTCGAGTGGTTAGTGCAGACGCCTAACGTGTCTCGGCGCAATGGGGCTCGGGTTCGATCCCCGGCGGAAGACAGGCATTTATGTGATGAGTAAGTTAAGTTAAGTTGTTTGTTGTATTTGTTGAACCCTATTTTTATAATTTGTCATTTATATTGTTTCATTTTATTTTTATTTTGTTGTATTCTTTCGTTTTGTTGTGTTTGTATTCCATAAAGCGATTAGGCCAATAAAAAGTTTTGTTTTCTTTTATTTTTCTTTTTTATATAAACCACGAAAATAATAGTTAAACACTCCAGGAAAATAGCGACTAGAGCTGACATTAGTTGAATAGAATGCTGAACAAATTGATAGAATACTTGAAACACATGACGTAATTGTGATGAGAACGAGTGAATAGTCTTTAGATTTTTTGTTACAGTATATTATGATTCTTCAATGTTCTTGGTGCACAAAATTGTATGCTCAAATCATACCGGCGATTACTATTCATGCAATCTGCATCCAGTCGGTGAATGCAGGTGAAGGTTGCGCATGAACGGGATTCTGATGGAACATTGATTTCTTTGATCTGATATAAGATTGGAAAATGTTGTCATTATAAATGCTATTTTACTATGTAGCTTATTATTCATATTTGCTTATTTTAACAAAGATTAAATATGATTAAATATGACCAGTCTACTAAAATTATAGACGCGAAAGTTTGTAAGTATAGATTGATGTTTGTTACTCTTTCACTTAAAAACTATTGAATTTATTTTATTGAAACTACAAAAATATATCTTTTACATCAGAATAACATATAGGCTATAGAAATATTAAATTTTACACGTGGTTGTATCTGTGACATAACATATTTTGTATTTAAAAAAAATCTGAATTCTATGATTTAAATATCACAACCATCCATATTTGTTACTCTTACACGTAAAAACGATATGTACTATAAGGACTTTAATGTCTTTTTTTTTTTTTATCGTTGGAAAAATGCGTTACGCATCATCCCTGCGGCCAGGAAGGTGATGACCGAGGGGGTATGTGGGACTACCCGGCAGCATAGAAGACGCTTTAAGGCTACCCACTAAAAAACCAACGGTTGACCTCATCGCCTTAGTGGGGCGCCACGGGATCGCTTTCGCACTCACCGTGACGCCCCGGCGGAATCCCCTGCGAGGGGCCCCGATCAACTTAGGGACACCCTCACCTCGTAGGCCTATAACGGGCGGGAGAGGTCACCCCCCTCTCCCGTCCAGGCACTACAGCTGGGGAAGGAGGCTGCGGGCGTAATCCCGCCTCCTTCGACCCAGCTTACCCCTGCGGAGCGGTTCAGAGGAGGCTGCCTCTCTGTCCCGCTCCGTGGCCTCCTTCGCGGCAATGACTTGCTTGCAGAAGGAGGCCATAGCGACCCAGGACCTCTCGTCGTCGAGCATCGCGGAAACAACGCTCGGCAACGAGAGGTCACTGCCAACCACGGCCGTCAGCTCAGTACGCTGACGGTCCCAGGCTGCGCACTCCGCCAAGGTGTGACGAGCCGTGTCCACGGGCTCGTCACAGTGGTGGCAGGAGGGGGCGCCTCTCTGCGCGCGATCTTGTACAGGTACTCACCGAAGCATCCATGCCCCGTGAGCACCTGCACAAGACGGAACGTTAGAGTCCCGTGCCGCCGGCCAATCCAACGATCGAGATGGGGGGAAATAGCCCCCACCGTCGCAAGACCGGCCGACGGGGACTCTAAGTCCACTGTCGGATCAGGGCTCGGTGAGCTAGAGCCCTGATCCGATCCGCCTCGAGCCTAACCCGCCCGACCCGGGCTTCTACCCGGTGCCAATACACTCCGGCGAGGACCCGCGCCTGTAGCTCCCAGGGCGGATCGCTCGCCAGGAGTGTGGCCGCAGTGTATGACACCGTACGGTACCCCCTGATCACCCTCACCGCTAGGACCCTTTGCGTGCGACGCAAAAGGGCCCTGGAATCCGCGGTGAGGGCTCCCGACCATATGGGAGCACCGTACAGGGCCATGCTCCTCATCACTTCGGCGTATAACCGGCGGCAAGGAGCCTGCGGCCCTCCGGCGTTGGGTAGAAGCCTACTCAAGGCAACTGCAGTGGAGATTAACTTCGGGGCCAGCAGAGAGAAGTGAGCCCCGAAGTTCCATCTCCCGTCCAGGGTGAGGCCCAGATACTTCATCTGGGCCTTCACCGCCACCCGCGCACCCTGGACGGAGATGTACGCCCGACGAGGTGGACCCCGGCGAGGGCCGTGGAACAGGATGGCCTCCGTCTTGGAAACAGAGACCTCCAGTCCCAACAGCCCTATGCGGTCCGCTACCAACGTAGCGCCGACCGTGGCAAGACGGGCTGCCTCGAACTTTAATGTCTACGTTGCCATATGATGTTAAATAATTTGCTTTTGCAACTTCTGCAACCTTTGATAATTCTTTTCATTTTATACAGTTCAAAAACTTACAAAACACTTTAAAAGAAATCACGGGCCACAGGTAGGTATATCAGCCATGTAAATATTATTTTAACAGTGCACGCGGTCGAAGTCGCGGACGTCATGTTGTATTATATATATATATAATACAACATGACGTCCGACGACGTATATATATATACATATATATATAATACAACATGACGTCCGACGACCTATATATATATATATAATGATATTGATCCAGAGATAAAAGCCAAATTATGTTTCTGTAAAGTCTTTAACAATTAATAACTAATTTTAATATTTTATAATTTCAACTAACCAAACTTTTCGAACTTTTATTACTGAACATGATAATGGCGTCACTCTCAATGTTCTCACTTGTCTCCCTCACTCATAGTTCCATTCTCCTCAACCGCAAGTGACAATGATGTTTAAATATTATCTACAGGAAGGCGGTATTAATGGTATTATTGATGGTATTAACGCGGCAAATTCAAATAATAATCTGAGGAAACTATATTAGGTAGTTTTCCTTACATCTCATTCCCTCAGAGAGAGCAATAATTGTTGAGTAGCAATTATTGTTCAACTACAAACAACAGGATACAGTTTAGTGATGTGGTAAAGGTTTGACTCTGCTTTCCTGTGACCCGCATCAACTTCATAGATTGAGTTTGATATTTTCTTCAAAATCTTGTATGGCCCAATCCTTAATTCATCCATTTTTTTTCTGTTTAACTTATTTCCGTTTTCTACATAGACACTGTCCCCCACTTCAAATTTATATTCCTTTCTACGAGAGTCAAATATTTTCTTATTATATTCATGGGATCTTATTGTGTTTTCAAGAGCTATTCTTCTATCTGTTTGTAGGTTTTCTTCTGTATGTTTTGTTTTTAGTTCCAGTGGTAAAATATTAATGTTTTCTCCTTCTAAAAGATATTTAGGTGCAAATTTTGTGACTGTGTGTTCTGTTTCGTTATATTTTTCTACACATTTCTTTGCAACCGTTTTCCAAGCTATTTTCTTTTCGTTTTCATTTAATTGACATCTTATCTTGTTTATGAGAGTCTGATTTAATCTCTCATTAAGTCCATTTGAGAAGGGTGTATCCACTGCGGTGAAAATCAGTTTGATATCTTCTTTCTTTAAGAATTCTTTGAAGTCATTGGAATTTATTCCTGGGTACTGGTCTGATAATACCATGTCAATCTTATAGTTTTGTGTGATAGACTCTATTAGCTTAATAAAATCACTGGATGTTTGAGTCTTCGATGTGTGAATATAAGCATATCTTGTAAAATGATCGACCAGAAGATGTAAACATTTTTTTGTCGACCTTGTTCCTCCTAATCCTCCAATGGTGTCAATTGAGACTATCTCGAATGGTCGTGTTGCAGGTCCTAAATGTGACATTAAGCCATACTTTGATTTATTTCTTGTCTTATTCTTTATGCAAATTTCACATTGGTCACAGATCCGTTTGATGTTTAAAATGAGATTCTTTGCAGTGTAGAAAGGTGTTATTTTATTTATTATTTGGGTTCTCCCGATGTGACAATAGTGGTTATGTACATCCTTTATTAGTATCTGGCTCAATTTTTCCGTTAATATTATTTTTTTTCTGTTATTAGTCTTCTTGTAGTAAATTTCATTCTCTATTATATGTTTTTCGTTCTGTAGGTCTTGGTTTTTAAACTGATCATCTTTTATTTCTTGTAGACTGATTAAATTAACAACTTTTAGGAAATCATCATTATTCTCATCCGGTTCTAATACCGGTTGCCTGCTCAAACAGTCAGCTTCTTGATTTGATTTCCCGGGATTATATTTTATTTCAAAATTATATTGTGATAGGTAGTACATCATGTCTCCTAGTTCCTCATCAGTCCTCGATTTGATGTTCATGTTTTCTAGTGGTTTATGATCTGAGTATATTATGAATTCTTTTCCCATAAGCCAATGTTGCCAATATTTCAAGGATTCTTTAATTGCCAAACATTCTAAATATATAGCTTTTTTCTTTTTTTGTGTTTTAGATAATTTCTTTGAAAAATAAGCTACAGGTTTGTACTGTCCGCTTTTGTCCTCTTGTTTCAGCACTGCTCCCACTCCGTTAATCCTAGCATCTGTATAGATACATATTGGTAATGCAGGATCAAAAATGTTCAATATTGGCTTTGAACACAGCAGTGTTTTTATTTTCTCAAAAGATTCCTGGCATTCTTTTGTCCATTTAAATTTCACATCCTTCCTTAGTAAGTTGTGCAATGGGTCCAAAATAATTGCACTATGTGGTATAAATTTATGATGAAAATTTACTTTCCCCAAGAACTGGCGTACATTTTTTCTTGTTTCAGGAACTGGAAAATCTTTTACAGCTGATAGGTAATCTTTCAGAGGTCTGACTGTATTGTCTTCTATTATATGGCCCAAATATTTAGCACTCCTCTCTGCAAAAGAACATTTTGAGAATTTTAGTCTAAAACCTTCCTTTAATATTGCTTCGAGTAATTTTGAAATATGTGACATATGTTCCTGAAAAGTCTCTGAGAATACCAGTATGTCATCGATAAAATTCACTGCAAAATTAGAGAGATTATGCTTCCTAATGATATTTCCAAGTATTCTTTGGAAGATTGCTGGGGCAGTCTTTAAACCGAATGGTAAACAAGTCCATTGGTAATGTCCTTCTTGTGTGACAAAGGCGGTCTTGTATCTATCTTGTATTCTTAAAGGTATGGACCAGAATGCTGAATTTACATCAAATGTAGAAAAGTACCTACAGTTTACTGTTTTCACCATTAAATCCGCAATCAGAGGAAAGGGTTGAGACTGTGGTACTATAATTTTGTTTAACTCTCTAAAATCTATACATAGTCTTGTTTTCTTTTCATCTTCTTTTTTATATGCTAGTGTTACTGGAGCGGCGAATGGACTGTAAGATTCTTCAATTAAGTTTTGCTGTAGTAATTGAGATACTTGCTTTTCTATTTCTAGTCGATCCTCAGCTGTACATCGATAAGGACGTTTACTGCAGTATTTATCAGTCATCAAGTCAATGTGAGCTTCATAATCTTGCACAGTTCCAATATCATATTTATCCTTGGCAAAAACTTGTTTATATTTATCTATTAATTTATTAACTTCTGATTTTTGGTACATATCTAGATGGTTTACAAATACTTTGAATTCTTTGAAGTTGATGTGTTCATTGAAATTTATTTCGCATTTATTAATATATTCATTTCCTTGTTTTGACACATCGGCTGCTGAACTATTTTTAATCTCTTTCTTGTGCTGTACGATTTTTAATTCTTCATTTTGGCTTAATTTGAATTGTTTTATACAGTCCAAACCAATAAGAAAATCGTAATTAAAATTATCATTATCGATTACAAAGATATCCATAATTTCTTCAATTTCAAATATTTTTATTTTTAATTGTACCTTACTTTTTGTTTTCTTCTCACCATTAATCGTCCTTAAGTTAACTATTTGTGTACCTTTGGTAGTTTCCTTTGGTTGTATTTTTAACAGTTTAGCATTAACTAACGATACATTTGATCCTGAATCATAGATTCCAGAAACATATAACCTGTCATTCAATAGTAACTTTATTCTTATTAATGGTGGTATAATTAGTTTTTTTGGTTCTCTTCATTAAGTTCGACTTCTAATTCCGAGTTATTTACTGATTTAACTATGGATGAGTGGTGTTTATTTTTAAACCAACAATTTTCCTCCAGATGGTATCGTTTTCCTTTTCTTGCTTTCATACAGATAGTACAATACGGTATTTTTTCTTCTATTTTTTTATTTTTGGTGTCATTATAAGTAGAACCTTTTTTCTCATATTTATTTGCAGCAAGATATTCTAATTTTCCAATTTCATTGTAAAGATCTTCAGTTCCTTGTAGATTTTCCCTGTTTATCTTATCCATTACATAATTGGGCAAACCACATGCTATAAGGTCTATAAGAGTTTCAGTATCAATTGACTTCCTCACCTCCAATAATAGTTTTTCTTTCTTCAATGCATAATCCAGTAACGAACCAGCTTGATATTTAAATGATAGGGCATATCTAATGGGTGGCCAACCTTTGTTTCCAAAAGTCTCACAAAAACTTTTCTTCCATTTGTCCCAGGTTGATTCAATGGTTAGTTTTATTAACATGGAGCTATACCAGTCTATACAGGAAAATTCCATAAAGTTTTTGAGAATTTCAATCTTCTTTTTATCTTCGGTAATTTGGAACCGTTCACATTCTTTGTTGAAATCGTTAATCCACTGGTAAGCGTTTAAGTTCTTGCTGGTAAATTTACCCAGTATAAAATCTTTAGCAATTTTTCCCAAATTTTGGTTTTCTTGTTTATTACTTTTATCATCAAGAAGTTTCTGTAACAACTCTTCTAGTGTTTTCTTAGAGCTGCTAGGGACCTCTTCTGCAATGTTTGTTTCCAAAATCTCCTCAAGATAAAAATCATTAAGCTGTAAATTTTCATCATCGTCCAAGTATGTTTTTGAAATTTCTTTTGTAAGGGTAATCCATATTTTCCTTATTTGATTTCTTTTTGTCAGTGATTTCTTTACCTTGCCATAATTGGGAGTATTACAAATAACTGGGTGGTTCTGTACGGTTTGGTATTCCAATGGTATTCCGAAAACTTTTCCTTCAGGTGTAGCTATTGAGGTTATGCATAAAATGTTTGATTTTCCATCTGTTGCTGCTTTGACAGTGAAATCAAATCTTAATTTTTCCATCTTCATCGAGATAACAGCAGATAATGTTGTTTTATAATGATATTGATCCAGAGATAAAAGCCAAATTATGTTTCTGTAAAGTATAAAGAAACAACATTAAAAGCCTTTACTTCAGGTCTTTAACAATTAATAACTAATTTTAATATTTTATAATTTCAACTAACCAAACTTTTCTAACTTTTATTACTGAACATGATAATGGCGTCACTCTCAATGTTCTCACTTGTCTCCCTCACTCATAGTTCCGTTCTCCTCAACCGCAAGTGACAATGATGTTTAAATATTATCTACAGGAAGGCTTGATGATATTAACGCGGCAAATTCAAATAATAATCTGAGGAAACTATATTAGGTAGTTTTCCTTACATATATATATATATATATATATATACGTATACATATATACGTCGTCGGACGTCATGTTGTATTATATATATATATATATATATATATATATATATATATATATATATATATAATACAACATGACGTCCGTATATATATATATTGTGTGCGTGTGTATGTCACTGAACTCCTCCTAAACGACTGGACCGATTTTTATGAAATTCTTGTGTTTTCAAGGGGACTTGAGAATTGTTTAGATTCACAATTTGGTCCACTGGAAAATGGTTTTTTGATTAATTTTTAATGTGTAAGTAGGTGGTGATTTTGAAATGTTTCACATTGGTTCCGACGGACTGCGTTACCATGGCAATGTCAAATATTAAATAATATTATATTTTAATTATAGTCTGCTCTGACAATCGGCGTTGCGTTTGAAATAAGAAAAATATTTTAATACTAGCGGCCCGAATTATGATAAATGTACATGTAATGACGTTAGACATTGTGATAACTTTTTAATCTTTTTTTTTTAAATTTGATTTTTTAAATTAAAGACGCGTGTACAAGACAACGTCTATAGGGTCCGCTACTATATATATATATATATAGAAGACATTCATTAGAACGGGCGGTAAACAAAACACAGCATGAATCACTTGACATGTCAATTGACTAACTTCGTGCTACTACGGAGCTGAGTCTAGAACAAGGGGCGAGGCTGACGACGGACATTATGGAAGTTGTACGGTTTGGTTTCCTAGATAGAAAATGTAATACGTTTTTTAAAAGTTGAGTAGTGTAATTAGTATACTTTTGTGTTGTAAGACATTACCTTCAAAATGTGATTATAGTGTATTCCCTGTTACTCTGGAGCTGTTCCGATTGTTGTTAGGAGTTCAAATTGAATATTCATTACATTAAACAATATATATAAATTCTAATTGAAATTACCTTATTTTAGAATCTGTTTTCAAGTATTTTGGGAAACATAATGAGTATATAAATTTCTCTCAAATATTAAGTTTAGATACATGTAATTCAATTTCTGCCTATACATTTTGCACATTCAAGAACAATAAACCATGGAACTAGTGTTAATAAATTATTATTTATTACCAATGGCGTTTCTTTTCAAAAATCCTCATTGTATATTAATGTTAATTAATGAATACTTGTATATCGTCTACATAAGTTAAACTTAAACAAATTAAATTTGTACATACGGGGCAGCACTGAATATATAAAATCCTCGTTCGTCTGCCTATCTTTTACTTGTGCACACAACAATAAAAATTCATATAATTTCCAAAATATTTTCAAAATTCATATAGGAGGACCTTTATATAAGTAAGAGAAACCAAAACATGTTTTTTTCATTTTGTCTGTTTGTGTGTATGTGTAAACGGATTCATCGATTTGTATGCAGTTTTCGGGAATATATTGTCATGGGAATCACTTTATATTTTATTTTTTTTTTAACAATCGGTTAACAAATAAATGTACAAGTATAACAAAATTAAATTTAAAAAATAATTCTTAAATAGTGTTTTGAAAGAAACATTTCTGTTTTCTTAAACAATATTTGCGTATGTACGAAAACAGGAAAGCTTATTTATAGCATAAACCGAGCTCCCGGTACACGAAAACTTTCGTAGCTTGCCACCTTCATATAAATCATTTATATTATAAATTACCTTCGAAACAATATTCTCATAATAAATAACTAATTTACTGTTTACCAAGCACGAAACTATGCTCGTTTATGTTTAGGTATTATTCGATTTGACATTCTGTCCGATTACATAAGCTGGTAATGTAGGTTAGAAAAATAATAAATACCAACGACGATGAGACCATAGTGAAAGCTTCGTTGTATTAGTACTTCTGAAAATATATGAAAAATTATGAATCATTAGGAATTTTACAAGTTAATAACTGTAGAAGGAGAGTTTAAACTTTTTTGTATGTAATCATTGTAATAACAATGATCCAACGCGCACTCCGTGTAGCAGCAATGTTGTGGGACATATTATTATCTTAGTTCACTAAAACAATGATCTGATTGTAAAGAATGATTGTTTGTTTTTATTAATAAAAAACTGTGATGAATAATATTAATTCAAAAATTAAATACTTTTATATAGTTATATGAATAAGTTAAGTTAAGTTAAGTCATCAATAATATTTTAAAAAAACCTCTACAAAGTGTCCTTATGATAAACATCGACAACGTTTTTTAGTAAGAAAAACTTGAAACTTTATAAACATAGCTTTTCAACCGACTTAGTCGAAGCACATGAGTAAACAAAAAGTAAGGAATCTAATTGTCGTACAACCGCGCAGGCAATCATCATCATCCTGTCCATATTGATAATATCGCGAAAAAAGGTTTAAATATTATATCGGATTATCCGATCTGTTCATTAGCATCATTTAAAAAAAAATAGCTCCTAATTTAAGTTTATATTAAAACATTTTTCAATAATAATACCTTTAAAGTTATATATTTTATTTTCATTGGATTAAATACTTCATTTTGCATATTTATTAAAAAAACATTTAGACAACGTATTCATATAAATATTTTAATATAATATTTAGATAGCGCAGTGGCATATATAAATGTTTGCAATTGCTAACTAAACCGAAACTATTATGGGTATCGTAACATTGTTTCTGTAAGTCAGAAGCTTCTATTTGCATTCAAGTGAATACCTGTGCACAACTGTTATTTGCAAACAGTTCAAGTTATCTTGATATATAGCATCATAGTTTCGAAGTCATACTTGAACAAGTTCTAATATCTAATAAATAGAATTATTTTAATAATGTTTCACCTAAAAGCAAAGCAATCTACAAAAGTGGTCAGTACAAAGTCTGATCCTTACATAATAAGCAGAACAACTGCGAAAAGATTTCTTTAGCCGAGGACTACCTCGGCTAAATACATAAGCAATCCACTAGGATTGCTTATGTATTTTAATATATAAACCAAATGATGTGTTTTAGGAAACTTACGAAAATTGGACAGCATTTTTAAGAAATTTGAACAGCATTTAATTGCACTGTCCTACATTAATTATATTATAATGACTAGAAATAAGAAATTATCTATCCAATATGCACCATTGATCAAAAGTAAAAACAAGAAAGACAAAACAAGTTCTGATAGTAAGCATTTGCTGATCGTAAAAAAGAAGTTTATTTTATTTTCTATGTATTTGTGCATTAAAAGAAGAAGAAGAAGAAGAATCGGAGGAACATTCTGTTTCTATTATTTAACGATTTCATTAAATTAGGATTATATTTTAGCAATACGTACCGATTTTTTTAAATTTTTAGGCATAATGTAAACACATCTTTATGTCTTGTATACATTTCATGCAAGTGATTTTTTTTATTTATAATCAACTAAATTGTATGACTTCTTTGAATAAGAAATAAATTATTGATGTTTTAATTCTTTTGGATTTTGAAGACAAATACAAACATAACCACAGTTTACAAGTTCAAAGGGCGCGTGCAAACGTGAATAGTGCGGTTTCACTAGTAATTGCTTACCGGTACAGTAGTAGCCGCAAGATTCCACCGGGTATATTAAATCATTCAGATATATATCGTTGTGTGAAGTTTTCATTCACAGCGTAAAATTATCCTGCGGTAAATATATATAATTTATAGAGATATTGACTTTTATTAATATCCCCGTGTCCCATCTATCAATTTGGGTATGATTCGTAAAAAATAATTGGCACTTGGCGTAAACAGAGGACGGGAGGTCACCATCCGTATAGCGCCACCACGTGCTATTTGGGTAATGAATTTTTTTTAGACAGCATTAAAAAAAAGATTTTAGACCAGAACCATTAAGCCTCAATTTTTTTTTTTTAAATGAAAATGAAAATACATATGGAACGATAACTGTACAATTTAAGATTCCCAGCCACAAATTTCCACGAAACTGGTACCAAAATATATCTTCCGTAACTATTCGGGGGTTGACAACAGCCCAATAATGATTGTTTGTAGAAAACTTCCAATGTATTCATTAAAACAATAATTATTTCTCTAAAATGGAATTGAACATAAGTGGTTCCTGGACCTTTCGTGTGCATATCTATTGTTCTAATTTTTAGGGTTCCTTACCTCGAAATCCAGATTAAGGCATCAATGGACATCAATGACTGCAAATTTTTCGGATGTCTGATCGCCAATATTACTCTATCTGGACATGTTTATTATGTTATAATATATGATCTTAATAATCAATTCCAAAAAAATATTTGGGCCGTTATTATGATCAAATATTTTTCTTCGCTGATTTTGTTCTAATTATTTACTGTAAGAGTATTTTTTGGTTTGTTACAAATAGCAATATTGTATATTAAAAAAAATTATTCCGATTTAAAATTCAAAAAACTTATTCTAAAAAAAAGAAACAAATAATAAAGATATCTGATTTTAATGCATAGGAGAATTTGTTAAATAAGAAATAAATAGCAATTTATAAAAAAATACCATTATTACCATACTTCGATATTCTTGACGGTGCTAAAATTTAGAGGCAGAAATTGAAGTATTTCCAACATTAATATTTGAGGTATAAACAATATGTTGCCGAAACTACATGAAAACAGATTCTAGAATAACGTGTTAATTTACCATGGGAGTTATATCCGATGTTCAATATAATGAAATTTTCGATATTGTATTTATTATGTTTTATAAAAAGCTCCTTAAAATAATAAATTAAATTTAGTTTTTATGGTAAATATAAAATAAATAATAAGTAGAATTAATAATTAATCAATAAAGTATGATTGTATTTATCTAAGGGAAATATGTAGCTATAACATAAATTAGCATAAAATATGTAGCTATAACATAAACATAATTAACACAAAATAGAACTTGAAATAAAACTTTTTTTACGTATAAATAAGTTTTAAATTTACATTTTAAATTTAATCTGACATTTCGAATGCTTTGCAGCAATCGTTCACGGTAAGACGAGATGGAGATGTCTGTCAGTAAATCAGTTAATAACATAGCACTTATAAAATAATGATAGTATGACGAGTCATTATGATATTGAATTTTTTTTAATAATTTTTTTTTATCAGAAATAAGTTTTATACAAAACATTTTCTCGTTGTCAAAGCTACCAGCTCGGAAAAATAACTATAGAAAAAAAATATATTAATGTATAATATGAAAATGACGGGACGGTTTCCCAGAGATCGCGGGTTCGAATCCCTGCCCGTATCGATTTATTTTTCATTGTATATTTATATAAATCTAAATGAATAAAAAAATTATGTAACTCATGCATTTCCGTGTTCTGAAAGACTTGGTGTAAATATATAAAAAACAGGCATAAACCTTCAGCCACAGAGGAGTGAAAGCTTCAAACTTTTTATTTGGGTGGGCCACAATGTCTATGATATTATTTCTCATCTTTTACGCATAGTCTAGTAACATCTTTTTTACGTCTCCTCGACCTCAGTTTTGTTTCGAAAAGAATCTTGAAAGTCGATACATAATAGACTTGTAACAACCACAGAAGCATATAGTTCAGATTTTTTTTCATAAATTATATTGCAAAGAACCGTATCGCAACGTATTTTAGATAATCTATTGTAACAAGCATAAGACATTATAATTTCTCAATACTGGTGCATGATAGGATTGTTGAATGTTGTCATTGTTGAATATCACATTCTGCTTTCTCTTTATTTATTTTTATTTACTCTCTTTTTTCCACGTCAATACATGAAATGAAGTAAAAAATAAAAGTAACACAGACAAAATATCATAGCAAAATACAAAAGGCGGTCTTATTGCCGGTTTTTCCAGACAACCTTTTTAGGAAAATTAAGAAAAAAACTAAACGAGATACAGGTTTTGTGGTTATAATAATTAAATTTACTAATAAGCACACATTAATGCTTACTTATAATACATATATATTATTATATTATACATAACCACGCTCTAACGCCCCTTAGCGCCGGGCACACCACTGTTTTATAGGTGATTATGTCTTATGTGGATAATCGTTATTATTTATTATGAGCAGCGCACGGAGTGAAGAAACCGGATAGATGTTACAGTTTGAACAGTAATTTTATGACTAAAACTAACAAAGTCTTAATTTAAAACCTAATCTCACTTGTTCGTTGGTATATGCAACTATACATAAAATTATGCTTAATGGTTAATTTCTAAACTCAATCGTATAATATATAGCGTATTAATATACGTCATAATAATGGAGAAAAAGATAAATAAATCGAATAAAAATTTAAAAAACAATAACAATGAAAAATATATAAAATAATCAAACGTACATTTAGTACAATACTAAAAATTCCTTGTTAAAAGTACTGAAAGGTATTCTAAACGCCTTTCCAGTTAACGTTGGTGAGAACTGACGTTAATCCTAGAACTTATTGCAAGGCGGAAATGACTGCATATAAAAGAGAATTTAAAATCATAATTCGTGGTGTTTTTTGAACACATATTATTTTGTATACAGGTAATACAAGTTAAGTAAAGTAATGACAAGTTCAAAGGTCAGTTATCAATGTTTTATTATGTCAAATATATTGATATTTAAAAAGGAGTGTAGTAAGTTATACAAATGGTGGTAAATACGTTTGATATGTGTAGTGTTAAGTAATATTGAATTCATACATGTACCACTACCCTGAAGCTCAAGCTCGAGAAATGCCCACCAAAAAATCTCAGAGCTTATAAAAGCTTTTCAAAACACAGCCACATTTGACACTCATAACTTACTTGAAGAGTTAGTTATCAACAGTCCTCAATTGGTTATTGTTGATACTCAAAACCCTTGTGTCACTAGAAATTTAACTAATAACACATTGGCCCGCAAAGAGGCTGGTAAGATGCATAAATAAGAAAAATAAGAAATATATAAAAAACACATTAAGATAATCTCAAAATTAACCACAAAATTAAAAATATTTTTTGTTTGAATTTAATAACAAAAAAAAAATATCACGTGAACGTGAAAAATAAAATAAGATAAATATTAAAGGGGGCCTATTACCCTATTAAATAAACGTAATTTGTTTAGTCGATATTAATAACGACTACAGGTACACTTTCAAATTAATTACAAAATATTTAGATATATATTTAATTTAAAGATAATTAATAATAAGATAAAAAATTAAAATAAAATAAATAATTAAAGTTACGACCCTACAACACACATGAAGTTTTTGCTGTCTTTTAATGTAATAGTACAAAATCCTACTTGTGCGGGTCCGATTAGCACTTTAAGCCCCTTATATATATATATACAGGGTTATTTGTAATTAGTTGAGCACCTTTTGCAGGCAGCCCCTCTACATCAATCCTAACAACATTTGTTCTACGACTTTTTAAAATTAATACTTTTAAAAATTTAGTTTTTCCCATACAAAATTTATTTCCTGCCTCTGAACGAGCATTTAACAACCTCGCAACCTTGAGCAAAGAGAGGCCACGCACCTTGCGTAGGCAAAATACGTGCCAAGGACACGTGCAGCGGGGCGCGGGGAGGCGGGTGGCGGGGTAATGCAGCGGCGGCGATGCACGTTTGAACTTGATCCAGTCGTTTGTCACGGTCAATTAGATAAGCGTGTGTCGCGCGACCCGCTAGCTCCCGTTACTCGGTAACCGAATTTCGATTAGTGAAAACAGTCTGTGATGCCGTAACACAAATATCAAGTACACCAAGATAGTGCGAGTGCTGGCTAAGTGTAGTAAGAGGAGTCGGTGAACAGTTGATTTTTAGGTGTGGTCTTTGTGTTGGATATGAAGGGGACTATTTTGCACCGGTATCGACGAGATATAAATTAAAGAGTTAATTTGTAAATATTGAATCCTTTTGTAAATAACACATTGTATTATTGTAAATAATCTGATTCTACCTTGATTAATTGTTAACAATTTTAATACACAATACGACGATTGGGTAATTATTACATACTGTTTGAAATAAAACAAAAAATAATAATAAGTTATAATAGTATTATGTGCGTGGTACCTTACAAATTTCGTACAGCGCTAGACTGCCGCGACCTATACTTTAGACTGCTTACAAAATACAGAGTAATAAATAGTCGAGGGAGCAACAATTTTTTTGTTTCGTCTATTCTGAGTTATTTATCAAGATTTTTTAAAAGTCGTAGAACAAATGTTGTTGGGATTGATGTAGAGAGGCTGCCTGCAAAAGGTGCTCAACTAATTAAAAATAACCTTGTATATATAAAGTGAGATAAAATTATTATTACTGCTTTTATTTGCTTCCATTTTCCAGTCAATATTTATTATCTTATACGGTCGGTTAATTATGTCAGTAGATTACGATAGCGTGCTAAAATAAAACAATGCACGGCTCCATTGTCTGTACATTCAACTAAAGAAGCCGAGGCCGAGTACGACCAAAGTACGACCAAAGAGTATTAATTACATACATTTTTAACAATTAAATGCTATTGGTATTTGGTTTATTGTTAAAATATATAACTTTTGTGTACTGTGCTGTAACTAGATAGATATATGGTAAATCAATATTTTCGGTTTCTGACACTCGTCGATTGCGTTAGCCGTTCAGCCGCAAAATTAGGTTAACAAACGTGCCACCAGTGGCAAAACACTTAATCCTTTAGGACAATTATCTTGTATCAACACTATTTTTGTCAATTAATATTACTTCATATATATGTAACTTGATGATTGATTGATTGATACAAATTGTCATTTTATGTAGAATCTTTACATTCACAGTTTATATGGGGTAAAAGTTCGGGATAATTAACTAGGGTCATCATTTTAAGAGCTTAGTTTTTTTATACAACGACAGCTTTTAGAGCAAAACCTGGTTGTTTCCAGTTTTAGGATCTTTTTTTCGATTCCAGTGGCTGATATCAGATCATAATACCATATTTTGTCTATTTTTCTATATATAACTATTAAAAATTTAAAGTTAGAATTATGGAAATATTATGTAACAAATAGTTGCTGAATAAATATTTCATTTATTCATTTTAGTGCAAAGAAAGCTTGATGTTATATATAATTGTTATATGTAATTTTGCAGTTTTTATATATTATTATTTCATGGTGGACAAACCCAATAAAGTGAAAAAGCATATTTATTAATCATTTAATTAAGCATATAAATTAATAAAACTAAAATCAAAGTTTATTCTGAATTGATTAAGTTCTTAAAAATCTCTTTATATTTAATACATTTTTAAACTCTGTTCGACATTGCGTCTAACATTTGTACAGCTGGTACGACTACAAAGTGTATTTGCAGTCCTCGAAAGTTAAGGTTTCTTTTGTTATGAAATTATATAACCTTCACTGTTCTTTTACTCTATAAAAGTTGATTTAGTTTATATTAACAAAAATAACGGACTTTGCATTTACATGCCAAAGAGATATCGAATCGTACGTTTAACCGGAAGAACCTTAAGAATAGTTAAAGAAGTTAAGAAAATTTTAAGTGATTCGTCAATTGTGGATAAGGCAACTTTTATTTCAGGTTACAGTCAAACAAATAATTACTACCTTTTCACCTAACTTTACCATCGAATACATTAACCTAAGTACATAATAATATTATTTTCATTCTTTTTAGAGGTCTTTTTGTTTCGGGGGTTTTTAGATTTTTAATTTAATTTTTTGAAATATAAAACAGTAATAACACTTATTTACATTACTACTAGCTTTTTCATTAACAATAATAAGCAAGCTATTTATAAAAAAAAGATAATCGATAAGACATATCACATAGAAATTTAAGTCATCGGGTGGCTCGATGTGCAAGTGCATTTAATATATTGTATACAATAAATCGATGTTCTGAATTGACGCCAACTAGAGAACATTTTTGATCATTTCATGAGATAAAAAGGAATTAACCATGATTATCGGGATAAATAGCATCCTGTGTGTTATTCCAGGTTCTAACCTATCCGTATACTTAGTTTTCATCCAAATACGTTAATCCCTTTTTGATTTAGGAATTAACATCAAACATACAAAATTCACGTTTTTTATAATATTAGATTCTACCGTTTCCAATCAAGTTATTTATATTATGTTTATAATACTGGGTTATACCAGTAATGGTAACCATGTGGTTGTGACATCAATGAGGTTGACATCAAGACAAATTTTTAATGAAATACTTTGTTGTGGTATTATTTTTTTAACTACGCTACAAATATAGACAATTAAATAACCAACCAATAAATAAAAATTCAATTTAAATGTTCCTATTATTATATTATCTTTGTATATTTGTTAAATAAAATAAATAAAACTAAAACTTTTTATTTTGTATCGTGATTTTCCTATTTGCTAACTTCGATATTTCGATCCCGCAGCCCTGCGGTGTTCATATGTCAAGAGTGTTTGAACTATGAAAGCGACAAAATTCAATTAAGACTTACTTCAAAACAATAATAAAATGAAACTCATAGAGAAATTCAATATTTGAACAATATCAACTAAAAAAACATCTTGTCTTGACAAAATTAAAATGGTATAATAATTATAAATTATACTGAAAAGATTTGTGTGAATTAAATTTTTGAATGCCATAAATACTTTATATTCTGTAGTCACAATAATTGAAAATGTTTTTATCATCTCTTGTGAAAATTAAATTATGTGTATATAATTAATAATTTTTTTATATATTTTATTTCATATATCGTTTTTATTTTATTTTTTTATTACATATTACTAGGCTTGACGCGAACGCTTATGTTTCCAAAAACTAAAACTTAAAACTGTCTCTTGATAGGACTCATTCTTACGCAGTACGTCTTCCAATATTTTGAATACAAAAACGTCCTATTGGTAATACAAAAACAGTGTGGTGGGCTAAAATAATATTTTAACATAGAGAAATCATAATCAGAATTCAAATTGTTTAAAAGTATTACATGATCATTGTTACAACTAATTTAATCACGGTTTAGCTTCTATTACTAAGATCTCAGACCGCACTATTCTTAAGTGGGATAGCCAGTTACTTGGGAGTGAAACCAAAGGTATTTCTATTTCGAAAGCGATCCGAGACTTTCTTTGGAAATGGTGAAAGGATGAATACGCGACCTATTTTCTCCACTATTACTTAAAATAGAAAGTTTATATCGCTCTTCTATGAAAAAGGTTTTTATAAGTATTCATGCCATTAACTATAGAGAAAATATTTTATGTTGTTTATGTATGTTTATTTAAAAAAACAAAACAAAAAAATAAAATAAAAAAATGTTTCCAAAAGGGACAAGCCCAAATTTTTGAATTATTATATAAAATAATTGTGTAGGTAAAAATTTATTCTCGTCTTATAGAGTGCCATTTTTAATAAGATAAAACTTTAGTGTAAGAATTTTTTGATATGGATTGATTTGATATATGATAACGACCAATTTGAATAACTGAACAATTTCCTGCAACAAGATAACGTAATAGAGTGTGCCCTAACAGTCTTGATTACTTTGGGAATATCCAATGTCAACCTTAACATGGCCTTACAACCTAACATTTATATCTTAATATATATAAATTACGTGTCACGTTGTTTGTCCGCGATGGACTCCTAAACTACTTAACCGATTTTAATCAAATTTGCACATCGTGTGTAGTTTGATCCAACTTGAAACATAGGATAACTTACATCTTAATTTTAAGTCACAATATTATTTTATATCAAAATATTGTTATTTCGTTATTGGCCTTGATAAATTTACTGGCATTTTAATTTTTTTCCTTTACTTAGCGGTCGGGGGTTTTTTTAATTTTAATTTTATTTTTTCTAATACCGTGACTTCTTAAATAGTTTAGTACAATGTAATAGGTATATCCAAAACCTTAGCAACCACAGCAACGCGTGGCCGAGTCTGCTAGTATAAGTATAATAAATAGTTTAATCGTCATAATAGTGATTTTTTTTAATAGTTGATGTACTCCAACCGTCTTTATTAAACTTTACTGTATTGGTCAGTTGATAATACTCATTAAGCTTAAATCATACATTTACCCTAGGGGTGTTTGTTTCTTGGGGGGCGTCATCGCCGAGAACCTCCTCGTGTGCCCGTCTGTTTCCCTTGTTGCTCGGATTCGTTCGGTGGCATCGGAAGCGGTACGGGCCGGTGCTCCCTGGGTAACAACGGTTAATGTGATCCTTCCGGTTTGCATTAGCCGTTGGCTAATACTCGGCGCGAGGTGGGTCGGCCATGGGGGTTTGTGCCCGGTTCATGGCTGGCCGGCGGGCAGGCTGCCTTTCGGGGTGGTCTGTCTGCGAGAGGTAGGCTTGGACCTGGAGATGGTCTGGGCATTTTGCGGTGCCTGGGATTTCCGTTGCCGTTTGCGGTGCTGGGGCGCATTCGGTGGCGGAGGTTTCGGGGGCAGTCGCGGGTGTCTCCTTAGGTATCCAGCATCGCCGGGAGGTATCCCGTGGCTGTCTGATGATGGGCGTGTGGGGTAGAGTGGGCCGAACTTCTTGCTCCAGGTGCGGTGCTGGGGCGCACTTGGTTGCGGGGGGTTCGGAAACAGTGATGGATTCCTCCTCAGGTATCCAGCATCGCCGGGAGGAATTCCGTGGCTGTCGTGGGAAGAGTGCGCTGGAGCGCGTGTGGTGTAGGGTCGCGGGATCGCTCCTGGTACTTCTCTGATAGCAGAGTTGACTGTGGAGTGGTTCCGTTGCTGTATTTACAGCGGCGCTGGAGGTTGGGAAGGAGAAGGGTTCAGCCCCCATTCCTTCCCAGCCGTAGGCCTAGGTGAGAGGGGGGGCAACCTCTCTCGCCATTGCACTAGGTCTATGAGGTAGGGGTACACTGGTTGCCCGGGGTACCCCTATATGGAGGAGTTCCGCCGGGGCACCACGGTGAGTGCGAAAGCGATCCCGTGGCGTCCCATTGTAGCGTCGTGGGCAGCCGTTGGTTTTTTAGTGGGGTGCCTTAAAAATGGCAGTCACCGGGTGCCGCACATACCGCCCGGCCATCGGCTTCCTGGCCTGGGTGAAGATGCGGAAACGCATTTTTCCAACTAAAAAAAAAAAAAAAAAAAAAAAAAAAGGGGGTGTTTGTTTCTTAGGGAACAGAAGGCTCCATAAGTATCACGTATCTTAGATATTCAGAATATAGGAATTATTATTCATTTTAAATGAACTTAAGCAGGCCGCTACTTCCGAGAAAGAATTGTACTCGGATCTGCGGCTTAAGAACAAATAAAGAGCGGGTAGAATGAAAAACCCTCACCAAACACGTTGCGGTTTTTTATTTAGTTATTATAATGTATAACACTTATGTGACTATTTTAACTAAGATTGATTATATGACAAATATTTATAAATAAAAAAAAAATAAAATTAAACTATAAACAACAATATTGTGAATACTGCAAAAAATATTAGGCAATGTATTTGCGCGACAGTATAAGGAAATATGTACTACATTAATTTAACTCTGTTTTGTCTTACTACTTTTCCGTTTTGTTGTAGCCATTATAATGTATTTATATATTTTTTGTAGGTATCCTTATTATATATTTATATATACACAAATTATTTGCTATACGATATTCTCGCTAAAAATTAAAAATGGGCCTTGACCGATGTTGATGACTGGTTTTATGTGTTTGAGTAGGTGCCAGGATGGTCTAGATATATAATTACACCTTATACTTTAGGCTTTATAAACATAATTCTATTTTGTAACTCGCTACTAGATGACGTTCTAGTATGTCAACTGGGAAATTTAATAGAATAGTCTTTTTGGAGTGCAAAAAATATTTTCTTTTTATCCACTTTATTATGCTTGATAGCAGATCGTGTTGCAGCTTTTCATTTTATATAGCGTTGCTGGACCGACTTTAAAGATTTTTTATGGTGTTTCCCTCTTAGTTATTAAGATTGACTTTAGGGATTGGTAAGTGGCTATTTAATACTCTGATCACTTTGCAGGTTTGTGTATATTTTTAAGACGAGATAACATATTCTGAGTCCGCTAGTTACTTTTTATTACATTCTTTATTTACCAAAATGTTTTAGTTAGTTTTCAGTTAAGAAATCGAATGAAAAAAAAATCATTAAACATGTTCAATACTTGTTTCAAATTAATTTTCTGGTTCGATCAGCTACAATACAATTGATTTTTGAGATACGAAAATTCCTATTCAATTGTTTTACAAATTCTTTATTACTTACTTAATTAGTTTGCCTAACGTATGGTTGTACAAGAATTTATGTTTTAATAACTTCTTAAAAAACTCAAAAATATATATTAATTATACACATTGATAAAGATGAAAAGCATTTTTACTATAGTAATACAAGGATATAGAATAACAAAGTCGTTTAAAAGTATAGTTAAAACAACAAATATTATTTAATTTGATTATTAATAATTATTTACTTCATGTCTCGTATATTTATATTATATAATATATAATAAAACATATATTATATAATAAAACTTGCAAAGCTATTCAAATAACGAATAGCTTTGCAAGTTTTATTTTATTATTTTGTTGTGCTTGTTCCCATTTGAAGTAAATCTGAATTGAATTCTGTCGTTTTTTTAGTTCAAGCGCTCTTGACATTTGCACACCGCAAGGCTGCAGTCGAAATATCGAAGTTGGCAAATAGGAAAATTACGATACAAAATGAAAGTTTTAGTTTCATATAGCATATATGGAAAGATTTTAAACAATGGGAAATTTAACAGAAGCTACATTTGTATTATCATATTCTTGAGAGCGTCGTTCATTGATTAGTACCACAGAAGATTTTTTTTCATATTGTACATTTATCGTCATAGGTCACTACTTATAATTTATAAAATATATGTATATTTATTACATGTGCCTTAGTCTGCTTTTAAAATGTTTCTTATTTATTTAGTTATAGCGTAAAGGCTAACTTCCTTAGTAATAAAGTAGGGGACAAAGTGACGGATTATTGGTTTGGCTGTATCCCGAAATTAATATTGAATTGTTCATAATGAACAAATTTCATAAAATTTGTTTAACTTATTTGCTGAGCTTAGGGTGTTGCCGAAATAAACAAACTTTTGAATATTCTCTTTGTATGTTAATTCATACAACCTTATATATTATGTGTTATTTAGGACTCATTATGATTTTAATTATAAATAACTTTGTTTTCATTAAAAAAAAGGTTTTCTAGTATCCTTTTATTAATTTAAATATTTATTATTCTCTGTTGTGTAAATAAAAATATTTACATGAGTTTAATAATGTTTTAATATCTTAGTCACAAATAAAACTAAAACAAGCATTTCTTATTCACTGTAGGATAATATAATAACGGTTTTAGTATTTAATAAACGAGGCAGAAATTCCTCGGTCGATTAGAAATTTATTTAATGTAAACTTTTATAAAATAATAACATTGCCATGAAGCTTACCTATGAAAGAAAAGAAAAGGATTTATACAAAAATATTATTATTACTCTTAAAATTGCATCCTTGCATCACAATAATTTCAAACATAGCTTTATATTTCACTTATAAGTATTTGAAAGATTAAAATCTTTTTTTTACTTGAACGGAGAAAAAAATATTTATTTGCAACAGAATTTGAAGAATGATAAATGGATTCTCTACACAATTTAACATTTATGCAATGTTATCTATGTATTTTTGTAAAAAAAATGACTTATTATTAAATAAAAATAGGGAATCGATCTAATTTAATCTACCACAAATCGAAGAGACTGAAATGCTTGAAGTTTTGTTCTAGAAAGAAGTAGTTCTATAAAGAGAAACCAAGCATAGTTATTGATGCTTTTGAGATTGTTCAAGATGATCAAACAAATATTTTACATAAGTTATCAATTGTCTCAATATTTGGTAGTTATTTTTTATTATTTCAAATATTTTGTGTGATAATTGATTTCAAATATGGTAAAGTTATTGTTTCAGGGAAATTTTATTTATGTTATTTTAAAATTAGATAGATCTTTGAAATTTAGTTAAGAATACAGGTTTTTCATTAAAAAAAATGGACTGAAAAGTGGACATAATGTACTGTAGTTTAAGATAGTATTAGTGGGTATTTCGGTGAGTGACAAATTTGTCAAGAAACTTAATATTGCGGATAACTGCTTAACCCAAATATAGTAACAAAAAAATATAGACATAAATTCAATCATTACGCTTTATAGTTTTTTTTATAATAATGATAACCCAAATATGATTCGTTTACAATAGGTAAGAAAAAACAATATTCCTAAACAGAGTTATTTCCTTCAGCATGGTTAAAATGTACCTGTGATCACAAACTGTTAGTTTTTAATAATGCCTTACGTCTGCATCCTTAATCCTAGGAAATTAGAACTCTGAATATATTTTTTTCTAAATATATGCCAGCCGTATAATCGAATGTAAATTACTGAGAAAAAGCGAGGGATACTGCTGGCATTTGTTCTTTTATAATAAGATTTCGTTATCTCAAAGATAATATTTTTTGAAAAAATCATATTATAAGGAATCCACTTTTATTGTGCAAAGGATTGATATAAGTTTGTAAGTTTTTAACCACCGTTAAGCGTTAAGAATAAAAATTATTTATATGCTTAAATCTACAATTCACACAGCAACAACTATATAGCTTATTCACGAGTATGGTTACAAGTAGGAACCATTTGTAAAACGGTTTTTTTTTTTAATTTTTGCGTTTCCAGAATTGCGCAAAACTTTTAATTGATAATTAGAACGTCAAAAACAAAGTCTGTTATTTTATGAAGTACCTAGTACATTTTTTCAATTAATAAACTTATAAGATAGATAGTGATGAAGTTCTTTAATTTCAAAGTAAATATTATTATCACCAACGCCATCAACTTCCAACCAATTTATTTCTGTTTTTTTAAAGTCTCTTCGAGTTACATCAATATATTTTCACAGATAGAAGATTCATTTTATTTAAAATTTTATTGTTGTAATATTTTAGATTATTTTTAATATTAAGTCATAATTTTGAACCTTATATTTTATTACAATAAAACCTATTATTTACTATTTTAAGTCTAGCACTAAATAAAAACATTAAATAATATATTTACTGTTTTGTGTATAGCACTAGTATAATTTTTCTGCTATAAAAACATAGCTTGCTATCAAAAGTATAACGTTTTTTAGTATTTTTAGTAATAAACGGTAGGAACTACAGAAACAGTATTAATATAACATATCGTAACCGTGCTGTTAATAACTTTTAATACATGAAGAAAGAGTTTCTAGTTTTTTTTATTACATAGACATCAAGAAATATATTTCTTTATCTCTCAAAAAAAAACATATGTTAAGAGATATATAAAATATAATCAAATGCCGGCGTAACTAGAACGAAATAAAGTTGTCAATATTTCCAAATTCTGACACTCATTGATTGGACTGACTGATCGTTAATCAGAAAAATGAAGTTAAAAGACGAATTTATCTCCGACGGCGATAGACGATTTTAGATATTGCCAACTGTTTTATCAACTTTTACAGGTAAATATATTTTTTATTCATCTGTTAAGTGATCCCAAGGGATTTGGTAGATTTTATTTATGTATAAATTTTACTTATACTATACATAACTATAAAATTTTTCCAAGGCATTTTATACGAATCGGAATGTTTGTGTGTGTAATGTTATGTAAGCAGCGTAGACTATGAAAGGAGGTTTTTTTTTAAGAACATAAACATTTCTTATAACGATGTTATTGATACTAAATGTAGTGTGATTGTAAATAAATTTTCGACATAACAGCAAGAATATGAAAAAATATACAATGTGTTTTTCACTGTATAACTTAAAGTTTGTAAAAAAATATATGTTTTAAATGAATAAATATATTTTTCCTCCTTTTTATTATTACAAGTTCGTACATAATAATTTGATACGTTTATTAAGAGACTCACATAACTACATACAATGAAATAGATATCACAGGATATACAGAACTCTTAAATTATTATATGAATTTTACATTTCATTTATATTTTTAATCCCTTCTACTGCGTACAAGCTAACTATAAATTTATTCCTGATTGAACTCTCATGATGGGCACGTATGAAAAGCATTAAAAAATGCCTGCGGATGTTGGTGTTCCGTCATCCAGACCTGACTTATTCCTGTATTCTAAATATCTAAGGCGCGTGATACTTGTAGAGCTGAATGTTTCCTGGGAATCAAATATATCCAGGGATCACATTTTTAAGTTTAATAAGTATTATTAACTGACCAACACACTGGGTGTTGTAATGCTTTTCATACGTGCCCATCATGAGAGTTCAATCAGGAGCCGAGTCTAGATGGAATCAGGCTTCCTTTACGAAGCCTTCTTTTACGAAGTCAACAGATCGTTTGGTGGTATGTGTACTCTTCCGCGCTCTTGGTAATGAAATACTAACCGCTTTCCGTATGATTTCTAATACCTTATTGTATCGACGCGAGTTCTTTGAGTCGAATATCCTACTACTATTATAAAGGCGAAAGTTTGTAAGTATGGATGTATGGATGTTTGTTACTCTTTCACGTAAAATATAAAGGCGAAAGTTTGTAAGTATGGATGTATGGATGTTTGTTACTCTTTCACGTAAAAACTACTGAATGCATTTGAATAAAACTTTACCACAATATAGCTTATACATCAGAATAACACATAGGCTATAGGTTATACATCAAAATAACACATAGGCTACAATTTTTGAGGTTTTTAATGTGAGGTCGTAAAAAAAACACTGACTGAATCCTACAAGATAGATCAAAAAAATTTACTACAGTATTGTACAACTTAAAAATGTGTACAAAAAAGTCCGTGATGGTATATGTTTATCTCTTAGGAATAACCCACAATAACCATTTTTTATCCTTTACTTTGTACGAGAAATAATGGCTTATTTACGAAGCGATTTTAAGCAATACAGTATTAATCCTTATCCAATTAAGTATCTTAAATACATTGTGCATTTAATAAAGATCACGTGTTTCCAAAGCGAAGAATCTGCATGTTTATGCTGAAGGAAAAAGATCGTTAAATGTAGTTTATAGGAGCATACTGCAGTAGCTACCTATAGGCCTATGATTAGGGCTCTGCAGTGCTAAGTTACCGTATTTCTTACTTATTACTAGACTAGACGGGACGAACCTGAAGTCCACGCAAACGAAGTCGCGGGCAAAAGCTAGTAACTAAAATATAAATAATACACTGGCTTTATTCACATCTAAACGACACAATGTTCTCCATACCTCTTTGTTGGTGATGCGGATTTCAGGCATCGAAAAACCGCAGAGAGTAAGATGTGCTGGAGAAGCATTGCTAGTGTCTAGATGCGAATTCTCAGCAAACAGAGAAGCATATAAATTCGCTTTGTTCTGTTGCTGTGTGGGCCAGGGATCCATCCGGCTTCAGCAGAGCAGGCAGTGAGGGTTGGCAGAAGTTTGACTCGATCACTTTGGCAAGAGACCAGAAAGCTCGACTCCCAGTTGGTTTGATAGTGAGCTTTTCGCCATTCTTAGCGATTCAAGACTTCCAAATTCCTTTTAGTAGGACTTGGCGGCTTGGTTAAAGGCTCTCTTCTTTGTACTTACATCCGGAGTTTTGCGGCTTCGAGCATCAGCCCAAATGAGATATGCCGAATGTTTTCGGTCTTGAGCATGACCACATTCGGCATTAAACCACCAACCGGGTTAACCACGAGCTTTGCCACCGATGGGTACGAGGTAACTTCTACACGATACCTGTCCGGATCAGTTGTCAGCAGAAGGTCCAGGCAATTGGCTGTATAAAAGAGGTCCAGAATGGTCGGTCTTCTGGTACGGGAACAGCCAGTAGTGGCATTAAAGTCCCCCAGAAACACGAGCTGTGCCGAAGGGTAATGATACAGAGCCATATCTGTAGCCTCACTGAGGTACTGAAATAATCGAGTTGTCTCCTGGTCGGATCGCCATCGAGCTTCATCGTCTGGTCGCCAACCAGCACGATGGAGCCACCTTGGGATTTTTGGCAGCTGACTTCATCAAAATATGATCATGTTCACTTTGATCGAAATTGAAATAAAAACGGCTAATTTAAAATTTTATTTCTCTCTTGTATTTTAATATCGTATGAGAATTTCAAATTCAAATTATGTAATTGGTAAAAGTATTTATACAATTTAATAATGTAGAATAACGACAAATACATTATATTTGCAAATAACTTTAAGTAAAAAATACGAGTTTCAATTGAGTTGCATATATTTTTGCTTTTTATCGTACTATTCACATCACAATTTATATTCAATTAATCATATTTTTCGACCGCCCCGTACGCGTTGGTCGAGTGGTTAGCGCAGACGCCTAACGTATAGCGGCGCAAAAGGGCTCGGGTTTGATTTCCGACAGGGGGTGTGTTTTGAACATAGGTGTCTGTTCCCTGAATTGGTCATTTATTAAATATATTCAGAGTATTTATAATAAGTATTTCTATATATTTCTATCGTTATCTAACACCCTTAACACAAACAAATAATTTTCTTAATTAGCAGTTAGATCAGTTTAGGTAATTTATTCTGTGATATTATTATATTAATATTATATAGATACTATATGAATGACACCAAACATCATTCTTGTCTTGCTGAATCAAACAAAATAATTAAAATTGGCCTGAATTGGCCTTTAGAATTTACCTGTCAACTAAAGTAGTTAATTTCAAGTAAAGCCTTAATAATTACAATAAATAAATGAAATAAAAAATGACTCAACCTATTTATGTAAGGTATTTATTTTTTAATAAAAATATAATAAAAATTGTGTTAACATGATTTTTAAACTGAAAAGTATGCCTAATCAAATTATAACTAATGTAAAAAATAATATGAACATCATTTTAGCTTATATAACATTACTCAGATAGTTGTGATTCGGTGAAGCATTGAAACCAATACCTTCAGTATTGTCACAAAGTTGGCTAGAAGGTTGTGTCAACAATTTGGAAGTTGGAGATGGTTCTATAACTGAGTGTTGCGCGTGTGCTAAGTTTCGAGTTACTACAGAGTTATTCCAAACTTTGAATTGCTCATATATGTATTTTATATTATACCAAGAATTTATTTGATTACTTATTTAGAATGTATTTTTTTATTTTGCTTTTACTTTTCTACACAAAACGATATTTCAAGTGATAAAAATCTTTATTAGTCACAAGTTTTTCATAGCATCCCCCACATAGTATCTTAGAATAAAATCAGAGTAATTTTAGGTAGTAGTTTTACTTACTAATCGCACTCCTATATACCAATAATTATGAACCTAAATTCAATAGGAATTAATTCCATCATACATTTTGTTCTTGAAACTCGATTCCAGATAGTTCTTAGATGTCAGTTCTGTTTTTCGATTGACTTGACTTATCCTTATATTTTGTTAAATTTACACAATATATTTTGAAAAAAAAATAGAGTTGAATATTTTGTTGGCGTTTATTATAGTATCAATATATTATGTTGGTCATACATATTAATATTAAACCTTGAACTTTATAATACGGCTTAAAAACGTAAGTACAAGATTGTTATAGGTTTACAGTAACCTGGTTGAGTAGTGCTCATGTTCAAGCATAGTTGCACATAAGTACTAGCTGAACCTAGTCATAGTGAAAGTCATGAGTGACCAGATAACTTTTTTTTTTTAATACATCTAACTTTGTTCATATAGTTTTACGATAATACACAGAATTCAAAATGAAAAAAAACGTATACTTGATTAAGAAATTTATTTAGTGATAGACCCACCTATATAGTCAGCCTATTTACTAATATTTGAAAACTATTTTAAGAACATTATGTATTACATATTTGAAATAATCTCTTATTTTAAAATAAAAAACCCTGAATAAACCATTCCGTATTCAGGTTTTATTTGATATTATTGTATTTAAAAAAATAATAACGTTATATATACACTGTAGATAATGGAATATCCTATTATAAGGGCCACGTCCAATTATATTGTTTCACAGATTTTACTACTCACTCTTCACTTTTATATACATGTATTTAATCCTTTTTAACCCCCGACTAAAAAGAGGGGTGTTATAAGTTTGACCTGTCGATCTGTATATCTGTGTATATGTGTATCTGTGTATCTGTCTGTGGCAAATTTCCGGCCAAACGCGTAGAAGGATTTACAAGCGGTTTTTTTTAATCGAAAGCTATGCTCGTCGAGATGGTTTTTATTCATGTTTGATTGAAATAAAAATAGTTGTCTCCAAGATATTGACGTTTTATTCGTGCGTGGGAGAGGTTCTTTTGCAACAGTTAGCTGTTTGCGGCCAAACGCGTAGACGGATTTGGATGCAGTTTTTTTTTATTCGAAAGCTATGCTCGTCGAGATATTTCTTATCTATGTTTGATTGAAATAAAAATAGTCGTCTCCAAGATATTGACGTTTTATTCGTGCGGGGGAGAGGTTCTTATGCAATAACTAGCTGTTTGCGGCCAAACGCGTAGACGGATTTGAATGCGGTCTTTTTTAATCGTAAGCTATGTTTGTCGAAGTGGTCCTTATTCATGTTTGATTGAAATAAAATTAGTCGTCTTCAAGATATTGACGTTTTATTCGTGCGGGGGAGAGGTTTTTATGTAATAATTAGCTGTTCCCAGCTGTTTTGCCCGCTATATAGAAAAAAAGCCTTGTTAGTAGGGCCAAAAGGTTTTTACACTTACTTACTCAGGTAAATTAGTTTATTAGGGGTAGCTGTTGCCCGTGACTGCGTCCACGTAGACTGTAGAAATTTATTTATATGGCTTATGATCGTAGTCATAAAGAATCACGGGTAACAGCTAGTGATAATATAAATCTCTTCATCATAGTGTCATAAGTGATTGTAAATCATTTTAACTCTAAATGTTTATATTTATTAATATTCGTATATATGAAACCTACCTATCTACCTACCCATGTGAAAAAGTATTTAATCATGTTACTTAAAACATTTATAATTTATAACATTGTCGAAACTTTCACGTGGATCATTATTTTATTAAATATAATATATATTTCTCGTATTAAATGTAACCTTTGTACATCATAATATAGGATTCTAATAATAAAAGATTTTTTTTTTAAATCGGTCCCGTAACTTTCGGAGCCTATTCAATTCAAACAAACAAACGAATCTTTCCTACTTAAACAATTAAAAATTTTGTGTATCTGTAGGTTCATTTAGTATAATTCAGAAACTAGTTACATGGCTTTAAAAAGCAAGAAAAAAATTAAATCAACAATTTAAAAAAACCCCGATACAAAAAGACCTCTAAAAAGAATAAAAATAATATTAGTATGTACTTATTGAATTCGTTGCGTCGGGGGACCGTTGTACGTACGTTGATAGTGTATATATTACGAAGTTAATCATTTGTTTGTTTAATCACGTATTCTACAGAAATCAGTTACCCAAAGAACATTTGGTTAAAACTACTACTCGAATCCGAATGAGTTATCTTAATTATCATATTCTTATTATTTGCTTTATTTTACAATAAGATAACTATTATTTTTTTAATAAAAAATACTTCTTCGTTATTATTGAAAATAATAATTAAAACAATTACGTTTTATCAATACAAATTGAAAAATAAAATACATAATTTTGCCCGGACAAAACAAGAGGTAGACTGTGATCAAAATATTCAATAATCTTTTTTAAGATTCTCTTAACAAATGATACGATACGACTACTGTAATTGCAAGTATAAAATGAAAAAATCCAAACGAACAAAAACATAAGAGCTTTCATTGATATCTAAGATAACCCGACAACTATGGAGTAAATTAATAAACCCAAGTTCGTAATAAACCCTTTAAAATTTAAAATGATATTTGTTTATAACCTCACTAAACAAACATACGAATAGATTTTTTATACCATAATTATATAAACATAGCAGTAGCAGAAGTAGTAGAACTATATTGATAGGTGTTACTATCATAAACTTGATATTCATACATCTGATTAATTAATATGACTGTTACCAAAACCATATTGCATCCAAATATTATTCCATGATATTTTTTTTAATCTTAAAAAATGACAAATTATTTCTTTGAATATTTCTCAAACAACAATATTTAAATACGAATATTTACTTCATTCAAAACATAACATTGAAATTAAAGTAAAAAATAGCTCCACTTCCATTTAAAAATCGAAAGAATAAAATTGATATTACCGTGACTATCTGTTTCCTTCTATCAGTCAATATTTATCATCTCATACGGTCGGTCCGACTCAATAATGGCTGAGGAAATACACCGTCTCCATTTATATAGCGAGTGTTGAAGCGGAAAATCAAATATACTTACTGAGATGGAAAGACGAATGCATTGAGTAATGTATAAATCCAGTAATTCCCCGTGATAACTACCTTCATATTTTTATTTTAATATGAAAAGGTTGTAGTGAAAGTATAATATATGTTTTTTATAAAAAAAGAAGAAAAAACTTGCCATCAAATTACCTTTTGGTAAAAGATTTATATCGTCACAAAAGTGTCGCTGTCTCAAATAAAAATTAAAACATCTTAATATAATATGTATATGGTATGGTATATATTAATAATAAATAATAATTTCAAAATAGAAATTTTAGATTCAAAATTAAATTTTTACGGTATTTATAAATTTTGTTCTTAGAACATATTTTTTTACATTTATACCGTAATTCAAAGTAACTTAACCAGCGTTACACCGTGGTAGGTTTATGAAAAAGCGTTTGAAGTAGTTTTCAGTACGAGAAATACGTTAAAAAAAATTATACAATACTACTTCAGTTTATTTTCTTTAGATTGCTATATAAAATTTGTTCTATTTTTGTAATCTACAATTCTATGTACAAAGCCCGCAAATTCTAAAATAAAAGCTAATGTTATACATCACTAATATAAAATAAATGCTACGTTAATGTGTTCTAGTATTTTGTTTAAAACATTTTCTTTAGCCTAAGCTTCGTTATTCGCAATTTTGCAGCAGTTAATTATGTTGGTAGATTACGAACTCGTGCTAAAATAATGCAATGCAAGGCTTCATAAAGGCGTGAACGAATTTAATAAGAATTATCTCTTTATAAAATTATTTTGGTTTTGATTCTGTATAATGATGTAGTCTTATTATAGTAATATTTATTAATTTTAAGAAAATTATTTTGGAAAACTCACAAATCTTGAACTGTCCGATTGTTCAATTGTTGGTTTTTGGACTGTTTCAATTGTTTCTGTAGGGTTTATTTAACTTGATCGATATATACTAACTCAATATTTTTGAATTTCTTACACTCGTTTATTGCGTTAACCGTTCATGCGATAAATTAAGTTTTACGACTAACGTGACGCCCATAGCAATACAGACTATTACAACTTCAAACAAAAATTTTGAATTGATTGGAAAAAATTTTCAATCTTTGAAAATAACAAACTTTTTTATATGTGTCAAATAATATATTCATGCACAATTATTTTAAATCAACACAAGTTTTATTGAGTAACTAGCTTACCCTCCAAACTTCGTTCTGCCAAACAATTAATAACTTAGTAGACTTACATTTTAAAATCAATACAATATAACGTATATTGTTATTAGAACATGTAAATATAATTAAAATATAAATGTTAAAAATCGTTATCAGTATGCTATATAAAACCAGCAAGACATTTGCGTTATGACATGAGTTGCATTTTTCAATGATATTTGCGCGATGATGCTACCTCCCCACCAATTTTCATCCTAATCGGCTCAGCCGTTCTTGAGTTATAGATAGTGTAACTAACACGACTCCCTTTTGTATATTACGATAATAATATTTGTCATAAAAATTAAGGAAGATATAAGAAATACATTGTTTTGATTGCGTTGACATAGAAGTTATTTTTTTTAAAGCTCAAGAAACTCATAGACATAGATATCAAATACTCATAGACCTGAGTACTTCATGTGAATTTCAATTTAATATCTATACGCGTTCATGAGGAAAGAAATGAGGTACTACTCGTACCTAACATTAAAATTATTAAAAATATATTTATTATATAATACAACTAAAAAATTTCGGTTTCCACATTTTTTCTTTATCTGTTCTATAAGGCAGCTTGATACCTTAAAGCGTTCCTAAAAAAACAGGGTCATGATAAGCGGACGAACGGACGGACGACAAAGTGATCCTATAAGTGTTCCGTTTTATTTCTTTCGAGGTACGGAACCCTAATAAACGCAACTTTGAAAAAACTCGAAGCCAACTATAATTGAGATTAGCTTCTCATTGGTAACAAAACAATGTAGATCAAAATCTCGAGTGATCTCCACATCATCGTCGTTTTTGTACGGATGAAATAATTGATTCTAGATCATAATACTCTGGCTATACTTTTAAAAATAGTTATTTGAAAGAATAAAGTTAAATTGTTTAAACATTTTACTATTCAATTCTACAAATGTTATATGACCTGCAAATTAAAAGATATGTTATTTCATAATCTTTAAACAATTTTTATTTTCAAAGCGCTGACTTTATTATGAAGAGTAAAATTTTCAAAGAGATATGAAATATCATCTACATTTTGAAATTATTTTGTTACATGAATGCAAATGCAAAAGTATGATGAAGAAGAATAATATTTTGCACAAATAGATTTTTTACATAAATAACCTCCGTCATAATTCTTTGATGCTAGCCATTATTTCAAATAATATATTGTTTTTTTCGCTCCAAAAAACTGAAAAAATCCAATTAAGCAAAAATGTATATTTATTTAAATTGGTATAACTTTCATACACGGAATTATTTTAAATTCTGGATTCTGGAAGTTATTTTAATTAATAAAAAAATAACTTAAAAATTAAAAAACACCCAGATACAAAAAGACCTCTAAAAGGGATAAAAAAAATATTGTGTACTTATTTAAATTTTTATTTTAATAGTACATAATATTTTTTTAATGAAAATAGTCACAATTAGCGACTAATAACAAGTTTCTAAAATGTCTAATTTCTGCCAATGAGTTAAAACATGTAAATTATGTTATTTTTACGAGTCATAACTTAGCAATAATTATTATAATCAATGGAAACTTTTTTTAAATGACTATTTAAATATCTTTTGACTTTTTAATAATAACTATTTAAATTAATTTTATTTATATCACTAACCCTATCTCTATCTAATTCTTATTTATATTACTACCCTGTTCAATCAAATTATTTAGGTAAAGTTGTAATTAAAAAAAAATGTTTTTTAAAAGTATTTATTGCACTGGGTAAAATGGGTAATGTAATCATGAGAGTCTTGACTTCACCGAAGCTGACGTTAAGACGAATTTTAAAAACCTTCAGTTACATTTCTAGTTCATTATTGATAATATTAAGAACGATGTTATGAATAGTGTCAATCAAACATGCCAATATCAAATAACAAACAATAAATGGAATCTCACAATTTCCTCAGTGATTTGTTTTGCTAAATAAAACCAAAAATTTAATTATGGTTAACATTTAGTGTAAGTAATTTATAATATTTAAATTATTCAGGATTTACAGAGTATTAAAATTATTCACAAAAGATATCTTGTGTATCTTCAGATATGAATAAGGCATTGGTGATATACAATTTCATACTCAATTTCTTCTAGGCATCATAGCTAAGGATCATTTTTTTTAAAAGATTAGTAGTTCATTAGTAGAGGGGTCATTGTCAATTTTTGATTCAGTTTGTCAATAGATAGTTGTTGTTGATTTTCCCACTTAGAAAAGTATGCTCTTTTTCAAAAGATTGGTAGGTGATTCAGCAAAGTTATAAAATATCAGAATGAAGTGGGGATAGTAGGAAACCAACCTAAAAAAATATAATTAAATCTTTTGGTGGATTAACTGGAAATTTAGTGTTTGATTCAATTTTGTCATGGTAAGGCATTAAGTCTTAACAAACAAACCTAACCTTTAATACCAATAAGTCAAATATATCTTATCAATTACATAGAAATGGTGTAATATACTGGATTAAGACAAAACAAATTTAAATTAAAAATAACCGAGTTAGTACATATATTACTTCGACTTTCTACCTTTTGATTTCTTTAACGAGCTAAGTTTGTTTTTCTAAAAAAAGTAGTTTATTTTTATCTTTAAGTTTTGGTGAAACAATGCTTCAACCTATCGCAGTAAATTATACATAGGTCTCTCCCATCGTCACCAAACTTAATCGTGAACTATGACTCACTATTTGGATTTTATTACTACATCGTGTAGGGATACAGTGGATCTGCGTATGATGACAGTCGTGTAGCGATAAAATTTAAGGAAATTTATTATTTAATGAAAGATGGTTTAATTTAGGAAACACACTTGAGTATCGATTTCAAAATCGTTAAATCCAGCCTAAATAAAGGATAAGGGGCTAAAAGAATCATAGTTACAAAAATAAAGTTACTATCTCAAGTAGGAAATGCCTTAAAAGGTATATATTTGTTCTAAAAAGATAATGTTATTGAGTATTTTTATTTTAAATGTTTTTTTATATTAAAAAAAAATATTAAAAAAGAAATATTCTTCCAAGTTTTAATCAAAGCACTAAATTTTGTGCTCAAGTCAGGCTCGATATAGCTTTGAAATATCCATGAAATTTGCATCCAATAGATGAACGCAGGTGATGGTTGCGAATGAACGTGACTTCTACTAGAACATTGGTTTTAATGGTCTGACATTATATTGGCAAATTATGTAATTAACCACTATCCCCGCTTATGCACGCTAATTGAGTAGGGCAAACTAATATTTAGTACTGATGTTAAAATATAAAACTTTGTTATTCCTTATTAAAAAAATATTTAATGTGTTCAATTATTTTTTTTGAGTGAGAAGGGCAACGAAACAAAAAATGGCCTTTTGTAATGTTTATATCGTGCGTACTTGTATTTGTAGAGGATATAAACAAATATACAAAACGTTTTTTATTTGAGGCTTAGTTGTTACGTTATAAGATTCTAAAAAAATCATCTGATCGATTTAAGCATTTTTTTGGAATTATTTATTTATAACTAAGTAATCACTAATAAAAATATTGTTTCGTATAGAATGTTTCCTGTTATTTTTAAGCCAGAAGTAAATATTTCAGTTTAAATTTTACCAAAAAAAAACTAGACTAAAATAATCTGCGGAGATGCCGTGAGTTTGGACTAAATCATTCGTAAAATGATAACCTATTATCGATAAAGTTATTCCAGTTATCACTACCATCCTTATTTGTTCCGACCCATTTCCGTAATCGTAGAAAGACGCTCAAATAATACACTAAATAATAAGATTTTCCGATTTCCATACAATTTAAATACTTCCTTTCATTATCTGAGGATCTTGAGCGTTTCATCTATCAACAACTATCCGCATGGCTTTATAAGCACTGACAACCTCCTCAAGTCCCTGAGATCCGGTTTCCGTAATGGTAATTCCATAGTACGACTACTGCCTTAGTCAAGATTACCGACGACATCCGGAGTGGATTGGATAATAAAAGCCTTCTGAATGTACAATATCTTAGTGATGTGGTTGGTATGGTTGATTTTCATCTGTTACTAGTCATCTATGTTTTCCCACCATATGGCCCGGGGTATTAAACTGGTTTCATTCTTAATTGCTGGCAAAGTTTTCGCGTTATAAATCTCGCCTAAGTGTGTGGTTCAGACTACCATCTTACAAGGTTGCGTGTTGTCTCATCTTCTCTATTGCATTTTTATTAACTACTCATACTTCTTCTTTTTACCTGAAAGAAGCAATTATCAATTCTTAGTTAGTTATCAGAGATGGTGATATTCTCACCTTACACCACATTGACCAATCATAATTTTATTTCACCCGAAGATATTTTTACCAACCATTTTTATTGACCAATTTACCAATATAATAAAAAGAACAAGTAGAATTGCAAATAAAGAAGCTTAGTATAAAAGTTGAAATAAAATTATTATTCAAACATTTTAACATTGTATTTTTTGTAATTAAGATATTTTGTATGATTGAAGCATTATTTCGTTTTATATTTTAGGTACCTTTTCAACAATCCTACATTAATGTAAGTATAATGATAATATTTTCATCCTTACCTGTGCTTATTACTAATAATTGTTTTTACAAGAAATTCCCGATACAAAGAAACCTCTTAAAAGGATAAAAATAATATTATTATGTACTTATGGAAGTTGTTGCGTCGCGGAACCGTTCTACATACGTTGACGATATTGTCTATTTTACGAATTTTTCGAACTAATGAATGACTACTTAGACTATACGATTTCATATTGTTACTGCGTTATTTTCCTTGATAACTTACTTGCATTTTGATTTCTTCCTTTGTTTAGCAGTCGCCCCACGCAACGACTTCAATAAGTAGAAAATAATATTTTTTTTACTCTTAGAAATCTTTTTTTATCAGGGTTGTTTTATTTATTTTTTATGCTTTTTAAAGTTATGTTGCTGATTTCTCTATTGTACTAAATGAACCTACAAACACACTGACTTTAACTAAATTAGGTATTTTTATCAATACTGCATGAGAATCTTTCACCACCACCAATAAATGCTCAATGTCTTACAGACGACTGCTTCTTATTCTGCCAAACATAGCTAAAAACCACCTCGAAGAACCAGACTTTTGTCAAAAGAAACGCAATGAAATCCGTCAATGCGTTTGTCTGCTACGATGCTTTTTCTACCAAAATTGATCAACGTCCTATGGAATAAATATGGTTTCAAGCCTATATTTAACGCGTAGTTTTACCTAAAGCTTATAACAATACTAAGGAATATGGTAACGCTAGGGAGTTTTAGCAATTTCCTACCTGTTTATAGTTCTGCACATGTTACTTTACTATAATTATTTCCAAAGTGTTTTTCTATTCTTGGTACAAAGATAAGACATTATTATTGTCAAAAAAGTTTAAAGATAAATTTAGTATCATTTATGGCGTTTTAAATTGAAGAACATCGTAGAACTATTAGTGGTGTAAGTACAACAACTGGATATTCTTGGTTTTGGTAACATGAATGAAACATTTACACGAAACAAGAATTCGTAGATCACTCAAAGAATTGTTTTTCTTAATAATAAGAAAAACAAATGGTTTAGTTAATTAATAATAATTAACTAAACCTTAAGGAATTATTGACACTATATCATTTTAGAATAAAAAAAATATGTGAGTGTGTATTAGTGTACACATGTAAGAAGTGAAACTTCTTTATGACATGTAAATATAATTCACATTTTCTTTTAAATGTGACTTAGAAATAAAGATGGTGCGTAACAGAAAAACGTCATAATTTTCATTAATATTAAATAATTAAAACGTAAGAAGTGAATCGACTGTTTCTGACGTATAATATTCTCATAGAAGAAACACATAAGTACCATAATAACAGACAAATGTACACAATCCACTTTAGGCTTCTTAACATGTTGGATCGTCACTATATCACAAATAAAATTATTCTTCATTATGGTTTCTGCTGTTTCGAGTTGTTGTTCGTTCTAGGTATAGCAAAACAGACCTTGTAAAGATCAGGACCCCAATGCTCCATTTCTCAGCCAAAACTCGTATTTCTTTTCATTCTTACTTCTTCTATTTCAGACAATCAATGCATTTTAAAAATATTATAAATTATATGTCATAATTTCTTCTTCATGTACTTATTTATTAGTTTCAATAGTCCATAAAATAAGTCCATAAAATCGTGTTGTATGTAATTACAATTCATTATTTAATTATAGAATTCTAATCCGATAGTTTTATTTTTGGTTAATGTAAATAGTGTTTTGTAATCCACATACTTGTCATTTTGATTATTTAGTATTTCCATAGCAACATGGTGTAAAAGAGATGAAGCTATACGAAAAAAGTTGGCGCGTAACGGAAAAATGTCACGCGTAACGAAAAAATGTTACACTAAATTTTTTCCCAACCCCGATAAAGAAGTTTCACTTCAAAAATGAATCATATTTCATATAAAACTCAGGATATCTGAGGATCTGATAATCGGAACTACACTCTAGGTTCGATAAAATTCTTTAAGCTATTACGCATGCTAAAAGCTATTTTATAAGAATATCTCGTAAACGTTACTTGGTGAAACGATGGTATTTTGATTTTATATTCTAATACCATGGCTTCGTTATACCAATACTTAGAATCCTGGTAATCTTTTTATATTAAATTATAAATATAAATGAAGTTATTTCAGTTGCTGCAGTAATACATTTCTTGACATCTCTGTAAGTATATTCGATTTCACGCTTCAAGATTCGCTATATAAATGGAGACGGTGTATTTCCACAGCCATTATTGAATCGGACCAACTGAATGATATGATAAATATGGACTGGAAGAAGGAGGCAAATAAGCAGAGTAATATCAATTTTATTCCTTCTTAGTAGTAGAGGTCAGTATTATAGAGATGCTATTTTTAACTAGTAGTAGTAGCGTTGAAACATTATTATGATTGTGCTTATGATTTATTGGATGATTATCACGTCTCTAAACAATATAATAATACTACTAAAAGATAAAAAAATAAATTATCACATTAAAAAATGCGTTTTTAAATGTTAGGCTGTTAAATGTTAAGCAATATTTAATGTTAATTTCAAATTAATATCCCTAACGTTTGTGAGATACAAAATCCTAGCACAGACAATCCATTCAAGGCAGATACAGAGAAAAAAAGAACGAGAAAGTTTTCTTCATATTCATTCCGAGTGTTATGAAGACTTTTCTATTCTAACACGATATAGCATTCAAAGAGCATAATTAACTGTTCCTATGAAGATCTCGGAAAATTTAGTTGTAGAAAACACACAAATTTATTAACAAATTTCATCACAGAAATTATTATTATATACTATTTTATTCTTAACAATTTATTCTCTTTAACAAATTAACATAATTAACCGTAATAAACTTTCGTGAATCATGATGATTATTAAATATATATTTACCCGGCTTTAATCATGTAATTTTTAATCGGAATTTGCCCAACTAGTACTAGACACGCCGCGAGCCCGCCATGATTCGAGCTCATGAATAGGAAACCCGAATGGGTTCGAAACTAGTCGGGCAAATTTCGATTAAAAATAACATGATTTTAGCCGGGTAAATATACACTTTTTTAAACTTATTTCCATTACCGACTTTAATGTAAGCAATATAGCTATAAAAATGCGGTTATAAAAAATATTAAAATAATATTTTTTACTACTACTATATTTTCTTGGTTTATGGCCAGTGAAGCAGTTAATTTGTAATGAGCTTCCAAATCTTTGAAAATATCTTTAAACATGTATAGCCATGTTAAGCTTATTTAAATTTATATAAATATAGAATGTAAAAAAAACCGATACGGGCAGGGCTACCAACTGAGCTACCGTATCTCAACTGAGACACGGTAGCTCAGTTGGTAGAGCGACGGGACGGTTTCCCAGTAGTCGCGGGTTCGAATCCCTGCCCGTATCGGTTTTTTACATTCTATATTTATATGAGCTTCCAAATGTTTTCAGGATGCATGTTTTAATTATTCATTGTATATTTCGTTTCTGTCAGCAATAAGCAAAAAAATTATATTTTTATTCAATTAATTATAATATATTAATCGGTTCAAGTGACTAAATATTAATTGTTATTATGTATATTATATGTAAGCTGACAAATTTGCCGTACACGAATTTTATATAACATTTACGGTTATATTGTAATAAAGCTTAAAATTCAAGGATATCTAAGAACAGATCGCAGCGTCGATTTGAGAACAAGAAGAAAATATAAAAAAAAAATTCTTCTAATATCTTTGGATCGCATACTAGCATAAGGGATATTTTTTTTTAATACAAAAAGACTATTACTATTATTTTTTTTGTATACCTGAAAAGTGACGGGCTTGTATAAAAAAAGTAAAGAGACCAAGTTCAGGAGTAGTTAACAGGTTTTGTGTTCATGATACTTTATACTTCTATAGAGTTCATAATATCTACTTGCTTAACATCCCTAATCTTTAATATAAATAAATTCATGGCTTTATATATGATCAGTATGTAAGCGGCGCAAGACAATATATTTCATCGACGGCATATGCACTGAGATCATAAACTCACTTCACTGTTTGGTCCATCGAATTCTGATGAACCACGTTTACTTTCACAGATATACAGATATATATTTATATTCATGTATTTATATGGTGTGTCATCTTATCATACTTAACCATTCAACATTAGATACTTGGATATACCTAAATCTTAAAAATTTACATTATTTTATATGATCGATTAAACAACTTCTAACACTTGTTTATTTAAGAATATTAAGATTTAAATATTACATATCAGTAGTATCCTACTCTAGGATAGAGTTAAGAAATAATTTCTACGCTGTGTTCTTTTTCGAGAAAATACAATTAATATTAGGTGTTAGGGAAATGGAAATCATTGAAGCCAGGTAGATCACACAAATAACATAAATTACGTAAGCAATATATAAATTAAACAATATTTTAGTCTAAAGATTATAAATGAGACAAAGTCAAAATCAAGGATGTTTGTACCAAGTAGGCATACTTTGCACTTATGAAACGTCAGACCCTAATTGCACGGTTCCAAATAGGTCCATTAGTGAGTATTGAGTTAATACTACCCATATCAAACAGGTAAACGAAGGGAACAAGAGTAGAGAAAATGCAACAATAGCAACCAAAAATTTGCCCACATCTATTTTTTTACTTAAATCCTAAACATTAATGAGATTTATCTTTTTATTTTATTTATTTATTTATTTATTATATATGACACACGTAACAGTTTGCGGCCAATATGGTTTAAAATATTCTGCACAATAATAAATATCAAGCCGCTCACCAAAAAAATTAGTGTGTTCTTTATGAACAAAAAATTAAAAGTGTTACTTATAACTATGATAAAAATTTTAAATTACACAATAGTTACAACAGATATTCACAAATATAATAAAGCTGGCTTAGTGACTAATATGCTCTAAAAATAAAGTAACAAGAAATCCCAATAAAATAAAAATATTAAAGAGTAAAATGTATGAAAGCAGCAACAGGAATTAACAATTTAACAAATAAAAAAAAATAAAAATAAAAAAGTGGCAACCTTAATAAAAACAAGTGCAAACTGTCTATTCCGAACCAGAGTTTGAAACAACACACCGAATTACTTTTCTTTTAAAAATACTAGGATGATAATCAAAAATATCCAAATCTGGAAATCTTTTATTTCTAGATCGACATACCAAGTCACATTTACGTATTATGTAATTACGATTTAGTTGATTACCGAGATGCCTTCTTCTTACAAAATAATATTAGAATTACGTAGCTTATAAGCTTATAGACAATTTCAAATTCCAATTAACTGTTTAATCAGAAGTAACGTCATAATACTATACTTGGCATTAACTGCTTTGATGCAGGTTCTCGAATATATTTCATAGACATACCGAGTACACTTCCGGTTTACAATATAGAGCACTATCATGAACACGCGGTAAGGTGGTACAGTAAAAAAAAAGTAAAAATATTTTCTCTAACCAAGTTCATAAAATACAAAATACATACCTACCTACACTATACCATACCTACATATCTACAAATGTTATAACCTACATTTTGATCAAACTTTGCAACATTTCAGCCAAAGTCCAAGTTAAATATATTATAATGCATGTATTGCTAAACTACTTAATATTCCTGGTGTGAGTAAGTTGGTCTTTTGCTTTAAAATGATTGCCCATACACATGCATTTATATACTTATTAGAATATATTTTATTTTACTTCGCCTTTAGAAAATGTGCGTTACGTTATATTTGGCAAAATTATTTATTTTAATAATTTACGAAATTTATATCTATTTTTAGATTATTTTTACAATTGTGTGTTATTAATTGATTATAACATTCATCCCTCACGTATCGTTGTATTGGGTTGTGTCTTTAACATATCTCACAAACAAAACAATGCGAAGATAAGATTAATAATAATAATATAATAATCATGATATCAGGACAAATTACACACACATTGATCTAACCCCTAAGTAAGCAAATTATTTGCTTGTGTTAAGGGTATTAGACAAACATACAAATACATAGTAATACACATATAAATACTGAGAATATATTTAATAAACGACCAAACCCAGAAACACAGACATCTATGCTCATCACATAAATGCCTGTCTCCGCCGGGAATCGAACCCGAGCCCCATTGCATCGTGACAAGTTAGGCGTCTGCGCTAACCACTCGACCAATGGGGCCGTTAAAAATTACATAAAAAAAAGTTACAGAGAACATTTAAAAAAAAAATGTTTTAATGTTTTTTATGTGAAATTTGGCATGGTTAAAGTTTATAGAAAAAGAAAAAGTCATGGCTAATATTTTTTTTACAAAGTGCATATATATTTTTTTAAATATCATACTTACTACAATTCGAAACAGTACACTACTTTTTCATTGAGTAAGTACATCGACACTGTCAATGACAAGTATACATCAGTTTGATTCAAAAAGTCACACAGGTTTGATTGTCACCTGACACACCAGAATATAAAAAAAAATATGTATTCATAGAGGTATTTATAAAACTATTGACCATAAGTTATTGTATTTTGATAATAATTCACCGAATCCGATAGTTAATAATGGCCAAAGATCATAATATCCTTGTATTGTAAAACGGTAATGAAAACTTAACCATAAATAGGTTGAAATCAGCCGATATAAATTTTAAATTTGAAACTCACTTTTAATTTATTTTAAAATGTTCTCAGGACTCGAGTATCGTCTTCCACATTCGATCAAATTCTAAATCCACCTGACTATCCAATATCCACCGAAAGCCTTATTCAAGATGGCTGTACCAATATAGTGGAATTTTATTATATACAGTCTGATTTTGAACTGGACTTGCAAATAAGAGTTTGTATGTAGAAATTGAAACGGCTGCTGCACATTTGTAATATATATAATTAATAATAAATAATAACAATAAAGAAGACGAAATAAGAAGAAGAATGAAGACTTTACTCTTCGTGTGCACTTCAGATGTAGACCGGGGACACCGATGATCCACGTGCACCGCTATCGCGCTATTATAAACATAATATTCCTGATGTTGACGAAAAAGATGGATACTATGGCAACTCAGTAACGGCAATGCCCGGGGTGATGACAGCAATACAAACATACAAAAGTAAATATATCTGAAATGATTTATTTGACTTTATACCTTTAATCAAAGTCATTTAGTGTTAAATAAAAGCCCAAATCATTAGTTATATCACATTAAGCATTATACACAGTGTGGCTAGATGAACACACTGTGGCCACATGAAGGGTTATAAAGTTTTTAAATATAACATTTTCTTGTTATATTTCTTACTTTTGTTTATTTTGTTAAAATGCTTTTTATTTAGAGTTAAGTCTAAACTGACTCATATATGGAACTTGCTTATGTCTCGTATGTCTCGTTACGTCTCGTAATGTCTCGTATGGAACTTGCTTACACTTTAGACTGAACTTAATGGTAGTGTCATTAGACATCAGCAACCTTATCTTGAGGATAATTGCTTATGAGTTAGCACTTTACATTAGCTGACTCTTAAAACTTGTATTAAGTCAGCATGAACATTTTAATAGGCATTGTGACAAGGTACTTGAGAACTATTATAAAAATAAATACATTATAAGACAATGAGGTAATACGAAATCTATAAACTATCTTTTATCAAATTTTATTTAGGCAGACATAAAAAATTTATAAAACAGAACATATTATTTCGTCAGGAATAAGTCAAGTAATATTGCATTAATCAACATATTTTACTCGCTTTTAATATTTATCTATTAAATCAAATCAAATCAAAAAACTTTATTTGGACAACATATAAAACAAAAAATAAAAAATAAAATCAATAACAAAATTAAAAATAAAAAGGACATAACTCTTAACGTAAAACAATTAAATTAAAAATGATCATAATAAAAATATTAAAAAAAACAGAAATATTATAGTAAAACTGAAGATATGTCGTCCAAATTGGTTGACCACTCAGCGAATGTTGAATACAATATTTTCAACGCTGTTTTAATAATATTCATATTTATATTTATATTTAAATACTTAATTAATAATATAGGTACATATAATACTGCTTATCATAATATTTATAGTGAACATAGAAATGTTCTCGAAATCTGAGTATTACTAAACTTATGTGCTACAACAACTTTCTAAGCATTTGAGATACCTTTGATGTCACAATATTACAAAATTAATTATACGAACTCAACTATTGTCATGTAGCATGAACTTAAGTATACACACACATATGTGCTTTAATTGTCCTATTCCCTCCCTAAAGTTATTGAAACTTCATATCTTGATATAGTTTATCAAAACCTACCATCGTCCGTGGTTACGTGTGTGTTAATAGTATCATCAAAACCTAAAAGTGGTTAAAATTATAACCATCTAAAAAATATTAAAATTTAATAAATATATATTTTGTACAGAAACCTAAAAGTAGTTTTATATGTATGCCCGTTTTGAACAAATTTGATTCCAATTATTAAGGTAAAACGATTGTAGTAAAATATGTTAACGTAAAACTCAGTTTCTCTCCTCAAAATTATAATTGAGTAAATAGTGTTTTACAATTTTTCCGGTTTTAAAATAAAACCTTACGGTTCATGTTCCATTTCATGACAATGTATAAACACATTTCAATTTTTTTTTATTATACACTGTGAAGTGTGAGGCACACTACTTATCTTTTAGTTTTTCAACTGTTCTTTTTTGGATCATACGATCATTTGCATAAGAGATAATTTAGATATAATCTGTAACTTACCATTGACGTCGTCTATTTAAACACATATATCAAAAATCTCTAATGTAGTGTCATTGAGGTATAAAAAACATCGAGTACCTACTTTGAAGTTTTCGTTCGATTTCATTCTTTTTTATTTGTGGTCGCTTTGATATTCACAGGTCAACATCACTCGAAATGAGTTCAATAGAAAAATATGTGTTCCTGATACATATTTTTTATTTAGTAATATTTAAATGTAAGGATGAATTAAATTATAATAATTTGTAAAGTAACCTGAAAAGGGATAAATCAAACAAACAAAAAGCTGATTTACGCGAGTTCTTCTCTACAATAACTCCTAATTATAAGAAATATATTATCATATTTATTTTAGTTTTTAATCAAAAACATCCTAAATATTTAGTCATACAATACATAACTTCATACCAAAACTCATAAAATACCCGTCAGTAGTTTCTCGGTAATTAACAAAAAACGCTCATACCAGTAGTTGATTTCAAAATATATCACTTATGTGTTTACTTAGCCCGACGCAATTAATTACTTTTTTAGTTTTTGAAAGCAGTGGAAAAAATATTAAAAGTTTTTTTTTATATTTTTAGTACGTAGTAGTAAGCTTACGTAAGTTTCCTAATGTTTCTTATTTAAGATGAAGAAACTTTATGGACAGCAAATTTAAAACAAAGTAACCTTTAAATTCAAAATAGACTTCTGAAAATAAATCAAACAAAGCCAAACCTTGGCAGCAGCTGTTCTTTATTTCTTATTTGTAGATTGCTTTTCTTAACTATGTCAAAACATTTTTAGATATATCTTTCGATTGTAGCTAATAAATTGTTTTCATTTGACCAATAAATCTTTTGTGTGAAAATTTTAAATATACAGAAATACATTCTGAAAACTTAACATGAAAACATTTAATAACCTATTAAAGAACAAAGAGAAGAACGACGGACAGACAAACAGACAATCAGTCAGACAAACATAAATAGACAGACAGACATAGATAGGATATGATATGATATTTATAACTCTCTTGTAATAGCAAAACTGTATTTAAACTGACATTTGTACACAAACGATTGAGGTTAATTTTTCTTTTAATCAACATTAATTTTAGATTTATTTTCTTAAGTTTCTCCACTTTAATACCGTTTGGTAATGTTATGTAATGTTGTTTGTAGTTTATTTCATTATCAAAATTATGTATATAAATGTATAGTATTGTCAGAGAATATAATTATTTGACAATGAATATTCAAATAGCTATTCATAGTCTAAATGTCAATTGCCTGAAGACATAGTTGAATTTCTAATAATGTAGGTCCTCCTAGCGTAAGTAAGTGCTCGTTGCCCCAGTACTTACTATATAAGAAATACATGAGTTTTTGAACATAAAAGATTTTTATATAACATTTATGTTACTGATATCGAAATAAAAAGAGAAATTCAGGTATAATATCTAAGAATACATTGCGGCGTAGATTGGATAACAAAGACAATATAAAGGTCAGCTTTTTTCTTAAGATAAAATTGTAGAATAAATGATATTTTTATATAAATTGACATACTTTTTTCCCTTTTACACGATAGCAAACATGTAAATAGTATTAAGAGAAATTCAATACCAATTTTGTTTTTAATAAACTTTATAGATCATAATCCGCCCCGTTGCATTGGTCGAGTGGTTAGGGCAGACGCCTAACGTGTCACGGCGTAATGGGGCTCGGGTTCGATTCCCGGCGGAGACAAGCATTTATGTGATGAGAATAGATGTCTGTGTTTCTGGGTTTGGTCGTTTATTATATATATTCTCAGTATTTATATGTGTATTTCTATGTATTTGTATCGTTGTCTAACACCCTTAACACAAGCAAATAATTTGCTTACTTAGGGGTTAGATCAATGTGTGTAATTTGTCCTGATATTATTATTATTATAATTAACTGAAATATAAGCTAATTAGCGATATTCAAAATATTTCTCATGTAAAAGTATGGTGTAGTTTTATGTTTAATAATTTTTAATGTAATAAAATTTTTCTTAATATTATATACAGGTTAATCTTCACTCTATTTATTGTATAAAAAAAGGTAATTTCGAAGTCAGAGTCAAACCCTTTTTTTTCACAAATTTGCACTAGTTAAACGTCAAACGTCAGTTGACTATGAATCCGACAAAGATATTTATATCTTATTATAACCATGGAAACAAATTCAAAATTAAGTTTATACGTTAAAAATATGGTAATTTATGTTTTTTCTCGAAAAGTGTCTCAGTCTAATTAAAATAATTTAAAGAAGATAAGATAATTAGTCTCTATCACGGTCTGTTGAATAATATGAAACTTATTACCTAACCATATAACCAAAACAAAATTCCTGCAACAGGTCGCTGTATAAATATAGGTTGGTAATTTTTTTTCTGCATAATAAATACAAAATCCTTCTGCATAGTTTATTTCGTCAACTAGATTGATTTTATTAACTAATTATTTTAATTTATAATTTTAAAAGCTTCATAAACGTTGATATTATATAAAGTATGCAACTGTGCTTACGGGTTGTTCTCACATGGCAAACAATTGTTCATAGTTTTCGTAATAATTAATAAATATTAAATTAATTATTTATAATTTATTTAATATTTATCAAATATAATATATATTTTTTTAAAAGGGACTCGATGTACAATTCTTAATTAATTTCGAATATTATAATGTAATGTATTAAGCTAATAATTAAAAAAAATAATAATAGTGTTAAGATAACACTAAAAAAAACGGAAAAAATCAGAAGGAAAAGTCCGTTACGGATACTTGTCGGCCAGGAAAGTGATGGCCAGGGGTTATGTGGAACTACCCGGCAGCATAGATGACGCTGCCATTTTTAAGGCTAACCACTAAAAAACCAACGGTTGACCTCATCGCCTTAATGAGACGTCATAGGATCGCTTTCGCACTCACCGTGACGCCTCGGCTGAGCCCCTCGTATGAGGGGTGGCCTGATCAACTTAGAGCACCCTCACCGCGTAGTCGCCTATAGTAGTCGAAAGTTCTCAATTTAATGTCCTATTAAGAACATGCGGTAAGGTGAAAATACAGTTTACAGTACAGTTTAAAAATAAACCATATCGAGTTATGAATCTTTCATAAAATGCTCCATGTGTGTGTATGTGTGGCGAGTGCCTTTATTTCGGCGTACATGCATACATACATACGGCGCATTATGAACTGATAAATAGTTAAGCAGTAATTGTTATCAATATCGATAAAAAATGTTTCCAGCTGTGATGTGAGCTGTGAAGTTACGCCACGAATAATTAAGCTGATTACGGAGACTGGCTCGGTTCGTACAATTTTCAAAATAGTATAAAAATTTTCAAAATAGTAAAGATATCACATTTTAAATTATTATTTGGACCACATTGTAAAAATCGTTTGTACTAAGTAATTAAAGTAAAAGCAAACATTTGGTTTCTGCTTTTAAGTTACTTTTAGTTTATTCCACTTTCCCTTGCACCATATTTGATTTTTTTACAGGTTGTTTATATTTTTTTAAAAACAAATACTGATTTTCTTTCGTTAGAGTTCGTTACTCCTCAGGTTTTAACTTTTATCTTAATAATTATACTTCAATACGCCGCAAATTAATTATTTTCTGCGATAAATGGAAATTAAATTGTCCTCTGTTAAATCTTATTAGATTTTGTGATAAATTATAAAATACTTGTCTGCATAATCAGTGTTCAAAATTCTTATTACGTTAGTTTATTTTATTATATTATTATTTATTAAAAGGCATTTTTGCCCTTAACAGAATAAGCCTTTAAAGATTATTTAAGGAGCAGTAACCATCGTTATGTTCATGCCGAAAAAGCGTTGACTGAAAAACGCCTCTCGGCACGTACTATTAGCATACTTTAAAAAAAACATGTAACAACATACTGTGTTGTTCAGTTTAGGTTGTTTGATTATGATTCAATATGATTAAGTTTGGTGTTAAGCGATGATATGATTTTGTTGTTTCACTCTATACACTGCTGCAGAACTTAAAAGAGTAATGTGTCTGTAGAGCTTGTGTCTTTTTTAAATTTCATATATTTAAGGCTTATTTTGTAAAGATGTTTATACTAAATTTAATAACGAGTATATTAGATACAGAAATATATGTCGTTCTAAGATTGATTATTGAAATTAAGCGATATGGGACATCGGCTCTCAAATCAAGTTAAAAATATGTAACTAGCTAGTAAAGATCTTGTTTTAGAGATAATCTCATGGGGTGAAGATCAAGGTCAAGGACATAACGAGGATGGATTTTTTTTAGTTGCCTAGCGGAAGTTTAAGGCCTGTATCGTGGCTAGGAACAGTACCTAATTTTTTGGGCTCTCTCATTATTAATCATTTATAGCCATTCATACTAGACATTATGAACCAGTGCATCTCCCTTCCACACTTTCCTCGACAGTGGAAGAGAACATATGTCAAGATTATTTCCAAAACCAACGAAATAAACTATACTGCCTTCCTTGTTACACATCTGATAAGTCTGTTGCTTTCGTTTAGAAAGAGTCTCGAAACACTCTTTATCAGATGAGTAACCTACGTCACGGACAAGGCCAGTAAAGTAAACAACGTGTTCAAGCCGCTGACCAATATGACGGCTGCCACTTACTCAGCCATTGGTGCCGTCTGACAAGCCTAGACTGACAAGTAACTAACTGTCGCCATCTCATTTACCATTAAGGCCACGATTGACATCGCGAGCCACCAGTCATCTACCTCCAACGGCCTCAAGATTTCCGGGCGTACAGTTCAGGATTCACACAACCATCATCTTCTTGGCCGATGGGTATCCGTAGCGGATTTTTCCAAAGTAAAAAAAAAATGGTATGTTCACAAACATTGCTGACTTCGATGTACACCTATGCTTGATATCCAAGAAGTGTTCCCTAACTCTTTTACCTATGCTCCTCTTTGTTTGACCTATGTATAAGAAGCCAAAACAAGTTTATTTATTCCAGCATTTTGTAAAAGTATATTACTTTTGATAGGTCTCAAGAATTGCCTCATTTTCTTTCGGGGTTTGTAGATAGTTCGTATAGAAACCTTTTTTAAGATTTTTTTTTTTTATATGATCTAGGGCAATGCTTGACTACATTCCACCTGATGGTAAGTGGAATGTAGTCTTAGGTGGTAAGGCGCATTGCCCTAGCAACCTATTCACTCTTCTCTTGAAGACACCGACATTATATTTGGCCGGAAATACCGACGCAGGCAAATTGTTCCAGTCCTTAGCTGTACGCACTAAAAACGAGGAAGCAAAGCGCTTCGTTCGGATAGGTGGAATGTCCACAACAAAAGGATGAAAACCTGCCGTGCGTCGGGACGTCCGGTGATGGAAGGGGGACGGAGGAATTACATCACAAGAACAAAAAGCTGGCCCGGTGTAAAATACTGCCGAACCTTTGCAAGAAAGGCAAGCTTTGCTGCTGCTGCTCTTGCTCTGGACTCAATGAACCGACCAAAGTTGAGGTTCGAGGAAATCTCTAAGCCCAACAACTGAAGCCGGTCACTGTATTCCATGTATACATTCTGGAAGGTAGGAGTCAAGGTGAAAGGGTTGTCATCTACCTACCGTTTAAAGATCTTCGGCTTAGCCGGAGCAGAGGCCAGGACCTTCGCCTCGAAGTGCTCCACGTAGATATCGGCCACAACGGGGGCACATCGCCAGCGTCGGAGAAACCACATCAAGCCACCAAATGTGTTAGCTTTTATACATGTAGTAGTTTGGTTTTGAGTAAAAATAAAGATATAAGTTGTTGATTTGACTAAAACAATTGAATCTCTGTATAGAAGTTTAATTGATAAAATAAATGTAATATTGGATACTGATTTGACTAAGAAAAAGAAGTATATAAATCGCAGCTCGGTTAAGGGAAGGCATTGTGAAATTGGGAGTTCAAGTTGTGTGATGGTGGTATTGTGATAAAATTGTAACAGTTATGTAACAGTGATAGTAAAGACTTTAAATGGTAAATAGTTTAGTGTATTTGTAAACAGTGTCATAAAGTGCTTTAAAGAATAGAACGACTATCGTTGGCGATTCTTTGCGGTAAGAGAGTTCTAATATATGTGAGAGGAGTTACTGATAGAATCGGCCGAAAACTATAACCGATTACTATAACCGATCTACCGGTTCTAAATTAGGTAGATGACTAATTACCTGACTTAATGACAGACACCTCTATCTTTTCTTACTTATACTTAAGGATACTACAGTATTCAAAAATATTTTAAGATGATGCACCGTGGGTATGAAAAGAACGCTGCCAGGCAATATTTTAATTGCCTGCAATTTTACATAAATTGTAATGTATGTTATTTTAATTTTACATAAATTATTATGTCTTAAGTAATAAGACAAAACGGGGCACTTGAGTTTCTGTCTCCAGGTCTTCTTGGTCTGTAGCATTTGTCTTTCCGAATGCATTTCTACCTTTGACTATGACCGAATGTTTTATATAAAATTTATTTTTATAAAATATTTTCATTTTTTAAGCACAGAACATGAATAATATTTTGTAAATGCTACTGTAGAAAATAATTTTAACAAGAAATATAACGATATTATAAAAAAAATATCTCGACTGGATATTCGTAGGTTTTATTTTGAATTTGATATCATTTTACCGCGTGTTCTTAACGATGCACTAAATTATAAACTAGAGGCGTGCTCAGTATTTTTATGACATATTCATGAGAATATGTATCCAATCGGTTAACACAGAGAAAGGTGCTACTTACTACGTGACATTTGATTAAACCGTTGTTTTAATACTTGGTAGGTACTGAAACCTACATTTTTGTTCCTAATAAGTTATATGCGAAGTTAATCTTACTAGTAAATTATTTAATACTAAATTTCCTTTGCTTTTGTGTTTTCAGTCCATCATCGATCAACGTCTCCAATAAATCGATATGTAATATCTACTTCCATCTCGACGGAAGCTGTAATCTACTCAACATTGATTTGCTTTATCTTTTTTCGCAAATTACAAGTTAGGACAACAAACGACATTTTGAAATAAGAATAAATATCTTATAATATTAGCTTATAATAAATTTAGCTGACAATAGTAACATAGTTCTTGTAATGTAGACTAAAAATATTCTTATTAAAACCATACATGACAGGTCTGGTAAGTGCATAAAAAAATATTACTAATGAATATATAATTCCACCTGGATCAAAACGGAGGAACTGTTGACAAATTGGAACGTTGGAGACTTTGACATACTCACTAATAATTGTTGGTTTGAGTTGGTTTTAATTTTTTACTCCCTCAACAGAAACATTGCATTTAGACATATGCCTAAAAATTTAGACCTAGTCATGGCATAAATATTGTAACAAAAAAAATATATATTTTTTAATTGCATATAACATTTATTATTTTTACAGTATTTTAGTTTAATACACAAATATAAAACAATTAAAAATATAAAAAGCTTTTTGAAGTGGTATCCATTGGCTGCAATACAGTATAAACGTTGAGCCCAGTTATCAATAGAAGCACGCGCTCTTTCCATGGGGAAATTCTTCACTGCCAATCATAGTTTGTTTTAGGGACTCCAAATTATCATGGCGCTTAGAGAAAGCTGTACTCTCTAAAACTGACCATAAATCATTATCCAATGGATTAATGGGGACTAGACGACGGCCAGTCTTCAGCTCTGATGAAGTCCGAGACATTCGCTTCCAACCAACACTGAGTTGACCGGCGCCGAATCTTGCTGGAAGGGCCATACTTGGTTATTGAACATAGTGTTATTAAGGGGCTTACAAGAATGGTATCTTGATACACTTGTGCCAATGTTTTGATACATTTTTCACAAAAATATGGCTCAGTCGCTCCGTCATAGCTAACACCCGCCAAAACATCAACAATGACCACGTTGCACTCTGTTGACTAATTGGGAAGCTTCCTTAGCGCTTTGAGCATAAATAAGGTCAATTTTTTTTTTAAATGTTGCTAAATTGTAAAATTTTTCTCATCCGTAAACGTGACCTCCCTGAGATAAAATCGTTTGTTTTCAGACAGGATTTCTTCAAATTCTTTCCCTTACTACTTTGACCACCTTTTTTGTACGAACATCACGTGGACGGCCAGATTTTTCTCTGTCACAAACACAGGAAGTCTCATTGTAACTATTAATATCTCGGTACACAAATATTTGACTAATACCAAGTGATGGAGAGTTTTAAATTGCATTTGGCTCCATACCTACTTTGTGTAATGCAATCACAGCAATTCTGTTCTGTTTATCACCCCACTCGATTTTAATACGCAAAATATTGTACAATGTATTGGCGCCAAACTGAGAAAACACAATGAACAATCGTATAAAAATGACAGATGCCAAATTTAAATGTAATATTTTTTATTTTTAATTGTACCAGTATTTATCACCACACTAAGTATATTACATATATTGACAATATGAAAGAATAATGGGCGCAGTTTTGAGTTCTTATTTTGATTGAAAAATGGTATTTGCATACCTTTAACCTGATTGCAACATAAAAAAATATTACTGTACAAATTGAAATTCTTATATACATTTTTATTACCCAAAATAGTTAATATTGTTTTAAGAACAATAAGGTAACGTGTACTACTCTAAATTTAAACAATGTTTCGAGCTTTTATATAAATTAAATACAATTGTGTGGTTCCTTATAAAAAAAGCTTGACACACTAAAAATAAAATACATTGTATATAACTTATATTTATCATATATAATTTAAAAAAAAAACATATTTTTTTACACAGACAATACTATTTGTAAATTGACTATCATATATACTCAAATAATCAAAAACATAAATTTATTATTTTAAAAAATTACCTTGAACTATATATTAAGACAAAAGATGTATCCCCTGCACAAACATATAATTTCAAATAACAATAAATATTTAAGAAAAGCTAATACTGTTGACTCATAAAAATGATTATTTAAGCTATATAATACGTGAATTTAGCTTGAAAAATTGGGAAACAACATGGTTCTGAAAGCGGCCGTGATTGGTAGCTCGCTTGTGACGTCATAATATTAAATGCTTCAGAAGCTTACGTAAAAAAATAAATATAGGTACGTAGGTAGGTATAGGTTTAATTATGTATGACAAAGAATTTATAAAAGCAGATTCCTATAATATACACGTTGTGGATATATTTATGATCAACACTTTCTAACAAAATATACTTGGTTCAATTCAGCAAGAGTTCAAGATGCTAAAATTTGGGGATAAATTCTTTTTTCAATAATAAAACTGCAATTAAAAACCTAATGTTTATTGTATAACTAAATTTATTTACTTATATCCTACTAATTTACTGTACCTAATAATTACATTAAATTTTGCTCCGTTTCCCATAGTGATCTAAAATTGATTACAATGATTCTATTCATAATGATTCTTTCTCACTTAAAAGTAGGGAGCCAATATACTTAATGATCACTGATATTGATTTATAGCTGAAAGTATAAAAATAAATAAATATTACAAACTAGATAACTTAGCAGTAGTCTCGTAAGTGAGGAATCGTATTTTTTAAACAGCATAATATGCGGTAGCAGCAATCAATCAGTACGAAACGATATCCACTATTGAGCCATTCAATTTTAAAGATAAACTCCATAAATTAGAGGTGGTATTAATATACAAGGTCCTTAAACTTTTTATCATGTCTTCGGATTTAAGAATTTAAGATAACGAAATAGATTATTAGGATTAGATTATTAAGGGGAACTAACAGAAGTTGATTTTTTTTTAATTTTTCGAAGCAGTGAGTTTTTCCTTCTCTAGTTATATATATATTTTTTATGTATGTAAATATTAAAATCAAAGTGCTAATCATTATACAGGGTAAATTTTAATTTTACCTCGAGCTGACAGCTTCTCTACATCAATCATAACAACATTTGTTCTAAGACTTTTTAAATATATAGTTTTTAAAATTTGAGTTTCCCCATACAAAAAATATTTGTTGCCTCTGATATGGCTGAGATTTACTCTGAGCGTAGGTATGGCGCCTGGGCGTTCACCTTTAAGTACTTCTTACGAAATACAGAGTAATAAGTAAAAGAGACATAATTAAAAGAGGTAAAGGATTTTTTGTTTCGTGTTTTGTGTGTTGTTTATCAAGATTTTTGAACTAATTAAAAATAACCACGTATATAACGGAGTGAAGACCACCGTAAGTATTTTTAAAAGATGTGACGTCAGCATTGCTGCCGTCACTGTATTGTAGTCGTCGTGATGGTGGGTCATAATGACGTTTTCAAAATAAAACTGCACAAATAATTATAGCTTCGTTTATTCAACGGACAGCGTAACAGTGTCTTTACAGAGATCCGCACAGTCCGACGACTCAAACAAGACTAACTCTCGGACTGTCGATCGCCCGTATTTATACTAAAATGACGACTGACATAAACAAGTCTAGTGACATCATAATTGTTGTATTAACAATGTATTTTGATCACTTCTTACTATAAATTGATTCTGTTACAAGCAATAACTAGTAAATCTAATAAATTATAATCCAATGTTCCTCTTTCGACGATTATGATTTTGTCTTATAAAGTCATCGCGCCGATACGGCCATTCTGACAGGCGGTGCGCGCTCTGCACCAGCCTGATAAGTTCTGTAATAATGAAAATATTTTTCTTTTAGTTTGGCATCTGTAAGCAACCAGCGTTGCTTATAGTCAAATTATTGTCTGTTATTGTATTCAGCAAAACAGTAGGTTTTTTATTATTAAGAAATCGTAGGGTCTCGGAGATTCTCGTAGGGTTTCGGAGGTTCTCGTAGGGTCTCGGAGGTTCTCGTAGGGTCTCGGAGGTTCTCGTAGGGTCTCGGAGGTTCTCGTAGGGTCTCGGAGGTTCTCGTAGGGTCTCGGAGGTTCTCGTAGGGTCTCGGAGGTTCTCGTAGGGTCTCGGAGGTTCTCGTAGGGTCTCGGAGGTTCTCGTAGGGTCTCGGAGGTTATCGGAGGTTCTCGTAGGGTCTCGGAGGTTCTCGGAGGTTCTCGTTGGGTCTCGGAGGGTCTCGTAGGGTCTCGGAGTGTTCTCAAAGATTGTAGAAGTATTTAGGAGAGTTACTTACGTTTAATCACATGTTTTATCGTTACTCTGTCGGTTGGTCGACTGTTATTCCACTTCTTCTCCTGAAGCTGATGGTGCCGATTCACGATCTCATAGAGAAGGTGGTTCGTTTTCCGCCGATACGGTCATCTGTTCACCAAGATGTTATTTATAAAAATAAAATTTTAACTTCTCACATAATTATCTATAGTATGTACGTTACACAAGGCATCGACACGGTATCTCATGGTCCTCCCAAAGATACATGAAAAATCTATGGTTAGCACCTGAGCAACATATGTTTAGATCAAAGGAACCTCTAGTTATTTATTATCTCAAATTTGTTGTGTGTACGTGTCTACTCACAGTTCCACAAGGGGTCCCAACGGTATCTCATGGTTCTCAAAAGGATACATCATGGATCCGTGGTTAGCTCAAGGGTAACACATGAGTAGCTCAGAGGTACCACTAGATATTTATTATCTTAAAACTGTTGTGTGTACGTGTCTACTCACAGTTCCACAAGGGGTCCCAACGGTATCTCATGGTTCTCAAAAGGATACATCAAGGATCCGTGGTTAGCACAAGGGTAACACATGAGTAACTCAGAGGTACCACAAGTTATTTATTATCTTTTAAACACTTGAAAAAGTGACTAATCACGGTTGCTCAGGGCATCCCAATGGCACCTCATGACTCTCTTAAGGTAACATCTAGGATCCGTGTTTAGCTCAAGGGTAATGCATATACTAAAGAGATCACTCTCTAGATATTTATAACTGTAGATTATACTCGAGATCCTCGTAGATTATTTGAAGATTCTTTCATTTCTAGTTTTAATATCCCTTAAGATACCTTATGTCGGCGTCAAATATTGTCTCCTTACACAACGGACGCAACTCATACCGCCAATACCTCTGGCGTTGTACCTTGCTTACATTTCCGTGGTCGACCAGTCGAACCAGTCTAGCACTTACATCGCCTTCGGAATTGTAAGTTGCTATGAAGATTTCACAAAGCCTTGATCGTTGCAGTTCTGAAACAGTGTTATTAAGTTATGTAAAGCAATCCTTCAATAAAATTAGTAATATACTTGCATACTGTCTTGTTATGTTACGAAAGATGATGCTATATGCTAGTCAAAGTATATAACACAGGGGTACAGCTGGTCCAGACTTCGCAGATTGACGAAATTATTATTTGAAACCACGGCTGTACAGGGCTACGAGAGACAAGTATCACTGCGACCTAAAAGATCTATTGTGATCGCCATTACCTACAGTTCACTGCATAGGTCTGCCACTCTGAGGCATTGCAGAATTTCCTTTGCAGTGAGGTGTGTGGACCTCCACTGCGTCCAGGACGTGTCTGCCCAGGGTGTCATTGCGTCCACGCATCAGCGGACCACACCCGCACAGCAGATGGATCGGGGCCTCATCCGCCTCGTGGCAATACCCGCACACTCTTCCATCCTCTAATTTGAGGGTCACTAGGCGCCTATTCAGACAACGGCACCGTGCAAGCATTCCAGCCATGACGCGCAGATTATTCCTGCTCAGCCGAATGCGCTCTTTAGCTGCTTTCGCATTAAAGGGCTTGATGAGGGCCCCGGAATGCTTGAGGCCAGGAATCTCCTCCCAACGCCCTACAGCTCCACACCTAGTGAGGTTATTCAGGGTCATACGAGCCAGGCTGCTCGAAACCCCACATATTGGTTCTGGACCGCATGTATCGCTCGCAGCTCCTGCACGGGCCAGCTCGTCAGCTCTCTCGTTTCCGATATGGCCCTCGTAATCCGGGACCCATATTAGAACAACCTTGTTTTTGCAGCCCAGAGTTCAATTTCGTCAGGAAATCCAGCACCAGTCTCAACGTGATAGTATTCGACTTTAGGGCCTTTAGTGCCGCCTGACTATCGAGTAGATGTAAATGATCCCACTCGTGCAGCTGCGCTGCAGGTTCAGGTTTGCACAGGCAATTATGGCGAACACTTCTGCCATACAAAGCAACCGTTCCTCCAGGGGAGGCCGGTCGGCCATTCCTTCTTTGTTGTTATTTCCACAGAATAGTTCTGCACAAATTTGCAGTGTAGAACCATGCTGTCGCCAATCATCGCCAATACGTTGTCGCTCATGACCGAGTCCTTAAAGGTTCTCAGCCTGCACAACATCCAGTTTATACTGCCCTGGGCTGATACTCTGAGAATACTGCCCTTAGCCACCCTCTTGACATGTAAGTCGAGAGGTGGGAGGTCCAGTAGGGCATTCAGACCCGCTCCTGGGAAACTGGGCATGGCGCCTGTCATCATGCGACAGCTAGTTTTTCGGAGGCTGTTCAGCCTGTCCCTGACCTAAACCTGTTGGCACTTGCTCCACCATCCACACAGATGAGCAAGTCACCACCGGCCTCAATTCGCGGTATAGAGCCACAGCATCATCTTGGGCTGAAGGCCGCACCTGCCCCATCCTACCACACACTCTTAGCCTTGGTTATGATGTTATCAATGTGAGTGTTCCATTTCAGTCTTTGGTCTAAGGTAACGCCCAACTTTTTTGACCTCACGGGAGAATGGGATTACTTTCCTATTGAGGACTGGGCATCTCAGACCATCCAGACGCCTCTTATTTGTAAATGGAACAATCACCGTTTTATTCGCATTGATGACCCGGTAGGCTTTGGTTTGGGCTTTTGCTGCAGCCCCATCGGTTGACAGTCAGCCTTACTTCTGCCTCGTACCGCATGGATTCCCCTGTGGGCACCCCTACCGGCATGTTTTGGCACTCTGCCAGAGCCAAGAGGCAGTCGTACCGGATAAGTCTGGGTGTACGTCTCACTGGCCAGCTTCGTACTGCCAGCGTGGGGGCGTACATTTCGCTCCCCAGTGGGGTGCGGCTCGGTCCCCAGTGGGTTGATTCCTGACCACCCTTGACTTTAAAGGTGATACTTTTAAATAAAAAGCTGCTACGAAATTTCGGTTGCGGAGTGCCCCCACAGAGGGCTCATCCATGGCGAACGTCACACCATTCTCCACAGCTCTACTGTGCAGAATCCCTCCACAGCTCGACATTCAGACCCATGTTCTGTTTGGGCAGAACTAGCAGAGTCTGGTCTACATTTCCCACCTTAGAAAGGGTGAGAAAGGTCACCGCGGTGGTTGGTTTGGGCAGCTCACTCTCGGGTATCATTGAGTATTGTGCCCCATCCCAAGGCGAGAGCTTAGGGTTTACCTTCAGAACCCAGTCTGTTGAGGCCTGATCCATGCATGTGATCAGTCCCCAGCCAGGTTTGTGGGTGAAACCTTCAAATTTTGGTTTACCGCTCTCTAATCCGATGCCAATGATGGCATTAAGTTCCATCCCACTTCTGATAACGGAGTGAAGACCACCGTAAGTATTTTTAAAAGATGTGACGTCAGCATTGCTGCCGTCACTGTATTGTAGTCGTCGTGATGGTGGGTCATAATGACGTTTTCAAAATAAAACTGCACAAATAATTATAGCTTCGTTTATTCAACGGACAGCGTAACAGTGTCTTTACAGAGATCCGCACAGTCCGACGACTCGAGCAAGACTAACTCTCGGACTGTCGATCGCCCGTATTTATACTAAAATGACGACTGACATAAACAAGTCTAGTGACATCATAATTGTTGTATTAACAATGTATTTTGATCACTTCTTACTATAAATTGATTCTGTTACAAGCAATAACTAGTAAATCTAATAAATTATAATCCAATGTTCCTCTTTCGACGATTATGATTTTGTCTTATAAAGTCATCGCGCCGATATATATATATATAATATTAATTGAATTATTGATTAGGTTTCTAACATGTTATATACATGGCCTGTGAGTGAGTGCTATTAATACCGAAGTTATTAGTTTTTAAGTATATGGATCGTTAAACATTTACTTAAACAACGATGTTAACGACTATAACAACAACGAATAACATACCCCATATTAGAAATACTTTTTAGTTTTGTCTAATATACCTACTATATAAAATCAAATTTAATATTAATAACCACGAACTTCCTTTACTGATTATTGTTTTTAGAGACATAAGTTTAATACAAAATAATAAACAAACTTTGATTTGTTTTACTTTTATTTTTTAGAAACTTAAATTTTTTAATTTTGTTTTAAGCTATTTATCTGATGTGAATATTCTTTAATGGCAATGATATATTTATTGAATGAGTAAGTTTTATTATTATGTGGACATTTGCGATGACATCATTCATGTCACAATATTACATGAGCTGTGATATTAATTACGTCGCGAGTAATTAAGCTGATTACGGAAACTCGCTTGTAATTTGTTTTCAGAGTTTTTAATATCATTATTATAATTGTACATACTTAATCATATTACTTAAACATGCTTTATTATTGTTATTTATGGTAATTACGAAAAGAGAATGTAACTAACTATATTTTTAATTATTATGTTATAAGTGATCTATGGTATATGTTTTGATTTTGATATTTTATCTTTTTCGTATTTGTGAGAATATGCAATAAGAATATTTTTACACACAAAACTGCTCAAACTATAGTTTTACGAAAAAAATGTTTATCGATATAAATTTATCAATAAATTAATAATTGTATACATTTGACATAAAAATTTATGAGCGGTTTTAACTGTTTTACCAATTTTATTATTTTAGGGGTAATAAATACCTTAAAATACATTGATAACTAGGTTTTTAGCTATGGAAACCATAAGGCTCTAGTCTAGACTTGTCAGACTCGTCCAAATGATGGAGATAGAAGTCTACAATTCCTCACTCTGTTTTTATATACTACTACTTCGCCAACCCATTCGCTAAATTTCTACATTTAAAATATATAGGTACTATATTTGAAACGTCAAGTTGTTTTTCCCTTATCATAATCAAAACACAGATATATAATATTGCATTCTACAAACAATCCAGATATACATCTTATGTCCCTTCTAATGTACAATTAACTCCTTTGACAAGTGAGATGACATTGTGTGACATTATTAAACGAGCTGAGTTATGAATTTCATCTTGATTAATTTAGTTCACAATGGTATTTACATGAAATATGTTTATTCTGAATTTTCTAATCTGGATGTTGTTAGAGCATTTGAATATCATATTATCATGTTACAAATAATTGAATAATAATAATAAATAAGAAACCTTTTGTTTAAATATTATATTTAATTAGTAATTAAACTGATACTAAGTATGATTAACTATGTATACAAGACTTTTGAAAATATAAATCTGTCTAATAATTAGTACCTGTAGGATTCTAAACATTACATTCAAAACAATTTTAAAATATGTAACTTATATTACCACAAAAAAAAACCTATAAAAAGTACTAGAAATGAAAATAAATAAAAAGTAAATTTATCTCCGTTAAGTGACTCAAAAATGTCTAACTGACTTAAGTTAATAATTATTTTGTAACCTGCACAAAAAGGAACCTCGGTTTAAAATAATATAAAATATTCATTAATTCAAATGTTATGTTACGTATTACGATTTTTTTTAAACACGGTCAGGTAGAAATCTAGACGTATTTCCATAACACGTAAACAAATACATAAACATACAGATACCTTATTTCTAAAAATATTGCTTATGTGTTTCACGAACTTGAGACTAAGAAATTACTTTTGCTACGACGTGGGTAAAGCTTAGAGCAAATAATGGAAAAAAGATAAAAAAGTATATAAAAAAATATGAACTAAGACATGTAAATTCCAATGTATTTACCATTTAATAAATAAATAAATATTACTAACAATACGTAAACACCTAAAATATCATCCCTAACAACCTAGAAGCAGGACATTCCTCAACTGTGCAGTTCTCAAGGTACTTGCTACCCTGGAACACCAAGATAGCTACTGTTCTCTTAAGAAGTAGTTGCTTACATGAGAGTAACTCCAAGATAATATGATTACTACAAAAATAGTGGAGAAACTACTTAAATAGTATAGTAGAATAATCTACACGTGACTTCTATATCCCATAAATGTTACAAATTTATTCGCCTAGCTAATGAAAAGTATTTGTTTGAAGTTTTTGTAGGGTCTCTTTTAGACTATAAATAAAATCCTTTCAATTTATTTTATTTGAAAAACTACGTGATTTGTCGGATCGCCATAACGCAGCGTTGATTTTATTTTAAAACACCAGTCTAGTGCTTCAGAACATGGTGGTATATTCTAAGGTTCTATGGTACTACTTCAAAATGTATAACCAACTCTGATTAAATAAAAAATTCGTCATTGAAATATTTAAAGATGTACAACTTCTACATAAATAAACCACCATACAATACTCCTTATCAAACTGAATTAATCACATTCATTTACGATTCATATTTAAGTAAATTTGTGAAAGTGGCTGTAGTAAATAGTTATTTGATAAGATATATATTACTTAGGATACTGGTTCGCTCGCAAAGACATCTTAAGCTCACTTCGATATCTGGGCATTCGCAGTCGATATATTAAACCGCTTGGTCTGCTCTCATACTGATTATATGTTGTAATGCCTTCATGCTTCTTTTTTTTTAAAGCAATTTGTTTTTTAAATTTGCTTGGATGTACGTGTACACACATACACACTCACTTAATATCAGATACTAATCATAATAATGGTTTAATCTATATATATAAAAGAAAGTCGTGTTAGTTACACCACTTATAACTCAAGAACGGCTGTACCGATTTAGCTGAAAATTGGCAGGGAGGTAGTTTAGAGCCAGGAGAAGGACATAGGATACTTTTTATCCCGTTCGACAGTATTCCCGTGTGACTTGCCATGAAACGTCAGTAACGTGGTATAAAAACAAAAAGAATCAGACTTGGAATAACAAAACGCAAATCACAGCTATGTAATTGACGTATAATGACAGCTATGTAATGAAGTATGGATGACAATTAGATATTGTAAGAAATCAATAATAAAACTATTTCTATTAAATTAATAATTAACAATTATAATGTAATGATAGTGCCAGTATAGTATATGCGTTAAATCTTCAAATTATTGAAGAACCAACGTGTAATATTGCAAAACACTCAGCAATGGCCACCTCAGTTTTAGCGGTTTCGAAAATCATCATCTGGGACGAATGCACAATGGCGCATAAACCTGCATTAGAAGCACTTAACCGAACATTAAAAGATTTACGCAATGACTCAATATGTTTTGGAGGAGCAATAATTTTACTGTCTGGCGATTTCCGCCAAATACTTCCAGTAATTCCAAGATCTACGGCTGCCAACGAAAAAAACGCTTGCCTCAAATCGTCAAATCTATGGCGCTATGTGAAGAAACTGCAACTGACAACAAACATGAGAGTTACATAGGTTGATGATACATCTGCAGAATATTTCTCGGAGCAATTGCTGACTATCGGTAATGGTCAAGTACCTGTCGATGAATCGAGCGGATTAATATCATTTCCAAATAATTTCTGTAATTTTGTCTCATCAAAAGACGAACTTATCAACAATGTAATTCCAGAAATTATTTCTAACTACAAAAATAATGAATGGTTGAGTGAGCGAGCAATTTTAGCGGCTAAGAATAAAGATGTAGATGACCTAAACTACATAATTCAAAATAAGATCATTGGAACAATGCATTTATTCTAATCTATTGACTGCGTCACAAATGAAGATGAAGCCACCAACTATCCAATTGAATTTTTAAACTCTTTGGACGTGCCTGGCTTACCACCGTACAATTTACGCCTAAAGGTTGGCTCCGTAGTAATCATGCTTCGAAACATAAACCAACCAAAACTGTGCAACGGTACGCCTTTGGTGGTTAGAAAATTGATGAACAATGTAATTTACGCTACGATAATGATAGTAAAATCCAAAGGTGAGGAAGTTCTCATTCCGAGGATACCGATGATCCTAACCGATATGCCGTTTGAATTTAAAAGACTTCAATTTCCGATACGTCCTGCATTTGCCATGACCATCAACAAATCACAAGGCCAATCCTTAAAAGTTTGTCTATTAAATCTAGAACATTCATGTTTTTCCCATGGTCAATTATACGTGGCATGTTCACGGGTCGGAAGACCATCTGCGTTGTTTGTTTTTGCGCCTGATAATAAAACAAAAAATGTCGTGTAAGGTACTTAAATGAAGAGCAACCCATGTACTAAAATACAGAAATAATTATGGATGATTAATGTAGGTATTTTTTTTTTGTATTTTTTCCAATTAGAAAATAAATCTGCTTATTTATTGCCATTAAGGCGGAACAAAGTTTTCCGGGTCAGCTAGTTATTTATAATCCCAAACGGTTCAGTTTAATTGAAGACTGTTTAAATAAATATATTTATCAAAATAAAGTCAATTCAAGAAGTATTGTTTGTCACACAAAATTAACACTAGAAACAAAAATAAACTTGCTATGCCCAACTTGGCTCCGTATACCTTGAGAGTCAATTGTATACATTTTTAGAATATAGTCTTAAATTGTTCTTTAAATAAATTAAAATAATGCATTAATCAATATCTTTTTATAGTTTTAAGGGTTATACCATTGAATTGATTGTATTTTAGTGATTAATACTCTATGTAACTTGTGTAACTCTTTTTGGATAAACTAGCTGCATCACATCGTTCCCTATAAAGTCACTACTTGTAGTGTTAGGGGGTCCAGGAAGTTGCCCCCTCCTCCCCCCCAAGTAGATAGTCAAAAAAAATAAATAAATACAATATCGAAATCGTCCGTAAGAGTATTTGTGAACATTACAATATGGCCTCAAAAACTTTATTTGTTGAACACGCAACGCGTTGTAAGTAAGCTACTAACACTCAACATTCTCTATCTCTCCGTGAACCGTGGACTTTAAGTTTATTTAATAATTAATCAAAGGAAATTTATTATTACATCCAGAGTTGATGCTAAGCACCCCTATTCTTAAAACTTTGTTAAAAATTTGCTGTCTATCTATCCGTCTGTCTCAATGAGGCTGTATCTCATGAATCATGATAGCTTCACAGCTGAAATTTGCACAGATGATGTATTCTCTGGCCACTATAACAATAATTACTTAAAAAAAAACAAAATAATTATTAGAGGGGGTCCAACTAACAAAAGTTTACTTTTTGCTTCATTTTAATAACGGCAACAGATTGAAGTTTGAAATATCCAATAAAATTTAGTTATATATTCGCTTAGAAAATACATAAATTAAATCAAAATAAATTAAGCTTTGTTTTGGATTATGTGTCAGTATCGCGAGATATGGTCCTTTTAAATGTAGTTGAGGATTTCTGTACGTGGACGGGCGGATTGAGAACAAAACCAAGTATGCTTTAGTCTATGCATGGGTACACGAAATACAAACGGTAAGGTATGCCTCTTACGATCCAGGTTTTATAATAGGCGGTCAGTGCGTTAGTACGTTTGCGGAAGCAGATCCGTTTAAATTTTTAGATAAAAAAATAGATTATCAAAGCCGTACTCCATTTTTGGATGTATTGTCGATAGCTTTTTAAAAAATCTCAAAAAGGTAGACAACTAACCAATAAGTAACGTCAAAAAAGCTTGGCTATACGAAATTTTTTTAACCTCACGTCTTAATTGGCCTTTCCTCGTCATTACATAGTATAAAGCAAAGTCGCTTTCCACGTCTGTCCCTATGTCTGTATGTATGCTTAGATTTTGATGCACTTTTTTATATGTCAAGTTATTTTATTAGAAAACCACTGATAATTTCAAGATTTCTAACGCGAAGTCTTACCGCGAAACACTTATTAGTAGAGTCTAGGTTACTTCTAAGTATGGGGTTAATCCTCGCTATAAGGTATTAAAAATCATACGGGAAGCGGTTAGTCTTTCAGTAGCAAGAGCGCGGAAGTTTATAATAACCACCAAACGATCTGCGGAATTCGTAAAAAAGGCTACTCCAAAAAATCAAAAGCCAAGCCTTATTAAATTTGAGGCGCGGTTCCTGATTGGACTCTCTTGATGGACACGTATGAAAAGCATTACAAAATGCCTGGGGACTTTGATGTTTCGTCATCCAAACCGGACTTTTCCTGTATTCTAAACATCTAAGGGGCTTAATACTTATAGAGCTTACTGTTCAATGGGAAACAAACTTCCCGAAGGATCACACATTTAAGCTTAATAAATATTATGAACTGAACAACGAACTGTCCAGAAATAAATTTATAGTTAGTTTATACGCGGTAGAGGTGGGAGCGAGAGGTACTCGTATAACAGCAAAATCTCTCTATAACCTATTTAAAGCCTTTCTAGAACTAACACCGGTTCGTTTCTAGAACGTATTTGATTTCGAAGGCGGCATTAGTAGGTTCATTCCAAATTTGATTAGATAGGGAAAGGACTGTGGATAGTGGAGGCGAGCATGTATGTGCATCATAAAAGGGCCCTTTTAACCTATACCTGGGTCGCAAGTCCCAGGCACTATTTGCACTCTTCTACATGCAACGCAATGGGCCTGGCATCCGCACCATGAATCCATGGAATGCTAAGAAGCTTAGTCTAATATACCTTAAATATTTACTTCCAAATATTTAATATTTAATTGATTCCAACTAGCGTCATAAGTTTTCTTTAATATTTTCTAAAATTTATCAGATAATTAACAAGATCAAAAGACCTATAGTTGGTTTTGTCCAATAAATTCAATGTATTATTCTTAGTAATAGGCATTAAGTCAAGCATTATATCCGGAAGATAGATAGATAGATAGAAGGTACTTGTATCTTTCGCAACGATGTCGAGGGTTTGAATCCCTGCCCGTATTGGTTTGTTTTTCATTTATAAATAATCAAAAGTATCTTGTTCACAAAAAGTGTATCGAATCCAATACATCCAGTCAAAAATATATATATAATTTTGCATATATTTAAAATTTATACTATTTCATGTCAAGAAAAACAAAATCAATAAATTTGTTACATATCATGATACAAAGGATTTTCAACATCAATGCTTAAAAAATACAAAAGGCATGTACATATTTTCCGTACATCCACATATTTTCTAAACTAGATTTGCGTTTAAATTGATAATACTGCTAACATCCGTAGCTAAATTGAATACTCAATAGTTATTGAGTCGTATGTGAGTGAGTTGGTATCGTGCATTTAAAAGGTTTCACAATCATTCTGCAACTAGATATTTATATGGAATACAGTTTATTTCACTACGTCGTGATAAAAAAATAATTTTGTATTATCACCTGATGTATTGCAAAAGTTTAAATAGCTGTCATCTATGATATTATTTTAATTTGATAATAATTCACCTAAACTGATTGCCAATGTTAGCTAAAAATCATAACAATATTAATATATTGTGAAAATATAGTGAATCTTATATATTTTTTGCTTAATCATAGATATCGGACTAAATAAGCAAGGACGAGTATTTAAATTTACATTTATTTTATATTAAAATATACTTAAATCTCTTGACTGTAATCTACCAAGTTCGATCAAATTCTAAATCCTTCAGTCGATGCATATATCCGAACTGAAAGTCGTTTACATGACTGTGCCAATTTTGAAGGTAGATTTTATCATTTTCAGCGTGATATGGACTGGACTTACAGATAAGAATTTGTATGTTGAAATTGAAACGGTTGCTTTACGTTATTTGCATATAAAAAGAAATAATATGTCTGAATTATGATAATTTTAAAATTGCTAAATTTAAATTGCAAACATTCTTATTTCTAATTATATTAAATATGTACAAAATAGTTTTTATATCGTTCTATGTCGTATTCAATATTTATTTCCCTTGATTGCTTTTATGATACTAATAATAAAAAAATATGTGTGTGTGTATTAGTGTACACATGTAAGAAGTGAAACTTCTTTATGACATAATTTTATGAAAAATGATTCACTAATTACAACTTTACAGGAATGGCTAATTAAGCTAAATTAGATAAAGTTTAAGCAAAAATAAAGATGGCGCGTATCAGAAAAACGTTACAATATTTTGACATTGCTATAAAATTTCTCCCATCTGTCGATAAAAAAGTTTCACTTCAAATATGGCGCGTAACGGAAAAATGTGACTTAGAAATAAAGATGGCGCGTAACAGAAAAACGTTACAATATTTTGACATTGCTATAAAATTTCTCCCATCTATCGATAAAAAAGTTTCACTTCAAATATGGCGCGTAACGGAAAAATGTAACTTAGAAATAAAGATGGCGCGTAACAGAAAAACGTCATAATTTTTTGACATTGCTATAAAATTTTATCCCATCTGTCGATAAAGAAGTTTCACTTCAAAAAGATGGCGCGTAACGGAAAAATGTGACGCGTAACGAAAAATGTTACACAATTTTTTTTCCAACCCCGATAAAGAAGTTTCACTTCAAAAAAGGTTGCAATCTATCTTTTTTTAGTATCGGTGTATTTGTCACGACTTCTTAAATTGAAATTTTCAAATGGTTTGCTATATATTCAGAACTTAGTCAAATTCGTATTTAAAATTAACCTATTTCATTTGCAATACAAATTATATTATCGGATGGACGTTAAGATAACTTTTTTTTATTTGGTTTTTTTTTTTATCATTGGAAATATATATGGCGTGTTTTATATGCTAACCAACCAATATTCAGCAACACAAAAAATATATACTCGATATATTAATACAGAGAATATTATATAAGAATTACTGAAGTTATGAGGTGACAAAGTTGACTTTAAAATATTACATGAGCTATGATATTAATTACGATGAGAGTATTTTTTAAGTTCTATTATTTACTTGCTGTCACCCGCGACTTCGTCTGCATAAAAAAGTTTCTTTGCTAGCAGCGATAGCAGTTTTATTTTTTACGTCAAGTACTTGCACAGGAAGTATTTTTTGTGTGTGAAATGTGAACTGGATAAAAGATGGTCTATATTTGTTTTCTTGCTTAGCAATTTTGTATACATTTGATAATTTTGTATTCAATTTCACGTATTTCTTCAACTTCCCACTGTAAAAAGTAGCCTATGTCCTTTCTCAATGTCATATCTATATTTATTCCAAATTCCATCAAAATCGGTGCAGTGGCTTAAGCGTGAAAGCCTAACAGACAGACATAGCTACTTTCGAATTTATAATATTAGTAGGGATTAATGAAGAATTTCAATATTATAATTTTGTATATTAAATCAACTTTATACCTCTTCTGGTTTATAATGTAAGATTCACCAGCTTTATGCTTTATGCTTCACGTCCTCGTTTTTAATTTAATTCAAATGAAGGTTAGATAAAAATCTACATTTTGGTTTTGTGGTTTCAACATTTCAAATTTCTGACAATGTTCAAGAAAGAGTATTATTATTATATTTAAATTTTTAAGACCAAGGATTAAACAATGTCTGTCTGTCAATGTCAATGTATAGCGAACTAAACTAGAATATTAAATTGTATACAAATACATGTGGCATAACATTTTATTTAGGGGTATGATTTTATTTAGGTGTCTTTTACCGCACATCAAGGAAAGTAATATAGAGTCTATAATAAAACCAATTTTGTAAAATAAAATAATATAAAATAAGTACACTACCCACGTATGACTTCCCGATCTTTCCAAGAACTAATAGTGTTGTGAAAGGAAAATATATCTATTGTTAAGACTTGTTTCAGTAATACACAGTACTTGCACTTCAATGTTTAATATCCAACCATTTGTAATAGAATGGGCGAGAGCAGCCCTTACAACTCGTTTTATAATATTTTGACACAATAATATTTAGGTGAGGGTAATTTACAATTTCATAACCAACTTACAGATGATATTATTTATACCTTATAATAAGTTCTAATAATTAATAAAAGATTAAACATTATGTTAAAATATTCTATGCTTCTAATTCTTAAAACATTTAACAGTAAATACTAAATAATATTCCATAATTAATTATGTAGGTGGCGCTACTGTTGAAACTTATGAACTAAAACATGTAAATTCCAATGTATTTACCATTTAAATTATTATAAATAAATATGACTAACACTCGGCCTTTCCTGATTTGTAATCTTACGACCTCGTAATTGTATCATTAATTTCTTTAATTACCAACCATCATATATTAAATTACTAATTTCTAATTTAATAAACATTCTGGAAACCAGTAGACCAAATGGTCATCTGAATTCAGGATCTTACAATGTTATAGAGAAAAACAAATTATTAAAAAAAATACAATGCATCAAGAAAAAACATCCAATTATACTTTTAATGTGCGAAATTACATAACATTTATACAACATATAACTTTACTATCGGCCGTTTTGACATCTTATTACGTCCTCGTAATATAATTATATTTTTTATCATAAATACTCGTTAATATAATAATAATATATAAAAATAATAATATATATTAATAACATATAATAATAATCGTTTTTATCATAAATACTTGTTCTCTTTGCACCGGACAAACCAGGCTGCTTACAAAAAGCCATATCAACGGACATGCCGTTATGATCATAATAATAATATATAATAATAATAATAATATATAATAATCATAATAATATATAATAATAATAGTTTTTATCATAAATACTTGTTCTCTTTGCACCGGACAAACCAGGCTGCTTATAAAAAAGCCAGATCAACGGACATGCCGATATGATCTGGTGCCCATGGACACACATCATCAACATGGGATAAATCTCATTTTTACTATTACCATACCACGGGACATGCCCATTGATGGTATTTCTTATACTTTCACTACTACCACCGGAACACACCAGTATGGTAGTTTATTCTTATTATTTTTATACCACGGGACATGCCCATTGATGGTAATTCTTATACTTTCACTACTACCACCGGAACACACCAGTATGGTAGTTTATTCTTATTATTTTTATACCACGGGACATGCCCATTGATGGTAATTCTTATACTTTCACTACTACCACCGGAACACACCAGTATGGTAGTTTATTCTTATTATTTTTATACCACGGGACATGCCCATTGATGGTAATTCTTATACTTTCACTACTACCACCGGAACACACCAGTATGGTAGTTTATTCTTATTATTTTTATACCACGGGACATGCCCATTGATGGTAATTCTTATACTTTCACTACTACCACCGGAACACACCAGTATGGTAGTTTATTCTTATTATTTTTATACCCCGGGACATGCCCATTGATGGTACTTCTTATACTTTTACTTACCACTTACTTACCACGGGACACACCTACATGGTATTTCATACTTACCTTTACCATTGGATACACCAACATGGCATCAATGTCTTATTTTTACTACGGGACAAACATGTTATTACGTTATCATTTTTACACCAACATGGTACTTTACATTTATTTTTACCACGTAACACACCAACTAGGTACACACCAAATTTTTCAATAATTTACTTATTAATATCATTGTTATGAACATATATTTAATTTTAACTTTTTAAAACTCCTTCTAAGCAAATAAATCTTTAACTAATAATAGCAAAAACCAAGCTCATTTTGTTCGGCTATATTAATGATCAGACTACAGAGATATATGACTTTGAAATTCATACTATGCATGGGTTTTGTTGGAAGTAGCAGGTTGTTTTTACTTTGTATTACGTTTGTATTGTTATATTTGTTTAGTTTCTTTATAGTTTTTTAAATAAATATGAATTTTAAATGATGTGGTATCTTATCGAAACAGTTTTAAATTTTACATCTTAAGAAAATGTCCATTCACACGAATTTAGAGAATTTAAATACTTTAACGGTAGTTAATGAAGAAGCTACATTTATTTATTAACCATAACACGATTCAAAATTCACGACAATTGTAATATTTATATATATTTCTCTATATTACTCTGGAATGACCTACCGTTGGAAATTCAAACTTCTAAATTTTCAAAAATCGTTTGAAGCAATATATATTTTTATCATAAGTATGTATACCATATATTATATAGGTTATCTATTTTATTCCATTTATTTATATATACGGATATATGTATGTATATGTATGTGCGTATGTGTATATTTATATATAATCATTATTATTTAATAACTTATATAATTAAAAACGATAGTTTTTATTTTTATTGTGTCCTTGTGTATAAATTCTTATTCTCGTTGTAGTATGCTTGCACTATCCTATGATTTTGCAAATATTCCTTACTCATCAAGGGTTGTCTGTAAGAGATCGCTTTTAAGCGATAAGACCGCCTTTGAACAAAAATTTCTTACTGTATCAACATCCTACTACTGTAATTTCTTGTAATAATTGTATGTGCAATAAGTTTTTAGAATAAAATAAATAAAATAAATATTTCTTTTTATTTAAGAAATTGTAATATATTGTTAGGGGTCGAGGTTACTTCTAGATAATTAGTAGGCATCAAGTGCTTTAGCATTAAGTCCGCCAATTGTATAAATTTCTTTGTATAATAAAGATTTTATAAAGAAATAAAAATAAATATTTTTTTTTTTACATTTTTACTTTCTTTATTTACTCTGTCCGTATCAATATTGAAAATATTCTTAACTAAAAAAAAAAAAAAATATCATTAGTGGGAATAAAACATTTTTATAGTCCTCTTTTTTATTTTGAAGATGTAACGATACTTTTCATACAATTGGAGAACATTATAAAACCAAGCATATTTCCTTAGAAGTTCACTATTTATATTATTATTTCCAATTGTTCTAATTTGCACTAAATCAATAACTAATGATTAACTATTTTATTTATGAAGCATTAAAACGTAAGTCAATTAAATTTTTAATCACTTGTTATAAAAGTGTTATTAATTTTATTCAGAGTTTGAAATCGTAATTTTGTACATTGTATACCTACATCTAGTTTACTATATAATCGAAACAATGAATGATACAATTATTCAAAACGTATTTTATTTTTTGTTTTATTATTATCTACAGTATAAATTATTTAATAGAATTCAACTGCATTAAATTTTACAAACGTTATACTGAAAATAATACGATTCTTGGAAATTTAGGGGGTTGGGGCTTGGGGTTTAGGAGGTCGAGGCATATATAATATTACTTCTTATACCCTAAGGTACGACAATATATATTCCTTGCTAATTTTCTTATGTTTGTCTTGTCTAGAGTTCAAGTTACCAGAGTCTTTAAGTCTAACGTGTTTATGTTTCATATTGCTAATAAGAATATTTAGGAGGCATGTTTTATAATAATTCTATTTTTAAGTAATAAACAGTCATAACCTAGAAAATTATATATTTTTTTTAAAGTTCATCAATTTGAAATACCTAATTTGAACTGTCTGAACTGTCAATTATGGTATATTGTTTAGGTATGCAATTATTTCTTGTTAAGTAAAACTTTTACTGTAGATTTATATAATTCCTCGATTTGACAGTTCAAAAACGCGTGTAAAATAATTCATCGTAGTTATTTCTTTTCTTCTTTAACATACTATCGGAAATTAAATAATCGAGTGCCACGCATATCGTTTAAAGTTTTTTTTTTAACAGGGATTTAGAAGACCTAATTGCTTGCTTTATTTTTTTTACAATTTAATACGAAATGTACGCGTTTATTGGTGTAGTTTAAAATCGATCTAAATTTTAAACTTATATTATCATCATTCTGAAATAATTTATCGATTCTAACGAATTTATTTCGGAATACCTATTGCGTTTTACCTTTTCAATAATCGATTCAAAATTTAAGATCATAAATTCGTACAGATACCTACTACTGAGAACTTAACACTCAGTAAATAATTTGAACGGTCAAATAAAAGATAATAGAAATATGTTTTAGTAATAAATACCAGTATTATTGCTTCATATTCATACGCGTTATTATTGAATTAGTCTGTTAGTTCGGGATTATATTTAGACAGTACCGGTTCAGATTTTAAACGTTTTTAAACTTTATTTTTACCCACCTAAAAAAAAATGGTTTTTTAAAGCAAATTTGATTTATGAAAGTACCCAATAAAACTTCTCAAAACAGATATTATTGGGTTCCATAAAATTTAATTTCTCCACTTGATATGGCATAACCCTATCCTCGTGGATAACCAAATATCCAACTTGGTTTTAAAAACGAACGTCTATCGAAACCTGATGCTAAACTTACAAATTCAAAATTAAATATAAATATTTTAAGATCTATGGAGTAGTTTTAGCAAAACAAAATAAAATATAGTTGCAGAAGTAATAAAATAATATCGTGAATTCAAATCTTTACCTATTTAATAAATGTAAACATATCTAAATCTACCCCTTATATCGTCAAAGCATTGGCAAAATATTTCTATACGGTCCTCAAGGCCATTTAGATCTGACCCTACAAAATTTATGGAGTGTAATATTTACCGAGTCATATTTATTTAAGTCTATCTATAAGATATTCTAGAATTTTAATTTCTCTGAAAGGAGACAAGTCTACATTTTAATCTGTATAAATTAAAATTTGTACTTCATCTATTCATATTGTGTAAATATATACTATAAGGAACTACTTACTATTTACTATCTTAAACAAAAGGATCATTACGATTTGAAAATAGTTTTATGATGTTAAGTGCTACTTTAAAAAAAATATATATATAAATATCTAACGTTATTCCTTTTCTTTTTGTTTAATATTGGGTTTTATATTTTAATCATTTACAACTGAATATACTCTTTTTTTTAAGAAATCGTTCTTTAAATAACCTACATACATTTTGTAAACCGAATATTACCCGTTCATTGAGAGTGTTCACTTCTATGTCATATATAAAGACATTAAAGCCTAAATCGTAATCTAAAATACTAACATTACTTTTATATTGCAAGTCTCAAAGTCTCAACTACCGCGTCAGTTATATCTATACTTATATTGTCAAAAACATAATATTTCGAATCCATATGCTTTAATACGTATATCTGAATAATCTCCTGGTCGTGTGTGTGTGATGTAGATGTATGTTATTATTTTCAGTTTGATATCGTAGCAATGTAATGCCTATATAGATAAGATTTCCACTTGAATAGGATACTATAGAATTAACTATAAGTCTATTATAGGTCTGGATAATTGTAGTTTCCACAGATTACGCGAAAAGCGACCTACACGCGGGCGGAGCCGCGGCCTACAGCTAGTAACTTAATAAAAGCAAAGAAAAAAAAAATCGTGTCTCTAACCTACAACTGGGTCTTAAAAGCTTTGAAAGTTGGTATACGTAGTAAAAATAATATTATAAATCACATGGTCACTTAATTATGCAAAACTTTTCTAGGGCTAGTTTCTTATAATAAAGTTTTGTCTGTCACCTTGTCGTTGTATTCAGGTCCATCGTTGTATAGTGCTGCTTGCTTGCACTCAGGACTTACGATCAGGAAGAAAGTACTTGGTCGACCTCTTCTTCCAGTAGCTGTAGGTGATGTTGATATGTAGTTGATGTTCATAATACAGCAACGAATTCCCTTCCAGATTAGCAGTCAAGTAGTAGTTTAGAGTTTGCAATCTCCGACGTATGTCTTCACCAAAGGCTCCAAGCGATGTAAACATGTATGGAGAGATATTGTATTAGTAACACTGTAAATTATTGATAAATATTCAGGCTCCTATTGTATTTCGCTTATGATTGAACTTTAACAGAATATGATTAATAGTGGATATGATATATATGATAAATAGAATTTAATAGTAGTACTATTAACTTCAAGCTACAAAGTTATTAATATTCTATATTGAGCATGCTGCCGTATAACCAGCTAAATAATCAGTATGTTAAGCAGATGGCAAAACGTGGGTATTAAGAAAAAAAAAAAAATAATAAAAAATTTACGCACTTGCAATATTATTTTAAATCTAAAACTCCTTATCGCTCGAGGATACTACAGCAGCACTCGGAGAAGGCCCAAATAGTAACTTTAACGTCGTCTCTTATTTTCGTGGCTTTTCAACGGCAGTGGCAGCACTCCATCTTCATCAGCATTCTTAGACGTAACTTTAACGTCGTCTCTTATTTTTGTGGCTTTTCAACGGCAGTGGCAGCACTCCGTCTTCATCAGCATTCTTGGACAGGATATCTTGCGAACGGTGTATATCGACACGTGGCGCGTAATATTACAGCGGTCGAACACTTCTGACTTGTTAAGACTTGTTTCAGTAATACACAGTACTTGCACTTCAATGTTTAATATCCAACCATTTGTAATAGAATGGGCGAGAGCAGCCCTTACAACTCGTTTTATAATATTTTGACACAATAATATTTAGGTGAGGGTAATTTACAATTTCATAACCAACTTACAGATGATATTATTTATACCTTATAATAAGTTCTAATAATTAATAAAAGATTAAACATTATGTTAAAATATTCTATGCTTCTAATTCTTAAAACATTTAACAGTAAATACTAAATAATATTCCATAATTAATTATGTAGGTGGCGCTACTGTTGAAACTTATGAACTAAAACATGTAAATTCCAATGTATTTACCATTTAAATTATTATAAATAAATATGACTAACACTATACATATAATAAAATTGTAAATGATCAAAAACTATACATGGAAAATATTTAAAAAAAACCCTGATGGTTTTTTTTAAGAACAAGAGAACCAAAAAACGTGGTTAGTCTGTATGTTTGTATATTTGTGCACGCTAATCAGAAACAGTTTAACCAATTTGAATGCAGTTTTCGGAAATATATTATAATATTCTTTATTTAACATTTAGTGATTATTTCATCTAAATCAGTTAAGAAATAAAAAAGTTATGTCAATTTATGTCAATCACGTAAAAGGTACCATGCAAATCTTATTCTATTCATGTAATAAATCTGTAGAGGAGCAGTCTTTTTACAATAAAAATATTTAAAAAAAATATACCAGAATATGAAGTGATAACTAACAAAATCCATTTTCACCATTTTTAAATTTTTTGTCTGTTTAGCTGTTTTCTTTTAGTTGTGTACGCTTCACAGAAAAAAATAAGGCTAATGTTAGCGAACTTTTACACATAGAAGTTTAGCGTCACTCTGAACATTCATTTTTTAACTTTTATTACACTCACTCACTTACTCTTCACTTTATCTAAATACTAGCATATATATGTGTATATGTAAAGTGCTCCAGAAATCTATGTTATACATATAATATGATTGTAACTGATCGCTGTGTGTTAATGGAAAATATTTTCAAAACTTCGTAATGGGGGACTTTAAATCAAGAGAACCGAAAACATTTTTTTTTATTTTGTCTGTTCTTTTTTTATTTTTTTTTATTTTGTCTGTATGTTTGTGCACTCTTATCTCAGAAACGGATTAATCGACGGGAATGTATTATCATGGGATTCACTTTACATTTTGTTTATTCTTTAACAATCGGTTAACAAGAAAGCAGTTAATAATCGAAAATAAGTTTTCGTACCATTGCTACTTACCAATGGTTAAACATTAAATTAAATAAATATATACTAGAAATACTCCTATACGCAAAAAGTATTTGATTGAGATTGATGAAACTTTAAAAGTTTATAGTTTTTACATACTTTGGTAAGTACAAAGAGTACGTTTTATCAAATCGATATCTACGCGGACAAAGCCGCAGGCACAGCTAGTCTGTCAATATAATTGAATCAATTAACAATCATTTGTGCTGTTACCTGCGTTTTTGTTAATTTTATTACATAATACCTTAAAAAAATTAGCAAATTGTATCAATAAATCAGGGTAACTATGTTTGTGCGTGTAGAAGAATAGAAAAGACATGGATTCGGATCATAGAAACAAGTATAACTAGCTGAAATCTAAAAAATATTTATTTTATAAAAGTGCTTTTATTATTTATTTAATCCAATTTAATGTTATTTTGGATAATTTAGATTATTCTTTACTCGGTCCAGAAATAAAAAAATATATATTCCTATATTTTTAAAAGTACACTTTTTTGTAATATTCACCTTTTTTCTACTACTGAAATTAATTTTGCTTTTGGCTTAAATTAAACATAATGCTATTTGCACCCCATAATGGATTATTAATTAATTAGCATACCAGTAATTTTGCCAAAGAAGAATTATATATACAATTGAAGTTTCTAATTTCGTAACAAACCATGAAATGAAACCTGTGCAAGAGCTTACCGCCTTTTTTATATACAAATATGCAATAATAATGAAATTATAGTGCAAGTGATATTACATGTATAAATTTTCATACTCTTTGCTGATTTATTTTAATAATATTGAAGTATACATATACGATACAACGAATGCATTTACAATGAAAAATTCATCAGTCAATAAATTTAAATTAGTTAATAATTAATAAGATTAATAAATAAGCTTAATCGCGATGTTATATTATGTAAAACAACATTATTTTACTATCCCAATAATTCGTTTTTTTCTAACACAATTTATATTTGTTTGATTTTGAATATAACTATTTTTAATAATAAAAATGTATCTGTTATTAAAAATTCCAAATAAAAAGATTCAAACATAAAATAAAGTAAAAATTTCAAAACAATATCAAAATTAAAGTAAGAATTTCAAAACAATACACATAATAAAAAACATCGAATTTTTGCTCCAATGGGATATTTATTTATATACATATTATTATATTAATTTACTTTATAAAAGTTAGAAAATTCTATTATTTAATATGTAAATTAGGGATAAGGCAACTAGTATAGGGATACAGTAGAACGAATAATCCGTAACTTACCGCCTAACTTTGTAACCAAAAAAGTTAGACTACGACCTATAAACTAAAACTCGATTGTTGAGCTTTCGGATAATTTAATAGATTAATTATAAATTAAAAGCGTGTGTTGAGAACGAAATTAAAAGTGACTTTTAATATAAATTAATAATTTTTTATTTATATTTTTTCCCGTTAAAAATGAGTATGTAAGAGTAAGTATGAAAATAGCGCCCGTGACTGAAAAGCTGTCAAGAAACAGATTAGCGTGGTTCGAGCATGTTATGCGAAGGGATGAAAGCCATGTGACAAGGAGATTGTTAAAGATGAATGTGGATGGAAAGAAGAGGAGGGGAAGGCCGAAAAAAGTGTGGATGGACTGAGTAAAAGATGATATGCTGAAAAGGAGTGAATACTGAGATGAAGAATGATAGAGCTCAATGGAAGAAAATAACAAAAGCCGACCCCACATAGTGGGATAAGGGCAAGAGACAGAGAGAGATATTTTTGCCCGTTAAATCATAACAGTATACAATTTTGTGAATCGTTAATTAAAATTCACTAGAATTCAGTCAACATACTTAGATCAAAAAATTTAATAAATTATTTTTGTTAGTAATTTAAGTGATGAAGAACAAATAAATACTAATTCCAATTGCTCATAAGAAACATTTAAAGATTTTATAAATCTCCAGTTCTTATTTATAAATTTTATACAGATTAATAAAAGTTTATTTATACTCGATTTTTACCCATAACGATTTTTGATTATCGTTTCTACTTATATTTATTTTTTATGAATCGAGATGTAAGTAAAATGTTTTATATATTTGTGAAATAATTCTAGTTTCTTATAACCTGACTTTAATCTCGTAACCTTGCTACTTTGACAGCACACTCAAAATGTCCTGTCCTTTGACACATGAGACAACGCAATAGACTTGATGGAGGTTTATATAGCCACGGGGAAATTAGGTTACTACTTATCGATTTTGCTAGGTATCCATTAAATACGCAATTTTATGTAAATACCTTATATTTAAAAACCTATATTTAAAAACGCTAAATAATCATATTATCAGGACGGTACAATGTTATTTTGTGGCTACAAGATTGGATTTTCATGTATCACACAGATAATGGGAAAATTATATAAATGCTATCTCAGATGGTTTACCAAAATAGTAGCAGTAGAAGAAATTCTTAGAAACGAGATTTAGATGTGTTTATAATCTTGACACGTGTCAACAAACTAGTGGTAAGATGAAAATACAAGGCGAAATTCTCGAAGAACAATTTGATGAAAATTGTTTTTTAGCAAGCAAACGCTCAAACTTGTGTCCTCTGGGAAGAGAGGATTAAGGTTTGTTATAAATTTGAAATAAAATAATTATCACCGAAGTCAACTTCCGTATGCATGTTATATGAATAAATCCTTTCCAAAACCATTCAATTGATTATTAAAAATTCCTTGGGGTATTTATAACTTTTATATTTAAAATAAAGTATTGATAACATGTTTCTAATGTACAAGTTAGATAGATGAACGATTTTAATTTTATATATTTCATCAATTATTAATACATTTATAACAATAAATAGTGTAATAAAGTAAAATCACGGTTACATATTAAACATATTCAACATAAATGTCATTCGTATGTGTACCAAAGGTTTTTAAATATACAATTGGTAGTTGATAAATAATTGTATATTCTTATTCATTTTCAAAAAATGCCCAACAGCAGTTATTTCATAATAAATACAAACATACAGGGCACGTTGTAAGTGTAGTTATAGTTACGTCCTAACCGGTGACCTAGTTATTGCTTTCATATCGATATTGATAGTTTTTACAAAAATATTTAGATATTCATATTGTTGTAAAGGTGAATTCAATAACTTTTTTGTTGATAAACATCATATCGCCTATTTATTTAAATCTAAATGCATGGCATTTGTTTAGCTTCAAAATAAGAACATTATTATTTTAGAATGTGTACAGAAATATATTTTAATTTTATTTTTACGCAATTCGTAACGTAAACACAAAAAAGAAACACTGGATTAAAAAATGGCTACCTGTTTGTTTATAAAATAAAAATATTTATATTATCTAATCTAAATAAGCTGTTTCCTGCGACTCCGTGCCCATTCCATAGTTATACTTATTGAAGTCGTTGCATCGGGGGACCATCGCGTTGTACGTACTTTGGCGACGGTGTCTAATTTACAAAAATTTTGGAGAAGGACATAACCTATACGATTTGATATTGTTATTTCGTTATTTGCATTAGTGACCTACTTGCATTTTGAATTCTTCCATATTTAGCGGTCCCCCAATGCAACGACCTCAATAAGTACATAATAATATAATTTTTATCTTTTTTAGACCATTTTTGTATCGGGCGCTTATTATTTCTTTTTGTGCTTTTTAAAATTATTTTATATTTTTCTATGTTGTACTTGATGGACCTACGAATACACTAATTTCACTTGTTTAGGTTTTTACTATCAATATTGTATAAGAACCTTTCCCCAGCAACTAATAAATTTCATAAAAAATAATAAAAGCTCCATATCTTGGAGACGACTGCTTCCATTTCGACCAAACATAGCTAAAAACCATCTAAACAAACCAAGCTTTCGATTAAAAAAAACCGCATCCAAATCCGTCCCCGCGTTTGGCTGCTATGTTGCTACAAACACACAGACAGACACACAGATACACAGGTCAAACTTATAACAACTCTCCTTTTGCATTGCCGTCAACATGTTAAAGTTAACGGCAATGCATGAAAAGAACTATAAATATGTGAGCTCCCTTTTATATTTAAATTTTAAATAATAAAGAATATAAAAATTATAAACACGTGTAGGGCTCAAATTGTTACCTCTAGATCATATATTACTTTTATGCAATGAAACAGCATAATATAATATTTTGTAAGAGAATTAATATGAGTTGAAGATACGAATATATAAAAGTCGAACCAAAGTCGGGGCGGGTTTATATTTGATCGAGACTTCGTGCGAAGCGAAAGCAATTTGTATCTACCCACTCTTAATATTGTTTTTGATAGTTAGCTTGATAATTGTTGGTGTGATTTTCAAAACTGAATATTAATTTTCTTTTAGTCAAAGTTAGGTTATTGTGAAATATGTCTAAACAAAAAAACTAAACCTGCTTCTGAACCGTTTCAATATATCTTTAGGTTAATATTTATATTAATATTCGAAAAATACATATTGTAATTATTGGTTTAATAACAATGCATATAATTTCCTTTAAATGAATTATGGGATTCATACTCGTTAATCCTCAAACGCAAAAATAATATAATGCGGTATTTTTCATTTTCATGAGGATTTTCATTTTTTGGACAGCAAATGATTTAATTTTCTAGGTGTGGGTGCGAGGTCCAAGTTATAAAAAAAATTGTCACTTACTATTACCAGGGCCCTATTATCTCCTAAGGTATCGTGTGGTTTTCTTTACGGTAAAATGAGACCAATGCGGTTGTTGCCAGTCTATCTAATAGTGTGTGGAAAGGCGAGACAGAAAAATGTAACGGAGTCAAGTAATATGACGTACCTGCACGTCATATTACTTGACTCTATATAGTATAAACTATACGTAAAAATACGTAGTTATATTATACGAGTAGATAAGATTGTGGCTTTCTACTATCTGTTTTTGCATATTTTCCACTTCACTATATTTATGTTGCCGATTGCAATACCAATATCCTCATAATATTGTTACAAAATAGAATTATTTAATAATATATTTAGAAAAGTCTATTTAAGGCATAAGTGCCAATTTCCCTAAAACATCGTCTATTTATTATTATATAGATATTCCTCGCAATCTTAGTGCTGTAAAAAAATTACGTAAGCGGGAAATTTTGCCGTAGAAGAATTTTATATAACATTACTGTTCTGATGTCGTAATAAAGCGTGAAATTCAAGCCTATCTAAGAGAACACTGTGGCGTCGATTTGATAACAAGAAAACAATATAAAAGCTCGGTTTTTTCTAGGGATAACATTGTAGAACAAAAGATATTATTTAAACACATTGATTTATTCTATCCTCACGTATGCGTCGTAAATGCTATAAGCAATTTAAACATAAGATATTAAACTTTCGTGACCCATGATGATGACTATAATATCTACATATATATATATATATATATATATATATATATATATATATATATGTAGCATACGTTACCCAGCTATGTTAACGTATTTTTTTCATGGCGCGGGTTTTCCATGCTTCGAGCTCTTGAATAGAAACCCCGAATGGTTTCAAAACAAGTCAGGCAAAATTTCGATACATTTACAAGAACATAACTGGGTATATATGCATATATTTATTTGTTATTTTAACAATACTGATTGGTTTGAATATAAAACAATTTATTCCTTTTGTTATAAATAATAAGGCAGAAAAAATCTGTTTACATTAAAAAAAATTAGATTAAAAATTATACAATAATGTACCAAAAAATCATATAATAAGCAACATTGAATTTATTCGCCATACATGACGAAAACACTTAGCCTTGGTCTCTGAGCTAAATATTACTCGGTTAAGGCGGTATTTTAAAAGTAAGTTGAACTGTAAGCTTTGACATGCATTTACCCTGTTACTAATAAAAAATACTATGCAATGGTTATATCGTACTTAAACTATGAATAGTTAAATTCGGTTTAAGCTGTGAATAACGTAAGAATAATTTCTTACTAATAAACTCGGTATAACATTGTTATAACCATTCTATCATTATGTCAAATGCACAAAACGGCAACGTCGGAATTCATAAACAAACTTGCGAAAAAACAAAAATTTGTTTTTTTTGTGATATACTTTGTTACTTATACCATATTATATATACCATATATTAAAAGACAGGTAGCTATACCTCTATTATATTATTTTACTATGACAGCCAATAATTTGGCTACAAATGTTTCTATTGAACAGCATTCAGGTACTTGTATAAGTAAAAACAGCTTGGAAATAAATCCAGCTAGTAATAGTAGTATTAGTAGTAGTTTAAACTAGACATTAAGATAGTAGAGATATCCTCTAGCCAAATAATTAAGATATCAAATAATGATATTAATGATCATTATAGAAATACAAAAATTGTTAAAATAAATAATAAAAATCATAATATAAACTGTATAAACCTAGTGCATCAGAACATGCAGTGTATTAGAAGTAAGGAATTAGAAATTGAATTGTTTTTAAATACTTTTAATATTAATATTTTTTGTGTCACTGAGCATTGGCTTAAGAATGATGAATTAATATTTAATTTCAATAACCACCAGGTTGGTAGTTCGTTCAACAGAGTTCATTCCATACATGGTGGCTCGATAATTATTTTAAATAAAGAGATAAAATTCAAAGAACGCAAGGACATAGTGAGCCACTCTGTTGAGCGGACAACTGAACTTGCTTCAGTTGAATTAGAAGAGTTCATAATTGTAAATGTTTATAGGCCACCGTCATCTAACTTTGAACATTTTGAAAAGATTATGGATGAGGTATTGTTTAAACTATCACATTCTAGTAAAAAAGTAATCATTTGTGGAGACTTCAATATAATAATATTCAAAATAATAATATTCTTGAACAAAATTCAATAAGTATAAAGTTTTTAAATTTGTTCAAATCTTATAATCTTTTACACATGTTTATGGAGCCTACTAGAGTCACAACCACTAGTGCCACTTGTATTGATAACATTTTTACAAGTGTTATTCCAAATTTTAAATGTTTATTCAATACATTAGATTCTGACCACTATGGCCAATTTATTAAATTCAGTTGTATCAAGAGGGAAAAATCAAAACAGAAATTGAGTTTTATACCAATGACTGTAGAACGTATCAAACAAATTAAAAATGGTTTAGTACGCTATTTGCCCTTGATGAAAAATTCGAACCCCAATATTATGTATAATGACTTTTTTAGTACTTTCACTAATTAATTTCTAGAATATGTTGTTAATTCTTGATGGAACTACATTTTTGATTACGATTAAAAACACAATTTTTACTTGCTTGTACAAAGTTCCACTTTATTTAAATATGTGATACAATTTTATATGCGACCGGTTTCGTACATCATCATCAGGCGACTACAATTAATTAGAGTGTCGGTGGATAGGATCGGAAGTATTAATATCTACCTACATAACATAAAAATATATATAAACGTTACAATGTCTCTAAGGTTCAAATTAATGTCAATATACAAATATAATTATGTCAAAAGAATAAATAAATAAATAAATTTCTAGTTATTTAAATAAAATTAAATGTCATAACCGCCCCGTTGGTCGAGTGGTTAGCGCAGACGCCTAACGTGTCACGGCGCAATGGGGCTCGGATTCGATTCCCGGCGGAGACAGGCATTTATGTGACGAGCATAGATGTCTGTGTTTCTGGGTTTGGTCGTTTATTATATATATTCTCAGTATTTATATGTGTATTTCTATGTATTTGTATCGTTGTCTAACACCCTTAACACAAGCAAATAATTTGCTTACTTAGGGGTTAGATCAATGTGTGTAATTTGTCCTGATATTATTATTATTATCAAAATACAATAATAAGGGTGAATTGGACAGGTGGTCTTGTTCGTTTAGAAGTATTTCTGGTTTATCCTTATGCTTATTCACTTCAAGTGCTTCTAGGGAATTTAATTTAAATGTATGCAATAAAGGCAGAAAAAAAAATCCTACTATAGTGTAAAGGATTACATCGACGACGGTATGGCCTGGGAATGAATTGTATTATATTGCGAATAGCTAGTAATCTCCACCATTTGTTTTTTGTTGTAAATTACTTTTGCTTTATCGACCTTCTGCATCACACCGATTCCTTAGAAGTCACTACTTACGGTAGCATCGGAAGTCGGGTTGCCTTCCTCCCTCAAATATGGCGAAGGGGGTGATGGCTGGCTCTTGTGTTATGCTCGTGAACGGGTGCTGCTTGCGGTGACTGGCTGTGTGGCAGGCCGAAGATTTATATATATATATATTTTTTTCTGTTATTATTATTTTATTTTCGTTGCCTGAAATCATCAGGCTTCTATTCCGATTGATTCGTGATTGTTCTGGAGCACTATATTTTTTTACTCGCACAGGTGTTGATAGTAAAGTTAGGTCCGTATGATTCACTAAGCTCACTTTTATCAGATCCAACTTTTCCAGTTTGATGTAACACGTGAATAAGAACTAGACATTTTTAACGCGCGACTGACATACAAAAAATAAAATCCGGGAATTTTTATTGCAATGGTCGGGTAAAAGTCTCTTTCAGTTCAGCCAGATCATGGGTCTCCTTCTTAAGGCGAAATAAGACGTAGAGCACGAACTGGCCACACGAGGTCTCCTTTCAACTTTCCACTTTTGTATAAATTGTCGGAAAAAAAAAAATACAATTATGTATAATTTTATGAGTGTGAAATTTATCCGACTGTAATAATTTCTTTCATATTTAAAAAAATGTATAAATAATAAAAAAAATCGACATTTGGCTTCCTGTATGAAGAAATAGAAAATTTGTATGGCTTAGCTCTCGAAAAGATTATGGGATTGACGTTTTTTTGTGAGTATCTTTTATCAATTTTATATAAAGTCCTATCAATTTATTATATTTCACAAACTATGTAACTTTTCGATTCTAACATTAAAAAATATTTTGTAAAATCAGCCTAGCGTAGTGCATTAAAATGGCTATCTCTATTAACACTTAATAATTCTTTAATCCTATATTGTAAGCATTCTAAGATCTACTATAAGAATTATAATCATACAAGACTCCATGCTTTATGTTCCAGTAAATCTCTGAAAATAGCCCTAGCTCATCAGTATTCGTTAAGAATACCTATGAAATATATTGGTAGGATAGTGAAGCTTATAAGTGAAGTTTATGATCTGTGTGCATAAGCCGTCGATGTAATAAACCGCTCGCCCCGCATACATACTGATCATATTCAAAGCCTTAAATTTAGTCAAAATAAAGTAGAAAGATTATAATATAATGTTAAAAAAGCAACTATTTTAAACTGTAAAATTTAGTGTAACAACAAAAAATAAAACGATCTGTTCAACAAAAGCTTTAGAAAAGTAAAAATATTTAAAATGTCTCAGGTGACCCTCCAAACGATTCCGATCACGTGACTCGTTACGTCACGTCGTTCACACCCCACTGTTACAATAATATTAATTAGCTACTAATTATCGATAAATTATCGTGATCTGTGACATATATATATTTGTGTCTATTTATAATATCTATATTTCAAGACATTATATAAACATTTATATGCCTACTGTGTGGTGGTGCTGTGGTAGGTTATGAGAGACTTACTCTGACTTTTTTATTTGTATTATTTTCAATCATGGCCCGTGAACTTTTATACGTTTTATATTTTTGTTATATTTTTAACATTTACAATTTCAGCTATTAACATACTTAACAAGGGCGTTTGTTGGTAAAAACTGCTTTAAAAGCAATTTTGATCAGTCAACCCGAAAATACAGTATAAAATAAATATATGTATAAATATTAGAATTTATTACTATTTTAGATGAATTGTTATTAGAACATACAATTTTGTACGAAAAATAAAAATCCCATTTTCATATTCTTCGTTTTCATCCAAAGAATGAATTTTCATATTCTTATCACTAATAAATATTTTTCAAATAATTTCAGTCTAGCACAGGAATTAGTGTAAGTAGCATGCGTGATGGTTCAATCTTGTGCATTAAAATTCTATGTACCGGTAGTCGTCATATGGCAGCGGCTGCAAGTCACAATGTCAGTGTAGAACCAAGAGCAGGGTATGGTCGAACTGAGACTCGCTGGAACAATACTCACCGGTAATTGTTTTACATTTTTGAAATATTTTACATTATTAAACCGCGTGTATAACCGACTTTTCGCTCACTTAGTTATGTTTGATCAGTAAAAGTAATGATTATGTTGTCTATAACATGTTAAGCCATGTTAAGCTAAACTGTAAATAAGTAAATAAATGAATATTAAACAAATAAGTTAATTAATAATAAACAAAAAAGGATTCGACATAGGCAGGACTAATTAATTTATAGATTGCTAAATTAATTGGAGCAGGTACCTATTATAGTTCAGTTGTTGGCAGAATGACGAGACGGTTTCCAAGAGGTTAATTAAAAGGTCTATTATTAGCCGTATAGATTTTTTTTTAATTCTATTAAAAAATCAAATCTTACTACTACTACTTAAAAAATATTAAAGTGTTACTTGCAATGTTTTACAAAAGCTACTGGGTTCTGGTCATCATTTTTTATAGGATATGGTTAGGTGGTATTTTCTGTAAAATCTAAGATAGATAGTTTATAATATGAGGAATAATGTTCGTTTATATAAGTATTTTATTTTATTATTATTATTATAAACAAATCATATTAAATGAGTTGAATATCATTATTAATTAGTTAATTATGAATAATAATTAATTCATTTTAATTCTATTTTTGATAGATAAGATATAACCTTTTAGTCTGTGTTTTTAATATTACTGTTATTATAGGGTTCAATATCCAAATGCAGGCAACGAGTGCTTATTTCTAAGATTCCGTTTTCTGTTTGTGTGTAAGGCCCACTGAATCTCACAGGGCTGTATCTATTGAATTGTAGAAAACCTACATAGTAAAAGATAGCAAAAACATTGAATTTTTTTAAGAAAACTGTTCATTCAACTGTTCTTCTTAGCCTTAAAATACACTTAATTTTTATTTTGTTAGTTTAGTACAGTTATTTATATTGTAAAATTGCTTCAGTTATAACAAACAATATAAAAATTGAGATCAATCACAAACAGAAAATTAGTTAAAATAAATGTTTCTACTGTAACAATGTTATTACACTAAACATATAACATTATACGCCAGTGTTATCAAATATAAAACTCCTAACAGCTTTAGCTGCAATATTTGTGAAGACACTTGGAGCCATGGGAGCAGCGCAGCCTCTAGCAAAGGACACGATACCACATGCTTTACCATTTTCAACCCCTGCCCCGCCTGAGTCACCCTGAAATAACAATTTTATAGATAAAACCTCAACCACTAGAATTCCAACACATAATCATCAATATTAAATTAAATAACAAACATTATTCACAACCAAAATATTCTATACCTGACAGGTGCCTTTCCCTCCTAGGTAGAAGTTACCAACGCAAACCATGTTACGAGTCAATATTCTAGGATAGGCCAACCTACATCTGAAATAGTCGACAACTGGCACGTTCACGTCCCTCAATCTCAGTGGTAGCGGGTTTTGTCCTTGCTTGAATAAAAACATACTAAACTATACTTATCAACAAATTAAAACCGTCTATAGTCTTCAAATTGGTGTACATTGAGACACAAAAATTTAATGATCGCTATAATTGTTATTGTTATATAAGTCTAACAAATGTGTACGAATTCTAATCTCCCTGTATTCTACGTAAGCTAAAATATAATACACACCCGAAGTCTGCCCCATCCGCTAACATTTACTCTTAAGGTACAAGGCTCGTATTCGTTTACAAGGGGTATGGGTTGCATTGTGTCACTGAACTCTATTGGTGCGGATGTTCGTATGTAGCCAACGTCTTTATCGAAGGGTGAATCGTCGTATTCCGGGTGAGCGACGATCTCATCTATAGGTATTATGGTACCATTGTTACGGTATGTACTGCCAGCTCGAAGCTCTACAGTTGTCGGATCAATTCTAGAAAAAACAAAGTATTTTGTATTTCCCAACAATAAAATATATTTCCAAATATAAACAGAAAACAATATTTAAAAAAAAAGACATGTGTTTTACATAATTCAAGAAGAACTTTTATTTTTCTTTAGAACACTACAGTTCATTTATGACCATAATATGGTATAAACAAATATTTTATTGGAAATGCAATCATTTTTTCGACGGCATTTAAGAAGATAACTATTTAAAAAAGGGAATGGTAGCAATAAACAATCAAGTAATTTATAATCTTAACTTTTTTAACACCAGTATTATTAGTTTATAATTGTATGGGGTATTTATTATTATTATCATAATTTATATTTATAAATTGAGGTTTTTTTACACCATATATTTCAAGTATATATTGTTTAATTCAGTTTTCAATATAGAAACGCCATACCAAATTACAATTATTTTAAATGTAAATTGTGTACATCTTATGAGTACAGCTATAGTTAAACTCACCCTTGCGAACAATGAGCAGCTGTCAGTATGTAATACTCGCTGATAATAAATCCTCCACAAAAGAAGGTGCCATTCCCTCGTTGAAACGTAAATCTCACTTGATGGGGATATTCTTCTATGTTTGTTTCTTTCCCACCCACTATCCGCTCGTCTACTTGATATTCTGGTTCTTCAACGTCACTCCATAAGGGAACATTTCCTGGTAGTAAAATGTCGGATGGAGAGAAACCTGCAAATTATAGATATTAAAATTAATTTGCATTCTTTGTAAGCTAAAACTTAGTATATTTATATACCTAAAACTATTGACTTAGATGCAAAAACCAAATATATTATTGAAATCCTCATATTTTTGGTAAGTATTAAAACTGATTGTTTTCCAAATAAACATATGAAGCCTTATATAGTAACAACCTCAATTATTAGCGTATATAGATTACCCACATGATTAGAAACGAACCTTCTATGTCAGTTTGTCAATGATTTAATTACTGATATCTTTTACCTGCGACTTTCCTTGTAAAATAATATGAAGACAAAAAAACCTATGCTAAAAGTTGAATATTACTAAGAAAACACTTTAAAATATGCAGAACCAAACGGTTTAAATAGTAAATGAAACCCTGTAAAATATGTAAAATTAAAAGTCATTACAGAAATCACCATGACAGTAGAAAACATATTTCTATAAAAATATTATATTATAATATCATTAGGTGATTACATCTGGAATTATTCAGTCAAGACTATATACATCATAAATAATTTGTGCAGTTTTTCCAACAATCTGCGAGGAATTTGGGCCATGATTTTGTGTTATTTGCGAGGAAATTGTGACATAAGTATTATCTATTTTGTTGACGGAATCGTATTGTACGGACTGCCTCATTCAGGTTGTTAATAGTGTCTCTTAAAAAGACTAGCTATTATAACTAAGGTTTGTCAGGTGAGTAAAAGAGCCCTATACCCAAACCTCTACTTTTCCTCTCAGTATATCTTAATTTTGTTTCCTAAGTCTTAAGGATTAAAACACATTTGTATTTATAAAAACAAATGTCCTTTGAGCAATATGTTAGGTTACATTATTGTTAAACAACTATTTTATAATAAATTGTGATGTTTTGATTCGTTTCAATATTCTGATGGTCAATATATTGGAGCATATAAATTAACAAATTATAAATTTAACTTGAATAAGAAGAACCAATAAGGTCTATCAATTTAAATCATTGTTTTATTAACTTCACTAATAATACTTAGAATTGTTATGTCAAGTAATTGTTATTTTCGTATGCTTAAAGTAGTTTATTTGACTAAGATTATTATTTATGTGAGGAAGACCATTTGCTTAATTATCTAGTAAATACTTGAATAAGGTAGAAAATTGAGAACCATTAAGACTTCATAATTAAAACCAGTATTGAATACCGTGTTGACCGGTAATTAATTGTTCATTTACGAGTAGTTATTATTTTTGTACATTTAAAGTAAATGATTTGACTATGTTTATTGTTTATGTGTAGAGGGAGTTAATAAAGAAGGGTATATAAACTGCGGTTAGGACGATATTCGGGAGAGACGCTGCTGTATAGTACTAAGGCAGTTTTAAATACAAGTAAATAGAAGTAAAGTGTTAATAGTAAAATCCGTGAAACCGATCCAGATGAACCTTGTACGCGTTAGCAAACCATTTTCATTAAAAAATACAGTAATAAAGACACGAACTAATTCTCAAGATTATATATTTTTTAGAATTATTCGAGATCGACTAGAAACTATATAGTATATACAGGGTTATTTTTAATTAGTTGAGCACCTTTTGCAGGCAGCCTCTCTACATCAATCCCAACAACATTTGTTCTACGACTTTTAAAAAATCTTGATAAATAACTCAGAATAGACGAAACAAAAAAATTTTTGCTCCCTCGACTATTTATTACTCTGTATTTTGTAAGCAGTCTAAAGTATAGGTCGCGGCAGTCTAGCGCTGTACATTTGTAAGGTACCACGCACATAATACTATTATAACTTATTATTATTTTTTGTTTATTTCAATCAGTATGTAATAATTACCCAATCGTCGTATTGTGTATTAAAATTGTTAACAATTAATCAAGGTAGAATCAGATTATTTACAATAATACAATGTGTTATTTACAAAAGGATTCAATATTTACAAATTACCTCTTAAATTAATATCTCGTCGATACCGGTGCAAAATAGTCCCCTTCATATCCAACACAAAGACCACACCTAAAAATCAACTGTTCACCGACTCCTCTTACCACACTTAGCCAGCACTCGCACTATCTTGGTGTACTCGATATTTGTGTTACGGCATCACAGTACTGTTTTCACTAATCAAAATTCGGTTACCGAGTAACGGGAGCTAGCGGGTCGCGCGGCACACGCTTATCTAATTGACCGTGACAAACGACTGGATCAAGTTCAAACGTGCATCGCCGCCGCTGCATCACCCTGCCTCCCGCCACCCCGCGCCCCGCTGCTCGTGTCCTTGGCACGTATTTTGCCTACGCAAGGTGTGTGGCCTCTCTTTGCTCAAGAAATCACCATGACAGTAGAAAACATATTTCTATAAAAATATTATATTATAATATCATTAGGTGATTACATCTGGAATTATTCAGTCAAGACTATATACATCATAAATAATTTGTGCAGTTTTTCCAACAATCTGCGAGGAATTTGGGCCATGATTTTGTGTTATTTGCGAGGAAATTGTGACATAAGTATTATCTATTTTGTTGACGGAATCGTATTGTACGGACTGCCTCATTCAGGTTGTTAATAGTGTCTCTTAAAAAGACTAGCTATTATAACTAAGGTTTGTCAGGTGAGTAAAAGAGCCCTATACCCAAACCTCTACTTTTCCTCTCAGTATATCTTAATTTTGTTTCCTAAGTCTTAAGGATTAAAACACATTTGTATTTATAAAAACAAATGTCCTTTGAGCAATATGTTAGGTTACATTATTGTTAAACAACTATTTTATAATAAATTGTGATGTTTTGATTCGTTTCAATATTCTGATGGTCAATATATTGGAGCATATAAATTAACAAATTATAAATTTAACTTGAATAAGAAGAACCAATAAGGTCTATCAATTTAAATCATTGTTTTATTAACTTCACTAATAATACTTAGAATTGTTATGTCAAGTAATTGTTATTTTCGTATGCTTAAAGTAGTTTATTTGACTAAGATTATTATTTATGTGAGGAAGACCATTTGCTTAATTATCTAGTAAATACTTGAATAAGGTAGAAAATTGAGAACCATTAAGACTTCATAATTAAAACCAGTATTGAATACCGTGTTGACCGGTAATTAATTGTTCATTTACGAGTAGTTATTATTTTTGTACATTTAAAGTAAATGATTTGACTATGTTTATTGTTTATGTGTAGAGGGAGTTAATAAAGAAGGGTATATAAACTGCGGTTAGGACGATATTCGGGAGAGACGCTGCTGTATAGTACTAAGGCAGTTTTAAATACAAGTAAATAGAAGTAAAGTGTTAATAGTAAAATCCGTGAAACCGATCCAGATGAACCTTGTACGCGTTAGCAAACCATTTTCATTAAAAAATACAGTAATAAAGACACGAACTAATTCTCAAGATTATATATTTTTTAGAATTATTCGAGATCGACTAGAAACTATATAGTATATACAGGGTTATTTTTAATTAGTTGAGCACCTTTTGCAGGCAGCCTCTCTACATCAATCCCAACAACATTTGTTCTACGACTTTTAAAAAATCTTGATAAATAACTCAGAATAGACGAAACAAAAAAATTTTTGCTCCCTCGACTATTTATTACTCTGTATTTTGTAAGCAGTCTAAAGTATAGGTCGCGGCAGTCTAGCGCTGTACATTTGTAAGGTACCACGCACATAATACTATTATAACTTATTATTATTTTTTGTTTATTTCAATCAGTATGTAATAATTACCCAATCGTCGTATTGTGTATTAAAATTGTTAACAATTAATCAAGGTAGAATCAGATTATTTACAATAATACAATGTGTTATTTACAAAAGGATTCAATATTTACAAATTACCTCTTAAATTAATATCTCGTCGATACCGGTGCAAAATAGTCCCCTTCATATCCAACACAAAGACCACACCTAAAAATCAACTGTTCACCGACTCCTCTTACCACACTTAGCCAGCACTCGCACTATCTTGGTGTACTCGATATTTGTGTTACGGCATCACAGTACTGTTTTCACTAATCAAAATTCGGTTACCGAGTAACGGGAGCTAGCGGGTCGCGCGGCACACGCTTATCTAATTGACCGTGACAAACGACTGGATCAAGTTCAAACGTGCATCGCCGCCGCTGCATCACCCTGCCTCCCGCCACCCCGCGCCCCGCTGCTCGTGTCCTTGTCACGTATTTTGCCTACGCAAGGTGTGTGGCCTCTCTTTGCTCAAGGTTGCGAGGTTGTTAAATGCTCGTTCAGAGACAGTAAATAAATTTTGTATGGGAAAAACTAAATTTTTAAAACTATTAATTTTAAAAAGTCGTAGAACAAATATTGTTAGGATTGATGTAGAGGGGCTGCCTGCAAAAGGTGCTCAACTAATAACAAATAACCCTGTATATATACAGGGTTATTTGTAATTAGTTGAGTAATTAGTTTATATATATATATATATATATATATATATATATATGTATGTTTTATTAACTTGTGCATTGCTTTTTGTTCGTCCGATCTTATTGTTCTATATATCATTCTATATCATTCTATATCATTCTATATCATTCTATAAGCGTTATTGGCGAATACTTGTAACTTAAGAACTAAGATTCATTCTTTTATTTTTATACTTGCAAAAGATGATGTTTTAGTTTGGTATATATATCAATGTATAGACACCGTAAAATATATGTAATTGATCTTATTAACCTAAAAGTAAAATCTATTTCATTTGTGTTGATTGTTTTGGTTATAAAAATATGACTATTTTTGTGTATTATTGTATGTACTTTTAAATCACGTTTAAAATCAAAAAGTTGTACTAAGAATTAAATTCTAATTTTGTGTTTTTGTTTTCTCTCTGCGAGGCTACTTAATAGGGAACATTCATGTAATTTTTTTTTGACGTAAATTAATCATTTACCTCTATATATCGTAGAAAAAAATATAAATAGGTTTGAAAAGATTCTAGTTTTTCTTCAAATTAAATATTAAAACTTGTAATAAATTTGAGCCGTTCAAACGCCGTCATTTTGCGCGCGCTTTGTGTGACGTCAAATGACGCATGCAGTGAATGTTTACTATGCACTTTTTAGTTACTTCATACATATTTTAAGTTTTAATTGCTTTACAAGTCATGGAAGAAGATAAAAGTCATGTTACAAATATTGTATAGTACCGGAGTGCAAAAATAGTATTAGAAAAACACCCGACAAAGTGTTTTTTGTATTCCAAGAGATGCGAAAATACAAAAACAATGGTGTATGATAATTAGAAGGGATAATATATGTCCTAAATCGTGTTTATATGGTTGTGAAGATCAATTTAACGTAAGTATACTTTATTTATAATAAGTTTAATCTAATAGTTTAAATTTATAGTAAGTATTAAATATTAAAAAATTTGAGTTTAAAATTAACCTAACCTATCTTACAAATTTCAGTATAACTTTCTATAAAAACCGTAATCTTTTTTTGTTTTACGCAATTTTTATGGTCTGTCAATTTATTTCAGGTTAAGGAAGATACAGCAAATTGTATTGAATATAATATGTGTAACGAAACAATAAGGAGAAAGATGTAATCTAAGTTTGAAGAAAGGAGTTGTTCCTTATAGGTATATTTTTGTGGCAAAAACAAAAGCTGATAGAATGAGAATGTGCATAGTCAAAAGGCAAAGATTGACATTGGTTAATGAAGCCTTTTAAGAGTTAGCTGTCAAAAGTAGTGTTTAAAAAAATTGGTGACCTTTACGAAGAAGTGATATATGTAGTAAGTCCTAGTACTGCCCATACAAATGTCTGTGATATTAATCAGCCAAGAATCAGTACTTCTCCTATTGAATGTGATGATCATAAGGCAAAGCCTTGCTTTTTGCATATTAAAGATAAATTACCAAGTGACTAAGCTGTGCAAGTTAATATTAAACCGAAATATGGAAGTAAAGGTGTCAATGTAAATATACCTGCTGAAAAGCAAAATGTAGCATTGTCACCATTGCCTCACAACATTGGTACACAACAGTTTTAAAAGTAAAACTATCTGTTTTAAAAAGAAAATTGTTTACTGAAAACACAGCTGATAATACTTGTATAGCATCTTATATCTTCTATATCTGCTGATTATCAACCAAGTTATTTATCTGAGTCAAGTGAAGTGAAAAATGATTCAGAGGCAGAAACATTTTAAAAATGTATTGTGTATTCAAAAAGAGTTTGTAGGTATTTGTTTTGTTAGAGTTGTTTGAGTATTTAGAAAATCTTTTTAAGATTACCTAAACAATTGTATCATTTAATAAAACCTTTAAGCATGAAAATATAGGTTTAAATTATTTATTATCTCAGTCACACTGATACCACAGTATGAACTTAAACGCTGATATATTGAATGGTGTGTCAAATGACGTCACATTTCCTTTCGACCAATGGTGGCGCGTTTTGGAATTTTGAATTTCGCTCCCTAAATTTACACTTTTCATAAATTATTTTATGGCCTTAAATGATTAGTAAATTAAAAAAAAAATGATTTTATTATAATAAGATGATAAAAAGTTATCGAAAAAAAAATATTTGAGACCATTTAAATTTTTTTGCATGTTCCCTATTCAAGAGACTAAATTTTAAGGCAGTCTGCTTTCACATTCTATCTGAGATGTATCTGTATATAAAAATAATTAAATATGTAAAATTTAAGAACTAATCATTTCTTATAATAAGAAGAATAAATGTAATGATAACATTTCAAACTTTTTAATACTTTCATAGTTAGGTTACCTATCGGATATTTGAACTTAACTACGTATTGTAATGGTAAAACAAAGGTTACTTTTATTTTATCATTAATAATTATTATACTTCTATTAAATTTCAGTACTAGTTCATTTACCATGGAAAATACTGGGGTAATCATGGCTAAAGAAAACAACTGAACATTGCTGTGACAACAGAAGTCATTCATTACGCTTTCGTTGGGTTTGCCAGTTATTTGAACTCTGGAAATGGAGTTAGAGGGAGTATTGTATAAATATGTAACTTAAGATAACAGTTTTATGTATATTAACTGTCGTTGGAAGATTTTGATATGGTTAATGCTTTCGAATTAAGGTAATTCACAATATTCCACGATTACTATTATTCCTATATATAAAAATATCAGTTATTACTATATCATTTAGTCAATAATGTTATTAAAGATTAGATTAGATTAGAAGTATAGACACAAAAACAGTTTACTACTTCTGAATTTGGTCACTTCAGTTTTGTTTACAAAAAACTCAGTCTCTCCGCAACAAACAATACTTGAACAGTGGAGTGAGTGGCAGCTATCAATATTAACAAAAAAAAAACCGGCCAAGTAATAGTCTCAGTAATAGGGTTCCGTTTTTTACCCTTTGGATCTGGAACCCTTTAGAACTCATTGAAACTAACCACAGGAATAATACCTTCACAGAAAATTACAAATTTGATATAAGTTTATAAAATATCAGGATGTTATAGTATTTATTATATGCTATATGTACATATAAAACACTAAACCATCTACAAATAATTCCAGTAAAAATACTTAAATTAAAAACTTCCTTGCGTCAGCAAACTACTTTATATCAATGTTCCATTAAAGTTTTAAAAGATTTCATAGCTAACTTACTTAAAATGTGTATGAGAGATAAAAAGATTCCTTCTTATCAGGACTTTGTTGATTTTAATAAATCTCAAGTAAAACTACTTAATCGCAATACCCCAAGTTGTGGTTATAATTTTGTTTTGACAGTACGAAAAATACTCATTTAAATTATCTCAAAACTTTTTAGGTATCCGCAAAAATTCTAAATCATTCTGTTCTTCATTTAATAAATATGGTAGTTAACTTCATGTATATCTGTCTTTTAAATCCAATAATTCTAAATCGCGTTTAGGTTTCAGAAAGATATCAAATATTATTTGCGTCTTTGTTTTGAAACTAAAAAAGTGTAATCTAGGACATATATCTAAACTAAAACAATAATATCAACACTGGTTGAGTTTTAGTAACAGCACCTGGGTAATAAATAAAATATTATAGTTCAGTGAACCATTGCAACCAATACGTTCAGTTCGCTAAAAGATTGTTTCAAGAATTTGGAAGTTTAACATTTGGTAATAAAAGCAAGTGTTACGCGAGCGTATGTTCAAGTTTCGAGATACCTACTATAAATCATACAGAATTGTTCCGAACTTTGAATTGCTCATTGTATTTTAATGTGTACCAAGAAATAATTTAAATCGATTTTTTTATGTATCCATTTCAACACATATTAACATGTCAAGAGATAAAACATATTTATAATTAAAAACTTCTCAGTAAGCTAGGCATCCTTTATTTTTTTTTTTTTTGTTAAGAAAACACAGGATACTTTTTAGACAAAAGTGACATTTTGATTTACATTTAATATTATTATTTTCATTCACTTGTATCTCCAATTCATACCCTTAGGCATTGAAGCCATATAATTCATTAACCCCTCCCCCCGCCCCCTATTCCTATATAGTCCTCCAGCAACTTTTGTGAAAATAGCTCGTAGCTCAGTCAGTATATTTTGATCAATTTATACAACACATTGAAAATATACACCCATATAGAGCACATACATTTTAGCGTTTATAATAGTGTTGGGATATTGAATTTATAATTTAATATTAAAAAATCTTACCACTATAACTTGTTTAAAACACTGTTACTTTAAAAAAGTGACAATAAACCTTTCACAAAGCGTAGCTTCAAGATTATTATCAAATAACAATAAAACTGACTAAATGGGTGCTTGTTTTCAAGCATAGTTTCACATAAGTACTAGAACGACTTGCATAACACATTCGCGAGTGATTAATGTTTATTAGGTACTATATAGTTTTTTATTTTATCAGACTTTAACAACGATAAAAAATAAAAAAAAAAACATATTTTATGTACAACTTTTGAATTAAGACTGTTTGCAAATAATGCATATATACATTCAGATGTATAAGATGACACAGATACATCATTAGATATATTGTATTAGATTACAGAGATTTAAAAGTTATTTTTTTAAAAACATGCGCCTTATTAAAAAAACTTGAAAAATTCAATACAAAGAACATTACAATCATATAAACTTCAGTTCTATCTAAACTACTGTTTTTTATTTGGTATCGAACATTCATTTAAAAACGGTTAATCATTTGGCGCCAAATGTAGATGACAGCAGCTTACAATGCCATGAAGTTAAAACAAAACCTGTCATATGTTTTGAAATTCCGAAAAAATCTGTTGCATAAACGCGAAATTTTGCCAGTGGTCAACTAGAAGTGATGTTATGTGTTCTTTAAACTAAATAAATCTGATATATACTTTTTAAACCATGTTTCTGTACGTTCTTTTATTGTTTTTTTAATGCAATTACTTAAGGAAACGTTTACGGTAATACTTAGAATTATCAAGTTTTCGGTACAAATTGCTACAAAAATAAACTTTATGTAATGACATTTTCATTTCATTCATTAATGATAATTGCAATGGGTATATTGTTTGTTTCTTTATCCTTAATTCCTAAAATAAACCACATATATTATTATTTGCATTTTTTAATATTAAAAACTGATTTTCTGTCACTTCTTCACACATATCCTAGGAAATTGGCTTCAATACGTTTTCTTAATAAAAATAACCTTAGAATAAATATTCAACTAAAGATGGGTGAAAATAAACCTTAAATACCTCATATCATATTTCTTAAAGTAAATTAAGTTGTTTCTATTTTTTCACATAGTTATTTTTTCTGTAGTAACATAATATGACTCTTAATATATTTCTATATCCTTCATTTTATTTGCTATTTTAGTTGATCCATTGTTTAAAATATTTCTAAAATTCAAACACCACCTCAATCGGTGTAAAGCCGTTGTCATTAATGGTCACTCAATTGCTTGTATGAAAAGTTTCTATAAATAAAGATAGCTGTTCTAACTATTACAAGGTTTCAGTGAAAAAACTCGAAGACCGAGTCCTTTTCTCACTCTTAGGCGCTAGCTTCTCTTTACAAAACTTTCTTATACTTGAAACTTAAGATAAGAAGTAAACCTTTAGTATCAACACTTGGAATTAGTAAGCATGAATATCTTAATTGACGGTGTTTAATACTATCAAAATATGCTATTTTATTCAATGTGGACCTTGAACTACTGTCAAACACTCCCCTTAAATGATGACACTGTTAACCTATCCTAAAGTAGTTTTAATTACCAATATTCTAAGATTGTATTATATTAAATTAAAATCGCGTTTTGAATCGTTTACTATACCATAATATGCGATTAAAATTGTATGAAGTTCTCATTAAGCTAAGCTTTAAAAGCACCAGAACCAACAATAAGTATTTTTAATCTAATCACTAGGTATTTTTATGAAATATATATGTTATAGAAGCTTGTTAAAAATATATTTTACTTTACTTTAAGTTAGCCCTGTTTCACTCACTTGGTATATATTCAAATTATTACATATATAAGGCATTGTTATCAAACTAATCTAAGATTCAACAGACAAATATTTAATCTAAGATAGATTCTAATAATAGTGAGGCATAGTTGTAAAGGATTATTTCGATTAATAATTATAATTTATCAATCAAGTTTACTTCAAGTCAATGTTACATTTAAACTCGTCAAAAAGTTTTTATAAGCAACAGAGTGAGGAGTCTACTTATACATAATAATATTTAAATGGAAAAACATTCTTTTATATTAATTTGTTTTAAAAATATATTATATAAGCTAAAAAAGTTTAGCTTTAAAACCAAAGTAAAGATATCACTTGATAATTTTCAAAAGAATTGAATTATTATTTGTTACTTAATTATAATTTAACCTTACAACTATATTTTTTTATCTTTAAAACTTCGGATATCCAGGACATGGACATGGATTATATGATTATAATTATTTTAGATAAAACATTTATCAAAAGTTATCGATTTTATTTAATTATTTTTTCGATTTTATTTATTTATTCCTTTCATTTCAGTGCGTTGACTGTAACTGAAAATTGTACACTTTATATAAACTTTACGTAATTAAATGAAATTGAATGATATTATAGAATATCAAATGAAAGTAAATATTTTTTCAACAAAGATATTTTATTTATATTTTTGTTTATTCAAAATATTGTTTTAGCGATTTCTCATCACAAACATTTGCAGTAAAAGCTAAACGCAAATTTACTTGAATCAATAGCATGACTACAAAGCAGCAGCAGCACAGACCTAAAAACAAACTAATAGCAATTGATACAGTTAAAAATATGCAGATTAGATTGTATATGTTACAAAAGATAGACCTAAATTATGTACAATTAATTATCTTAAATTATTAATTTCTTTAAAACAAGTGTTAAAATAATTGTATCAGTACTTAACTGACATTGAAATTTATTATTTTGTTTATTGTCGTTTTGAAAAGGATTTTATGTAATACAATTCAAATGAATAAAATGATATTAAAACCAACGTAAATCATATTTTAATAATTTTCTGTCTATGTAAATCAAGTCAATAATAACCAAATTGTTCAAAACCATAGATAAAACAAACCAATACCTCAAATATATACATTCAACTGAAATAATTTATATCTTATTTTACATTTAAATAAAACTGATAATAAATTACACTGAAAACGTATTAATTATCTGAAATACATGAGGTTGTAACAAAAAATAAATTAGGTATGACATTACAGCACTACTGTTAACTGCTATAAGCATTGTTTCAGTACATTTATAACTTGGAACTCGTAAAGAGAGTTATTTCATGATTTTGGACAATATAATAAAACTCAAATAAACAATTCCAATAAAAAGTTATTAAGTAAACTTTTTCTGAGAGCAGAGAAAATCGAAGTTCATATAGTTTGTTTATGTTTTAAGAACATACATTTCTTGAATTACGTTATTCATATTTAATTCTTAAAATTTTTGTTGTTCTTTAAATTGAGATAATTTTGCCTTTTTTATTTTAATAGTTGTCAGACAGGCATACTGGCCATTTGATATTTAGTGGTAACCGTTAACTATGTACACTTGCACCAAATGGAATAACTTGAATTAGATGCAGTAATAAAGCATATTAATATAAATTAACCCCTTAAATTTCTATTTTATTCACATACCAACCCTTAAGGTAAAATCTTAACTTGGTAAGTAACTGAAATATAAGACTCTAAAATCTCTCCAAGATTCGAAAAATAAAAATTGTTGCTAATTAATTAATATTTAATTATCACTCATCACACTACTTACACACAATTTACATTAGAATCAAGAAATATTGGCTATATGCCACGTCCAACGCAAGGTTAATAACCTTAGACTTTAGGAAAATAATAATCTATACCAAAAATACAAAACGTTACTGCACAGTAAATTAGGATTTTAGAAAGTAACTGAATAGACATCACCATCGTCTCGACAAAGACGATCATTTATAGAATGCTAAATTCATCGGAATGATTAGCGATTCGGTAGCTCAATTGGTAGACCGACGGGACGGTTTCACAGGGGTCAAGGTTTCGACTTTTTACCATAAACTATACAAATAGTGTTATATTTGCTTCTAAAGTAAATGTGTTCTTAGAAATCTATATCTGATTCGAATACAGCGCTTACAAAGTTACCCTACTTTAATGAAGTCATTATCAATATTAATTACATTAAAAAGTAAAATGGAATATTTTGTTTGTAGTTAATGTTGTTTATTATTAGAAGAATCCTAACACCACTCACTCTACTTCATAAAAAGTTAGTCAGCTTTCAACCAGTACTCAAAGAATATATAGCAGACTAAGACTCTGCCAACAATGTCTGGGATCTTTTGAAATAGATTTAAATTTGTTGGAGACCCCTGTAGCAACAATAAATGCAAATGTTATAACTTTTACAAATTGTATTGTTTAATATTTTATATAGATCTACTTTATACAGAATATTCTTATCATAACTATAGTGTAATGTTTTTAACAATATAGACATTGATTTATATTACATAAGTTTGAATCAATCAAATATATGTGGTTTGACAGTTAGTCATACAACTTTAATTCTATGATAAGATGTTGCAACAAAAAAAGAAAACAAAGCAGTTATTATAATTTATCGGCACAGATAAATTATGTTATGTTGTAATACTATTCTTACATAACAATATAGATTGTTTACTTTGTCTTATATTCCGTTTCCAATAAAATGTTGTCTTATCTTTATTTACCTTTCCCCGGTTCTTTCCCCTTTATGAGTTTCCTAAGAAACTACTTTAGCAATTAATGAGTCAGTTACGACAAATTGTATATAAATGTTTTCATATCAAATTGTGCTTAGTTTAATTTTTTACCTGTATACGTGCAAACGTTCATTTAAAAATGAAGAGATTTCTACTAGTCGTCACTATATGCTTGGCGTTCATGACTATGACGTCAGCTGCGGTGGTAGCATCAGGTACATTATTTGTATAAATTTTTTCAACTTTGAATCAATGTTACTTATTGTATAAAAAAATCTAACCAAAACCCACATAATTATAATCAACATTTTACCATCATCACCTTCAACGACATCATCATCATCATTATTCAAACCACATTATTTTATAAATAATATCAGACTTATAGTTAACAATTAATATATTTATAAACATAGGTCATTTACTCTAAGAGTTCGCTGCTTCGTCAAAGTCCAGAGTTACTACATGATAGTTTTTGGTTTAGAAAACTTATTATTGTCAATTTCAAGAGGAGTAATACTGTTTACAAAACTAAAATAAATGAGAAAAAGTCAGAAACTTCACCTAAATGTACAAATCACCAAGAGTAACCATATAAATAGAAAAAAAAAATGATACGATATAAGATGAACAAAAATGAAACCAAAAAGCTTAGTGTAGCCAATTCATGGCTTATTTTGTTTCAGTTGAATCCGTCGACCTGGAACCAGTACATCAGAGAATGAAGCGTGAAGACTGTGACTACAACGCCTGTGATCGTCTCTGCCGACGACTTAAGTTTCCTGGAGGAGCCTGTGTCAATAATAGATGCAAATGTGATAACTTTTAAACATCTTGCTTTTTCTATAGATATTATTATATTTGGTACTGGGTTTTGTACTTTATTCTATGTGACTTAAAACACAGCATTATTATTATGTAACCAAGTTGTTTTGCTGTCTAACTACTGAGATCCCCCTTCTTAAAGCATATTGCTACGATTAGATAGACGATATGTCATCGTGTGATATTGTTAAACGAGATGAACTATGAATTTCATCTCTCGTGATTAAGTACACTATGTTATTCAAGTAAGATAAATTAAACATGACTTGTTTTAAATATGCTCATATTTTGTTGCACTTTCTAATATAAATTGAAACTATCCCCAATAATGTATTAATAATGTAACAAAAAGAAATAAAATAAATCTTTAAGTCCCGTACACATAATCATTATAATGGAAATTGCAATTACTACACTACTAATAATATATACATATTTAGATATTTTAAATCGTCCTAAATTATACATTCAGTAAAACCTAAATGCTGATATTAGTATTTGCTTGTCATACAAATAACTTATATAGTATGGAAATATTGCTTCCAAGATAATTTTTATCAATAATTAATGTGAAAATAACAGGAAACAAAGTTTTAACAACCTGGCATAGTGGTCCCGGAAATTGATTAATTCTGGAGACAAATGTACGCTTTTAAAAATGTCTCTTTTTCTTATCATTATATTACTATTATTTTTATAAGATGATAAGTATTGTCAGGATAAAACTAATCTGAAAAACTAATTTCAACACCAATTACTATATTTAACAGTATCAAGTTAATTGTGATTCAGTGAATCACTGTAACCAATACGTAATGTTTTTTTCATAGAGCTCGATAGAAGATAATTATGTCATTCAAGATTCGGGATATTATAGTTATTTTACACTTTAAATTGCTCATATTTGTATGTTTAATTATCTATTAATTATTAGGTTTCTGGCTTAGATTAGTTTTATTAGTTAGCGTTTTATGTATTTTACACATATTGACATGTCAAGTTAAAAAAAACCGTTGTTATCGAGAAATCTTACCTTAATTGGTTGTAAAAACTCTTTTATATTGAAAATGAAGCAATAATCCTTGAACTTTATATTACAGTCAACAAAGCGAAGCTACAAGATTATTATCGGTTTTCAATAAAACTGGATAAGTACCAGCTCATTTTCAAGCTTACTTTCAGATAACTACCAGCGCAACTTACTTCACATTGTCGGAGTTAAATATGTTTTATTTTGAATTATGTACATTAATATTTTAACACAATTTTACAATGATACACAAAAAACAAAACTAAAAACACCTGTACTTAAGTAAGAGTATTTATTTTAAGTAGAAAGAAAAAGTATTATGTAATACTTTTAAATTTTGCGAGTTTTCTATAGTTTTTTTTTTTAATATGAAATTTGGTTAAAATAAACCTTAACTGAAATTATAAAGCTGTCACTTTATAAAAGTAAGTCCACTAATTTGAAATATATTATAATAATTATAATAATTTATATAATACTGCACAACTAATTTGATTTTAATATAGCTATTCTTCGCGGTTCCTTTCGAATAAACTTCAAAAGGTGTGATCGAAACATTATTACAAAAATAGGAAATTACATATAGTTGTTTTTTTTATAGTACTCATTTACGTACATTAATTTGTGTAATATCTAAGGTTTTATTTTTATTTTCACGAAGAAACCCAGAATTTCTCATTCAAATACATATTGAATATTTATTTTAATCTTTATTCGAGTACGCATTTATACGCACTTTTAAATTATCAATGTTTACATAAAAAATGTCAGTATAGACAGTCCGTGAGTCAGCTACCACCAGTTGGGAATGTTTCTCTGCTGAGAAGAGCTACCCAGAAACACAACAGTTGCTCTTTTTCAATCAAATTAAGCAATGTTTGACATATATATAATAACATCAACCCTGCAAGTGAGTCAACAACCTAAGTTCTACACATTTTGATCAACCAGATACTCTTGAATGTTATGATTAATAATATTCTTATTTAATACTATTTAATAATGTTCCATTTAATAATATCCTTTTAATTTTAGATTTAAAACTAAGATAAAGAAAGTTCGAGCTACTAAGGATCTTTTATTTTTTTTAAGATAAAATTTAGGCGTTGCGAGATTTTTTTTTAAGTGAAACTTTATCGGGGTTGGAAAAAAAATTTGTGTAACATTTTTTCGTTACGGTGACATTCGTTACGCGACAGCTTTTTTCGTTTCGCTTCATCTCTTTTACACCATGTTGCTATGGAAATACATTAACCAAAAATAAAATAATCGGATTAGAGTTTTATAATTAAATAATTTATTGTAATTACATACCGGACAATACGATTTTATGGACTTGCTATTGAAACTAATAAATAAATTCAAGATTATAACATGAAGAAGAAATTATGCAATATAATTTATAATATTTTTAAAATACATTGATTGTCTGAAATAGAAGAAGTAAGAATGAAAAGAAATACGAGTTTTGGCTGAGAAATGGAGCATTGGGGTCCTGATCTTTACAAGGTCTGTTTTGCTATACCTAGGACGAACAAAAACTCGAAACAGCAGAAACAATTATGAAGAATAATTTTATTTGTGATATAGTGACGATCCAACATGTTAAGAAGTCTAAAATTATTATTTTTAAATTGAATTGTATACATTTGTCTATTTTTTATGGTACTTATGTGTTTCTTCTATGAGAATATTATACGTCAGAAACAGTCTTACGTTTTAATTAATTAATATTAATGAAAATTATGACGTTTTTCTGTTACGCGCCATCTTTATTTCTAAGTCATATTTTTCCATTACGCAACATATTTGAAGTGAAACTTTTTTATCGACGGATGGAAGAAATTTTATAGCAATGTCAAAAAATTGTAACGTTTTTCTGTTACGAGCCATCTTTATTTTTGCTTAAACTTTATCTAATTTAGCTTAATTCGCCATTCCTGTAAAGTTGTAATTAGTGAATCATTTTTCAAAAAATTATGTCATAAAGAAGTTTCACTTCTTACATGTGTACACTGATACACACACACATTTTTTTTTTATTTGTTTATCGTATGTATGCATGCGCGTGTGTGTAGTGTAACGGTGACAGCACTCTTACACTTGTTCACCGCATAGCTCTTCTTTTGTAAAGTAAATATAGTATTAATTTCCGCAGCACTGAGTTTGCATGCGAGATTTCACTGGAGCTTTTTATCGTAAGTCATATCTAAGAAAATTGTCGAATCGGTCAGTTCTAATACTTCATTGTTAAGGAGCAAACTACAATTTTGATTTTTTACGTTAGGAAGTGTAAACTTTACATTTACTTTACATTTAGTTTTAGAAAACATTTAGTTTTCTTAGTATTTAAAACTGAATTATTATTTTTCACGATTGAAGAGCACGTGATAAAGACTGCTTACTTTGTCATAATTAGCCTTATTACCCTCAACTTTAAAATAAGCAAAGTATCATCAGCAAAAAGTACAACGTAACATAGATTTTTTACGAAAAATTATTATAAAGTATAAATTAACATGGGCTAAGAAATTCTAGAGTAACAAACATTTTTAGTTGGCAACCAGTCAATGTAGAATTATTTACATCAATTGTCTGGACTCTTTCATTTAGGTAAATAAATGTAGTCGTATAAGTTTATCTTTTACGTCCAGTGTAAGTTCAGTTAAAATCAATTGTATATCTCAGTATCATATAAATAACCATAATCACTTGCGAAAACACAGTTATGTCTACTGCTTTTGCCGAAAAATTTCGTTAGTTTTAATACCACTATACCAAAGCCTGATCGCTATGCAATGATTCACCGTTGATAAATGGTGTCTATTATTTTTACAAAACTGAACTCTCTTCTTTACACTTGTTTTCTTTTTAAAAATACAAATATATTACTATTACTAGCAAGAAAGAAGTATTTTGTAGTAAATTTGAATATGTAACATTTGATGCTCTGTGTTATTAATCACTAATTAGGTATCGACCGACGCAATCATACACATAATTAGCTTTCACTGCAGTGCGATAAATGTTGTTTATATTTAATAACGTTTCATCAGATTCAAATGTTTAAAATGAAATAATCGATATATTTTTCATTTTTATTATTTGTTGGATTAACGGAATAGTCCTGTTATATCTACGGGGAGGTAGATGTTAGTTTACTAATATGAATACTGAAATAGGCGTGCAACCGTCACATCGGCGCATCATTTCATTACCCTCTTTACCGCATCAAAAAACACCACAAAATTCCTGAGGAGGTACCAGGAGCTTGGTAGCTATTCAAGAGCTAGATACTGAGGTAAGTGACACCCAATTTTGGCATCATATTATCGCACACCCAAATCTTAAGTAAAAAGTATCCTAATGCAGACCAGCGCAAATTTTTTTAAAAGTAAAAAATAATTTGAGCAGCCAACAGTACGAACCTCTCTAAAAAGTTGTTACATGGGCCCTTAAATAAATCAAGCTTTAATTAGTTATGATTTTTTTAAGACCCAATATGTAGCACTATCCTAAGGACTACAATTTTTAAAGCAGTACAGAGCTCATATCTCCGATTTCAGAAGTTTGATAGAATGTGACTTTACCTCAATCTGTTAATCCTGAGCCAGGTGCATTAAACCATATGTTATTGGCCTTGGCAAGTATATTGGAACATTTTCCCAAACATAACAAGAGAAAGTATGCCGAGTTTCACTATACCTCAAGCAAGAATTATCAAACTTCGATATTGCAGCCGTATTAATAGGGTCTAGATATTTAACTTATAATAATAGAAATATTAACATATTTTTCTGTAACTTGTAATATGGTTAGAGGTTATTATGACCACGTTTTTTCATATTCATTTGATTCATCATTTTTATCTTGAAATGCAGCTACACATCGAATAAAATAAACTGTTTTTAGAGAAATAATTCAACGGAATTATTTAAGTTATTAGGAGCTACAATGATACCTCTAAATAGAAAGTTAAAACAAACAATTTATAAGCCACTGCCCGTGTGGCTTGACTCAAATAACTTATTTCTTAAACTGAATTATAAGTTTAAATTTTTGTCAAGTGTATATATAACATACAATATATATAACATACAATATATTTTATAATTTCTTCAAAGAAACTAGTTTGTATTGAAAATGTGAGAATCTGCACAAAATATTTAACGTTATTAGTTCAGGAGATTGTGTCAATAATTTAACGAAGAACAAACAACCAACCGAGCACACTTTTAACTCATAGGAGTTAGCTTGTCCGTAAGAAGCTGCCTTATATTTTAAACTAAACTAAATGAAAGTAGTGAGAGTACCTAACGGTTCAATATCACTTGCAGGTAACTTGGGTTAGGACTTTCAATACAATCAAAATATACAATTAAATTCAATGTAAACCTAAAAACCTTTAAGTACGTTAGAATTTATTTTATCCTTTAAATAACATATTTACTATAGTTGATTGTAAACTTTCTCATCATTACCTATTTCCATTTTGATAAAAGTTATATTCTACAGTGCAGTGCGTAACTTATTAATGTGTTATTATTCTCAATTAAATAATCGGGAAACACAATTTTCAATATCATTCTGCATTTAACTGCATTTTAATCCGATACGATTAAACCAATTACTATTGAATTATTAACATTTTATTCACCTTTTAAACCGTAAAATTTTAATGGTGTATCTTACTCTGTACATAAGGACAAAAAACTTATAATTCTTATCATGACTAAAGTAATTTATTTTAATGTTCGTCTTAATAACCCTTATAAATTTCCGGAAAAGCAAGAAAACATAATCTATCTTAATAAATAATATTAACATAATACAAAACTGTAGAATACAAACTGAGTCCCTAGTGAAATGCTTATAAATTTGGGAGTCTCGCTATACGACATTTCTGTGTTATTAAATTAAATAAGGAGAAAAACTAAGCTAATACAAAAAAGTTTTAACTCCAATTAAATCTTTATTTACTTCGCATTTATTTCGTACAAAGTATTTATTGAAATATTGTATAACATGTCATGAATACTTAATATATAATGTTTAAAGTCGGTACCAAGTGATTCAACACTACATTATATCTCTATCTAGCCAAGCTAGCAATTAGTTAAGATTTACTAATTTAGGGTTTACTTAGTACTACTAAAAAAAAATACAAATATAAACAAAACAAATGTTAATATGTAAAAAAAAAAATAAAAAATATATCATATTATAACATTTTAGCAAGTAGTGTAATAAATACTGTAATATTAGCCAAGAATAAGTCAAATATAATCATATTATCAAACTAAATTTTTAAAATCGCACTGACACTCTCACATCTCTTTGCCATTAAAACTGATTATTCCAATCTTTTTATGTACCTTTATCACGTACACGCTACACATTCAATTCTTTGTCCTAGCGTATGGCAATAATAAATATTAAAAAATACTCCCACATTGACAATTTTGAGTGTTATTAAATATATAACCTACAAACACACTCACACTCGCCCCTAAAGTTATATATTATAATTTATAATAAAATATTATATCGTTTTATTAATTTTTTTAATATTTTAAGATTTTTTCATGTTTTATTTTGGCTATTTCTTACTTTTATTTTACATCATCCGGTATAGGAAAATATTACTTGTTTTATTACATTTTAATATTGAAATGTACTTATTTATTTTATTATTTTTATAAAATAAGGTTTAAATAAATTTGTTCCTGGATACGACATGTTCATCAGTTATGTGTCACAATTAACTCTCTTGACATATGAGATGACATCATTCATGTCACAATATTATGCAAGCTGAGTTATTAATTATACTTACAGTAATTAAGCTAATTACGTACACAAGCGTATTATTTGTATGTCCTATTTTTAGCTCGATTTTGTTAAAAAGCTTTAATATTTCATGTAACAATAATATCAAAAATATAGGATAAATAATTTAATACAAATAAATCAATGGAATAGTAAGTCATGGTATATCTGCTATTATGAATATTTACAAATAAAAAGATACAACATTTAATTTTTCAAAACGCAAAAAAGCTTTCTACCTTAGATAAATATTATATTTTGATTTGAAACATATACGTAGCCGTTTCGTAACCGTTTGTGAAATTGATATATTTGAATAGTAAATAATATAGTATTATAAAAGGAATTTTATTATTCAAACAAAATATTGTAATAACTATTTCACATAATAACCATTTGACATAAACTAGGCGACAATAGCAATCAAAATCTTACGTAACACAAAAAAGACAATTGCAAATTATAAATCTTGTTCCTTCCTACTAAATATATTATCAAGCAAACTACATATTCTTTAGTCTTTACAAATTAACATTTAATTTAGGGTTTCTGCACCTACTAAAACGTATATTCATAATTATAACATAGTGTAAAGGCTTTTAGAAAATATAATTAAAACTTATGAAATTTCATAATAACCATTGTGACTTAAAAACTAGGTAACTTAATTTTTTTCTTAACAATTATCTTTCAAACTAATATTCAGTCGAACGTCATATTTCAAAGTAATAAGAACTTTAACTTATATTACTAATTATGATTAAAATATTTTATCTATTTACAGGTAGACATATGCAAAAAAAAAACACAGACCCAATTATATAGAAATAAATATACATGTTTTACAACTTGCTATCTACCCAATTCAAGTCTATAATAACGAAATTGGTTATGACACAGAAAGAACAAACATTACCAAATAAATATATTTTTATTATTATACACAACAACTTCAAACACATCGAAAGTTTATATATTTTTATGGTAATAGTAAAATGGTAAAGAAATAAACTGAAAGTGTAATAAGTGTCCGGAATACACGAGAATGCAGCAAAAAATAAATTATGACAAAAGTGCACTACCGTTAACTGCCATAAGTATTGTTTGTACACAATTATAAATTGGACCTCGTAAACAGAGTTACATCATGATTACAAAGAAATAAAACTCCATAGAAAATCCAATAAAAAGTTATTTCTTTCTGTTTCACGAACATAAATTTATTCATATTTAATTCTTACGAGTCTCCTGATGGAGAGTCGTAACCGTCACCTATGAACACTTACGTCTTACACCAAACAAACAACTTCAACTATCTAGTTGAAGTTATAGTTACTACGATTACTCAACTAGCTACAAGAAAAAATATATTTCCGTACACTTATCTCATCACTGACTTCTATTACTTTCAATCTGCCGTATATAGACTGTGGTATCAGAAAATATTGTCTTCATATATGAGAACAAAATACGATCTACTCTTTTTCACGTGCTCTATCTTTGATTATTATATTTAGAATTTACCATTTTAAATATAATAATCGTTAGCATTCCATATTTATCTAATAATAAATAACAAGATATAACACAGCCAACATGTTTGTAGATAAATTCAAGCACTGAAATCACGATTCAAACAAAATCCAGTTGACAGCAAGCCCTAGAGTAACCGAATGTATGCAAGTTCTTATCAGTATTTCTAATAAAGGCTTTCCGATAAATTGTACAACAGCTAGATATTTCTTAATAAATCAATCGATTTACCACATTTCCTGAAAAAAAGGGTGTTAAGTTTTGGTACCAGTTGCTTAACAAAATTTTAGATTACTGATACGACGACGATGTATTTTATGGTGTCCCAATATAATAACGTAATTTTTTTGCTGTTTTTATGTAATGGTACGGAACCATGCGAATTCGAACTAAAGATACTTACAGCATTATAGTAAAACTTAAGTTTTAATATTAAATAAATTACTGTTCAATATTGATGAGAGGGTCTATCAAGTTTCAAATTAAAAAATATAAATTAAGTGCGTATACTATATTTTTCTTTTTCAGTTTTTTCTGTATCATTATACCACTGTTATAAAAAAAGTGTATAATTTTAAAAAAGACATTATTCAACTCTGACAATGTGAAGTAAGTTGCGCTCGTAGTTATTTAAAAGTAAGCTTGAAAATGAGCGGGTACTTATCCAGTTTTATTGTAAACCGATAATCATCTTGTTGCTACGCTTTATTAACTGTTATATATTTGAAGTTTATTGTCTCTTTTTTTTAATATAAAATAGTTCATACAACCTATCTAGGTAAGGTTTTTATATTGGTGAAATATAAGTGATTAACACAGTGTCCTACTACTATTATAGACAACGAGATTTGAGGGTAGAGATGGATCACCATAGTTTTAACCGACTTCAAAAAGAAGGAGGTTCTTAATTCGGCCGGTATTTTTTTTTTATATATGTATTGAACGAAGTCTTTGTGAAGCCTGACGCGCTGCTGCTAGCCGGTTCTCACGTTGCTGAGCAGACTCGGTTGTTGTACGGTTTCGTATCACTTCTAATCTATGAGCCCTCCAACCAGTCAACTCTTTCTCTAAACGCTCATTAATGAGACCAAGTTTGAATTCGGTGCCAAACCTTAAACAAATAATTATATTTAACCATCTAAATGAATACGAGCAAATTAATACAATGAAATGCCTACTTTAATGATTAAGATACGTAAATACATATAATAAAAAGCAATTCAATCTTAATATTATAAGCAGATCAATCAATACGAAGAATAGTAAAAAAATATGGTTGCCTGTAAAGTCGGTTTTACGGGCGAAGATTTACGTGACCACGTCTTTTTCTCGGTAGAATATTTATTGATATGAATATTATTAAATTGCACAATATTTTAATAATTTGAGTGATTTTGTTGAGGATAGGACAATGAAGACGTTGTCACGTGAAATCATTTTATATATTATTTATTTTATATTATATTATTGATGTTATTATTTTTTACAAAATTTATTTACAGACTTTTTCGATACATCAATTAGTTGCGGAGATATCGATCATTGAAGTTATTGTTTGCTACCAGTATTTTATATATTTATTTTTTTCAGTTATAAAAAAATACTATTTCCAATTGTGTCTACCAAGTATGGTCACATGTACTGGCCTACATATTAAATAATAATAAGTACAGATAATGTTATGTGATGTCACTTCTGATTTTATATATTTTAATATTTTTAATTTTAAAGAATTAATTTGAAAATCAAAACACTTATTCAGATCGAAGGTTCAAATTTTTGCTAAATAAATTTGAAATTAATTAAAATTTGTAATTGTAAATAATGAAGTTGAAAATTAAAACATTTACTTAAATTAGATGTTAAAATTCTTGCTCAACACATTTTAAATCAAGTTTTCTTATATCTGCCACTTTTTCTTAATATTTGTAATTTTAAAGAATCAATTTGAAAATCAAAACATTGCTCGGCGGACCGATCATGTTTGAGTGGGAGAGAGACGCAAGGCATTCTATGTGTGTGTGACTCATCGTTACGTTACCGGGCGTTACACTTTTTCATAAGTGACTCCCAGCTTAACCTAATTTAAGACGTTGTCACGTCAAAAAAAAGGGAAAATTATGAAAATGTATTCAACAGAATTCTTAAACTAAATGGTCATGTGAATTATGAAAATGCTTACTTCAAAGATTAATATACGTAAATAAAGCTACAAAAGAGCAATTAAATCTTAATATTGTTACTACCTTGAATCGATACGAAGAAATACAAAAAAATATAAAATTACGAAATGTATTCAACCGAATTCCTATACTAAATGGCTTGGCACCAACTTCAAACTTATTAGTAAATAGGACATATAAATAATAGGTAGTATATAACAAATATTAAATGTTCATTTTTTTAAAGTTTTAGTTTGAAAGTCGGTTTTTTATTTTTATTTTAAAGATATTGTATAAATTTATTAAAATTTAAATGTCATTTCAAGTTAATAGCCAATATGTGATCAAGGTACATAAAAACGATTTGAATATTCAGTTTTAACGGTACCTACGTTTTAAGGTAACATGGGTGTAGCTAAGAACAATCTAGGTTATCTGATAGGAGACCATGAAGAATTTTCATATAAATCAGTTCACAACTATCCGTGCATAGCACATATAGTAAGAGTTACAAAAGTTCCGAAACTAATCACTATTTATTTATATTTCAAAGTTTATTTTTTTTGTTTTTATAGTGTCTATGCCTTTTATGCATTTTAATTTCCATATACTACTGTCACTTTCCAAGGTGCACCCTTGGACATGGAGAATGTTTAATAGTCAGTTTGTATTAATCACAAAACATTCTATATTTAAATTAATTGTATAATACTATCCTTATTACCTAATCTAAATCACTTTTGACAACAAAAAATTTTCATTTTTTTTTACTTTCATAAAGACAATTTGAAATCAGATATAATTAGGAATTTATTAACTGTATAACAAACATATAACATACTTTTGTACTTTTGGGATTGTCTAAACATACTCAGATATAATATTTTTTAATTTACAATAATGAGTCGAGTGGCTTAAATAAAATATATATTAATGAGGCACAACATATCGCGGTTTAAAAAAATCGCGATAATCAATTAGAATTCTTAAAGGCGATAACAGCTTGACAAGTTTTCATAGTAGAACTGTTCGACCGAGAATGCCTCTTATTTGTTTGTATGAAACTTGCTCACACTTTAAAGTAAACCAAATGTAACTATAATTATCTAATTTTGAGCACAGTTGTTTAAGACTTAGTTCATTTACTGACACTTGAGACCTAAAACCATCAATTAATCAATCATTCATATTTTAATTGGCTTGCTGTCAAGGTGTTTCACAATTATTATTAAAATTAATTACTGCATAAAACTCACAATTTATAATTTTAACATCATAATCTTATTCTTAAAAAAATAGAAAATGAAGAAAATAGCCTTAATAAATCTCGAATAACTCAAATAAACCTTTTTCTATTATTACAATAATATTACTCTTTCTCAATGTACTTAAAGAATCTTGATTACAAATAATATATAGAGGACACTGAAATAATCGGGAACTTATAATTGCATGGCGTCCTTATATAGAAGCAATGAAGTCAATTGTTTTTTGCATGCAAACGAGTATCTTTCTACGTATCTGCTTACATAAATATGTAGACTCCTTAATAAAATTTTTTCTTCCTTTTTCGTCAAATTCGTAAACTTAATTATTATTAATACGTAATAAAAGTGTTATAGTTATACAAACTACAATCAAAATATGTATAACAAATAAATTTCATGACATTTGATATAATATTCTTACTTTAGTAAATAGATACTCGTAAAAGAAGTTATGAATTTATTTCCTTATACATTTCTCATAAGTAGTATGAACAAAAAATTCTTAAGTATTTCGTTTAGTACCTCGGTTCAATTTGAATTTCTATACGTTAATTTTGACATTTTTTAATCAAGTACGGTTGAATAAAAACTAAATTAAACTGAAGTGAAATCCGTTAAAAATAGATTTATTTAATACATAGTTTTAAATAATAATTACTACTTAATATACATGTATTACAAATGTATACATTACATACATTCCAAGGTAATTTAGTTCAGTGAACCATTGAAACCAATACCTTCAGTATTGTCACTAAGTTCGCTATAAGATTGTGTCAACAATTTGGAAGTTGGAGATGTGATAATATAACCGAGTGTTCCCCGTATGCTTAAGTTTTGAGATATATAAATCATACAGAATTGTTCCAAACTTTGAATTGCTTACATTTGTATTTTAAATAATACTAAGAAATCATTTGGTAATATACCTTAGAAAAAATGTTTGGCGAATTGTATATTTATACACATATTGACATGTAAAGTGATAAAACTTTGTTATTATTGTTTTTATAAATGACCTATTAATATGCATCGCCTGTACTGTATCTTCTGTTTCTTAATTAAATGCTGAGTGAAAAACAGGCTACTTTCCACTCGGCACTTACTTAAGAAACGATAAACTATATACCAATTATCATGTACCTTCAAAAGTTTCGTAGATTTAGAATTAATTCTACCATCAATTTTCTCCGTGAAACTCCAGACGAGATAGTTAGATAGTTGTTAGTTTTATTTTTCCATTCACTTGACTTAGTGGAAGAACAACAACCATGCCATACATTTAGGAGTTAAAACAGCTATAGCATTAGGTTATTCATACATATTACCACTAACATCGTGACCTTCATGGGTTGTTTAAAATATTTCAATTTTAAAAAAGAGGCAATAAACCTTAAACTTTATATTACGGTTAACAAAGAGTAGCTACAAGATTATTATCGGCTTACAGTAAACTCGTTGAGTAGCTGCTCATTTTCATGCATAGTTTCACATAAGTACCAGCGTAACCTACTTAACAGAGTCAGGGGTGAAAAATGGTTTGTTTTGAATAATGTGCCTTTTTATTTTCCTTTGTAACCGAAAATAACCTATTTTGTCAAAATTGACTGAGCTATCTATATAAGCTAAGAGCTGTAGTGCCAAATCTAACAGAAAATAACCTATAATGCCAAAATTTACGAAGCTATTTATATAAGCTAAGAGCTGTAGTGTTAACTCAAACAGAAAACAACATAGAATGTCAAAATTGACCGAGTTAATTATATAAGCTAAACTGCAGTGACAACTCTAACAGAAAATAACCTACTAGAGAACAAAATAAAATCAATTTAAAATTAAACCATACCTTTAAATGCATTTCCCTCTTTATACATATACAGAAAGTAAAAAAAAAAGTCGTTGCGTCGGGGACCGTTGTACGTACGTTGACGATGGTGTCTATTTTACGAAGTTAATCATTGAGGACTTAGACTATATGATTCAATATCGAAATTTCTTTACTTGCCTTGTTAACTTAGTTGGATTTTTATTTCTTCCTTTATTAAACGGTCCCCCGACTCAACAAATCAATAAGTACACAATAATATTATTTTTATTCTTTCTATAGGTCTTTTTGTATCGGAGGCTTATAATTTTTTTTATTTAATTTTGTTGTCTGCTTTTTAAAGTTATGTTACTGGTTTCTGAATTGCACTAAATAAACCTACAGACACACAAAATTTTCATTTTTTAAGTATTTCTATTAATCTATCCTAACATTATAAACAGAAAGGATTTGTTAGTTTGTTTCAATTGAATAGGCTCCGAAACTACAGGACCGATTTAAAAAAATCTTTTAGCATTAGAATCCTACATTATCCCCGACGAACATTGGCTATATTTTATAATCATCATTATCATCCCTTATATTATAAAGAGGAAAGATTTGATTGTTTTTTTGAATTGAATAGGCTCCGAAACTACTGGACTGATTTAATAACAGCTACTTAGAACAGCTAATTATTTCATAAGAACCTCTCCCCCGCACGAATAAAACGTCAATATTTTGGAGACGACTATTTTTATTTCGACCAATCATAGATAAGAACTATTTCGACAAACATAGCTTTCGATTTAAAAGAACCGCATTCACTTCCGTCCACGCGTTTGGCCGCAAATTTGACACAGATACACAGATCGACAGATCAAACTTATAACACCCCTCTTTTTAGTCGGGGGTTAAAAATAAACAAACTCTCCATAAAATATGTAACGTTAGTTCTCACTCTCTGTGGGAAACTTCCTCATACTTTGAAATAAACAGAATGAAAATGGGGAGAGGAACACTTCAGTATCACTTGCGGTAACTGACGTTGAAAGTGACTTGGAATTAGTAAGCATGAATATCTTAATGGCCTTTGTGAGAAGGCTTTTAAAACAATTAAAATACGCCATTAAACTCAATATAAACCTAAAATCTTGAAGTACTTTAGAATAAATTTTATCCCTTTAAATAGCTGAAGTGTACAAGAAAAAGTGAAATAATAATACATTAAATTAAATAATATATTATCTCAAATTTATCGACGAATGAACTTCTATATATTTAACTATAAGAAATACTGATAAAACTCAATAGTTTTTCATATTGTTAGTATAATAAAAGTTTTAATTACAAAAAGTTTAAAACACTAACAGACTTTACTTATTAATTTTATCCACAGAAATCAGAGACATTATAATGTATAATATTGTATTATATTAAATTATAGTGACGTTCTGTAACGTTAAAAGTATTATTAACATTGTATGAAGTTCTTGATTCTTGAGCTAAGCTATAAAAGAACCATGAACAATACCAAACAATAGGTATTTTATGTTCAAAAAATATACTCGTAAGCTAGTTACAAAGTACTACTACTACTTACCTACTTTAGTACTACTTTACCTACTTTAAATTGGTTACCATATTCTTCTCACACACTATAAACATAATATAAAAACATATTAGATATATAAAGCCATGTTGTCAAATATAACATAAATTATATAAATATAATTACTATTAATCAGATTCCTAGAGCAGTTACTTACTTGGAAGGGAATGTTTTAATTAATTATTACTATTTCTTGATCAAGTTTACCTAAGTGAGTGTCACATACGAGTTAAAATGTGACACTTGCTCAATATTTAATCTCCAGGAATCTATTGATCTATCTATACCTATAAAAGAGAAAGTATGTATGTAATATGTTCAGGATAAACTCCGAAGCGGTTTGACCGATTTTACTTAATTTTCAGAAGATCGTTAGATTGACCCAGCGGGTAATCCTGTAAAGTTTGTTGACGATCGGAGCATTTTTTATTGAACTGTTAGTGACAGTTTTTTTACTAATGTTAGTGTTTATTACATCAAAATATTTAAGGTCAGGTCATGGTCAGGTCATGACACTATCCATGTCCAAGCTATAGAAACGAGTAAAAAAAAATTAAATTCAAGTTAAATCATAATTTTTATCGCGGTGGTTAATAAATTGTAAATAAGTTAATTCCTATCCATACATATAATAAAATTGTCACTAATCCATTCCTGTACAAGGAAAACATAAAAGAAAAACATCATGGGGCGGCTTTATCAGAGCAACAGAACCCAAAACCATGGTTTTTCAGTTCCACATTGAATCATTCTACACAAGATCATTTTAAAAAAATATGGTTGCCTGTAAAGTCGGTTTAACGGGCGAAGATTTACGTGACCACGTCTTTTTCTCGGTAGAATATTTATTGATATGAATATTATTAAATTGCACAATATTTTAATAATTTGGGTGATTTTGTTGAGGATAGGACGATAAAGACGTTGTCACGTAAAATCATTTTATATATTATTTATTTTATATTATATTATTGATGTTATTATTTTTTACAAAATTTATTTACAGACTTTTTCGATACATCAATTAGTTGCGGAGATATCGATCATTGAAGTTATTGTTTGCTACCAGTATTTTATATATTTATTTTTTTCAGTTATAAAAAAATACTATTTCCAATTGTGTCTACCAAGTATGGTCACATGTACAGCTCTCTTAAGTTAGCGGGGAGAAGTATTTTTTTTCAATTTTTTTTTGCTAATTCGATTGTTCGTCGTTTGTTCTTGATTGTTCGATTAAATTTAGCGTTTGTTCGATAAAGACTTTTTTTTAAATAATTATTCAAAATTTTATTTGAACCTGGCTCTTTATATTTAATTGTCTGTACTTTTTTTATTTTTTTAAATCAATTTTGATGAGTTTTTGTTTGTTCGATTAAAAAGAACGTTTGTTCGATCGTATCTTTTATTATCATTTTTTTAATATCATTACACCCACGCTCCTGCACATATTCAAATAAATATTTGCCAAGAAAATATATTTGCTATTCAAACGCTAAAGGAGTTCCAGTACATGGACGGTATTTGAAAAGCAAATATATTTATTATTGTTATTTATCATTCTTATAAAACTATTGATTAGGATTTATTTATAAATAACTAATTGTTTTAACATCCTTAAAATGAATATTTTTTATTTTTGTTGATTGACTATTTCGATATATTATCACAACTACGTAAACAAACTCAGGTTCTTATTTACTGAATGTTTTCGTGATACTCTGAAGTATATAAATTCTATTATTTATTATATATTTATCTGATGTATTTATGCGAGATAAAATTTGTCTTACTTTTTTTATTTTACTTCTCCCCGCTAACTTAAGAGAGCTCACATGTACTGGCCTACATATTAAATAATAATAAGTACAGATAATGTTATGTGACGTCACTTCTGATTTTATATATTTTAATATTTTTAATTTTAAAGAATTAATTTGAAAATCAAAACACTTATTCAGATCGAAGGTTCAAATTTTTGCTAAATAAATTTGAAATTAATTAAAATTTGTAATTGTAAATAATGAAGTTGAAAATTAAAACATTTACTTAAATTAGATGTTAAAATTCTTGCTCAACACATTTTAAATCAAGTTTTCTTATATCTGCCACTTTTTCTTAATATTTGTAATTTTAAAGAATCAATTTGAAAATCAAAACATTGCTCGGCGGACCGATCATGTTTGTGTGGGAGAGAGACGCAAGGCATTCTATGTGTGTGTGACTCATCGTTACGTTACCGGGCGTTATACTTTTTCATAAGTGACTCCCAGCTTAACCTAATTTAAGACGTTGTCACGTCAAAATTGCAATAATATAATAACTGCTGTAATGTCGTAAATCTATTTTTTTATTTTGATTTGTTTTTTTTTTGTTAAATAGATTGTAAGACCTTTTGTGTTTTTTTTTGTTTTCAGATAAACTACAGAAATAAAAGTTGAAATATTTAATATTATTACTTACAGAGTTTCTCTTCATTAGATTTTTTTTTTTCATAAAAGGCATTATAAATTTCTGTATTAATTAAAAATACTTTAATTAAACATTTTAATTAACACTTCGTTAACTTTCTACTTTATACCATCCTGATATCAGATATATATCTGCAATAAATAATTTTAAAAATAAAATATTATTATAAAGGACGCAGTCAATATACAATTTTTCAAAATACTAAAAGCCAATGGATTTTTATTTTATTTGACGTTATACCTGTATAGAACAGATTTAATTACATATTTGACTAGTAAAAAATAAGGTTTTATAAAAGTATTTTATTTATATATATATTAAGGTAAAATATTATACCAACATTTTAACGCAACAATAATTTTTATGAAAAATAAAAATCATCTGAGAAATACCACATAGTAATATAGAAATTATCTCGATAATTATTATTCAAAATAAATATAAATATACATAGGTAATTATATGAATACGTGAATTAAAAACTTTGTACCTATATTTCGAAACAAACGAAAACGGATGAGTTTGAAATTTGGCAAAGTTAAAGTTTATACATAGAATAAGTGCCGAAAACTACTACAAATTTGTATATAATATTGCATTAGAAATATAATAAATGTTCGTATTCCAATGCGAAACTTTACACACACTATCTCATTGTATACGCTGACACTGTGAATATCAAGTTTATATTATTTTAATGTCAAATAGTCGCCAAGAGTTTATTTTCTGACGTAGTAAAAATATATATGCGTCAATGGTCAAAGCTCTCATAAGCATTAAAATTTAAAAGTACTATTGAATATTCGCCACTGGGTGACCAAAACTTACCATAATTTTCTGTCTGTATACGTTAAGTCAATAATAACCAAATTGTTTTCTAAGGCTTTCACGAGTACTACACATTGAAATAAAACTAATTTTTACGGATTTAACTCGCGTATAATGAATTAATTTTTAATTTACATTTCAGACACCTCCATCTCGTCTTACCGTGAACACTATTGCGGCAAAGCATTCGAAACGTCGGATTAAATTTAAAATGTAGATTTAAAATTTAATTCACGCGAGAAAAATCTTTAAAGAATAGTTTTATTTCAATAACCAAATTGTTCATAACTATAGATAGAACAAACAAATTAACCAAATATATAAAAACATCTGAAATAATTTATTTTATTTTACATTTAAATAAAGCTGATAATAAATTACACTGAAAACGTAATAATTATCCGAAATAAACGAGATTGTAACAAAAAGTAAATTATGACAATAATGCACTACCGTTAACTGCTTTTAGTATTGTTTGCACACAATTATAACTTGGACCTCGTAAAAGGGTTATTTCATGATTCTGGACAAAGAAATAAAACTTTGTCTATTCATATTTAATTCTTTTCACGTGATAATTAGTAGTAAACATTACCTACGAACACTTGCACCTTATCACATAGCTTCAATTAGACGCAATATGCAATTTAGTCTCGCATCCTTGCATGCCGACCTACTTTAGGTATTCGTAGAATTAAGGAGAAGAAGAGTGAATTCGAAACTTAGTAATAGTAACTAAGACAAAATACTTAACGAACCCTCGAAGGTTCAAAGATTAGTAGATATACATTTTTGTACTGATGACTTCTATTATTTTACATTATCCATATACATTTGGTATCAATAAATATCAATTATTGCGCCTACAACAAGGTTAATAATATTGAAATATGTTTATTAAATATTTATTTACAGTAACATATACATTTTTACTTGCTCCATAAATTACTTTTCTTATTTAAATTGATATCTAATTTGAATACACCACTATTTTTCCGAGTTTCACTTTGAAGTATTTAATAAATCTGTGATTAAATCTAATAATATTTTAATGAACATGATAACAAATACTTTCTATAAACTTACTGAGCTTTAGTACCGTAAAGGGATTTATGTATTGTTATAATAAACAAAAACTTCGTTCTGGTCACAAACAAGTAACATAGGAACAAACAAAATAATATATTAATACTTACAATAATTACGACTAAAAAATGTAACAGTAAAAAATAACAAGCGTTTAATACTATATGTGTAACTTAAATATAAGTCAATTAATAAATAATTTTATATAAACAATATAGCATGCATTTAGATGTTCTAGTTTATGTCCATTTATACATTAATTATTTTTTTTTATGTACTCAAATAAAATTTTTTTACACAGCGTTAAATAAATAATAAGGCTTTTGAAAATAATAATAAATAAGTTATCCATAAGTTTATTACTAATAATTAAACTATAAAACTCCTACCATGGCAGTAGTATTCATTATAGGAAGAAAAAAATATTTATTGTTTGGCATATTATAGTAAGTGTAATCCTTAGCAACTTGGAAATAATATTTTCAAAATCTAATTTTAATTTATACTATGTATTTAAAATATCAAACGAAAATAAGATTACTTATTTCTATTACAGATCTCTTTCAGATATCCTTTAATCTATGAGCAAAAAGCTTGTATAAGATATTGCGGTATGATATGAAGATATTTTTTTACTACGCTCACCTAGCCCCCTATTTCACAGATTTGCTTTTTTTATTATGACAGTGACAATTTTTATGTTATAACATTAATTTATTTTTTTTATTCCTTCATTTCACTCGGTCACAATAATAATAAGATAATATACGGTACATTAAAATAATTAGATTATTGAGAATATTTCAATTGAAATTAAATACAGAATAATTACTAAAAGTGTGATTTCTAAGTCGAATCTAATCTAATCTAAAGAACTATAGAAATGAATTGAAGTAATTGCATGATTGATAAATTTAGTAATATTTCGTAAAAACGGGTTACTTATCATGAGACTATGTTATTATCATTAACCGTATTGAATCGTTTTTTATTACATCTAGACATTTTTCAAAAATATTTTGAACCTAGAACCAAATGACAGATAAGTCTTAGTAACACTTAGCCATTTAACTTGTCAAAAAAAACGAGAATTTTAAGACTCTTGAATAGCAATAACGTATTGTATAGTAATACATTGAGTCAAAAACAAGTTTTTTTTCTAATCTGTTTCTTATAATTAAAATAAAATACAGGTCAATACTTAGAGAAACACAAGTATAATATTGTTTACTTTGTCTTATTTACCAAGAAAATGTTATCTTATCTTCATTTACTGTTTCCTGGTTCTTTCCCCTTTATGAGTTTCATAAGAAACTGCTCTAGTTATTAGTGAGTCAGTCACGACAAACTGTATATAAATGATTTATAATTGAAAATGTGCTTAAGTTTAATTTCACATCTGTATATATACATACACTCTCAAATATCCTAAATACGCTCTCATATATCTTGAAAATGAAGAGTTTTTTAATCGTCTTGACTATCTGCTTGGTGTTTATGGCTATGACGTCAGCAGCGATGGTAGCTCCAGGTACGTTATTTATTTATTCATATAATTTCCGCTTTGAATAAATACCACTAACCATTTGTGTTGTAACAAATAGGTAATCAGAACCCACAGTTTCATAATCATCACCACCAACGACATCATCTCCATCTAATTATAATCACAGATTATTTTTTAATTATCATTTTTTTTAACACAGCTCTCTTAATTTTAATGTGCTTCTTCATCTAAGTCATTACATGCTAGTCTATTTCTTTGTGTAATAAAATACAGAAACTCATTACTGTCAATGTTAAAAATAGTTATCACGTAAACTCATTAATAATTTGTCTCATATTTTTAACATAACAACCGCTGGTACTGTTTATAAAAAACTTAAAAGTAAGAAGAGCCAATTTCAAAATAATAAAAAAATTGCAAGAAAATAAGAGTAATCACTTAAATAATAATAATAATTGTAATAAGAGAATATATTTAATAAACGACCAAACCCAGAAACACCGACATCTATGCTCATCACATAAATGCCTGTCCCTGCCGGGAATCGAACCCGAGCCCCATTGCACCGTGACAAATTAGGCGTCTGCGCTAACCACTCGACCAACGGGGCGGTTAAATTAATATAGACTTACAAACATTCGTAACACCAATTCATAGCTTATTTTGTTTTAGTCGAATCTGTCGACCTTGAACCAGTACATCAGAGAATGAAGCGTGAAGACTGTGACTACAACGCCTGTGATCGTCTCTGCCGGCGACTTAAGTTTCCTGGAGGAGCCTGTGTCAATAATAGATGCAAATGTGATAACTTTTAAACATCTTGCTTTTGTAATTTATTCTATGTAACGTAAAATACAGAATAATAATTATGGAAGCAGAATAATTTTATTGACTAACATACTGACATCCTGTTTCTTCAACCATATGAATACTTAGACAAAACTTTAAAAATGTTCAAGTTTATAGGTCTATAGTTATATAGGTTTATAGTTTTGCTATTATTGTTGATTCCAAAATCAAAGAGATAGCAGGAAGAATTTAAAGAATAAAATTGAACTGTATTTTATTTATCTTCTCAGTCAATGAATTTTGGTCAGGCCATAGTGCTGGCCTCTACATTAACCGATTGATTAACCGATTGGATGCAAATTCTTCTAACTACTTTTATTGATATTTATATGTTTATATATATGTATCGGTCAATGTACATTTCCGTACGAAAGTCGTTTATCATTACAGCGTAATTTTGAAGTAGACGTAAATAAAAAAAAAAATTGTTAAAATTGAAACACACTTTATACATATACGTGTACCTAAATATATAAGTTATTTATTAAATTGTAGTCTTGTTCGAAATATTTTGTTGTGCTATATGTAGATATGATAACGCAAGCTATACAGAAATCCAAAAAAAAAACACAGGCTGTATAATACAACAAAAAAATATTTTTCGTTGCATCCTTTTTTAGAAATAATAGTATTTTTTTTTAATTACTTATCAATATAATTAGACCCAAATAACAATGATTGATGCCGTTACTTGCATGTTATTAATATCTTTGCAACATGTGCGTAATAAATATCATATTACAAAATTGGATTATTAACTGAGGGTACGTACTATATTCGGAAAATAGGATGGTAGAGAGATTGAAAGATGATTATAACTTAGAAGCAGATTAAAATTGTTGAAATCACATAATTATTTGATATTTGTAAATGCTTTTACTCGGGTTGAATAATGAATGGGGTACTGTACATATAGACTAAGAGCTTCTCTACACAGTATAGAAATGTGTTGGTGGTTTTAAAAACACTTATATCTAAGTGTAGTGTTTTTAAGGCTTTCACGAGTACTACACATTGAAATAAAACTATTTAACTCGCGTATAATGAATTAAATTTTAAATTTACATCTTAAATCTAACCCGACGTTGCTTGCAGCAATCGTGTTCTCGGTAAGACGAAATGGAGGTGTCTGTCAGTATATCAGTTAGTTAGTCATCTATCGCCAACGGTTTCTAAGTTTCCGGGCGTACAGTTCAGGATTGACACAAAACGCACTAACAGTATCTTGAGGTCTTACAGTGCGGCCACAGACATGGGATTTTATATTTTTCAAGAATGGGTCCTAGGTGTTAGATGGTTGGGGATTATCTGTATACCCGGAAACTTCAAAACCGTTGGAGGTAGATGAATAATTAATTGAATTTCTGACAGACACTTCCATCTCGTCTTACCGTGAACACGATTGTAACGATTTAAAATTTAAATTTAAAATTTAATTCAAAATAAGACCTTTTTACATAACAATGAGGCTAAATTCAAAAATTAAAGTTTATAAAAGTTAGGCAATTATTTTAAAATTCTTAAAAATAATAACAGCTTTTCATAGTTAGTAATGTAATTGCTCGTTCAAACACACTTCTTATTTCTTTGTATGAAACTTGCTTACTCTTTAAACTGAACTTAATTAAATTTCCATTACAGGAAAGTAATTTCATCTCCGGCGAATTTGTTTAAGAGTTAGTTATTAACTGATACTATTACATTAACTAAAAACTTGTAATTAATAAGCAAGAACATTTTAATGGGCTCTGAGACAAGGTGTTTAAGAAAGATTATTAAACGTTATGAAGCTCTGAGATAATAGAAAATTTATAATATTTTCCATTTAAATAACATTCCAAATTCCAATATTATTTATACAAAAATTTGAAGATAAACTAATGTGCCTTCCATCAGAGCATGTTAGTAACTTTCAAATTATACAGTCACCAAATTTCCTGTCAAATACACCATACATGTAAATCCATAAACATAATCCTGCTCGTACCTTTTATCCTTGTTTAGGAGCTGAATTTGATTGTCGAATGCAAGAAGTATCTATACTTACAGAAATATGGAGACTGATAAAAATATTTTTTGTCACACTTTTTAACTTAGTTAGCATTAATGTTTGAAAATATCTATAAAACCGTAGGAAACCGTCCCGTCGCTCTACCAACTGAGCTACCGTATCCCTGCCCGTATCGGTTTATTTTGATACGGTAGCTCAGTTGGTAGAGCGACGGGACGGTTTCCCAGTAGTCGCGGGTTCGAATCCCTGCCCGTGTCGGTTTATTTTTCATTTTCATATAAAACAGTGTATGATATATTTATCAATTTTGTATATGAAATCTTACTTCTTTAGACAAGAATTTAGCCACCTAAACTTAAAATAAAACTAAACTAAACTAAGCTCGTACTTAATAGTACGGGCTTAGTTTTAATATAGGGAGCTTAGTTTTAATAAAGTGACAAAATATTCATATATAGCAATATATAATAACTAGCAAACAAGAATACGTCACAAAATAATATGATTGTATCTTGTAAAATGTAAGGTAACATAGATCAATTAGTAACGTAGTATATTATATTTTTTTTAATCAGATTAAACTATACATCAAATAAAACCTAAGTACTAATATTATTTCTTGCTTGTTATACAAACAGTTTGTATAGTAGGTACGGGATACTGACTGCGAACATAATTTGTATTAATAATTAATGTGAAAATAACAGGAAACAAAGTTTTAACTACCTGGCATAGACATACCGGAGGTTGATTACTTCTGGAGACAAAAATATACCTACTAGCTTTTAAAAAAATATCTTTTTTGTTATCATTATATGATATTTAGTTAAACTGGTTGAGTAGTTACTTATTTTCATGCATAGTTTCACATAATTAGCAGCGCAATCTACTTAACAGAGTCAGAAGTGAATAATGTTCTGTTTTAAATTATGTACCTTTTTATCACAGCTTTACGATGATATAAACAAAACTGAAAAAAACATTTACTTTAACTTTAAAGTATTAGAACCATCAATATAGTTCTACTACTTTTTAGCATTTGCAATAATTTATGTATTATTATTAATAAATTAGGAATGTTGTTATTTTGCTTTTATAATATTTTAAATTATGTACCTTTAAAAAAAACTACGCATAAAAATCATGAACAAATCATTTTGAAATAAACATTAACTTATTTATAATTCTGTCCCTATTTATCTAAAACATTTTAGTATAATATAATATATATCCTCATCACATTCACGTCAAAAGGGGTTTATATTATCTTCCTCACATTAATAGTAGTGTGGAAATTTTTACAATGAAGACCTAAGTATTTCTGAGATAATTATACCCTATATGTAACCCTATAAACTCCTCTATTCTCCAGCGTAAGTGTTATTAAAATCAATTAGGCCATTTCAAAGAATACCCTGGAAAAGACTTGATATTCTTAATATTGAGTGTCACATGGAATGTCTATCGACTTAAATTATTTTGTGTAAAACATGAAATTTTCTATCAAATAACTACACAACAATAATAAATTCAGTATAATTCATGAGCCTTCTCATGATTTTTTCTTTTCAATTATTATATAAAAAATTGTTTTCCTAAACCCTAACTCTATCTTTGTCACATTTATTTTGCTTTAAAGTACTTAATGAGAATCATTTAAATTAGTGAATTTTAATATGTAACAAATTGTGTGTTGTGTTATTTATATTTAATTAGGTATCGAGCGACACAATTGTATAATTAGCTTCAACTGCAATGCGATAAATGGTGCTTAAAATCAATAACGCTTAACGCAAAAACAAAACTAGAATTAACAAACAATTATCAACCACCGCCGCGAGGGTGATATAAAATGACTTATTCCTTACATTGAATTACAAGTTGTAACTGTCTTTAAGTACATAACCAGCAACAATTTAGAATCTATTCAAAGAAATTTGTTTTATATTGAAAACATAAAATTCTGTACAAATGATATGTTACGTTATTTAGGAAATAGTGTCAATAATTTAGCAAAGAACAAAAAGCCAACTTTCGGTGACAAAACTGGTCGACCGAGCACACTTCTAGCTCTTAAGAGTTAGCTTCTCCGTACCAAACTTCCTTATACATTAAACATAACTTAATGAAAGTGGTGAGAGTAACACTCCAGTATGACTTGCTGTAACTGACGGTGTAAGTGACTTGGAATTAGTAAGCATGAATATATTAACGGCCTTGGTTAGAAGACTTTTAATAAAGTTTTAATGTCATAAAATTAAATGTAAAAACCTTAAAGTACGCCATAATGTACGTTATCTTTCCAAATAACTGAAGTGTACAAGAAAAGATGGCGTCAATAATATATTATCTCAAATGAACTTTTTGAATTTTAAATTAAATTTTTAAGTTTATTATAGTTTATGCTGTACCTATAAGAAACTGATAAGTTATTATAAATAGTTTTAATTACTAACAGACTCAACTTACTAATTATATCCAAAGAGATCATAGACTACGTATTTAAGATCGTATTATATCCAATTATAATGACCTTCTGTACCATTTACTATACTATATTATTAACAATTTAAAAAGTTTTTGATTCTTGAGCTGAGCTTTAAAAGCACCATAAACAACACCAATCCTATTTATGTCCACTCAATATAGGATAGCTACAAAGTGTAATACATTACCTACTTTCTTTAAATTGGTTAACATATTCTACTCACAACGCATCCAGAATATGTTTTTATATTAAGATTGTTAAGTACATTTAGCATTGTTGTCAAATACAAAACAAATTATACAAATGTACTTATTCCATATCAGATCGCCAAAACTATATTAATACGTGAAGCAAAATCTTTGAAACCCTTTTACAAGAATTGCGAATTGCGAACGCTAATATTTTCCAATAATAATGCACTTTTATTATATTTGTCGGGGAAGTCATTAGTACGGGAGCTAAATGACAACGAGGCGCAAGCGATACGTCATCGCTTCGGCAGAGTCCGGTCTACGATCGTGCGGGTCGAGTTGAAGATGTATTCTCACTCACTTTACCTTCAGCTACCGTGCGGATAACAAGTCCGGGAACTGTCTTACGACTCGTTGTGACACGTACATACTAGTTGATTTAAATAAGTGTAAAATAATAATAGTTAATAAAACATTGTAAGAAGTTACTTTGTTTTCTGCTCGATACCCTTATCAAGCCTATAAATATGAACTCTGGCGGTGATCAAGACTGTGAACGGTATCCCGAACCGACATCAGAAGTGGGATCCGAGCAGCTAAACGGAAACCATACTGAGAACACGCTGCGTTGTGAAAAAAATGGCGGGAATGAAGATAACTGGAAGTTATTATTGGAAATGCAAAATTCGAATATGAAAGCCTTAATCGAAGCTCTAAGCAAACCTCAACGTATTTCTCAGTATGTGAACCTACCGGAATTTGACCCAGACAAGAATGATGCCGATGCACGGTCATGGTGTGCAACTTCGGACCTGTGTTTTGCGGATAACCCTATGGAAGGAGGCCAACTTATCGTCACTATCAGTAAGGCCCTCAAAGGAACGGCATCAATGTGGCTGTCTTCAATTACATACCCGGGAATGACATGGTCTGAGTTTAAACAATTATTTACTGCAAGATTTGTTAGTACGGAAACACCTGCGGGTACTCTAATAAAATTAAATAGTGACAAACCCAAAGAGGGTGAAACCTTGGCGGCATACGGTAGTCGTATTATGTCATTGTTATTTAATCGTTGGAAGAATCTTACCATTGAACAAATTGTGGTGGCAACAACAGTGGCACACATTTCTCAGTTCGATTCAAAATTACAAAGAATGGCTTTTACATCGGAAATAAATAATCGCCAACGATTACAACAAGAGTTACAAGCTTTTACCTACCTGAAGCGTAAATCAAATGCAGCACCGGATCAACAAACCTTTGACCCCAAACGCATGAAGATGTCTTAAAAATCATCAATTAAATGCTTCCACTGCGGGAAGGTTGGCCATAGACTAGCGGATTGCTTACATAGGACACATGCAAAAGGAAATTCGACGAAACCACACCACGTTCAAGCTTCTAGACCCAACCCACAGCGGCCAGTTGCTAGTACTAGCTCCATTATCTGCTACAAATGTGGAAAACAAGGACACATTTCTACCAGATGTCCTGATGGAGACGGCAGCACACAAGAACCAAACAGTCTACACAACGAGCGACAGGTGAACGTGTGCGTTGTCTCTCCCACGGCTGGAAGTTTAAAACATCAAGGTCAGTCTTTTACATTTCATTATGATTCTGGTTCTGAGTGTTCGCTTATTAAAGAGAGTGTATCACGTAAAATTAGTGGTAAACGAGAAGAAAATGTAATAACTTTAAAAGGAATTAGTCAGTCCAGTGTATATAGCACTGTTCAGATTTCTTGTGTTGTTGAAATCGATAGTCATTTAATCGAGATTTTATTTCATGTTTTGCCTGATATTTATTTGCGTTGTGACATAATGATAAGTCGTGAAATACTATCGCTAGGCTTCAGCATAAATATGACCGCGACATGTTTTAAAATTTCAAAAGCACATAATGTAAACAACTGTAATTTAGATCTACCCTCTACAAATAATCTAACTCTTATTGATACTGATGTTACTGCAGAACATAAGTCATTAATCGTTAATCTGTTAACTCAATATTCGGACTACTTTATTACCGGCATGCCGCGAACGCGTGTTACAACAGGTGAACTTGTTATTCGTTTAATTGACCCTAATTTAACTGTACAAAGGCGTCCCTATCGGCTGAGCGCAGAAGAAAAACGAATTATGCGCGAACGTGTAGACGAATTATTGCGTGCAAATATTATTCGACCGAGTGATTCTCCGTTCGCGAGTCCAGCCCTTTTAGTTAAGAAGCGTGATGGTTCGGAAAGAATGTGTATAGACTATCGTGAACTTAATAGCAATACCGTACCCGATCGGTATCCTTTGCCACTTATATCAGACCAGATATCGCGTTTACATAAAGCTCAATATTTTTCAAAACTAGACTGTGCTTCCGGTTTTCATTTAATTCCTATTAAATCTGAGGAATCTATACAGCGTACTGCGTTTATAACACCGGACGGTCAATACGAATATTTGACTATGCCCTTTGGACTTCGTAATGCCATATCAGTATTTCAACGGGCCATTATTAGAGCTCTAGGCGATTTAGCAAATACATACGTCATCGTATACGTCGACGATATTTTGATTATTTCGGAGACTATTGAGGAAGGTATCAAAAGACTCGGCGTAGTTTTGGAAACATTAACAAAAGCCGGGTTTTCCTTAAATTTGGCAAAGTGTTCGTTCTTAAAAACGCAACTAGAGTTTCTAGGATATGAAATCAAATCGGGATAGTAGTCGTTTCTAGGATATGAAAGATTAGGCCTAACCGTAGAAAAGTAGAGGCGTTATCTACTCTACTTCCACCATCCACCGTATCTCAATTAAGGCAATTTATTGGCTTAGCAACATATTTCAGACAATTTGTGTTAAACTTTTCTCGTGTAATGGGTCCACTATATAAACTACGTGTGATAAGGTTCCATTTTCATGGCAACAACGTCACGAAGAAATAAGAAATCAAATAATTTCCATTCTTACAACAGAGCCCGTTTTAATGATTTATGACCCACAATATCCAGTAGAATTGCATACGGATGCTAGTGCTGATGGGTACGGGGCTATTTTATTTCAACTAGTAGAGGGCAAACGTAGAGTGGTTGCATACTTCAGCAAAAGAACCACACCGGCGGAGTCGCGTTATCATAGTTACGAACTCGAGACCCTATCGGTTGTTAATGCGATTAAGCAATTCCGGCAATATTTACACGGTAGAAAATTTACAGTTGTAACTGATTGTAATTCGCTCAAATCTTCTCGTAAAAAGATCGACTTGACACCGCGAGTCCACAGGTGGTGGGCATATTTACAGTGTTTTGATTTTGATGTCGTCTATAATAAAGGTAAAGATATGGCACACGCGGATTTCTTGTCGCGAAATCACCCACCCATTATTGATCATAAACTTAATACAAATTCAAAACCGTCTAAAGACTTAAAGAAAATAGTTAATTTAACTGAACTCTCCGGTAATTGGTTACTTGCTGAACAAAAGCGGGATTCTGACATTTCTAAGCTTATTTCCGACTTAAATAGTAGACAGTTAAACGATGACGTAGCTAAGACGTATGAGATTCGTAAAGGTGTCCTTAATCGAAAGATTCAGCGCAACGGGCGTTCTAAGTGTTTGCCAATACTTCCTAAAGCTATCAGGTGGTCAGTAGTTAGTAACGTTCATGAGTCACTCATTCATCTCGGCTACGATAAAACTTTAGAAAAACTATACGATTGCTATTGGTTTGAGGGAATGTCTCGTTACGTTAAGAAATTTATTGACGCTTGTGTTACTTGTAAGGTGGCAAAATCACACTCGGGTAAGGTACAAGCTCAATTACACCCCATACCTAAAGTAGGCTCGCCCTGGCATACCGTACATATAGACGTGACGGGGAAATTAAGCGGCAAGAGCGATCATAAAGAATACGTTTTTGTTATTATAGACGCGTTCACTAAATACGTATTACTATTTCACACGGCTAATATCGACTCTAAAAATAGTATCAAAGCGGTTAGAGATAGTGTAGCTCTCTTTGGTACCCCGACTCGAATCATCGCGGATCAAGGTCGTTGTTTCGCCAGCAAAGAGTTTAAAGAGTTTTGTGTTAGTATTAATTTGCATTTAGTCGCGACTGGTTCTTCGCTTGCAAATGGACAGGTAGAACGAGTAATGTCAATATTAAAATCAATGTTAACTTCGGCAGAGGTAAAGGATCGTCTATGGCAGGATTGTTTAGGCGATGTACAACTTGCAATTAACTGCACTGTCAATCGAACTACAAAAGCTAGTCCGTTAGAATTACTAATCGGTAAGGTAGCGCGGCCTCTATCGTTGATGGCGTTAGATGACGTAGAGCCAGAAGTTAATTTAGACGTCATAAGGGCAGATGCATTACATAATATTGAGAAAGCGGCACAATATGAAAAACGTAGATTTGATCAAACAAAGGCAAAACTAAATAAATTCTCGGTAGGTGATTTTGTTTTAATTATGAATGAAGAAAGAAATCAGACAAAGTTAGATCCAAAATTTAAAGGTCCGTACGAGGTCATAGAAGTTCTGGAAGGCGATCGTTATAACTTAAAAGCTCTTAATTGTAATCGTACCTACAAATACGCTCACGATAGGTTGCGAAAAGTACCTGATTGCCAGGGTATAACTGATGAGATTGATGTAGATCAAAGAAACAATGAAAACGAACAGAGTACTTAAGTTTGCATGATGATTGGACTGTACCAGAGGTTGTCGTGTAGCCATAGCTCAGTGGAAATCGGTGTCTACTAGTTGTAGTCCGTGAGTACGCGGTAAGCAGTCAACTCTGGCGGAGGTCAGGTTCAGTGGGAACATAGAGTCCGGGAGAGACTCGGCGTTCAATTAGGTTGTTCGCATAAAAATAAGTAACTGAAGGTTACTGGACTATGTTTAGTCATGAATCACATGTAGATTATAAGTTTTCCAGCGAATCTGGACTAGTTGATGTCTCTAGTGAGATACCGCGATAATTAAATCAGTTATACTCTGAGGGTAATTTAATACTCAAATATTTGCTATACTTAGAGCACTCAGATTGAGAATTTGATCTGAAGGACTTATTTAATTTTAATTTTTTTTATTTAATTTTTTTTTTTATTATTATTATTTTCGATTGACTAGATAGTCAATAGGTACAACGATAGGTCAGGAGTGACCGAACTATATGATACTGTGTACTAAATATTGTTACAGAATAACACACAGGGACGTGTGTCCCGTAGGATGGCCGTGTCGGGGAAGTCATTAGTACGGGAGCTAAATGACAACGAGGCGCAAGCGATACGTCATCGCTTCGGCAGAGTCCGGTCTACGATCGTGCGGGTCGATTTGAAGATGTATTCTCACTCACTTTACCTTCAGCTACCGTGCGGATAACAAGTCCGGGAACTGTCTTACGACTCGTTGTGACACGTACATACTAGTTGATTTAAATAAGTGTAAAATAATAATAGTTAATAAAACATTGTAAGAAGTTACTTTGTTTTCTGCTCGATACCCTTATCAAGCCCATAAATATGAACTCTGGCGATGATCAAGACTGTGAACGGTATCCCGAAACGACATATTAAATTGATTATAAAAACATTACACATACTACGATGTGAAACATTACACACACTACTTCGTTGTTACACGTTCAATGTCAAGTATATATTTGTGATGTCATGTCAAATACTCTCGCAAAAACAAAGAATTATTATACAATAATTCTATGCATAACATTTGTGGTCGCTTGACGTAATAAAATAATAATCAATAATAAATATGCATTGAGGTTTTAGCCCAAATTTTCATAAACATTAACACTTTATATTACGGTCGAATTTCGACCGTTGGGTGACCACTAGTGATTATTATTTCTCGATAAAGTTTAGTTCAAACCAGCATTACATTTTATCACAAGAAATCCTTTGTAAATAAAACTAAAAGAAGCGGTTTGTATATTATAAAATTTTAATAGAAAGATTAGTGTGCACAAATTTTTTGAACATTATTAAGCTTTTCAAGGTAATTTTCAAAAGAATTTAATAATTTAGGCTAGCTCCCAAACCCGCTCAACGGTGTTCTTCGCGTCAATGACATGCTTGCACAGAAAGACCATTGGAACCCAAAACGTCTCTCAGCTGAGCATTGGATCCCTGGCCCACACAACAACAGAGAAGGCGAATATATTTGCTTCTCTGTTTGCTGATGAAGACACTGACAATGCTTCTCCAGCACATCTTCTTCACTGCGGTTTCGAAATAAAGGACATTCATAAATGTATGTTACTTTAAATTAAACAATAAATAACCTTAAATCGTAGTACTATTCATTGTCGGACGAAAGAAAATTTATTGCATACTGGAATATTATTGTACATACGAGCCCAATATTTTTTATTTTATATTTATATTTGGAAGTATGATTTTATTAAATTGTATTATTATGTTTTTGCTATTAAACATTGGTGAAACATATATTTATATATATTCACTTAAATCAATCGGAGTTTTGCCGACTAGTTTCAAACCCAATCGGCGTTCCAATTCATGAGCTTGAAGCATGGCGGACTTGACGCGTGAACTTTAACATGTATTTTTTTTATATTGCATGTTTTCTAAGTGTACAAACTGTATAAAACTTAAAATATATATAAAACAGATTATTTATAGAACTTCAACTTCAGATAAGGAATATTTACTACTCCAAGCCCCTTATATTGAATCTTATAATTTTCACGTCTTTGTTTTATTATGACAAAGACTCGGAATTTTGTCATTAGTTAAGTCACCCGCTTACAGTAATTATGAAGTTAACATTTTAACATTACGGCACATTAAAATTACTTTAAAATTACGAGAATGTTAATTTTAAATTACTTTAAATTTGTCAAAATGAAAAAAAATATATTTAAATTAATTTTTTTTTAAATATGTTTTCGTTCTTAAATCTTCCTATTTTTGTAATAAGGTATTACTTGAACGTTTAGTAAGAGATAGTTATAAAATTGTTTACATTGTGAAATAACAATAAAGATAAAGTGAAGCAATTGCCTGAGTTATATTTCGTATTAGCGGGATACATGGCATTGTATTATTTTTCTTACGGTTGAAGAACTTTTAAATAACTAATTACTAGAATATTTTTCTTATGTTATTTCGGTTTTTATATCTGAATATTTCAATATTTCAAACCCGGAACCAGATGAGAGATAAACATTAGTACCGCTAAGCCAATCATCTTGTCAAAGAGAATGGAAGTTACAAGACCGTCTTCCGTAGCGCTAATGGCTTGACTTTGATTTGACAGTTTCCAAATTCGGTCCCCCAACAGTGACAACTTATATTATAAAAATCAGGGAAGAAAATTATTGAATACTCATCTGCGTATCTAGTACAAAATTGTGGAATATATAACTACGAACCCACAGTGTGATGGTTTATAATACCCCGTGTAAACTTTACTTTACTATAATATACCTCACTTTTGTTAGTAAAAAATATTATTTTAAAAACAGGCATGACTGATACAAGAATCCAATACATTAGGTCAAATAAGTATTTTTTTATATTTTTTCTTGTTAAAATAAAAGTGTAAACGAGCCTGCAATCACTTGATGAGAAGTGATCACCGCCGGTTTATAATAGTCTCCATTATTTTGGAGAGCAGGGAGGTAATGACAATAGGCCTGTAGTTAGATGGGTCAGATTTGTTGCCTTTTTTAGGAATCGGATGGACAAGGGCGGTCTATCATGAGCACCGATATATCTATATCATTCTTCTTCATGTTTCCATAGCACATCCAACAGTACATAGTACAAGCACATCTGGCCTGCTCGATTTATTAACATTTAAGCAAAGTAGAGTTCGTAGTATGGATTTTTGTCGTACCTCATTGTCCGACATTGAACTCTTACACAGAAAGATAGTGGAAGATCTTTCCGTTATCGTAATTACCGTTTGTCATTTTCATAGTCCAGTTTAAGACAAATATTCTAATAAGATTCGCTTTCTCTTTTACCGTGTGAGCTATGAAGTCATTCCCCATGCACAACGACGGGAGGAAACCCAGGCAAAGGATTCCAAGGGCAGTTTTTGAGAGCACTCAAAAACTATGTATGGGTATACAGTGGATAGACTGACAGTTTTCACCAATTTTGACGACATAGTTGCACTTTGTTCTAGCAACAAAGTGCAACTATGTCGTCAAAACTGTCTGGACCCTTCATAACTAGCCTTTTAGACCATAAATGATACGTCTGTCGTTTGTAACTAGCAGCTGCGCTTTATCTGTTTATTATAATTACTATCAAGTATAGGTCAATACTTAGATATACATTTGTAAACATATAATATTGTTTTATGTGTCTTATTTTACTATTGAATGTTATCTTATCATCACTTACTGTTGCCCGGTTCATTGCCTTTTATAACATAAAGACCTTACATAAGAAACTACTCGTGCTTAAGCAACTAGTCAATCCCGAGAAACTATACATAAATAATTAAATTTAATAATTACATTTAATAATTTATAAATAATTAAGTGCATCTTTAAAATGAAGTGTTTTTTACTCGTCTTTACAATTTGCTTGGCGTTTCTATCCATAGCTTCAACAGCGGTGGTAGTACCAGGTACGTTATTTATTTATTAATACGTGTTCCACTGTGGATCAATACAAGTGAAATGATTGAAATGATAAGTGATGACTAGTCAAGTAAAAAATAGCTAACTACAACCCACAGTTTCATTATCATCACCATCAACGAAATCATTATCCAAACCAGATTATTTTATAAATATTTTCATCTCATTCAAGCATTATTACAAGCATGGCTACTATTTATTTGTCTAAAAACTCATCGAAAAAGTAATCGTATAACCATCTATCCACAACAATTTTTTTCTCAAAATTTCAACAGTTACTAAAGCAGAATAAATGAGAAGTTAGAATCATCATCTAGTTATACCAAGCAATTAAATAAAGTTATATACAAAGGTTTGTGACACCAATTCATAGCTAATTTTGTTGCAGTTGAATCAGCCAAATCTGAACCAGCACTTCAGAGAATGAAGCGTGAAGTATGTGACTTCTCCGAATGCGATTGTATATGTAGAAGACTTGAATATGCTAGAGGAGCCTGTGTCAATAATATTTGCAAATGTGATGATAACAATTAAACATCTCGTTTTTTCTATAGCTGATATTAAATTCGATACACACTTGTAGTTTATTTTATATAAATAAAAATAAATAAAATAAAAATAGGTATTAAGTAGATGCTAAGTATTTGGTACTATATAGCACATTAAACTAAGCTGTCTATGAAACTTATTTTAAAATATACTATTTAAAACTTATTATCAAAGACATAATACAATTCATAAAAATAATAAAAATAGCTAGATGTGTAATTCGTATAGTGTGTAAAATATACATATATTATAAATTTCAGAGTTCAGATGGTGTATTTTCGAAAAGCTTCTTAGTTTTGCTTTATAATATTTTTATACTGTTGGAAACAAAGCCGAAAAGGGTCTCAGAACTCATTACTGCAACTGTAATGAGAAAACGCTCTGTAAATTAGCATTATTCAAAGTATAATTATAAACATTTATACTTAGTTAAAACCTTTATACAGAAACCAGTACCTACATTGTAATTTTAGTTAAAAATATATTGAAGTTATATTATCAGCACTCAGTTAAATTAGTCTCATACACTACTCCTACACAAACTGTAATTTTACATATAAAGTGTAAGTAAAAGAATATATGGTTTTATTGTAGACTTTTGACGATTTAAATGAAACATCAGACTTCAGCTTCACGACTCCAAAGAGCCAAGCTTAGACAGAGTATCTAGCATTCTTTTTATAGAGTAAAGCAGTAACTATTCCGTTATATAATTGGAAGTTGTGTGCGTTATAAAAGACATACATACATGTAATTGAGGAAAGAATCCAAGCCTGACTGGGGGTTGTATAGATTAAGGGGTTCGTTACTAATTAAATTAGATTTCAATAAATGACTAAATTCCTAGGTTCACCTAAACACTAAAATAATATTATACAAAGTCTTTTAAACTTAGTTAATTTTAACTTAACCACTCCATGAGATAGACAATCAAGACGTAAAAAAACTGGTTAATATATAATAATTATTATAATTCTAAGTTTTATTAGTAGTTGTAAATCGAAAAAATATAATAAAGATCGCAATTAGTACGAACTAAATAAGTAATCCACGAAAAATAAAAATAACTGAAAAGTTTTAAATTGTGTAAGACTATCTGTAAATTTTCATTGATCTGTGACACAAAATGGCGCGCGGTTGAAAGCAGTTGGCTCAGTGCCCATCGCTGCCATTCCTGCAATCTTTAATATTTTCATACTACATTATGTAAATACATTATTTATATTTGTAGACGTTAATGTAAAAATACATTATGATAAATAATAACATAAAAAAATATTCGTTAATACAAAAATTAAACGACGTAACAATCCTCAAAACTGTTAATAATCTTCGAGATTATTCTCTAGAATATAATCATAGAATTACACAGTATAGTTATATTATAAATATGAAGCAATTCAAATCAAAAATGTATTTAAACTCTACAAATATATTTTTACAGAATATGATCAAAGTAACACTAATATAATACTAAATTAAAAGTATTCGACAAAATGTATTTAAGGTTTGAATTTATAAGAAAGGGTTATCATATTTTATATAATTATTCTTCTTCAAACTTTGATCCTTAAAAGAATATCCAGGCTGTTACAAGCAGATGGCACGGAAATTTATTATTTTTGACGGAAAATTAAAGCAGTATTTCAATATCGAGACTTCCAAGAATATTTGAACAGTTGTTGAATTATTCCCTAACAAGATTTTTTTTTTATTATGAAATTGGCCTATCGAAAGTTAAAAAAATATATTTAATTGTTCGTTTACCTATATACCTTTTCTTTGAAACTCACTTTTAATTGGTACTTTAAAGTATAATAAGAATATAAATACATGTTTTGTAACATTAATATTATTTGTTATCAAAGGACACGATTTCCAAATTATTATCATTGTCTCATGAATAAAATATATACAATTCAGAAAAAGTGTGTTAGGTCTTAAATGTAATTTCTTTGTATTTAAATACAAGCTTATTACAAAATGCATAGAGAGTTACAAAATATAATATGTGACGATAATGTTTTTATATTTTCATTTTATAAAGCCAAATAAATAATAATTTGTTTGTTTATTTTTTTGTTACAATCTCTAAACTCTACTGGGAGGATTTTTTTTTTGTATTGGATAGTCTATTTATTGTGAAAGATTATGTGCTTATATAATATCACATTAGCCATAGAGTCAGGGCGACCATAGAAACTTACAATGTTTAAAAGTAGCAGTTGTTTTTAAATATGTTAGCAATGTTATTACTAGAATTTAAAACACGGTAGCTCAGTATACAGTGCGAAGAACACGGACTTCCAGAGACCGCAGATTAGAGCCTTGCTCCTGTTAATATATTTTTCCGTCTACATTAAATTAAAATGTTTATATTCAACAACAATGCAATGGAATGCTCCAAAAAGAGGTGCAACGTATGACGACTGAATTTACATTTACAAACTCACATTTCTGACACTATATTGTGAAACATACCTTTGATAAACCTATATTCAGAGTACACTTATCTTGTACAAATTTGAAACTAAAACCTTTTTAAAAGCTACTACGATATATTTACAGTGTAATATTTCATTACTTGTACATAAATATTAATAAAATATTTATTTTGTTGGTTATATTATATTCAGCAGATTGTATAACGATGGTTTTGGTAGCGTCTAAGTTACCCATTATTTTAAAAACAACTAACAAAAAGCGTTAGTTTAAAAGTCGCCGCCTCCACGACTCCCAAAAATAGAAAATAGTTCAGTCAGTTTGTGAGTCCTCAACCACATGGCATTGTAATCTCGTGACTTAAAAATACCACTGTTACCGTTGATGGTAAGACTGCTACCATTGATGTTAGGATTTCTGTCATAAATATAACGTAAAAGATCTTTTATCTGAAACACATCTCTATAATCTTTATTTATATAAGAAACAGTGTCAGCTTCCCAATCACATTCTCAAAATAAAATTATATATGCTATGAAAATTAAAATAATTAAATTAAAAGCACGCATCTCACTCAATAAATGGATTGTTATTTCAATAAATTACAATATTCATATTTTATATTCAAAATGGAAATGTATTCATCATTTTTAAATTTATGTAATTAAAATATTCGCTTCAAATAAACTGAGATAAACCACTGGTATAATACCAAATAAACTCACAACGAAAATAAGAGGACTGATATATTCAATTCAGAGATCAAATGAACACGTTTATTCTGTAGAGCGTGACGTATGCGATAGTGCCTTGTCACGGCACTCGCGAATCATGTGAATACCAAACCTCATGTGAATATATTACATTGTTACTCATATAAAATAGACTTCTTTTTCTAGTACGTATTCTAATATTAGGAAAATATAAGTAATATTTGTCTTGATTTCTTGACTGTATATTTTTTTTAAAAACTACGAAAAATTTCTCTTTCAATAGGTTATAATGAACTCCTATATTTAATATTTTAAGGTCATACACATGTTATGTAACCAAGTCATACGCTCATATCAATATTAACTGAGTTAAATTTGAATTTTTCTCATACTAAGACTGATTAACGGAAGCTTTGCTTGTTTGAAAATAGCTATAAACATGTGTAACCATGTTAAGCTTATTTAAATATTAATAAATATAGTATGAAAAATAAATCGATACGGGCGGGAATATGAAAGCGACCACTGGTAAACCGTCCCGTGGCTCTACCAATTGAGCTACTGTATAGCTTTATTTACTATATTTTTCTAAACCAAATAAGTTTTTGCTGAAGAGAGTGTGTAATCAATTGTAAGCGAAGTACACAATAGTAAAAAATAATAATATAGTTATAAACAAGGTCAAAAAGCAATTTCCCGCTAACAGAAAAGCAAATCTCTACGGAGCGTGACGCGTGTGATTGTATCCCCTGTCACGGCGCTCGCGAATCATGTGTGAACTGCGCTCTACCTGATGTGAATTTGGGGTTATTTCATTACATTTAGGTGATATTTTATGTTATTTTGGCGGTGTGTAAGCATACCGCATTTTGTATTGACTTATTATTCTTGACATCATCCCAAATTATAATAATTCTTTAATTTGAATATATTAGGTAAAATAGTATTTAATTACTATGTTTATTATTTACATTATATAATAATTAGGCGTATATGTCATTAAAAATCATAGAATAATGATCTTGAACCAACTAGTAACCAGGTTTGAAACAAGTACCTAAATATTAATCGGTTGTGGGACTTAAAATGAAAATAAAACAAAGAATAGAGTAACAATTGTCGTTGCGACCAAATATCTCATGCAGTTGTCACAAATAAAAGTATTCTAGGTTGATGGCTCGTTCCGGAACGCATTCGCCATTTATCGAAACGTCAATCAATCTAACATTCGTTGAAATTGTCACTTTTGACGCGAATTCAACGACTGTCCCGTTCCTATTGAAAAATATCGCATTTTTCTCTATGAACATCCGTATGTATATTATAAAGAATAAAATTCCGTTCGACTTTGCTTCAATAATACCGGAATAGCACATGTGTATAGCATTTTGTTACATATTGCTATAGCTGATTGATACCTTTGTGTGCTTATGTTCTTTTGTTGTTTGGATGTTATGTTAATGTTTGTAAAATGGAAGCAAATAAAATACTTATTTAAGGAAAATATTATTTCAGGGGTAAATACACAGAACCAAAAAAAAACTGCTCTAATTTTCGTTAATTAGGTACTTAGAAAGTAATTTCTTATAAAGTAACAAAATAAAAACTTTTGAATAATGACAAAAAGTTTCGAGTGAACTATGACAGCCATGTCCATATAATTCATAAAAAATAAGAAAACTTTTACATTTTAGCAAAATTAAAAAAAAAACTTGTACATAGCTTTATTAACATTGATCTATCTATAATGTTAAAAAAAATATGTGTGTGTGTAATAGTGTACACATGTAAGAAGTGAAACTTCTTTATGACATGATTTTTTGAAAAATGATTCACTAATACAACTTTACAGGAATGGCTAATTAAGCTAAATTAAATAAAGTTTAAGCAAAAATAAAGATGGCGCGTAACAGAAAAACGTTACAATTTCTTGACATTGCTATAAAATTTCTCCCATCCGTCGATAAAAAAGTTTCATTTCAAATATGGCGCGTAACGGAAAAATGTGACTTAGTAATAAAGATGGCGCGTTACAGAAAAACGTCATAATTTTCATTAATATTAATTAATTAAAACGTAAGAAGTGAATCGACTGTTTCTGACGTATAATATTCTCATAGAAGAAACTCATAAGTACCATAAAAACAGACAAATGTACACAATCCACTTTAAAAATTGTTTAAAAAACTTTAGGCTTCTTAACATGTTAGATCGTCACTTTATCACAAATAAAATTATTCTTCATCATGGTTTCTGCTGTTTCGAGTTGTTGTTCGTTCTAGGTATAGCAAAACAGACCTTGTAAAGATCAGGACCCCAATGCTCCATTTCTTAGCCAAAACTCGTATTTCTTTTCATTCTTACTTCTTTTATTTCAGACAATCAATGTATTTTAAAAATATTATAAATTATATTTCATAATTTCTCCTTCATGTTATAATCTTGAATTTATTTATTGGTTTCAATAGCAAGTCCATAAAATCGTATTGTCCAGTATGTAATTACAATTCATTATTTAATTATAAAACTCTAATCCGATAATTTTATTTTTGGTTAATGTAAATTGTGTTTTGTAATCCACATACTTGTCATTTTGATTATTTAGTATTTCCATAGCAACATGGTGTAAAAGAGATGAAGCTATACGAAAAAAGCTGGCGCGTAACGGAAAAATGTCACACGTAACGAAAAAATGTTACACTAAATTTTTTTCCAACCCCGATAAAGAACTTCCACTTCAATAAATATATATTATAAGTTAAAATTTTAGTTCATTTAGAAGTTTTAATTTCATCATGAAAAGCAGGATCAACTGATATTTTTAAGAAAATGTTCACATGCATGTTTCTTTTATATCAAGTAATTTTTGAATTTTTGAATGAACAAGTAATAAATTAAAAATTGTTCGAGTGGTTAGCGGAAACGCCTAACGTGTAGCGACGCAATTGGACTCAGGTTCGTTCCCCGACAGGGACAGGCATGTATGTGATGATATTTCTGTATTTCTGGGTTTGGTCGTTAATTAAATGTATTCTCAGTATTTATAATATGTATTTCCATGTATTTGTATCGTTGTTTAACAAACTTAACACAAGCAAATAATTTGCTTACTTAGAGGTTAGATCAATGTGTGTAGCTTGTCTTGTATTATTATTAGTATTTTCAAAAACGATAAAAACATTTCACAAAACGAGACAGCGTAATGACGTTTTCAAAACCTAATTTACTTTCCATCCGCGTCATAACAAAACATCTAACACCTAACAAATTCAAGAACATCAAAGGCACTCCTTTCAATTTGACCCAAAAATTTTCTTTTATCAAAACATGAACAGGCTATGAGTCTGAATTAAAAATATTTACATAATTTAAGCAACACAGGTGGCACGAGCGCTTCTAAAAGGGTAAAAAAGCCTCCGCCCTCATCTTGTCGCTGAAATTGAGTCAAGATGAGAATATTTTTTGTCACCGCGCTATCTAATCATGTTACACCCAAATTTATAACGCCCTCAAGTTTTTATTTCTATTTCTTTTTTATTTGTATAAATATTTATTAAATTTGGTTCCATATTGCTATATAAAAATGAGTGAATAATTTGACATGAAATTGGATCAAACAAGAATCGGATCATTTATTCGCATACTATTAGTTTAATATTAGTTTACGTAATTCCCTGCGTATACCGTATGGAATTACGTTTGTTTCGATGCGAAGTGTTTACGTAAACAACACTGACGATTGTTTGAACACTTTGTTGTTATAACTTCCAGTATATAGCCAATTAATCTTGTAATACATTGAGAATGTTACGTTGTAATAACATTACATTTATTAGTAAAAGGTTAGTTCAGTAAATGTAAGACGAAATTGAATTTTAGTAAACTGATAATAATAAATATTCAAATATACTTATTTCATATAATATTTAACATAAATGTGAGTTTGTGGTATTATAACTCACAATTTCATATAAGTAAATAGTTTTCCGAATTACAAGTCCGAATATTAAAATTGCTAGATGTCTCCTCCGACTCCGTCTACGTGGACTTCAGAATTCCCCGAAAACCTGTACATTCAATATCATTATATCCGCATATTTGCTATATTTTTTTAGAAGGAATATTATAATACCGATTCTTAAGGCTGTATGTAGTATTATGATAGCCTATAATCTGTTACGAGAATTGCGCTATCAAATTCAAATGATGCTTTTCAAATCTGGTAATTTCAGACATTAATGTAGTAATAGTTATAATAGGTTATAATCTTATAGATATTTTAATTAAAATTTACACAATTTTACTAATAAAAACTAACAGGCGATGTTCAATTACAAATCGAAATTCGAGCAATCAAAGATCAACACTGGGTAAAATATATTATATAATATACAGAAATAAGAATTAGTTATTATGGCAAAAACATATCAAATCCAAATAAATTTAAAGTAGGTAAGGTAGCAGTATGAAACCGCCCTTATATTTATAGTGAGATATGTTAGGTATAATCGCTGATAACAGTCATCGCAGTGCTCTGTAGCCAATATAACTTTGGCTTCCTATCTCCTTTTCGAGTGGCGTCCTTATTCTGAAGTAACGCGCAATGTTGGTTTTATACGTTTTATACAAAAGAGATGACAGGGGTTTTTGAAATTTATTTAGATTGTTTTCATTTATATTATAGCAACGTATATTTCTTCCTAATTTTATTTTTTCTGAATTTATAATCATATTAAAGTGCATTTGTGGCATTCATTTTACTTTTGTCTCATATTTTCCTCGTTACACTTAAGTAATCTTCAGTAGATGAGGTTGGGGTTGTTTAATTTTAATCTGCCTTCAAGTGAAGTAACTGAAGCGAGTTAGGAGCGACAGCTGGCTTTAAGTTAATATACTTCTTACCTTGAACCACGATTAAAAGAAAACAAGGTTTGAAAAGAATTGTAAGAAAACATTGTATATGACTATGGTAGAAATATAGGTCGTATTAAAATATTCATCAATGCTTTATTCATATGTAATATACTTCCTCGTAATTATATTCAAGACGCGTTGTACGACATAACACAATATCAACATCACAAGAAAATCCCATACCAACTTGTCCAGAATCCAACACGAAAATATACAGAGTGATTTATTATTCCGACATCTCGACTTGTTTACGTAGCATTGTTTGTTCTCGCTTACTTATAGCTCCACATGACCCCTTTGTTCCAAAGATATTTTGACCCAACGACAAGAAACGTCTGCAAACTAATATGTGTTTGTATAGGCGTATTTGACAGATCTTAACACAACGTAAACCTTGTTCAGAGTAAACGAAGTTATGTAGTAAAAATAATAATATTTCAGAAACATCTTTGTTTTTACAGATTAAACCACAAAACTTATCTAGATTTGAATGGGTTCCAGCGCTTACGTAAAGCTGTTTCATTCTTGTCACAGATTACAAAAACAATGCATTCAAATAAACACAAATATTATATGTATATTTTATTTTTATCATCTTTAAAATTATATACATTTTAAAATTTATATATAAAGTTAATGTAAATCATCTAGAGTTATATAATCTGATAGAAATCGACAAATGGCAGTTGTTTTCATCTGCCTCTTTGACAAGATACTTAAATATGAACTCAAACTTGTGCCATAAACGTGGCAGACAGGCTGTAGGTTTAAGTTTTGATTAACTTCCGGGAGAATTATATCATCTAAGAGAACATGTGCAGTCAAAACCAATATATGCCTTAAACAAGCCAACTTCCGTAGTTCTCCAGTTGCGGCCAACTTGGACAGTTTTCAATTACAATAGTTAAGTAATATGCTCGGTTTAGCTGGCAAATTTCATTCCAGTATTCAAGAAGACAAAACCTTGCTGCAGTACCAATTAAATTCTAATAATTTATAGGTTAAATTTAATTCCATAATTTGGGCATAAAAAGAACAAAAATATGCTTTCAAACCATATAATATACTTTACTTTCCGCAACAACTATAACATTACCACACTCAGCGCTACAAAGGAAATCAAACGTTAGACCTCTGTAAGAGTCTTATCGAAGCAATTTTGGTGAACTATCGTCTCTACGTACTACGAGTGTAGTGTATGTAGACGAAATTTTCGTGGAATAAGCCGGCTTATTCGATGCTTTCTCTTTATTACAACCAGGGGAGATTTACATCGCTCATAATACATCAAGGCAATATTGTGGACAAGAGTATTAAATAAATACACATGTTTACTGAAATGTATAGAATTTAGCTACAGATTTGTAAAATATTATATTGACTGTTTTAAAAGTATACAATATATCATAATATTATATTACGCTGGCGAAGGAATCTATATTTGGGCATAGTTAAATTTCAAACGGAGAAGAAGTTAAGAAATAATATAAATAATATGTTAGAAATACACTAATGTACATTAATTTCAAATAAACATTACACTCAAAAAATACGTAACATCGCTCAATACTTCATTGACTTCGAATAGTCCCAGAATTTAATAATCGCCTGAAATAATAAAACAAAATTATATATAAATATATATAAAAGAAAGAGTTAGTGATGGTTTTAATTTATTATCTCTATATCTAAAATAAAATGATGTTTTACACTTTTATATTTTATTTATAAAAATCAATAAACACATTCACTTCTAATTGAGCAACGACACATTCTTGATGTCTTATACAATATTTAAGAAATTCTAAAAAACAGCTGATGTCACGGCGAAATAATACAATCAATACATGTTAGATTGCAATTTTTACCTTTATAACAAAATCTTTTGTATGAACAAATGACGCCTATACTGGAGAAGGCAAGAACAATGTCGAATATACATTTTGCGATCGTTTATTTATATATTTCATTTATTACAATATTCCGATTCTTTGTCATGGAACTATGCATTTTTTGACGAATAAAACGGAATTCAATATAAGAGTCAATATGAGATAATTACTATTTATTGTTTATACAGGTATATCTGCGGTAGTCTTATAAAATCAATAAGTTAAAACTCATAAACAAGCCTAATGTTAACAAGACATCACAAAACCATTTGAAAGTTAAATATTTATAAACCTTCACCGTGTAAGCCGACGATAATAAAATCTTCTCAATCTTATAAATATCTTCTTCACATGTCAGGTACTGGAGAGGCACGCGTGGAATTTCATCTTTCTTTATACAGGTTTTCAGTTAAAATGCGGCCGTGACCTTCCATTCCCTTCCATTCCCTTGTACAACTCAAATAAAAAATTACTAATAAACTATTTTCGTAAAATTATATCTGAACTTATGATTATATTTACATTGTAAGTTTTACACGTTTTGGCCGCTATAACAAATAATCTAAAATTAAATTACAAAACAAGTAATATCTGCTACGTATCCAATTTACTTTGACTAGTGTGTCGCGAAGCTTCGCATGAATCTGTTCGCTGTGCGTTATCACTTAATACCGGTCGGGCTGTAAATATTAAAACATTTTATATTATAAGAGACATAATATATTTACTTAGGATTTGTTATAAGTATGTAATACATGATATAGGTTTATGTACACGTACATATTTCGTATGTATTATTAGACACCACTATTCTCCTTATAGCTCAGCTTATTCCTACCAGCATAAGGTTGTCTGGAAGAGATCACTACATAGCGATAATACCGCCTTATTGTATACCCATAACTTTTATTTTTACGTTTTTAGTTTTCTATTGTTTTTGTGAATTATGTTGTTGCAATAAAGTATATTATTATTATAATATTAAAAACAATTCATTATCGATCCCTTTTATTCAGACATCTTTTAATATTATATTAAGCATTTATTAAGCATTTGTAACCAAATAATAATAATTTGGATAATACCAAATAGTAAATTTGTCATTTAGTTACTTAGTTAAAGCTAATGTTTTCCTGAAGTTTAAGTCAATTATATGAAATAAAGTTTTACTACCATTGGCAGCGCCCGAGGATGCCAACATTGATGGTTTATGATAATTTCAAAAATGGAAAATAAAAGTAATAATATATTACTTTCTATCAAAATTGAATTGGAAGCTTACCAAACATTCTGAGTAGAATCTTTTCTATTCCATGTAGGGGAGACTCGAATATAATACACAATATTAAGGCAAGGAAGAATGTGAGCACTATGTGGGATATCGCATTCGCCGTCTGCAATAAAATAAAATAAAACATAAAATGTTAGGTATTATGGTATGATAATTACATAATAATTGATTTCATGTGATGAATTGGCTACTTCATATCTTTACCAACCAATGGTAGGATTAGAAATTACTAAGCCTACAATAGTAAACTACAGGACTGAAGTTAGGAACTAGGAAAATTAGTAATTATTTTCGTGAAACTACTTAACTTTAATATAAGCAAAAATCATTTACCGAAACTATAAAAGATCAATATGGAAACCTTATATTAGTTCGATTTAGCTAGTTTTTTGTAACATTCGGAATTGTTAAGACTAGGTTTATATGAAAGAATATTTATGAAAACTTAGTTCGTTAGGTGAACAGTAGATTTTTTTCTGTATCAAAAGTTTAATAAAAAATGAGACGTTCAGTTTATCAGCAAGTATACAGACAACTCAAGATAATAATAATAATAGTAACACAAATGCAGGTACATATTTACAGATATTTCTCCACTTCTACATCAGTAAATTGTACGTTCAAAGCCAGTGCTCGATAGTTAACAACTGACTAATAAAAAAAGTTATTTATTTACAATTCTACTTACCACAGTGAAAAATGTAATATGGAGCGGATGTCTCAACTGTCCCACGTAATATAACTCCACGATACCATTGACAAGGTACGCGCAGAAAGTCAGTCTAGCGATCGGCACCAAGAACTTCCAATTCAGAAGTTTGCCAAGAACACCTGAAATGGATATCGGTTATAAACATATTTTTCAGTAGATCATTCCTTTCATAGATACATATAACATTTTCAGATATATTTTAAACTTTAGTAGAGAACGTGAAACTAATTGGATCATTATAAATACGCAAAATTTGATAAAAAAACAGAATTTCCCGATACATCACTTTAAAATTATTTATGAATGTCATTTATATCAATATAGGTTTCGACGATCATTTTTAACTGCACCATAAAAGCTTTTATCCCATATGTTATTAAAATCTGATATTTTGTTAACCTTTTATTTATCTTCAATCTGCAGAATCAATTTACTGAAAGTATTATTTTAAATATAATTTCCTCTAAAAGGTTTTCATTTTAATTGAAGCTGTTCTGGTTTAAAATAAATATTTAATTTTAATTGAACACGTACTTTATTTTTATATTAAGTTATTTTAAAAAACGAACCTCCGTTTCCTGTGGCACAAGCTACCACCAGCCAACCATTGGCTATACTCCACGCGAACTTGTGAAGTGATATGTAAGCAGTGGCCTCTATCTCATTATACTGGTACCAGTCCTGGTAGAACAGACTGACTGAGAAGGTGGTCACTGTGCCAAGAATGAAGCTGATCGTCCAGCCCGTGGTTTTTAGGAGAGTGGAGAATTGGTAGCTGTATGGTAGATGTTTGAACTTATAGTTATATGTTAGATTGAATTCTCTAAGAAGTCTCTTTTTGGCCCAGAATCAAGAAACTTTCAATTTTATTATTAATTGATTAGTATTGCAACATTTTTGAACTATCGAAACTTAAATAACAGTATTTCAATACAAATTTATGTTGAAAATATTTTGATGATCTAGTTCTTAATAAGTTGACATAAAAAAATACTAACTTTTCTAACTGGATCCTATGTAATATATACCCGGTGAGTATCCCCATTAAATAAGGTGTCATCTTCATGTGTGTTCTTATATAGGCATTCACAAAATAATAATTAGAGGCAAAGTCCGTAAATTCCCTGAAAAAAGGAATTATACATATAAAACAAACACTCAAATTATTTTCGATTAGCGGTACTGTGTACAAACATTTTTGGGATAAAGAAAATATTTCAAAGAAAATTAATTCTTGACATACTTAGCATAAAACAGCAAAGTGGGATCCAGCCGTTCTTTATACGTGATGACAGATGGGATGACGAGGGATATAAAAGTCACTACCGACGTAAATATGGCTCCAAATCGTCTCCAGTACCACAGACTGTATATAAATATAGGGGCAATGAAGAACAGCTGTGTGTCTACTGCCAAATACCACGACTGGAACATACACTGTGAACAACATATATTTTGTAGTAGTCTTAGTATGAAATTCTAGATGATAGAAGATATATGTACTAATTATTTTAGACGAAAACCATTTTAAAATTAAATATATGCCTATTAGGCATCAGGTCACTGACCTATTTGTATGTATAATATTATATTTATATGTATGTATAGGATCAACTTAAAAATCTTGAAATTGGGGTATGGTATGTAAGGTCCTTTTGCCCTTTTTTATTTTTGTTTGTTTTTGTTTGTTTGTTTTTGAAATTAAACCAAACACTTAAACGCATAAATACTCTTACTTCTACTCACCAATTTGTCAGTATTGATATAATTGTTTATGTAAAGAATATTAGCCCACCAGACTTCCATGCATCGTTCTTGCTCCAACTGTAGTCTACCTTCCCATAGAGGACCTTCTCCAATCTTGGGCAACCAAGTCATGTAGAATAATATAACGATGAGGTAGGCTGGTGTTACTCTGAAAACAAGATCAATCACTATTAATTGAAATTCAAATACTACTCTGTATATACAAATATATATAAATGTGTTCGTGATTGAAGAGATCGTGTATTTTCTGTAATTGAGCATTTGGTAATGATTCAATCTTTTATATCATAAACCAAATTATTAATTATTATTATTTATAGGGAAAACAAAATTTTATTCATATCAAACAGGATTTTTTTTCTGTGTTAGAATTATTAATATTATATAATAGAGCTATATGCAAAGTAAGTTAAAAAAAAAAATTTTTTTTTTTTTAATTACATTTTGTTAATTAATTTAATATAATAATACAATGTTTTAAACACTATTTACTCATTTAAGTTCAATAAAATTAAATTCGTAACTAAGTTTTTACAGAATGTGGTATAGTAGCGTATTGTAAGTCAGTGTTATTTTTGGAATTCATACCTAATATACCGGAAAATCAATATAGGCAGTACATTTAGCCGTCCTCGACGTTTATCCAACTCAATAAGCAAGAGTCGGCTGAAGAGGAAGGCACTCAAGAAGAGGAACGTATCGACGAGCAACGTATTGTTTAACATAAAAGCGTTTATCGGGTCTCGAATGAGCTGCAATTCAAAGTAATATATGTAATGTCCATACTTTTCATAACACCAATAATAGTGATCTTAGATCATATGATTAAAAAATATACTTACTCTGTCCCAAGCTTCAGCATCCATTACTGGTCCACTGGCAATAAAAAGACAGGCGTGTCCTGCTATGATAAAGAGCATGGCTAAGGCTCTGATACCGTTTATGCATTCAAGCCCCAAGCTATTATTTTGTTTTGTAGATAGTATCTTCCTTAGGTTATTAATTAAAGAAAACGCGATGATTAAATCTTGAATATTACTGTTTTTCTTTCGAGGATATCTCAGGAGGTATAATTCATATAAAGTTGTGAGAAAAAGTAGCGCACCAAAAAAGAAAATTATTCCCCTGCAAAAAGAGAATATAAAACATTAAATACATGTTATAGTAAGACGAAATCGATAAATAAGCTGGTTTCGTAAGCTATTATGAATAGATTGAATTTTGGTACAAACTGATAGGAACGTGAACGAACGTTGGCTATTGGTTTAATTTAACAAAACTTTAAAGCGGATTACAGCGTTATAGCATTTGCCCCGAATGCACTCAATCTAAGTTCGTTTAAGCGAAGGGAGCAAATATAATATTCGCAAATATATAAGCTTTTCGTAAATCAACCTTAGTTAATCAACATGATATTGGTGACTGGATTAATTGAATCAGTATAATATCCTCTTTTATACTCCCCAGTATGTCATCCAAACTGAAGACTTAAATCTTTTATAACCCAAATATTAAATGATAGAATACACAAGCAGACTTTGTTTTATGAAACAAATATATAATTTAGATTTACTCGTAAAAAGTATTTAATTAATATTTTAGCATAACACAAATAGATAACTTACAAAAAAACAATATCGAGTTTGCTAAATGACATAGGTTTTCGTGTATAGCAGTCTCTTTCAGTAACTTCCACACCAGTTGAGTTCCCAACAGTGTGAGATAAGACGGTTCCAACGAAGCCTGCAACCGCTTTAGCATCGCATGCGCTCGGGACACACACAGCCCAGCGGAGAGTCTCACCTCGTCCTGTTCTAATCTAATAAAAGACATACATTCATATCTATTAATACAAAACTACGCTTAATAATAAAGGGCATAGCCGGATTAATATGAGAAATCTGCCCCCGCGACTTTTTTGGCTCATACTCAGGGGATCGATTTAGTATCGAATAAAAATAAATCACACCAAATTTTAGCTCTTTATTTTTAACGGTTATCGAGATTTCCAAAAAAAACTGTTTTTTCAATTTAATTTTTATTTTTATAGTAAAATTCAAATCTTATTAATGACGATTTTTTTTTTAATTCTTAGGAGTTTTATACATGAGAAAAAAAAATAGTCATAATTTTTTAACGAAAAGCCGATTTTTGGCAGACGAAAGAATTTTTTTTTAATTTTTTTTTTAGCCTTTTTGAAATATGTCACTCACCAAAATTCGTCAGAAAATGTCTATTATACTCCTCTACATGCAGGATTTTTTTTGTTTTTTTTGAAGTGGTGGAGCAATATGAAAAAAATAAAAAACTATTTTTTTTTCTAAGGTCTTGCATTTTAAATAACTTTTATTAGCTAAAAAAATTGTGTCCAAAATATTTTTTTTGCTTAGAATTTATAGTGATATTATTTAAAAGATAAAATCGACATACATTTTAAAGACAAAAACATAAAATCGACAAGTATTTAAAAAGATAATATGCTAGTTACTGACAATCCCAGTAGATGGCGTTAGAAAGCGTCCGCTAGACAAATGCACTTGAGGTGCCAAAATAATTTAACGTATTCAATGGTCCGTCCGTGAAACGTGTCTGTTTCGCATATAATTTCATTATAAATTCTAAGCAAAAAATATTTTGGACACAATTTTTTTAGCTAATAAAAGTTATTTAAAATGCAAGACCTTAGAAAAAAAAGTAGTTTTTTATTTTTTTCATATTGTTCCACCAAGTCAAAAAAAACAAAAAAATCCTGCATGTAGAGGAGTATAATAGTCATTTTCTGACGAATTTTGGTGAGTGACATATTTCAAAAAGGCTAAAAAAAAAAATAAAAAAAAATTCTTTCGTCTGCCAAAAATCGGCTTTTCGTTAAAAAATTATGACTATATTTTTTTCTCATGTATAAAACTCCTAAGAATTAGAAAAAAAATCGTCATTAATAAGATTTGAATTTTACTATAAAAATAAAAATTAAATTGAAAAAACAGTTTTTTTTTGGAAATCTCGATAACCGTTAAAAATAAAGAGCTAAAATTTGGTGTGATTTATTTTTATTCGATACTAAATCGATCCCCTGAGTATGAGCCAAAAAAGTCGCGGGGGCAGATTTCTCATATTAATCCGGCTATGCCCTTTTATTTCAATACATCAAATAGAGTTTAGATTCAAAAACATTTTTTTAAATTTCATATCTTGTAATACATTTCGCTAAATTATTAAAATGTAGAAAAATATTCACAAACATTAATTAGTAGACCATTAAAAAGAAGTAAACGAAAATATTAATTCGCAACTTTTAAAACGTTCATAAATTACACCATTTTGTAAGTTTAAATATTTTTTTTTCTCAAATAAGATTTTTGACGTTTTATAAATACAACATGTTTACCTTATTTATATTTTAAATAAATGTATAATTCAAATTATATTAATCGATACCGTCAAAGTTCGAACCTAAGACTTCAGCAACCGTATCGTGACACGGTTGCTAATTTGGCACGGCGACGGGACGGTTCCATAAGAGATCACTGGTTCAGAGACCGATCAAAAAGTTTAATATTTTTTAATCATATATTTATTTAAAATTCAATAATAAAATTTTACAAAAAACTTTACGTTAGAATTTTATTTTAAGCGGAAATTTTACTTTTTACCATAAAAGGGAACTTTTATTTTTCCTCACATACTTTCTCTAGAGTTTTTTTCAAAGCTAAGCCAAGTAACACTACAGAGCCTTTAGCTTTGTGTCCATCCAGCTCATTATGTGTGGGTAGTTTTTAGTTTCTATGTGTGTATCAAATATATGACCTATTTATTCGCAGTTCCTGTGACAAGTGGCATTTACAAGTCGTTTTGAAAAGTTGAACGACCATGTTGAATAGGTAATTCAGTAATTTTACTTTTAAGTAGTTCAAACTAGAATTTAAACTACTTGAAGTATACTGTGTTCATTTATACCAGAATTCGTATATACTTGGTACATCTGTAATTCGCCTTCTTTTTTTTGATATATGTTATTCCAGATAAAATTCTTCGAAAACGGCATTCTCGAATAAATAATAGTATTATAATAAACAAAGTCTGTCTTAAGTCAGAACATAATATTCAAAGTCAATATTTTGTCGTTTACTAAGTAACTGATATTCTTAACAAACAATATACTCAAAGCAAAAATAAATATCAAAGATATTAATAATATCACATATATAATATATTTTTACATCATAATGTTTATACTTACAAAATTTACAAATAAAAATTAGCAAATCGATTCAAAAACTTCGAGAATATTAATAGTTTGAATCAATGAAATTCGTTTCATTAAGTTACTTGTGCAATTTTAAGATGCAAGCAAACAAACATGTATTAGAAACAAATACGGCTAAATATATTTTTTAAAACCTTTTTAATACTTAGCATCTTAAATTTAAAACCATAAGCTTTATTTAGAACAATATGAATTAAGTAGGTCTCATTATACAATAAGCCGGCCGATCCGGGGTAATCCACAAAAGATTCACGACTTGAAGCCCCTGTTTAGATCTTTTTTTGAGAGTTCGAGGGGTTATTGTGAATGTAAATCTCCAAACAAATTATTCTCTTAATTTGACTTAGTAATTTTATTCCGAGAAAGTGTTCAAATAATATTGGGTTGCTTTGTCTTGTAATGGGTTTTTATTTTCGATGTTGAATTCTTATATTCTTTTCAAAGTTGTTAATTCTTTACCTGACCGAAAATTTCTTCGTATTTAGACGTTCAAAATTAATATAAATTTATATCAACAATATAATACTAATTAAATATATAAAAATTATGTTCGGTCATTATTATGTTGCTATAGATGTTTAAGAAACTGGTTTTAAAATATGTCACCAAAAACATCAGGTGTTAAAATAATTATAATTAACTGTCTACAAATATAAAATTTATATTATTGTAGTTAAGTTACGCTTTTAACAATGTTATATAATTTAAAATTTGTTGTTGTTATCATTTGTATTATGATTATTTAAATTTATATAAATATGTTACTTAATTTTAATAGGGACATGTTAACTATGCCTATATATATAAATAGATCTTATATTCTTATATCAACGACTCCAACCTTCTACATTTCCTGTAGCGTCATATAAAGTTTCTAGAACAGTATTGACATACCTTAAGGCATGGGTTGTTGATCTTTATCACCTCTAGCTATAAACTGCATAATATTATAATAACTCGCTTAACATTTAATTATTTTATATTTGCAGTTGCTAAATGATATTGTTGTGTATTATTTTTTGTTGTTCCTGATTCATTGTATATTCGTTCATTCTTGGTAACTTATTAATTTGAATTTTAAACAGTATTATTAATTACATCTCCAATTATAATTTCGAATAATTAATATTGTTTATGGAAAATAAATTATAATAATATTCTATGAATTTTTTAACAATATCAAAATGTTGAATTGGTGAGACAATACTTTCTTTTATTTATATTATCGTGTTAAGAACCAAATACGTCAACTATATTTATTTAACATTAAAATAAAACGTAATTTTAAAAATTTTCTAAACTTTAACTTTATACTCGTATATTTGAGTTGGAATGCTAAAACCAGAAGTAACTTTATTTTTTTTTTGTCGCTAAAAATTAAACAAATAAGAAAAACTTACAAGATAACTGACAAAACCTTAACATATATCATAGTTATTCAAAAAATTAACAGCATCACATTTATTCACACAACTATTTTAGGATAGATAATGTAATAATTTATCATACAACTGATAATTAAACGTCATTTAATCAACATCAATTTTTTTTTGTTAATGTATATACCTTTTTTTGTTTTTCATGCTGTCTCCACTTGATGGTAGCCAGGCAATATTGACCGTCGATGGTAAGACCTTCTCCTGGCTCATCGATCCCCACGCATTCGTCAAAGTTTCCAAGGTGGTAGGAAGATCCAAACAGTAAGCCTTGAGGCGACTTCGCGGAAGCATCGAACACTGGAAGTAATTGAATATTTACTGTTAGGTCGAATGCAAATAAAACATATCAATTTGCAGAAGAAGACACAGATTTTATTATCAGATTAGTATCAGTAATTGTTTATGATTTACCTAATGGGAATATTTTCAACTACTTTTAGTAATTAAAATGCATGAAAATAATCAAAGTACTCTACAAATAAATGTACTTATCAAATGTTAAAAATATATATCTAGCCTTTAATTAAGTTTAATAACAAACATTATATTCCTTGTTATAATTATAACCAAGTTGTGCCAAGGTTATTTAAAATTGGCTGCCTTCAAAGCTTATATTATTATATGTTTCAATAACAAAGACATATTTATATATAATTTATTAAAGAAAAAATGTAAAAGGCTTTGTTTTTAGAAAATATAAAAGACCTTCTTTGAATTGAGGAAACTACAAAACCCTTGTCACATCCTCATATTTTGTATCCAATCGATGCTCCTTGTATATTAATTGTGACATAAATCTCACATTTGTTTGGTAAAGAAATAAATATTCAGTAAGTTAGTTAAGAGTAAGTTATTCAGTTTAAAGATATTCGAAAGATTAATCAATACTCCGACTTTTATTACGTAGTATACGACTTCCACGTAATAAAAGTTAAAATTACATTTAACTTCCGCATTTGATAACATAATATGTTAGGAATTTAATTTGGAAAGCTTAAATATTCGTTGATTATTTTATTCAGACTGATATATTAATTTTATTTATATAATAAAATTATATTTATTTCTTTTTAGTTTTGATAACCATATGTAAAAAAACAGGATAGTATCTAAGAATAAAAATGAATAATTATAAAAAAAACTAAAACATGGGTATCTCATAGGAAAAAATATTCTTACGAGTTTATTTATGCTTTTGATATAGAGGTGATTGATATTATAATAATACTCTTGTCGGAGCCATTATCATAAAACTACTTAAGGACAGTATGAAAATAATAACCGTTAATAATTGTTTACGTAGACCCCAACTATAGTCATTTAACTGAGCATACTTTACCATGGGAGTTATCGTTTATCTCATTACATTCGATCATATCATATCGATCAAACGCCTAACGTTTCGCGGCACAAAAGGGATTGGGTTCGATTCCCGACTTTTTAACTTCAAAAAATATATATTTTTAAATATAATGGACAAAGGTTCAGTAGAGTCATTCATAGCGGTCAGTATTTATTTACCGCAACCATTTTTCATGTGGGCCGTAAAAAATAACGCCAGTTTCCATCAATTGTGCTCGCTGGAAGGGTTTGAGTGAAGTTTAATATTATAAAAATGCTGACACAAATCTGTAGCGGTTAATGACCTTTTTGGTTAAATAAAATACTTTAAATATAAATGTGCTCGCACATTGATGTTTGAGAAATGTAGTTCTCGGAATCCCGAAATACGGGATATAACTTATCGTATTTCTAAGTCGCTAGGGAAGATATAGTTAATGTATATTTAAAATTTTCTCTGGAGCTACAAAAATGCAACTATTTTGCAAAAAATATTGCAAAACATTATTCAACTTCCAAAAGGTAGCTAATAATATCTATTTAATATTACCTTTTTTATAAGGGGGTTGAAACTATACTAGTTCGTGAATCCCGGATCAAAAATATTTGGATTTGGAAAAAATATATATGTATTAAATATATATATATTAAATAAATTCAATGTTTTTGTCATGTTTAATCTTAAAGTAATTTTATCCACTGGTTTCAAAATTAGTAAGGAAAAAAGATCGATATTGGTTCTTACAAAAGGAAAAGGAGAAAAGATTGAGAAATAAAGAGAGTAAGTCGGGATACATTTACATAACAACCTACAAACGGTGCAAATTGTAAGCTACCTTTTACCATATTTCTTGACAGGATATTTATATATCGCAAGACGATTCGCATAATAATTTAAGGCGAGGATTTTACCAATAACAGAAACAAAACGAACAAACTTACATTTTAAAAAATTTGTATCATTTATCAAGTTACATAATATTAAGTCCATAGCCTAAAAATTACGTGTCAGGAATTTAAAACAAGAATAAGCATGAAACCTTGAAAATGCATGCATACAATGCTAGTTTACCTATTTGAATGCGTAAAAATACTTGAATGAACCAAGTAGCAATATAAACGATAATATATAACAAGTCCACACGTAGAGCGCCGAGCACTGACCAAAACAATATATTCCTACCTTAATAAGTGCTAAATTGATAAACCCATTATTTTAATTTTCTTTAAAAACACAACACATGTATTAGTGTATTAATAACGGATACAAAGTACACCTAAACTCGGAACAACAATCTATGGATCACACAAGGAATTATCGCAAGTGGGAATCAAACCCACAACCTCTGATTGAGCAGTCAGAGTTACTATCCACACCAACAGTCTTCTATAACAGGAGCATGCATAAAATTTATTAAATTATTTGGTTTAATGTAACATAAACTTCGTTGAGATTGTAGTTTCATATAAATTTGTATTATTCTGTATAAATAACCATTTTAATTACTTTCAATAAAAGTAAATGTTCCGATTTTATTGCGAACATCCCTAAAATGAAAATTTAAACATTTTTAAAATCGCACTTCACCAGTCTCCAGCAATAATCCAAGATCAGTCTCAAATGTTACGATACGATTTTGCGGAAAAGAATTTATCACGTTTTCCTTACTATGAGGCTTTATTGCTACTTAATACACATTTGTATTCGCGAGAAGATCTCATATATACAATAGACGAACTCTGCAGATAAATAAATATTTTGAAACCTGTTTCCGTCACATGCTAGAATTGTTGATACCTACTTATATCAAATTTATGTTGAGACATTTAAATAAATGAACGTTCCAATAACCATTTATTTAAGTTTATTATGATTATTTATTTAAATCTTCTTACAGATTTAAAAATTATATAATCTTTAATCTTGGAAAGTTAACATCAACAAAGATAGAATCCCGATATCGTGTCTTAGGACACTAAGAATTGTTAAATTAAAACACTTAAATTAATTATGGCATAAACGCCATAAATGCACAAATCAACATGCATTATTATGTAAAATTATACAAAAGCTATGTATTGGTGATTGCACATGTAATTTGTTTTACACTCTTTAATAGTCCAGACACACACGTCCTTGGCCAGTACGAATGACTAAGTAGACTTTTGGGCGCAATGTGAGTCACGTGAAGATCGCAACAGCTTTGATAATGACCCCATTGGGTAACTTGACATATTGACTTCTTTTTTAATGAATGTTTAGATTACAATTGAATATAGAATAAGGGTAGTTCACAAAACCGGTAATCCAATCCATTACTCTTTTATGATATAGTATGACAAATGAGCCCAGTGTGGTCACCTATACTAGTCTTTGAGAAGAGGGCGTTTGTCTTGTTTTTAAGGTTCGTATCAACTGAAGCTTAGGAAAACGTTTTTAGAATACTGAACTGTAGAAGAACGGCGCACAAAAAAATAGCGGTGATGATATTGTAACTAACACACACTGTAAGATAGTGGAATACGCCGGCAGGAATCACATCAAAAAGATCTTCGGAATAAATGTGTCCTAAGGTAAAATCCAGTAAAAGGCGCATAAGTATATGATATCCCTACAAGACAACAGGTACATGCCGTGTATAGAATACTGAGTCTCCAAGAATTCATTGTTGTCCCGAGTCAAAGGGTAGAAGCAGATACTGGTGTGATCCTGATCTGAAAACAGTGCTCCGTATATGGCCGATGTTGAATCTAATACTTTTTATATGATCTAAAGGAAACGTCTTTCGAAAAATATTAGAATAATTTTTATTTTTGAAATGTGAAATAAAATAGACAAGATTAATGTTTGATGTTAGACAATATCATATACATGTTTTGTATGATGTATATAACAATGTGTTGTAAGAAATTACAATCCTTTTTTTAGTAACGTAAGAATTATTTCAATCTCGGATTGTTCTTCGAGTCCTTAAGACACACTATAGACGTTTTTCGGAAGCCTTACATAATATACACACTAGATTTTTTACACTTTTCGATATTTACGAAGATATAAAAAGCGGAAACAGGAACTGGCAATACTCATCAATAAATTATTCAACACATTACCCTTATTTAGTTATAATTATCAAATGCAATGTCACTGCTACATTTACATAATTGAATGGACGCAAAAATCCATAAAGCTATTTTTATAAGTTGAATTCTTTAAACTTCAATAACATACATCTAATAAAATATATAACGCGATTATATTATTATTTTTTCCCGAAAAAATCAATAAATCATTATATGCTGGTTGCAAATAATTGGCAAGTAGAGTCTTGGTAGTTCAATACAATATGAACACAATTTAAAATTGGATACGGGTAGAGTTTGAGATGGTATAGAAAGTGTACTTTTAATAAAGTTGTAACAACATGACGACAAGAGTCTTCATGTAGTAAAGATACTCGAAGAATTTTTACAGCTACAATAAGATTGTAGGATATTTTGTTTTAATCTTGTCTGTCTAGGTCCGTCTTCAACGCGTTATAACTGCTGACTCTTTTGCCATATGTAATGTGTTAAATGCGGTCAAAAATAACTACTTTTTAATGAAATATTGTGTAAGTCACGGCGTAGGTTAAATTTAATTTAAGAAGTAAAAGTGGAACGATTAGAGAAACTATTTTCATCAAGACGCATTCAAAGTGCTAAGACAAGACGTGGTCTAACCAAATACAGTTATAATATAGTTTACGAGATGTCGTTAGTGTGTAAAACAGATAACTCTATAATTGTCGTGTGCTATTTCTTAGGAGTTCCGGAAACTTTTGCAAATTTAGCCCCCAGCCCTAATCGCTATCTTGCCTTGAGCAATAAGTCTAACAGACAATATAGCAAAGATGATTGAAAAGTAAAGCATAGTCAATACAAAAAAGGAAATTTGCTCAGTTTTGCTATTTATAGAAAATTATTTTGTAATGGAAATTGTAGATGTTGACATTTTTGCGGTGTTTGTTTGTGATTTGTATTGATATTAACGAGACTTTTACGAGACAAGAAATATACAATTGCTACAGAAATGAAACTTTTATTTCCCTCTATAAGCTGCCAAAAGCAAAAGCAAAGAAACAATATTATTGTATTTACATTATCTATTTCATATCTAAAACGGAAACACAACAAAGATTAAAATCTTAAATTTCCGAATTATATGAAATATAATATTAATGATTTTGTAATAATAGTTTTGATTACAAAGTTATTTAGAATGCAACGCGTCATCTATAACCATATTCACGGACATAATATTAATTAGCTGAATTGCATTAGGTTACAATTAGTAAAGGATCGTTTACACTACACGACACCATTACGACAATCTTAAACAATTTGATCTTGATCTAGTTTAGTTTTACTTATTAAAATATATGTTGTAACTAGAACTACAATTACACTATTTTCTGTTTTTAAAATGTTTAATTTGTCATACATTTTGTTGTCAAAATTAACAAAATTCAGAAACAACAATAGCTGAATGATTTATGTGATACATATTTTATTACAAATAAACATATTATTATTTATTTTAGATTTTTTTAAAAATTTTACTTCTTTATCTAATTTGCTTAAATGCGGTTTATTTTTAGGGGACTATAAAAATACGAGCCATATAATTACCCAGTTATTTGCATGTTGAAGATTATTTATATATGTGTAATGCTAATTGTTATTAAGTAAACTAAATCAAAGATCTTCGAATCGACTTAAACAGGATATGCTATATAAATAATAAGTAACAACAAAAGGTTAATTTGATGTACATCATAATATACTTTTAAAACCGTATTTAATTGTATAAATATGAGTAAAATAAAACTCACACTTGTCGCTACTTATAAAAGCACAAATCTAAAATATGCACAAGCTTTAAATGGAAGATATTTTCGGTATGTGCAAGCTAAGTTGATATGCAAAACGCGTACCCATTGTTTCACAAGGTATTGTTCTAGAATGTGACGTCCGACGTAAAATACGATTTGGACCTATAAGGAAAATTACATCTTGTAAAAATCAATTCTGCCTTATATTTAATTTAAATTGATCCAAAGAAGTGCACAAAAATCTTTTAAAAATATTTGATGTAAATCTAATGTAACTAAATTGAACTAAACTATAAATAAATATATCACATTAACTTATAAGATAGAAATACTTTAACGGATATGATATTTAAAATAAACTATATGTAATTCACGTTGATAATAAAAACACTCTTATCATGGAATGCCTATGACTTGATTCTACAAATCTTACCATCGTTTCTGTAACCATCGTTATGTATATATATATATACGGGACTGGGACTTGCGACCCAGGAGTAGGTTTAAGGGGCCCCTTTATTATGCGCAAAAACGCTCACCTTAACCCTTCACACTCCTCTCCCTACCTAACCAAATTTGGAAAGAACCTACTAATGCCGCCTTTGAAGTACGTTCTAGAAATGAACCGATGCTTGTTCTAGAAAGGCCAAGATCTTTAAGTAGGCTATAGAGAGATTTTGCTGTTATACCTCTCGCTCCCACTTCTACCGCGTACAAACTAACTATAAATTTATTCCTGATCAGTTCGTTGGTTAGTTCGTAATACTTATTGAGCTTGAATGTGTGATCCCTTGGGATGTTTGTTTCCCAAGGAACAGTAAGCTCCACAAGTATCACGCGCCTCAGATGTTTCGAATACAGGAATAAGTCCGGTCTGGATGACGAAACACCAACATCCCCAGGGATTTTGTAATGCTTTTCATACGTGTCCATCATGAGAATCCAATCCGGAGCCGCGCCTAATATTGAATAAGGCTTCGCTTTTGATTTTTCTGAGGAGCCTTCTTTTACGAATTCTATAGATCGTTTGGTGGTTGTTACACCCTTCCGCGCTCTTGCTACTGAAAGACTAACCGCTTCCCGTATAATTTCTAATACCTTGTCGTGGCGACGCGAGTATTGACCTTTATCTAGAAGTACCCAACACCCTACTAATAGGTGTTTAGCGGTTCCTATTGCCTCCCCACAGATTTTGCAAGACATTTCGGTGGCTTTGCCCCATCTTACTAAATTACTTTGATCTGGGAGAGTCATTTGGAATGCATTAAGATAGAATTATAATAATGCTGGGGACCAATCATAAATTAAGGTGCGCCAGTTAAAAGCTAGTGGAATACAAAAATCTCCTATGGTCACCCATTCGTTTTGAATTTCTAGGCTCATCGCGTGGAGTCGGTAATTAACGTTTTCATCTTGTCGAATAAAAGATTTTGTTATGTCTATGTCTTGAACTTTCCTACTTGATCCTAGCCCTACTTTATTTGTTTGAGCACCTATCATAAATTTTTTATGGAATTGAAGTCGTGACTCGAGCTCTGAGACAACTTTGTCTTTTGGGAGAGAAGTTACAGTATCATCTTTAGATTTTCCGATGATATTTCTTTTGGTAACTCTTAGATGTTTGTAGAGCTCCGATGGTTTCTTTAATTTTAATCCAAAGTTGTTTCAGTCTCTAAATAAGGTTGAAGAGTCCGCTGATATATATATTTATGTAATATGTATAAAATATGTACTTTTTAGATACAGCGCTGATTTAATCTCCTCACTAAATTCGCTTTATAAAACGTTGCCCTTCGGAAATTTAAATACCTTCCTAATGCTATTTGAATAAATATTTTATTAATACCTTACATATTAAGAAGTCACGTGTAACCAGAGATAAAATCGGCATTTTTCTTAAAGACCAGTTAGATACTAGTTTTTTTGCCGTCGAAAAATCAATTTAAATAACATTATGAATATATGAGAATCGATAAAGTTGGTTGCTAAGGGCGGATACGGATACGTTAGTTTATGTTAATTTCTATGATATATCGGTATAATGAACAGTTACAAACCAAAGTGGTCAATATGATAGAATGTGTTATAGATTACTTTTAAAATAATTAAGTACTTCTTTTTTATCTGCAATTCTTCTTTTATCTGTAATTTAATGAAATGCAAAGTGATTCATGATTTCTTAAACCTCCAACTAAAAGAGGGTTGTTTTTAAACATCTATAATAATGTAGGTACAGCTGTATTAGCTTATTTAAATTTGAAATAAATTTAGAATGAAAATAAACCGATATAGGTAGGGCTGATTCAAAACTGCGACCTCTGGGCACCCGATACAGGCAGACAGGTTTGTATCGGTTTATTTTTTATGCTAAATATATTTAAAATTTAATGTTGTAATGTTGTTTCAATGTATGTACCTGTGGTTATTTATGGCGTTGTCGCAGAAGGGCAACTAATTTAGTTTTTTGTTTAAAGATCAATACTTTTTTAATGGATAAGGGGTTTTTCAAATGTGTTATTTAATTATACAATATATTTAATTTCAATAAACAAAGTTATAAGTGTATTTGTACTTACAACGTGTTAAATTACACAAAAGCTAGAATTGTTTAGTGTCAAGTGCTTTCAGAGAACTAGGAATACTTGTTGCACAGTTATTATAAACGTTTGTTGGAATCTTAAAGTCCATTGAATGATGTTTTGTAAACATTAATAAGAAAATCGTTAGACAAATAGTCTAAAATCTACCTTTCTAATTTTAATATAAATTAAATCTATACCTATAAAATAGAAAGTATGTATGTATGCTCCGGATAAACTCCAAAACGGTTTGACTTATTTTAACCAAATTTTGAGAGGATCTTTAGATTGACCCAGCGGGTAATCCTGTAAAGTTTTGTGACGATCGGAACATTTTTTTATAGAACTCTCAGTAAAAGTTTTTATACTACTACTATTTGCTATTATTACTAAATTGTTTTTTACATCAAACTATTTAAGGTCAGTCAGTTATAACGTCATGACACTATCCATGACAAGCTAGAGAAACGAGTAGAAGAAAATTAAATTCAGGTTAAGTCATAATTATTATCACGGTGGTTAATTATAAATAAGTTAATTCTTATATGTAGTATAATTTTTATTCTGTATTTTGAGTTTATACATCTTTAAATTAAGCCCGATGAAGCCGGCTGGATAAGTGAGTATTTTGTAGACTACAGAAACAGTTATTAAAATAATATTATTACTATTTAACAAATAAAAACTCCAAAGATTATTAAGAGCAATCTCAGTATCCCAATAAGAAAATGGACAATGGTTAAGAATTCTGTTGATGTATAAATAAAGAGAACTCTTAAAATAAATATTAGAACCTTATCCAAATTGCACTACTTTGGGTCTTCCTTATCTCCTCGACAGTTCCACGAATTACTTATCCGAGTACAAAGACTTTGTAGCCGTTTTATTTCTTTTTAAGATAAATATTTAATCTGCCTTTGATAAAAATAAGCACATTATATTCAATGAATTGAGATATAAGATATATTTTTGTATTCATCTCCCTTAGAAGATAAATACAAAGATGAATATCTCCATTATCTTTTCGAAAGCGAAGAAAACCGCGAGTTTCTATTCCCGATATACTAATTAAAGATATATTATATTATTATATATTATTGTTATGTTCATTATAGTCACTGAAACATAAAAAGTTTTTGATTAAATATATTTATATTTTCTCATCCCTGAAAACAAATACAAATTTTACAAGTCCTCCAATTAATTTAAATAAAAAAAAAATATACGTTTATTTTTCATACGTGGTAATAAATTTTGTGTTGGAATTAAAAAAAACGCAGAGTAATAAAACAAATTTATAACGGATCATTAACTCTACACATATAAACAGATGACGTCTCTACGCACAGATACATACACACAGATACATACATACACATACATGCATACATACACGTTCATACATACACATATACATACACATACATACAAACACATATAATATATACAGATATTTGTTTTATATGTAGGCTCAAATTTAACCATAAATTACATTTTAAGCCTAAACTCAAATTTCATAACTTATTGTCTAAAAAAAAATCAAAAGTTGATAACTAAGATATTATTAACAAATTAAATCTACCTGGCTAATACGTAAAGATTCTTATATAGAATATATAGAGTTTAAAGAAATATATAAAAAAAACAAAAACATTTATGTAACATGAACTCTGTCTATTAGATTATAATAACTTAAACTTGATTACGACGAGGTCACGTCACCATATCGGATTACAATTTGTCACTTAGCTAAATATTTTTACTGCCTGTTTCTCACATATTAACAAAACAAGTATACACATATAAATTAACATATCTTTGTTATTTTAGGAACTAAGGTGTTGACGTTTTAATTAATATTAAGTTATGGGAAAACAAACTTTATATTTCTTAAAATAGGTTTTACTTTTTTAAAGTATGATATACATTCTTGTGCGACTATTGGTTGTAATACAGTTTTGAAGTTACAGTCAGATTTCCAGAATAAGTAACCTTTTGAGTATCACCCAAATAAAAATAGGTCTACTATTGCAATAAATTTTGTTAAGGTTTTTAGAATTCTTCTTGGTTATATTTATGGATGAAAACATGGAGTTCGTGAAAAAGTGTATAGTATGTAGCTAGATTTCACTAAGATGATCTATGATAAAATCTTTACATATAATTGGACATTAAATATTTAAAAAAAAAATATAGGGGGCCATTAAAGACGAGTAACAGAAACCAGAAAAACAAGTTTTGGAATTTTTGTCTGTCTGTCTATCTGGTACGTTATAACATCAAAACTACTGAACGGATTTGAACGCGGTTTTCACAAGTGGATTACATATATGGAGCGTTGTCAAAACTTTGTTTTGTTAAAATCGGTTAAGGGAAAAAGAAGTTATGGTCATTTGAAAATTTACTTTGTTTCGCACACAGGTTGACAGGGGTAAAAAAATAATATAGGGAATAATTAATTCTTAAAAGTTTTGTATCCTAGGGAGAGAAGACAAACTTTCCGTTCAACATAACAAGGCTGTTTTTTTACCTATACAGAGCGGGCGAAGTCGCTGGGCAAGGCTAGTATAGAATAAAATAAAAGATCGACATATTGCTCCAATGGCAAATAATAAAGGATAAGGTAATTCCATACTTTTTAAACCAATACGTGAATAAAAATGAATTAACATAGACAGGACTCGACTTGGGATTTTTGTTCCGTTATTGTGCACACTGAGCTATCTGTGTTTGTTATTTAGCATTACATTTACATTTTTATCCTTTTTAATTTAATTAAACCAAATCTCTGTTATTTTCACCAATCAGCAATAACCGAACATACAAACATTTAGGTGATATTTCATACATGATATATGTTTGAATATGATGTTTAAATCAAAGGTCAGCTTGATTCCACTCCACCAATTTTGGCTGTAGCTGCAATGCAAGATCAGCTGAACTCGCGTAGCTTTAGGCAGCCTGCCAAAGCACAGCACACAGTTAAAACAGAGAATTGTATTGCATTGGAGTTGTTTGAAACTATCCTTCAAAGACTTCAAACAATTCTGTAATCACCAATTGTGTGCCCTAATAAAAAAAAGAAGAAAATTCGTTATATTATATCATATACATTCTTTATATTCGTTATACATCAAAATAAAAAATGAAACACATTGTACATATAATTCTTTTTGAATCACGACACGTTAAATACTTATTTGTTTGTAGTTATATTTATATTTAATCTCATCTAACACATCCGAAGTATGCTGAAGTGGTTTATTGGTCAAATAGCATCTAATAAATAGCAAGATCATACCTTTCGATAAAATCTAAATTCAATTCTTAAACACTTCACTAGTCTGTTTTTAGTTTTTAGTAGCAATTAATATAATACATTATATTAATTCTATTTTATTAATATTAAAAATTTAATAGTTTTTTAATAATTCGTATAAAAAACTATTCATTCCGCTAAAAAACCTATTTTGCTGTTTCACCAATCCTAGTTGAAGATAAAATGACTATTAACCTCCAACCCTACGATTACCACAAAGTACGATTCTAAAACCTGATATAAATAGTTATTATGTATTTAAATTACCAAATTATAGTTATTTTGTTAAAGTAGTTAGTTTTTATGTGATAAGGAGTATTATAATTTACATATATTTGACTTATAAATTATGGTTTGTGTCAACAAACATGTCATTCTTTTTAGAACTAAGTAATAGTAATTTATATGGTTGACATGGTTAATTAAGAAATAACTTGTTTTTTATGTAAAACATAAAAGGGAACTTGATTTTTTTATCGCGATCAAATATATGTACACATATTAATTAAATCTATTTTACATTATAAATTATATTTTTTATAACTTCCTCTGGTTAGACAATTTGAAATAAAAATTTGTCTCCCATAATTAATTATAACAATGTAGTTGTTTGTAACAGAAACTAACTGAATGTACTCTATTTATAGGAAGGAATTCAGATAAAACTTAAGTTAGCGACAATTAAACGTAACTTAACTTGAGTGCTAAATTACATACACTAACTTGTGTTACAAACTAGTATAAGTCGCAAGCATTTGTAAATCTGTTCGTAAGTACTGTAAAATATATAATTTTCAACGTACAAAATTTGAACTTTTGAAATTGTATTTAAAAATGTTTTGCCAGAATAGGTTTTTTTTTAAATTTTAAATATTTATGTATATCTAATGTTCTAAAACGAAAATAAAATATCAAACACAAGAGTAATTTTGTTAATTTCATAATAAAATAATTATTAGAATATATAATAATAATTATAATAATTATAATAATATATAAGAATATATCAGGACAAATTACACACATTGATCTATCCCCTAAGTAAGCAAATTATTTGCTTGTGTTAAGTGTGTTAGACAACGATACAAAGTACATAGAAATACACATGTAAATACTGAGAATAAATTTAATAAACGACCAAACCTAGAAACAGACATCTATGCTCCTCACATAAATGCCTGTCTCCGCCGGGAATCGAACCCGAGCCCAATTGCGCCGTGACACGTTAGGCGTCTGCGCTAACCACTCGACCAACGCGACGGGGCCGTATATGAAAAATAATAAATGTGAATATGAAATAACAATATGAAAAATAATAAATGATAAAAAAGCTTTTTGTATTGAAGGATTTAAAATTTTGTTTATTAATTAAATAGTAAAAGAATATTTCTAAGAAACGTCAACTCAAACAACACAATTAATAGTAGATTAGTAGCCAAGGGCTGTAAGGCATCGATTGCAGCCCGAGATATTTAGGCGCACGAGCGCAGTGAGGGCGCCTATAGTTCGAGGGTGCAATTGATGCTTACACCCGAGCTAACTACTCTGCTTTACATTACGATTGTGAGGTAGGTAGAAAAAAAACCAGCATTACAAGAATAAAGTAATTTTTTTTTATTCCCGCCTTATTTCATTAAAAAGAAGTAAAATATTTTATAAACGAAATGCGGCTTTGCCGTTCGATATTTAAAATTGATGGCTATTATCTCATACGAAGACAAGGCTGAATAGAGATGCGACCTCTTTGATCATTGGGCTGAATGCATGATGTCTATTGCCTGTATGGAGGTTAGAAGTACGCGAACTTTTTGAAAGAGTGAAGTGTTGTTTTTTTAAATTACTTACCGCCCTAGGGCCTTTCTAGCTACATTAATAACCTAGAGCGCTAATTGGTCACTTACAAGCCCCATTTGGGTGTAATAAGGACCTACTTACCGAATATGAGAAATGTAAAAGTATATAGTAATTATTCTAGAAAAGATTATAAATCTCCATAAGATTACTACGAAATTCCTTCTGATTTTCTCGCTTTAAAACAACTATATTTATCTAATTTAGTTTATGTCTCTATAATTATTACTTATATAAAATTAAAAAATATATACATATAAAACCTCCGACATAAAAAGACCTCTAAAAAGAATAAAAATAATATTATTATGTACTTATTGAAGTCGTAGCGTCGGGGGACCGTTGCAAGTGGTGTCTATTTCACATAATTTTCGGAACTAATTAACGATTTGATATCGTATAGTCTATTTTGTTATTTGCCTTTTTTTACGGCCAGGAAGGTGATGGCCGAGAGGGTCTATGGGACTCCCAACAGCATAGAAACCGCTACCATTCTTAAAGCTACCCACTTAAACAACCTTGGTAACTTGCATTTCATTTTGTTCCTATATTTAGCGGTCCCCTGACACAGAAACTTCAATAAGTACATAATAATATTATTTTTATTCTTTTTAGATGAGTTTTGTATCGATTTTTTTTTTAATTTTAAGTATTTTTTTTTCTTTTTTTAAAGTTATGTTATCATTTCTATATTGTAATAAATAAACGAACGAACTTACGAACACACTAATTTTCACTTGTTTACGTTTTTACTATTAATATTGCATAAAAACCAATTCACCTGCATCAATAAAAGCTTTATATGTTCGAGATTATTGCTTTTATTTCGACCACACATAACTAAGACCCATCTCGACGAACCACGGTTTCAATTTAAAAACCGCATTCAAATACGTCCACGCATTTGGCTGATACGATGCCACAGACAGATACACAGAAATACAGGCTAAACTTATAATTTTTGAGGCGTTGGTTAAACAAAATAACTAATGTTTTTTGTATGTTTATTATGTATATTTTTCTTTGATACAAAAAACTTACTTCATTTAATTCCTTATACATAAGACGAAGCTTCTTAGCATTCCATGGATTCACCGTGGGGGTGCCGGGCCCATCGCGTTGCAAGGAGAGGAGTGCAAGCAGTGCCTGGGACTTGCGACCCAGGAGTAGGTTTTAGGGGCCCCTTTATTGTGCGCAAAAAAGCTGACCTTCACCCTCCACACTCCTCTCCCTACCTAACCAAATTTGGAAAGAACCTACTAATGCCGCCTTTGAAATACGCTCTAGAAATGAACCGATGCTTGTTCTAGAAAGGCCAAGATCTTTAAGTAGGCTATAGAGAGATTTTGCTGTTATACCTCTCGCTCCCACTTCTACCGCGTACAAACTAACTATAAATTTAATCCTGATCAGTTCGTTGGTTATATATATATATATATATATTTTATGAATATATATATATATATATATATATTCATAAAATTAATAATTAATCAATTATAAACAGTTAACATTCAACATTAAAATTTACATATTTTTGCATATTATATTTGAACATCGATATTATCGGCCACGGAACTATTAGGTAGTTATAAATCTAGTAACACAGACATTATATTATATAATTGGTATAAAATATATAACTAAAATATTCATACATAGTTGTAAAAATATTTAATATCAATCGTACTATTCTAATAAAGATCTAACAAGCATTAAATGAACCCTTCCTAACAAACTTAGTATTAAATACCTACCTACTAACATACCTACTTACCTACCTGCATACCCATCTACTTATTAATAATTATGAATGAAAACATCAGATCGGAATCGAAGCGGTTATTGTTAATTGTCCTCAATAAATATACTCATGACGTCACACTTCCTCTTTTAAATTAATTTCGCATTCATTACCTATTGACTATACATGGCAACCTTCCAATTAGATTTTCATACAAGATATCTTGAGCATTTTCTAAAATTTAGTGAAAAAATTATACTGATTTATTTTTACAAAATGTGACTTTTATTGGACTTAAAATTAGACGGGGAAGTCGTTCTCTGTCTAGGGTTCTAACATTGTCACATCAAGACTTGTTTAACAATGATATAGATCAGATACTGACCAGTCAGGCTATAGCAGGCAAACTGACTTATCCTCAATAGTTTTTGATAGAACTTAGAAGTTGTACAAATTTTTAACACATTTTGAAGATATTTTTGGCTTTACGGTGATGATTCTACAGTATTGTAAACTTATTACAACAATATTGTGTTAAATTAAACAAATTAGATTTTGACGACAATATGCTCAAATTATCCCATCGGGTCTTATTATTATTTAATCAGATATCGCCATGAAAAGAGAAACGTTTTTCTGTTATGACGAATTTGTAATACAATTTTTGATTATATAGAAATTTGTATAAATTTACAAACATATTCTTATTATATCTTCTTTATACTTTCATCATAGCTTTTCTGAAACTGATATCAGATAAATCTAAATTATATAAAAAGATATTATTTTCTTACAAAAGTAATAAATATATTTCATTTATTGAATTTGGAAGGGTTATTATTTATTCTAACTTATTAGTTATGAATTATGTGGAGTTGATCTGTGCTATGTACTGTGTGTACTGTCAGGCTGCTAGTACAATTATAATGTCAAAAAGTAACGCAGACAGTTTTAGCGTCTCACTTGGCCTGCATCAAGGGGCCGCTTTAAGTCCTTCACATCTTCCTGTTGATTATGGATGCCTCGGCACCATACATATGTCGTTCGCTGACGATAATAATATTGTCGATGAAGACTATTTTGCGGCAGAAGTGCTTTTCCAGTCTACTATGGAGAACGTAATGTAAAGTGGCCAAAAAAAACTGAGAAACTTAATAATTAGCGACATGGAAACTGAAAATATTTTCTAACATATTGACGCTCTCTAGTTTTGGAGGGTACGAATCAGTTTGCTGTTTCAGTGCCCTGGCTCGTAAACTCACGAAGATGACGAAATAAATGGAAGTTTTAAACACATAAGCCCAGCATGGATGAACTAGTAGCAAATCAGGGCTACCACATTTGTGTGAAGGGAAAAGTAATATAGTCCAAAAATGAATGGTTATCTGATAACATGGCGACCGAAGACGATATGGATGGAGTGTATTAAACATTAAATGAAATAAAAGAAGCAGCTCTGGTCAGAGCTATCCTATGATAGACGATAGATGATGACGAATTGCGCGGATATTTCTTCTCTATCACTCAAGTCCTTTCTCCTGAATTAGTCTGTTAATTAGTCTGTCAGAGATTGCTTTTAGCAAAAAGACTGCCATTGCGTATTTTAATTGTTTCTATCAATCTAACTATCTATCAGGAGTTTAGTAATAATTGTAGGTATGGGATAGCTCCTTAACGCAGAATTTGTAGAGTTATATATAGAATGCTTAGTTTACCGGAACGAGTAGGGATACGGTAGCTCAAATGGTGGAGCGACGGGACGATTTCCCGGAGGTCGCGGGTAAGAATCCCTGCCCGTATCGGTTTCTTTTCAACAATACTTATTTTTATTAACAATTTTAACTAAGTCTCACATAACTATACATGTAGAATATTTTCTTTACTGCGGTATGTTTCATTTAGTAATATGATAGCATGTGCGTGACATTAATAATATTATTATTTTTATGAACCCCTTTATTGAATATTATTATAATCAGAAACCTGGTATTTTATTTATGTTCGAGTACACCATAGTGTAAACAATATAAATAGCATCAATTTACTTGTTTTAATACCTACTATAATATATTCTAAAATTAACATAAGGAACATATAACCTATACTTATTATATATAAAGATAAAATATAATTAATTATTTGTTTTCTTTTAAGCTCTGAAATTATTAAACCGATTGTTATTATTGTTTCATGAACAGAATACAAGTTTTCAGTTTGAAATAACGATATTTATAATGCCCGTCAAAGGACTGTACTTAGCAGTTGTTTCAGCATGTGTTGACTTGATTTGATAATAAAAAATATTAAAAAATAACACAAATACATTATTCACAACTTTCCCGCCTTAATCCAACTCCAGGTAGGAACGACACATTCATTCACTCCTAAATCCTGTCATACAAGAATGCCACCTCAACTCCTTACATCCTTTTATTATTTACTCCATCCAACTCATTTGACACTTCTCTCTAGGCCACATTTTTTTATACGGGACAAATTACACACGTTGATCTAACCACAAAGTAAACAAATTATTTGTTAGTATTAAGGGTGTTAGACAACCATACAAATACATAGAAATATACATTGTAATACTATGAATATATTTTATAAGCCTTTGCATCATCACCTACATGGCTGACCCTGTCGGGAATCGAACCGGACTATTTATATATCCGGATATATAGTATCCCTATGGGTATCGATATAGGTGCTAGTTTTTTTATATTTTGACCCTAAGCAAATGCATAAAGCATAATGCAAACTCAAATGAGTTCATTACATTATGTTAATATTATTTATATAATAGGTACTAACCGTAGTCTATTAATATATGTAATATTTTTTACTTTTACCTTTACACACGAGCAATTAATTATATTTAATGTATGTGGCTAATCCATTAAGATTGAAATATGTATACATTATCGATATTATAATCGTTTTAAAATGACTTTAATTGAATTAATTTATAAATATTTTTAAGTGATAATATTAAATGTTGAAAAAGAAATTTAAATCATATGCTTTAAATAATAATAGAAAGTAGTGTAAAAATATTTTAGAAAATCTATAGTTTGGGCTTTCAGATATTAAAAATAATACATCCATGTTTATTTAAATATGATGAAATAAGTTGTATTGAGTGTTTGTTTATCTTTTAATCACGTGTTGTTTTTGTTACATTGTTATAATCGTCATTAGTCACACTAATACTTAATAATGAATCGATATTTATTTTTATTTTAAAAGGTAAGACTCTAAATTTTTGTTTTATATTTGTCTTAAAAATAGAATTCATTCATATAAAAAACTAAATTTGATACAATGTAGTTTATTTTATATGTTTTGGTGGGTGGAAGACTGTTTCATGATATATAATTGGTGATTGCCAGAATGGGATGCCAATACATTTGCGAATAATATATATAGTATCAAATACGTGGACACTCTCAAGGGATGGAGAAGGAGACTAGAATACATTGAGCGGAATAGAGGTTTGGGCATCTCGTTTCATGTTTTACGTTCTCACTTCGAACAAAACGTAACTGTAAAAGCTACTTTTAATATTTATTGGACGGGTTACATATTTATTTCTAAATTATTATCTTTTACAATTTTAGAGATCCGTATGTGATTTTTGTATAAGGTAATATGAATAAATAAATATATTCGTATTTTTATACTTTGACCACGACGTTTAATTTATATTAAGGTGATATTAAATACAGCAAAGTTAGATTAATTGCCTCCCACAATAAACGAGGGTTAAAATTAAATAAAAATAATATCAAGAAGGTCCACTTAAAACAATATTATTAAAGTACTTTATTATTCCTACAGACAATACAAAAATAAAATTAATTTACGCAAACGACTTCTTCTATATTCCCATATCGTTCTGTTTGTCAATCGCTAGGACAAAGCAAACTGTCTCGGAATACGTAATCGAAGACGCGATGCACTCCTCTTTGATAACATACTTATTATAATTATAAGACAGGGAGGTCTATAAAACTATTACACTGTATTTTTATTCTTTATATATCCATTGTTTTTTTATTATCGCTTACAGGTTTCCATTTTTATCTACTTTTACAGACCAACCAATAAATATCAGAGAGAAAGACTAGGTACTTACTCACCCTTAATCACTGGAGCTGTGAAATGAACTCCAACGAAATGTTTAAAACCCAACAATTCAAGCAAGAAACCGTTAGAATCTTTAAAATTTTATAATAGAAATGATTTAAGCGGTTTTTTATTATTAAAAAATAATAATATTAATAATATAAAACAGCAACAAAACATTTTTAACTATTTTTTAACGTGGGACGATATTTAAGATCATACAATAGTTATGCTAGTCTTGGCGAATTTGTAGATAATAAAAAAGAAAAAAATAAAAAAGAGAGCGAGACAGACAGAAAGAGAGGACACTAGAAGACGAGTTAGATATTAACAACTCTGTCATAATAATGAAGTTGTTCTAATTTTATTGAAGTAACCATAAACATTGTTGTAGTTATTTATAAATGCTAAATGATCAGAAAGAAGGTTTACCAGTTAATAGTTTGTATAATTCTTGACAACAATTGTATTAAAACGAATGAATTATATACCGTACTTAGTTATGTGAATAGATAAGATCCTCTTTATATAAGATGTATACTTAATAAATTTGACATTTCTTTTTATTTAATTAAATTCAAAACAACATTTGTAAGCCATCATAATTTTTATAATATGAGTATATTATAAAATACAATCGGCGTTTACACTTAAATATACAGATGCATTTTATTAATATTGTAAATATTTATCTCAAAATAAGTCAAATATCTTGTTTATCTTTTATTAGTTACCTTTTTCAATGTCTTTTTATAAATCTATTGTTATTATGCTTTTTAATTGTAAAGGAAAAATGTCTCTCATAAATTAGTTTTTTAATCTACATAGTGCACAAATGTAGTTTTAGTTAAATAAAAATGTTTTAATTATTGAATAAATAACATTCTCGTATATAATGTGTTTCTCGTATATTTTTTTATGTTATTGCGAGACCTATTTATGAACTGATTAATTAAAAATACAAAATATAAATGTACTTATTAAAATGTGTACTTACTTTTTAATGCCCATCTCTTGTTTAACAAAAGTCCATCGAGAAACCGGTAGCCCTGGTCCCTGCATACTTTTTCTTTTACGTTTGCAATAGCACTAGTTAGAGACAGCAAATCACTGGCAAGTACAACAGATGATGCGTAATCTGGAGACTCCTCTACAGGATTTATTCTTTGCTTCTCTTTCCCACCACCATCTTCATAAACTTTATACCCCACACTATCTGTCCTTTTTACTTCCCTTTCATCCTGTGCTGAGTCAGATAGTTTTGATACCTTATCTTGTCCTAAATTTCTAGCTGTCTGATTTAATTTTCGTGAGTCCGGAAAATCTAAATCGGTTGTATTTAATATTGTAGCTAAGCGTTTTAAAACTTGCTGGTCTAAATAAGTTTCATTTAAATTTTGTTTGGACGCAGCAACCGCGTAAACGATCGTAAGAATCGCTACTATAGAGACCATATTGGTGGCGTGCGCGCGCGCCGCTCGTGTTTGCCGACTGAACCACAACCTTCTAGGCTTGATCAATGAAATAAACTAAGTCAGCGCCTTCACAGTGTCCTGTGACCATTACCCTATTGTAATTGCCCCATTGTTCCGTCAATGACGTCACGTCTAGTAATGCGCCAAAGACATCTGATAGTAAATTCTTGGGTTTCTTAATAAAAATATATTTGTAATCTTAAGTACTGTCTGGAAAATATTACTTTGACGTTAAACTCTCTGTATGGAATGCATATCCTGTTGATAATGAACTAAAAACATTTTTACTCTTTTTGTACTTTTTAATATTAAAATATAGGTATCTAGACTATACAAAGACGCAAAGGTGACATTTACAAGCATAAGCTATAACCGGTTAAAGGATAACATTCTGATAAAAGAATCTCCATAAGTAATTTTTTTCTTGGAATATATCAAATATAAACATTAATAAGTATTATAATATTATTATATATTTATTTTAAGTGTTAATAATAAAAAAATAAATATCATTTTTAAAATTAAATTTATGTAATTTTACCCTATCCTTGTGATTTATTTGAAGGAGATTTGTTTATTTGAAAACTATAGAAAACGGGTAATTCATTTATATCAATAAATAAGAAAATCTTGGCTCAAAATATAATTAACTTTGGGCTTTAAACATGAAAGTGATATTATTATTCAATTAACTTGAATAACAATATTATAAACAATTTCCAAATTCGTACCCCATCAGACGGAGAGTTAAATAAAGAAGTGATACAGTGAAAAACATTTATTAAAAATGATTTTTATCGGCTGAAACGGTAATGTTGACTTCCTGTCTTACCATTACCATTTGCGGTCCACTCCCACTCGTCAACATCTTGATTATCATTTCTTGAATGACTTCGTGAATATTGTTCTTTTTCTGCCCAAAAATCTTCCTCGCCACCTTGTTCTTCCTCAATAACTTCTAAGTCTTCTTCTTCTTCTTCTCGATCTTGCATATCTTCCTCTTCTTCTTCTAAAATCTCATCCAGACCTTCGTCTGGCTCTCTTTGTATTTCATATTCTACTTCCACTTCTGGTATTTCTTCTAAGACTTCCCTGTGAGCTAATAGTGAGCGTCTGGGTAGGAGAGTTTCTCTTAACAGATTTTCAGTATCAGCTTTGAAGATTTTTTCGTTTTTGTCCTCTAAGTTATTAGATTCTAAATTATTTTCAGATTTTTCTATATTTTTTGTATTAAACAACTTTGGCAGAGCCTGCAGTGGAAGTACTAAAGTAACAGTCAGAATTATAGACGATAATAGAATAGACGAGATCTCTTGAAGATCAATCTGGAATAATAAAAAATTACGTTAAGAAAATAATGGATTAAAAGCTTATATTATTATAAGTAATATGTTGTTTAATATTTATCGTGATTTACGATATATTTGTCTGTTTGGACGACCAAAATTATTGCATTTATTTTTTAGTATGTCGATTAAAATTTAAAGAGGAATGAACTTTACTTACCACCGTTACAAGAGAAAACTCTTTTGATGTCTTAGTAGTGGCGGTATTTGTTAAATAAATAATAAATTGGATCAGATACAGGGCATAGGATATTCGGCTAATGAAGAGTAGTGGTCGACTGCACAACACTCGAGAAAGAATTCCTGAAATAATTAATTGTTATAAACAATATTAATAAACTTATTATAATACTTAAATGTATTTTTTGTCTTATTATTCTGGTTTAATTCATAAAAATTTTATCTATTCTAGATATTAAACTAATATACAGAAGTATCATATAAACGATAACTAAATATAAAAATTATTACTGTTAAACCGCAATAATTTGAAAAAACCTATTAAAAATAGAAATTTCATTAGGATGTTACTAAATCACGATAGGATTATTATTTTTCACTAATGAAGATTTTTCAAATTAAATTTACCAGAGCATCCGTTATGCACAGCATAGATCAGCCACGCGCAGGCCGACGCAGCGGCAACCGGCGCAAACGCTGCGTATTGAGCGGCGTAAGTGACGTCATAGCGGTAGTCGAGGCTCCCAGCGTCATAACCAGCCCAATACACTAACCCCCACAGCGTGCCACAGATGAACCAACCTAGAAATGCTAAAAGCTGGAAGCAATAATTTCACTATAAACACACATGTCGATATGTTAGTGCGTACTAGCGAATAATAATAAAATATATAAATAAACAAACAGTCAAGGAATTGAAAAATTAGGGTAAGCACATTATAGCTCGTTGATGCGTATTCTATTTAAGAGCAATAACGCCCAGTGTTATTCCAAAATCAATTTTCCCTTTCATGTAATATGAATGATTTCATAATGTCAGTGAACAAAATTCAATTCTGAAGCACATATTTTTTTTAATGTAATTTTAAAAACATTTTTGTTCATCCCCTTCGCTGTGCTAACCGAACAAATGTATGGGTAATCGTCTATATATATTTCAATGTTAGTTAAATATTTACAATAACTTACAATAACTTACCTTTGTGGGACGTGAACGATTTCGCAAAATAAGTCCTAAGCTAAGACCGATTAAATAGGACGAGCAGCGATGAGAAACAGCCATATAACTTAAACGACCCGTTCTGTATAGTTGGCTGACGCTGAAACAAAGACTACAGGTCATACAATGTTGAGCACTAATTATTTAATCTAAGGGTCTTACATGGTGTAGTTAAACTTACCTCTTGTTGTTTGAACAACAAGAGATCAAAGAGCTTGTTAAGCATGACCTTTTAGAAGTCGGAATTTCATAATTACAGAAGCCAAGATGCCTAAAGTCTGAGACTGTTGAAACATCTTAAGCTACAACTACCTACTAACGACATTAAAGAGTCGTGGGTTTCAACCAATACTTCAACATACATTTCATTTATTTTACTAAGATATCGTGATTTAACGAATCATTATATCCAGAATAAATGTTTTAAGATTTATATATAAATAACGTAATGATATAGTTACGATATATTCATAATTGCATAAATTGTCTTTTTTTACAACATGGAGCTACTTTTACCTATATGACAATAAAAAGAGTAATAAAAAAATATTATAATCTATATCTTTCCCACTTTTTCTTGGTTTCGCTGAAGTCGCGGTCCCTGCCCGTATCAGTTTATTTATTTAAAGTATAAATAAATGTTTACAAATATTTCCTAACAGATCTGTATCTTTTAATTATACTGTACTTATATTTTTACTACGATAAGTTATTTGAAACATAATGGAAACATTTCAATTATTTACCAACGGTCAGTGATTTGACCATCAATTACCGCCCTGTCTGATCTTACTAGTGCCACCAATCTCGTAAGATAGACACTACTGAGCCACTGGAGATTGAGGTGAAATGGCTTTGCTTGGCTCTATCAATGATCATCCAATAAGATTTGTAAGAAAGTTAATTGGAACATGTTATAACAAGCTTAACGTTATTAACGGCTTATTAAAATTGTATATATAATAACTGTTGTCACTTTGCCCTGAGGGTGAATACAGCCTTGTTTCTCACTTCGAAAATGACGGAAGTCAAAATAAATATAAAAAATCTCCGTATACGTTAAGTCTAAAGTATGTTTGAATAATCAGCAATCTATACAAAAAATAATTAATTGTCACATGTATACCAATTGGCTCTACCGCTTTGGATGTTTTTTTGTTGTACTCGTAATGACAGAAAAAGATTAAAAGTTTTTTAAAAAAGCCACGGTATTGTTATAAAATATTAATGGTTATTTTGTGTATGAAAAAAATGGTTATTTTTTGTATGAAAATCTTAATGAAAATGTGACGTTCGAGTTGACAGATTTGATTGATTGACTAACAACATACGAGAAGGTACTCTTTTAAGCATATATAGGTACATGTTATAAATACTCAAACATACTATAAGTATTACTAGCTGCATTTCTCATTCTTCTTCTTTAATTAATTTAAGCCGCCACAGATAGTAAATATAAAAAAAATATGACACTTTAAGATGGAAAATCATTATCAAATTGTTTTGACATTGTGATTCATGTCTTCAACCTTGTGATTATTGCATTGAAATTTATTTAAATTTCTACTCGTAATTAAATCAAATATTTATTGCAACTTGCTATTTTTTATCGCTTCCTAATTAGAAGGTCCATTTAGAGTCCACATCTATTAAAATAATTAATTAATTATGAACAAAAATAGTTTTTCTTATATAATGGTTACTCTTGGTAATTTTAAATAACAAATTATTATATTCAAATTCAATCCCAGCTTAAACTTGTTATGCAGGAACTAATGTAAATTATATACAAAATACAGGAAATACTAATAACAGTAATACAGGAACTAATTTGAATTATTAAGTAACGAATAGCATTAACATAATTTATTGCAAACTTCAAAGATTCGGCATCATTAACCTCGATCAAATCAAAGTCAAGTCAAATCAAGGTCATTAAAAAACTTATAAAAAAAAATAACAACCTGACTCCCTGATATACCAAGAGTGACAGTCGATGGTTCCTGACAGTGGTATATCTCGAGTACGCAGATAATAAATGTAAGGTTGGCATCACTGTTCCCGCGAAAGGAACTTCCGATTGAATCATCCAGACCAGGATGCTACCTAGGACCGTTAGTTGAAAGTCTAAAGCCATGTGATGAGTTTGTCCCGCACACTGAAATAAAGAAATAATAACAATTATTGATATATATTCATTTTATAAACACTAGCATATAAAATAAAATAATTTAAATTTTTAATGAAAAAAAGCACCATTCGAACTTGCGACTTCTAGGAGTCCGTTCTCGGTCCTTCTCCAAATGCGCTATCGTGTCGAAAATAAACATCATAAAAATAGCATACCATATCTTCAAATCCGAAATAGTTCTGCACGTAAAGTATGTTCCACCACCAGCCCTCGCGACAAAGCTCAGCGTTTTTCCACACGAGGGTCCCCCACATCGGACCAATGGAAATGTTGTCCCAAACATAAGCATAGAACAAAACTATTGCTAGTAATGCTGGGGTCAGCCTTAGATAAAAAATATATATAAATATTAAAATATATATATAACTTTGAGAAAATTCAGGAATCAAATGAAAATTGCAATTAATACTATTACAAAATAGTTGTTTTCCATTTAACAATGAATAATTGATATCATGTCAAACTTTTCTAGAATGTTTATCAGATAAAATAATAAACTAACCAATATTAAAAAATACTAATTAATTACCTGAAATATCTAGACAATAATTTGGTTAACACATTATCATTTGTTGATTTTCTATAAGACGTTAGAGTCCCACTTATCATTAGGAAACAATCTGTGAAGATCCAACCAGCTCTGCACCAAGACAGTAATGGGGATATTACAATCTGTAAATAATTTTTAATATTTTTTTTTATTTAAATTAATTAATTTTTTTATTATTTAATTTTAATTAAATGGTAAATAACACTCTATGTTTGGAATATCGTGTTATTTACCCTTTTCTCATCTTTAAAATTTATGTATTCTAAGTTAATGAAAGTGATAAATTGATTCACATATGTCATTTTAAATTATTGAATTAATCAAAATCATGTAATTACATATAGTATTTGATTAAACTAATATGATGTTTCTGGTAAGAGTAATCACCAAGCCTGTTATAGTAACACAAACTATTTTTTTTGTTGTGGTTATTGCATTATTTTGTTAAATTCTTCAGATTGACATAAATACTATTTATAACTATCATATATTTATTTCAACAGTTAATTTGAAACGCTGTCTGTTGCCATTTGAAGAGTTTAAAATATTTATCAATTTTTACATTTTATTTTGAATTTGATCCTAGCAGAATGAAATGAGACTATAATTACATTTTACTGAAATAACCAAATTAAATGTTATCTTCGCAATACCCTTTGTATTTGTCTACCAAGTCCTTAACACAAAATTTAGTTTCAAACTCTATTATATTAGTAATTGGATGCTGAAACTAAATTAAAATTAAATATCTAGTTATATTTCTGTATTGTAATAATACTAAGTCACGTAGACTAAATTACAATTATTATGTTTGAATTCAAATTAGCATAAATATTCGAAACAGAAATAAAACAAATTGTATAATTTACGATCTATTTACATAATTACTGTAATAAATGATCAAAAGATTATTAAGCTATTTGAAAATCTAGCGATTATTATTAGAATAGTCTATTGTGGTACACAGTAAACTTTTTAATTAAAAAAGAAAGAAAACCAATCTAGACTATCTTTCTTTTTCTTTTTTCATTAAAAAGTTTGCTGTGTACCACAATTCAGTAGTAAGTTAAAGAGTAACGTTGTCAGTGAATAATTGATATTGTAATCTACCTTTGCTTTAACTACAATGAAAAGTAGTAAATTATTAGCCTATAAATAACCAACTTTCTGAAGTAAACTTTGTTCCCAAATATACGGCGAAACTTACAATTTAAATTATGAAAATTAATTGTATTATATCCTTTCAAATATTTTTGATGGAAAAACTTTAAAAAATACTTGAAAGAGCTTTGATGTTTGCTTTAAAGTTCATAAAATTATTTAATAACAATATATTATATGTAAATATCAAATTCACCACCTTAATAAAATAGCACACATTTTCAGTAAAAGTATTTAAACATTTTAACAGTACTACATTAAAAATAAATCTTCAGTCATTCTCACAACGCCTGTATTAAACAGAAAACTAAATTTTCCTTTTACAATATTAAAATACCATGCCGCATGATTCGAATACTTTACTTTTATAATATTTCGCTACTTTACTATAACTTTATAGCCGATATTTAATACAAGCAATTAAATACATACAATATACTAATTAATTAATTTTATAATACTGTGTATAAATTAATAACGTTAATTTATTATCATAAGCCTGGCAATTTAAAATAGCAATACACCTGCAAACGTTGTTGCATTATTTATTGAATGAAGCACTTAAATGTACAGGAAGGCACTCGAAATATGAATAATAATTTAAATTAATAATTTATTTATTAAGGACGAAATTGGATCTTGAAAGCTCTTAAAAGTTTAAAGATTAATTAAATCGTAATGTACTAATTAGGTCAGATATATTTCAAAAGATTACGGATATATTTTTTTATGTAATGTAAGTGGATTTCTTTGTTGTTGTTTCTATGTAAAATATTTTGAACGAATGCATGTTTCGATATTCTAAATTAAAAAATGGAAATAACTATACACTGTATATAGATTTTATAAACCTTAATATAGGGCACGTGGTTAATGAACACGACCAACATAAATGTATATCAAAGGTTACCTTAAAAATATCAAAGATTAAGATAAAACTATTATTAAATTATAACTAAGTTTACTAAAGTACTTTTATTTGCTACAATATATATCATATATCAATATATATCTATATCAGACCAAACCTTAGCAAGGCATTGTTAAGTCGACTAGTTAATATATATTTTAAACATAGCCTTACAGATAACACAAAACAGGAGAAGAATTTCGTTAGTAGAATTGCATGTAACATTGCTCTCGTGGAACAAAATAACAAGCATTGGATCTAAACGCTCCAAGCTTTACGAATTTCGAGTTGTAAGTAGATATCCGTAAAATGTGTAACAGCTTTGTGCTAGATATTCAGATCAATATCCGAGGAAAATCGCTAACAAAGGAAAGGTCAGAGATGAAAATTTTAAGACAATTCGAGGAAACAATTTGTAAAATTAAGATTCAAGTACACTTATGTAGTTAATATATAAGAATAAATATGTTAATTTTATGTTAATTAGTATTGTTTATTCTAATAAAAATCTATTATATTATAATAAGTTTAATATCTTATTATATTATTGATATATTCGTAACGGTAATAGCATCTAATGTAAATAAATAACTAACCTCGCTCAATCGTATCCGATTAGTGTAAGGCGTCAGGGCGATGGGCAGGAACTTATGAGCTACTAAAAGAGCCAAAGTAGCAACAGCTCGGACACCATGGATACAAGCTATATCATCTCCACTCGCTGGAGCCACTAGCTTGCTTAGCGTGTTGTATAGAGAAAATGAACTTAGGAAGCCGTCTGTTGAACAAATGGTAATAAGTTAGTAGATTAAGATATTCTACGTTCCAATCAAATCAATCTTTATGTAGCTTAATTCATCAAACCTAATACTGAGACGATAGCTCAGTTTGGAGAGAGTCGGGCGGGTTTTTGAACAGTCGCAGGTTTGTTTGTTGTATAAATAAATTCTTTATTGTATACTTATTGAAAATGTCAAGCCATGTTATATTAACCATTACTGTTAGTCTTTTAATTGTATGGATTAAAAATATAATAATATGAATATGATACACTGAGCCAGATTTAACAAAATTTTAATATTTTCATGCCATACATTCAAGTACGCTTACTGAATCACAATGAATTATGAAGGCTTCATTGTCCCAGCTTTTTTCAGTAATTAATTATTGTCAACTTCATTGTATTATAAAATATAACAAATATTTCATACTTATAGGATTAAAAATTTTAGTTGTTTGAGTGATTAGCGCAGACGCCTAACGTATAGCGGCGGAACGAGGCTCGGGTTTGATTCCTGATAGGTATGTATGTGATGATAATAGATGTCTGTATTTCTGGGTTTGGTCGTTTATTAAATATATTCGCAGTATTTATAAAGTGTATTTGTATAGTTGTCTAACACCCTTAAATAAATACATAATTTACTTAGAGGTTAGATTCAATTGTAATATTATTATTATAAAATCTTAGCCATTCCAAAAATACGTCCACAATACGTTATTTAGTTTTATAATTGTACTGTATTTTGTTTTCGTATTTCAGTAAATAACATGAACTCTATTAACCATACCTAAATAAAAATATCAAAAGAACTGAAGCGTGAAATTCGATGTGACGCTGTACTGTCGTCCCAATTTACATATTAAATTATTTCGTCCGTTGATTTAGAAAAGAACTTGACTTCCTATCGGGGGCTTTGAGGCTTCAATTTTATTTATGTTAATACAAATTTTGTGGCGTGGGAGTTGTTGAAAGGAAACTAATTTTTATGTAAGTAATATACTAATGAGTAATCATATTTTGTCACAGACACCAACCAGGACTTGTATGATTTTATCATGCAAACTTCTCTCTCATTTAACTCTGCGAGCGTTTTTCTAACTATTTTTATCCTCCATACATAAACAAGCTCTGTAGATGAAGATACTTATAAAATTAGAATTTAAACATAAAATTTAATATAAATAGCTTGCTAGAATCCATAAGACCAAATATTATATTATAAAACAAATCGCAGCTTAAATGTGTCAACCAATATTGCTTTGCTGAATTTGGGTGTACACTGAATAATGTTTGTAATAATGTTTCGGTATAAGGAAAACTACACATTGAGCGATTAAATATTTTTGCAGATATATATGTTAATATTAAAATATATAGAGACTTTATTCTATTATATTTTTTGATACTGACATTTAAAATAAAATTTATAAATAAAAAATATCTTTATATACCGCTATATGATTTAGGTGATCTATGATGGGACAACTCTAATAGCGGTCATATTTAAACTACAATACTTTAACGAATTAGAAACCAATAGATTTTCGCTAAATCTTAACAATATCAATAGTGCATATAAATATAAAATTTTACAATAAGGATACAATGAAACGTTACGTATGTGAGGAGCCTAAGTCCACCATGGCCATAAATCATTGTTGTGGCAGGTCACGCGGCATTGATAAATATGTCACAGGTCCGCAATATAGACAATTAGTTGACGTGACCCTTGATGCCGCAACTTGAGGTCTAATAATTTATGATAATTAAAACGTTCTGAATCGATTAGAATCACAATGATGTTGAACTCTCCTTAATGTAGGTAAAGGTTGCATTCACTTATTGTGAATATTGGACACTATTTTTATTTATTAAGATAGGTATTAAATATTCTATTAATTAAAGACATTATCAAGTTTTGTTAATATAATATTAATGATTCTATTTAAAACTGTATTTGAAGAAATTATATGAAAAAAGTATGTAAGGTTTTAAATTTTTTTCAATATTTTATTCGCACCAAAAAGGTGTTATAAGTTAATATGTATAATGTTGAAAACTTCCTGTATTTTGGTTGAAAGCTCTGAATTTTCAAGATATTAACTGAATTTTACTTTATCTTAATTTATAACTTAGTATTGTTTATTGCTTTAGGTACATGAAAAAAATGCAAACTATTAAAAATATTTAATTATTTATACCTGGGTGCTTACTGTTGTTGTCTCCCTCTTTTTCCTCTTTCTCTTCTTTTGTTTCGTTTTGGTCATCATCAGAACTGTTCCTAGCAGCAAAGTCCTGGAGCGTGGCTATTACCACTATTATAATAACTATCGCGTAAAGAGACCTGTAAATTACATAATAAAATAAATAATAAAATTATGGATTTTACTTTTTATGGAATACATTAAATTCCAAGAGCTATAAGGTTTGAAACCTTTTTGCATTTGATAGACCATTTATTGAAGTAAGTTATAAACAGTATGACCCTTACGTTATGTTATGTTAGTTAAATTGGAATTGCCCTGAAAAAATTAGGCTTTTGCGGATAATGCTGTTTCTTTGTTGGGTTTAATTAATTGTTCTGAACTAATGGTCCAATGTATAACGCCCATTCTCACGCGAAATAAACCTCGCTGGAAATATCTATATTACAATACAAGTTAATATCCAAATGAATATAATAATTCGGTTATAAAACTGTAATTGTGACATATTAATAGATATCAAACTTAAAGTTTTTTGACTTGACTCTATGTTAGTGTGTTTTAAAATTTTAGTTTGTATGTCACTTTCATCATATAGGTATTACATATACTATATATATATAAGTATATTTTGTTCTTTACCAAGCAAAAAGACTTGATCAAAATGGTGAGTCCAACTTTCTGATTATCAAACTTTCTGGACTCAATACATATTAATAAAGTAAATAATATGTGTAATATCAAAATACCAATAAGCAAGTGATATAAAATTCTATGCCAGTTAAATGTTACAACATACTAAAAATGTTTGATTTCGTGTCAAAGATGGTGATTAAAGGCCAATAAATAAGTTACACCTCCCTAAATTCACATTTCACATCTCGTTTCCCAAAATATTTTATTAAGTCCTTACTTGAATGATAGAATTTATTGAGAGCCTTCAATATTAATAAGTTCATAAAGAAGTTCATAAAATATTTTTTTCATATCAGGAATAAAACATTTTCAAGTAAAAATAAATTAAAAATAGTATAGAATTGTATACTTTTTTATAAAATTCTAGAATTTGAATTACCCAACTCTAAACTATAGGAATTTAAAGAGACTTAAACAAATATGCTGAACTAAATTTTTAAAGCGAATAGCGGAGACTAGAATAATAAAGCCTGTTGTATTTCTTGCTATTTTAAAATATAATTCCATTTTTATATTTTCTTAAACCAGACGGAATATTTCATTGCATTTTTTATTTTGTCTTGTTATCTGTTTCACATCCTACTACTCTTATGTTTATATTCAAATATATATATTAGAAAGAGCAATAAAAATATTTTACTGCTCCTTCTAATAAATACTACTTAATTTAATAATACTTTATTCAATAATAAAAATTCTCACACTACATGTATTATATATGATAAATAATAAAAAATAAAATAAACCACGACAAATAAACCATTGACAACCGATATTCCGGATATCAGCTGTAAAATAAATAAGTTAAAACTTACAATGTTACAACAGTCGGCATTTCCAACCATTCCTTCCACCAGCTCGATCCTTTCCTAATAAAGCAATCATGTTCGTCTACTCTGATCCGAGTGGTGATACCAGTCTTATATTGGTAATGTTTAACGGCGTCTCTAAGAACTACTTCAACATCTTCAGAAGTACACGGTGATGGTACACACACCCCCCAACTCAACGTTGAAAAACGCGGCACGAAGTGACCTGGCTAAACAAATTAAAATACGGTTAAGCAAAAAGTTTGGATTCAGAATTTCTTCATATATAATTTTATTTTATAAAGGAATATTTTATTTCATGTATGGTACCTTAAGTTTTTATCGATAATAAATGGAAGCCTACATTCTGTTCAGTACAACAATCATGTGGTATTATTAAATTGGTAATAAAATTAGGTGCCATAGGTTTATTACATATATAAATAGAATTAAATATCATCCCGTTGGTCGAGTGGTTAGCGCAGACGCCTAACGTGTCACGGCGCAACAGGGCTCGGGTTCGATTCCCGGCAGGGACAGGCATATTTATGTTATGAGCATAGATGTCTGTGTTTCTGGGTGTGGTCGTTTATTAAATATATTTTCAGTATTTATATGTGTATTTCTATGTATTTGTATCGTTTTCTAACACCCTTAACACAAGCAAATAATTTGCTTACTTAGGGGTTAGATCAATGTGTGTAATTTGTCCTGATATTATTATTATTATTATTATTATTATATAAGCCATGAAGAAATAAATGTTTGAAAGGTCAAAGATTAACGCTATATCTATAAGTCTAATCTATATAACGATTTATTACATAATTATTGGAATACAAATTCTGGCGAATACCTGGCAGTTTTAAATGGGATGAATTGATAATCATCCATAATTAAACAACTACCTGACAACTACATTATTGCTAATGGTCAATTGGAGGACTATAAATGCACCGCAACGAACATAACAATAATTTCTTATGACTGCTTTATTTATGGTTAGTAATTATATCTCAAAACAATAAATGTTAATTGAATTAAGTACAAGTCATTTTTTATATATTTATAAAACTTTTCGATTTTAATTTATGACTTATTAAATAAGAATATTCAAAACATAATTCAAACTCACATCATCGATACGACTTTTCAATATATTCCGGGCTTGGGCTAAGTGAACTGGTATTTCTAGTTCAGGATGTTCTGCTTTTATATCGATCATAGCTAGGCAATATTTTCCTTGAAGCCTGACCACGCTGCCGGTGTCCAATTGTACCCTAGCTCGTACCCCCAGACACTGGTCGAAGTCACCCAACTGTATGCCGTTACCTTGAAGGAACCCCGAGGGAATCTTGGCCGTTGCATCGAGCACTGTAATGAAAAATTCCATTTTCGTTAAACTATGCAGACCCTTCGGGATCGGTTCGCTCGTTTACGCACGCAAATAGGATACTCAAGGGCGCTATGTCCATTGTTTATATTTTACGAATGAAAGAATTTTTAAATTGTTTGGATTGCCATACTACTATAAGGCAAGCTTTATCAAAACCCATCTTTGTATTATTAAATATAGTTTATTTTTAATTATTTTTATTCTATATAACACATGAAGCGGTAATCTTGGAATTCATTATAGCTTGGCTCACACATAAGTTATCCCGTTGACACAGGTACTACATATTAAAATAAAAAAATATTTGCAAAAATATTATTGTTGATTAGTTTAAATAATAGTAATGTATGTGTTGTTCTTAGATTCAATGAGAAAGAATGGTTTTCACGTTCCGCAGTTTTTTAAATAAATAATACTAATATAATAGTTGATAGAAGTATTATAAGATATAATTAAAATTTGTTTATTTCTATAATATATCATAAAGTGTACTTGAATTATAATGAACTTTAATAACTACTTTAAAAGGTTTTACATTTATTTTATTAACTTTGTTTCATTTTCTCAGTAAATAACTACGATAATCAATTCCGATTAGGTATAATATTCAAAATAGTAGTAGTATGTTTTATTATTATTACTTACTACTTAGAGCCCATAACTTTTTGCCTCGTAACTGCCTTAAAAGTATTTGTCCATGACGTCGACATTCTGGATTATGGATACGCGAAAAGTTTGGTGCAAAAGTAGGAAGAAAGGAATAAAAATCCTCAAATTCACTTTGTAGTAAATTTTTTCTATGTAATGCATCTGAAAAAATACGACTGTCTTTCGTGCTGCTACCCTTTGCTTGAACTTTTTTACTATCGGTGTCTTCTTTAGAAGTATCATCTTTATCTAAATTCTTAGATAGGCGTTCTCTTGAATCGAGGATAGTTTTGGTCGATTTGTCAATTTTTTTCTCTTTTATAACTTTTTCTATAATTTCTTCCTTCTTGTTTGCAGGTTCTTCTTTTATCTCCTTTTTGACATTTCTTCCTTCTGGTTCTGTAATTTTAGATTTTACATTAACACTATCTTCATTTTTATGACTTGTTACAATTTCTTTTTTCTTCTCTGTAATTTCAATTTTAGGTTCAAGCTCTTTTAAAGTACTTTTGATTATTTTTAGGCGATCATCAATGATTTTTTTGTCATCTTTAGTACCATGTGTCAGTGGTTTCAATATTTCTTCTTTAGAAGATTCTTTTTTGCTTTTTTCAAGTATATTGTCAAGTTTATCCTTACTTACAATCTTTATTTTACTCGGTTCTTTTTTTTGGGTACTTTCTTCTGACTCAGTATCTGTTTTATCCTTTGCTTGAGGTTCTACTTTAAGAGCAACTTTTGGAAGTATATCTACGTTTTTCTTTTCTACAACATTTTTAATTTTACTATGTCTATCTTCATCATCATCATCATCACCCTCATCATCAATGTCACTATCTTCATCATCAGAAAAATCTAAAACTATCGATGGTTTCTTAATTCTAGTTTTGGACTCGCGATCACTTCTTAGATGTACAGTATGCTTAAAATCGTTTTTCTCTGCAATATTTATATCTTTCTTTTCATCAACACCATCTTCAGATTCACTGATTTCATAACTCGCCTTATTTAACTTCTCACTAATCAAATGTCGTTTTTCCTTAAGAATATTTTTTAGATCGTCGTATGGACTTTCCGCACTTTTCTTTTTTGAACTTTCTAAAACTGGGTCAAGGTTATGGTCATTCACATCACAACTCTCACATTTATGTTTTCGTAAATCAGGTTTCACTTCGGGGGAACTTCCAGGTATACGCACGCGGAATGCGCTTATCACTGTGGCTAATATTGGAACGCAGATTAAAATTAGAGCTAACGTCCATCTGTGGCACACCATGGCCGAAGCGAGAGACGCTCACGGCGCCATTATACGAACGACTGAAACATACTTCAGCCAGGAGCCCTGATGCTATTTTTGTCTCACTTGCAAAGCTACATTAGACAAGTACGGATGTTTCTTGGAGAACACTATATTTCGTTATTGGTAATAAACTTTTGTTTCGTATATATTTTTTAGAAATAAAACACTATTTGGAGTCGGAGTTAATTCTAGTGCACTAGCGCGAGGGTACAGTTAATGGCACGCAGCCAAGACTAATGTAAAAATAGTATAGTAAAAACGGCTGTCCGACTATGAGTCGAATTGATGACTACTAGATTGATTAAATTACATCTAAACGATTGATTGGTAGCTTATATTATCGTCAAAGTTTCCATATCTTACAGGAATTCTCCTTGTTGGTATATTTTCATTATCATTATCACTTACTAGGACTCTCTACATACAACTGAATTTAACAATTGAATTTAAAATGTTTTTTATATTCATGAATTTATTTTGCTGATAGCATTTAAGAATATATAATATTATATAATATCAATAATATTAACAGTTACGGCTCATTATTCTATAGATCAGGTTTAGATAAAAAGTAAAAGAATGTTATTAGAATTTAGTTACATTCCTGGTTCATGATATTTCTTTAATACGGAATAGAGCCAATTTATATTATGTCCCACTCCCACATTTAACCAAAGACATTTTGGTTTCATAAAACAACAGCTCTCATAAGAGCATGAATCGTTCAAGAATACATTTTTTATTTTACAATTATAATTACATAATTTATAAACTGTAGAAGCGGAGTTTTGTCACTTACTCAAAAGTATATTTTTGATTGATTGTGACTATTTATTTTTAGAAAAAGAAAACCCGAGTAGTAATTAGTTAAGTTAATTTAAGAACCCAAAAAAAAACACATAATAATAAAAAAAAGGCACCATAGCTAAGTAATAAATCATTTCGACAAACAAATTGACACCACCACTTTGTAAGTCAATACTTTTTAATTTTGTTAATACCAACTTAGTATTATAAATCATAAAAAAGAGAGAAAGAATACATATATCTAACAGCAACGTTAAAATACAATTTAAGTTTAAGAATATATTTAGAGATCTAAATACAATTAATTAGTAAAGAAACGATGTGAAGGCTGCACAATTGTTTCTTTGTACTGATCCTCTCCTTGGAAAAGTGTCGTAATCAGTCCAAGCGATTGGCACTCATCAGAAAACTACAAAATACCTAACAATAAATTATCAACCCTAACCACGTCACAACAAAGACCATAATGCAATAGAATGATCAGTGTTTGAACAAAGTACATTAACACTCTTGTTACGAAATGTCACACGTGTCAAAATAAAAAAAAATATTACTCTTTAAACCAAAGCCACTCAAAAACTCCATAAAATTAATCAAAAATATCACAACCCTTTTATTAAAACATGCGTGTCCATTTAATAGCACGAGTGAAAGTGATGTAAGACTTTTTTTTAATGTCTGGTATTTTATTTTAACCACTAAATAAATACTCTTTAGAGAATTACATGTAATTCCGTCGCAATAAACTTTTAAAACCGTAGGAGCTCTGGCCCCAGGACACCACCTGATGGCTGACACGTGCAAAAAAAATTATTTATACTAATTAAAACGACCATATTTCAAAAAAATTAAATATACTTTCGAATCACTTAACATTTATTATATAATCTCAAATTACAAATATTTTATATTTTAATAGTATGGTTGAACCTTTTAAGGATTTGTACCAAGTCTGTGCCTGACCATAGCTTAGGTGAAGCTTTTAGCTGTCCATCTGTCCGTCACAGGGACTTATTTAAGAATTCTCAAACGTTCAAAGCTAGGTTGTCGAAATTGAAGTGATTGTGCGGTAACATAAGTCACAAATAATAAAACAACCGAACATATTGCATCGATTTTATTGTAAATGCATATAATGTTTATGTTTTAAGTTAAGTTTAAAGTTTATTATCATTATATAAATAAAAAAAAGAGCCGAATACAAAAAATAACATTAACAAGTCATAAAAAAATATATAAAAAGTACTTCATTAAATTGATTAAATCATGTACCTAGTTTGGTATTTTATTCAACTACCAATTTCGAAAAAATAATCAAATAGGAAATAACCTATATATTATTATGATTCACTTAATTAATATTTTAAGGTAAAATTACAAACAACAGTCTAAATAATACAAAAACGTACATTTTTCAAAAAAATATACATTGTATTTAGTAAGCATTATAAATCTGCCTCTTAAGTTAAAACATGCATCCTTAAGTACAATTTAATAAGGGCTTCATCACATAAAAACCTAGTAGGTACTTAAGAAAACAATCTTGTGTAATAGCAATACCGTTGAAATCATAAACAATATCATTCATACATTATATAAATGTTTATAATCTACTTAAATAAAATAAAAAGAATTTACGGTTATCAAAGTGACATATATTGAAATAAAAGTAAATAATGTCAAGGGGTCAATTAATTTGATCGACATACGACTACAAAGTTCACCTTTAACCGGCGCACTCTTGCTGCAAAAGTTTACTCACATTTACCTTGAACTTGGCGTAGTTTACAAAAAGTACACTGATTACTTCTTAAGTATGGCGTTGCATCATTACGTAGAAACAAACCGAGGTGTATTTCAAAGGTAAAGAACATTATTTATTAATTACATTTCACTGGTACAATACATTGATGTCATAATAATGATTCAGACTTTATCATTATTATTTACAAAGAATAATACATTCAGTAGTATCTATTTATTTTCTTAAATGTTTTTAAGTATGTCATTTAGGGTTGTACATAGGCCTGTATTTTTTATTCAAAGTAACAAATACTATTCAGAAAAAGGTATACTCTGGGTCTGGGTCAAACGAAGCGCCAACCTTGACTCACTTACATCACTTTTACTCACGCAAATATTTATGATTCAGTACAATTATACGATGAAAAGAGATCCGAGTAAAGTTACAGCTTATTCATTTATTTCATAAAATGTTTTTATAACAGAAAACTTTACTTTTCCATTTTTTTGGTTACTACATATATAATAAATCGTTTTAACTTAAAAAAACACACGATATTTAATTAGCATTATTTGGGAGAGGCAGAGATTTCAAAATATCACAAACACGTTTTAACCAAGAAAGCTGCGCCATGAATCACGAAAAATAATATCATATATTACAATTCGGGAGATATTACCATTAACTGCTTAACTTACTTAACCGACAATAAAAACTTTTGCTTAACAGATTTATTTGTGTCAAAAACAACCAAACAACTAAGTACAAAGAGGATACTTCATCAATATATTAAGCAATTTACTTTAGCAAGAATTCAAATTTAGGTTAATCATCTGTTAATAAAAACTCGTAAGAAATTATTTGAGAATTGTTTTATCAATCAAAATAACGGAGAAAAAATAATCTTTCAGGTTTCAATAAAATTAAATATAAAATGTTATTAAAGTGAGCGCTATTAAATACTAATAGCTTTTTATTAAATCAATGTTTTGTGTATTAAAGGTTCATGTTTTATATTAATTAAAACTTTGCTAGTTGTTCTTGGAACTATTGTTTATGACACATTGGCTCTATGGAAGGAGAGTACATATTAAATATTAAATTCAGTTAATTTGCGCAGAGGGAAAAATGGAAATGAATAATTTCTCACTACGGGGTTCTTTGAGTATTTTAATTAAATTATATACATGTTGTAATTAGTATAGGAGTCGGCGTTGAGAGTCGATGACGAAACTTAACAACAGGAGAGCTCATGACATGAATGCTAAAGCATTTCAGAATTAGTTTTAAAAATAATACAGTAGGTATTTTTTAAAATATAAATGTGGATCCTTATTATGTTTATATATTATATATCTATCTCTTAACTGCTTATCATTCTATCTACCTCTCTGTCTTTCTTTTTAAAAATCGTAAAATTCATAATTCATAAAGATCGGACATAATATATTTTTTTTAAATAGTTAATAATAGTTCTGTAATAGTACCTACATATGTATCTTTAAAATTAAATTGAATATAATAAAGTTACTATTTTGATCTGTTATTTAATAAAATCCACAACACAGGTTAATGAACCGCGTGTAAATTTACTTAAACGAAAAATACTATTTATTTTGCTACAAGTAAGTACTATGTTACTATGCACTTTGAGAAAGATAAATATGAAATAAAAATAAAAAACATAAAAGTTATTTCAATGCGACTTTATTTCTAAAGATCAGTTTCATACAGGCAACCTTGAGAAGCGGATTTCTTGTAAGAAAAAATAAACAGAACAAGATAGGCATACAAATTATTTAATTAAAATTAACTAAGAATAGCACCAATTATTTAAACGACTTAAAAAGCAGTTACACTTTTACATGGAAATGAAGCATTTAATATTTCTCATATTAGTTTTTACAATTCGCGTATTTCTTCCGTTATCTTTTGTTTTACTATAAATAACATTTTTATTTATTTATTATTCTTAGATAATGTAGACTAATTTTGGTAAGCTTCCATAAAAACTTTCATTATAATATTATTATTCCTTTGATGATTCAAATTTTAAGACTTATTATTATTTCATTTCTCCTTACAAAAGTCTTACAAGAACCAACTTAAGTAAACTAAGATAACTTGAGGTCGATTTTCGAACACTCTCCTCTTGTAAGGTTTCTTGGGCGGCGAGGAACTTAAACTTTACATTACTTGCTGAATAATTATTAAAGACAAAATTGACTAAATAATGTAGGAATTTGATATTATCACCCTCCGTGACTTTTGTCTAGCAAGCCGTCTTCAGCAGTCTTAACATCATCTTGATATAAAATGGTTGCTCACCAAATGCAATCGTTGTATATAAAAGAAAAATGATTATTGAACAGATACAGAAAACCATTCAGACATTATTTCGGTTAAAATAAAAATAAGGAGTTCATGTATCGAGTCCGCCATGCTTCGAGCTCATGAAGAAGAACCCGAATGGGTTCGAAACTAGTCGGACAAAATTTCGATTAAATTAACGTGAACATAGCCGAAGTAAATATATACTTAATAAATTTATATTATAAATATAGAATGAAAAATAAACCGATACGATCAGGGATTCGAACCCGCGACTACTGGGAAACATTTTTTTTTCATTCTATATTTATATAAATTTAAATAAGCTTTACATAGCTATATATATCTTTATAGATATTTTCAAACATTAATTTCGGTAGTGGCATCTTTTCAATGTTTATCTATACTGCACAATCAGAACCATTGGTTAGGATTTTCGAAAGAAACCTAATAGATGTCACCACTGTCCCGGCGCGGACAGCGATACGGTAGCTCGGTTGGTAGAGCGACGGGAAGGTTTACCAGTAGTCGCGGGTTTGAATCCCTGCCCGTATCGGTTTAATTATCATTCTATATTTATATAAATTTAAATAAGCTTAACATGGCTATACATGTTTATAGATATTTTCAAACGTATATTTAATAATAAAAATAAAAATCTCTAGACATGTATATACATTGTAGGTATATGTTTAAAATATTTAGACATATTATCTGTAAAGAAATCAAGAAAATATAATATCAAATGTTTCGTTATTAATTTAAGTATTTAGGTCTTGTATTATTCTGATAAGTAATTATTAATTAATTTTCAAACTGCTACAACTAGACAATGAATCATCGTCTACTTTAATGAAAACCTTAAGTTATAATTAGAATTACTTTTTAATTAATAAAGTTCACAATTGCTTATTTAAATTATTAAAATAAGTAAATAAAAAAATACATTTAATAAATTCTGGTGAATATTAAGTTTTGTTTTAAGCAGTATTAATTACAATAATTGCTTTTGATGCATTCCTACTTTTGATAAAAAAAAAACAATCATATAATACAAAATACATACACACGTACACAAACACATACATATAAATATAATACATATTACATAACAAGGAACCTTTGTTCTGTAACTATTATTATTTCTACATAATTCCTTATCAATCAAGTGATCCTATATTGTTATGTGGGAATACTCTAATGACATCCTCATCCCTTAATCCAGTATCAGGTCGTGTCTTATGGTTACCCTCATGAGATACTGGGTATTAATGGGGTATTAAGTAAATATTCAATTGTGACAGGTTATTATTCAAGATGTCTGCCATTACAGGTATTTGTTTCTCTAGTTGTTGTATATGTTCTTCAAAAGTGCTTTTCATTTTCTAGCTTATTAAACCGTAGATACCAAATGGTATATCTTCATTATAATAATATTAATAATATTACTGGACCAATCATACAAATTTATCTAACCCCTAAGTAACGATAAAAATACATAGAAAAACACATTATAAATACTTCGAATGTATTTAATAACCGACCGAACCCAGAATTACAGACGTCACATACATAGCTGTCCCTGTCGGGAATCGAACCAGAGCCTCGAATTCTGTCTAAGAGCATGTGCCCGAACAGACATATTAGGTTATATTGAGTGTATGAGATAGGTTTTTGAATATGTGCTGTCTCGTGTCTACCACGTGCGGTGTCCGCAGATATAAATACTTCTTGACAGGTAACAGTGTCCTTACACTTAAAACCAGGCTCTACCACCAATACGGGTGGTTTCAAAATATTTGGTTTGGTTTTTCTGTTTCATTCTTCTAATTAAACCAAATTTAAATGAATCATTATTTTTTACGAATAAACATTAGTTAAATATTTACCATCAAATAATACAAATTATTAACGATAATATAGATGATATTCTCTTAAATAAATTACAAAGGAATAGAAAGATCCTAAAATAAACCGAAACTAGAAAGGCCAGTCATCAAAAATGGGAAACACGATAAAAACCGATCGTAACCAGCTCATTAACATAAGTCTGCCCTCGTAAATAAATTGGGCGTAGGTTTCGTAAATGTATATCAAACGAATTAATCTTAAAAGGGAGAATACAGAAACAAAAATAAAACAGAGAAAAACTATTATAAAAATACCATAATACCTAAACAAATCCTCGTATTTTCTTTATAACAAATGAAACAAACAATAATACTCCAGTTTTCTTAACTAAACCAACATTGGGACTAAACAAATAGCCCCCAGGAATAAATACACCCTATCTTCAAAAGGGTGTAGATCGTATGTTCATATAAAGTATAACATATAAAAAATGTTATTATAGTAAGATATATAACAATAACATAATTTGAATATAAGAAATGTAATTGTATATGTTTATTTGAAACTAAAGCGTAATAGATTGAGAATATAAATTAAATTAATTGTCTCATCAATTTTAACAACAATTTAAATATGTAAGCAATTACAAGTATCGTTACTACGTGATAATACTTGATTAAGATGTTAACTAGCGAGTTCGTTACTTTTATAGAAAATCTACAATCAATAATAATGCTATGGAAATGCTCATCTTTTCCTGGTACGAAAAAGAACCCAAGTACACTCGCATCCCACGATCCCAGATCGTATCTAATCTTACCAAAACGATTAATTGGTTTATTCATATGAGAAAGTCTGAACATGTATCTTTTAAGAAGGCAGTCTTTTATGTCAAAGGATAGACTTCTGTATTTTGTTCCATTCACGACCGAATACGAACGTAAAAAAGATGAGAAGATTTATTGAACTTGAATATAAAGCCTACCCTTTTTAAATAAAGAAACCAGTCTGCGTGTCTTACAATTTTATTGATTTTAATTTAATTAATTCATATTTAACTGTGAATTTAATTTAATTAATTTATAAACATTTTTTGGAACGTGACTATGGTGGTGAACATTACGAAACTATAAAAAATATTACATTACCATATTGGTAATACATTTTATAATTTATGAAGATGTAATTATAATAAAATAATCCCTTTCAATGATTCATTCATCTTATGTCATGTCATGAATTGTATTTAGTGACAAACTTCACATCATTAATTAAGTGTGATTGCATCCGACTTTACAATTACTTACAAAATGTGAGACTATCACAGCCTTGTAATAAGATTGTCTAAGATTGATACCTGCATCGAATAGTAACGTTATTGCATACATTTGATACATCACTGATATAAAACATTACGTTCCATAGACATTAGCTAGTACATGAACAACTTAATAATAGTTCTGTGATAGTACCTACCTATGTATGCTTAAAACTAAATAATATATTGAAATTAGTATTTAGATCTGTATTTTAATGAAACGTACAGAGACAGATTAATGAACAGTCTGTAACATTACTCAACCGAAAAATGCTAATTTAGTTTGCCACAAGTATTGCAGAGTAGTCTGTCACCAATCTAAGTAATATATTACACTGTGGAAATATTTATCCTTATTGTTCTTTGTATTTTATAAATTTACTTTTAACTAGTTATTTGCTATTTCATTTGCATCTAATAAACAATCATCTGATGATGGATGGATATATAATTTTGTATAAATGCGTTTTATTTTTACTATACCTCCGTCTCAATAATGTTAGCTCTAAAGATGCCGAAATCCAATAACAGAATTTTTGTAATTAAATATCAGTATACATATAATTTAATTTCTTTCATAATATTTAATTGAATTAACATAATTCAAATTTATAAACATAAACCAGTAAATGGGGGTCTATATAATATTTGTGAGAAACACAAATAAATTTCTTATTTTTAAACATAATTAAATTAATTAAAAAATGTAGGTAGATATAAAAATTACACAAGTCCATTGTTATATCGGATAGATGTCAGTGCCATAGGGTTATTGTTCAGCTTCTTAAAACGAGTCGCCGGCGCAGGCATCATTGCTACGAGTAACATGGCAGCGCGCGTTTGCCTCCTCCTCTGCGCCTTAAGCGCGTGCGCAGCCCGCGAGTGTATCGAATTTAGGATATCCGACAACATATTATCTGACAAAATTTTTAATCAGACTATTTTGAAACTTGACTCGCGAAATGAATCCGAAGACAGTGCGGTGGTTAATCTCTTGGGGTTGTGGGATAAATTCCCTAAAATTATGGTGCCCATGAATGGAACTAGTCAACAGTGTCGCCGTGATAGTAGATTGTTTTTGAACAGCCTGGATCGATTGGAACTTTGGGCATTAAAAAGTAAATATTTTTATTTTAATCAGCTTGTTAAAGATAATGAACGAGATATGAGAGAATTAATAAATGCTTAAAGTAAATTGTTTCATACATATTTAAAAGGGCAATATGAGCTTGAGTTGATTGTACTAGACTATCATTACAGTGGCGTAAATCCAGTTTTTGCTACTAAATATAGACTTTATTCAGCATTCCTACCGCAGAAAAAACTTTACTTGTACCTCTCATGAGATAGATCACATATCTTATAGCTTAATTATTCTTATAGTATAAACCTGAACATAAACACTGAAATATAAAAACATCTCAATTATTGATATTTAAAGCTTAATATTTAACTCAGCAGCAGTACTTAACAAGTAAAATAAGAGAATAATATATTTAAATTAAACTTAAAATTCCTTACTTGAATTTTAAAAATAACTAAATATGAATCTTGAATTTTAAAAGCACATTACGATTCAAAAACGTGCTTGTAGAACATAACAAAGCTAATAGTAGCAATGCTTCGTAAAAAATAGATTAATAATTTAAATATATATACATATATATTAAAGAGATTGCTCTTTAACGAAAAGGACTCCAAATTTGAACCATATTTTATATATTGATCTGGGTGTACAATAAATATACCTTTCCCATATCATGATAATAGTATTATAAATAATTATAATATAATATTACAATTTATAGATATAATTGTTTTTACATACTTTGTCGCATAAAAAGAAAAGACCGCTAGCCGTTAGCAGAGAAACCCTGAACTTTAAGACCTATATTTTTAGATTGTTCTTATAAAACCATAATCCTGGTTAACTACTTCCATGTACATTTACTGAAAGCTCATTATAGTTCATACATATTATGTATTATTTAATTATTTCCTTACTTTTATATTTGAAAGTGAAGCAAAGGTTAGTTAGTTAAGTAAAGTTTTTTTTATAATAACCAATAGAATTTAAACATTTTTTTGCGGTTTAAATCAAATTATATAAATATAATGTATCTGGTAGAATTCAAATATGCGACAGATATATCGCGTTTAGAAAAACCAAATGTACTGAAGGTCTGGTAACTTGGGTAAGTGCATGTAGAAAAAAAAATACCAAACATTTTATTTTGTGTCTCAATATTAATAATGAATACACTGAAATTACTAAAATATTCTTGATAGTATTTAATATAATGATGACTATAATATAAATATATATAATAGCATTTTATTATAGAATTATATAGATTTTTTAGTTCATTTTGAAACAATAGATTAACTACGACTTGTCAATCTTACAAACTCATACAATAAATACCAGTAGGTAGATATTATAATTCAGTACGAAAAAAACATCAATAGTTTTGTGCAATAATTAATTATAAGTTTTCTGCAATAATTAATTAATAATAATTATTGCTAGTAAAGAATATATTGATTTTTTATAATTTTATTAAACAATAGTTTTATTGTATATATTTACTATTACTTAAGTAATAAATGTAACATCGCATTTTCCGGCAAAGATAATTTATGAAAAAAAAAGTCAGTTTCAAATAAAGATTTATTTAATAGAGATATGTTATGTTTGAATTAACGAATAAATTTAACCGACATAAAATAAAATAATGATATCGCTATTAAAAAGTTTCTAACATTATGAAGCTGAAGGTGTACGAGTACAATAAAATATTTTAAATTTATTAAGGAAGTGATCGGTTCTGTAACCACTGAAGAGTATCATGTGTAACATCGGAACAATTACATAATTGTTCCGATGTTACACATGATACTTTTAGCACTTTTTCACTTCACTTCTAAATGTATTTATTTTTCAAATTCAAATTAGCAAATTTTGCAAATTTCAAAGTAAATTTGCAAAATTGTAAGTTTTGAGAAGATACATATATAGCTAGTTTTTATCACAAAGATTGGTAGTATATAATAGTATAAAGTATATAATCATAGAATTATGAAGTTGGCCTCACCATTCAATCGTATTTATAATCAAACATTTTCGTCACACTTCTATATATGTATCATACGGACGCTAGTCAATTACCCAAACTTTGATAGACTGAAAATAATTAAAATTATAAATTTATTTAATTAACAATATAACATAAAAGGAATTGTATATTACAATTAGTTCAGTACACATAATTACCCTCATGAAGTTTTATAAAAGCAATTTAATTAATAATAGTCGGTAGACCACTAATCAAAAACTTTATTAGTTACAATATTGTGTTTCAATTTTGTGTATTTAGATAACATATTTACAAAACAATTACAATACAAACTGACTGAGATAATTAATATAGTTTATTCATCATTGACCTGATTGTCTTTACTTTGTCTCCATTCTTTTGGTTTTTTCTAAAATATCACAAATATATTTCTTGTTTTATAAGATATATTACTATTTTTCTTATGACTTCAACCATATAAAATAACGGATGAATATATGTAGTGAAACAGTACCTAAATCATAAGAAAGAAATAAAGCATAACCAAAAAAGTAAGAGCAGAGAAAATTGTGTTACGAAATATTTCGAGTAAAGCATGTGCATCTCGAAATTTTATTCCGAGCACAAAGTGCAAACGAAGTCAAGTCACGCCAATGTCAGGCGTCAGATTGTACGCATTTCGAATTCTCTGCTCGAAGCCATTTCACCACTGCTTGACATAACAAGGTTCAATGTTACTTCTCGACATTCAAAATAGGTAATGTTGACCGTTGGGATGACCTTGGGCTTTTCTTTCTTGGATAAAACCTAATAATACAACTTTTATAATAATTAATAATACAATCATCCTTTTAAACTACAAATTAAAACAACTTAAATATTCAGTCTTTTTATATACATTCCTATCAAAAGAGAAACGGGTTATACACATATCTTTTGAGATAAATTGACATTCTTGTTATAAAGATAAAATGTATCTTCAGGAAGTTTCCGACTAAAATAAGCAATCCCAGTTTATCGACGTTTACATCGCGACCTTCCTATCGTTTTATCTCCCTGTAACATTTCATTTTATTTTTCTCACTCATGAATCACTTCTGAAACTTTTGTCATATATAGTTCGAAAACAAGATTGACCTGTAATCTCCTAAGAGCGCTTTTGTTGAGTCATCGCCTAACAAGACAACAAAGCAAGTTTGGATTAAAATGGACAAACTTTGTCGTAGTCGATAATCTGATTGCCAATGTTTGTTCCAGTGTTCGACGCTACAGCTAAGCCTCCATCTGGTATATTAAGTGGAAACGCCAACCAATATGGGGATTTCGACGAATGTTTGGGGATCGATGGCCCCGTGCGGGGTAAATATTGTCTGGCTTCATTGCAAGTAAGCATCGGAGGAAATAAAGAATTGGACCGTTTGGATTATCTTATTCACAGCGGACATTACATAAGAAGCAATGTTACTGATGTAAGTAACTTTTAAATATTGTGTTATCATATACTTATACATTTGTTATATTGTATCGAGACTTCTTCCGAATCAATAAAACTTAAGTTAAGGAACTATTAGTCAGAAGTAAATGAGAAAGCTAGGTGATAGTTTTAATGTATTGGATATATAACTATCACGTAACATAATTATTACATCGAACACAATGTACATATATAAAAGTTCTCACACTTTGTAACTTATCAGCTACATTTATTATGCAAATCTACAAATAAGAACTTTGCGGATATTTTTTTAGTTTTATTAATCTTGTTTTATATTTCCGTATGGTTAAAAAAGTTTACGTACACTTCTTTTAAGTTTTATTTACGTATTTGTGTGGAGCAAATGGGAGCAAAACCACATGACAAATTAATGAATAATTTTACACTAATTACCTTAACCTGAAACCGTCTGAAACAGTGTAGGTATTTTGAGGCTGGTTGATGTAAAATAGCGTTTTATGTTTCAAATATTTTTATTCTAATAAAATTAGCTTATTCTTCGTAAATATGCGTTATAGTAATGATATTATTTTAGCTTACCCCAAATTTAATTTCATTAAGAACATATATTGGTGTAATGATGTGTCACTAGTAATTACGAAAATAGATAAAACTCTTTTAGGTAAAGCGTAATTAGCATATTACCAATCAAAGCATATTTACAAAATTTATCTATATGTATATAATTATATACTTCATTGAGCAATCCAGACAGCAGTGGAAGTCGAAAAACAAAATGGCGCTTATACCGGTACACTAGATTGTTGCTTTACATAAAAGCTTTAATTTACGACCTCCTGTTGGTTTGGTGACATAGTATCAATAACTGAGCCACAGGTTATGAGTTCGATTTCCACACGAGAGAGTTCTTTGTGTAATCCTCCAATTTTGTCCCCAGTCTGTGTGTCCTTTGTTTCGTATGTTTGTAAAACCCACTACACTGGATTAGTCTACAGTGAGATATTTGTTTTAAAAAAGACTAGCGTAAAAGTACTACAAGTCACGCTACAATCCCTAAAGGCATAATTTAATAGGCTTGTTTGCAGTATAATCATTTATAAAAAAAAACGGTCAAATGCAAGTCTGACTTAGACACAAAGTTTTCGTACTATTAAAAAATATACAAAAAAAAACGAAAAAACACGGGTTTTGGTATGGAGGTATAATAAAAAAAAACGAAGGCAAAATTACAATATCATTTTTTCTCTAATTAATTTATTTATTTTTAAATTGAATATATAACTATATATTTCCTGAATTTTTCAAAGGGACCGTTATTACCATTATTACTAATAGAAACTTCAAGAAGAATAGAATTTCGATGTATTAATATTATACATTTTAAGAAATACATTAAATAAATTTTATAAATAGTTCAGTTTTATGGCCGCAAGATATCGCTGCCATCAGTACTTATCACTTGGTAACACATCTCATACATACACCGTACATTCCTATAGCTCATTACTTTTATTTACGACCTATTATAACACTAGTGTTTTATAATTGTTTTGTATGACGTAACAATGACAGGACGCCCTTTTGCGTGTTGATAAATGTATTTAATTATTTATTTATTTTATTCTTAGGTTACAGTATAAAAAAAAATATTTGCAAGATTATGACATTATTTCTTCTATATTATATTATAAAAAATATTTATTATAACTATTGTTCTCGCTTTAATATCTTTTGTATAAATGCAAGTACCTATTTCCGATAAAATACAAGCCTTGATTAATAATTGATATTAAATCCAAATATTAAGCAAGATATAAGATAGTAGGTACACGTTTATTTTACAGCCAATTAATACAATATATTCACACCTAAATATTTATATATGCTTATCAAATATAACTACAATTTAATATTCTAAAGACGTTCACTTGACGCTCGAAATTAATCATTCCTAAAGTTACAGCGAATCGACGCACAAGTGCTTATTTGTACGTATCAGGAAATTAAATGGATAATTAAAATTACGAGTTCGAAATTTACTCAATTCATATTTATATTTCTTATTGTTTTGTTCCATTTACGAATATTAACTAAAATCTATTTATTAAACACTAGATGTAACTAGTAATAGTCGACTACAAAAAAGTCGACTACAAAAAAGGCCATTGAGGCTTCTAGTCGGTGGCTTTTAAAGTGGCCTTTATACTACATCAGTCCCACAAAACCGACCTGGTCGTCACGTTTTTGGTTAAAAAGTTCTCATTAGAATCGAAAACACAAAAAAAGTACAACACCAAATTAAAAAAAGGTATCGCTTTTTATATTTTTCAGAATTATGAGGTTTTAGACAGCGATTTTATCATAAAAGTCAATTATTTCTTATATTACACAGAAGAAATATCATATTTTTCCATACTTCAACATCAATTTAGTTCATCATTATCTTGCGACCTAAATAAATAAACTTTACTTAACTTAACAATGTCTAAGCCCAGGGGTACACGACCTCAAATGTTTTACAGCACTTACTGTATTTTACGTGATCTGGTTAGTGCTTTGAAGATAAAACCTCGACATACTATGTACTTTTAAATGTCGATTTGATTCCAAATTTGAAATCCGACACATTTTATTCGCCGGTCTTAAAAGGGAATTTGAAATTGGACTCGATTTTAAATTTATTGCAGTAATCTTTTTACAAATACATCTTTTATATAAATTATACAAATAATAAATCATAAGTCACACATTTACGAATTTCCATTCTAATATGGAAGTGCTATTTTAAAAATATGCTTTATAATTTTTACCGAGAGAATTATACTACGTATGTTTCTAGGTACGTAAAGTTGTTTGGTATTTCTCATCTTTAAAAAAATTGCATCCTAGGAAATCTTTCGGAAAATCTAGTAAGCTGTTACAATGGTATTAAGTAACAAAAATGTACACCAACACATTTCATATAGGGGAGAGGTGGCATGAAAGGGACATTTTTGAATTTAAGGTCCTAGTAAGTTAAGGAGACAATATTTAGAACAGGTTGAAATTGAATAGGAAACGTTTATTATTAAATAATTGAAATGAAATGCATTAATGGTCATAAATATACTTATGTAATTTATTTTTGCACCTTTAAAAAAATATATAATATGTCCCATTCATAAATGGGTTGTATTGAAAGGGATACAGTAATTTATGAAAGGGACAGATCAAAAAATCGAGAAAATATATGAATAAAAACAATTTACATATGAGTTAAATCAAATTTAACAGTCACTAGAGTCTTATGGTTGTCCAGAATTATCAAAACTGATGATTCAGGACTAGTAGACCCAGTTGTATCGAAGTTATATATTTGATATGGAGGAAAGTCATGCTTCAAGCAACACTTCTCTAGGTTGTCGAAAAAGTTTTTAATATTTTGCCAATTAAAGCTAGTAGTTATCTAACTAGCTATGTATTTTCTGGTTTCCTCACGCTCAGCGAATTTTGCTTCTTTAAAAAACCCTTTACCCGATCCAGCTGTTTATGACTAGCTGGCTTTATTGTTTTTTTCCCAAGATGATATGCTCCGATTCAGACGTACAGCATATTGGTAAGCTAGCTCTCTGAATTGCTTAGTTGTTAAGCCATGGCACATTTTCACAGAAGTCTTTAAATAATCCAATAGCTAATATTTGGTTTATAAGCAAATGAAGTACATTCAGTAGCTTTAGCAATCAATCTATGCAAATGGGATTTCAAAGAAATTGCGATTTCAAAGAAATACCTTTTTGTAATACTTAATTAACTACTTCTTCAATTTTTTGTGCATCGACACGCGTTCGCTTTTTAGGTGACATTACTAATCTGAAAAATAAGTAAAAAAATATTACAAACCTAGTAAAAACTTGCAGTTTATAAAGGAACACCTATGAAAGGGATGTCCCATTCATAACAGTTTGTTGTGTCCCTTTCATAAATATTATACAAAAATTTTCAACATAACTACGAAATTTACAATATTAAATTAAAGTTTACTAACCTTCTGTTCTTGCCTCTGTAAATGTCTAAGCTGTTTAAAACGGTGATTCACACATAAATAAGAAACTTGTGGTACTCGATAAAACTTTTCGCAATTACAACAAAAAAATACAATTCAATGCCTAAAACAACAATCGCACGTAACCGCCAGGTTAGAAATGATAGGAGTATGAAGTTAGTGGCGAACAAACCTGCTTCAAGGTGGCCATACGGCAAAAACAATGATGTTTGGAAATATTTTTTATTTTACGGGTAATTTGAGTTGTCCCTTTCAATACGTGTCCCTTTCATGCCACCTCTCCCCTACAATATATATAGACATTGTCTTCCAAAACAAAGTCTGTATATATAGTATTCTTTAATAAATAATTAATAGGACATCCTGCAATTGTATGCTAATATGATAAATACAAGTTGTTAAAAGATCTGGATAACAACATTAATTTAAATAAACAAAATGGTCTCTTCATTCCATCATGCAAACCTTATCCTAGTAAAAATCTGTATGAAAAAGTAAAAAAAACTTCCGAACCACGATAAAACAGTAAAGCACAAAGGATGTCTAAAATAATAATACTCGTAAAACATAAGCCGTATCATCTGAATCATCATCACGCTTGTTCCAAGGTCTGACTCCTTCGTTATTATTCCACGAGGAGCTCCAACAGTCCACATTGTCAACTTATTTGGTCTCTTTATTTTGCATCACAATTCTCATTGTATAATATAATAGATTGTTGAACCAGTCCAGACAAATTACATTTTCCGCGGCCATTTTTACTAGCTTTTAAAATAAATTTAAATCAATTTTTGATGGGTTATTAAATTTCATACCAAGATAAATAACAACTTTTTTATTTAGGACATCCATCCCCTTCTTATTTACGAAAACTTAAATAGTTTATTGCAATTTAACGATCGCAAGATTTTACCAAATCTAAAATATGAATCCATAAAGTTGATACGTTTTGCTCCAGTTGCCAATTCATCTACGTAAAATTTTACTATTCAGTGCTGTAGTAAAAGAAGTTATATTGTGGAAGACTGCAAAGTTGAGGAATAAAGTTGTAGCAAAAGTACGAAATACGTAATATTTTACTCGTCTCTATTGAAAATAACTTATATTGTTATTGTCACTTTAAAAAAAGCCAATATTAATAAACCTCTTTAAAGGTATAAAAATACATGATTCAAGGATATTCTAAAATTAAAAGACATCCGTTATATCCAACGTTTATAGTAAAAAAAAATCTATATTATTTTTACTATAAACGTTGTACTTTTCTTATTTCCGAATATTTTTTTTTTACTTACGAGCGACAAAATTTCACGGAATATAAAATAGCCGCTCCATAAAGAAACTTAACCCGGCGTGAATGAGGTGGGGTATCTCATACCCGTGAAGTTTTAAAACGCAAATTGTTTAATGTTATTGTTGCTATGCAAGTCCCGTTGTTGCAGTAGCTGGAGGTAAGGGTGTGTTGGGTGAGGTTCGGCATCGAGTTTAGTTATTCACCGATTGCGAATGGAGATATACGATTGCAAACTTCGCCAGGGTATGACATACCCCACCTCGTAGTTAGTGTCACATATTTTGAGTGACAGTAAGTTTATAATTTATTCTTATTTTTAGTATTTTGTGATTTATTTTAAGATTTATCAATATGTATTATCAAAATAATGAAGAAGGTTGACAATCTAGCTGCAATAAGGAATATTATGGATAATTTAGTCGACAATATTAGTGACCATTATGTGCCGTCCGAGAACTTTACTATTGATGAAATGTAACTATCGTTTCATGTATAAATTCCTAATAAACCGGCCAAAGGTGGACTAAAATTTCAAGTTCAATATGCAAAAAAGATTTACTTTCTAAAACTGGAGCTATATGCAGGGAAATAACCATCTGAGTTATATGGTATACTCAATATGGCTACTATAAACTATCATAATCTACAGGGAAAATAACTTATGGGGCAAAAAACGCATTATGCACCGTGATTATATTCGTAAATTAGGTCAGAAGTCAGAACCTAATAAAAGATAGTTTTTGGAACATTCAAAGGAAGTTCGTCTTCCAGCGGAAATACGAAAGAGAATTGCCGATCACCTGTGGAGACCTTTACCAGCAGTTCCTAAAAAAATGGTTAGCAAATATGTTAGATATAGTATAGCTGTCCTCAAAAAAAAAATAAAAAGATAAAACATTGCTATTCTAAATGTATAAAGCCAATATGTATGGAACACGCGAATTTTGTTTGCGGACATTGTGCTGATTTTTAGGTGTAACTTTAGCGATATGTTACATGATCTCATAAGATTGTTCAGTTCTTCTTTGAGTGAGAATAGTTAGAAAATAGTCTTATTATGTTGATTTAACAAAGAAGTTATAATTTTGCTAGATTTTTTATGCAAAAAGTTAATTAACCACCGAAACTTGTATTTTTTTCATAGAATATTTATTAACATAGTTATTTTAATGATCATTAAAACTGGTTGTACTTAAACCTCTTTTCTTTTTTGTAATCTTGTTTGTTTAAAATTGTGTTTTGATTGTTTTATTATATGTAATGAAAATCAAACGTTTGTATAAAAAAAATAAGATTAAAGTTTTGGGTATCTCATACCCACCTCATAGTTGGTGTAACAATTACTCACCTCATTCACGCCGGGTTAAAATAGCCATCTCCAATTGCCAATTCATCTATGTAATATTTTATTATACAGTTCAGTAGTAAAACAAGTAATATCGATGAAAACTGAAAAGTTCAGGAATAAAGTTGCAACGAAAGCAAGTAATATATTATGTACTCAATATTGTGGACGTTCCAGATTCAAATACAAACAGCCTTTTAAATTTCACAAATTTTATTAATCGATGTCACTTTGATATTATATATAAAAAACTTATATGAAAGTGAACAATAATTATGATCAAAAGAAGCTATAAAAATAAAGTAATTCATTTATTTATAAAACATATTCTCTATTATATAACATAGTCGGTTGTTGAAGGGATGATTTAAGTCAAATTATTTGATATCAAATTCGTTTTTTTTTTATTAATCGGCCTACTAAGAAGAGTCAGTAAAACCTTTTTTTTTAGATGGGTCATAGAGTTCCAAGATATTCAAGCATTCTATGGGGTGTGTGTTTACCGAGTTCGTGCACAAGTTTTGATCTAGAAGACGAATTAAATCAAAAACTTTCTGGGCTCGGAATATCAGTTAGAGTTCAAAGTACTATGTGTACTGTAAAAAACTTTAAACGACCTTACTCTTTCGGCAAAACTATGGCTATGTAAGTATTTATATGCAAATAGTAATATTATTAATATACAAAACCATCTATGCAAGAGTAATGTGTTAAACTGATCGTAAATTCAATTGATTACAGGAAAATTTATTGGAACATTAGTCAGTACTAATTTACATTTGATGATTGTTGAAATTTGCACCAAATCTATTTGATACATTAGATATTATACTCCAAAACATTTAGCCGAATTAATTTAAAACTTGAATTTGTATTTAGTTTATATAAAGCAATCTAAAAAGGTTTTAAAGTCGTATCTTATTTCAGAACATTTTTCCTGGCAATCATACTTCTACTGAGTTTGGGAACAATGCTGGATGACGGAAAGGAAGGCGGCACAAATTTCGAGAAGTTGCTCAATGCTTTTTCCTTAAAGCGTAATTTCAGAAAACTTTTCGACTTATCCGATTCACCGACGAGAATAAAAGGAGTTGATGCATTCAGAGGATTGAATGCGTTAGCTTTGCTTCTCGCTCATAAGTCCATGGCCATGGCGCACAGCCCGTTTGTGAATAAGACGAATTATTCAGAGGCAAGTTATTTTATTTAACATATTATAAAAGTAAAAAAAAATATTTTTTTTAATTATTTTATATTAGTTATTATTTAAAACATCATGCAAAAAGATCAAGACTATTATTTATGCCCAAATGGTTAATCTTTATATTTTACCATACACTTGAAGTTCGACTATTCGATTTACAATCCTTTATTATGTATAATACTGAGTTATTTAAAGCCGCCTAAAGCCTCTTCAGTTTTATCGTTTCAGTTCACTTCATGTGAAACGATAGAATTAAAAATTGGGTCTTATAAATTTATAATCGTTTTATTTTAGGAACATAGTTTCATTGAACATAGTTTTAGAGGGACTATTTTTCCAAAAATATAATTCTATAATTTTAATAATTACAAAAATATCCTTACTTTATTTATATATCTTCGTCTTTCAGAATATATGATTCAATATTTTAACATCCATTTATTTATTCAGTAATGTTCTTCATATACTGAATCTTATAATTTATTCCGTAAGATAAGTAATTACTTAGTAAAATGATGATTTCATAGTAAGTGATCAAGTTAATATTATGTTCTCAACGTTGCAATTGGCGTGAATCACGAGAAGTGAAGTCTCCCGTTATCAAATTATACAATTCTATACGTGTACTAACTTAAATTATATTTATAAATGGCTTAAGTTGAATATTTTACTCATTAATTTTTGAGAGTATTTTTCTTCAGTTCATTATTATACATTTGTCTTATTTTTAATTTCCAGAAGATGCTATTAAAAATACATCAACGCTAAATATATAAATATTTATGATTGACTTTTCTTAACATTATCAATTTCCTTTATGAAATATATAAATAAATGTTAATACAATAAAAATCTAAATCTCCAGTTTACTGTATTTACCTACAATGTTATTATTGTCATTTCCTTTTGTAATAATTAAGTGTGCAATAAAGTTTTCTTGAATAAATTAATACATATCCTTAATTAAAAAAAAAGTAACAAAAGATATTTCCAGGTCTTCGGTATGCCATGGGCAGTTATCGGCCGCTCAGCCATCGTATATACGGACAGCTTCTTATATCTCAGTGGTTTCCTGAACGCCCACAACCTGATGCAGGAGTTGGATAGGAAAGGCACAATTGATATCAAGAACCGACTAGTTTCCAGATGGTTTAGGTTCGTAAGTTTAATATTTTGTGTCTGTTATTTTTATATTTCTAAATACCCCGCGACAGAAAACAGATATTATTTCTTTAATGCAGAATTTTTTGTGGAATAAAAAGATCGTTTTTTGGCTAAGAGTATCTCTGACTCTATTTTTATTGTGACGATAAAATGAATTTTAATATTTGTAATATACAATTTAATGGTAAAAATTGTGTGTTCAAAACAATATTTATGTTGTATTAGCAACAATAGTATTTTTAATTCAAAGAATTCATAAAAAATGTTAGGGAGCTGTCAATTATATCTAAAATTTCATATTATTTGGAAAAATATGTATTGTAATAATATCTGATTACGAAAGTGTTCTAATTTACAAAACCCGCTACATTCGACGCTCATACTTCTAATGGGAAAGGAAATTCTGGTATTTATATATCAATTAATATACCATTAATTCAACGTAAATGATAATTATTTAGTAATTATATAAACGCACGTGTTTTTGTATAATTTGATTAACACGTTACAATAATAACTTATTTTAATATTGTTACAAGTTTTCAAAATTAAGGAGTCTAAGGATATTTTATAAATATATTTCTTTTTATTCTATTCGTAATATAAAATATAATTTAGAAACCAGACATAAATTATTAACTTTAATAATAATTGAAAAGGTGATTTATTATCTATAAATGCAAGAAATGATTTCAGTTGTTATCTTTTATCAGCAAAAAATAACTTAAGATAATCGATTTTTATCTACATTATAAATGTTTGTATATCACAGAACATGTTTTTATTATTTATTGTTATATTATATATTATTATAATATAATTTAAATTAGAGACTCTAGTTCTTTGTTATTTATAATATTGTTTTTCTCTACACGCGCAGTTTTATAACTATTTCGTATCTATTTATGTTAAGATACACTATTTGTTTTCACAAACCTGGAAACTTCGTAATAGTTTTCTGATAGATTTTATCTCATGTTGTTATTGTTTTAGCAAAACCTTCCTATAAATTTAAAACATATAAGCGTTATATTTGCTATTTACTTGGTATATAAAATGTTAACCGATTAAATGCAATTTTGTGTTAATATTATCAAAGAAAATAAGTAATATAAAAACATATTTGGAGTTTTCTGCTAATGTATATATTCGTATATTTAATAATTTATTTTCTGTAGATAATTCAGTCGATAAGAATTTTTCTACACTTCCTTCACTATTATGTTATCTTATGACAAAAAACAGAATAACTGACAAAAAGATTCAATTAATAATTATGCAATCTAACTTCTAAATTTTAAAGTCCTTGTAAATATTAATATACATTAATATCTATAACAAATTAAAAACCAGGACGTTGTAAACTAATTATTTTATAACTAATTAATTAACTAAAATAGATTTTTTTATAATACATTTATATCAAGTTAAAAAAAAACAGTAGAAAATCTTAACATTTTTTATATATTATTGTATCAATATCAATCATTTAAAATCCAATCTAAATAAAGAAACATATATTGAGAGTTGTTTTTAAAACATTTTGTTCTGTTTCCAATTCTTTATCTCTATTTATTAGACTGTTCCCAATGTTCCTGAGTCTCATGCTGTTCTGCACGTACATCTTGCCCGATATCAACAGCGGTCCCCAGTGGAACCTCGTAGTGGAGGAACACAGCAGGGTCTGTGAAAAGAATATGTGGAAGAGCTTTTTATTTATACATAACTACTTCGGTTTCGAGGAAATGGTGAGTTTTATTTTAAAATGTGTTTCATTTTATATTCAGGAACATATAAATATTTATAGGACTCTTGTATTATATAGTGTACATACTAAGTACTTTTGAATTGCAGAATTGTATGATTTTTATTTTATTTAAAAGTACTTATTTTAACCTTATTTTATTTTTATTCAATAATTATAATACTTAGCACGATATTTCCCACTTATATTTTAAATGTATGATCGGTCATCCGATTTAAATGTTTGTCCATCATTAACGCATATAAAATATGAATATATATATGGCAATTCCTACACATATATATAATAACTTCCCAAAACTGGACGTTTCTCCAGCCCTCAGACCTCGTATTCGACCTCTACTAGTGTGAAACCAGGGGCCAAAAGTAGTATAAAATGTTAATATGGAAACAAAGTCGATGGAACAATAGCTTAGCGACTATCATTCTGTTCCCATGTCATTATATAACTCTGACACTAGTTATTAAAGTGTTTTGCAAAGTGTACACTTTTTGCTGAACATAGTTTTTGGAATGCATTGCCAATGTGTGACCCAATTACTCGCACAAGATAGATTTAAGTGGGTTAATAGGTTTTGTTTTTAACACGATTGTTTTATAGATGTCTAATAAAGAATAGCGACACTTATATCATCTGTAAATAAGTACTATTTTGCTATCAAATACCTTTACAATCTAGTGCTTTTATATTCATATCAAATATGTATATCTAAAGTACATCTGCATTACAAAGGAAATTTTCATTAAAATCACAGCAAGGAAACTCATAATACACTTGTAATTATAAATCTTTCAGTGTTAAACCTAAACAAAAGAATCAAAATAATATTTTAGGTAAATACTGTACCGACAGCAGCCCGGTCTTAACAAAAGGGAGAATATAACAAGGGTGTTTCAGTGGGGCGATCCCTTGGCCTTAAATATTTCATTTTATATTATTTTACCGGACATTATTTATAGACTATCCGAAAAACTCTCTATTATCTTTAGATAAGCGAACGATTCAGGCAGCTTTATGATCTCAATTTGGTTACGCAATCTGCGATTACAAATGATGTGGGGTTGTTTTGTTTAAGTTGAATTTGGTGGAATTTATTTGAGGGTCAATAATAATTTTAGATTTAAACAATGATATATTTTGAGATATTGTTTTAAATTAAATAGAACATAGACAATCTTTATTGGTTTTAAACCGTGTTTATTTTATTTAATATGTTTAATATATCTTTATCAATTTAATTATTTCAATCATATGGCAAAATAATAAGTGAAATAAAACATTATCCATAAATTATCATACATCTTTTTCGTGAGTCTTGAAATAAATAATTTTATATGAGAATATTTTATATGTTTATTAAGGCAGTGTGTCACTTGATAGGTTCAAGTGAATATTTCTTTAAATTAATTGTTGTATCCATGACCTGGCGAAAGCTTTGCGAAATAATTGATCTTACAACCTTGAAAAATCCATTTCTGTAGAACACATATTTATATAATAATACTTTTAAAACAGTTTTTGAGTTAAATAAAACTATCTATTAAAAATTTTGATGCAAATAAACTGAATAACAATTCAGACCCAATAAACTAGAATAAAATAGCAAAATATAGGTCAGGTTGAAATAAAATTGTAAATCAAATTAATTGAATTATGAATAAAATAGTGAGTTATATCATTAAAAGATTTATTTAATTTTTTGTTCAATACATTTAGATCTTTTATGACACATTTTTTGTGTCGAAATCGTTTGACGTAGCTATGTCAAATTAACGACTACGGAATTAGTTCATCAAGAGTGCCTATTGAATAAAAATATATTTTATACTGATATATTACGAACTTATATCCAATTTAATAAACCCGCCTGAAAGTTTCATAAAAATATGTTACGTGGTGTATAGATTTTTTATGTTACAAACACTATAGTCTACATCCGCCTCAGCGCTAAAGTGTGTGTTTTTATTTTTCCCAACTTACTGAAGTCAAGAATAACTAAATGTTACTAAACTGTCTACGAACTTACACGTACCATGTTTTTACAATATTCGAAAACTATGTCAAAACTGGGTAAGACAATATACTCAAGTTAGTCGGGGTTAAGAGTATAAAAGATACTTATATACTCTTATACAGAGACTTATATATTCGTAATATTATACATATATAGAATTATTTCCCGCCAGTCTACAGGGAATAACGTTAAGAAAATTTGTTCCAAAATGCTAATCGAACCCGGAAACGAAAAGCGTTATCCTTATAGTCCATATTTAGAAAGCTCTCTTAATATTCTGTTGAGTTGTTTTAGGTTGCTTTGAATTTTCTTATAATGGTTATAAGGATCGTAAAGTGATGTTATACCTAAGTACAGCCTATAACTCTCCCAGTGATATGGGCTATAAAATGCAGAAAAGAAAAAAAGAAAAGATTCGGCTGATAGCACAGATTAGTGCGATCAAAGAAAAATTGTACACAAAGAAATAAAAACAAAGAGATCAACACAAATAAAAAAAACAATAGGCGGCCTCATTACTAAGGAGCGATATCTTCCAGACAGCATTATTCTAAAATAATATAAATTTTCAAAAGTTGTCTACGTATAGGCAATTATAAATAATATTCTAAAATATTTTTATTATTTTAAAAGTTGCATATGTAGATAGTTGCATATAAAATAAATAAATAAAACAAAATAACAATAAAAATCATTTCCGCAGTGTTTGACACACACACATCAGCTGGGTATAGACATGCAGCTGTACATCGCCACCTTACCCCTCATGTTTATACTCTGGAAGTACAAGAAGACCGGACTCTCCGTCATCATGGGGATAGCAGTGGCTTCCACGGTGCTGAGGTACCTCGCCATCTACTGGTACGATATCAGCATGTTCGTGTATTATGGAATATCGTGAGTATTATAATTTAGATACCCCGTTTAGTGAAGTTTAGTAAGTTTTTATGTATATTCATAATTTCTTTTACCGAAAAAATTAGCGCTTGTAGCGCGGAATACATATAAATAAATACAAACGCTATATGATAGTTTTATATTCGATATTGACGTAAATTAATAATAACAAAAAGCAATTGGTTCACAATTATCTGCAGTAATAATACAATATTTAATATGTATTACACCCATAATATTATATGAAATACCCATCCCAGTGATAAAGCGATCTAAATTCTACCCCTAGTAATTAGCTTACAACGTCGTCTGAAGATTATATAAATAATCCCACCGAAAACATTTTTATTATTGATTCTGTGTTTAAGATCCGCAGTGGCAATATTTATACAACTTGCTAACCGAATATTTGAATACTTGTCTATACAATAAGAATAAATTGTATTTATTTTATATACCTAACTCAAACGACATCTAATTAATAATTCATTAGTATAATAAGAGATCTTAAAAACGATCTTATTTCTAGGATCTGTGGATATAACATAAGATTATTTAATCTAACTAAACATATGTTATATTTTTAACGCTTATATCTGACTGCTTTGAACCGATCCCAAATTATTAGAATTTTTAATCCAACTATGTTCTTAAGTCAATCTTTAATTTATATTTTAGTAGAATTAATTTTAATATTAATAATAGAGATCAATATCGAAATATCACACGTCTTATATTATAATATGTAATTATTGAAACAATAACGTAATATTGGATATTTGAGCTAAATAAATACCTACATATTAATAGTAAGCTACTTGTTGGTAAGACGAAACATTAATGAGAAACGAAATAATATTACGAAATTAACGAAATACCCAAAATATATTTACATATATTATAGTAAATTATAAAATATCAATACTTTGGATTAGAATCTTTTACTTCGGTTAACAAATCTGAGTTTACTTGCCTATATGTAATAATTTATCTATTATTTACATTTTCATCAATGTTTATTTGTGTCTTTTCAGAGTTCAAAAACTCCTAGATGCAGCGAGGTATTCATACATTTTGCCAACACATCGCGCTACCATATACCTTATTGGGGTTCTGATGGCTTACTTTATTAAATCAAAAAAATCATACATTAATCTCAGTGACGTAAGTATGAAATGTAAATAAACTTCACTAATTACTTTTTATTAGTATGAGATTTATGATTATCTGATACATATACCGCCCCGTTGGTCGAGTGGTTAGCGCAGACGCCTAACGTGTCACGGCGAAATGGGGCTCGGGTTCGATTCCCGGCGGAGACAGGCACTTATGTGATGAGCATAGATGTCTGTGTTTCTGGGTTTGGTCGTTTATTAAATATATTTTCAGTATTTATATGTGTATTTCTATGTAATTGTATCGTTGTCTAACACCCATAACACAAGCAAATAATTTGCTTAATTAGGGGTTAGATCAATGTGTGTAATTTGTCCTGATATTATTATTATTATTATTATTATATACTACATACAGAATCAAGTTAGACTGGTCTGGGCGAGTAGTTTTGCGCTGGCCGCATACACAATCGTCAGCCCCTACCGCATGGGGTTGGAAGGGTACACCTACGACCACTATTCAGCAGCGCTGTTCGCTGCTGCGACCCCCATTCTCTGGGGTTTAACCATGTGTATTGCACATTGGTGTATTTGTAACGATTATTCAGGTAATATTTGCTTCTTAAAAACTCGGTATTATTAAACTAAAAGGTATCTTTCCTTTAATGATTCAAATGTATCTTTCTCTTATTATTCGTGGCCCATCTTTCAGGAGTGGGAACCCCGTTTGTGGAATGGCGTCTATTCAAGTTCTTTAACAAGATCGCTTACGCCGTGTACTTGACCCAGTTCCCTATATTTTTCTATAACGTCGGCATCCAGAGACATTCAGAATTCTCCACACCTTTTTTACTTGTAAGTAAGCTTTATATAGTACAGTAAGATTATTTTCAGACCACAAAATAAGTTTTTCAGATTAATAATTAAAATATAAACTAAATCTTTTAAATTGTGTCAATAAAATATTTTTACTAATAAAAAGATTAAAGTTGTAGTCCTTAAAGGTTTTCCTTTGAAATGAATATCCCTAAAGGCTGTATAATATTACAAAAATGTTAGCAAAGTTAAGTGCTTTATCTCAAAGGGAAAAAACCCTAAAGAGTTTTAAAATAATTTCCACTACAATACATGAAATATTGCCCAAAGGATAAGTAGTTTGGTTTCAGTAATTCTAACGTATCCTAGACTTCTGACCCTCGTTACCTTTAAAACCTGTCACAGGTAACGTTTAGTTTGCGAATATCAAAAACTTTTGAAGAATAACCTTTGCCTATAAGAATATGTAGGACCGTCATTATGTTTTAAATAAATATAAAATGAAAATTTATTCCTATACGGACAGGGATTCAAACCCGGAAAGTTTGGGAAGTCATCCCGTCGCTCTACCAATTGAGCTATCGTATCGTTTCAACTCATCGTTGATGTTTAAATTTTATCATCAAATGTAATTGAAAAAAAAAAAAATATATATATATATATATATATATAGAATAAAAAAATAAACCGATACGGACAGGGATTCGGACCCGCGACTTCTGGGAAACCGTTCCGTCGCTCTACCAATTGAGCTACCGTATCGTTGTCCGCCTTGGTGAATTAAGCATTCTATATGTGGCATCTTTTCAATGTTTATCCATATTTAATTCACCTAGGGGGACAGCAATACGGTAGCTCAATTGGTAGAGCAACGGAACGGTTTCCCAAAGATCGCGGGTTCGAATCCCTGTCCGTATAGGATTATTTTTTATTCTGTATTTATATAAATTTATATAAGGCTATAAATGTTTATAGGTATTTTCAAAAATGAAAAAAAATATATTTTGAAAATATCTTTAAACATGTATAGCCATGTTAAGCTTATTTTTAAATTTATATAAATATAGAATGTAAAAAACCGTTTTCTCGGTGAATTAAGCATTCTATATGTGATCGTCTTTATCGGGACGATAACGATAAACATTGAAAAGATGCCACTACCGAAATCAATTTTTGAAAATATCTTTAAACATGTATAGCCATGTTAAGCTTATTTTTAAATTTATATAAATATAGAATGTAAAAAACCGGTGTTGTTTATCTATACTGCAAAGTTAGAAACATTGGTTAGGATCTTCGAAAGAAACCTAATAGATGTCACCACCGTCCCGATAAAGACGATCACATATAGAATGCTTAATTCACCGAGACGGACAGCGATACGGTAGCTCAGTTGGTAGAGCGACGGGACGGTTTCCCAGTAGTCGCGGGTTCGAATCCCTGCCCGTATCGGTTTTTTACATTCTATATTTATATAAATTTAAAAAATATATTATTATTTTACCCAATTTTTGTATTATCTAGAATAATGATGCTAAATTACAATATAATATGTTAAAAATACGTGGTTGTAAATGAGAAAGAGTAACGTCTTAATAATTAACATTAATCACGTTAACAAATTAGATAATAAATATGTTAAAAATAAAATGGGTTTTAGTTATTCAGTTTATAATATTATTTGTTTCCAGACCAACATACCCGAGATGACAGCAGTATTTGTTTTGTCTATTTTCTCCACTGTGGCAATAGAGATGCCCTTCAATCATATTAATAGGATATATTTTGGTGAGTACCAAAAATAAAATACCAACTTACAAACATGATCACTTCTAGTAAAATTATTTTCACAAAAATATAGTCATAATTTACAATGTCTCTAAAAGATCAAAGTATTAGAAAGAATGAGATCAAGATTCAAGAATTATAATAAATTTTCCTTTCGATTTTTTTACGAAATAAATAATCAAATAAATAATTTTCCGTATCATTACATTTAAAAAAATAATTTTAATTAATATATTTAAATGATTTTGCAGTCGACATAAAACAATATTTACTCTTACTTATTCATAAAACCAATTAGGATAAAAGGAAACAATTTGTGATGAAATTAAAATTTAATAAATTATAAATTTCAGGAAAATCACAGACGAAATTAAAAGACAAGTGAAGAAAACGAAGACATTGTGACTTTATAGCATTAAGCCAAACAAAATATTTAGTTTTTATTTTTGACATATTTTTGTACGATAATTATAAGATTTAGGTTTTTATAAGAAAATAAAGAGCAATTACTTGTCTAAATATTTGATTTTATTTTTAAAAGAAAAATAAATTATACTACGTAAATACATAGTAATGAAATATAAATATATTTCATCTAAATTTATCATAAAATTTAGAGATTCTTTGAAACTTACTAAAATAATGATTTTTTTCTTTCGTAATTTTTAAGTGTTGTGATGAATTTAAAATAGTCAGAATGGGAAATTGAAACAGTACAAGGATTATATTATTATTTATATACAAAATATAAAATAAATACAAATCACTCTTTTATTAGTTGAGATCAAAATATCTCGTAAGTACTTATTCTAGTTAATGTAAATTCGTTTCTTTCCTTATTTATATTTTAAACAAAGATAAACATGGCTTTTATCTATTATTAATGTGTTATGTGTACTCTGCCTTAACATTTTCGAATTATTGTGTTTAGTGTTATGTCTTTTGTCTTTGAGTCAGTTACTGATGTAGTGTGTAGCCAATAGTTTGTGGAAAGTTATTTTAATCACATTAGCTTAATTTGAAATACATCATAAATGTTAAGCATTTTCATTATCATTGTTTCATAACATATTACTAATATCAACATCAACACGGGTAAGACTCGAACTAGTAACCTCTTGAGTCCAAGAGGTCACCGGCGCTCTATCATCTGAGCTACAGTGTCCTTATCCGCCATGATAATTTTGTCATTTTATATATTATCCTATAGCATAATATGGCTAACATGCTTATAGACAATTTCAAACTTTTAATTAGTAAATAATCTCACTGAAATAATACGTGTACAACTACACTGTCATTTAGTCCAGGTTTATGCTATATCTAACTACACATAGTGCATAATGATGACAATACACAATGATTCCTGTTGTAAAATTAGACATTATGGTCATAAAAATGATTCTTCCGTCAATGTCATTTGTCAACTGTTCTTACAATAACTTAAGTCGGGTCTACACGTACAGTTAACTCTGCCATCATTGTCCTGAGAGAGCCAGTGGTCCTCCGAGCACGGGCCCTGTGTGTAAAGCAAGTGACAGGTCTCTTTGTATTTCGCGGAACCTTTGCGATTTGCACATGTTTGTACCTGAAACATTGATTTGATCTTTATTAGAAATTTATTAAATATAATTTAAGTCTATTACACGATTAATACTCGCACTCCACTGAACTGATTCCACTGAACTGAACTGACAAGTCAATAGACCTTCGTAAACATGACGAAGAATTAAAAAAATAGAAAAATCAAGGCTACTAAAAATTAATAACAGAAATGTATAAGGTATGTTATGACAGTCCGTATATTATGTTATACCTGTTCAGTACTACACGGTCTGTTCCCGCAAACGCAAACACCGTTATGGCTCAGTCCGTCAAGCGCGGGTCTAGCGTCGAAGTCGAAGGCGAGGTGTTCCCCCGCGCCGCACGGTTCCGCGGCGCCGGGCCGGTAGCAGCGCCGCCGCGACGGCACGTACAGACGACCACGCCCGCACGGCACCTGACATACAGATAGGAGTGAATGACTGCGAAACTTGTGTTCACAACATTCATTGTAAATGCCAAATTTTGTGCAGTGGCACTGCTCACCCTAAATGGACAGCGTCCTCAATTAACAGTTGGTCGAACATCAGAACGGGCTTTTGTTGTTATCAAGTGATTTATCGCTGGCTGATTGACAGTTATTAAACATTTTTAAATATGTATACTATTCAATATTATCAAATGTTTCTGTTTGTTTTTTTTTTCTTGTTTTTCTGTGGTTTAGACTTCAGCCACTCCTACTCATACGTGTTTTCCAGCTACAACAGTGGTGATCTTATTTCAGAAGGCAGTAGTAACTAAGATAAAGTCAGGCCTTATACAGATGCAGTCAAATGGACGAAAGGACGCGTAGACTCTAGGCTCTAATGTATTATCGATAGCGTGATTGTTATTAAATCTCACCTTAGTGCATCTTCCTCCTCTGGCGATCATCTCATCTTGTTCGCAGGGTCCCCTCGTGTACAGTCTGTAGCAGGCTCCATCTGACGCCCGAGCGTGAAAGTTTTTACAACGACATTCGGCTCGAGAACCGTTGTTGGACATCTCAGATATTGTGAATATATGACCTTTTGAACAAGGTCCTAGCGTGTCTGAAAAATACATAAGAACAATTAAGTAAACAATAGTTAATAACCTAATAATACATCGGCTCAGTCATATTATGTCTTTAAACTCGTATATTACATGATATAATTCCCATCCAAAAAATGGTTTTCTGGATATTTTGAAGAAATCAATTGTAAAAAACCATCTTAATTAGAACTACCAATAATTAGATGTAATTAGATCAAAAATAAAGCATGTAACATGTGTTATATACACAAAATATATTTCGACTTCTTTATTCTTTACCGAGTTCGAAGCATCCTCCCCCATCTCTATTGTAATGCGGCAGATGTGTCTCGCAGCCGCAGCGTGGTCCGGGCAGCAGCAGCTGGCCATGCTCGCAGGGCCCGCGCGTGTAGTGCGAGTAGCACGCATCTTGGTAGTGGTGTGGACTACTCGCTGAGCACTACAGATTATGGTTTATGGGTTTTTCTTTTTTTTTTTCAACAGGAAGTCTTTTTTATTTATCTACCCTACGCGATGTCTTCATCTATAACTATTGAATTTTTAACGAACTACACCGTGATGGTGTTATTAAAAGATCGAAAATAGCAGTACACTTGCATACTGGTTTTAAAAAAATCTACATAGACTATCTATCAATATTTCTATTTATTTAGCATTAAAAATAATTTAAATTATCGTACTCACGCTACAGTTAGCCAGTCCATCACTTCCTAAATCCAGGATCAATCCAGGGTAGCAAGGACCCTGGGTGTGTCTGAAGTAGCATCGTCCGTCCGGCGGCCAGTAGAGCAAGGTCTCGTCTGCGCACTGCTGCGGCCTCACGCACATGCCTTGGCGTTCACTGGAATATAAAGTTACGGAGTTAGTCATGACACAAAAACTTAACCTCATTTTCGCTGGTTTTTACAAATGATTTTACCATGAATATGCCGCAATCCATGAACGAGCGTGCGAATTCATTGTGACACCTCACTTATACATATGTAATCTATTTTTCAAAGCCCAAGTTCTGTATTCCATACAATGGTTCAAGAAATAATGGTTAACTGTTATAGAGTTACGTTCCTAATACTAATGCACATTTGCATGAACTAAAACTATCAATTGTTATTTCGTTATAACAAATAGGAACTTTAAAAAAAAAATGTTTCTTCATGTAGAAACTTTTCGTTTGTGTAAAAACTCAATTATTTCTATGAAAATCTGAATTAAAGTATTTAAAACATTAGATGGTTGCCTATTTAACTCAAAAACCATAATCTCTACAGATCCTTACCTACCCTCGCATGTTAAAGGATTCTTCGACCGGTGCGAAGTACTCGCCATGTCTGCAGGGTCCACGCTCAAAGAGTTTGTGGCAGGTATCTGTGTGGGGTAGCTGAGCAGTTCCCGGGGGACACTTGCACTCAGCCACTATCCGGCCACCTAGTTTCCCGGGACTTAGTTCTTGAGTGTCTGGACATGGGTGACCCTTCTGAAACATTACAATTATTCATTGTTAGCGCTTGGTTACAGATATTTGAATGACTTAACCTACGTTGCAGTCATGTTGTAAATATGTTTAGAGATATAGGAATTTTAGAATGTTGCTACATTACTTACCGCCATAATGATTATTTTTAAATGCATTTTAAAAAAATTATTTATTAGGAACTGCTTAAAATTGTATGCATATACATTTGTGTAATCTAAGCCAACGTTCGTATAATATCCGGAAATCACGTACACGACATAGTTCCTAAGACCCAAAAGCAGCAGGCCATAATAAGCTTTATTACATATCGATAGAGATAGTAATGACGTAAACAATAATTACGACAACTGATTTAATCTTCCATTTAGTATTGTACGTTGAATAAAAATATTTGCGGCCATTGCTATTATATGACAAGAATGTTCTAACTAGAAGCACTAACAAAGTAACTATTGAATGGGAATTTCTTAACGGTTGCACTCTTAATTGATGACCTTTTATATTTAAGCTTCATTATATAATACAATGGCATATTAGTTTTGTATCTTTATTTGTAATCAAATCAATGCAAAATCGAAAGCTGTGACAGGAAATTTAAAACAAGTTATTATGTTTGTTGGTTTATGTTTGTCTTGTCTTTACTCATCACTCAAAACTATTGACGGAATTTGTTTTTGTAATGTGATTTTGGTCTAATATTTAGAATGTCATTCACTCCGGAAACATTTTCATTTTAAGAAAAACTATAATTGTTCTAGAATATGGTCATAAAACTAAAATAGATTTGTCTAACTTTAAGCGATTATAGAGAGCTAGCTATAGACAGCTAATGATTTGAGTGGACAGACGAAGTCGGGGTAACAGCTAGTATAATACATGACTATTTACAAATGTAAAACCTCATTATATGTGTGGTTTGTAGTTATAAAGATAACTTTAAATAAACCCAACGCCAACAACAAATACTTATATCCTGTTCCCGGTAATATCTCGTATCATGAGCGTCTAGTGCTTACATAATACGACCCTTGAACCTACACTCCTCATTTAAATGGCACGACACTGTAACGTAACGACCACGTTGTCTTTAATTTGTTGTTCTATAAATATTTAAATAGTAACAGTTTCGCTTATTTGTTAAATAAAATCGATTAATATATAAAACTGTTATACTCGATTTTTTAGAATCAATTTTTTTTTAAATACAGTGAAGGTATACTAAAGTAGGTTATGTTAAAAACATCTAAGATCCTATACAGTATCAAATAAAATGAATGAATGGAATTAATCTTTATATTTAGAGACTCGCAAACCTTTGCAACGCATAACATTTTATTCAAAAAAGGTTTATAAATATTTTTTTAAATATACCAAGAATAATCGTAGATATCGTGTCGTTACCTTAAAGCCTAAATAACGAGAACACACGCAAGAAAGTGTGGTCACGTAAAAAGCGCCCATTAACAACCTCAACAGGAGGTATGTACATTAGATTTAAAAAGATAACATGACAGTTTGTGTTAGACGGTCTGTGTTAACCCGCAATCTTCAAAACCGAAGACAGTGTTATGATTTTAATAAAGTATATATAAAATAGATTTGTCTCATTACGAAGCTATTTTACAAATATTACCAAACCAAGTAACATATATTTTTTCTTTTTCTTTCACTCGCTTACGTAGTAATTATTGACTATATAATGTAAATTTACTAAAAAAAATATGTTTTATTGCAATCCTAAGAAATTATGAAATGATATAAGATGAGTGCAGTAGGTCAGCGATTGTTACAACCAAATCAATCGGTCATGGTCTTTCGCACCGACGAAACAACGAAATACGAAACAACTGGACTGACCGGTTTCAGATTTAATTATAAATATATTAACTTATTAAGTCACACATACCCTCATTCTTTTCTCAAAATTTTGTACAAATAAATGAAACAAAATACATGTTTCTACCATTATCTAAATAGAACAGGAATGCTAATACTCTTTCCGGGATACGAGATACTGCTCTAAGCAATATGCTCATTAAGCACAGTTATACCGTTTAAAATACCATGAATAATTGTATAACATAAGTGGTCTAAGTACCACGCTGACCAACCTTGTAAATAGTGTAACATTTTCCATCCGACGGCCAGTACAGCATCAGCCAGCCCCGAGTGTGGGATGCGCAAGGGTTCCTTCTCACGTCAGCCCAAGGAGGTGGCAAAACCACAGCCTGGCATCCACATAACAAAACAAATAACCCCACCCCCACAACCACTTTTAAATTCACAATCATTTTCATATTATTTCAATCACATATTTTACTGTTACCGGTAGAGTACTTAATGTACATTGTTATTTATAACAGATTGGAAACAATATCTTAAGAATTATTTGTTTTATTTATTATTCCTACAACTGCTCATTTCATTTTACACATCACAGTCTCGATTCACTTTCAAATAACTCTTAGATCACAATAGTTCCGCGTGGTGCCTCGATCTACTCTGATAATTTTAACTTAAGATGAAAGATCTACAGGGGATTATCTAAGATGTGATAAAAAAATCTAGAAAGAAAATTCAAATTTAAAACTAACTGAGTTTAAAAAAAATGTGCCAAAATAGTGTAATATGAAAAAATAATATAACATTAGTTCTGTTATTTATTTCGTGTCTTACAAAATTGTTAGTCTCATAACGTAGTTCGAGCAAATTACTACAATTTCTAGTGTAACGGTGGAGATACCGTTTCATACACCGCCCACAAAGTTAATGTCGAAATAAATTAACTTTTATACTTATAATTACGATCAGATGCGACAGGCTGTCTCGTATGTTTGAATAACGAGGAATAAGCCAATAAATTATTACCAGTTATTACTTATATATAGATTAGAAAATGGGCTTCCAACTTGGTATTCGCAAACGAAATCTTGCTTGTAATTAATTCCTCACTTTTCGTCAAGTTTTCCGACTGTTCATAGATGTCAATAGTACGTTGAAAACATGTTATAATATTAACAAAGTTTAGCAAAAAAGTACGTGTGTAGCAACTATTTGGTTACGTAAATTGTCGTGAGATATTGCGGTCAGAAACTATATTTCATATCATATATTGTGAATGCAAATTATTTTTTAAGCAACCATTAATGCGTAGCTTCCATTAAATATTAGATATTATTAATCAGTGGTAGCATAATTTAATTGAAAGACAAGTTTTGATATTTTATAAAATTTCAAGGATAATATTTTTTTTTATATGCCATTACCTACTCTTGGTTATATTTTTTCAAGCAACCAAAGAGATATTCTAAAGACCTGAACTGGAGGTTTAATAAATTTCTTCAGTAAATAAAACAACCTACTCTAATGTCAACTTCTAGTCCGCACAAGTGGAGCATAAAGTCAAAAATTGCTCAACGCAACATTTTATTATTTTGTAATTCACAGACGACAAACACGAACCTTTACCTATCAGTTAGTTGAATTAATTAAGTAATAATTATTAATGAACACTTAGACAATTTACTTACTCCAGTTATAATTCAAGAATATTCATACAAAATACGAAAATTTTGTAAAATCTAAAAATAATAGGTATTTTGTTTTTTTTTTAATCATAATATAGAGTACTGAAATACATTTGTACATATAACATATTACCAACTAATTAAGTTTCAATTGTTTTAATCTATCCCGTGTCTATTTTTATATAAACTTCCATATTAGGTAACAATAATAGAAATGTTGGATAACTTACTTAGCGTTTAACGTTTTGAAACATTGTGACATTCAGGTACAGACGTTCTTTTACTAATTTTACAAAAAAATATACATAAAGAAATCATCGCTGAATCATTAATTTAATGGTTTAGAAGGTGCTTTTTGCTTTTTAAAATAAGCTATTGAAGCTAGGATGCTTAGTATTGTTCATCCGGAAAAAAATGTTACAAACAAAACCGTGAATAAGACTTAGTTATTTTTGGTGTTATATAAACTGGTAAATACATAATAAACAGGTTTAAGTAAAAAGTGATCATTAACAACATCAAATTCGTTGTTAACAAAAAACATTTCAATTAACATTAATTATTAACTTTAATTGACGTCTTGATTAATTTTAAATATATTCATCTGTAACGGTATAATACTGATATAATGAAAACGAAAAGTTTGTTTGTTTGAGCACAGTTATCTCTAGAAGTACCAATTTGGTTTAAAATTATTTAAAAATAAATAATAATTTCTTATAATAAAAACACTATTTAAAAACTCAGCTATTATAAGAATAAACAACAAACACAAATTTATGCAATAAATTATCTTGCAAATAAAAACGCATTTTTAACACAATAATAAACAATTTTAAAGTATGTTTACGTGTTTATTGAGACCGCGACGTACGTTACGATTCGCGTCTGTACGTACACTGACTGAGGGCTTTGAGCTTTTGAGGAGGTACAGTTTCATATTAAAGTATCGTGATAGCGATTGATAACATCTGTCGTTATCAGAGAAGCTTTTTAGTGTTTAGCAAAAAAACAAGGTTATAATTCATTTTTAGTATTAATTTAAAATTTTCCTTTAATGTTAATTGGGTAAATAAAAACAATGTTAATATTGGAGCAATGTTAATGAATTTCTGACACGTAATTGCGTCCACACTTTTAAAAGCAAATATTCTGATGAAATGTTTGTTTTAAATTCAGTAAGTACTCTGTCTGAAGCTTTGTTCTCTAAAAGTGAGATTAACATTTTTTTGGTTAAGAGAATTTTAAAATTTATAACCGTGTTTTTAAAAATGTTAATAACTTCAACACTCTAACTTTGTGTAATGTTCGGTTGTGTATAACTGTGAAATTTATATATACCTAGTCTTACCATGAATATTGTAACAAAGAAGAAAATTATTTTTTTAATTGCACTTAACATTTATTATTTTTACAGTGTGTTCGTTTAACACGCGAATATGAAACAATAAAAATTAATTTAAAAAGCTTATTCGAAATAGTGTCCTTTGGCTGCAATACAGTCCTTTAAACGTTGAGGCTAGTAATCAATAGAAGAACGCGCTCTTTCCATGGGGAAATTCTTCACTGCCAATCGTACGGATTGTTTTAGGGACTTCAAATTATCATGGCGTTTAGAGCAAGCTGTACTCTCTTAAACTGACCATAAATCATAATCCAGCGGATTAAGATTGGGACTAGACAACGGCCAGTCTTCAGCTCTGATGAATTCCGAGACATTCGCTTCCAACCAAGACCCCGTGGAACGAGCTTTATGACCCGGAGCCGAGTCTTGCTAGAAGGACTATACTTAGTTATTGAACATGGTGTTATTGAGGGACTTACCTACCTTCTCAAGAATAGTATCTTGATACACTTGTGCCGATGTTTTGATACCTTTATGATACCGCAAGAACCCTTTGCGTGCGTCGCAAAAGGGCCTTGGAGTCCGCGGTGATGGCTTCCGACCATATGAGAGCACCGTACAGTGCCATGCTCCTTACCACGCCCGAGTATAACCAGTGGCAGGGAGCCTGCGGCCCTCCGGCGTTGGGCAGAAGCCTACTCAAGGCAGCTGCGGTGGAGATCAACTTCGGGGCCAGCAGAGAGAAGTGAGCCCCGAAGTTCCATCTACCGTTAGGGGTGAGGTCCAGATACTTCATCTGGGCCTTCACCGCCACCCGGGCACCCTGGACGGAGATATACGCCCGACGAGGGGGACCCAGGGCCGTGGAACATGATGGCCCCCGTTTTAGAAACTGAGACCTCCAGTCCCAGCAGCCCTATGCGGTCCGCTACCAAGGTAGTGCCGACCGTGGCAAGATGGGCCTCCTCTGCGAAGCTCCTTCCGCGCGCCGTGACGAGGGTATCTGCGTAACACAGCACCCTCGTCCGGGGAAGGAGCGAACAGCGGAGCAATCAATAATAATTCTCGAATTGTTTCCCTTACTGCTTTAACCACCTTTGTCGTACGAACACTACATGTACGGCCAGATCTTTCCCTGTCACAAACAGGAAGTCTCGTTGTACCTATTAATAGTCCGGTACACAAACATTTGACTAATACCAATGTATGGAGAGTTTTACAAATTGCATTTGGCTCCATACCTACTCTGTAAGTAATGAACATCGTTTAAGAATTGTTACCAATTAATACTCAATAAATGAAAAATGAATAGTTACGGGCCGGGATTGATCCTGCGACTTTTGAGTAACCGTATGTCTTTTCATGGATGGAGGTGACATCTATCTGGCTTCTTTCAAAAATCGTTACCTGTGTTTACTAGAAATGACATAGAAGAAGAGAGAACAGAGAAGGAATGCAGGGAGTTTGGGTACCTAAATATATATGTCAGCAAAACGCAGCCGAATTAGTTATTTCACTTGTCCTATGACACGGTCTTGTCCTGTCTTCTACCTTATTGGTCTAATTTAGGAAATATAATTAGCAAATCAATAATATAATGTTTTGTATAAAAATAACTTAAATAGTCATTTACATATATTATGTACATATGATTCTTCTGCTGCTGAAGCATCTTAGACAAGACTTATGTCAAATTCACGGTAACTCTTCTTCCTCGGACTTGGATCTGATTTCACTTCGAATTCACTTCGAAGCCAAAAAGCTAAGACCTAAATCTAAGATTTTTAATGAAAAAATACCTGTCCGTAGCACTTCACACAATATTTATATTTTTAAAAACTAAATTGTACTATTTACGTAAATTAGACCGATATTTGGAGGTCAATATCGCAGATATAAATACCTAAAATCGTGAAAGGACGATGACCTCATATCGTAAATAAATAAACTTGAAGATCCCGTTACCACAGGTATTGTTATAGATAAGCATTATCTTTGAATGTATTACCGTTATAATAATCTAAGCACCGGCCCACTGTGACGCAATATTCTCTATTACCGTTAAATAAGGTTGATCGACCCTGGTACGACGGTCTATATAAAAAAACGGTATTCTCTTTTCAAATCCCACGACGTGACGATTACGACACGACAATTAATATGTCACGCTTACAATACGATGTAGATACTTTTTGATAACTCTATCGTAATTAGCAATTTCATAGCATTTATCAGAAGTTCAAATCGAATATATGGCAGGACTTATACTCGTGTCGCTGTCATATTGACATGTACTTAACCATAAAAAGACATTTATATCTAATTAAGGAGGTAATTTTTATTTCATTATCAGAATCTTAAAAAAGTTGAGTATTGACATTCTGTATCCAATACATCCTGTCATCCATAATTACAAGATACTTAAAAGGATACGTTTTTTACGTCTGTTAGTTCTATGTAACTAATGCAAAACCTTTGAGACTTTTTTAATAATGATTTAACAATGTTATAATATTGGAGAACTTTTAACTTTTTTGAAAGGTTTAGGAGGTTGCGATATAATATTAATATTATATAATAACCACAGACATATATCTTTGTAACTTATAGAATAAACTTAATATATATAATGATTAAACTGAGACTCATTTTTTGTTATAAACATTTGAAATATTTGGACGCTTGTAATTGCGGAAAAATGTAATTAATACAAATATTTGCGTACCTAATTATAAAAACATGTTTGATAAGTAAAATATTATCCAAGAACACAACGTTGTTTAGACATTATATATATTTAAATATAAATACATAATATGTATTCCAAAGTGCCGGAAGAAATAACTCAAGGGAGCGATAAGACCGTACTCATCTTCTTAAGTCTTAGCTTAATTAAATAACAGCCATTGAAATATTATCCTTCAGAAGTGGAAATATTGCAATTTTATTTTAAAACATTATCACAGTTGCTAAATTGAGTGCTTCATTCTTCTTCTACATGTCAGTGAATACAAAAGGATGTAAATATGACCATAGAGTATAAAAAAAAATTTTTTTGATTAACATATTGAGTGTATATTTAATTAAATAACCTTGTAAATAATACATAAAACAGGTAGCTTTTACAGACTTCCTTGTAATGCTCCTGCGCATCTCAGTGAGGCTTCCCCTTATGGATCTGATTAAAAATAACGAGCTACAGCCTCGTCATGGTACAAGTATGTCGATAGACGTCTCTGATAAAACTATCAGCCCGGCTTGTTTGCAGATATTCATCCTTCACTTTTTTCTATTAGGTATAGCTTTATGTAAAATAAGGTACTTCCTGTATGAACTTTTTAATGTTAAAATGATTATTTGTCTGTAAATAGATATTCGAATTAAGAAATGGGTTATGGAAGCCCAGCCCAGGTTAAATTAGCAATAAATATCATTATTACATAAAAGAAATTACAATAAAAAAATTAAAACACTAAATCAAAGGAATTAATATATCGAACAAATAGTAACTGCGACATCCCAAAAGGTTGACCACTCAGGTTTTGCTGGAGTAAATGATTCGAGCGCTGGTTTCCAGTGTCCGCCGTAACATGACGTAACCAACACCAGTGAGAGTTCATCTAAGAAGATATACATATGTGCTGCATGGTAAAACTTTAATTCTTTAAACTTTTAGATTTTTGCTTTTAGTAGAATTTCTTCAGCATTGGTCAAAGTCATCTCTAGATTGGCCATCTCGTAGTTTGACCTCTGCAAAAAACTAGATTTGTCAATCTAAATTTGTTAGTCTAATATCTGTTTAGCTGGTTGCCAAAACTGACATTCATTGTTATTTATACGCGTTATATAACTAGTGATTTATACATCGTAGTAAGTTGCATAATATTATATTTAAAATGTTAATTGGTTATGAGAAGTGTTACAATGTTAAGAAGTTGTATTTTTCTATAATTTAATAAGTTTATTCAAATAACAAACCTTTCTTTTCACTGCTTATGCCACATTCGCAAGTTTTTAAATCGTGCTCCAGCATCAGCTAAAATGTAAATAGAACTCCGAAATAAGTCTCATAGATATTAGGTATACATAAATGTTTGGACCAATATGTCTAATAATTAAGTTGGGCCATTCTCATAAAATATGCAATAAAATTTTCAAAATAAGTTATAAAATAATAAACGCAGAAAAATAAGGACTCTGAACATAAAATAATAAAAAATCTACTTTATTGGTTCAGGATACCGAAATACTTATATATGTAATGGTGAAAATTATATGAAATTTGTTATGATTTTAGATTATTGTCATGTTCAACGTATACGATACTTTTTACTTAAAAAAAATCTTTTCACAGAAAAATTCTAAAATTGTTATGTACTGTTTTAAAGAAGCGAAAATGTATGGATTTGTGTACATTTCGAGTTGTAATAGATGATTTGTGACATTTGAGTGCAAAAGGCAAAGGGTGCAGATATAGTCGCAGGCAACAGCTAGTTCAATCAAAAATGTATAATTGAGGTCAATAAACTATGTCAACCGAATCCATAACATACGAAACAAGACAAATCTATAAATATTCAATGAATTCATTTTATATAATGCATCGTTTCTGTGTCTGATCTATTTTATTTGAAATTACTTAAAATATGTATAATAATGATAAATACTAGAATATAAAAACAAAAACATAGAATTTAAAGTGTTTATTAAAACAGATTTCTTACATTTTAAATATTTTGGTAGTTCAATCAAAATATGTTTTTATGTAGATTTAAAGAAAATCTTATAGGTACTAGAGTAACGTGTTCCACATTTTCTCAAGAACTAAGTAAGTTTTTTTAAGTTTCAGCCCTCAACTCAGTATTCATGTAGCTACAAATAATAGTTACGTATAGTAGTTTTGAAAATTATAATAATTACCGTCCATCTCTGTTCTGTTCTTACGAAATATATTATTTCATAATCATATTTAAGTATCGCTTTGTATTGTATTTTAACCTTGTTGTCATATTACAAAAAAGGTTTTTTTCTCAAACATAAAATTTTACATAAAAATACTTTACAAATATGTACCTGTTGCCAAAAGTTGCGTTGGAAGATGCTCTGTATGCTGGTAATTTCCCTATAGGTTGACGTAATAGGAACAATGCAGAAGAGTAATGGCTGACAATTTGTTACACAACGACATAAGGATTTCTCGAATGAATCAACGAACCTTATGCCACAATTTTGTTAGCATTATTTCTGCGTGAGAGTCGACTACAGACGGAATCATAAAGTGGATTTAACTTATGTAAGTTCTATGGCAGGTTACTTAATACGACCCACGTTGAATTTGATAACTAACAATACAATCGATGGTATTATTTTCTATTTAGACTGTTTTAAACGAAAATAAAGTACATTAATTTCAAATGATGTTCTCTTGACGGTACCGACACCTAAAGTATTTTATACTAGCTGCTGTTCGCGACTCCGTCCACATGAACTGTAAAAATAATAATTGTAAGACTTAAATACTTACCTGGGTCTGTGACTTCTTTTAAAGTGTTTTATAAATAAAATTTTAAGTGTATAAATTCAAACTATGGACTGATCAAAATGTGGGTTATGCTGACTATGAAATTAACTATAGAATGTGACAAAAGTTTGAAACAAAACTATATGCGGGCGTAGAGGTATTGAAAAACACGGACACATTATGGCGCCGTATAACATAAGAAGTCGCAAAAATATCAACTCTTGAAATCTAATACCTGACGCACGTTGTGTAAATAGGGAACATTCATGTAATTTTTTTTTAATGATGCTGAAGTGCGGCAACCGTCTGTAAGATCTTCAGTTTTCACTGCGGATAGAGTTTACCCTCATATATCTCATGGTGAGCCTATATAACTCAATGCAAACTACCAGGAGTCCATGACCATCCGGACGCGTCTTAGCATTCCTAATATTAAACGATCGACCTGGAAAGTACGTGACCAAAATATAGCGGCCCTGTTACAGCACCCGGGCTCAAATCAGGTACTCGATGCGCAAGTAGAGACTTTCCAAAATACTATTTACGACTACTTCAATGAGCACTATCCACCTACGAATCGTTATGCTCACAAAAATAAAGAAAACGGTTTTAAATTATACCTTATAAAGAAACTTCGTATAGAAAAAGCCTCAGGCGATAATCAACTTAGTCACCAACTGTCTAGGGCATTGCGATCAATTCTTAAACTTATCCAAGGCTTAACAAATCAAATAATAAAAAATCGTGATAGCTTTGATCGGGCAAAACATGAAGTAGACTTTTATAAAAATTCCTTTAAATACTCATAAAACATTTTCAAAGATCAAAAAGTTAAGCTTCTCTTGACCAACGAGCAAATATTTGATCATTATAAAAGCACATACGAAGTGTCAGAAAACCAAAGACTATATGGGGATCCAAACGAACACAAACCTGAGACTCCTACTGAAGATTTCCATGCCAACCCACCAACTTTGGAAGAAAACAATAAAATAATTAAAATGAAACCATCTAAGTCCAGGTCCGGATGGTATCCCTTATATAGTTGACAAAAAATGTCCGTCGCTCCATAAACATCTTTTAAGTATATTCGGTAAAATCTGGTCAAGAAAACAAATACCGGTATCATTCGGAAAAGCCCTTTTTGTCCTCATTCCGAAAAACGACAATTTCAATAATCCTAAGGATATTAGACCGATAACCCTAACAAATACAATTTCCAAAATATTTTTCTCTTTTTTACAAACCAAAATGACGCAATTTATGATTAACAACAGATATTTCAGGCCTAATCACCAGAAAGGATTTTTGCCCGGAATTTCTGGATGCCTGAAACATAATACGTTAATATCGTATAGTCTTAAAGATGCTAGAACTAGCGAGAGACAATTTACGGTTTGTTGGATAGACTTAGAGAACGCCTTCGGGTCGGTACGACATGAAGTGATGATGTTCGCGCTTAAATGGTATAACTTTCCTACGGTAGTTCGCGACATTATTGCATCATATTATTCAAAATTAAAATTCTCTATAAATTTTAATGAAAACCATTCAAAACCACTTAATTATAACGTTGGTTTATTTCAGGGCTATTGCATTTCTCCTATTATATTTAATACAGTTATTAATATTTTAATAGATAAATTAATTAGAAATGAAAAAAGTGGGGTTATCGGTTTAAGTTCAACAACAAATACACAGAATCCATACTAACTTTTGCAGATGATCTCGCGATACTGACACGTAATCCAAAATTCTGTACGTGGACGGGTGGATTGAGGACAAAATAGTAATATCTACTTCTGCAATTAATAAAGTAAATGTTTTAGTCTGTGTCTGGGTAGACGGAATACCAAATATACCTCTTACGATCCGGGTCTTTAATAGGCGGTCAGCGCGTTAGTACGGTTACGGAAGCAGATCCGTTTAAATTTTTATGTAAAAAAATCGATTACTAAGGCCGTACTCCATCTTTGGATGTAATAGTCGATAGCTTTTTAAATGATCTCAAAAAGGTAGACAACCAGCCAATAAGTAACGTCAAAAAAGCTTGGATTTAAGATATTTTTTTAACATCACGTCTAAATTGGCCTTTCCTCGTTTATGATATTAATAAAACCCTTTTGTCAAAGTTAGATGCAAGCGTCATAAAGACATTGAAGTTATGGCTCTGGTTAGCGCACTCAGCGGACTCTTCAACCTTATTTAGAGACCGAAACAATTTTGGATTAAAATTAAAGAAACCATCGGAGCTCTACAAACATCTAAGAGTTACCAAAAGACATATCATCGGAAAATCTAAAGATGATACTATAACTTCTCTCCCAAAAGACAAAGTTGCCTCAGAGCTCGAGTCACGACTTCAATTCCATAAAAAAATTATGATAGGTGCTCAAACGAATAAAGTAGGGCTAGGATCAAGTAAGAAAGTTCAAGACATAGACGACAAGACATAGACGACATTACGAACTGACCAACGAACTGATCAGAAATAAATTTATAGTTAGTTTGTACGCGGTAGAAGTGGGAGCGAGAGGTATAACAGCAAAATCTCTCTATAGCCTACTTAAATACCTTGGCCTTTCTAGAACAAGGATCGGTTCATTTCTAGAACGTATTTCAAAGGCGGCATTAGTAGGTTCTTTCCAAATTTGGTTAGGTAGGGAGAGGAGTGTGGAGGGTGAAGGTGTGCGTTTTTGCGCATAATGAAGGGGCCCCTTAAACCTACTCCTGGATCGCAAGTCCCAGGCACTGCTTGCACTTCTCTCCTTGCAACGCGATGGGCCCGGCACCCGCACGGTGAATCCATGGATTGCTAAGAAGCTTCGTCTTAAAGGTTAGTAAATGAAAAAAAATGTTTTATTATAGTAAGATGATAATAAGTAATCGAAAAAAAAAAATTCGAGACCATTTTAAATTTTATGCATGTTCCCTATTGGTCTGTCCTGTTTGATTTTAAATGTATTAATGAGATAGTTACCTTTTTTAATGCAGAACTTATTAAGCTGTATGATATCCACGCATCTGTAAAACAAGTAAGAGTTCGATATCGCACCCAGGGTGCGGGAGGATATCGAACTCCTTTCTCCAACCATTAAATCAGTCATGTTAATCTTTTAGTCATGCAAGAAAGATCTGTACGATAATTATTAATCCTGGAGATTAAGATAGTCTCATTAACTTAATTATTAATTTACTATCGGCCGAGTTTGAACAAAATCGATCCGTAGGAAATTAGACAAAATCTCATTCGAAAAAGTTACAAGCAAACAAAAAAACAAGCAAACACACAAACAAGCAAACATACACGTGAAACTAACAAGAGTCTGTTTCGAGAGATAAATGAAGTTAAATAAATTTTACGAGATAAATTGAAGCAAATTAATGTACTTAGTCAGTATATTTTTGTAAATCTTACATATGCACATAAAATAGTAACTATTTTATAAAACAGTGACATACAAACTGAAATTACGAGGAACAAATACAAGTTTTCCTTACCTGTTAATCGATTTAAAAAAGTAAATAAATCTTTCATGGATATAGAATTAATATACATAGAATAGGTGAGCCATAGGTATTCGTATGAGCGTCAGTGAAAGACAGCTAAAAAGATGCAAGATCTCACACTGTTTGTCTTTGTCTAATCACACATGCGTAAAGAAATATTCATGACATCTTAGCTTTCATAATATTTGTAAAAATGACAATTGCTACGAATTACACCCGAGACGACGACGCCGAAGCACGAGCTTTCATAAAAAATAGAAATAGATAGTTTTTCGATCTACCTATCTCTTTTAAGTTCGACGATGACATTTTAGGCTGGCTTCCCTACTCTATGTATAATATGTATCTCTATGTTCATAGAGCCATGTATACAATTGTCAATTTTACAACAAGCTCCCAGCAAACGTTAAAGTATTAACTTTAATAAATGTAAATCAAAAACTAAGGAACGTGTGTGCAAAAGGATACTACAATATTTTCGAGTAATTATAGGATAAATACCGTTTGTATAAAACGATCGTTGCCAGGTTAGTTCAAGATTTAGTCTGAGTATTTAGTTAATATTGTAATGTATTTATGTAATTTAGAATGAAATAAAAACTTAAAAAAAGAAAAATATATAACCCCTGAGACTTCTCAGTATGTGAGAATCATTTTACCGAGCTGTTGGTAGCTTTGATATTTATTATTTTTTGTGTAAAACTTATTTCCAATAAACATTTATAATTTGACATGACGTATTGCAGAAGCATAGGCTGGACGATATTTGATCTTTGGCCGATCCAAAGGACAAACCTTTTTTGACATCTGTCAATTGTGGAAATTAACAAAACATGATGACATTATATTTAGGGTAATTTTTTACTCCAGAGATTATTTATTTTAGATTTAGTAACAAAATTTGCAAAGCACAATCATATACATTAGTACGAATCATCTGCATCCTCAAATGGATCCTAACAAGACTAAAAATGCCTCCGAGGGTATTGCTGTAAGTAATTAAATATGCTTTTTAGTTTATGAAGAAATTATCAATCAACTGACTGTATAACATGTAACAGGATTAACCGTTATTGAAAAATAAAGCTTTGAATTTTTATTCGATTTGATCTTAGTCAGCATAAATATATAATACCCATATTTTCAAAATCAACACATTTAAAATAATAACCTTATGACCTGATTCAAATTTTTATAAACACTGAATTGAGGCTTATTTTCTGTCTTTCTTTTTATTTATATCTTTGAGGCTATCTTTCAGCCTATGGGAATAACTGCTCTTAACGAAACAGTGCTTACAAATCAACCCGAGTCTAGATATGAGTGTCCTGTCTGTCTGAATTGGTTACGAGATCCCGTCATAACCACCTGTGGTCACAAGTTCTGTAAAGGATGCATTACATCTTGGTTACAGTAAGTAAGCTTTTTAAGTGAATACAATTGTAAATTAAGTGATATTAATTAAATCTAAGCTATAAAGAAACTTTAATCTTGATTTTCTAGACATATATTATGAAAGTTATAGAACAATTTACCACTATCTCTATAAATTAGTGTAGGCCTCCATAAAGTAAAACATAATAATTGTATTTGGTTATTCAAATATCTGCTATGTTAAGCTAGATATAACATTTATAAATTTACAGAAACAGTGGGCACTGCCCAATAGACAATATTAATCTCAGCATGAAAGTGGATATTTTTCCTGATAATTACACTAAAAGGGAGATTCAAGAACAAAGAATGTCATGTCCATTTGCTGCTAAAGGTATGTTATTACAAATTACCTAATAAATAATTAATATAATAAATTATTATAATTATTTATAGAAAGACAGGCTTTTTATAAACAATTAATATTATATTTTAGGTTGTGCAGTTAAAGTGACACCCCTTGATTTAGATTCACATATAGCTAGCTGTGAGTACAATCAACCGGAAGCCTCTTCCGAACCCCAGATACAAGTGCCATGTTCATTTAATGCTGTGGGCTGTAAAGACACCTTTGATACCCAGGAGGATATGAATGCACATTTGCATAATGATATACAGAGTCATATGAGTGTGAGTATGTTGATAGGGTCATCCCATAATGACTCAGACCAACAGTCAATCACCTCAGTCTTGCTTCCAAGTTGAAAATATGGTTGTATATAAGTGTTCCTTATACAATCAATTGATATTGCATTGTTCCAATGTTTTTAATGTCCATAATGTTTGGTGACACATTGTACCCATGTTTTTTATTCATTAGGCAATCAATTTAAATACAATATTTTTTTATTTATTTCAATATATTATTATTGTCCTGATATTATGATATTATATATTATTTATTTCAATATAGCTTATAGCAATAACCAAAAAGAATAAAAACTGAGAGTGTAATTTATTATTATTTGATTTATATTCATTTATAGACAATTTCAATCATAATTTAGCTTATAAATTATAATTTTCTCTGCTTCAGTTTCTAATGAATGCCTACTCCAAGATACAAATTGATAATGACATATCTAATGCAAGTTTGGATGCTAAGGAGCAAGAGGCAATGATGTTGTGGGAAGCTCCAGACAAAGATGGTGCTCAGAGTTCTTCAGCCCCATTGAATAACACTAGTGCTCTCATTAGGTAACTTATAAATTTATTTATACTTTCGTCAGTGCCTATATGTTATGGTATTGACATTTTCAAACATTTTGAAGTAAATTATTATTCTTTGTTTGGAACTAACTAACAATTCTGTAATTCCTTTTACTCTTTTATATTATTTTCATCAACTCTAACACCTTTAAAACTTCTTGACTCTTTTTCCCAGGGCTCTGTATGAAAGAGTAGTAGTACTTGAACAAAGGAACCGAGAACAGGATATTGTAATAGCTAACATTTCCAAACAACTATCGGCATTTGCTGTGGCTAAAGTGAAACAAAACAATGACATGCTGTTGCGGTATTGTATGGGCAACTATATATGGAAGATTGATAATTTTAAAGCTAGATTGGATGCTATGGTTAAGGACAATTTTAAAATGCTATACAGCCCTGGATTCTATACATCACCTAATGGTTATAGGCAAGTTATCAGAACTATATTTATAAACAAGTTATATAAGTATTCAGTGTATTGTGAGTCACTGGCAAGGTTTAAGAACAACCACCTAAAGGTCCTCTCCCCCCCACTATGTTGTTACAAAATTTTTGAGAAATCTCATTTGTTAATAATAAAGTGTCAAGTTTATAAAGGAATAGTTGTATTGTAAGAATAAATTTGCCATCTTATTTTCTCAACCTTAACAATGAGATTGGTGAGACATGAGATTTAATTTTATTTGATTTCAAGCTTACTTTTATAATTTGTATTGTGGGACGACCTTCTGGGATTTTTTTTTTTTATTTTACACGAGTTTTCTTAATAAAGTGACATCTTACGATAAGACTTAAGTATTGTAATTAACAATTATACTTTATAAGAAAGTAACTCAACCTCGGTGTTTTTAAAAAAAACCTTAGCACTAAAAATACTAATGTATAGAGAAACTAAAATCTTTAAACTACAAATGCCAGAAATAATGCATTAAATATTACCTTTAATTACTCCTTTAATAAAACCCCTATAGAGGTAGGCATATCTGCTAGTTTATCTTATACAACATACAAAAAATATATTTTTTTTTACACTTTACTTACTTTCAAGTGACAACCAAATAATATATTACAGATTTTGCGTACGCCTGAACGTCTCTCCTCAAAACTCACAATTCTTTGCTCTCCATGTCCATTTGATGAAAACTGAGTATGATCAATGTCTGGATTGGCCGTTCAACGGTCGAATATCATTTGCCATGATCAACCCATATGACCCCGACCGCACTCAGAAAGACACTATGATGTCCAACTCTAACTTAATAGCTTTCCGGCAACCCACTGCAGAGATTTGTGTCAGAGGTTTTGGTTACACCGAGTATGCTATGGTGGGTAATGTGCTTATGAATGGGTTTGTTAAAGATGATGTGCTCACGATCAGGGTGCATATAAAGTGTGTATGACAAAAGTAGTTATTTATTGTTTATTTATTTTTTTGTTTGAAAAAATATATTATTTGTATTTTCTTCTATTATGAGTATTGACACCATGTTGTCTGTTATCTTAAGTTATGGGAATCGCGGTAATGTAGTTATTAATAAAGACAGTAAGACTTGTTTGTTTATAATATTAACTGATATATTTGGGCTTTTGCCTAATTTTTACTTATTTATGTTTACTTCATTTAAACAAGTACATTCTTTTGATGTGCTATTTACTATGCTTATGTACTTACATCAGAACAGAATCCGTCCTTAGTCAGTAAGTTATCTTAATATAGTGTTGTTAAGTAATTTATACATAGTAAGATGATATGAATAGTATGTTTATGGGAACACCAAAATCAGTATTTTTTTTCAAGTTAGAAGATCTGTATAGAATCTTAATATATATACATTCCAATTTAGTTATTGATAGATATATGGTTATACTAAACAAATTGAATAAAATATATATTATATACATGATTTTTTTTACCAAAAAAACACCATCTTATTTACGAATTTCATATATATTGTTATGCAAGACTTACAATACTTAAATAAACCTTATTAAAATATAGGAATATCGCTTATAAGTTAGACTAAACGCACAATCCATATCACATTCAACCATCACATAATTCCTTACGACCATTAACTCGTCACGAATCGATCTAAGTAGAAACATCATTTCTTTCACTTTTCGTACATTCAATACACAACATAAATATTATATTTTAGATTTAAAATGTATACAGTACTAGGTACATATAAACCGTTTTAATAGATAAATTGATTCACAACCAAAATAAAATATACCTTACCATAATAGAGATGTTAGAGAGGAAACTTATTTATATAGTATCCAGGAAAGTATTAAGTATGACGAAATGGTAGAGTAGATTGGTATATTTTAACAACGTACTGATATTACTGAATAAAACTAATAAAAAAAAAACGATTTTTCATTGATCTTATTATTTGTGTATTGTATGAATAATGAAACTTCAAAAGCTATGAAACTAAAAATTAAAAATATGTATGTAAAAAGTGCATATGTCAATTATAAAGACCGGTCTCCTCTCTAACCTCTATGGTCAGAATCATAGTTTTAATTTACAATTTTCACTGATAATACAGGAGTTTTTATTACTTTTCTGGATGAGAAAAATATTGTTTATTTATCACTAACATTTTAATAGCTTCTTTAGCTTTGTTAATTTCGATTATGATTATTTTGAATGTTCCTTTTTGTATTTTTTCATTTAATGGCAGATTACCCTGATCTGATTACTGCTTGGTAACTATATCTAACAAGCGACTAAGGTGCTGGTAAATTTAAAAGCTTTTGGAATTCCGTTAAAAAGCTTAATGCTGAAAGAAATTTAAATTACATAAAAATGTTAAGAGAATATTAATTTATTTTTCTAATTAAATTTATCCAATTTAATAGATATTTCTAAAATACCTCGGTGGTATCTTATCTGTCATAAAATATATTTTAATATAATGACTAAATTGACACTAGCGACCAATAAATCTAAGTTATAAAAAATTAAACCAAAATGGAATCAAGGAAGACACAGGGAAGCAGATAAGTGTGACGTCACAAAACATGAAAGATAATATATTGTCTATTTAATCGGAATGTTTACCCATAGTATAAAGTGAAAGCAAATCATTCAATAGTGTTTTCTATTCATATCACAGTAGCAGTAAATAAAAATGCGTGTCTGTTCTATCTACAGTGGGGTTGCCACCCGTACGTACTATATTAAATAGTATCTTTTTATTTTAATCAAATCTAATATATATTATATAAAAACAATATAATTCGAAAAATCCTGTTTTTTGTAAGCACTAGGGCTGGAATAGAACATTGAATAGAGCATTCATTTGAATTAAAATAAATTGTCATTTTAATATTGAATTTAATGGTTAAGATTGATAGTTTTATTAAAAAATATAACTGTTTATTAAATAATACGCAAAATAAATATATATATATCAAAAAATATTATATTTCTAAACGGTGGCAACCCTAGTCTACAGGCAAGTAAAAATCTACTATTAATTGTGTATAAAATTACACCAATGCATACTTAAGAACATTAAAATTATTCTAAAGATATTTGTGAAGATAAAACATATTATATCAACATATTGTGACGTTTATAACAAAAATGTTGAGTACAAAAATCTTATTCTAATTTATTCGCCGTACAAAAATATATATTCTTATCTTATAAGGTATTAAATATTCTAATCTACTGTTATACTATTTATGAAAAGTATTTTATAATAATTATGTTTAATTTAAGTAAATTGTAAATTTTTTTCTCAACCCGCAAAATTTGTACACAACTTTTAATGATAAAAGCAATACCGCCTATTAATAAGTGCGTGAGAACAAAACGTGATTATTAATATTATTAATATACAAGATTGAATGATATAAAAAGACAGACAAATATTAAATATTATCATGAAATTTTCTAGCGATATAAATATAAAAATACTACTCTATCGATATTAAATGATTCATCCACGTTTAACATATTGCTGCCACCAACAAAAATAGTTCACCAGTTACTTGCCAACCAAATCTAGATACTTATTGTACTTTAACCCAATTCACTACAGAAAACGAAAACCTTCAACACAATTCACTACAGATTGTTTGTCAACTCCAAAATCAGTTCCTATTTCACAATTTTCGTAATTGTTATCTTTTCATTTTCTTAGAACACTTGTCTTCCACTGTAGTGCGTCTCTCCCGACCTATATCCTTTTAACCTGGTTCCAAAGGCAGCAAATGTTAACGATACCTCAGAGTGAGGAGCTGGAGTCCCCCGGGAAGTGCATCATGTCCCCGCCACAGCTGGGCGTGGGGGAGGAGGGGGGAGACGCGCGGGACGAACTGAAACTACTCGAGCTGAGCTCCTCCGGCTCTGAGAAGCGACCTGATGGAGAAGTTTTTTATTAAGTTCGAACATTACTCTAGCACTTTTAAATTGATTAATATTTTTTATATTAAATTTATAAAAAAATTATAAAAGATGCAATTATAATTACTTTAAATCTTTTTTAATTGATTTCATTTAACGAAAAAATCTAATTGGAATAAAAGAATAGGTAGAAAAATGGGTAACACTTTCCAATTGAGTTGTCAGAATAGAAGGGAGAGGGGGATAGGGAGAAAAGAGGGGTCGAAGCCCTATCCCCTGACACCATTTTTATTGTGAGAAAATGTTTAGTTTTGGAGATATTTCGATTTGAAGTTTCGTAAAAACTAACCTAAAATGTAAGTAATTAAGACTTCTGTGACGTCTCCGGCGCTTCAGGATAGCCAGCCCCTTCACCCTTGCGTAACACTGAACTGAAACCCAACTCAGTGTTACGGCGGGTGGGGGCTGCCCTCCTTCCGCGCCTCCGGATTTACAAAAACACTCTAGGGGTAGGACAGACAAGACTACGTGGAGTCGGGGTTAACGGAGTCAGTTTTGACAAAAAAAAGTAATATAAATATTAATTATTTCAAAAAGCATTTGAAATCACAAACGTCATATGTCAAGTTGCCGCCATTTAACATTAGGGAATTTAAAACAACAAAGTTGTTATGAATAGTTTTTTCTTGTTAAATTAAAATGAAAAATTGATAATATCATAAAAATAATTGATAAACATATTGCATAGATGTGAAGTGTTCTTGTGTTAAACATTGTGTTTTTGTGCTAATATTGGTGAAAACACGGTAAGTTTATTTCACACAAAAAAACATATAAAAAAGAAACTACGCATTTTCTCAGGCTGGGAATAGTATTAAAAGAAAGGGGAGACCAACCCCTTTCAAATGATACCATTTTCAAACCAAAACTCTTACAACTCAAATGGAAAGGCTAGCCGAAAAATGGTAAGTAAATAAAACTGCATAATCTGGTTGTCGAATATCATTTTTAATTTTACTAATGAATTTTAAACACTCCATAACATAGCTTACTGTTAGTGTTGCCAAATTTATAAATACATTCAAATTTACGTCCAAATTTATTGTATTGTACAATAAGTTAATCAAATAAAATGGAAAACAGTGTTCAGGTCTTGTAAATTTTCCAAAATAATTTTAATTATAAATTTTTAATAATTAAAATAATTATATTTTATTCTTATAAATTTTGTCAAAAGCCTATTTATATAATCTCAAAATCAATCGTAACTTAACTGATTGAACTATTAATTTGTTTTTTTTTTGTTGGTTTTCAAATTTATCTTGCATTTATTTTTCTCCAACTTACATCGTTTTTAGTTTAAACGAATAAAGTTGCCAGTGTTAAAAAAAAAACAAATTTGTAATGCAGAAAAAATCACAAATCTCCTAGTAATAAGTTAAAATGTATTTAATTAGTGGTTTTTTAATATATTTAATTTATCTATATACGTTAGACTGACCATAATGCTGGTCAGTATTGAGAAAATGAAATAAACCCATCAATCTCATACAATTAAACTATAAAATTTAACTAGATTGGTATACAGTAATGATATGTTTTTCAAACAATTACAACATTATGTACATAGTGCACCAAATTATTAACAATAACCAGAAACATAAAAAAATTTTTGGTCAATTTATAAAAAAATAAAGCATTTATATGTAAATTTAATTAATACATATAAAATTATTAATGCATACTTATTAAATATATAAATTAAAAAAATGTCTTAACTCGTGAGCCGTTAAAATTATATATAAAAAATATAAATTTGTCATGATTTAACATATTAAGAACTAAATATGCAAAAAAACATAATAAATAATACTTATGTAGAATATAATCTGTAAATTTGTACGTACAGCTATAAGAGGATGGTATTACATACCCAGAGATATGACTAAATCGAAACTTTAACGACACAGCAAATAATACTGAGGAATTCTAGATATAATAGCGTTTTTCTATGTACATTATTATAAAAATAATATGCATTAACAATGTTGAGTTAAAGTAAATATAAATTTGAATGCGCCTGCGCAAGAACCAAATAATTACATATATCTATACATTTAATTAAATATATAGATATATAGACAAATTTACAATGTATATTGTTTCAGCTACGAGATTCGTTTTATTAATAAATAATAATATATAAGATACTAGATAACGTTACTGTACTGGCCTCGTCTAGCAAAAGTGCACCGAGAAAAGATAAGTTAGACTTAAACTATATTATCTAAATAAATTAATCAAAGTAAGTACTAAAAGAGCTGTCATAAGAATATTTAACTAGATTTCTTGTAGAGATTTTCTGAGAAATGTACTTGAAAGACTTTTTATAAAATTTAATAAAAAAAAATTATTAAAAAGTTTATCTAAGTATCAACTAAACTCAACATATAAAAAATATAGATATACAAAATTGTTTTCAATTATATTATCTCCACAAGAAATCTAGTGAAACTGGTTTTTTATAGATTTTCTACATTTTTTATTTTTTATTTATAATTTTTATTCATATAATGGTTACAGAATACCAGGTCATTGACAAGGAATGCGCTACAAGAACTATCAGCATTGTATACCATATATTATTTATCTGTGCATATTCACGTCAAATTGCTTATCTAATTATATCGCACTAATAATAAGCATAGCCTATAAAGGCGGGTACATACTATTTTCCGAAACTCATGCGCTCTTTCTTATTCTGTTAGAGGAGAGCGCATTGCTACAGTAGAGCGAACTTAGTGTGTACCAGCCTTAACTTTGAATTTGAAATACAAAAACATTTTATAACTTTCTCTTCCTGCGCGACTTTTTCGATTTGGATGTCTTGGTTGAAGGCATATTCGTGTTGGAGGGCTCGCTACTTTTCTTATCTTCCTTATCACTGTCTGTTGATAGAACAGGCGAAGCATTGTCGTCATCAGATGATTTTTCCAGGTCATCCTTTTCAAACTTGACTTCATCATCCAGTTTGATTTCCTGAGACGTTATTTTATCTGTTTCAACAAAGTTGAACCCTCTTTCTTTTCTTGCAGGTACTTTTTCGATATCGATTAAGTTGAAGGTACTCGATTCGATAGCTTTTGAAGTGGTTTCCTTTATTGAAGATAGGATCTCGTCTATGTTGATTTTGCAAATTGGACTGGATACCTTCGCATCATTGACTTCTATGAGACTGTCTCTCATGACCTCAAGTGAAAAATTATCTAAACCGAAATCTAACGGCTCCAATGGAGGAAGCTCTAGTACAAGGTGTTCCTCAACGAAGTTAAGCTCAGATGGAGCATCGCATTCAGCTACCATTATATCTGTCCTTTTACACAGTTCTATTAGCTTCTCTTGTAGCGATACTTTAGCTACTTTATTTTCTTCTGTATCTATAATTTCTATTTTTTCAATACTTTCTGTTGTTAATTTAACTTCATCGACTTTTTTGATATTTTTCGACGCAGCTATTGAACTCCAAGATTTGATTGGCCTAACGATTTGATCATCATGTTTCTTTTTGTCAGAAAGTTGAGGTGATTTTTTATTTCCTTTATTACCCCTCGTTATTTGTATTTCAGGAAAATCATCTTCAGTTGTTTCTATGACATAAACTTCTTTATCCTCATCTTTTGGCTTTTCTACTTTTTTATCAACTTTCGGTGATGGGGACTTGCTTTTTATAGATTTTGGAGATTCTTTAAGCGACTGCTTAGGTTCAATAAGCATTTTACTATGCAAACTCTCCACAGTTAATAAATCCTTTTGTTTATTATCGTCGGCGGTTACTTTTGTTGCAGTTGAAATTATAGATTGTGCAAATGTTTCAGGCTCATTAAATACAGTTTCGTCTATATTCTTACTTTTTGACTTAGTAACTTGTATATCGAAATCTTGTTCATAAATGTGTTCTTTCTTATCTTCGGAAACGACTTTTCTCTCGGGGGTCCGGCTTTTAGAACGTCTCTTATTTTTGGTTAAATAAGAAGATTCAATTTCTTCAAAAGGCATCGATATGGAAACTAGATCCCCACTGGTAGCCTGTTTATCCTCAATCGCGTGTATTTCTATAAAACTGTCATCATCTTCCTTAGCTTGCTGATCTTCTGACGACTTCTTAGCTTTGCGATTTCTTTTTGATTTCACTTTTATTTCATCTTTTGTATCAATTTTGCTTTCAACTGATCGTAATTCCTTCTTTGTCACTGGTTTCTGTTCGTTTAGAAGCATATCCCAGGCTTGGTCTTCGGTTTTAATCGTTTCTTGCACTTTCATGACTTGCAGCGAATCCTCTTTTTCGAGCAGTTCCGGTATTAGAGTTACATCGTTATTTTTCTTAGAGGTACCCTGGTCGTACTTTTTATCAATTCCTTCAATCGTTCTAATTTCCTTCGGCGGTTTCGTATCTTTAAACTTCTGTACTTCTCTATCTACAGGCTTCACTTTAGCTCTCTCGTCTCTCTGCACACTCATAATATCTTTATTATCTACACATATGTTACTATCACTAGTACCACTAGCGGCTCTATCACTAACCGACTTCGTGGTGGGAGATTTCTTAACTCTAGATCGAGTCGACGGCTGAATATCATCCGCCGACCGATTCGATTTTGGCAGTGATTTCGATCCCTCCTCCTTCTCCGCCTCGGCGACTGAGGCTCTCTCGCTCTCCTTTCGCTCGCCGCAATCGAGATCTCTATTTACAACGACATCCTTAAAATCTAAGCGGGTCGTCTCCAGCTGCGCGGGGATGACGACGTCAGTGGTGAGCGGCAGCGGGTCGTCGTCGGGAGAGGCGCGGCGCGGCGGCGCGGGCTGCGCGGGTATGGTGGTGCCTTTAGGCAACGCCCGGGCCCGCGTCGCCGCTGCAGCCGCCGCCGCCTCGGCCGCCACCACAGGGCCCATCGCGCCGCGCAGCACGGGCCGGAAGGCCGCCTCGTCCGCGTTGCAGCTGGTGTGCGCGTCGGCGTCCAGCGTAGGCGGGCGCGCCTCGCCGCGGGAAACGGCCACGCAGCCCGTGGGTGCCACCGCGCGCGCCACGCCCCCGCCGCTCGCACCGCCCCCACCCCGCTCCTCCCGCGCCGGCCCTATACCGAACCGAAGGCGACCGCGTTAGTACAGATTTAGAGAGATTCGGTGTAGTGGATAAGTTATTCGGAGGCCGCCGGGCGCCTTCGGCTAGGTATAGAGCGCGAGAGGAGGTGGAGGTCCTCTCGCTTCATCCGGTTCTAACGGAGCTTTCTTCGGTAACTTCTCCACTTGCACTCGATCTTGCGCGCTTCGGCTACTTATTAATGAAGCGATGTCGCGGCGAAGCACTCGGCACGCGTTTGATAGTAATGTTACATTGACGGGTTTCCGTTAAATATATATGCGAACTGATATAGATTTGTTTGTAATATATAAAATAACAACGATTAATTAACAAAACTCACAAACAATATTAAATTAAGAGCTAACCAATTTATGTTTTTAATTCCAACGTGGTACATACCGTGGTCCTCCTTCATGGCCTCTGCCAGGTCCTCTCTCAGCTGTACGTCGCAAACGCGGCCCGACTCCAGAAGTGACTTGCGACGGAAGCTATCCGACGGGGAATGTTCAAGTGAGCCTGAAAGAAATGAAATTTTCACGGATGTAAATCAATATCATCTATCAGTAAGTGTAAGGAACTTTTACAATAGGGAATATGAATAAAATTTAAAAGGACCTCAAATATTTTTTTTTCGATTACTTATTATCATCTTGTTATAATAAAAACAAATTCAAACTTCCAAAACGTGCCATCATTGGTCGAAAGGAAATGTGACGTCATTTGACACGCCATTCAAATTATCGGCGTCGAAGTTCATACTGTGGTATCAGTGTTACTGAGAAAAATAAATAATTTAAACCTATATTTCCGTGCTTAAAGGTTTTATTAAATGATACAATTGTTTAGGTAATCCTAAAAACATTGTTTCAATACTCAAACAACTCTAACAAAACAAATACCTATAAACTCTTTTTCAATAGCAGTTAGCATCCTACTACACAATACATTTTTAAAATGTTTCTGCCTCTGAATCATTATCCACTTCACTTGACTCAGATAAATAACTTGGTTGATAATTAATCATCAGATATAGAAGATATAAGATGCTATAGAAGTATTATCAACTGTGTTTTCAGTAAACAATTTTCTTTTTAAAACAGATAGTTTTACTTGTAAAGTGAGTGAGGAAATGGTGACAATGCTACATTTTGTTTTTCAGCAGGTATATTTACATTGACACCTTTACTTGCATACTTCGGTTTAATATTAACTTGCACAGCTTAGTCACTTGGTAATTTATCTTCAATATGCGAAAAGCAAGGTTCTGCCTTATGATCATCACATTCAATAGGAGAAGTACTGAGTCTTGGCTGATTAATATCACAGACATTTGTATGGGCAGTACTAGGACTTACTTAGTATATCACTTCTTTGTGAAGGTCACCATTTTTTAAACACTAATTTTGATAGCTTAATCTGAAAAGGCTTGATGTCGATGTCAATGTTTGCCTTTTGACTACGCACAGTCATGAGAAAGTTTTCTCAGCTGGTGTTTTTGCCACAAAAATATATGACACTCTTTTCTTCAAACTTAGATTACACTTTTCTCTTTGTTGTTTCGTTATACATATTATATTCAATACAATTTGCTGTATCTTCCTTAACCTGCAATAAATCGACAAACATAAAAATTTCGTAAATCCAAAAAAAGAATACAGTTTTTATAGAAAGTTATACTGAACTTTTGTAAGCTAGGTTAGGTTAAATTTAAACAAAAATTTTCTAATGTTCAATACTTACTATAAATTTAAAATATTAGATTACACTTATTATAAATAAAATATACTTACGTTAAATTGATCTTCACAACAATATAAACACGATTTAAGACATATATTATCCCTTTCAATTACCATTCACCATTGTTTTTGTATTTTCGCATTTCTTAGAATACAAAAAACACTTTGTCTGGTGTTTTTCTAATATGTACTATTTTTGCACTCCGGTACTATACAGTACTTGTAAGATGGTTTTTATCTTCTTCCATGACTTGTAAAGCAATTAACAACTTAAAATATGTTTGAAGTAACTAAAAAGACGTGACAGGCAGGCTTTCGCCATGATCCATCAGCTGACCTAACCTAACCTACCTAACATCTACCAATGTGCTTAACGCGGGCGGCAATGTGCGGGTATTTAAAGTAGGGAAAAATGACAGTTAGTCAATCAGGAAATTATGAAATTCTTAACTTCAATCGTGTACGACAAAAAGCACTTCTTTCTGTGTTACTAGAGCGTACAGGTCATTCTCAAGACATTTTGTTCGGATTATTAGATCGTGAACGCTGGGATTTCCCAGGGCTGCGTTCTGTACCCAACATTATTTCTTCTGCATATCAATGATACGTTGGATTTTCAGAGCATCCATTCTTATCTGGATGACAGCATGTGCTGAATTTTGAAAAATTCCTAGGTCAGTATTAATAGGAGACTCAACATTTTTTCGACACTTATCGACGTTTTCTCGAGACCGAGACGACAAAACCGAGAGATTACCGTAATAGAAACAAACAATTGATAGGATGCTAAGAAATGCCGCTCACCATCAAAATCTGGCGACTTGTAGTGCCAGACGAATCGAGTCGCTGATTTTGAAATGGGCATTTTATAGGAGTTAACCTACCAAGAAATTATCAGATGACTAGGTTCACTAGACGATCCATTTTCGAGTTACCGCTATAGGAACTTTAGAAGCGCGCATGAGCGCCGACACGCCCTCCATATCGCATCAAATTCGTTTAACCCACGGCTAACTATCATTCCTATACTATCAAGGTGTAGTAAAGGTCAGCACTCACTGGCGGAACCGGAGTCGACGAGTATGGGCACGGCGGGGCGCGCGCCCGGCATGTTGACGGGCGTGGAGCGAGCGGGCCCCGCCCCCGCCTCCACCTCCACAGCCTCCGCCTCCGACAGAGACGACGACGACCTGCACACACACGTGGACACGCACGTTTATATACATACATATGGTGTTCACTATGAATCGAGCGAGCGGGAATCGAACCTGCGACTTCTGGAAACCGATCCCTTTCACGAGTTTCTTATATTACCATCGTTGGTGTACTTTACTCGAAGAAAAGAAGTCGCAGCTTCGATCGGTTAACTAGTTTTTCATTCTATATTTTTTTCAAAATATCTTTAAACATGTTTAGCCATGTTAAGAAAACCGTGCCGTCACTCTACCAATTGAGCTACCGTATCCCTGCCCGTATTGGTTTATTTTCATTCTATATTTATATAAATTCATTATATATTTGATTCAAATTTCAACACAATTAATTATTATAGTTAGGTACTCATTAATCGCTTTGAAAACTTTTAACAGTGAGAATTACATAAATATGAACAAAATGATTTATCTGAAAAGACATATTCAGTGTATTTAAAATTCCTCAGTCCTGTATCCGAGTAAGTAAAGCAGCAGTTACCCAGTGGAGTTATAAGTCTTGAAGACAAACTGCGGGCCCATCCACAGTCGTCGGTGCGGGCCCGCGTGCGTCACTATCTCCACCTGAGACAGCCAGCGCTCCTCCTCGCTCATACACATGTCCGCACACCGCTGCGGATTACACAATACCATAATTTATTAATACAAACTAATAATCCACAAACATTTTTAATTTTCTAGTAGATGTCTCTACAGTCTTTCCAACAGTTTATTTTCCTTTTGACAGCTAAAGCAGTAGTGTCCAAATTTTATTTCTTAATCGATTTTTAAAAAAGTTATAGAAATTTTAATCGATTTAACATATTAATAATCCTTCTTTACTCAACGTTTTGCATCGTTTTCTAGATATGATCAGGCGATCAAATGACTATATTTACGTATAAATATGTAACATTTATCGCATTACTTAAAAATACATATCTATAAAACAATGAGAGTATTTATTATTTATAAATAATACCCTCATGAGGTAGACAATATTCGTCGCCTACAAAGCAACGGCACTATTATGTCGATTGACTATTTCTCAATTTTAGTTATAATCGACGGGCTCGATAAATATCGGTGATAATTAGTAAAAAACAAAATTTGCCATAAAGCATTGCATTTGTTTACCGTGGTTTTAATGTAACAATTACAAAACTTCATATGCGTGTAAATGTCAAAAGTAGAATAAAGAATTGCAAAGACTTAATCCCCTATCCCATGGGATGATTAAAACACTAGCATTTGTTGTATTTACTAGACCATTTATTGCTATCGAATTATAATATTTTTTTGAGTTTAACGTGTCATATATTTGAATGACGAGAAACTTATAATTTTTACATAAACAAACGCATGTTCTAATACTAAAGCAAAGCAAAGATATGTACCTTAGGAGTTAACAATAATAATGGCATATCTCCTAACAGACACTGCTTTGAAGGTTAAATTATTTTTTCTTTTTGTAAAAGATCTCACTACTTAACCATCAAACAATTCAAATAAGGTTGTACAGATATATATTGTATGTATTCTTTCAACAGTATTAGGATAAGGCTATATCTATAAAGGTTTGCTGTAAAAATGTTTTTACTATAAATCCCAATTTCCAAGCATGTGTATATTTATATGTATGTAATTAGGTGTATGTATGGTATGTATAGTTTTTTCCTCTGTGTATTTTTTTGTTATCGTGTGAACAACACCCACACTACATCTCCTGTATGCCTTTTTCTCTATCAAATTGGTTGCCTGAAAGAAAATTTATTTTCTGTGTTTTTTTTTTATAATTGTTGATTTCTGTGTATCGTAACGAATATTATTATTAATTACTCTTCAATCACACTCACCCGACAACTCAATGGTTGTAATAATGGGTTGGAAGGTGGTAATGGAGCCAGTAAGTCAGTAGCGGCGGGCGGACGCTGTAGCGGCCATTGTGCTATGGCTTCAACTTCTAACTCTATTGGTGATTCGTCACAGATTTTCTCCTTCGGTACAGCTGGAAATCAATGGCATTTTACAAAAAATATAAATATATATATATACTATTTTAACTAATATATATAAATATATAATAAATATAAATATATGGAATGTAAAACTCATCAACTTTAGCAGGAATCGAACCTGCGTCTTAGATGGATTAGTTGGTAATGAGAATCCTATACGGAGATCCTAAAAGAATAAACCGGAAACGGGACTGGAATCGGCGACAAGAGTAATACGAACAGCGTGCGGGCCGTGGATGTAGCGCCAGGTGCAGCAGGGCTCCGCTGGCGGCCACCAGGTACAGCGGCACGGAGGCGGCGCGGGCGGAGGGACCGCTCACTCCGAAACACGCGCGGGCCAGGAGTGGAGCCCCGCCGCCCTCCTCCGACAGCGAGGACAGCCGCTGACGACCTGCGTGTCATATCTCTATTAGTTTGATTTAATTCAATTTTAATCTTTCCGAATTAAGTAAATATTTTGTTTTGACCGGGAACTTGCATCTGACAATTAAATCATATGAATACATAGACATAATTATTATAACACAAAATCAAACTAAAAGAATTAATATTTTTATATTGGATTGGAATAAACATTTTGGTTATATTCACAAAATAGTTTAATTGGTTTAAATTTAGGAAACGTTTTGATCGTGCTTAAGGAATACATACTAAGAAAAACGATTATACTAAATTGTACAATGAATATTGTTCTTTCACTTTGCACTATAAATATCCGTCTACATATCTGGTCTCGTCTAATATACAGTAAAATGCAATAGTAAGTGACCCGAGCTGTTCCTGGTGATGGTGGTGGTGGGGAGGTGCGTGGGTCTGAGCTGCGCCAGCGGAGTGCTGGTGGCGGGCTGCGGGTAGGGCGGCAGGCGCGGGTTGGGGAACCACGCACCGGACTCTAGTACCTGCAGAGCGATATATAATTCCATTTACAATAACAACTAATGCACATCTACAAATATTAAATTATATATACTACAATACATTGTAATTGTAGTATATAGAAATGTGTAGTAGGTGTGTAATAGATGTGTAGTTGTAGTGTGCAGTAGTGTGTAGTGTGCGCAGTCTCACGGGGCTGTGTGGCGGCGGCGCGGCGTGGTGCAGCGGCAGGCCGGCGGAGCGGTGGAAGCGGCTGAGCCTGTTGACGAGTCGCGGCTGCGTGTGTGTGCGCACGCCCACAGCGCCGCCGTACGGGCTCACTGCGAACACGTGCGTGGTGCCGCGCAGAGACGACACCGCCGCCCAGCGGGAGTCGCCGGAGATACTGATGTCCTGATAGGTCACAATTATATATGTAAATACATACTTATATATTTTTTAAACGAATTAATAAATATAATCATCATCAACCGTCCTTCCTCCACTCCTGTAGGTCGGGGGCACGACACGAGTACTGCGCTTGCTAATGTTTAAAATTATTTGTAATACTTTATCAAATAAAAAAATATAGACATAGGAGAAAATATATACACATCATTAGTATAAGGAAACCTTATCATTAAGAAATATTTCTCATACTGCCTATGAATGTAACGCAAAATTTATTCATTTTGAGAAATCAGTAATTGATGCATGTAATGTAGTAGTGTAGTAGTGAAAAGTTATATAAGTAAATTTTGCTACAAGGACGTACGTTAAGTAATATTATTATTTATTATATATTTTAATATACCTGTACTTTAGCTGTAGTGTCTCCCCTGTGCAAGATGTATAAGTGGTGCACGGAGGCGAGGCTGGGTCCACAGGGGTGGGGGTTGATGCGGAACACGTGGAAGTCGTGACCTCTGCGGTCGGCCGTGATCAGCAACATGCCGCTGGGGTCGAACTTGAGGGCTATGATGGCCTCCGAGTGGGCTATGAAGTGGGCCACGATGGGGTCGCAGGGTTCCTCGCAGTCTTGGCTATCTTCATCTTCATTGCCCTGTTAATAAAACATATAAAATAACTTACTATATATAAAGATATCAAAATCTTCACTAGAAGAAAAATGAAAAAGAAACAAAAAAGAAAAAATGTTTTACAGCAGCATCCTTATCCACAAAGGTGGACTATTGTAACATCAGGGGACTCCATTCCTATCTTAGAGCAGCTTCAATTCATGCGACTAAGCTTCATCCAAGCTTAGTCGCAGTTCAAGATGTTGGTGGACTGCCACCAACATCTGGAGACTGCGCAGCCAACCCTTTTGCTCCTCACGAAGACGCAGATATCCTGCCCGGCCGGCTCGAACATGAGTTCTTGAGACGCACCGAAGTATGCGTATGAGTATGTATGAGTATGACGTTCGTTCGGGAGGATATCTGCTGTCGCCGTCTCCATCATTTTAAGGACAGGGACCTGTCAATATTGTGGGTGCGCGTGGACCACGGTGGCCACACCGTATATACGTGTGCCTAAACAGGTCTCATAGCGTTGACAGGGAAACAACACGACTTATTGAGCACCGGCAATTGACGACTGAGAGAGGAAAAGGGTATTCCTTTTTGCGGAGTTGGTGATATTTAAGCCCGCCCATAAAACCGAATGGCTTAGTTCTCGGTCCACTGACTGCGCGGGGAGGTGTGCTCACGAATTCGTTCTGGCCTATGGTTTCTCACAACTGGTACGTCTTCCAACCAGAATACCTGACGTTGAGGACCATACGAATTCTATATTGGCCCTTCTGCTGACCCACCGTCCGGATGGATATTGCATCTCAGTGAAGGCTCCACTGGGCTCGTCTGATCACTGCCTCATCCGGACTATAGAGTAGTGATAGCAACAACCTCGACCTACTAGTTTGCGGCGCATGTGGCAATATAAGTCAGCAGACTGGGATGAATTTCGACAGTTCTAAGCATCGTACCCGTGGAGGCAGCTTTGCTTTACATCTGAAAATCCTGACATCTGCTGTCTCTGAGACGATACTGGTGGGTATGGAATATTTTATTCCTAACTCACTATTCGCTGCGGGGACAAAGAAACGACCTCGGTTTAATCGGTCATGTAAGGCTGCTAGACAAATTAAACAAGGGCTTGGACCACAACAACCATGGTCCCAATCTCTCAGATGTGAAACGCTGACTAACAATTGCCAGGCCGAAATTCGACTTCATCAGCAGAGTTATTGGCGAGACGCATGTGATGCCCCTGGTGTTGCAGGCGTTCATAGGCCACAGTAACCACTTACCATCCGGTGCGCCGTGCGCTTTCTTCAACCCATCGTGGTATTAGAAAAAGATATTATATATTTATTATTGATGATATCTTCAAGAATGTTTAATTTTAACATTAAGGTTGACTTTTCCACATACAGGTTTTAATTTTAGTTTTTAATATTCAACCAAAAAATGAGGTCACTTAGATAACATTAATTACTAGCTTCATTAATAATAACCGCTCTAAATAATAAAAAAAAAAAATAAATAAAAAAAAAATAATACTCGTCTATTCTGTCATTGTATAAGAAACATTACATAAATATATTAGCTTTTTTTTAAATGAGTTCATCCAGTTAAATTTTAGCTTCAAAGCTTGGTAACAATCCCTAAGTATAATTTATTTTTGTATATATTGGGCATGTACCTCGATGTCCAGTATGGTGACGACGCCGGGCTGCTGTATGTCTGCGTGTGGCGGGGAGGGCGACTGCGAGGCGGTGCGCCCCCCCGCCAGGCTGTGCGCCACGCTCTCGCCCAGACCACGCAGACCCTTACTCAGGGACTTGGCCGCGTGCAGCACCGTCGCCGTGTAGCTGGTGACGCCTTCCGCTGGAACGTTATTATATTTATAATTATTAATAATATTTATTTATTTCATTGCGTTATAATCATCGGCTGTTAGCTGATTGACCTCGCATTGTTTTTAGTGAAAGTCAAGGCGGTAATTATATATTCAATCGAGTCGTTTATTCGAATCCTATCCACCTGTCTAGTTTCGTATGTCTACATCGACGTTCTGTTAATATTATTCATTAAATATTTACAACGGTTGCATTATAATTTATATGAGAAACACGAAAGTAGTTATAAAATAAATATATTTATTAGTTGGCCTAATTGACAATGATTGTTTAAAATTTAACTTCGTACTGTAATAAATATATAAATGTATGTCGATTGTCGGTCACAGCTGTCTCGATTTCGACATTGTAGTATAAAAACAATACAAATGCACAAATGCAGCGACTGCAAGGTCAGTGGGAGCTATTAGCCTCTATACGTAGATATAGATGTAGTGATTTAACAAAGGAAATGTATTAATGTTATTGCGTTGAAAATACACGCTTTTAATATATAGATTTTTTGTTTTTTTTATAATCACGTAAAATAAACTTACTTTCACATCCTCCACTGCTGCGTTTGGATGGATTCAATTTTTTATCAGCATATGCCAGCCAGCGGTCCCCAAGTGTTAGGGGGTTGATGGGAGAACTACCACCCAAGGGACACGGACAAGGGTAGCAAGTAGTTACAGCGAGACGATCTTCTAACGTGGCTGCGTCGAACACTGCGAAGCGTTCAGAGAACGATACCACTACCGACCGCTTGTTCGCCAGAACATCTAATATTGGATTCTTAAATTTTATGCTTTTGACCTGAAATAATAGGAATGTTAAGAAATTATATAGATATGTTAAGAAATTGTATGGATTGATCGATGGAAAGGAAAGTCACCTGTTCTCCTCCCCTTATAGATATGAAACTTAAAGAGCAGAACGCGGGTCCAGGACTGGCCGAGTCACACAAAGCGATGAGGGGCCTCTTCGATGCAAAGCAGTCGCCGTGCTGCGGAGTAGGCAGTATACGGAGCACCCTCACAGTGCCTTGTCGCCACGACAGTACCTCCTGGGCCTCCCCACTTGGAGGTATTAACCAAACTTGCACTCCCGACCCATAGCCCAGGATGAGGAGCAATGGTGGTACATCGTTATCACTGTCTCCTTCTGGTGTAGGCTCGTTTATATCAGCTGTTTCGAACCTGATTACAATCATAGTAATGTAATATGTTATTTCATTAATAAGTAATCTAATAAAAACATAATAGACCCCTTACCTAGCCCACTGTATAACGTCCTTGGGATCAACAGTGGATGAAGAAGAGAGTGTAACGTCGTTGATGAAACCCGAGACAGCATCAATGATGCTGCGGTCGCTGGGCGGCTGGGAGGGTACAGTGAGCGGCCCGCCCGAGCGCGCGTGTCGCGGGGACTCCGCTGACATGCTTGATGAGTGTGCACTGTGTGGAATAGGGCAATAAAGATATTAAAGGATTGACGACGTCTATGGGATTTTCTTTCGTTATATTTGTTGTGGATATAATGGGTACTATTATTTTAAGATCATTAGAATCTGTTAAATTCGAATGGAATGCTTTTGGCAGTAAGACATTCATAATGCATTCTAACATTTATTATTATTTTCTCTTAACCTTGACTACAAAATTACTATATAGTAGGTTAATGTCACTCAAATTATACACAACACCAAATAATAGTTTTGATTCATCAGATAGTTTTTGTAATAAAAACATAACACATGTAAAAATAAATAACTAAAAAAATAATACAGTATGTATGTGTATAGATAGTATAAATTTAGTTAGGGATATAATAATAATGAACAAATAAAGGTAGAGAACAAAAAAATACTGAATTGGTATGAAAATCACATCTTGTATATTTATTTGTATATTATTTAATCTATTTATTTATTTGAATTGATTTAAAGACACCAAAGAAATATAATCATGTTTGTATCATTATGCAATTTTGTAGTTAGATAGATAGGTAGATAAAAAAGATAAACCATAGCAGTGAGCGTTAATTAAAATACTAATAATAATTAATTAAATTTCACATGAGACTAAACAAAGCAAAGTATAAGAATTAAAAAAAAACAACCAATGTAGATGCAGTGAGAATTAATATCATGATGAGCCTGCCACAAAACGAGAATTCCAAAGAAGCAGTGAATGATATGGCTTAGAGAACATGATAAACAATTAAAGGAAGACAGAAAAGAAGATGGAATATAGTGTAAATGGAAGGCAAAACATTCTGATACAACAAAGATATTCTGATTCTGGCTATTAGCCACGGACAAGAAAGAATGAGGATTTTGGTAAATCGACACTTGGATTGAAACAAAACAATACCATATAATACATGGGTATATCAGAGATTACAAGTTCAAATCCCACTAATAATAAAATATATATTAATTTTTTAAGTATAAAGATTGATTATTAAATATATACACATTAAAATTATTATCACAATTACTCACATTAACTGTAGTATAAGCCTACAAAGATAATATTATATTTTATTCAACAAAAACAGAAATCCAATTAAAATTTAAACATTTACATATTTATGAACATCTTGTTTTTCTCTTCAACAATTGAAACATTTTATATATAACTCTTTAACTCACACACTTACAATATGATAAGTAGATAAATTTAAATTTGTTATTTTGTTTATCATAAAAATTGATTGTTTGGGGAAAATCAACCTTATTGTATAAAGTTAAGTGTTGTTTTCCTTTAAACCTTACATCATTATGTTATTGTTTTTTTTAATATAAATTGCTTTCCTTTTTCATAGAGTTAATAATAAGTATAAAATAAAAGTAGATTGATTTAGTTTGAAACCAAATTTTCGTTAATATATCATATAAAAACAAAACACTGTCAGATTATATAGATTACATAATTTTTTTAAATAAACAATGTCAAAGCGTTATTATTATATCTTATTTTAAGTACTTTACTTTATTGTTTAGTAATCTAAACTATATTATTATAAATAGATGGGAGTAAATTTGCCTTAGAATTACAATATTGCTTGCAGTCTAAGCCTTAGGGAGCGAGGACAAAGGAAATCGATGCAAGTTTGACCTTTCAAAACCTAAATCAATAATTACGTAAGTTAATCCACTAAACTAAGGGACATATTATAAATGGTTACTTACCGTAGTTGTTAATAATTTTCTCATTTTAATTCCATTTTCAATTTAAAGCACAATTGCGTCGTTTTTACTGGCAGATGAAAACAATGACGTCACAATAAATTAGTAAAGACTAAAGTATAACAGCACTCACACTCACAATCGTTTGATTTCGTTTTATAAAATGCTTTTTAATACAAGTATTAAACTAGAAATAAAATTATGCATGTATAATTAAAAATATAAAACAACAACATACAACAGATGTTTTGAACTTTGAATGACAATATAACTCGTTACTCGACACACCTACACACAGAGAATACGTATATACTCACTAACACTGGTGACGGATCATACGATTACTTGCATGTATAAGTAAGTCATACAAATAAAAAATCAATGGATGTGTATGTAGAAACAGGTGTACACACAGTCATAACTGTTAATTTACACATTCACATCAACATGCATTTAACTCAATGTCAATAAAGTAAACGTTGCCATATAAATAAAAAATCATAGCCATAGGTTGGTTAACTGGGTTACCTAGATTAAGTTAGTTAGTTTAGTTTATAACAAAAAAAGTAATATCTGTTTTTTATAACAAAAAAAGTAATACTTGTTTATTAAATATTACAACTTTATTTTATGTTTTTCATATGAATGTAACAAACAAAATTTATATGAAGCAGCATGTTCACAACAAAGTTCTTTCACTTCACGACAACTGACATTATTATTGTTTCCGTTTAAATTATTTTTATCACCTTAGAAGATTCATAATAGAAGATAAAATAAATAGGAAGAATTTAATGTGTAGTTTAAAATGATATCCACTTTATTTTTGTACGTATTAATATTATGTAAAATTCAATGTTTCTCAAAAGTGATTATGAAAAACAATGTATTGATTATTATCATCGACGATATGCGATATCTTAAAGAGGAAATACACCTAACAAATTTTCAAAAATTGGCGGCAAAAGGAATAATATTTAAAAATGCTTTTGCGCAAGTAAGAAATAATGTAAAACAAATTTTGTTATTGTTTAGTTTGGCTTTAAATTTATGTATAAGATGTCCTTTTGTTTATAGCAAGCATTGTGTGCACCGAGTAGAAATTCTTTCCTAACCGGTCGTCGACCAGACCAGTTACGCTTATATGACTTTTTTAGTTACTGGCGTGACACTGTAGGAAATTTCTCTACGATTCCTCAAATTTTCAAGGAACAGGAATACGACACATATTCTGTTGGCAAAATATTTCATCCTGGGAAAAGTTCAAACTTTACAGATGATTATCCTTATAGTTGGTCGAAACAACCTTTTCACCCTCCATCCGAAAAATACAAAAACAAAGCCGTTTGCAAAAATAAACATAGTGAAATTTTAGAAACAAATCTTATATGTCCAGTTCATGTGAAGCAACAACCGGATAATACCTTACCTGATTTGGAAACCCTAAAATACTCAATTGATATTATTAAAAACAGAAATCAAAGTAAACCCTTCATGTTAGCAGTCGGGTTCCACAAACCTCATATTCCTCTGAAGTATCCTCATAAATACATTAGTAAGTAAAAAAAGTGACAGGTTTTCAAATGCTATTAATATTTCAGTTTGGTAATAATTTCAGAAAGTGTACCACTGAGCACAGTAAAACCACCTAATATGGCAAATATTCCTAGAAATCTGCCACTAGTATCCTGGCATCCATGGATGGACGTCCGCGACAGAGAGGATATACAGAAACTTAACATTTCCTTTCCGCTTGGTACAATGCCACCTAAGTGGACCTTGAAGATTCGACAAAGTTATTATGCAGCCTCTTTATATATTGATGACCTACTTGGAGAGTTTATGAGTCATGTCAATCTAAGCAATACTATTGTAGTATTAACTAGTGATCATGGTGATAATAAAATAATTAAATTATATATACATACATACATACATGAAAATATTTAATGTTTCTAAATATTTATACTGATTTTAGGTTGGTCGTTAGGAGAAAACGGACTTTGGGCGAAGTACAGCAATTTTGATGCAGCCTTAAAAGTACCCCTGATATTTATAGTACCAGGATTAAAACCAAAAATTATTACCAACCCTGTCGAATTAATCGACATATTTCCAACTATAATACAATTAGGTTTAAATCTGTTAGTTCCAAAATGCAGTATTGAGAACAAATTAATGTTTTGTTCTGATGGAAAAAGCTTAGTCCCGTTAATGAAGAACCAATCTTATAAAGATATAGTAATGTATAATAAATTTGCAATATCTCAGTACCCACACCCACAAGAATACCCAACAGCAAATTCAGATAAACCAAAACTTAAAGATATAAAAATAATGGGTTACAGTATTCGAACAAAAAGATACAGATACACGGAATGGATATCATTTAATAATACACTTTTTACACGAAACTGGAATAAAATATATGGAATAGAACTCTATGACCATAAGTTTGATATGGAAGAATCATATAATTTATACCTAGTAAGGGATTATCAGCATGTTAGAAATAAGTTATCTATGGTGTTAAAGTCATTGGTTGACCCATTACTTTCTTTAAATAATTAATATTTAAGTATAACAATAATTGTAAAATAATTTGTGACCATTCTTAATAGGATAATGATATATATATGATTTTTATATTTTATAGTATGTCAAATAAATAAAAGTTAATAATACTTACATTATACAATGTACTACAAAAACATAACTTTATCATAATAAATAACATATATTTATTATTTTATGTTAGTAACTCTACACCTATCTTAAACTAATAATATTAAACCTATACAGTAAATGCAGAAGTCTTTGAAACATTGCTTTTATTTATAATTGCACACAAACTCTTAATACTACAAAGTATTAGAAATATGTCAGAAACAAATAATTAACATACAAAATAAAATTGTTTCCAAAAAACATATTTTAATACTAAATATAAATATTTTCTTTTCTAACCTTTACAATGATTAAATCTGCAAAGTTATACTACATAACTAAAAAAACTCTGTATTTGTAAACATATTAACCCTATTTAAAATTATACTAAACTCTTCTCTTCTTCTGGAATAACCTTTCTAGAATGTTCTTCCATCTCAATCTGTTTAAACCTAGCATACATAGCACTACTGGTCAGTACTATAGCATTAGAAGCCCACCACAAGGTGTTCTTAGACTCATTGTACCATTGTGTAGCTATCACTGTTTGGGCACAGGCCTTTGCTGTACCTGATATGTTGTGTGTTAGGGGAGATGTTACCTGTAATTTTTATAATAAAAGTATTTTATGGACATATATCTCACAGCTGGGCAAGCAACCAAGCCTTCCTTCCAAACAAAAGAGTTCAGAGTGTAACCAACTAAACTACCTAAATATTATTATTATTACCTATTGACATTATATTGAAGTATAAAATATTTTGACGGTTTTGCTTTGACAACTGGATTCAAACAAATGTAAGTATTATCATAGAATTATTTTTTTCATAACACTGAAAGAGGTGAACAAACTCATACTGTCAAATTCAAAATATGTATAATCCAGTTCTAACCATAACTTTTAAATTTTTTTATATGAAATGTTTTAGTATTTTATCATAGAATAAAAATAATACCTTTATTTGTAGTGAAGTAACATAGCCAATTGCAAAGCCACACAGACCACCAACAACCATTTGGGTCCAGAAATATGTACTGTAGAAGTTAGTGTAATTCCAGAGAACACTTAACTCTCCATTAATTACCATTAGAGGTATAAAAAGAATGATTGAATAGGCATTGTTGTAATATGAAAGTAACCAGACTTCTTGATTTACACTCGGCAATACAATTTTTGTGTAAATAGAATAGAGGGACAGCATTAGAGAACCAATAACTCCATATATTGTTCCAATCAAAGAAAATGATCCTGAAATTTACATTAATTTTATATCTTACATTAATTTTATTTTTATAAATTTACATTATTTTACAGATAAAATAACTACAGCAATTATGTCTTTACAACTTTGTTATCATGATAATAATAAAGCTTTTAAAATGTATTATCTATCACAGATTTTAGATTACCTAGTAGACTCTCTTGGTCAACACCCAGATAAAAGCCAGATATAATAAAACCACAACATAATATGCACCTAATTGATGTGGCTTGTCGTAATAAGATCCAGCTAAATATAACATTGAAAACCGTTGTCAGTGATCTTCCAACATAGTAAAATGGTACACCAACATATTTCAGACAAAGATTGTTGGTAGCAATCATGAGTGTAAACATTATTGAGAGTGGAATCACCTGAAAATATACTAGACTGTTAATATACAATTTATTGGTATTAATTTTCCATAAGTATTTTTTAATATCTCATCTCAGTCTAATTATTTACAGTTATTGGTTTTTATTTCCATCTTTTTACCTTTCCCGCAACCTCTGTGCTCCAAGGAGTTCCCTTTGGAAAATTAAAAATTCCAGGAATTCCTCCCGTTTTACTAAATGTAAAACATATTGTGAAGGATACTATACATTGGAACCAAGTGATAAATAGAGGTGCCTCCAGTGGCACAGACTGATTGCTTAAGAGACTTTTATTAACAAATACTGTTGCAATTGACACAATCCTGAAATAATATTTCATGGGTTTTAAAAATGTTGTCGAGTGTAAATGTGGCATTCAATATTTTATTTTAGGATAACAAAATAAGGGTAAAGGTTTTTAATCGTCTACAACTTATGAAGAATTAATAAAAATATTATAACTAATGTTACACTCACCAATAACAGGATACAACAATAAATATTGTAATGTATTTTGAACACAGTTCTGATTTACGGTCTTTCATTTTACCAGTTAGCCGTTTCACGGTTATGATTATTTGTAATCAAAGTATCTTGTATAAGCAATATAATAGATATAAATAAAAAGCAATTTATTTTCTTTTATATCAGATACCAACAACTTGAAGAGTACTTTTTTTTATATAAAAACACGTTAATACCTATTACAAAAATTGGTGTAAATTGTAAAATATGTATAAATTAATAAATAATGGACAAATTATTCAAATTACACCGTACCGGCTTAACACTATAGCAAGCAAAAAAGACACGGAGTTGATAAATTTCTTGATAAAATCAGACGTTTGGCAACTGTCAGAAATGTCAAATGATTGATCGGGGATCGGGTCAATCATATGACATTTCCATCATCAACGAGCATTTATTTGAACCTATTAAAAGTCGAAACACCAAAAATATTTTAAAATATACTTTTCATGAGTTCAAATATTACAATTATTATTTACAAGTAACATATGTATAGCTTTTTATATGCAAAGAAAGCAGTATTTTAAGTATATTTAATCTTATATTACACTGTTACAAACCAAGTATATTCGATTATATATGTCTTTAGCTACTATTAGATTTTCAATATTTTTGTAATAATATACATATTTCTAAATTTAAAATATAGTTGGTTTAAGATTATTAGATATACAAATATTTGTTGGTAGGTCCTCATGATAGTCCGGGAGCCAGCTACCAATTTTCGTCATGAATTTCCTCCCGAGTGAAAATTTGTAAACTGCAATAGAAAGTTGTGTTATGAAGCTTCGCGGTCGTCAGCTGCGGCTCTGGTGGTGGAGAAGGCAGTGGCAGCCTCCCACGCACGAAGAAAAAAAAAATTTTTTTAGTCATTTCCTCCCATTCTAAAATTTCTTGAATAATAGTTTATCAAATATCTTGAAGGAAAAATAAAGTCAGCTGACCATAACATGGTGGATTATACGTCAGCTGGCCACCTGAATATGAAAAAAAAAAAAAAAAAATTCAGTGATTTCCTCTCAACTAAAAATTTATCTGGTGATAGTTTATATGTTACTGTGAATGAAAATTAACATCAGCTGGCTGTATCTCAGTGGAAAGTTCGTCAGCTGGTTACTTGAAATGTGTAATGTAGCTGCATTTATCACCTACTGAATCTTATCAGCTGACGACTTTTCCCTTTACTTAGAGCTAGCTGATTTGTTTTATTATTTACAAGAGTATATTAACTATTCTCTTATAAATTTTCATCCAGGAGGAAATCACTTTTCTCAGGTTGTTTGGCAGTATATTTGATTTGATAATAAATATGCAGTTTAATAATGAAGGAAATATAGTTATAACTAAAGTTTAATTAATCAATAATTTATTGAAGCATAATTTTATAAATTAATGAAATTTTATTTTAATATAATGAATAAAAATACTAACAACGGTTATTCATTTTCGCTCTCGCTTTGGCTTGAGTCGCATCGACGCAGTTTTAGAATCATATAGAATGTAATTTAATTATAAAATAAATTAATTTTAAGTAAGTCTTATTTCCTTTTGCACCCTCTGCTGCGACCATATATAATTAATAATTAATTATTAATTAATTAATTAATTAATTAATTAGTTAATAATTAATTATTTGTAATTTATATTATTATTACTTTTGATAACAGCGCACATATACACTTAATGCTTAAGTAAAAATTATATATGGGTGTTTCTCTACTAACGGGAAAGTTTTGCATGAAATTTGTCCGGCTCACTTTTTGTTTTAAAATAGGGTTTTAAATATATAGAATGAAAGCTAATAACAAGCGATTTTCAAGTCTATAAAAGGCTGGAAGATTACTCTGCTGTTTTCAATTTTAGAAGTTTTCAATTTTAGAAGACTTTACATTGTCAGCGATTCATTCAACACAAAATTGAATCGTTATCATAGACTATATAATTTTGTTTTATTTTTTCAAATTAACCAGAGGATTGTGTTCAAATATTTAGGACAACATTCAGGCGGTAATTTCGAAAAATTATTATTACATTTACGTAGTGTTTGTTCAACATATATGATTTTCAGTATATTTAGTTTTAAAATGTACTTTAAATTTATTACACGCACATAAATATTATTTTTAAAAATTGGATTTAAAGTGAAGATTCTGGGATGGTTGGGATTAAAAGAAAAAAAGATATAAAACATTTACATGATCAACAGGTAGCCTCAAAGATACTGAAATGTACTATAGTTTTAGATATTTTCTTAAATAAAAAATATCCAAAACAATGTGCAAATTGCTTGGGACATCAATTTTCCCGTTAGTAGAGAAACACCCATATATATAATGTATATGCTTACTGTAGAAGTTCTCAATAGTGTAATTCCCTAGTTGGAATACATTACACTAAATTATACTTTTTCTTACAATGAATTGTTAAAAAATTATAATCGAAGTAGTAGAAAGAAATAACATTCTACCCATATATTTACGTTAATGTTGAAGGTGTCTCTTCTGATGTCGTTCTTATTTTCCGATATTTTTGCGGCAAAGCAGTATAACGTCGATAACACTCACTATGATACAACTGAAAATGGTTAAGTTGTGTAGGAAGCACATTATTTTGACCGGTTAGATTATTAACTTTTCGTATTGTTAATATAGATCTACACTTATTTTAATTATCTTCACTAAATAATTTGGAAGAACATTAGTTTTTTTTTACAAAAGGTACCACGTTAGACCTTTTTATTTTTAATTATCCGTTACTATAATAACACTATGTTTGACTGACCAACTTAAACATGGAATCTTTCACTTTCCATTCGAGTCACATTATAATTTCAACTTACCCTCTCGTTAGTGTGTTTTACTGTTTTATTAGTGTGTTTATAAAATCTGGAGAGGGTAATTTGAATCTACAATCTAGCTACAATATAAAAAGGGCTCATGTATTACTTTAATTTATATAAGAAAAAGAGATAAATAGAGAAAAGTGATTTCCTCCTGGATGAAAATTTATAAGAGAATAGTTAATATACTCTTGTAAATAATAAAACAAATCAGCTAGCTCTAAGTAAAGGGAAAAGTCGTCAGCTGATAAGATTCAGTAGGTGATAAATGCAGCTACATTACACATTTCAAGTAACCAGCTGACGAACTTTCCACTGAGATACAGCCAGCTGATGTTAATTTTCATTCACAGTAACATATAAACTATCACCAGATAAATTTTTAGTTGAGAGGAAATCACTGAATTTTTTTTATTTTTTTTCATATTCAGGTGGCCAGCTGACGTATAATCCACCATGTTATGGTCAGCTGACTTTATTTTCCCTTCAAGATATTTGATAAACTATTATTCAAGAAATTTTAGAATGGGAGGAAATGACTAAAAAAATTTTTTTTTTCTTCGTGCGTGGGAGGCTGCCACTGCCTTCTCCACCACCGGAGTCGCAGCTGACGATCGCGAAGCTTCATAACACAACTTCCTATTGCATTTTACAAATTTTTACTCGGGAGGAAATTGGTCATGAAAATCTGTTACTGGCTCCCGGACTATGAAGCTAATGGTGTAATAAGAAAATCAATATTGTTGATAATGAGGACATAGGTGTAATAAAATCAACAAATAAATAAAGGAAATAATATAATTAAATATAACATAAAACAAAAAAAAACTTGAAAATGGTTTTAGGTCCTTATAAACTAGTAACATTGAATTTGTAACTGTCATAAGTCACCTAGCCGAAAGGAACGCTGACGTCAGTGACTAGATTTCTTGAATATTTATTAGACCAAATCATCAGAGGTGAACGTAGATTTGTAAACCTTTATGTTAGTATATCTCACTGCGCTTAATTGAGTGTCATTTTATTGTGTACAAATATGTCCTCTCAATCTGAGTCAAAACCATTGGAATCAGAAACTCCTACGAAAAATTATAGTATTCTAAATGAAATTATATACAGTCCGGTAAATTTATTATTAACTGTGGTGATTGTTGTGTTGGTGTATAAAATTATTAAAAGTAAATTCGGAAAAGTATGCGAAGAACCATCGGCGCCGGAACTTCCTAAAATTCGTAAGGACATGACAGTTTCTGAACTTCGAAAGTATGACGGTAGCCAAGAAGATGGTAGAGTATTAGTAGCGGTAAACGGGTATATATTTGATGCGACGCGAGGACGCCGTTTCTACGGACCCGGTGAGGAGTGCATCTGTTTATTAATAGACATACTTTTATGACTCAGTGACTGTGTATTCATGGCATTTATACGCATTAATTACATTAACATTTCGGCATTCAAGTCGCGCCATTTACAAATGATAATCAGATGTGCTTTGCATTGTACACCTTATCATCTCTTTGTATTTGTCCACTTTTGATATCATATAACCCCCTTATGTAATAAAATTTTCTTTTATTTATTTAACTATACGAGTAAGTTTAGGAATAACTAAACAATTGGTATAATAGTAGATAAAGTAAAAAATATATAATAAAATTTTAATTGTATCAATATTTTTAATATACTCAGGCGGTCCATATGCAGCTTTTGGGGGCAAAGATGCGTCCCGAGGTCTAGCTACATTCTCAGTTATGTCATCAGAAAAAGAATATGATGATCTTAGTGATCTGAACTCAATGGAAATGGAATCTGTTAAGGAATGGGAGGCACAATTCCGAGGTAAATAATGTTATACAACTGTTATGAAGATAAAATTGTTTCATACGTAATACCCATGAAGTAATTATGTTATAATACTATTAAAATGTGGAAATGTATGCACTTTATAACTTTTATCTGTGATCATCAATCAAATGTTATCTGTACTGCAATTCACACATTTATGTGTAATGCTATGAGATTAAGACATGCAATCTTAAAAACATTCAAGGCTTCATTCAGAAAATATATTTACTTAAGTAAATCAAGATGTGATGTCTTGCTTTTCAAATTATAAGTTTATGACAAAATTCAACATTCAATTATGTTTAAATACAGTTAAATGTTTTATGTTGATAGTAAATCTCTTGGATATATTTCTACTTGATTACTTTCCATTTCTGAGATAAAATCTTGTTACACACATGTTCTTAAAGATACTTTAAATTCTAGTCATATGTTCTCTTTGGTACTCTTTCAATATATTCTATTTGTGCTCATTTAACAGAATAATTTAACATTTAACTGTATTTCAAAACAATTAACACAATAGTATATTGTAATTACTTTAAATTGAATTTCCTAGTCCTCATAATAAGGTAAACAAATACCACTATGTTTATAGTTAAGATATATAAAAAAATACATTTTCCTTTTGAAGTAGATTATACTTTATAGGGAAAAAGGAAATTTTGTACTTAACTGAAATATTTATAAATTATTTATAGATTGAAAAGCCCGAAACTTAAAAATATTATGTTGGTTAATATTTGTCAAATTTGTCTTGTATATGGATTTAATAAAGCAAATAGTTTTTTCTCTACTTAATACTATTTTATACAAAACACTTTTAAAACTTTAAGAATTATAAAATATTTGTTGTAAATTATATAGTTAAATGACTAATATGTAAAGGATACTTATATATCATTTTAAGTTTGTATTTAATTTGCATTACTTATGTTATGGGAAATGTGCATTTCCCTTTTAAATGCTAAAAAAAGCTAATTATTTTGACACAAATGTACAAATAGACAAAGAACCAAGTGCCGTCAGTGAATATAATACATTATTTATACATGGTTTATGAACGGAACATAAAGTGAAGGACAATTAGATTGAAATTATCACCTCCAATTAAATTTGATTATTGTATCCCAGTATGGCGTATCTACTGGCCTTGCCACTTAGATCCTTTTACTGTATGTGTCATTGTATTATGATTTAAATATTTCGTTTTTAGAAGTTTATTTGATATTTTCAATGCTTGAATTAATTGGCATGCTGACAGAAAGCATTGTGCCTGATTTGTTTATGCTTTATAATACATTTTAGTTAATAGGTTGTAAAGTTACTCAAGAGGTATTGGTTCAAAATCAGCAGAATCGGTTGAGATAATATTGACTTCCTTTACTTAATTTTTTAACGATGTTCTTTTTACAATTACAGAAAAATACGACCTTGTAGGCAAGCTATTGAAACCTGGAGAGGAACCAACGAACTACTCCGACGAGGAGCCAGAGGACACTGACACTTCAAGCAGCCCCGAAGATAAGAAGGCACAATAAATTATTGTCGAGCGACGACGCTGGTTGCGCTACCAGACTCACTGATATCGTGGAATACAAGATCACTTATTTTTGATACCTTTCGATATTTTTCTTTGGTTGTCACAAAAACATGAAATGTCTTGGTTAAGAATGTTTTAATAGGCCATCGATTCTATGTAAACTTTTGAATGGATATTGAAGTTAAAATATTTGCAACAACTTAACAACTTTGTACTTTAATTGCTATTACTTATCTGGCCGTTTGAAAATGTCAAAAATATTTTGCAACCAAAGAATACAATACCAGCTTAAGTGATCTTAAAGGTTATTAACTGTATAAGTACAGTAGCGTAAGTCTTCTTCACAAGTTCCGTCCTGCTTAGATACAAACGGTAATTCAAAAATTTTAGTCAAACCGATGCAGTTAAATTATGAATGTCAAATAATAATGCATAAAATTATTTAAAAAAAATCGTCCTCAAAAAATATATATCAATTAGAAATGCGCCGAATATTTGGTAAGTATTCGGCATATTTTTCGGTATTTGGATTCGGCCGAATTATTCGGTTTAGATGCCGAAAAAATTCGGTTCGAGTATTTCTATTTTCTTGGCTACACTAATTAAAACTAAAAGACAAAACTAAGATTTATATCGTATTGTAAGTCAAGGAAATCGTTTAAATGCTGAATAAAGTTTAATAATATAAAGCAATTAAGCTTCTAATCAACATTTATTTCGGAAACATCAAGTCAACTTATTTATCTTATTATTCCTAATCTATGATTAGTATTTAATATAGTCAACATTTATTTTAAACCTTAATTCAGCATTTGTTCTTAAAGCTGAAAAAAAAATTTCACAAATCATCATATTTATTCAGCTGCACGGAACGTACATGTTAGAACTTGTTTATGATAAACAGACAATGAAATGGTAAACCGAATATTCGATTCGGTAAAGGTGAAACCATTATTCGGCGCATCTCTAATATAAATATGCCTGTAACCTGGGTCAATTTCATAAGTCACATTTGACATCTGTCAGTTTTAGTGTCATAAGGAAGTAACCTAATTAAAAACATTGATCTCTCAATCGATACGGACTACAAAAATGAAGTTCTATTGAAAAACATTAATAAAGTTTTATAATTATCATTTTCTATGGTTACTTAAGAAAACGAAGTAAAACTGTGGTGTTTCTTTCTTATTTTCAGTGTCTTTAGAAAAAATTTAATCTACACTCAAAATAATTACGTATAATTTAACTTACTGCAGATTAATGTTTTGATTGTTTGGGTAACATCTCTATTGACTAGTTTTTAAAAAGAATAATGGTTTACCGTTGTGACTAGCGGTGTTGGTATTCTATAACAAAATTTGTTTATTATGTGAAGAATAGTTTATTAATCAAGTTAAATTATTTTTGAGTATGCATAATTATTAAAAAGAACGATAAGCAATCGTGGAGTTTTAACTTTTAAGGAGTGCCAAATGTGATCTATTAAAATGACCAAAGTCTAATAAAAAAATAAAGGCTTCGGAGGTTATGGTTATTCTACGCACACATTTTAATATTATATCATATAGAGTGAACTTAAAATTTATATATATTAAAAATTTGTGCCGAATATTATTTATTAAATTTTCACGAATTCATATTTAAATAAAATTATTATTACGGATGTAACTCGTATAATTGTATATTATACGCAAGTTAAATCCGTCAGAAATAGATGCTTTTAGCGTAGAATGTTATAGAACGATCTATTAAATAAAGTTAATATAAATTAGAAAAACAAAAATGAAATAATAATCTGTAAATCATCTTTTTCATACCATTAAATAATGTTGAGTTCTATTAAACAATAATCCAACTTAACTTAAAGAATATATATAGTTTTGTGATTATTTTAGAAACATTAATGATAGTTAAACATAGAAAAAACCGCAATGAAAATAGAATAGGTATCGTATGCGAGTATTTTATAAATTTTTGGGTTGCCGATGATCAGAGCAGGGCTTCTTTTTCTTCAGTGCGATTACACATAGCGTCCGAAAAAAATACTACAATTGGTATATTTCGTCTTCCCTGTGACGCTGTCAATGACATTAAGTCTAACAGCATAAACAATAAAAAGTATGGTTCACAATATAGGTTTTAGAATCTTTTAAATTATTCATGCGTTTTATGTGAAGAACTCTTGATATGTATTAGCTTTCGGTCTTCATAATTATTATAAGATGTTTCTCTGCAACATTGAACAATGTTCTAGAATTTTTCTAACACTTCGACGTAAAGCGAAATAATTTGATTTAATAATAACAAAATGTTATTGGAACCAAGTGCAAGTATTCTGCTCCTACTAGGTATATGTTGTTGAGTTCTCAGTCAATGTAGTTTCTTGCTTCACATCGGACGCTGTGCGTAATCGGTTGTAGTACTGAAGATTCATGTACAAATAAATGTATATGTGATACAAATATCCAGTGAATATATATTTCTTAGAAAAATATTTTTACACTGAAAATATAACTTAAATGTGTAGAAATTATTGTGAATAATGTAACATTATGTTATATTTATAAAATGAATGTGCTTTATTAATACGAATAAGAAAATAAAAATCATTAAAAGATTTAACATAAAAATATGAATACTATATTATAATGCACCTTAACCTACTGAAATACACAAGGTGAGGTCATTTAATAAAAGTCACATCGCAAAAGAAAAGCCTGAAAAGGCAGAAGTTCCAAGCGTATTACTTAAATTATTTGTACTTTAATTTTAATAAAATACCATTCGAAAAACAATTAAATTTACCAAATCGGTTGATCAATTGTCATCAACCGGTAAGATTATTAAATATATATTTTCTCGACATGTTAAAAATGATTCGGGATTGTGCCCAACTAGTGTCGAACCTGTGCTACTCTCATTGGGTAAGAAACTACCAAGAATTGGAACCTGTCAGGCAAATTTCCCGGGTAATTTATGTGAATACAGCCGGTAAATATATATTTAATCATGGTTTACAAAAGATTCGTTTCAAAAGTAACTGGTTAGACTTAAGCATCGCTCTTTTAACTAATGGTCTAAGAGATGTTGAGGACTTATTTTTAATTTATATTACGAGGCCTCATTACTAATAATTTGCAAAAATTGCAATTGTGTTGCAAAGTTTGGAATAATTTTAATACAGATTTGTAAAATGAAAGACTGATGGCTAGTAAGGTTGATAATGATAATAATTTTTTGGACAAAATATTCAATTGCACATTCCTTTCGTTACGGCCACGAAAATATTTTGTTGATGTTTTGCATTTATCGTTGTGTTTGTAATGTTCCATCATTTTATAATTCGTTGTTGGAATCTAATGATTTTATTAATTGACGAATGAACTCGAACAACCTGACCTTAGGTACTTAATATATTATAAAATTTATAAGGAAATGTGCATAATAAAATATATCCATCATTGTTAAATATTAAGTTTTTAATCAAGTCTGTGTGTGATTTTTATATTATTTTATACTTTTGGTTTTTATAATTTGTAAACGTTTTATTGTTTTAACTACTTTCTAATCTATGATATAAAATGGTCGTTTATTTCTAAAATTATATCTTTTTCATCAATTATCCGTTGTACAAACAGACACAGTGTTTATTGTTTTATTGGTTTGTACGATAAGTAGCGAGTTCACGGGGTTATGGAAATTAACGATTGTTATGATATGTAACTACGCTTTGGCTACGTTATAAGCTACGTTCTAAGTTGGGGAAACTCTCTTAATATATGTTTTTAACATTGAAAACTTGTTTTATTAAGCGACTACTATGTCCTTAAAATAAAAAAATACATTCTCCATACATATGCATGTATCATTTGTTAAATTGAAATTGTGTGAAGTAGATTGAAGTGGTATTTTCATTCATTCAATCGTTCTACCATTCATTCGTGTGTACGTATGTTTCTTTTTTAAGTTAAGCACTAGTTCTTTAACTTATCTGGAGTCGTGCATACAAATAGAATTCGTAATTCTATGATTTGTTGGAGTGCTCGAAGGTAGTAGTCATATTACCTACTTAGGAAAAACAAGATGCATATTATGCAATAATGTAGTCTATTATGCTACAAATTATATAAGTATATTCTTTATTTTACTATTGCATAAATATGTAGGTTCTGTGATCTGCATGCATTTATGTTGTTAAATTCATTTATGACAATATTTTTATATTTGAAAATATTTTTTTGACAATGATATGAATTTTCCCATCTTATAAATTGTTCATTTTCCTTGTTTGTGTATGTTGTTTTCCTATTACTCCAAGACCTTTTTTCCAAATTTGATAAAAAGTATGTCGATAGAATAGATATGTGATTGCGCGAATGATACGATATCAATAAACCTGATATTAATCATATTCATAATATTAAAGTATGTTTTAGAACACCAAATCTAGCAATATTTAGGAGTACTAATAAAGAAATGGATTTTTAACTTAATAGGGTTTTTAAGTACATTTAATGCAAGCGAAGCCGCAAGTCAAACTAGTTTAAAATATAATATTTCTTTTTTTCATTATAATAATATTTAGTTTCTTAATATGTTTTATGTTCAACCTCAGGGTTATGTCGCTACGATTGACCATTTAAATTTTAAATATAAGTTTTTAAGTATATACAAATTGCATAATATTTTTATGTTTGCAACAACTCGTTCTTATGGTAGGTAGTTATTTTTTCAGGCTAATGCTTCCAACCGTATAATAATAATAAAGCAGTTTATGGCCATACAGATATTTAAACATATACATAGCAATAATTGTGTGTGACATCTGTGACGCACGACTGGAATTTACGCGTTAAGTACGATTGTCAAAACAGACGCAAAAAAAGCTTATCTATTTTTTTTTTTTTGTCTGTCTATGCTGTTAGCCCTGTTGGCTATTACAGCGTCACCGGGGGTAAAGCTTATCTAACTGTTACAAGAGACCTTATGAACGTTTGTTAGATATCCGGCAATATTATCTACACCCCTTTCTGCCATAAGTTATTCCAAAATACTTGCATTTCACTTTTAGCAAAATATAATGATAAAGATTATAACTTCACAATAACAATAATAATATGAAATTATTGATATTTATATGAGATCCAATCGTGCGTTGGAGCTGTGTGCTGATACACAATATTTTTTCTCATACCGGGCGCCTTGTATCGCCAAAATCGATTCTTAGGAAGTAAACTCCAAAAAGCTAGAACATATTATACATAGCCGTTTAAGACAATGGAAACTAGCTCAGTTATTTGTTTACCAGGGTCCCCAATGATAAGACCCCGACATTATTATGGCTAATTATACTATTAAGATATATTAATGTAAATTGTACCTAATTAACAAGCTACATATTTAATTGAAAATAACAAATCTTATTGTTGTTTATTGATAACGTTATAAGTTTCGTAACTCTCGAAAGATAAGATAAGGTACCTACTTTAAGTGTAACTTGTTTTAGATATCAACGAATGTCATTATGAATGTCAAATTTTAAGCGGTACCTTTAACCTTCACCGATATTTTTGTCTGCTTTACAAACTGGTTAATTTTGGTCGACAAAAACAATACAAAAGATAAATTGTGGGCTGTTATTATTTTTAGATTGCCGTAAACCTTTGATAATGTTATTGTTAAGTTAAACATGATGTACCAACTACTATAGCAGTTATGTACCGTGGGAGTATATAACATTTTTAACCCCCGTCTAAATAGAGGGGTGTTATAAGTTTGACCTATAGATCTGTGGATCTGTCTGTGGCAAATTTGCGGCCAAACGCGTGGACGGATTTGAATGCGGTTTTTTTCACTCGAAAGCTATGCTCGTCGAAATGGTACTTATCCATGTTTGATTGAAATAGAAATAGTCATCTCCAAGCAGTAAAGGATTTAGGTTTGAGGACGCCCTAGGCCCGAGACGATATGGCGCCCTTTATCTTTTGTAACAGTATATATGTATATATATATTTCAAATTTTTATTTCAAATTTTAGGACGTGCCTGATTAATTATTTTAACAAAGAAATTGTACCCTCAAAATGGTACTATGTTTCGATAGTAAGAGCGCAATAAAATAAACTTTAAAATTTGGTCTTGCATTTTACAGAAAACCCAATCGATTTTAAATTTTAGTCATCTTAAAAATTTTGGCGCCCCTCAAAATTTGCCGCCCTAGGCCCGGGCCTCACGGGCCTAGGCCTAAATCCGCTACTGTCTCCAAGACATTGACGTTTTATTCGTGCGGGGGAACCTCTCCCCCGCACGAATAAATTATGCAATAATTAGCTATTGCCAGCGGCTGCGGCCGCTGGAAAAAATGGCGATGTGAAGGCCAAAAGGTTTTTACACTTACTTATGTAAAGTACTTTATTAGGGATAGCTGTTGCCCGTGACTGCGTCCACGTAGACTCTAAAAATATATTTATATGGCTTACAATCATAGTCATAAAGAATCACGGGCAACAGCTAGTGATAATATAAATCCCTTCATCATAGTTTTTTTAGTGATTGTAAATAATTTTAACTGTAAATGTTTATATTTGTTAACATTCGTATATATGAAACCTACCTATCTTCCTACCCATATGAAAAAATCTTGAATCATGTTACTTAATACATTTATAATTTATTACATTGTCGAAACTTTCATGTGGAACCTTATTTTATTAAATATATATATATATATCTTATATTAAATATAACCTTTTTACATCATAATGTAGGATTATAAATCTTTATTTAAGGGGACTTGGTCAATTTGACGATGTCGCCTCGTAATTTTTTTACATATAACTTAAATCGCTATAATATACTAATCACAACCAAAAAATTACTATTGAATAGTGTTACTTGCGTGTTATAATTTGTTGCAACACTATCAACGTACGTACAACGGTCCCCCGACGCAACTACTTCAATAAGTACATAATAATATTATTTTTTAATTCTTTTCAGAGGTCTTTTTGTATCGGGTTTTATTTAATTTTTAATTAAATTTTTTAATTCTTTTTGGTTGCTTATTACACTTGTTTTTAGTCTAAATTAAAATATCACATTTTATTAATTAGCTGAATTAGTAACCAGATCTATTATTTAAAATTACATAAAAGTACATAGTGTGTTGACTTTAGTTTGATATCACAGTTATATAATCGTGTAAAATAACTATTATACAAAATAGATAATGTAACTATATAAAAGACGAGATCAGGAAAAAAGTTGAAATGTCTTCAACTGGTAGGTAGGTTAAAGTGGTATACCCGTATCTTTGATAATTATTAATTCGATTAATTTTGTTTCAGTCGTTAATCCATATTATTTTTTATTTGATTTTGGTCCTAGCTGTTGAATTATTTTCTAGTTTAACTATCATATTGGCATAATATAATTTTACAATTTAGCATGACCAACGATTTTATTATCAATTATTTAAGTAAGCATATCTATGAGTAATACATATTTTTAAAGTACTTAATACCTAATAATCAACTAGGTATCATGATTCGGCAAGCGTGACGCCTCGCACGACGTTTAAAAATAATTAATAATTATCATAATTATACCATTCTGTGACATTAACGTGGTCTTTGAAATATGAATGTGATTTTTGGCAAATTAATAACTTTTAGAGTATGTTAGCAAAAAATTGTATTTCTGATAAGAACCAGACTCTTAAACTGGTTTCTTTATCTGAAATAAAAACACAAACTTTATAAGAACTTTTAATAAAAAATATATAAAATGTTATGATAATTACTTATATTGAAATTATTCAATATCATGCGCCAGTAATATTTTTATACCATATGTATAGGATTTAAAATTAATTTCAACGTTTCAGTCCAACAATTGTAAGTATAGAATTAAATGCCGGAAAACACTATTAGATAGGATTTAATTCCAGAAAATATAAGATTAATAAAAGGTATAATTATAGGTCTAACAAATACCAGCATCTAATATATTACAAATACAAACCCTGTGTATAATTGAATTTCCAGTAAAAAGAATAATACCCATATCTGTAGACGTTAAATCTGTAAAGGATTATCTATAGATGTTTATCAATAGATGTTTATCTATAAACGTTTATCTGTAAATATTTATCTATAGATGTCTATCGGCGCCATTCAAATCAAATGAAGTTTAGATAAATACACAGATTAGTCAACATCATTTTAATATCATACATAAAAATAAATAATATTTAACATTCATATATAGATTATTTATTATTAATATTGCCCTCATATTTATTTAATCGAATAAAAAAAATCCCTTTTTATTACACGATACATTATTTACACTTAAACGCTAATATGTGTAAAAGATTTTCATGTAGATAAAATGTTTAATTTGATATTTTATCATCGTTATGTAAGCCTCTCCTAACCAAACAAATAAGTGTACAGTCCAGTCATTATCAGTCCCAGTACTATAGGAAACTGCCAGGAACTAAGGAAACTACTGTCTCCTTTTACCGTCGCAGTGTTATCCCAGCTAATCTTCCGTTTCCTCACTTGAACTTTTTCTTCGTCAACTATTTCTCCAATCAAATACTTCTGCATTAGTTCTCTGGCATCTGAACTATGTCCTACGTCGTTGAAATCCTCGCTCGCATCCTTTCCCGCGACGCCTAATAGTACCTCGTGTCCTCCAGGGTGATCATCTAAGAACTTAGTTACATCGTACACTTGATTACTTATTATAAACACTGCGTCTGTTTTAGAATTACGATGGTGTATTTCTTTACGCGTGAAACGTTTAATATTAGACATATTCGCTTAGTATCTTCAAAACTATCACAATCGAACAAATGCGTTGTGCGACCAAACGATTACTAAAGTCAGACTCAACTCTCAAGAGGCCGTGAAAGGGCGACTGACGACTGACGTGTAACTCATTCAATGATAAAATACAAATTGAATGATTTAAATGAATCGGTCTCATCGTTCTTTTTAAACACAAACCTGTTATCTAGGTAGGTATATGATTGTACGATGTACACTTACTTGTAAGTTGTATGTTATGCATCATTGCAGTACGATACATAATGGATATACCTACTTAATATTTAAAACTTTCTTTGTTGCCAAACTATTGCATTAAAATTAAATGAATGAATAATTATATTTAACCTCCAAAATATATTATTTTTAATTAACCAATAAGTTTATTTTTTTCTAAAAAAGATTTCCAGTTTATGAATAAACAGTTGATGCCTCGTCTAAGCAATCTCTATGCCTCGACAACAAAACCTAACAATCAACATAAACAAATTATAAAATTCCTAGTTTTAATTATCGTGTGGTCGTTACTCAGTTTAGTTTTATTGTCTAATCTAATCTAATACACCATGTCTAATTTTCATTTTAATATTTATGGTCAGCAATACCTTTTAGCAGCAATACCTGTGGCAATGAGAGATTAAAATGTGCCTTGAGAGCATATAAAGGTATTTTGAGATAAATATATTGAATCTCATAATGAGGAATGAGTTTTTGGTGTACTAACAAATAGATGGACTTAGATCAAACCTAGTCTTTCTATAAGCTGTATAATCTTTTATGTATATCCCGTTATACTAAGCTTTATATTGATTTAGTCTTCAAGTAAAACTTTACTACACGATATTGAAACCCTTGTCAAAAACTTTAATAAACAATTTATCGTCGTGATGATGAAGATATACGTAAGTAAGTTTTAATATACGTTTAGTCTTTTGTATTGAGGACGCTTAAGGCCCAAGGTAATGTTGCAAAGGTTTAGAAATTAAAGTGATGTGTAATCATAGACTTATAAAACAGCAAACAACTCTACAAGAACTTCTACTTCTTTAAAAATGTTCAGTTATGAAGACAAAAACTTTAATTGGAAAAGGTAATATCTTTAGTATCAAATGAACTAAATCGAAGTAGTGAAGGTTTTTAATCTCTACAAAACTTTATCAGAAAAGTAATAATAATAACACTGGACAAATTACAGACATTGATCTAACCCCTAAGTGTGTGTGCAAAAATCGATAGTTTAATGTGTGCATGTGCAAAAATTTCAATATCAATATGATTTTGACCATCAACACTCTAAAAAATATACTTTTTTTCACTACAATAAACTGCAAACAATTTAGAGTGTATTAATAAAATACATACTTTTTTTCACTACAATAAACTGCAAACAATTTAGAGTGTATTAATAAAATACATACTTTTTTTCACTACAATAAACTGCAAACAATTTAGAGTGTATTAATAAAATACATACTTTTTTTCACTGCAATAAACTGCAAACAATTTAGAGTGTATTAATAAAATACATACTTTTTTTCACTACAATAAACTGCAAACAATTTAGAGTGTATTAATAAAATACATACTTTTTTTCAATACAATAAACTGCAAACAATTTAGAGTGTATTAATAAAATACATACTTTTTTTCACTGCAATAAACTGCAAACAATTTAGAGTGTATTAATAAAATACATACTTTTTTTCACTGCAATAAACTGCAAACAATTTAGAGTGTATTAATAAAATACATACTTTTTTCACTGCAATAAACTGCAAACAATTTAGAGTGTAAGTACTCCAAAAGTTTTTAGAGCGTATTAGGTATTTATATTTCTGCTTGAGAACAGTATTCATTAGGTTTTCTGCGTAATTATTAGTAGGTACTATAAAAAAATGAACTTTACTACAATCAGAAGTATAGTTTCTAGTTTTCAAGAAGATTTTCTATCTAGAACTTTGTTTTTTTTATTTTTTTTTATTTTTCTCGGTAATTATACATGTAAATTATTATTTTTTTCTCTACAATAAACTACAAACGATTTGGAGTGTATTTTAAAAGTTTTTAGAGCACTATTATTTGTATTTTTGGTTGAGAACAGCTTTAATTATTAGCGTTAATTATTAGTAGTACTACAAAAAAATAAACTTTACTACAATCTTAGTATCGTTTGTAGTTTTCGAAAAGGTTTTTTGGCTTTTTAAAACTTATTTTTTTTTATTTTTCTCGGAAATTATACATATAAATTTTTTTTTTTTACTAAAATAAACTACAAACGATTTAAAGTGTACTTCAAAAGTTTTTAGTGCAGTATTATTTATATTTCTGGTTGAGAACAGTGTTTATTAGGTTTGCCGCGTAATTATTATTAGGTACTACCTACAAAAAAATCAACTTTACTACAATCATTTGTATCGTTTGTAGTTAAATATGAGCGAAAAAAAGTAAGGATTTTTTTAAGGCGGGGTCCAGCGTGATCGAGTTGAAATACAGACATCTATGCTCGTCACATACATGCCTGTTCCTGTCGGGAATCGAACCCGATCCCCATTGTGTCGCTGTCGTTAAGCGTCTGCGCTAACCACTAGACCAACGGGGCGGTAAAATAGCCTTGTAGTATTCTTTTGAAAGAGGAAAAGTAAAGAAAAAGTTCGAAAAAAGGAAGCAAAAAGAAAGTATATCTCTATCTCTTTATACCTAAATATTCTAAAAGTATATTACAGATGACCGATGTGTAAACCTAAACACGTTCCAACAATATTGCGATTACTTTTGTAATAGGTACAGAACAATCTATTTTTTGGGAATACGAATTTAAAATTAAATTGTACATTATTAAGTAATTGCTAGATACATACTAATTGATATGTAAATAAGACATTTTAAGATAAGGATTTAAATGGCGCATTCACGAATAAATGTCAAGAACATTTATTCGTAAATGCGTTAATTTTATATTCCTCTACTGAATATTTTAATGAGCAGTTTCAGCTTTAGCTATCGCATTTGTTATATGATGTAGAAGTTGAAAGATGGTATTGCGTTCTTTACGAGGTCGCTAAATTACGATGTTATACGCGGACATCGGTAATTTAAATTTGGCCTTGAACACCAAATACGAATGTCGCCAGGGTAAACGTGTTCCATCTACTCCAGGGAGGATGGATAAGCGATTTGTAGATGCTCTTCGTATGTAATTTATAGTTAAGTATTTTTATAAATGTTTGTCAATTCGAATAATTGCTAATAAGAATGCAACGATGGAAGTGTGTGACAAGTTGGACAGTTTAACTTCCGTGAAATTAATACTATGCTAACGATTGAGCTAATAATTATCGAACTCACTAAATACCTAATTGTAATATTACCTAGGTGAGAAATAAATGTAATTTTTATTTATCGCCAGGTCCCGATAGGATCACTAACAAAGTGATGAAGCTTCTTCCGCCTCCTTTAATTTACCTATTGGTTACCATTTTTAACGCTCTACTGGCCGGTTGCTCGTTTCCGGCCCAGTGGAAAGAGGCCATAGTGATAGGGTTCCATAAGCCGGCCAAACCTCGGGGCGGCGGTTTCTTTCTTGCTGAGGGAGAGACCGTCTGCGGCGATTAGGGTCTGGACCTCTTTCTACCAAGTACTGTATAGAAGGGTGCTTGGTGGGGAGAGGGTCCGGAACGTTACCTGGACTGATCGTTGCCGAGTGCAACGCCACGGTTGCGCTTGGCGATGGTTGGTCTGGGCGTGGTGGGTCCCCGACTTATGCCTTCTCTTACCGGCCTCGGCTGTCCACCGTGGCTGGCGGTAAAGGCCTGTCGGGTTCGTGGGTGGGACCTCCTTGTGGATTTCCTGCGTTTTTTTTTCCTGTGCGTTCCATCCATGAGGATTCCTGACGTTAAAAAAAAAAAAAAAAAAAAAGACCAACAGCTAAAAAAGAACATCTGAAGAAGGGGATATTGTAGCTAGCAAAAACAAAATCGGAATCAGATTATTACTTTTATTAATTAACCCAACAGAACAAAGTTAAATGAAATGACGATACCTAATGATTGTCAAATTAAAGCTATTATGTATAGGGCAGGTACCTATTACCTAGTAAATGATATTTCATTCGCACAAACAATATAAGTACCTATTTTTACAAAAAATATTTCAAACTAGCTGTGCCTACGATTTCGTACGCATAGATTTCGATTTCAATAAAACGTACCCGTTCAAAGATTCGTCAAACTCCGGCAAGTAAGTATTTTACCGCAATGGTACGAAAAAAGAGATTATTAACTTCTTTATTTGTTAACCGATCTAAATAGAAAAAAACACTAAATGTAAACTTCATCTAAACCGGTTAATCCGTTTCTGAGATTAGCGTTCACAAACATTTACCTACATACATACAAACATACAGCCAAATTAAAAAAAAAACTTGTGTGGTTTTATGAAACCACCGTAAAAGTGAAACTTTTTTTCACATTATAGACATTTAACTAAAAATTTTCGGAATAATATTCCATTAAGGGTATAAAAATTGCTTCATCAATCTTAATTTTATACTTAGAAAATGGGAATGATAATGGGAAATGATAAAAGTAGACTAGGTCTCCAACTAATATTTTTATTGAACTCTGTGTCTTAGAGTACGACATACATAATACTTAACAATTATTTAGATGATATACACATATTAAAACACTGAAAACAATATTTTATAATCGTTGAGTCATTTTGATCCGTTTTTCAATTATTTTCAATCATTCTATTATCAATTCCATCTTCATCATGAATTTTACAGTTTATAAATGTAACCAATATTTTATGGTAACTAAAATACGTGAACAGTGACTTACATTCGATTTTTTCAATGTATCTAGTAAAAACCGCATCGATAGATCGATTTCACTTTATCCCTACTCCGCGGCCGACCGTCACGCGACATGCAACACACAGACGAAAAAGTTTGAGACGATGTAATAAAAGTTTCACTTTAAAAAACGATGTTTTGGGTTCTCTCTTCCAGAAATGTATTTTTATAGATATAATAAAACTGATCACTGTCTGTGTGTATGTACATAGAAAATATTTTCAAAAATTCATAATTATATAAACGTCACCCCTTAATTTATATAATGTTTTATAATATGTATTTCTAAAACACTTTAAATACATACATCTTTTGATAGAGTGAACAGTGTAGGTATAATGAAAGCTAAAAATTAAATGTTACTCAGAGTGACGCTTAATTTTTATTAACCCCCGACTAAAAAGAGGGGTGTTATAAGTTTGACCTGTCGATCTGTGTATCTGTGTATCTGTCTGTGGCAAATTTCCGGCCAAACGCGTGGACGGATTTGAATGCGGTTTTTTTTAATCGAAAGCTATGTACGTTGAGATGGTTCCTATCTATGTTTGATTGAAATAAAAATAGCCGTCTTCAAGACATTGACGTTTTATTCGTGCGGGGGAGAGGCTCTTTTACAATAATTAGCTGTTTGCGGCCAAACGTGTGGACGGTTTTGAATGCAGTTTTGTTTAATCGAAAGCTATGCACGTCGAGATGTTTTTTATTCATGTTTGATTGAAATAAAAATAGCCGTCTCCAAGATATTGACGTTTTATTCGTGCGGGGGAGAGGTTCTTATGCAATAATAAGATGTTTGCGGCCAAACGCGTAAACGGATTTGAATGCGGTTTTGTTTAATCGAAAGCTGTGCACGTTGAGATGTTTCTTATCCATTTTTGATTGAAATAAAAATAGTCGTCTCCAAGATATTGACGTTTTATTCGTGCGGGGGAGAGGTTCTTATGCAATAATAAGATGTTTGCGGCCAAACGCGTGGACGGATTTGAATGCGGTTTTGTTTAATCGAAAGCTGTGCACGTTGAGATATTTCTTATCCATTTTTGATTGAAATAAAAATAGTCGTCTTCAAGATATTGACGTTTTATTCGTGCGGGGGAGAGGTTCTTATGCAATAATAAGATGTTTGCGGCCAAACGCGTAAACGGATTTGAATGCGGTTTTGTTTAATCGAAAGCTGCGCATGCCGAGATGTTTCTTATCCATGTTTAATTGAAATAAAAATAGCCGTCTCCAAGATATTGACGTTTTATTCGTGCGGGGGAGAGGTTCCTATGCAATAATTATACGCGCTATGTAGAAAAAAAACCTAGTTATGAAGGCCAAAAGGTTTTTACACTTACTTATTCAGGTAAAGTACATTATTAGGGATAGCTGTTGCCCGTGACTGCGTCCACGTAGACTGTAAAAATATATTTATATGGCTTATGATCGTAGTCATAAAGAATCACGGGCAACAGATAGTGATAATATAAATCCCTTCATCATAGTGTTATAATTGATTGTAAATCATTTTAACTCTAAATGTTTATATTTATTAATATTCTTATATATGAAACCTACCTATCTACCTACCCATACGAAAAAGTCTTGAATCATGTTACTTAATACATTTATAATTTATTACATTGTCGAAACTTTCACGTGGATCCTTATTTTATTAAATATAATATATATTTCTCGTATTAAATATAACCTATGTAGGTACATCATAATATACGATTCTAATGTTAAAAGACTTTTTTAAAAATTGGTCCCGTATCTTTCTGAGCCTATTCAATTCAATTCAAACAAACAAACAAATCTTTTCTACTGAAACAATTGAAAATTTTGTGTGTCTGTAGGTCATTTAGTACAATTCAGAAACTAGTAACATAACTTTAAAAAGCAGAAAAAAAATTAAATTAAAAATTTAAAAAACTCCCGATACAAAAATACCTCTAAAAAGAATAAAAACAATATTATTATGTACTTATTGAATTCGTTGCGTCGGGGGACCGTTAAAAAAAAGAAGAAATTAAAATGCAACTAAGTTAACAAGGCAAATAAATAAATTACGATATCGAATCGTATAGTCTAAGCCCTAAGGCCTCAATATATTATTTTTATTTATACGAACATTTCGTGGACGGCCAGATCTTTCTCTGTCACAAATAGAGGCAGTCTCATAGTACCTATTAATAGTCCGGTACACAAACATTTGACTAATACCAAATGTATGAAGAGTTTAAAAATTGCATTTGGCTCCTTACCTACTTTGTATAAAGCAATCACAGCGATTCTGTTCTCTTTATCACCCCCAGAGGCGTAGTGAGGGGGGGCAAGGGGTGTCATCATGCCCTGGGCGCTAACCACTAAGGTGCGCCAAAAAGTCCGAAAAACAAAAAATAGCTGGATATTTTTTTATTTTTATTATAATTATTTCTTTAAAATATATTTAAATCTGTTAGCAGTGTAATACAATAAATGTTAATTCGTAAATAAAAAGGAAATAGAACAGGCCAAGTGCTGGTAGTCGGTTTCGCACACGAATGGTTCCGTACCATTATTTATAAAAACATCAAAAAGATAACGTAAGATGTGGTATGGGAAACTCCCTTAAATGTTTATTTTAGTTTAATAATTTATGAATAAATTTAATATACAACTTTATATTCTGTGAATATTTCAAGCGCCTACATGTTGCGGTTATTAAAAGGGAGCTTAAAATCATGTTTGTTGTAGGGGAGCCCCACTATATAATTTTTTTTAATGAGTATGTAACTAAATATTTTGTGAATATTTCAAGCATCTTAAGCCATCATTAATAAAAAGCAAAAATGTAGTTTGTTGTATGGGAAGAACCTTAAAGTATTTATTTTATTTTTAGAACATTTTTGATATAAGGGTCGCAAAGAAAGTCTCTAGAAAATAAAAATCTGAGCAAATTAGTAAGATCAACATCGAAAGCAAATCTTAAAGCAAGTGTCAAAAGTATAGGCAAAGAGACCGTTTTTTAAATTTAAAAATATATTTTTTACCAGTAGTTGGTTTTTAAAACTTTTCAATTAACCCTTGTAGTTCGGTCAAATTAGACCAAAAAATTAGGGTGAGATTACATAAATTCGCAACAAGCTGAATTTTGGTACAATTGTTCAAAACACGATTATAAACAATAGCTGAAAGTTCCCCATCATTCCCGTGTGTGGAAAATTTTTTATTCAAGGTCAAATGTCAAAAAAATGAGTTTTTCGCGATTTTCAGAAAAACGGTAAGTTTTATCAGAAAAATACCTCAGACTAAAATTGTAGATCATTAAATTATCTATAAAAAATATATCAATACTTTTTTTCTCACGAGACACCGTTTCGGAGATATCGCAGTGTAAAAAGTTGTAACAGTTGCAATTGTCATAACATGCATGAGTACGTCACGTATATTCATCCCTAGAGTTTAGTTTAGTTGAATGTGCTGAAGTTTTTCAAAACTGTAATTCAACTCAACATGAGATCATCACAAGTGGCATTCGCTTTCTTCTTTCGATGTACGGGGCTCCTAAAAAAACTACATGCTTAGATAAACATCGGTATGCATGTTTCGTCAAAAACACCAAAAGCAAAAAACAGGTACAGTTAGCTTGTCTTCCTCCAACAACGTCGGCTGCTCATCAACATATTCTTCGAGTATATTACCAAGTTCAGGTGTGGCTTGGTTGTCAGAAAGACCCAACAGACTGGGGTTGGAAGTTTGTAAATAATGAATTGGAACCAGTTCCAACTTTGCTTCCACCTGCGCCGGATAAATTGCTAAACGCAATTTTTTGCAACTGCAAAAAGGGATGCAGCGCTAAATGTGGTTGCAAAAAAGTGGGTCTATTCTGTTCTATGGCGTGTACAAGTTGCCAAGGCAAGTCGTGCTCTAATGTTGAATCACCAACAATTGATGATACATTCGACGTCAACGAGCCGACTTGCGATATATCGTTATTGGCTGAATTTACTTGCACCCAAGACGAGGATGAACCAGAAGAAAATGAACAAGGAGAAAATCTAGAAGAAGAAGAACAAGGAGAAAATCGAGAAGAATTCGAAAATTACGACTCTGACTAATAAATGTCTGTACTTTTTTTTTATCAACATCGCTTTTTTTCTGGCTAATATCAATTATTTACGATAGTTTCAATTAAACTGGATAATTACTGACTTGTGGAGTAGGCCTACTGGGGAAACCACGATAAAAAAAACGCGCTAAGTACACTACCTCATAGGTGGCGTGGAAACGTGTGCATTTTATGACAATTGCAACTGTTACAACTTTTTACACTGCGATATCTCCGAAACGGTGTCTCGTAAGAAAAAAAGTATTGATATACTTTTTATAGATAATTTAATGATCTACAATTTTAGTCTAAGGTATTTTTCTGATAAAACTTACCGTTTTGCTGAAAATCGCGAAAAACTCATTTTTTTGACATTTGACCTTGAATAAAAAATTTTGCACACACGGGAATGATGGGGAACTTTCAGCTATTGTTTATAATCGTGTTTTGAACAATTGTACAAAAATTCAGCTTGTTGCGAATTTATGTAGCCCCGAATGTCTAATTTGACCGGACTATTGCATAGCGGCAACAGATAAACATCATCTATATAAATATCATGATGAGATACAGCCTGTAGACAGACAGACGGGACTGTTACAGACGGACTGTTAGAGACAACGAGGTCTTAGTAATAAGTTTTCGTTTTTACCCTTTGGGTACAAGATCCTAAAATACGGAAAACGAATAGTCTAACTCAAACGGTAATACTATATTCCTAATTAAAATGGCACGTGTTTTCTACTGGCAGGCCTGACTCGAACTGCGTCTGTCAGCACTTCCTTATGGCATCTACGCTTTGTGGTTACATAAATAATCTCCTTTCTTAATTTATCTGATAAAATATTATGTTATAATAAATATTTGTAGTTTACAAAGTACAAACATAATTTCTTGTAGTTTACGCTTATTATTTACTGCTGGATTTAGGCCTCCGCTAGGGTACGCCATAGGATCCGATCTTCAGTCTTTACCATCCAATCAACGCCAGGTACCCTCTTCAAGTAACGTTTTTCTTCATGCACAGACCTCTCCATAGTTCTCTGGGTGACAAGCAGTCGATGGGCCAGCTGCATCGGCAGGTTCCATGTCTAAGCTTCATCTTTAAACATTCTCACAAATATGTGACGCAATTTTCTAAATGCTTCCTAGCTGAGATGCACTCTTCTGATGATTTCGCCATCAAAGTTGTCATCAAAACTGCAACTTTTGCCCTAAGTTAACGTACTCTTAAAAAAAGTTGTCCACTTCGAGGGTTACACCTTCGACAGAAATGGGTTGGGGGATTATGTGTTTATTGAACATGAACTTGGTCTTGTCCAATTTGCCGCCCTCGAAATCCTCGTCGACATTTGCCGGAAATTCCGGTGCAGCGAATCTGTTTTGCAATTCCATCTGGAACGCATCTTCTCCGGCTTGAGGCAAAGTTGGACGAAGAACAGGTCTCATTACCTATGCGATTCCGCTCAAGTTTAAAATTGATATTTTGGAGTTTTTTCTAGTAATAACCAATTCCAGTAACCTGTTGATTACTAATACATCTCTAAATATGTGAATTCAATCTCGTTTTTATACAATTCATATAGTCAGGGAAAAAGCAAAAACACGGCAAATACAAGTAAAAAATCGTCTATTTTTAATATACTTGGTGTGGCCATAAATACTCAAAAATTTTACATTTGAATTTGGAATCTGTCATTTTTATACGATTGTTCATTGTGTTTTCTCATTTTGGCGTCAATACATTGTACAATATTTTGCGATTTTAAAATGGAGTGGGGTGATAAAGAGAACAGAATCGCTGTGATTGCATTACATAAAGTAGGTATGGAGACAAATGCATTTTTTAAAATTCGCCATACACTTAGTATTAGTCAAATGTTTGTGTACCGGGCTATTAATAGGTACAATGAGATTTCCTCTGTTTGTGGCAGAGAAAGATCTGGGCATCCACGTAATGTCCGCAAGAAAAAGGTCAAAGGTCAATTCAGTAAGAGAAAGAATTTGAAGGAATCGATCCAAAAGTAAAAGATTTTATCTCGGGAAATGAAGATAGCATGTCGATCCCAGAACCATTTCGCGTATTTCAAGTGATGACTGAGGATTTGCATTTAAGAGACGTAATGGTCATTTATTAACTGATAAATTAAAGATGAATATGGTGGTAAAATCGAAACAACTACTGAAGGGAAAGGGAGGTCACAGAAAATTTTGTTTACGGATGAGAACTTTTTTACAATTGAGCAACACTTTCACAAACAAAATGATCGTATTTATGCTCAAAGCTCTAAGGAAGCTTCCCAATTAGTCGACAGAAAGCAACGTGGGCATTATCCGACTTCAGTGATGGTTTGGTGGAGTGCTAGCTTTGAAGAAGTGACTGAGCTATATTTTTGTGAAAAAGGTATCAAAACATCGTCACAAGTGTATCAAGATGCCATTCTTGAGGAGTTAGTTAAGCCCCTCAATAACACCATGTTCAATAACCAACTATGGTCCTTCCAACAAAACTCAGTGCGGATCATAAACCTCGGTCCACGCAGTCTTGGTGGAAGCGAATGTCTCGGACTTCCTCAGAAGTGAAGACTGGCCGTCGTCTAGATCGATCGATCGTCGATCGATCTTAATCCGCTAGATTATGATTTATGATCAGTTGTAGAGAGTACAGCTTGCTCTAAACACCATGATAATTCGGATTCCCTAAAACAATCCATACGATTGGTAGTGAAGAATTTCCCCATGGAAAGAGAACGTGCTTGTATTGATAACTGGCCTCAACGTTTCAAGGACTGTATTGCAGCCAATGGAAACCACTTCGAATAAGCTTTTTATATTTTTGATTGTTTTATATTTGTGTATTAAACTAACACACTGTAAGTCTGTGAAAGTAATAAATGTTATTTAAAATTAAAAAAATATATTTTTTCTTTGTTACAACACTTTTGTGCAATACTAGGTAGATACTTCTTAAGAACACAACAAATACAGAGTTTTATCGTTCTGGAGGAACCTATGACTTTATCTGTTTATTTATTAAGTTGTGAGTATATTTTACATTTATTTGTTTTAAAAATGGGGGGCGCTTATAACGGTATTGTGCCCCGGGCACGGTATAAGCTTCACGCCTCTGATCACCCCACTCCATTTTAATATTGCAAAATATTGTACAATGTATTGGTGTCAATATGAGAAAACACAATTAACAATCGTATAAAAATGAGATTCCAAATTCAAACGTAATATTTTTTTATTTTTAATTGTAAAAGTATTTATGACCAGACTAAGTATGTATGTATGTGTGCAAGTACGTATGTATGTATGTGTGCAAGTACGTATGTATGTATGTGTGCAAGTACGTATGTATGTATGTGTGCAAGTACGTATGTATGTATGTGTGCAAGTACGTATGTATGTATGTGTGCAAGTACGTATGTATGTATGTGTGCAAGTATGTATGTATGTGTGCAAGTATGTATGTATGTGTGCAAGTATGTATGTATGTGTGCAAGTATGTATGTATGTGTGCAAGTATGTATGTATGTGTGCAAGTATGTATGTATGTGTGCAAGTATGTATGTATGTGTGCAAGTATGTATGTATGTGTGCAAGTATGTATGTATGTGTGCAAGTATGTATGTATGTGTGCAAGTATGTATGTATGTGTGCAAGTATGTATGTATGTGTGCAAGTATGTATGTATGTGTGCAAGTATGTATGTATGTGTGCAAGTATGTATGTATGTGTGCAAGTATGTATGTATGTGTGCAAGTATGTATGTATGTGTGCAAGTATGTATGTATGTGTGCAAGTATGTATGTATGTGTGCAAGTATGTATGTATGTGTGCAAGTATGTATGTATGTGTGCAAGTATGTATGTATGTGTGCAAGTATGTATGTATGTGTGCAAGTATGTATGTATGTGTGCAAGTATGTATGTATGTGTGCAAGAATGTATGTATGTGTGCAAGTATGTATGTTATATAGTTACGGTTAATGAACACGTACTATGTATGTAATTAGTTTTTCTATAAATATACAGTTTTAGCTTTGATACTAAGTATATGATCTAATCTTTATAATATATAGATATATGTATACTTTCATGCCGAAACGGTTGAACTGATAATGATGAAATTCTTCCCACACGTTGGCAGAGATACAGGAAAGGACATGCTTCTCTAATCCCAATTTTATTGTCATTATAACCAAAATCAATTCAGATGTTTTTCAATGCAAATTACAGAAAAATCCTTATTCACTGAGGAAAAGCATTTTATATGCTAAATTAAATAATTAACTAACAACAATGAACGATATCAAGTTTGGTTAAAATCCATTCAGTGGTATTATAGTATTGTAATTATTGGGTGTTTTCTTTTGAAAATTAGTAAATGTGAGAATACAGCCTAAGACAACTTAGCTGAAAATAACGTTATTGACAATGGTAGTAATTATAGCAAAACATTGCTCAATTTCATCAGCTTTTAAATCAATCAACAACTTTGTTAATTAAATAAAAATAATCCCTGAGTTTTGTAAATAATCAAACCTACTATTTAAGTTTTAACAGTGAGACAAAAATGTCACAAACTCAAACTAATTTCTAGACAAAACATGGTGGGTTCAAAAGTATGGACAATATAATGGCAAGTGTAGAGCGAATAGGACAAATAGCACTCATATAGCTGTATCTGTCCGAGTCATAAGTTTCTTATTATGTATTGATGTAGTAGTTCAAAAGTAATACATGTTGTTGTTAATACATTTGTAATTATAGCACCATTTTAACGCCGCAATAGCGAAGCTTATCTTCCGTTTATATTTAAAAATTAAGAATGGTGTCGGTAGACAGAAATAAATGTGTTGCTGTATATTTATTACCCATACCTTAAAAACACCTCCCTACTACGATCGACTACCATAGTTAAATAAAATAAAAATGACAGTTCGGGTTCTTTATTAATCTTACAGGATTCGAACAAAAACAACAATTTATAATCATCACATAATTATATTATAAAATGATTTAATTACAATAAACAGAATAAGTATCATATGTACCTACACTACGAACAACTTACATTACGCAAAAGCGGACAGGATGTACTCTTCTCATATTTACATTTTGTACATTGAGCGCTCGATTCGTTCATCATAATACTAATACGTCCTTCGCGTCGCTAACGAAATCGTCGACAATAAATAGTGCGGGGAAGGGAGTCGAGCGGCGGGCGGCGGCCGCGATATCTTATATGTTACAGGGCGACCGCGCGCGGGCCTATGTACACTACAACTGCTCCACGAACTTGGTGAGTTGGTCCTGCGCCGTCATGGGCGGCAGCTGCTCGTCCAGCGGCGCCAGCGGGGCAGGTGGCGCCGGCGACTGCCGCATCAGCAGCAGCTCCGAAGGCGTGGGCGGCCGCGGCGACGGGGTGGCGGGCGGCGAGCGCTGCAGCAGGCCGCTCACCGCGCCCACGCCGCCGCCGGGGAAGTAGCGGGTGGCGAGGCGGGGCGCCCCGGCGCCGCCGGCGTAGGCGCCGCGCATGCCCATCATGCCTCCCACCGCGCCCACGCCGCCCACCGCGCCGCCGGGCACGCCCTGCTTGAACCAACCGGGAGTGCCCCCGGCGATGCCGCCTACGCCGCCGATGCCGACGCCGGACACGCCGCCGACGCCTCCCACTCCTCCGACTCCCGAGACTCCACCGACCTAAATAATTAAATCGGTTAATGTGTTTTTAAATCGGCGATGTCACATAATTTATAAGATTCATACTAATTTTATGCGCTAGAACTGTATCCTTGAGTAGTTTATTTCGCCTTTAAGAGCATACTGACCTGCGTCTGCTGGGGAAGCATATGCTGCATCTGTTGCAACCTCTGCTGCTGCTGCGGTTGCATCATGTGCTGCGGCTGCGGAACGACGCCACCGAGAGACACGTTCACGTTGCCGGCGCCGCCGACGCCGACGTTGCCTACACCTACATTTCCTACGGGACCGACCACACCGCTGCCGGGCTGCTGTTGGTTTTGCGCATTCTATGAAAGGAATTATCGATTAATTCAGGTTTCATACCGTTCGATACGGTCGAACCTCGCCGTCTCCCTCTCTGCTCACCTGCGCCCGCTGCTTGATGAAGGCGGCCATGAGTGGTGGGTTGGACTTGAGTATTTGCAGAATCTCCTGCTGTTGATTGTGGCTGGTGGGAGACCTTAGCGTGGCCATGAGTTGCGCCAGCGCCTTTTGATGCATCGGCTGCGCACTCTGCTGAGGTGCACCCGCTCGTTGCTGTAGTAAACAAATGGTAGAATGACAATTACATTAGTTCAAATAATCGTCCGGGTTGTCTAAAAACAATACTTAAAAATTGTTAAACAAATTCTGTTATAAACCGACCTGTATGTTGGGTGGCGCGTGCTGCGGGTGCTGCGCGTGTTGCGGGTGCTGCGGGTGGTGCGGGTGCTGCGGGTGGGGCGCGTGATGCGGCAGTCGGTGGTGCTGGTGCGCGGCGTGGTGCAGCGGCGGCGGCGCTCTGTAACGCGTGCCCCACTCCGCGCCGCGTACGGCCGCACCGCCGACGCCCACGCCCACGACGCCGCCAACCACGCCTACGCCTCCCACGCCTCCGGGCGGTCCCATCGCCGCTTGTTTTCCGTACGATGGCGCCTGTTGTCGGGCCGCTTCTTCTTGAACCTGATTATTACGAGTGGTCTCAGTTGATTAGTTTTAAAAGATGCCCACTATTGTTTCAGAATTATTCACCGAATTTTTCACCTTGTATTTCATGTAGTACAGCTTCTTAAAATAAAAATGGGCAATACTCAACGTTTCCTTGGACTTACACATCTTCATTTACCGATTTCATTTGACTACTACCTATTTTCTTTTATAACTCATCACTTGGCATTGAGGCATATCGTAAGATATTCCTTTGTATTATAATTCCAGTTTTAACCATAAATAATTTGATGTGTTCGACTTAAAATCTAAAGACTATGAAAAAACGAATATTTTTTTTACTGTACATATACAGATCGGAAGTAAAAAACGAGATGTTTCTAGTTCTATTAATAAGATATCTCAATAGTTAGTTTGGTCGGTATTATGTAATGGCTCATGGAAGAGTAATATTCTATAAACAGATACGGTCACATGGTTGGATATCACAATAAATAACTGTGAGCGAACCTGCTGCAGCGCCTTCTGCACGTTGTGAGGGAGCGCGGCGGGCTTGGCTGGCGGCGGCGAGCCCAGCGCGGGCTGCGGCGGCGGGCTGGGCGCGCCGGTCGCTCCCCCGCGGGTGTTCATGGCCGCCATGCGTCTCCGCAGGAGCTGCTGTTGTTGCACGCGCTGCTGCACCTGCTGCTGCTTCAATTTCTGCTTGATGCTGCTGCAGAACGGCACCGAGCACTTGGTCTCCGTGCAATGCTTGGCGTGGTAGCAGCACAGGGCGATAAGCTGCTTGCAAATGGGACAGTCGCCCTTGGTTTTCCGCTTACAGATCTTCGTGTGCTGGACGACGCGTTTCATCTTCTGGCACGACGGCAGTCGACAGTTCGCATCGCGACACTGACACGCGTGCACCAGGGACTGGATGCACCGTTGGATGGATAGTTTTCGAGCCTCCTGGGGGTTGGCCTGCTTCATGTCGCCCGGAGAGGATCCAACGTCCAGGTCGAGACCGAGTTTTTCCATCTTGTGAGGATGACCCTCCTTGTCATAGCAGGGTACGCAGAGGTCGAAGTCGTCGCACACGGTGCAGTGGTAGCGCGTCTCCACGTGCGACTTGCAGGTGTTGCAGGTGTATACGAACTTGTCGGTGCCCTGGTTGTGGAGCTCGTACAGCATGCACAGCGTGGAGAACCTGGCGCGCCGCATGGAGGAGAACTCGTAATGGCGGTCGCGCGCCATTGTTAAGAACGCATCCCTTCCGTCCATGAGGTCGCAGTTCAAGAGGGGGTCCGGGTCTCCGATAGGCTGGAATTAAAAAAAAATATAGAATTTGTATAGGCTAGTTCGCGAAGTCTATAACCATTTTTATAGTTAAATAGATATAATGATATAGATGTTCTTACTGCTAAACTAGCGGCGGACTGTGCGGAATGTAGCCTAATAACGAAGAACACTTCTTTGTGTTTCTCCATGGTGGCAAATATCTTTGCACTGAGATCACTGCCCTGTTGTTGATCGCTTTGTTTCTTGCTGTTTTTTCTTTGGGCTGCTTTAGACTTATTAGATTTTTTTGCCTTCTTCTGACCCTTCTTTTTACCATCTGGACCTTGTTCGTTCTCCTCAGAAGACTGGAATATCTAAAAGCATGTTAGAGATTTTCTCTCACCGTGCATAAGTTGTATGATGTTTATGATATTTTTTAATAATGAAATGGTTGGTGAGTGACACACAGTTATATATGACAATAAACTATCAAATACAAAAAACTCCAATTAAAAGCGTTTAATAATTGTTAAAAATAAAAAGTGACTGACCACTGCCTCGGCGGCTTCAGCCTGTTTTCTCTTCTCCTCTTCTTCCTGGTCTAATTCCTTAATGGATTCTTCTAACACATTCGGCCAAAAATCGCCTTCAAAATAAGGTAATTCAGCTGCAGACGAGATACTATCCTCCATTGCTTGTTTTAGAATATCTTTGTAATCTAAAATTATCCTCTCTATAATACCCTTGTCTAACATTTTCTTATACCACTCCTGTAATCTCTTAGGCTTAGGTATCTTTTGTTCGGGCGGATGGCAGTGAAATATGTAGTCGTCGCCCTCGGAGGGCGGACATGCCCAAATGTGGGCCATCGTATAACCCAATTGCTTAGCATAATCCAAATATCCTAATAAAATTTCGTGATAAACTGCAGTCCTATATTGCTTCGTTTGGAAGAAATGTACTGAATCTAGATATGCTATATATACCCGCCTCGTATTAGGCGATGGACTCTCACTACCGTACTCCTGTAACAAAATGGTTGATTAAAAACGAGAGTTCATCATTTGGCAAAAGAGTATATATCATTATTTATTATTGTATATTCCTTTACAATTATAAAATCATAATATGTACCTGCACGTGCATTCCGAAGAAACAAATATCAGTGCCGTCAACTTCTTCAAATGCAAATAGCGCTTTAGCCCGATACGGGAATTCGGCGCACAGCTCACGTGACTCCACGAACCGTGATCTCATGCCTGGTTTTACTTCCACCATCTGTTTATTGATATATAAAGTTTTAGCCTATGTTTTATTTAAAGTAAAATATTTGTTCAATTAATTTTAGATACCTTATCAGACGATGCGACGACCCTGATATGCACTTCACCAGCGCCGGCCTCTTTCTTCTTAAGAAAATTATTAACTCTCGTCTCAATATAAATTCCCAGCTTCGAAGTAGGCAGTTTCTTAGCACTAAATTTGTTCTCTTTCCGCTTGGCAGCTTTTTTCTTCAAACAGTTATCACAGCAAAAGCCTTGAGGCCATATTTGGTCATGATGCAGCACACATATTTGATGCTGCTTCCTGCCGCAGTCCAAGCATATAACAAAGGGTTCTTGTTCCAAATGGTCATTCTTCATCTCCTTAAATTGATCTTTCTTTATCGCTCTGGAAAATCATTATTATCATATTACATGAAAAACCATTATCATCACACTGAAAGTAGCAAAAAACTGAATTACTTAATTACCAAAGAACTGAATAATTGTTCTGTCCCTCAGTAAACAATAAAAAAATATATCCTTCATTAACGTAGCCCTTTCAATTTAGTTTTTAAAACATCACGAAAGACCCCAATGCCCATGTCGAGTAGAACATAAATAATATAATGTAAGTAACTCACGTCTGCGACTGCAGCGGGTCGTCGCCGAGCGTCACAGTGTCGCCCTGGATGTCGTGGAAGCACTTGGTGCAGAATGTGTATCTATCGGACACAACCCCATACGCTTTTAGACTATCAGTCCGAAGTGCGGGCAAGGACGTGCGGAGCGAAAACAAATTAGTAAGCGATGAGTACATGGGATTAGTACAGTGGATAGAATATGTTATTGCACAGGTATTACAATCTAAGTCTTAGAAGTGGCGCTTATTCTTTGTGGAAGTAAATTTATCATTTTTTATGCATAAAGGCCACTCCTAAGTCGGTCTGAACGATACTAGTGCGACGAGATCTAAGGAGTCGTTTAGGGTAAATGAGCTATGAAACTACTACATGTCCAGGATACAAATATGACATGGTCCTGGCTCAAGCTGAACATTTAGCGTTTTACTATGATAACCCGGATAGTTAAGTGAGAATTCACATTATGGTTAAAGGATAATGCAGATAGTAGAAACATTAAAATTGCGATTTTCATACAATTTCATAATTTCATTCCTCCACTTTTACTAAAAATAAAAAAATAATAATTTATTTTATTCTAATATGTTACATACATGTATTATATTTTGGCGTATTTTTTTTTAAGACAATAAAAATTTGATATATATTATTTTGGTATATAAAAGTGGAAACCAAATGAAAAATTATGAAATATATATTTAAACTGAAAAATATATAACTAACACATTCAAGAGTGAAGAATGGTTAGAAATGTTGGTAAATAAACATTAAATAATCATATTTTTCTATTATATTTGAATGATATACCTATTGCTACCCCATAAATCTATTATTGAATATAGCCCTCAACTAAATGCTTAAGGTATCATATTAGAATAATACTCGGATAAAGAATTAAATCCAATTATGCATTGAGAATCACACGAATTGTATGCTTACTATTAAACTGTAAAATTTACTCTGTATATTTAAGTAAAGCTTACTGACCTGTTTTGATAACTGAAATATTTAGCATCGCGAGGTATAGTACACAGCTGCTTGCCATAACAGCATAACACTTGAGGGTTAAATGTATATTTGCGCCCACAACAATAGCCCAAACTCTGCATTACTGGGTCTATTTCAACTTCAAATACTTCTGATAACTAAAAAAAAAATAAAAATATTCATTGAGTAAAATTATCTACTATTTCGAATGTACACGCCTGTGCATGTGCATTTCTAGGTCGTCTCTACTCACCTTCGTGCAGTATCGATAGACTCGCGAGTTCTTGCGGTTGTAGAGCCACGCGTTCTCGAACATGAGCCAGACGTCATCCACGTATTCCCAGGGGTCCTTGTACTCCCCGCGGTCCAGCTTCATCTTGATTGTGGACAGGTCGATCGGGCGCTTGACGATCTCGAAGTAGTCCGGGATGCCGAGCACCTGCGCGTCCACGGGCTGCCGGAAGGGCACCGACTCGGGGTCCAGGCGAAACAACTTCTCCAGCGTGGGCATGAGCGCGTGTCTAAGCTCCTCCGGCTTGAAAGCGAACGCCTTCTTGGCGCCGGAGGGGTCGGGCGGCGCCGGCGTGCCGGGCGGCTCCTCCTTGATCTCCCGCTTCACCTCCTGTTTGACGAAGGGGTCGGGGCGCTCGGGTCTCTCGGGGCGCTCGTCACCGTCTCCGGGCGTCTCGTCACGAATTCCCTTGCCGCCGCAGTCGTCGTCGGGCTCGTCCTTGATGCGCACATCGTCCTCGCGCTTGATCTCGGGCGGGCTGTCGTCGTTGAGCGCCGACTGCAGCGCCGCCATCTGTGAGGAGGCGGGCGCGGCGGCGGAGGGCGGGCGGGAGGCGGGGCGCACGTCCGGCGCGGGACTGGCGTGCGCCAGGGGTGTGGCCGGCGTGGCGGCTCCGGCGGCAGGCGAGGGAGCACCCGCCTCGTTGCGGAAGGCGCCGGCGTGGCTCATGAAGGGGCTGGCGCCAGGCCCCGCGCCGCGAAGGGGGTCGGGCGCTCCGGGCCCGGGGGACGCCAGCGCCGACGGGCCATTACTGTGCACGGCGTACTGCGGCGCGGGTGACGGCATCGGCTGTCCGAACGGGGACATACCGGGGTTACCTACACTACCAATTCCGCCCACGCTCCCTCCGTTCGGCGTTTGCGGCATCTAACGAAATCGGTTTCGGTTGAAGGTATACACATATATATTTAAAAAAAATGTTTCTTTTTTTAGTTTAAGAAAACTTATTTATATGAACCATAAATTATTCTACTAAAGATCATACTAAAATCTCAACACTAAATTCATACCTGATTCGGACTAGGTCCGGGAGGTCCGACGAGATTAGATTGATAGGTCATACGGTTGACGGGCGGCATGGCGAGTGGCATGCCGGGTGAGGGTATTCGCATCGCGGGCAGTCCCTGCGTGGGCAAGTTGGGCCGTCCCACGCCCACCCCCGGCACGCTCGCCCGCACACCCATCACTCCACCCGGCAACACACCGGGCTGCTGCTGAAGTTGATTCTGCTGCTGTTGCTGAGCTTGTTGCTGAGCTTGCAACTGCTGTTCCTTTCTCTTTTGTCGTTTTTCTTCGAGTTCTTTTTGTATTTTGTATATTTTCTCGGCAAGTAAATGATAGTATTCCGACCGAGTGCTTGCCATTTCGTACATGTCACCTTCCACCTTTCTAGCATATGCGACTAGGTTATGCATTCGTTTGTCTGCCATGGCTGTCGGGTCCGGCGTTGGAAAAATAGCTTGAACCCTGTAAAAATAACAGTTTCGACTAATATTTCAAAGTTTGAGCATCTACTGTAAAATTATCGGAAATAAAACATACAGTTTATGAACAAGGTGGTTTCTGAGATCGGGTGTTATAGACTGGTGCCATTCTTTCGTGCCAGTATGAGGATTGGCCGTTACCGTTGCACCGGGTAATTGAAGAGTTCCGGTACCCATCTGATAAAAACAAAAATGTAATCAGTATTAGTATTTTATTTCATATTAATAAGTAACAAAAACAACAATTCAGTAAGTAAAAAAAATAACAATCGCGACTTACTAGCTGCTGCTGCTGTTGAGACTGCTGCTGCATATCGGGCTGGGACTGGTGAGAGAACAGCTGCTGCATGTTCTGCTGGGGCAGCACGTCAGTGAGGGCGGGCGGGCGAGGCGCGGGCAGGCGGGACAGCGGCGCACGCGGGAAGCCGCCCACCATGCCCGCTACGGATGTGGGGCATGCAATGCCTAAAGCCTCGTAAGCGCGCTTCATGTCTGCACCCGTGCTGCCCACGCTGCCCACGCCCACCGACCCCACCGATCCCACCGAACCCACTCCTCCCACCGAGTTGCTCGTCGGCACCGACGGTGCTGACACGCCGCCTATATCAATTTCATCAAAATAATTATCACCGCATTTGGCATGTTTAACATTATTGCAACCACGTTACCCTGAACGAGCATTACAATTACATGACACATAAAATGTTATTGATTAAAGTACATAATATGATACACATATGAAAATATCTCCTACCATTGTTTTTTATTTCTTCTAGTATTATGTAAAAAAAAAGCAATACTGTCACAGCACCCAAATATGCTAAATTTTTATATTTCAATAAATGTTGTGATGAGAGACAAGTAAACTCTTTTTACCAGTGTCTAAGAACTACTTAAAAAAATATTTTTTCACGTAATTCTGATTTGATTTTCTTACTCAGGTCTTCATTTACAGGCGAAGACTCGTTGAAACTTACCGGTAAGCTGGTTAACGGCGGGCAGGGAATTAGGAGCAGGAGCAGACGCTACATTGACACTGACTGCACCCACGCCCACTCCGGCGCCCGGAGGACCCACCACGCCGACGCTGCCGACTCCACCCACCCCGCCCACACCTCCACCGGGGCCCACTCCCGTCGTAGAGTGTGCCGCGGCTGAATAAGTACTCTTATATATCGCCAAAATAAAAATTCAACAGCAGAATGCCGTTTGTACTAGAAAGTCTCTAACAATTTTTATTAATAGTAAACCTTTTGAGCCCAAGAAATAACAGAATATTGGTGATTCAAAAATAACAGTTAGTTTGTTAGTCAGTGTTGAATAAATGCATACAAATGTACAAAATTCAGACTCACCATTCATAGTATTGGTTCTAGTCCGATCTGCTTGTTTGAGAGGTAAACAGACCGGACAGTCATTCTTATTACAATGTTTCCAATGATTGATGATTTGTCTCGAAGATGAACAATGAGGTACTCCACAATTCTTGCCCGCCTAAAACACAAGCAACATTAAAAAGTTTCGACGAAGGACTATCATTACTTCTACTAAATTGTTTATCAATCAAATAACGCTGACCTGACACGACATCATGTGATTGAGCACTCCCTTCATAGTCTTACAGTGCGGCAGCGTGCACTGCCACGTCTCGCCATTGGACTGTGACTCGCGGCGCTGGCACTTGTGCGCGTGTAGCAGCAGGACGAGCTGCTGTTGGATCAGTTTACGCTTCTCGGGGTCCGCGATGGAGCCCGTGTTAGGTTGGGCCGGCGTCGTGGACTGCGTCGCCGCTTGAGGCTGCGACTGTGAAACATATCGCTCTATAAGGATTTTGTATATTAAATTGGATTTATAATTTTGTTATAATATTAATATTTGCATAATACTAATAAAAAATAATATTTGTTGAATTCAATTATTTGTTAATTTTCACCTGTCCTCCTGCTGGCGCTCCCGGCGTCTGCGGCGAGGGAGCGGGCTGGACGGCTTGCGCGGCGCCACCGCCCGCCTCGGGTGGGGGACCAAAGCGCACGCCGGCCGCTCGCTGTGCCCCGCCGCCCGCCGCCGACTGCCCGTAGGCGGGGTGGTAAGGCGCAAGCGGGTGCCCCCCGCCCGCCGGCGCGCCCATGCGCGTGTGTGCGTTGTGAGCGGCGTGGGCCCCGTGCACAGCGTGGCCGCCGTGGGCGCCGTGCGCTGCGTGGCCGCCGTGAGCCAGGCCCGTGCGCATATTGGGCGCCTGCATCCCGACGCCTACGCCTCCGACGCCCACTCGCCCGCTCAGGGGACCGTTCTGCATCGCCTGAAAGCCACCGAGCTATGCTACTTTACACAATTCCGTTCACAGACTGCTACTTTTTTTTAATAACGCGTTATATTTAAATTATATAGCACATTGATACTTTTTATGTATTAACAAATAGTTTAACTACTCTTGTAGTTACTTAAGTAGTTCATTAAAACATTCATTACCTAATTAGTAACTAGGTAATTAATATTGGCGAAGGAGCTAGTGAGTCACTATGCTCTCAAACTTATACAAATAATGGGATGATGTTTTAGCAGCTCACCTGTGCATGCGGATGGTGTGACTGAGCTGGGTGGTGGTTGTTACCCATTAGTGTGGGAAGCTGCTTGTTGACATTATTGATGATGCCGCCACCCAGCATGCTGGAACCCGTCATGTTGCTATTCGTCACCACCATGTTACCGCTGACATTGGCTACATTCATCCCCCCTGTACCATAAAAATCAAAGTCTGACAAACATTCCTAATTTAAGTTTTATTAAACTTTAGAGTTCAATTTTAATGTAAAATACTATTGGCATATATTTGAATCTAATTGAGGCATCCTATATCTTGTTAAAAAACAGATGATGCAAGAGGTGTAAAAAAAAAAATTTATAACATTGTTGAAGTTTGATTACTTTTTCTGAAAATAACTAGTGAAAAGATAACTAATGGTATGTTTATGATCTTTTCAATATTGATCTTAATTTTATTTTTATAAAACATTTCAGTATAGTAGAATTTTCTTTAGTAATTAAAGAACAAAATTCATGTATATAACATAAAGAACTATACAAACCTTGAATGGGCATAGAATTATGCAGTTGATTTGGATGACTTGTATTTGGTATAAGTTGCTGGTGCATACCACCCATAAGGTCTTTGGAGACAGACACATTGGGTGGAGACTGTAAATTAGGACTCTTACTTCCTAAACTACTTAACCCCAAAGGGTTGTTGTGGCCTACTAATCCACCTTTGTTGCCCTGTGAAAAAACCAGCAGACGACATAGTACATCATTAGTATTATTATTTTACAATTATCCTAATAATTAGTTTTATATTTATAAGATATAATATAAATAATATATAAATCAATATACATCATGAAATTTTTCATTTACACTAATAATTAATCTTTTGTGTACACAATATATTAATATAAATAATAAAGGATTTACATTTCTACTATTGGTATATAATAAATAGCTTTAAGTGGTTGAAAAATTATTATGTTTTATATTAAAAATTAGCTTACATTTTTATGTCTGTTAATATGATAACCACAAAAATATAACATTTAGTCTGTATAAATAAGTTGATTTGAAAAAAATATATACATTTCCTTATTATTCAGATCTAGAAAGCTTGGACTAACTTTTTCAATACTATTTATTATTATAATTATAAGTTAGGTTTATAATTTTAATTATTAATAAATAATAATAGGTAATTCAAGAACAGAAATATATAATTATTATTATAATTTATGTAAAAACTTTTTAATCACCACCACCATGTATACAAATGTTATAAGTTTCATATATTTAGACTTAAAAACTTAAATAAGATGGCTTAATTATTATTTTTTTCATTATAATAAAAAATAAAAATTATATAACTTCTTTTTTTTGTGTATATCTATAGATATTTTTTATTTATTCTACCTTATAACACATGCCTAAATTAAAATATAAATATATATATATACTTTTATTAGTCTCAGATAGATACTCACTTGTTGTATAAGATGATTATTTATTTGTCTCTGCATAGCAGCAGTAGGGTCATCCCCATTAAGTTGCTGCACCATCTGTCCAGGACCAGGCCCCTGTGCAGGAGGCTTTGGTCCAGTGACACCAGGTTGCTCGCCCCAGGAACCTCCCATTAGTTCATCAGGGAGATCCTTCTCAAGGTCGAACATGTCTAGGTTTGAAAACCCATCTGTGAATTCAATATATACATTGGACTAATGTAATATTCAGAACAAATATAATCACATGTTCCTTGAGATACACTATTTCATTAAAGATAATAAAATATTAAGCAACATTGATATAATTATATATAACTATATTATTTATTTAACAAAATTTAAAATATACAAAAGTAGAAGCACTCAAATTGGCTACAATATAATTTCAGCTTTAGATAAAAACCAACAGTTTTAGTCATATATATATTACAGATATATAAAACTAAAACATTTGTATATATTAATATATATAATACATTAAGTTTTATATGTTCAATTTCATATTATTTTTTCTATATAATAAAACTTTGTGTTCCAATAACAAACTAAATGTTTATTTTTTATATTTATCTGAACTTCAATTCATCAACATAATAATGAATTGAAAAATTAATATTTAAAAAACAATAAACCATTTATTTATTCACAATTTAACAAATATGAATGTAGTGATCAAAATTCATATTTATGTTATAGCAATTTAATATTATTTTAAGAAAAAAGTATATATTATTCCTATGGAATAAACTAAACCACTACCTGTGACTTAAAATTAATAAAATTTGTTGATAATTAAACATCAATCAAAAAATTAGAGCAAGTCAATATTTATCAATAATTATTCTTTCTTTTACTTACAAATTATTATTTTTTATACAAATGTTACGTTTTTATAGGTTATGTGTTTAGTACTTTACAATCATTAATATTTCTACATATTATACTATTCATCTGTAAGTATTTATAAAATCAAGTAACAACAATTAAATGTGACCTACATTTATTTTACAATAATTATAACAATTATATACCAACATCATAAGTTTATTTCTACTTTCTTTTGAAATATCAAATACTAAAACATTTTATAATGAAATATAAACCTATTGGAGTTGACTTTAAATTAATTTTAAGTACATATCTTCAATGATGTTTTGAGTGAAATAGAAATACTAAAACATTTACAATCAGAATATTATTTACTAACATTTCATAATAGTAGTTTTATTTTATATAAATTTATTGGAATATTGACTTATGTTTGGTAATGTTTTAAATGTTGAACATTTAAAAAGTTATGAAAACATTGAGCTGTATGTCAAAAACTGGTCAAATTAATTGTTGTAATCATAAATATGTTCAATAAACTTCTTTTTCTCGATCCCTAATCTAAAGAAACAATAATACGACGCAAAACTTGCACGGCGCTAACAAGAGCGACGGCAAAATGTCAAAAATCATAGTATTAAAATAATGACAGAAGGGTGCTCTAAAGTTATGAAAGTTGTTAAATCAAAAAAAGTACTCACCTGCGGTGTCCGAGGGACCCTGGAAAGAGTCCCGGAGCATTTTGGCCCGCTTGTTAGGCGGCTCATCCACATGATGATCGGCCATGGCTCTGTTTACTAAACGTAAGCCGTCGTGAATATTTCGGCCCGCCGATTCAAATAACACTTTTATGTCTAATATCTTTAAGAAATAACATTTTAGAGCGATTTGTCATCCATCACAACATAATTCACCCACATCCCGATCGTTCGATGTCCTTCGAACCATTGAAGGCACATATTAAAATTTCTCACTCAAGTATTCGCCATTACAAAGCTCCGAATCGAAGAGCTACACAGACCCTCTCACCATCTTCCGACGGAACTAGCACAATAAATGAAAACAATATCACCAGATTTTAGCTACTTTATGGAACTTATTATACCGATCGAACTACACGATTTCACTTAACACTTTAAAATATACGGAATGGTACAGTTTATGATTAAATGATGTAAGAAAAAACAGAAAATTTACACGACAAATTCCGAAATACTTCTCAGTCTCTCCAGCGCAAAATGGCGGCTGTTGATGAAAACTTTTTCTACGCTTGTCAGAAAATGTCGGCCTATAAAGAGACAAAGAAATGTGATTGGCTCGCGCACCCCACGTGATCGCCGGAAGTACCGATTTGACGCAGGAGCGGTCCAATTATTCTGACGTCAACGGAGACAAAACCGAAAGATGTCGAAGTTAGCCGAATACTTTTCTACTTGCATTTAGATATTAAACTAAATGAAAAAAAATCCATAACCTATTTTTTTTTGCCCATAACAACATGGACTCTTAAGATTATAATTGTTTCTAATGTATTTCAATAGTGTTCATACGAAAATAGAGATTTAAAAATCAACTTTCAAAATTTCCCACCAAAGTCGGGAGGGGTCACCATCAATACGACGTGTCTATAGGTCTATGGTCTCTAGGTCATCATAGAGATTCTTTTTTTTTTAAATAGTATTGCAAAGGATTTTTACGTAATGCCAGATAATATTGTAGCTTCTATTTAATATTAATATTTTTAACTTCTTTTAATTAATTATGACTAGTGGGAACCTAGTTAAAATTTTGTTCAAATTCAAATTTTGTATTTAATCAAATAATATATATAAATACTTAATAATACCTCAGAACGTTTTTATGGGAAGTTGGAAATGCGTTACCATCCACCGGGTATGAAAAATACTAAGACTGGAAAAACGGAGAATATTTTTTGAATGCAGATGTCTTAAAATATATGTAACTCAAAGCTGTTACAAAAGTCTCTTTAAAAGTTTTAAATTCAATTCAAATCTCTTGAAATTTCACCTTTAAATTATAATTTACTTGTTTATTTATATAATAAATTCCTTTCGTTCCAGATATATACATATTATTCTTCTATTTATAAATAATGTTATAAAAAACATTTTTTTTTCATTATTCAATGATGTTATAATAAAATACTTAGCAGCATTTAAAAAATTATGGAAAGAAAGGAATTTTAAATTAAATGGTAATTATTTATACATACGTATTATTTAGTTATTATTTAATTGTTTTATGCTCTAGTTCTAATGCTGTACAAATTTGTTTTTTAATTTCATTAATATATCATAGGAGTTTTTCGTTATTAAAATATTTTAAAGGTGTTTAACGTTATTAAATTATATTATAAAAAAATACATAGCAACATACAAAAAAAAACTTAATGTTAAATATTATTCAGACGTAATAAATAAAACGTATTAGCTACTATTTTAAACTTATTAAATATTATTCACAACATCTTAAATATTATTATATTTAAATCTTCTATGCTCCAGCTCTAGTTCTGAACAAGTTTGGCACAGTTCCTATTTAATCATTATTCTATTACTTAAGACAGTATTTAACTATTATTTTACATATTTTTTTGATATTATATCAAAAAGATATATAAAATAAGAGAATAATTGGGTGTGGTAAAATAAAAACATTTTTTTATCTTATTTATTACAATATGTACATTTTAGTTTACATTTCATATAAAGGTTTTACTCCAAGAATTTCTAATGCTGTTTTTATAACAAATCTGGCAGAATGAAAAACAAGCAACCTTTGTGAACCTACATCACTATTAATATTTTTAACTTTAAGTTCATTGAACATTCGATTAACATTATTTGATAATCGAAATAAATAATTTACTATTATACAAGCTTCGTTTTCTTGATATGCTCTATGTAAAATATCTTCAAATCTTGCAAGTTCATTTACAACAACTCCAACAATTTCCTCATTTAAGCATTCAGGTTCAGATTCTTTTGGAACAGGTACTCCAGAGTTCTTTTCTAAGCTCCAAAGTCTACAATGAAGATATTGCAGTTTGATACCACTGTCACCTTCACTTTGTAATGCTCTCTCCCAACTGAATGTGTAGTCCTTCTGTCTTCTCTGCTTAAGGTCATTTACTATTACTGATGTTGTTGCCAGTATTTCACAGGTTTCTTCATTTACAGCTGAACTTCTTGTATCTGTAATTATAAAACATGTATCATAAAATAAGGTAACACCTATTGAAATTACAAGCAAGAATATTGAAATATGTCTAAGCATGTATAGCAATGTTAAGCATGTATAGCAATGTTCAGATTGTGGGTTTGAATCAATGCCCATATTAGTTTATTTTTTTTTTTAATTATATTTAAAAACAAAAAAAAGTTGTATCTATATATGAAAAAAGTATTAACTTTTTGACTCCTGCTGTTTATCAAACATTTTTTGTTTGGCTTCATCTAATATATCATTAAGAAAAACAACATTTCCACTTCTAGTGCTCATGCCTCTAATCCTCCCAAATTTAATATGTACACAACCATTTGTGGCCTTGCTCTTTAATCTTCCGACAATATCAAAAACAGCTGCAAAATGATCTGTTTGAGAATTATCAACGACATACAACATCTTATCAAATTTGTATTTTTCATATCTATCCAATAGAGCTGCTATATCTCTAGAGAGGTACAAGGTGGAGTTATCACTTTTTAAGACAGTTACATTTCTATTATTGAACTGGGCTACCAGCTTTCCTGAACAATCTGTACTAACAATATTATTTTCTTGAAGTGATTCCAGTACACTTTTAATTGCCTTGCCATTATAATCTGATTCCCAGTGATACTCATCAAATTTTATGCCCAGCCGTTCATAAACCTTTTCTAACTCTTGTACTGTGAGTTCTCTGATTTTTACCCAATTTTCTAAGTTTGTCTTTCCATGCTCTATATCAGAGAAATATTTTTTGGCAGTTATCTGGACATTTTCATCAATTGTTGATAATTTATTTGCTTCAACATACACCTCATATAAACTCTTTATTGGGTTTTGACTGAGATCATTAACTGTAATATTATTTAGGTGTAATCCATACTGTAAGTAACCAAATTGTGTGCCCCAGTCACCCAAATAATTTATTTTATGAACATCATTGTCAAAATACGTGTTAATGTTTGCGATAAAATTTCCAATTATTGTAGATCTTAAATGACCAACATGAAAAGGTTTTGCTATATTTGGTGAGCTAAAATCAATAACAACTTTCTTTGGTTTCATTGATCTTTCCTTATATTTGATGTTATCTAGCACAGTTTTAATAAAAACATCTCTGTTAACATTAAATGTTATTTTATTATTTACTAAATTCTTTTCTAGATTGTGGATCTCATTAGAAGACAAGTTTATAGTGAATACACTGTCTTTGTGCTTATATGAGACGTGCATATTATTGAGATTGCCGACATTTCTATAAACGAACTGGTTAGCCTAAAACGAATAAAATATATTTCAACAATCATATTTAACAAAACAGAACTTAATCATTGGAAATACATAGGAACAAAATACATTTTCAAGTAATAGTGTTTTAAGTTTAGCACTCATCATAGGAGTATTCCAACTATTATAAATTACTAAACCCGTGGGCCATAAGAAATTTAAAATTAAATGGTATAAAGTATCATTTAAAAATTAAAACTATTAAAAATATAGGAAATATACAATCTGAAATATTTGACGTTGGCAGTTGACGCTTGACATTGACATTTGACATTAAGTAACATTACAGCCGAACTGTCAATTAACACGTAAAAAAAAGTAAAACTTTAAGCTGGCCTATCACTAACTGCGTTTATGTCCGTGCACTGTCATGCCGTCCGTTATTAAGTTAATAACAGAAGATAAATTAGTCATTGGGCTTAATTTTTACAAAGAAAGAAGTATAATTATGAAGCTGTTTTTTTCTATTGGGCTTTATGGCCCATAAAAATATCCCCAAATATACAACGTACACGTACTGAAATCCATTAAAACCTGTCCAATAGTTTTCCCGTGACTTGTAAACAAACAAACAGTTAAAAAGCTTACTAAAACTTGGTTTAGGTATCGCAGAACGCAAACCTAATTAAACTGGCATATTATTTTCAAATTTAGAAAAAATATTATGTTAAACTATTCCTTAGATGTAAACAGTACATGATAATTTTTAAAATTGGAAGTTTATTCTGTATGTAAAAAGAATTTGCATGAATAAATTTAAGAGACTTTTGAGTTGTACAATATATAAAGATAGAAAGACAAGACAAAGATATATATATATATATATTAGTTAGTAACACAGTTTAAACAAATGTAAACGTTGAATTTATTATTAAAAACATTTTAAGCATTTCAATCTACTATGTAAATACATCATTACATTATTTTTGTATAGCAAGTTGTTTACGGAATGTGTTTTGTGGTTGCTTAGCAACTAGGCAGTTGGCACTTAGCATATATATACAAAATACAAAAAACGCAAGGCATATGTTTTAAAATATTATTGTGTTTTATCTAAGTGAACTACATAAATAAGTTATGTTTTAATGCTGGAGTTCTAAACCAATGTAATCAATACTTTCTGTTACTAACATAAGTACAATTTAATAAAAATGACGACGCCTAAGGTTTGTAAAATTTTGTAAAATAGTAAAACATATTTTTATCATTCAATCATTAACATTAATACAAATACACTTGAATTAAAATGTTACGTTTTAGCTTTTGTACACAATTGAGCAACCGCACGGCTTAGGGGAACTATACTTCTTATGGCAGAAGGGTGAATCTCACTCTCTTCTTGCCACTACAGGCACTGATGCTACTGTGGCTATACATGACAGATCAGGACAACTGCTAGAAAGGCTTAAGTTGCCGGGGTATTTATACATTATTATAACTGATGAATTGGGAAATGTATATATTATAGTATAGTAAAAAATTCAGTCGAAGTAATGTATATATTTTAGTTTATGTGCCGGCATGGAATGGGATAATGATGGTGATTATTTGGCAATTATAACACCAAACAGCAACACAGTGCTTTTATGGGAATGTCACACTAATAAACGGATCAACATAGAAACAGGTCTTCGAGAAGCCCCATCATGCCTAGCGTGGTCTTACGGGGAGCCATTGCTAGCCATTGGGACTCAGAAAGGAAATCTGGCATTGTATAATCATCACACTACGAAGTAATTGTCATAATAAAATGATTATTTTGTTTATTTAGTTGCTCATAATCTATTTTTTAAGCTTTAATATATTTTTCTTTAATGTACGACCTCTTGTGTTAGGAGAATACCTATATTAGGAAAACATACAAAAAAGATAACTTGTGCTGCATGGAACAGAGACAGCATACTAGTGCTAGCCTCTGATGATAAGAATCTGTCTATTAACAATTCTGATGGAGACACACTTAGGATGATTTCTCTACGGGACATACCTAACGATCTTCAGTTTTCTGAAATGAAGACAGATGAAAGGGTTGCAGGGGAAAATACTGTAAGTGCATAAAACAAAACGTCTAAAATGTAATGGATTATTGTATATAAAATATTCCTTATACTGTTATTATTTTTTCAGATAAGTTTAGTTGTTGGTAAACGAACTTTATACTTATATAATCTTCTAAATCCAGAGAACCCAATAGAGTTAGCATTCCAACAGAGATATGGGTCAATTGTATCATATAAATGGTATGGAGATGGGTACATCTTAATTGGGTTCAGTGGTGGTTACATCATTGCTATATCTACACATATAAAGGAGGTTGGTGAAGAACTGTTCCAAGTTAAAAATCATAAAGACAATCTAACCGATGTGGCCGTTTTTAATGGACAGGCCGCATCTTGTGGGGATGGGCAGTAAGTTCAGAAAGTAATATTGCTTGTAATTAATTATGAAACTGTTTTTTTACATTTATCTATTGCATTTTAGGCTTAAATTAATATCACTATGGAACAGTGGGGAGGTGTCCGGTTCAGTGGTGCCGGTGGGCGGATGCGAGAGTGTCGGGTGGAGTGCAGACGGACGATTACTAGCTACCGCTGGAAGAGGGTATCTCAGCGTGTACGTGACTGCGCTGCCCCCCCTCCACGCCACGCATGGGACTAGGGTCGTCACACTGACTAACCTGACCGAGGTCACCGTGTATCAGTGTATCGGGGTGGGGGATGATTCGGAACCGGTAAATAAATGTAAGTTATGTTTATACGTATGATAATCCATATAACTATACCGTAGCGCTACCCATATGACAGTTATGATACTAATTAAATATTAACATTTACATTACAGCTGAACCCACACCCCTGGCGACCTACACGCTTCCTACTGAGCCGGATATCATAGCACTGGGCGCGTCGCACGTGTGCTGCACCGCCGGACAGGTGGGCTGGTTCCTGCCGCTGGGTGGAGGCGCGCCCCTCCGCCGGCACTACCCCGGCCCCCCCAGCCAGCTGCGCGCCGCGGGGGGTTGCGCCGCCGCCGTGTTCGACGGAAAAGCCATGCTGCATTCGGTACCACACTTACGACTCGCGTAGTGTCACGTATTAGTGTTAGACTCGGGCTCACACATTATTTAACCTACAGATCGAAACCCCAGATCCCTCCAGACCCGAACGCGAGGCGATGATTTTCCCGGAACAACATATGCAGGCGGCAAGAATAGTCGACATACATCTCACCGGGGACTTCTTCATATTTGTCACTGACGTAAATATTTAGACACTAAAAAACAGTAAACAGAAACAGTAAATTAAAAAATTAAAGCTTCTCTTTCGATAATGCAGCAGGGACACATCGAGTACTTCTGCCTGGACGGCTGGCGGGTGTGTTCCCGCTACCGGCACGCGGCGGGCGCGCGCGCACTGCACTGCGACATCAGCGGCGCGCGCGCTCTGCTGCTGGACGCTCGCTCGCGCGCGCACGTGTACTGCGCGCCCGCGCACGACCTGTGCGCGCTGCCCGACACGCTCAGGTCAGCGCCACACACTTACTAATGTTCTTCAATATTTGTGTTGTTCATTCCTGTGTTACGATGTCATCAAACAAATATTGAACAACCCTTAGCGTGAAATCCGCGACGTGGGACATATGTCTGTCCGACCGCAACGTGTTCGCGGTGCACACGGGCGAGGCAGTGCTGACGTACTACTACTCGTGCGCGTCCACGGCGGGCCCGCACGTGGCGCCGGTGTGCCGCACGGTGCTGCACTCCGCGCCGCTGCTGCTGTTCTCCGGAGATGTGTACTGCTACGGCAGCGGGGGGAGGTCGGTTTTAATATTAGTGGATGCAATAAATTTTTTGGGTTATTTTCTTGCCTCCGATGAAGTGATTTCATTCTGCGATCTCCTAAGTATGAATTTCGACGATTTTTCGTGTTCGTTCCCAGTGTGTTGCGCATACCCCTGGACTCGCACAACACCGGCGGCCTGGCCGACGCGGACACGGACAGGCGTCTCGCGAACCAGAGGAAGCACATCGAGAAGCTGCTGCTTCTGCGACGCTTCTCCGAAGCGTGGTTGTTCTGTGATGCCGTGGATGAAGTCGATATGTGGAGAAAGCTCGGGCAGGCCGCCATCGCTGAGCTAGCCGTCGAGTTCGGTTAGCAACGTCCGTCCGGATCTTATAGTTTGAACTGATTAAGAGTCCGCTTAACATTTCGTTTTTACAGCTATTCGTGTTTACACCAGATTAAGTGACGTTGCGATGATATGGGCCTTGGAGGACGCCCTGAATATTGAAGAGTTACCGGTGTTATGGTGAGCAGATATTTGGTAATTTCCCACACTTTGATACAAATATACGAGGTCTGTTAAAAAAGTATCGCGAATTTTGAATTTCCGCGGGCTACGTTTATTTAATTTTTGATTTGTTGTTGTTGTTGTTGTGTTACTTATGTCCCTTCTTATGCTGACAAGGTCGGTCATTTTAAATGTTAAGTAAATTTTTGACAGCTTCTTTGGTCGGATGTGTTTTAATTAGTCTTCGATTTTCGTCTATTTCAAACGACGGACTAAAGAATCTGTATCAATTTTTTGGTAAAAAACAAAATATAGTGCGCGGATGCATTCCGCATGTTGACTGTGGCATATGGTGAAGATACCTTGGACAAAGCAACAGTTACCGGTCGTACAAAATGTTCTCAGAGGGCCGAGAAGATGTAAACGACGAAAGGCGTGCCGGTCGCCCGAACACGACTACAACAGACGAAAACATTAATAACGTGAACAATGACCAATACTAGGCCAATCGTCGAATCACCGTGCGCGATGTTGCTGAGGACCTAAACATATCGACTGGCTCGTGCTATTCAATTATAACCAAAGATTTTGCTCACAGTTTTCTTGGATTGCAGAGGCGTGGTGCACAAGGAATTCTTGCCATAGGGTAGTACGGTCAATAAGCAATATTACACGCAAGTTATGCGCAATTTACGCCTGGATTTATGGCAGAACAAAAACTGGCTTTTGCACCATGATAACCCCATGCTCACTCATCGTTACTTGTGCGCGAATATTTGGCCAAAAACAACATAGTAACGGTGCCGCAGCCACCGTAGTGCCCAGACCTTGCCCTCTGTGACTTATTCCTGTTTCCAAAACTGAAAAGGCCCATGAAAGAACGACGCTCCGCCACCACTGAGGAGATCTAGACGGCATCGAAGGATAAGTTGAACAATCACAAAAAATGTATTTTTAAAGTGCTTCGAGGATTAATAAAAACTTTGACACAAGTTCATTATATCCGAAGGGGACAAAATATATTTATAAATAAATGAATACTTAAAAAAAAAACGAAATTTGCGATACTTTTTGAATAGACATTGTATATTAGGCACGTCCTAAACAGTTGAATGCGTTTGTTCAAACGTCTTTTTAGGTGGGAGAGACTGTTTGTTGTCTTTGGACTGTAGCTTGTTTTTAGGCCGGTTCGGCCGGGTTAGTAACTTTCATAGAAGACGGCGTAAAAGTTTACAATATCTCTTGCAACATCAGAGGGTGCACAAGAAGGTGGCCGGCCTTCGAGGAGGGAGTAGCAGCTGTTTTAAAAGGTATCCATTTGATAAAGATCTGTAAACACCGTCCAAGGAGGTTCATTCCACATCTTCGTGATTCGTGGTCGAAAGTTAAGGCAGTGTTGAGGAAACCCATTCATCCTGCCAGTAACGATGGTATTGCAAGCGGTAGCTAAGACTTGCTCTCAAGATGACCGTGAAACATCGCTTGAAATGACGAGGCCCATTACTCCGATACAACACGTGCGCTTTGTACAACACGATGAATTTATGGGGTTTTTAAGTGATAATCGAGCGAACTTGTGGAGATTTATTACTTTATTAGGCCATTCCAAAAAATATCCCAGTGAAATCTTAATAGCAAATAAAAAAATCTGCTCTCAGCATTTGCTCACAGCAATCAAAATAAAAATAAAACGTTTATGTCAGTTTTAAAAACAAAATAAAGTTTTCATTGTTCAGCTCGAAACAAATATGTAGCACTAAAGTACAGAAATGGCTTAAGACCTAGATAGTCAATTTTAGAAATAGCTTTCTTTTGTAAAATGAAAATTGTACCATACCCTATGCAATAAAAATTAAATTAAAAATTTAAAACCCCCCGATACAAATACCTCTAAAATTATAAAAATAATATTATTATGTACTTATAGAAGTCGTTGCGTCGGGGGACCGCTGTACGTACGTTGACGATGGTGTCTATTTTACGAACTATACGATTCATATCGTAATTTCTTTATTTGCCTTGTTAACTTACTTGCATTTTAATTTCTTTCTTTATTAAACGGTCCCCCGACGCAATGACTTAATAGGTACATAATAATATTATTTTTATTCTTTTTAGAGGTTTTTTTAATTTAATTTTATTTTCTGCTTTTTATAGTTATGGTACTGGTTTATCTATTGTACTAAATGATTGTACGGACACACAAATTTTCACTTGTTTAAGTATTTCTATCTATATTTCATGAGATTTTTTCACCCGCACCAATACATTCTATCTTTCTATTCTATTTGGACCAAACATAGCTAAGAACCATCTCGACGAACCAGACTTTCGATTAAAAAAAACCGCAATCAAATTCGTCCACGCGTTTGACTGCTAGAAATTAAAATGCTACAGACAGACACACATACCTACACAGATCGACTGGTCAAATTTATAACACCCCTCTTTTTGAATCAAGGGTAACTTTAATACTAACTTGGTAATAGTTTCGTCAGTAAGAGATATTATCTTTTTAATACCGTATGCGCAGCCTAAGTTTACAATTCAGCTGTATGAGTGAACCTTTGTAGGTTAGCATCCAGAGCGAGCATCTTCTTAAAAGAACTGGATCCCAACACGTTAATCGCTTCCTCGTTTAAAAGTACATTAAAAAATCTAAGAAGTTTGGCCTGTTCATTTTTGAGCAACAAGTTAATAACGGAGTCTTGTTTTTATCGTGAGGTTAAAGTAGTATCATCAGCAAACAATACTATCTTATCTATAAATGATACGTAGAAGGAATTGTGTTGGAATAGTGTGCAGCCCTAGGTAACACCAGCAGACCTGTATGCTCTGCAAAGTGAAAAAGCTGGTGATCCACTTGCATAAACTCTCCGGAAGCCAATAGGAAGGTAACTTTGAAAGAAGCGCCTTGTGTCATATAAGATCCAAGGCTTTAGAAATTGCCGGACTAACGCCTGGCCCTCTCCCTTACTTTCAATTGCCACCACTTATCAGAATGTTAGCTACACTAGAAAATTGCCTGCCTATCAACCATAGAGAGAGCCATATTGCCGGTTATTGATTAACTGGATTATTCTGTAAGTATACATTACTAGACATTGTCCAACATTAAACTCAGACACCGTCGCATTCTACAGTGTCCATTGTATACATTGTATACGTATACCATTGTATACGATGTGTTTTTATGGTCGTCAGTCGAGTTTAAGACAAAAAGAGTCCCAAGAAGATCGACGTTTCGTACAGTAAGCAAAGGAGGTGTGACATAGTCTATTATACCTTCCCACTTTCACTTTCCACACCCACAAAACACTTTCATCCACAACAAATTTGCAATGCATTGAATTTTCTCTTCCTTATCTCGTCGAATTGTTCACCGTTACCACCAAAAAAACTTAAGTCTCCATGTCTCCGCTCTGTGAAAACGAGGTACACCGGGTACGTTTCTGCTTCCGATGAAGTCTTCGGTAGTCGAATAAAATATTTAATCTTCGTCATAGCGGCATGCTCTGCGCGTGTCTAGACAAAGGTGAGTCCGCGGCTCGTTGGCTGGAGGGCGGGCCGGCGCCTCGCGCGTTGGAGCTGCACGCCGCGCGCGGTCAGTGGGCCCGCGCGGCCGAGCTGGCCGCCGCCGCGTGCCCGCACCGCGTGCCCCACACCGCGCTGCACCAGGCGCAACATCTAGAGCTCACGTGAGTTTGTGCGAGTGTGTTTTTTTAATGGATCCGCGCCGAAAAGATCGCTGCTGCCGCGTGTCCCCGAGCATGATGCATCAAGCGCAGCTTATAGAGCTCACTCGAGTGTGTGTGACAAAGATCAACTAATTGTAATGCAACTTGTTTTTAGCGCCGACTACCACGAAGCTTTAGCCAATTATGAGAAAAGTATTATAACTGAAAATGTAGAAGATGTTAAAGTAAAAGAACACAATGAAAAATGTGAAGCTGGCATCGCTCGAATGTCAATACGTTGTGGAGACGTTATGAGAGGAGTGACGACGGCAATGAAACTAGCTCACAATCAACACTTGCTTAAAGATTGTGCCCAATTACTTGAGGAAGAAAAACAATACAGTCATGCGGCAGCACTGTACGACCACGCCGGACACACGGAGAAAGCGGCGTCGCTGTACATTAAATTAAAGTCATGGTTGAAGGTGGAGGCCTTGATACCTAAAATTCGTTCGCCGAGTATTCATCTCCAATATGCAAAAGCTAAGGAGGCAGAAGGCAGATACAATGACGCGATGAAATCCTATTTAAAGGCACAAGACTTCGAATCTGCGATCCGCTTGAATTTAGACAAGCTCGACGACATAGACGAAGCGGTTAATTTGGTTCAGGAAACGAAGTCCGTCCAAGGAGCTAAGATGGTAGCAAATTATTTTCAAAACAGCGACGATCCGACGTCGGCTATAAAATTTTTAGTGATGTCACTTTGCTACGACGAGGCTTTTCAACTCGCCAGAAAGAATGGTAAATTACATTTGTATGGAGAAATTCTCATCCAGACATCTCAAGCGCGCCCGGAGGACTTCAAGAGCCTGGCGTTGCATTTCGAGGGCGAGAAGAACAATCTGCTCGCCGGAAAGTTCTACTTCCACGCCGGGGATTACAACAGGGCCATGTCGCACCTGTTGAAGGCGGAGAGTTCGGAGAGCGAAGAGAACGAGGCGATCTCCATCGCCATAGACTGCGCCGCCGCCGGCGACGACGAGAGATTGACTAGAAGGTAACACATCTATCATTCGAGTGTAACCTCGTACGTTCACAAGACGCTCATGCTTCCTCTCATAATAGGTTAATCGAATTTCTGCTGGGAGACGCGGACGGCAACCCGAGAGATCCGCGTCATCTGTTCCGTCTCTACATGGCAAAGAAGCAGTTCACGGAAGCCGCGAAAACGGCGGTAAGTTCTATCGAATCGGTTTTCCACATCATTTCCACATTCCACATGTCCGGGGCAGCGTCCAATGTAGTCGTCTGCCGCAGGTGGTGGTGTGCGCCGGCTCGTGCGCGCGCGGGCGGTATCGCGAGGCGCGCGACGTGGCCCGCGCGCTGCTGGCCGCGCTCAGAGCACGCCGCGCGCCCGCGCCTGCCGATCTCAGCCACCACGCCGCGCTGCTGCACTCCTACATACTGGTGATACCTACTGCCGCGTCGGTACAGACGTACAGACACACTCGATCGATTAACATAATTTCAATCAAACGATTCGATTTCAGGTAAGGACGCACGTGAAGCGCGGTCGTCACGACCTCGCCGCGACGCTGTTGCTGCGTACGGCTGATGAGGTGTCTTTTTTTCCGACGCAACAGCGTAAGGGGCCTGGCGAAATTTGGATAAATATTTTTTACGTAAAGTTTTATATATATTTTTGTTTTAGATCAAGTTTCAATCCTAACGTCGACGGTCATCGAATGTCTCCGGGCGGGCATGAAGCAGCAAGCGTACCGGTGGGCCCGCGTGCTCATGCAGCCCGAGTACCGCTCGCAGGTCTACTCCTAATACGTACAAAGGAAGAGTTGTTTTTGCACTTTGGACCCTAAAGCCAAATCTTAAATATTTGCAGATCGACCCGAAGTACACTAAGAAGGTAGAGTCCGTGGTCCGTCACCCCCCCCGCGCGGCGCAGCCCCCGCCTCCCGTGGCGCCCTGCCCTCGCTGTTCGGAGCCCGCCCCTCGCGCCGCCCTCCGTTGCTCCTCCTGCCAGGAACACATGCCCTTCTGCATCGCGACGGTCAGTGACCCGGGCCATACACCTTACACTCATAATATATATAGGAAATGGGTCTGAACAGCTGCCGTTGCGTCGGCGAACCAGAGGCGTCGAGTTGTATTCGTTGTGTCGGTATTCGTTTAGTCAGGTAGCGTTATCCGAAGCCATGGCTTTCTAGGCCATAGCATTTGGGGCCTAATTTAAATTCCAAGGTGGTTCCATCGGGCTGATTGGCGACCAGATGAGGAGGGCCGATGGCGATCTCTGGGGGTTCGGACGTCCGCTCAGTTTCAAGACTAGCCTTTCATTGCCATGAATTTTTCATTCTACATTTGATTAAAAAACTAGTACCTAATAAACAGTTGTGATATTACAAGAGCGGAACTATTATCACAGTTGATTATGTTCTTGCACTCAAAAAGTATCACCCTTATTCATTCTTGTATATTTTTAATTACAACATAACATTGTTCCAGAAATAAAGTGTAATTCAATAAGGACAAATTTTTAGTACTAATTAATTTAGTTAGTAATTTTGAGAGTAAACTTTATATCTTTGTAATAAAACTTGATTTAACTATTAATGATTTTCAAAAGGATAATAATTATGTGTATTATAAAGTATTGTAAATATTTTCAGGGTCTGCACATTGAGAAGGATGACTTAACAGCCTGTCCTGAATGTGACTTTCCAGCTATTCTATCAGAATTTAAAGAGTAAGAATTATATTATATAAATATACAAAAATACCTTAAATGTTTAAAAAAAAATAATTTATCTTTTAGATTGCTTCGTGAAGAAGGAAAATGTCCCATGTGTAATGAATCAGTAGATTATCGGCGACTTGTTAAAATCGAAGACGTGTCTCAATATTTGGACTTTAAGCCCAGTGAATAAGGTTTAAATTATAATGTATCAGTAATGTGATTTTTATCCGTCCCTTAGTGATAAGATCTATGTCCTAATTCAATTGATCAATATATGAGGAAAGAATGTTCGTCTACTTATGATAACAATTAATATTGGCCTTGTGTAAAACAGATAAGGATAACAGATAGGGTTTATTATTACCCAATAATGAAATTACAAAATAAGTGTTTATAATAAAAAATATAAAGCAGAAAATATAATTATACCCTAATTAAAAATGTGTTTTTTTAAGTTTAAAATAAAACAAAGTAATAGTGATGAAACGTTTATTTTCATTTGAAAGTATACCAAAATGGAGTTACGATACTGAGATTCAAATGAAACAAACAATTGTTGGTACATATACAAAATGCAGCGGCAAGTGGCGGTAAGTATTTATTGTAACCCCTCAAACTGTTACATTCCAAGTAATAATACTACGAAAGTTTACTTTTTCAAGAAATATTTCCAAAATATATATTTACCGCCACGTCCCGACTTTCTTCCCGTTCGATTATTCTAGAATCATCAATATTGCCCTAGTATAATTACCACTACCTATCTATGCCTTAAGTAGACAATACATTTATACAACTTAAATTAATGACAAGAAGATATAACTCAATAATAATATATCAATAATTAATATAAATCAATCGATTGTGCTAATAATATAAAGGGTTCTACAACCCGCTAAAATACTCGACTCGATCTAGTTTCGTAATTCGCTAGAATTTGGCTAACATTACCCCGAGTATACACGAGGGTGGTAAATGCGATCTAGATCAAAATACTATCCGACTTATGTCAATTCTCAAGTACAAGTCTATGAAAGTTACCAAAGTTAAAGATGAATCTTATTCTATTCTATTTCTTCAAATTGTATACGTTATCAAAAGTGTTAATAAAATAATGATAATAACCACCCCCGTGTATACTCGGCTCTAGAACATGTAAATAATTCAATTTCTGGCAATTCCTAAATTCTATCGCCAACGAGTCGACGTCAATTGCAAAATATCCAGGCCTGTTGCAATATAAACTTTAGCTCTTTGATTTAAGAGCTATAATACAATAGCGGCGTTAGGCGGTCGGGCCGATAGGCAGTGTTCCTATAAACTAAGAAAGCATCGCTGCATGCTCAAGAACTCGTAAACTGATTACCGCTTATATGACTTTAGATATTTATTAACCAATTTGTTAAATAGGCCATCGTATACTGGTATCAGTTTATAAGAACAACTTAAAACTGACTATTGCACAGATAAAAAATTGTAGACATGACATAAAGGAAGTCAAAGCTTCCCAAACAGTAGACGGTTTTATAAATTTTCAGGACGAAAATAAATTCAACACGTCATATTTTATAGACCTTCATAATTAATAACATCGCAGCCTACTTTCTAATACACACGAGACGCAAACAATCCAAGTACACATTTTTAATATTGGTGTTAAATGTATTCGTACAATATATAACGTCCATCGTGTAACGTGATTTCAGTATAACGGGCATTTTTAAGTCGATACGCTCTTACTTAGATATTCACTCATTTTTCATTTAAAATAAAAATAATAATTTGTTACTTATTTGTCCTTGTACAACGCACACGGTCATAAGATTTATATTTAATCTGTATTTTGTACAATGATCAAGGACATCACGGGACTGTTGAAACCACGTTACAGACGGACTGATATTAACAAGTACACAATAGTGGAACGGATGACGCGCTGAAGCATTTGATAAGGAGCACTGACCTCCAGAACACGGGAGGCGGCCTCGCCCGAGTACTGATATATCAATTAAACGTCTAAAGAGTGGACTTCTCGATATTCTTGGACGTATTAAGTGAACCAATAAATATTTTTTTTTTTTTAAACGTAGAATTAAATTCAAATATAATATACTATTTTTTAAATACAATGCGATTACAACTTCTCATATATCGTTTCTGTCGGACGTATAGCAGTATGTACAGGTCCGTCCACTCTTACGACACTTCAAAATAGCTCTCGTAAAATATTTACAATTATATATAAAAATATTACAAAATCAAAAAGACACGATGGCACTCGGTTGCGTTGTAAAAAGTGTAGAAATAAAATATAATTCGAAAACAATCTCGGAAGAGGGAAACGAACGAGTTTGACACATCGGAGACTAAACGACGACGCGGAAGATAAGGAATGTATCAAAATTAGCTTCAACTATATCGACGTAACTCCTCAACAATAAATACTATAAATCTTTGGTTTCATTTAGTCATTCGATTACAAAAAGTGTTACGCTTAACTTCACGCCTCACCTCGCCTCACCACGCCTCACCACGTCCGACGTTCGGCGAACGAGTGCGAGCGCGCTCGGGGGGGCTCGGAGAGAGAACATCGAACGACGAGATTATCAATCGAATACCGACAGGCCGACGGTCGGGGCCTAGTGCAGGTGCGCCAGCTTCGGCAGGGCCGCCACCACGCGCACGCGGTCGCTGAACTGCGGAGGCGGCGCCAGAACGGGCGGCGCTGGCGCGGCCGGGGCCGCCTCCTCCGCGCCCGGCTCCTCCGGCGGCGGCGGTAGCTCGGCCAGCGACACGCCGCGCGCTCGACGCCCCGGGGCCTTCCCCACGTCTACGCCCAGCCGCTCGGCCGCCGAGCGGGCCCCGCCGCCCGCGCCTCCCCGCCCCGCGCCCCGCAGCAGCGCCGCCGCCGCGCGCTTGCGCGTCAGCGAGTTGTGGCGCCGCATGGGCGGGGGCGCCAGGCTCTCGGACGAGCTGTGCACGGGCTCGGTGCTGATGACGTCGTTGGAGGACTTGACGGTGACGGAGCTGCAAAAGGACACCTTGTCCCTCCTGGGCGGGCGGGCGGCCTCCTGGTCGGACGACACGCCGGACGACGAGTTGTCGCCGTCGTCCCGCTCCCGCTCCGCGCCCGCGCCCAGCTCGTCCCCGCACGACTTGGACGACTTGAGGCGGGTGCGGATCTTCTGGATCTCGTCCACCGAGAACGAGTGCTGCATGGAGCCCGAGCCGGAGCTGCTGCCGCTGGAACGCGAGGGAGAGACCATGTAGCCGGGCGGTGAGGTACGGGGGGTGAACGTACAAAGATATACACCGTGAAAAACGAACCGTCACGAAAAATATACCCTCGTAATCATAATTAATTCTGGTACATAAACAACAGTCAAACAGATCCGAGTATATGCTGTAAGTAATTATATATTATTATTTTTTGTTTTTAAAATATATACATGCCGTGCTCGATGTTACGCTCAGTAGTGACACTCAAACTGACACCGCAGTTAATCGATGTTTATGAATGTGTATTATATGGTTATAATTATTGTTAAGTGTTAGGATTTTTAAGGGACTCGATGAATCCTAATATCTAAAGGTACTACAAATCTGGCTCTTCAATCTCACTCGGGTTTTAAATGGTGTATATATTTGCATAATAAATTTTATTTAAAAAGTGAATCTCTTGTGATCGTTAATAAATATCATCCACCCAAAATAATGTATTAATTATTTATATTTTAGAGATATATTACTCGTTAAATAAATATTTTTCGACAATTAATAAACATAATGTATATAAGACAAAACAATACAAAATTACAAAAAACAGCGTCAAGGACGAACAAGGACCCCAGCGACACAAATGAAAATATCTAAATCATAATACCTCAGAAACAAACATGCAACGTTAACAGAAATCTAATAGACGTCGTCGTCACTCTCGTAAATGGTGGAATATATCCTGGAAAAATTTTAAGTAGCTTTAGGAAACACGGTCATATAAAATGTACAATATAATCCCGCGGGCGGACCTGGTGTTGCTGTTGGCGCTGGTCTCCGTGACGGTGCCGGGCTCGATCTTTATCTTGGCGGTCTCCTCGTCGGACTCCGACATGCTGTAGTCCGGCTCCGGGATGGGAGGCGCCGGAGTCGAATTCTGAAACGCATCCGACAGACAGTCGATTGATTATAAGTAATAACACAGCATAAACAAGAGTTCAAATTAATAGTGTACGTTAAGTTAGTGTGTCTGTCAGTAGAGAGTGGTGTCTGTGTGTCAGTACAGAGTGGTGTCTGTGTGTCAGTACAGAGTGGTGTCTGTGTGTCAGTACAGAGTGGTGTCTGTGTGTCAGTACAGAGTGGTGTCTGTGTGTCAGTACAGAGTGGTGTCTGTGTGTCAGTACAGAGTGGTGTCTGTGTGTCAATACAGAGTGGTGTCTGTGTGTCAGTACAGAGTGGTGTCTGTGTGTCAGTACAGAGTGGTGTCTGTGTGTCAGTACAGAGTGGTGTCTGTGTGTCAGTACAGAGTGGTGTCTGTGTGTCAATACAGAGTGGTGTCTGTGTGTCAGTACAGAGTGGTGTCTGTGTGTCAGTACAGAGTGGTGTCTGTGTGTTAGTAGAGAGTGGTGTCTGTGTGTCACCTGTCTCGCGAAGCTCTTGTGCATGACGGGCTGCGCGTACTGGTGCGCCGCGTCGTCCGCAGACAGAGCGCGCGCACCCAGCGACCACGCACGCACACCGCCCGCACCACGCGCCTGCGGGGGAGAAGGGGGGGCACTGCCATTATATGTTGGGTACTGAGGGACAGACACTCCACCAAAAGAGGCAGTTTCAATTACCATTACAACGAATTACAGTGGTTAATGGTAAGAAAAGTGATCAAACTACTACTACTCAAGATAAAATGTGTGTGTGTGTCGTACGTGTTCCACGGCCGGTCTGTAGGCGACGGCGGCGAGGTCCCTCGGCGAGGCGTACAGCTTGGCGGGCGCGGTCGGACGGAACGACGACACGGGGGCGCCCGGGGGAGGAGGGGGGGCCTCCGAGGGGGGAGGGGCGCGCACGCAGTCTGCGGGCGAGAATATACACATACTATAGAACGCGTTACAAGGGTCGAGATTTATTAATATTATTAATATATCGAGGTGTCACCGTGCACGTCCTCGCTGGAGCGCGTGCGGTGCGGGCGCGCGTCGTGCTCGGCCGCCAGGTCCGGCGTGGAGTGGAAGTCGCGCCGCAGGGAGCCGGTCTCGCGCCACAACTACGGGGAGGGGGGGGTTGACACATTATGAGTCTATTCATTATGAGTCACGAAGTACGAGACCAGTCACTCGGATTGGAATATGACATATTGTTTACTACACGAGATGGATGTCCGTGTTTCGATGAATATTTAAGGTTACAAAATACAAGAGAATTCGTTTTGGTGGATATATTTATTTCTTACATGTGTGCTACTTAAAAAAAGATCTGTCTGTCTGATCTGATCTGCATTATATTTTGTCAGTCGCATATTAGGTGTGTCGCGTGTTGCGGGTACCTTGGTGCGGTTCCTCTTCATGTCGGCGACGGAGGCGTATACTCGTGCGGGTCGTCCGGGGGAGGCCGGGGAGGCGGGCGGGGAGGCAGGGCCGTCCTGGAAGGCCGAGCGCGTCATCATCGCCGGGCCGCTGCTGCTGCGGGGGCGGGGGGTAGAAATATCGACTTTTATTTTATTTTACTAAAAAATAATAATAATATGCTCATAGTAAGTACTACGCATGACTATGAACTCAGTGTCTCTTAGAAGTGAGATCCTCTTCAAAGATGTATAACGGGCGCGGTGTAACTCACACGTGCTCGTCGGCCTGTCTCTGGAACAGTTCCTCCAGCTCTGCGGCGGTGATCCTGCCGGAGGCCGGGCGCGCCCTGATGGAGGCCGTGCGAGGCGCCACGGGAGTCCCGTCTGGAACACGCAAGACTTACTTACTACTTATATTACTTATATTGTATAGTTCGATCTCTGGCAATTGTTCCTGTTTATAAACTTAAATGGCGATGGAAACTTTTAAGAATAGATTTTAAAAGTAATTTAGGTGAGTCTCAATACGATATTTCGGTTGTTTTATCAATAGTGGCGAAATCCCGAAGGTTACAGATTTAAATAATGCTGGTGATAAATTTTATTTTAATATATTTTAAAAGTATACTGGCTTCCTTACACTGAACCCTAAAGCTATTTAAAATATGATGTATTATACTGAAGTCATAAACTAAGTCCATATAAACTGGTCATACTATAATATATATCATCCATACTCACTATTGCTATTGCCCTGAAGCTGAACAGATTCCGCCGACGAGGATTTACCGGCGACACTTAACGGCTCGCAGCTCTCCTCTTTTTCTCCACCATTTTCTGAAAACAGAGGAATATCATAAAATAGAAAAAAAAATAGAATATAAATAAACCGACATGGGCAAGGATTCTAACCCGCGACCTCTGGGAAACCGTCCCGTCGCTCTACAAATTGAGATTCCGTGTCAAATGAAGTATTCTTTACACGATCATCTCTCCGGTGTCCCAGAGATGGCGGGTCCGAATCCCCGCCCGTGTAGGTTTATTTTTCATTCTATATTTATTTAAATTTTAAATAAGTTGAACATGGCTGTACATGTTGATAGACATTTTTAAGCAATGTTATAAAACATGATAAAAACTATAATGAGTCATGAGGCAGTTCCCTCACCGAGTCCCGCCACCATGGACTTGGCCCTGGCTCGTCCCACGCTGAGAGTGGTCCTGGGGTCCCGGCGAGGAGGAGCCGGCGCTGGACTTCGTCCTGACAATATTAAATGTTATTTAAAATGTTGTAAATATATTACACATATTATCAATCTCCAGCTAACAATATTTTTATAAATTAAGTTATTTAATTTAAATTGCCTGTATTGAGTTATTTAAATTACAGTGAGTCGTAGAACATTAATCCTTCCTCAAGAGCGTTTATCGGGTTCCTGTATTTTGAGAAACACTGTACTTCTCTGCAACCACGTTGTTACTAACATTGTCTTGTAATTGTTAAAGGAAATTTTACACCTGATATTTATTTATCTCACGAAAATGCATTTGTTTATAATTTTTGAATTAATACAAGATAAATGTGTATAGATATTCACAATTTCAGTTTAGGAGTCAATTTTAAAATCTTTATTAATATCTCTATAAATTACCTAAATATGAAAAACCTGTCAATTCTTGTTGAAGTATACGTAAAAAATAATAAAAGGGGCATGGTTTTTTTATATTTTAAAACTCTGATCGAAAATAATTTTGAATAAAATAAAATAAAAATAGTAAAATTTAATGAATTAGTTAAAAAATGCAAAATAGTATCGTTACATAATTTTCAGTATGTAGTTATATTCGAACTAAATAATCTAAAAGGGAAAGTATAACGTAATATAAAAATATATATTAAAACAATTATAATTAAAAACGTAAAAAATAAGTTTCAAGAAATCATTTAGTATAAAATATGGTTTTATTTAAAAAGAATATGTATATCATTCAAGGTCGGTAGAAGCCAATTTGCAGAACAGTCGAACATTTCATTATATAATGACCGACAAAAGAGAGTCAACCATGCTCATTTATTAAATATGGTATTATTATAAGTACATAAAATTAGTGAGATTTTTAATGTACTGCGTTTGTTTGACTATAATAGCAAAAGATATCGCGATATTTCTTCACATTCGCTTCTGAATGGATAAATTTTGTACCTAAATAAACGGGTTCAATAAAACTTATATAATGTTAAGAACATAACAGACATACCCCCGGCGGCCTTCCTCGGCAGGGTGGCGGCGTAGGGTCGCCCGGAACTAGACAACTGAGTCTGTGATTTACTCGTGGGCACGGTACATGTGTTGTTTTCGTTCAAAGCTGTAAGAAAAGGCTTGAAATATAACAACTCGTTATAGCACATATTTATATACATATGTATTTTTGGATTTATGTATGTAACTGCAAAAATGTTTGATTATATATATCAGAATTGTATGTGTGTCTCTTTGTGTGTGTGTGTTTGTCTCTCTCTGTGCGTGTCTCTCTTAATGTGTGTTTGTCTCTCTCTCTCTTACTGTGTGTTTGTCTCTGTGTGTGTGTACGTACGGCAGTTGGGTAGCGACACCACGGTCATGGCGACGAGCGCGCCCGACCCGCGGATGAGCTCCACCACGTGCTCGTGGGACGCCGCTGACACGTCCGCGCCGTTGATCTACCAGCACGGACAGACACACGTCTTATACAGGGCTACTTGTCACTAGGTGGCCACGTCTTGCAGGCAGCCTCTCTGCATCAATACCGACAACATTTGTTCTACGACTTTATAAAGTTAATGGTCAAATTATAATAAATATTAAGTTTTCCCATACAAAATTTATTTGTTGCCTCTGAATTGACATTAACTCTGAGCGTAGTTATGGTGCCCGGGCGTTGACCTTTTAATTGCTTCTTACAAACTACAGAGTAATAAGTAAAGGAGGGAGCAAAATTTTTTGTTTCTTTTTTTGTGTTGTTTATCAAGATTTGTAAAAATGTCGTAGAACAAATATTGTCGAGATTGACGTAGAGAGGCTGCCAAGAAGAGGTGGCCAACTAATTACAAGTAACGTAAATACGTGAACAATAGTTCAGGATTATTTGCATTTTGGCCATTGATATAGTTGTACTGAGTCACTTCATTTATTGTTTGACGTCGCATCCTCGCCTCGTTCATGAGTTTGTCTGTTTACGTATAAAGTAATCAAACAAAATTTAGAAAAACATTTTCTACATTTCTTTTCAGAATAACTTCAATGGACAGAAAGTAGTACACCATCATCGTGTGAGACAGGGTCGCTCACCGCCACGAGGAAGTCTCCCTTCTTTAGTCCGGCCCTGTCGGCGACTCCGCCCGCGTCCACGTCGTCCAGGTACTGCAGCGCCGGGCAGCGGGACGAGGGGCGCAGCTCCATCAGAGGAGACGACGCCTTGGCGCCGCGCAGCACGAACCCGAACCCGCGGCGGGCGCGGTGCAGCACCACCGTGCGGGACACGCACCCGCCGTACCTGCCGACACACCGAGGAGATGTACACGGAGCCGATCCGGGCGATACGAACCGACTGCTCTTGCCGAAAAGTTTTTGAACAATTTTGGGGAAACATATCGAATTGAGATCGAGCGGACCGGTGGTGAATATACGTCTGTGGATATCCTTCGACAGACACATTTGCGACTGACCCGAAATACCGCCGCGAGCCGGACGTGTTTATGAACGAGTTGTTGTTTGTTTTGACACATTGTTCCTTCGACACATTCTAAAACACTAACAATTCTTTGCATCGATATTTTGTAAGAGGTCATTATTTGGCGGATACGCAACTATGTACCTGATGTTTTACAACTTTTGTTCAATTTGGGTAAAATATTAACTTACGACTTCTTAATTCTAGGTGCCGTGGCGCTGTACGTTTTACTCAGAGCCATTTCTCGTCTTCCGGTCACTCTTGAGTGGTGGATCGGTCCCGACGAAAGCACCTGGAAAAGTGGTGGTGAAAAAAAAATCGTTTAGAATAACTATACATTTATTCATTTAGCTACTCCTCTCATGGCATGTTAGGTATTTTAAGTAATTTCTAACAAAATATGTTATATGTATTAGATTAAAAAAAAACCATTATATCGATATTTTTATAAGTTTTTTACAAAGAGAATCGACGTTGACAGAAATATTACCTATCCATCTAAAAAAATACTAACAGCTTGCTAATCGGGGTTCCGTGTGCATAAATAATTGATATAATATATTAGTTCCTTACATTTGGCGTTTTGTATGGGAGGAACAAGGAGTCGAATATTTTTGAATATAATGTATTTAATTAATCCAAGAATGAACCATTATTTTCTATATACTTTTGCCATCTTTTAGGTAGTTCATTAAACTCTTTACTAAACAAACCAGTCGGACGGGAATCAATAAAATCCTTGAAGGCGATTTGGACCGCTTCTTCGTAGTTGATTTTTTCCCATGCAAGAAATTATCTAAATTTGGAAAATTTGGTAATCTGTTGGAGCAAGGCCCGGGGAGTACGGTGGATGTCTTAGATATTTTAATTGAAGCTGTTCTAATTTGGCAGCCGTCTGTTGTGCAATGTGTGCTCTAGCGTTGTCGTGAAGCAGCAGTGGTGACAGTGATTGACCAGCCTACGTTGATTAGCAGCTATACTCTGAGATGGAATAATAGTTAGAAAATGTAAACAAAAAACTGTCATGATCAGTGTGTTTACGTTACATGTCAAAGTATTTTTTCAATTATAAGAAACATTTTCTAAATTGATTTATTTTTTATATTTAAATTTTTAAACCATCACAAATACTTAATATTTTAGGTAATTTTAGTACAATAAGTAAAATAATTTAATTATAATATAATTAAAATATATATATTTTTTTTAACTTTAAAAATTATTCTATGAGAAATAAAATGAGGCAACAGTGCAATATTAGTTTATTCGCTGTCACTAGACGTAAGACTTGATCCTAGTCAGAATTTATTACATTAAAAATATATTATTCCTTGTCAGAGTGTAGCTTTTCCATCATGGTTTGCAATTGCTGTCAGTAGACATCTGCCGTAATAGTCTAGCCGTATTTGAGAAAACTTTAATAAACAATACCAGCACTATCCCACCAAAGGCTTACGAGAATTTTTTTTGTGTCAATTTTCGATTTGAGAAAGACTTGGCTCGCTGATCAGGATCCAATCATTGCAATGAGCGCTTCCGATTATCGTGGATCATCCCTTCAAGTGGATTAAAACAGATTTATCACTAACACCGCAACCTGTCGCTAACTCGGACGTCATTTGTAATGGGTCCGCTTCCACAATAGTCTGCAATTCTTCATTATTAACAGCTCTTCGGCAGAACACGGGACTTGTTCTGCAGGTCGAAATTTGCAGAACGAAAACTTTGGAACCAGGAACAAACTGTGTTTTCTTTTGCGTTTAAATTATGCGATATTTAAGATACCCATTTTGTAAACTGAGTAAGGCTAACAGAAAAAACAGGAGACAAAAAAACCAACGAATGACGGTCAGCGAAACAAAAACACTTGTGTAAATAGGTTTGAATTTTAATGAATTGTATTTAAATTTGAATTTGGAATTCCTTACCAAAGAGGAGAAATTTGTGATTTAACTGGCCAGTACGAAAAACGCAAATTTCATATGTAAGGACCTTTTTAGGTCCTTACATGATATGTAATATTTATTACTACCCTATCATTATTAAGTTATTGACAATATCTAGTTTCAAATACTGTAATATTTAAAGTATCCACTAGTCGTCCTCACCTGGTGCAGCTGTGTGTTCTGTCTCAGTCGCACCTCCTGCACGCAGTGTGCCGGAAACAGCCCCGACCCCCCCGGGCCGCTTCCCCCACCTCGCAGTGAGCCTTCCAGTAGACCGTCGTCCGTAGATCCCGTCACTGGAAGACAGGTCTTTCGTTTATCTTACCGAATGTTGTTTTAATATTTCACTTTGTGTTTTAGGTATATTAGCGAATGTTTATTAATAGTATGCAATGTTACGGGGTCGATGACTGTTGATGTAGTTAGTTATTTCATTTTAGTAACGATATTAGTGTCGTGTAAATCACAGTCGTTTATCCCTCTCGGAAAGCTCGTGTAGTATTCGTACGCACCTTCGATTATGTCTCCCTGGCTGAGCCGCAGGTGTCCATGCTGTACTGGATCGTAAGGCTGCAGACACACCACGGTGGCGGCCTGCAGCGAGCACGTGGTGTCGGAGGTGCTGGTGCCCACGCCGCTGGAGTCCGTGATGTCGCTGGTGTCGGCGCTCTTATCTGTAGACACCCGGCCGGGCCCCGTGTGGGTCGTGTTTGTTTGTGTGCGGAGAGTCAGAGGTCGACGCGATATTGGGATCGATCGATTTTGATGGAATTTCTATGTTTAATTTTAATTTAGATCGCCAGTGAAACATTTGTTTTAAACTAGAGCACATTTATCGAGGCCGAGGGAAGGTGAAACAAAAATGGGTTCCGCGATCTCGAAAGCGAACAAGCGGACCGCGGTGACATCTAGATTACACGAACGGAACATGCAACATGGTTCGCGAGGCGTGGTGATGGTTGCGGGCTCACCCGTGAGGATGCTGGCGTCGTCGTCGTGGCCGGGGTGGCTGTGGTCGCTGATGCTGGAGGAGGCGGACGAGAACCGCTCGCTGCAGGGCGAGTGCGTGGCTCGCCGCAGCAGCGCGTCCAGCTCGGGAGGAGCCGAGCACAGCGACGAGCGCTCGCCGGCCGCCCACCACGCCGCGCCACCCCACAGGGAGCGGCGGCGCGGGTTATAGCGCGGCGGGCCTCGGAACGGCACTAGTGGGACCACCGATTAAACACGGACGGACATCGAACCCCGGTACCACCCGGCGAGTGTGACGTTACATATATATCAAGTAAATACATAACGGATGCGGATACGTACACCAGCTTACATATATTAGTTCGTATGTCTGCTTGTTTATAGTGATTATATTAATTGTTATAATATTATACTCGGTATACAACCATCACCATGATGATAATAAGCAATGGAATAGTGTGAGTGAGGTTAGAATATAAATATTATGGAATGACTTCATGCAATAGATTAATAATAAATAATAAAATATTACACGTTATTTACACACTATATGTACTATATGAAGCATTATGCTAAGGATATTAATAATAGTATCGTTAGTGACTACTTGAAATAACAACGTCTGCGTATAATTAATATAGTTTATTATTGTTAAAAATATTTAAGGTTATTTTTACAATGCTGTGATGTTTGTCGATGTGATGAATACAAAAAGCCATTACAATTATACGCAGACTATAAAATACTAATTTAAAAAACGCTTCAAACCCAGCTGCCAATTGCCAAAGTAGTTTTATTGGCAGAAGAAGTCAGAAGGATCATTAAAACATTATGAAGCTGCAATCATGGCCATGCATTATACAAAAGTCTCGACTTACCGACTTCATCTGCTTTGTAGTTTTTTATCACCTCAGCCAGTTCTAAGTTTCCGGCTATTACTGCTACCTGTGGGTTAAACAACTACGTCTAAGTGTTTATTATTGATGGTGTCGAATAAAACAATTTGAATGGACGCACTCTGAGTTCGCAATACAATACAATAAAAACTACGGATGCACTAGGGCTGACCCATAGAAGTTCGAGTTTCCGCGTTTTGACAACTCCATCTTTTGTCCAAGGAACTTCACCTGATAGGGCGTCTGGTTGGCGAAGTTGAGCGCCTCCTTGTCGCAGCCCCTGAACAGCAGCTGTCTCGCGCAGGAGTCCTGAGCGTTGACGGCGCACACGTGCAGCGGCGTGTTGCCGGACGCGTTGCGGCTGTTCATGTCGGCTCCGTAGAACAGCAAGTGGTCCAGGTGCTGCACCAGACCGTTGCGACACGCCTGGGAGAGTGGCGGATTCAGTATAACAGACTGTCTCTTAAAGTAGGTTTCTACTGTGATTTACGGATGTGTTTGACTTTCTGCATGAAAGATATCTAGATTAAAAATTTGATTTTAAAACGTCTTTTGGGGATGGTGCAAAAAGTGGAAAAGTAAAAGTCAACAATTCTTTGTTCCATGAAAATGTTTTACATTTATACGTTATTATTATTATTTGGATACGTCAAATTGAAACAAATATTACAAATATAAAAAAAAATATCAATTTTGACTTATGGAAAAATTTCCGTTCAATTAGTTGAACGCTCACGAGAAGATCCCGGAAAAGAAACTTAAAGTCACTCTTTTCAACTGTCAATATGATTGTTACAGTTCTTTTTACGAGTTAAGAGTTTATATTAATTTTGTCGAGACTTTTTTAAAGGGAACTTGTATGTATGCTCCCAAGACGATCCCTATAAGGAAATTAATACAGGATGTTTCAGATTTGGAAAGTGTAAGTGTATTGATTATTTCTATGTATTTTAATGCAAACTAACAAAGTCTTTAATATTAAGAACTTCACAAAAAAAAATATTATATTTTATGTGATAAGGTTTTTCGGAATGTTAATGGCTGGCTTTATCTTCCCAGCGGACCGAGGGGGGTCTTGGCGTTATTTAGAAATATATTTACTTAAAGTAACGAATAACGTTAGAGTAAAGTATTACAAAGATACTTAATAACAGAAGTCCTACCTGATGTACTTCCTGCCATCCTTGTACATCTGTAGCACCAATGGTTGCGTGATCATGTAGTAGGGTTTCACACAACAATGGGTCAGTTTTGTTGGTTACTGCTAAGTATAGCGGCGTCAATCCCTTAACATCTTTATAGTTAGGGGATGCACCGAGTTCTAATAAAGTCTTCACAGCCTCTAGCGAGTTCTTTTCTACGGCTCTGTGCATGGCTGTGCTACCATCTTTAGTTCGGTAGTCGAGCAATGCACCTCCGTTTACTAGCGCAATTAATACCTTTCCAGGTGATTTAAGACCTGCAGCTACTGTCAACGGTGTATCTGAAATTGTAAATAATAATATACATTGATTATATTGTATTATAAAAAGATAAACTTTTATACCACTTAATACGCGAAAATAAATGATGTTATCTAAGTATTATTTTGATAAATAGCCAATTAGTTTCAGTTACTTTCAAGGTCAGAACACTTATTGTGGGACGTGGATTATCCAAAGATTGATGCGGTACAGCGTAACAAAGGAATCCCATACAATAGTATTTAGTAAGTTCAGTTTATTTTCAAGTCAAAAGCAATATATATTCTCTTTATCTAAACATACAGTTTATATTTGCGTGCTCATTTGTCGCAGCACATGTTACTTGTAGCTGGTACTAAGATGTAGAACAATAGGAGATAAATATCCGATAATGATAATAATAGCTTCTGTATGTATAACATCTCATTTCATTGAACGAGAAGCTGCGGATTATTGGAGCGAGATTTGCAACAGTCGTGACTAGCTTGGAAATTGCAGGTGTACGTACATTTACCGAGCCTATTTTGAACTTTCAGAGCTGTTTTATCGTTTGAAATAAGAGTTATAAATTGTTTTTGATAACGGTTTGAGCACATTATATTAACTGCGTCTAGACAATAAACATGTGGCATAAATCTAGATCTAATATTGATTCTAATCTACTATATATTTATATTATTTATAATAATTACCGCCGGTATCTTGACAGTGGAAGTTTGGATCCAGTCCTTTAGCACAAGTCTTAGTAATCTTGTCAATCTGTCCGTGCGTTACGTGTTCGAGGAACCGGCGCAGGTTGGCTCGAGAATGAAGAGCTTTCAACGTCTTCTCATCCAGCTTCAGCATCTTGTACACCCGCCGTTTGTATTTCAACTAAAACAATATTGAACATAATGAACCTTTGTAAATAATAATAATATCACAGGACAAATTACACCAATTGATCTAAGTAAGCAAATTATTTGCTTGTGTTAAGGATGTTAGACAACGATGCCAATACTTAAAGATACATATTATAAATACTGCGATTATATTAGTTCCGTACAAATTAAATTAGCGATTTATATGGGAGGAACAAAAAACCGAATATTTTTTTGTTTGTAGTCGAACATTTGTTTTCTATGCACTTTTGCCATCTTACAGTTCATTGATCCCTTTACTAAAAAAAACCAGTAGGACGGGAATCAACTAAATCTTTGACGGCGATTTGGACTACTCCTTCGCAGTTGATTTTTTCCCTTGCAAGAAGTTCTAAATTTGGAAAATATGGTAATCTGTTGGATCCAAGGTCCGGGGAATACGGTGGATATCTTAGACATTATAATTGAAGCTCTTCTAATTTGGTAGCCGTCTGTTGTGCAATATTGTCTAGCGTTGTCGTGAAGCAGCAGTGGTGTGGAGTGATTGACCAGCCTAGGCTGTTTAACAGCTAGCTTTACCATCATGGTTTACAATTACTGACAAAAGACTCCAGCGTAATAGTCTGGCCAGATTTGAGAAAACTGTAATGAACAATACCGGCACTAGTCCACCAAACGCTGACAAGATTTTTTTTTTTCGGGTCAATATTTACTTGGGGCAGGATTTGACTGACTGACCAGGAATCAACCATTGCGTTGAGCGCTTCCGATTATCCTAGATAATCCATTTTTCATCACAGGTAATGATTCGATTTAAAATCCCTTCTTTATTGTGCCGGTTCAGTAATGTAACGCACCAGTCAACGCGCATTTGCTGGTTTGCTTCAGTCAATTCATGAGGTACTTACCTTAGCAAGCTTACTTCAAGAGGATTTTGTAATCCTCTTGCAGCCTGTAGCTAACTGGGATTTGTGATGGATCCGCTTCCACAATAGCCTTCAATTCTTTATCAACTTGGGTCTTCGGCCAACCACGAGGCCTGTTCTACAGGTCGAAATTTCCACAACGAAAACGTTGGAACCAGAAACGAGCTGTGTTTTCTTTTGCAACACGATCGCCATACACATCATTAACCCTTCGAGTCGTTTCCGCAGCACTTTGCCACGGTGGAACTCGTACTCGTAAATAATGCGACATTTTAAGTTTTCCAGTTTGTAAACTGAGTGACGCAAACAGAAAAAACAGAAGAAAAAAAAAACAATTGAATGACGGGCAATTAAATAAAAATAAATGTGTTAATGTTTGAAAATATCTTTAAACATGTATAGCCATGTTAAGCTTATTTAAATTTATATAAATATAGAATGTAAAAAACCGATACGGGCAGGGATTCGAACCCGCGACTACTGGGAAACCGTCCCGTCGCTCTACCAACTGAGCTACCGTATCGCTGTCCGTCTCGGTGAATTAAGCATTCTATATGTGATCGTCTTTATCGGGACGGTGGTGACATCTATTAGGTTTCTTTCGAAAATCCTAACCAATGTTTCTAACTTTGCAGTATAGATAAACATTGAAAAGATGCCACTACCGAAATCAATTTTTGAAAATATCTTTAAACATGTATAGCCATGTTAAGCTTATTTAAATTTATATAAATATAGAATGTAAAAAACCGATACGGGCAGGGATTCGAACCCGCGACTACTGGGAAACCGTCCCGTCGCTCTACCAACTGAGCTACCGTATCGCTGTCCGTCTCGGTGAATTAAGCATTCTATATGTGATCGTCTTTATCGGGACGGTGGTGACATCTATTAGGTTTCTTTCGAAAATCCTAACCAATGTTTCTAACTTTGCAGTATAGATAAACATTGAAAAGATGCCACTACCGAAATCAATTTTTGAAAATATCTTTAAACATGTATAGCCATGTTAAGCTTATTTAAATTTATATAAATATAGAATGTAAAAAACCGATACGGGCAGGGATTCGAACCCGCGACTACTGGGAAACCGTCCCGTCGCTCTACCAACTGAGCTACCGTATCGCTGTCCGTCTCGGTGAATTAAGCATTCTATATGTGATCGTCTTTATCGGGACGGTGGTGACATCTATTAGGTTTCTTTCGAAAATCCTAACCAATGTTTCTAACTTTGCAGTATAGATAAACATTGAAAAGATGCCACTACCGAAATCAATTTTTGAAAATATCTTTAAACATGTATAGCCATGTTAAGCTTATTTAAATTTATATAAATATAGAATGTAAAAAAACCGATACGGGCAGGGATTCGAACCCGCGACTACTGGGAAACCGTCCCGTCGCTCTACCAACTGAGCTACCGTATCGCTGTCCGTCTCGGTGAATTAAGCATTCTATATGTGATCGTCTTTATCGGGACGGTGGTGACATCTATTAGGTTTCTTTCGAAAATCCTAACCAATGTTTCTAACTTTGCAGTATAGATAAACATTGAAAAGATGCCACTACCGAAATCAATTTTTGAAAATATCTTTAAACATGTATAGCCATGTTAAGCTTATTTAAATTTATATAAATATAGAATGTAAAAAACCGATACGGGCAGGGATTCGAACCCGCGACTACTGGGAAACCGTCCCGTCGCTCTACCAACTGAGCTACCGTATCGCTGTCCGTCTCGGTGAATTAAGCATTCTATATGTGATCGTCTTTATCGGGACGGTGGTGACATCTATTAGGTTTCTTTCGAAAATCCTAACCAATGTTTCTAACTTTGCAGTATAGATAAACATTGAAAAGATGCCACTACCGAAATCAATTTTTGAAAATATCTTTAAACATGTATAGCCATGTTAAGCTTATTTAAATTTATATAAATATAGAATGTAAAAAACCGATACGGGCAGGGATTCGAACCCGCGACTACTGGGAAACCGTCCCGTCGCTCTACCAACTGAGCTACCGTATCGCTGTCCGTCTCGGTGAATTAAGCATTCTATATGTGATCGTCTTTATCGGGACGGTGGTGACATCTATTAGGTTTCTTTCGAAAATCCTAACCAATGTTTCTAACTTTGCAGTATAGATAAACATTGAAAAGATGCCACTACCGAAATCAATTTTTGAAAATATCTTTAAACATGTATAGCCATGTTAAGCTTATTTAAATTTATATAAATATAGAATGTAAAAAACCGATACGGGCAGGGATTCGAACCCGCGACTACTGGGAAACCGTCCCGTCGCTCTACCAACTGAGCTACCGTATCGCTGTCCGTCTCGGTGAATTAAGCATTCTATATGTGATCGTCTTTATCGGGACGGTGGTGACATCTATTAGGTTTCTTTCGAAAATCCTAATTCACCGAGACGGACAGCGATACGGTAGCTCAGTTGGTAGAGCGACGGGACGGTTTCCCAGTAGTCGCGGGTTCGAATCCCTGCCCGTATCGGTTTTTTACATTCTATATTTATATAAATTTAAATAAGCTTAACATGGCTATACATGTTTAAAGATATTTTCAAAAATTGATTTCGGTAGTGGCATCTTTTCAATGTTTATCTATACTGCAAAGTTAGAAACATTGGTTAGGATTTTCGAAAGAAACCTAATAGATGTCACCACCGTCCCGATAAAGACGATCACATATAGAATGCTTAATTCACCGAGACGGACAGCGATACGGTAGCTCAGTTGGTAGAGCGACGGGACGGTTTCCCAGTAGTCGCGGGTTCGAATCCCTGCCCGTATCGGTTTTTTACATTCTATATTTATATAAATTTAAATAAGCTTAACATGGCTATACATGTTTAAAGATATTTTCAAAAATTGATTTCGGTAGTGGCATCTTTTCAATGTTTATCTATACTGCAAAGTTAGAAACATTGGTTAGGATTTTCGAAAGAAACCTAATAGATGTCACCACCGTCCCGATAAAGACGATCACATATAGAATGCTTAATTCACCGAGACGGACAGCGATACGGTAGCTCAGTTGGTAGAGCGACGGGACGGTTTCCCAGTAGTCGCGGGTTCGAATCCCTGCCCGTATCGGTTTTTTACATTCTATATTTATATAAATTTAAATAAGCTTAACATGGCTATACATGTTTAAAGATATTTTCAAAAATTGATTTCGGTAGTGGCATCTTTTCAATGTTTATCTATACTGCAAAGTTAGAAACATTGGTTAGGATTTTCGAAAGAAACCTAATAGATGTCACCACCGTCCCGATAAAGACGATCACATATAGAATGCTTAATTCACCGAGACGGACAGCGATACGGTAGCTCAGTTGGTAGAGCGACGGGACGGTTTCCCAGTAGTCGCGGGTTCGAATCCCTGCCCGTATCGGTTTTTTACATTCTATATTTATATAAATTTAAATAAGCTTAACATGGCTATACATGTTTAAAGATATTTTCAAAAATTGATTTCGGTAGTGGCATCTTTTCAATGTTTATCTATACTGCAAAGTTAGAAACATTGGTTAGGATTTTCGAAAGAAACCTAATAGATGTCACCACCGTCCCGATAAAGACGATCACATATAGAATGCTTAATTCACCGAGACGGACAGCGATACGGTAGCTCAGTTGGTAGAGCGACGGGACGGTTTCCCAGTAGTCGCGGGTTCGAATCCCTGCCCGTATCGGTTTTTTACATTCTATATTTATATAAATTTAAATAAGCTTAACATGGCTATACATGTTTAAAGATATTTTCAAAAATTGATTTCGGTAGTGGCATCTTTTCAATGTTTATCTATACTGCAAAGTTAGAAACATTGGTTAGGATTTTCGAAAGAAACCTAATAGATGTCACCACCGTCCCGATAAAGACGATCACATATAGAATGCTTAATTCACCGAGACGGACAGCGATACGGTAGCTCAGTTGGTAGAGCGACGGGACGGTTTCCCAGTAGTCGCGGGTTCGAATCCCTGCCCGTATCGGTTTTTTACATTCTATATTTATATAAAATTTAAATAAGCTTAACATGGCCATACATGTTTAAAGATATTTTCAAAAATTGATTTCGGTAGTGGCATCTTTTCAATGTTTATCTATACTGCAAAGTTAGAAACATTGGTTAGGATTTTCGAAAGAAACCTAATAGATGTCACCACCGTCCCGATAAAGACGATCACATATAGAATGCTTAATTCACCGAGACGGACAGCGATACGGTAGCTCAGTTGGTAGAGCGACGGGACGGTTTCCCAGTAGTCGCGGGTTCGAATCCCTGCCCGTATCGGTTTTTTACATTCTATATTTATATAAATTTAAATAAGCTTAACATGGCTATACATGTTTAAAGATATTTTCAAAAATTGATTTCGGTAGTGGCATCTTTTCAATGTTTATCTATACTGCAAAGTTAGAAACATTGGTTAGGATTTTCGAAAGAAACCTAATAGATGTCACCACCGTCCCGATAAAGACGATCACATATAGAATGCTTAATTCACCGAGACGGACAGCGATACGGTAGCTCAGTTGGTAGAGCGACGGGACGGTTTCCCAGTAGTCGCGGGTTCGAATCCCTGCCCGTATCGGTTTTTTACATTCTATATTTATATAAATTTAAATAAGCTTAACATGGCTATACATGTTTAAAGATATTTTCAAAAATTGATTTCGGTAGTGGCATCTTTTCAATGTTTATCTATACTGCAAAGTTAGAAACATTGGTTAGGATTTTCGAAAGAAACCTAATAGATGTCACCACCGTCCCGATAAAGACGATCACATATAGAATGCTTAATTCACCGAGACGGACAGCGATACGGTAGCTCAGTTGGTAGAGCGACGGGACGGTTTCCCAGTAGTCGCGGGTTCGAATCCCTGCCCGTATCGGTTTTTTACATTCTATATTTATATAAATTTAAATAAGCTTAACATGGCTATACATGTTTAAAGATATTTTCAAAAATTGATTTCGGTAGTGGCATCTTTTCAATGTTTATCTATACTGCAAAGTTAGAAACATTGGTTAGGATTTTCGAAAGAAACCTAATAGATGTCACCACCGTCCCGATAAAGACGATCACATATAGAATGCTTAATTCACCGAGACGGACAGCGATACGGTAGCTCAGTTGGTAGAGCGACGGGACGGTTTCCCAGTAGTCGCGGGTTCGAATCCCTGCCCGTATCGGTTTTTTACATTCTATATTTATATAAATTTAAATAAGCTTAACATGGCTATACATGTTTAAAGATATTTTCAAAAATTGATTTCGGTAGTGGCATCTTTTCAATGTTTATCTATACTGCAAAGTTAGAAACATTGGTTAGGATTTTCGAAAGAAACCTAATAGATGTCACCACCGTCCCGATAAAGACGATCACATATAGAATGCTTAATTCACCGAGACGGACAGCGATACGGTAGCTCAGTTGGTAGAGCGACGGGACGGTTTCCCAGTAGTCGCGGGTTCGAATCCCTGCCCGTATCGGTTTTTTACATTCTATATTTATATAAATTTAAATAAGCTTAACATGGCTATACATGTTTAAAGATATTTTCAAAAATTGATTTCGGTAGTGGCATCTTTTCAATGTTTATCTATACTGCAAAGTTAGAAACATTGGTTAGGATTTTCGAAAGAAACCTAATAGATGTCACCACCGTCCCGATAAAGACGATCACATATAGAATGCTTAATTCACCGAGACGGACAGCGATACGGTAGCTCAGTTGGTAGAGCGACGGGACGGTTTCCCAGTAGTCGCGGGTTCGAATCCCTGCCCGTATCGGTTTTTTACATTCTATATTTATATAAAATTTAAATAAGCTTAACATGGCCATACATGTTTAAAGATATTTTCAAAAATTGATTTCGGTAGTGGCATCTTTTCAATGTTTATCTATACTGCAAAGTTAGAAACATTGGTTAGGATTTTCGAAAGAAACCTAATAGATGTCACCACCGTCCCGATAAAGACGATCACATATAGAATGCTTAATTCACCGAGACGGACAGCGATACGGTAGCTCAGTTGGTAGAGCGACGGGACGGTTTCCCAGTAGTCGCGGGTTCGAATCCCTGCCCGTATCGGTTTTTTACATTCTATATTTATATAAATTTAAATAAGCTTAACATGGCTATACATGTTTAAAGATATTTTCAAAAATTGATTTCGGTAGTGGCATCTTTTCAATGTTTATCTATACTGCAAAGTTAGAAACATTGGTTAGGATTTTCGAAAGAAACCTAATAGATGTCACCACCGTCCCGATAAAGACGATCACATATAGAATGCTTAATTCACCGAGACGGACAGCGATACGGTAGCTCAGTTGGTAGAGCGACGGGACGGTTTCCCAGTAGTCGCGGGTTCGAATCCCTGCCCGTATCGGTTTTTTACATTCTATATTTATATAAATTTAAATAAGCTTAACATGGCTATACATGTTTAAAGATATTTTCAAAAATTGATTTCGGTAGTGGCATCTTTTCAATGTTTATCTATACTGCAAAGTTAGAAACATTGGTTAGGATTTTCGAAAGAAACCTAATAGATGTCACCACCGTCCCGATAAAGACGATCACATATAGAATGCTTAATTCACCGAGACGGACAGCGATACGGTAGCTCAGTTGGTAGAGCGACGGGACGGTTTCCCAGTAGTCGCGGGTTCGAATCCCTGCCCGTATCGGTTTTTTACATTCTATATTTATATAAATTTAAATAAGCTTAACATGGCTATACATGTTTAAAGATATTTTCAAAAATTGATTTCGGTAGTGGCATCTTTTCAATGTTTATCTATACTGCAAAGTTAGAAACATTGGTTAGGATTTTCGAAAGAAACCTAATAGATGTCACCACCGTCCCGATAAAGACGATCACATATAGAATGCTTAATTCACCGAGACGGACAGCGATACGGTAGCTCAGTTGGTAGAGCGACGGGACGGTTTCCCAGTAGTCGCGGGTTCGAATCCCTGCCCGTATCGGTTTTTTACATTCTATATTTATATAAATTTAAATAAGCTTAACATGGCTATACATGTTTAAAGATATTTTCAAAAATTGATTTCGGTAGTGGCATCTTTTCAATGTTTATCTATACTGCAAAGTTAGAAACATTGGTTAGGATTTTCGAAAGAAACCTAATAGATGTCACCACCGTCCCGATAAAGACGATCACATATAGAATGCTTAATTCACCGAGACGGACAGCGATACGGTAGCTCAGTTGGTAGAGCGACGGGACGGTTTCCCAGTAGTCGCGGGTTCGAATCCCTGCCCGTATCGGTTTTTTACATTCTATATTTATATAAATTTAAATAAGCTTAACATGGCTATACATGTTTAAAGATATTTTCAAAAATTGATTTCGGTAGTGGCATCTTTTCAATGTTTATCTATACTGCAAAGTTAGAAACATTGGTTAGGATTTTCGAAAGAAACCTAATAGATGTCACCACCGTCCCGATAAAGACGATCACATATAGAATGCTTAATTCACCGAGACGGACAGCGATACGGTAGCTCAGTTGGTAGAGCGACGGGACGGTTTCCCAGTAGTCGCGGGTTCGAATCCCTGCCCGTATCGGTTTTTTACATTCTATATTTATATAAATTTAAATAAGCTTAACATGGCTATACATGTTTAAAGATATTTTCAAAAATTGATTTCGGTAGTGGCATCTTTTCAATGTTTATCTATACTGCAAAGTTAGAAACATTGGTTAGGATTTTCGAAAGAAACCTAATAGATGTCACCACCGTCCCGATAAAGACGATCACATATAGAATGCTTAATTCACCGAGACGGACAGCGATACGGTAGCTCAGTTGGTAGAGCGACGGGACGGTTTCCCAGTAGTCGCGGGTTCGAATCCCTGCCCGTATCGGTTTTTTACATTCTATATTTATATAAATTTAAATGTGTTAATGACTGTAAAAATTTGAATTTGGAATTCCTTATCAAAGACCAGAAACTTGTGGCCAGTACGAAAACACGCCAATTTCATGTGTAAGGAGCTACAATTTTATGGACCACCAAACCCAGAAATACAGATATCTATGCTTATCACATGCATGCTAGTTCCTGTCGGGAATCGAACCCGAGCCCCTTTGCACCGCTATCCGTTAGACGTCTGCGCTAACCACTTGACCAACGGAATGGTTGACAAAAAAGAAAAGGATTTTTTTAAACACTTAACCTCGACTGTATATGTATGAATAAACCGTATCAAATACCTTCAAAACCAGTAGATTCTCTTAAAGATCATTAGTCAAAAGTAGCAACGGCCAGACTAATCCTATTTTAAAGATGTCATATCGTATTTTTACGTGCTTTAAAGCCAAGTACATCATGCGTATTGTTATACACAATGCCATAAATGAAAAGGCGTAGGAAGTAAGTTACTACCTAATAAATACTTCCCAAATAATACTACCTGACACTACATAACTACCGCCTTTAGATAAATTGGAGTAATTAGTTTTATTACTTTTACTACCTTAGATATAAATTACAAGGCGTGTATAATTCGTGTATATCTTTACATGTTGACTAGAAACGTTTGAACTAGAGCCGCATTAATTTTACGAGCCGAAGGTTACCGTTTACGTAGGAGTAGAATTCTATAAGTTATTTGTTCAACTGGAACGTTTACAATGTCTATTATTATTGTAATGTTTTATATTACTGATAATTAGTTCCAGTTTTAGAAAAACAAATATTATGTCGACTTTATTTTCTAAACGTTTCAAAGGATTGAGTTAAAAGAGTATTATGGTTAAGAAAAATATAGGCGCTTCTAACCTCGAGGTAGCCGACAGGTCCATTGAAGGGATAATCTCCGAGACGTCTTTCTTCGTCCAGAAACTTGCCGGCCTTACCATTGACCGGCGGACAGAACAACCCATAGTTGAAGCTCTCTTTCAATTCCTGAAAACAAACATTGGTTTTAAATAGAAGAAATAAATAAGTACATCAAATAATCCGCGCCATAAGTGTTGTTTTTGCGATGGCTAAAGATCGATGAAGAAAAGTTATGTCCGTAGTTATTCTGATAGTGTTAATAAAATAAATGAAGTTGCCATCAGCACAATCAAGAGAATCAATCTCAATTACATCTCAACTAGAAGCTAACACAACTCCAAGCAAGTTTGGAGCATAAATCTTTAGTAATAAGTAATTGGTTAAATGTACAACATTGTAGGAAATTAGTTTATTAAATTCAGTAAAATTGTAAGTAAATTTATAAAAAATGTATTAGATAATATAATTTAGTATAGCTTGATGAACTAAACTAAAGAATTACTAACAATCGGAAACTCATCCATTTTAAAAATATAAATAATAAAAAAGAATGGAGTATTGAAATTTTTAAGGAATCAAAAAATATACATTTAGTGATTTGATTAAATAGTCAATAGTGGTACTTGGTTAGGCTGCATAGATGGAGCAAGTTAGATTTACAAGTACATCTTTGACGACGGAGATAACGATCAAACTAAATCAAATTGATCAAATCAAATGCTGCGACAATTAAATCTAATACTTCAAACGAATTGTTTGGTTTCTGATGAAAATTATGAAAAGACTACATAGGAAGGGACAGAATTCGAACCTGCTATATTTGGAATAAAATTGCGTCATTTTGGCAATACTCATTCCAAATTTTAAATTTAAAAAAGCTTAACCTGGTAATACGTTTTATAGACATTTACAAAACAACATACATTATCATGATTTGTGGTTTTATATCTTCATTATATTCTTTAAAGTGAAAGCAAATGGAAACCTTTTATAATCTATTCATAAGAATACAACCTTAGCAGTTGATTATACGAGAGGCATTACGTGCACAGTACGAGCCTGCAGCCTCTGTTTATTTTATAATAGAGGCAACAGCGAGAATAACAAGAATGATATATAGCGAGGTCCCTTACAACTCACTATACAAGAGTTATTATAGGAAGAGACCGAGATACCTTTATATCTCGGGTGTAATAACTAATATAACATAAATAATAATATATTCGAATTATATTAAAACTAATTGCATAATCACCATTGATATAACTCCTTAAACTAACTATTTGTCGGCTATAATTATAACATACATGCCTGTCCCTATCGGGAATCGAACCCGAGCCCCGTTGTGCCGCTATACGTTAGACGTCTGCGCTAAATACTCGACTAACTTGAATGATGTTAAAAGTAATTGCTTAATCAGTCCTATTCAGATTCTATTATACATAATGTTACTGAGAATAATATGCCGTTATTTTAATAATATCATAGAATAAAAAGGTTTGTAATACAGGAAATTGTATGAATGTAATAAAGATGATATCTAATTGAATTTATAATTGCTTATAAGCTTTCATAGATATTCAATGACTGACTCGTGTAGTTTTTTATTAACTGTGTTGGCTACTGGTTACGCACCATCTTTGACATTTCCTTTAGTTTTTACTGGATAACATGTATCTCATGTTTTATGAACAGACAGTCAAGTAGTATCTTTTATTATTATATATTACCGTTACTTTGTGAGATTAAATTGAATATGTGAGTGTTGAAGTCTATATACCTATATTTAGCTTTTGAATTTGACTAAAACGTACATACTGAGATGTAACTTAGATTCTGTAGAATCCTAATATTCGTATATTCCCAACTTCCCACATAAATAGAGCTGGAAAACGTGATATCGGGATAATATTGGCGCAGGAATCATATCGTAATATTATATGAGATTAGTTCATACTTCATATAAATATAATATTACCATCCCGATATTTAGATTTGTACTGTAAGGTTTCTGCGAGGTGGATGCGGATAGCAAATATAGGACATTTACAATGTATTAAGAAAACCAAGATTGTACGACGATATTCTTGGATTTCTTGGTTGTATGTAATCCAAGAAATGTAAGGACTTAGGTAAAAGTCGTAAAATAGGATTTTTTTTTGTTCAGTCGCGGCACCACTACGAAACATCTATTATGTATTTCCGAGATAATAATTTAAGAAACACAAACAAATAAATATAATGTTTTGTTCTGAAAACTTTTATCATGATGCATCTGCATACTGTCCTCCTCCTCTCAATACTTTTTTTAACACGTTTACGATGGAATTCCTTGAATCCTGCTTCAGTGCCTGCTCCAAATTCCTAGATTCTAATGCAGCCATTTCATTATCAATCTACCGGCGCTAGATCAACCAGCGTACCAATATCGTATTGTGAAAATGCTGTCAGTCAACCAGTGCTCAAATCAGATTTGTGGAAACAAGTACCCTCTATTTTGGGGTGAAATAGTGTGATGTAGATTGGATAATGAAATGGTACACTATCTATAGATGTTCACTGAAGGCCACTAGTGATAGTTAAGAAAAAACATCTCTAGTATTGGAGATTAATGTTTTATAAGTCGTAACTGTAATTGTAGGCGTGCAAGTATCAATTAAATAATCATCTTTGCATACAATACACATGGCGTCTACTATGTTAGTGGGTCGTGGATTGATTTCATCTTCAATGTATCGTCATGTATGTAGCATTGAATGAATATTATAAATATATTAAGAGAGAGATCACTTAAGGTTATATGGTGGTACAGAGGTACTGCCTATTGCTTGACTGTATGTTTTAAAAGATATTATTACTATAATATACTAAAAAGGCTTCGTCAAACCGCGGAATGAAGCATGAAGAAGTATTTATTTGTATTAATTTGTATTTGTATTAATTTGTAATGTTTTTTAAAACCAAGAAAGCAGTTAACTTAGACTGCATGGCTCAGTAATTGATGTGTGGTTCTAGCGGGTGAGACACCGCCCGTGCTGCGTTTGCATCACTGACTTCACCAAGTACCGTTATTAAATGTTTATTATTTTAAAAATTAAGCATATTTAGACATAAGTCTTATATCAAGTATATTTAGATAGATGTTTATTTTAATAGTCTTATCAGCAGAAAAGACATTTTTATGAATTGAGGGGACAGCTTTTTTTCGCCCTCACCAATGCATGATAGATTTCTGAGGTTCGAGTACTACTCGTGTTGATCAGTTTCTCATTCTACAATCTACATATAGCGTTATTATAATTAATTTACATATATATTACATTTAAGCTTAACAAGCCTACAACATTATAACTTATTAATAAATATTTAATATTCATTCATGAATTGACTCAATACTCAGAAAACTCAAGTGGCTACACTGCATAGTATGTAGGTCAGTAGACGTAGAAGTAAACGCAGCATCGACAGTAACTGGGACAGTGGTCAGCTGATAAATCAGATTTGTCACTTCATATAACTTCTAAGAATGTGAACGTTGCTTAACTTTATATCAACTTATATACTTAAATTATAATGTAATAGTAATCTTTAAGTGATCTTATTTATGTATTATAAAAAGATATTAAAGATATCTAATGTACATAAAAAATAAAACAGATGCTTGAAAATAATCAACTCTCAAGTGGATTATCTTTTTATATAGTTGATTTATCTTTTATCTTATTACGAGTACTTTGGCACAATTTTTATATTTCGCAAATTTTTACTGATAAGTGATAAATTCTTAATAAGATAAAGATTACGTAAGAACTTTTTTACAAGATGAGATAATGTTCCATCTTGTAAAATTTATGGGAATACTGTAAAGAAAAGATAACGAATTTTTTTATTAAATTTTACCAAAAGTTCTTCAATGCGATTCTTATACGCTTAATATTTATTTAATATGTAATAGCAAAACAAGTCTACATAAATATTTATCTTAAAACATCGATCTGATTAATTGTCAAAAAAAAAAAAAATCGAATTATAATTATTGAATCAAATTGATGAAGTTTAATACAAAACAAATATAGATTATCAGTATATCTGGTGAAAGTGGAACATGGAGTGTGTATCGAAGTACCGTGTGAGGCGTGACTTGGTGGATTGACTTGCTACTTGTAAACCATTACGCATGGCAATTTTTTTTTACATTCTCGAGTACCTTTCTATCCTCGCATCGCAAATAATTCGTTTCCATCGCTTTTAATCGAAACATTTTGTTTAATAATAATAATATAAAACCAATCGATATTGTACCCGTTATAATAAAATAATATCTATATATGTCAGATCCTTTATGTGTATGTTCTTTTGTTTCAATCCATCATCCCAATTATTTGGGGTTCCAATATGTCAATTTATTCCACATATTTCCATTATTCGTTATCCCATGGAATTGCTTTTTTTGTCATATCATATTTCAAATACTCCAACTACTTATTCGGTTGCCATCCTCTCTTATATACTATTGATTATAATTTTAAATAAAATAATATACATATTATAATATATATAAACTTATGATAAAACGACATAATTATTTATAATGTTCTTAGAAGTTTTTAAAACCAGTTGAATATAAATGTTATTTAACACATACTATGAAGTAATCAACTATGTATATTACTTGATATAATTAAGTTGTAGATATTAAATAAATTAAACATTAAATTTAAAGAACTGGTAAAGTATTTAACGAACTGGTTTCCAAACTTCCAGTTAACATTGAATCGAAATATGAATGAAATTACTTTAAATCAATAAAGAAGAAATTACTGGTACAAGTACTAGCCTGTAGTGTAAATAAACAAATATATATGTTGTATTTAATTTGTCACACTGTTATACAGTTAGTATACTACCACATTACTAACTACTAACTACACCTCACGTTATCCGCCTCTAGTTAGTACCTGGAGCATTCTCTGACCGATATTTTGTATAAATAGTACATACATACATACATACATACATACATACATACATACATACATTAGACGTACAATATCAAAGTGTACTAATAAAGCCAACTCTCTTTGAATTCAAAGCCCGTGTAAAGATAACGAGTATTAAATACCTAATTAGGTCATACTTTCAAAATCTAGACTCTGAAAGTCTTTTTAAAAGTGGAATTAATGAGTAAGCCGAAGTGCTCTAGATTTTAGGTAATTGAACGAGTTTTTAAATATTTTTAAGGGCTGCTTATTTGTAGATTTTGTCTATAGTGGTATTTTTATTTATTTAATTACTTCATATACCACAATTAGTTACAAAAAAATAATAATAGCAAAGCCTTTGTAGTATACAAAGGATATTTTAATTTATTATTATGTATTTTGTAGTAATAATTTATTATATATATTTATTTTATCGTCATTACTTTTTCTAAGTCGTGTGGTTTGACCTTCTATACTAGTTAAGGGCCAACCAGTCTAAACCTTAGACAAGATAAGATCTACCCTCCAATCGAATTTAACAGTATCCTATTAAATTCAATGATAATTAAAGAGATCGATTGTAAAATTACCCAAAACTAAATGAAACAGTAATTAAGGAAATATATTGTCCATCATAATAAAACAAAATGTTACTAATTTGTTATCATAGATAGTATATAATATATTTATCTTAAGGTTCATCGGATCAAAGCTTAGATACAGTTAGTTTGATATCAGTGGTATGATTGCTACCAGCTGACCATACCTGGCTACAAAAGCTCACTCTACAAATAATAACGGGTACACGGATGCCCTAGATTCAATGTTAACAAAAACCCTTTATTTGCCAGCTTTATGTTATTTTCTAGCATAACAATTGTAAATAATATATCTTGGAGTATTCTTGCTCTTTCGTTGTTACATCTGTTTTTACTGAACCTCACTTTGCTTATATATTTTGTATTGTGTCTTATTAAATCTGACCCATATGTTATATAAGAAAAAACTTAAAATAATTAATAAAAAAATAATGCTCTTGTACCTATTAACATTATTATGACAATTTTCTGTAAATATTTTATATACTATAAAATAGCCTACGTCGAGCAAACTGTATTAAAATTTTTATAAGAATCTTATATAAAAACTAAAATAGACAGAATTGTTGTTTTTAAAGTATCTAAAACTTATATATGTATACATTGGTTAAATTTCGCGCCGGACAGTTTTAATTGCTTCCATCCGGACGGACGGACGAGTCCGGAAACTATTAACTAGTGACATAATATATTTCTAAACACGACGCCCGTTTCATTTCCTGGGAGATGAAACAACTTGTCTCGGAAAGGAAATGTACTTCGAGTACACACAACACTACATGCATTTAATTATTATATATATAAATAAAGTGTAAATATTTTAATTAATATTTACTATAAATTTAACGTTATTTAAGTAAATAACAAATATAAATTGTCAGTGGTTGGACGTGTTCAAACACGTAACAATATACGCAATCAAACTTTTTAACCGCAAGTAACTGTAAAAGGGTAGTCCATTTGGTTTTTTGAAACAAAACAATGATAAAATTAGGAAAGTTTTATATAATAACACAATAAATACTAATATTGAAGAACTTTAGTAATTACAGAAGTAAAACTCTGTAACAAAATAAGTAAAGTTCATATACGAGTAATTACATTGGACTTCAGATTTAATGGTTTGTTCCCTCTCGGGGAAATAAACAGCTTCGCGAAGAACTAAGACGGTTCTACAATATCCAATTTGTTAGCACATAGATCATTTATAGAGATAATGTTATATACCTTTACGAAATCTGCAGACCTCGATTTTTATATGTGTATCTACAATTCAATAATAAATAATTGTTGTCTTTTAGTTGTCTTCAATGCGATCTCTCTAATGATTCTTTTCCTGAACTACTGAACCGATTGTTGGTTTTTTATTTAATAGCAATATTATCATCAATGGTTAAGAAACAACACTTATTAATCATGTACTGGAGGAATAGTAACCAAAAAACAAAATTCGCAAAATGTACGAATAAAATCATAGCATCTGCGCTCAACTTACATTCAGAATGAATGTCAATCTACTTAATAAGTTTTCTTATTTATATTTTAAGCTATTATTCTATTAAATTATTTTTAAGTTAAAGCTGTAATTAAAGTTTAACAAACGATGTGTTGTCACGAAGTCACAATGATTGATGAACTTTGAACAAATACCATTTATTCCTGGATTTTACGGTTTAAAACTTTCAGGGAGAATTGGTTTTTGTTCAATCTAAGCGAATTCTTCATTAAAGCTGACAGACAGTGTTTTTAAATGACTTTTTTTACAACATATATATATATATAACATATAATTCAGCTATGAAGTTATTATATTGCAAGAAAAACTAAACGAAAAATATATTTTATAAGTATATTTTTTGTAATAAATAAAAAAAAATCTCATGAATATCATAACAGTCAAACACAAATATGTACCAACATTAAGTAAATGGTCTCAGATAATATATTTTTCGTATATTTTGTATTTGTATAGAACGTGGGTCGACTTTGATGTCATGAAGATGAATAATAGATTCTCGAGTTAACTAACGAGCATAAGACAGACAGACACCTGAGTATTTTTCCATATGTTTTAATAATTACAGGATGATGTCATAGAATATAACCATTAACCGCAAATTGTAATCAGGCATTATTTCCTTATTATTTACTTACAGTTTTAGAAAATAAAATATTTTTATCACATTTAAACATGAAAAAAGTAATTAAATTAGTAAAAAAAGCACATCCATTAAAAATAACAAGATAATCAAAGAAATACAGTAGAAGCTTAAAATAATAACCCAGTTAACCTTGTCTTCCCATAAGAAAATATCAATATGATATAGAAAACAAAATTGAGTTCACAACAATGTCAGAAAGCCAAATGTAAGCAGGCTTGAGTAGATTACAATGAGGTGGGCATTGAGTAACGCTGTGGGCGGCTTGCTAAACTACTGGTTTTTAGGGTTCCTTGGTTAAATGATAAACTTTTAAGCCTACCTACCTAACAACTTAAAACTTTTTTTTATTGCTACATATATGTTTTTAAATACAATCGAATACGGACATTATATATATTTCTATCTTTGAAACTAAAATTAAGCAATAGTAAAAGTCATATCTATAACTACTATTTCTATCTCTGAAACTATAATTGTTATTGTAAATGTATTTTCATTAGATAGCCCATTTAATAATACACATATATCATAACAGTACGAATACGACGCATACACAAAAAATAAGAAAATGTCTATTGAAAGAACTTAGCAAGCTAGTAATCTACAAAAATATAATGTTGTTTTCATTACGTTAGTTAGTAGTTCTGAACTAATGTTTCCTTGTATAGCCCTCATGTGCAGTACTTGAGGAGTCGCAGCCAACAGCTGGTATACAACCAACTTAAAAACAAGGTAATTTGACATTATTAATTATATTACAAAAATTGTATACGGAACCATATGCATTATAATACACACATATATGTTCAGTTTTTGGACTGATTAATAGGAAACTAGTTTACTGTAAGCGGCCCCTTTGAGTATGTATCATAATGTAAATAATAAATATAATAAGTAGTTCACTACTTTATGAGATGACCATAAATGTATAAAAATAATTGATTAGATTATATAAATATTATCTATTTCTTTCATTTCCTAGATATAAAAATTGTTTTATCTAAAGTTTTGATGCAAAGAAAGGCCGAGTTATAAAGGATTATGGGAATGAGTGAATGGGTTACGACTGAATAAAAAATGGATAGAATCTCTTCTATATTTACTCTTAATCCCACGCGTGGGATGAAATATAGGCAAATGTATCAGCTATATATGTTACAGTTAATAAAGTTGATATAATGATTTTTTGAATAGTTTTAATATCACCATAAAATATATAACATTTTTAAAACAATGAAGATACAAATGTATTTATTTATATTTTGTAAATAATTAATATCATTTTAAAGTAGAAGATATTTTTTAACGAGTAACAAGGGACTAACAATGGAAGAGTATTGAACGAATTTAAAACTTTCAAGTATTTTATGAAAACTTAAACTGAATTGAGAATAATTTAGGTTTAATGTATAAGATGTAATAAACGTTATGTAATTGTATATTTAATTTATATATATATAACTAAACCCAGAAAGTACCTACATGGAACAGATAGTTTGAAATGTTGGTTCTTAGATCATTCTTATTAGATATTAAAGTCTGAAAATCATGAAATATTAGGTAAAGCCTTGCAATAATGTTTAATGGGTCGTAAATACGTATTCTCCCGCCGCGAATTACAACGTGTCGGTCTGTTAATAAACGATAATCAAACCCGCGGGATCTCGCTACGAATTGGATTCTTCATTCACCCTTACTGCTGTACACATAGAGACCAAATATGATGGAAGTGGAAAAAGCTCTTTAAGTGGTGGAACGACCAGCGCATAAAGGTAAGACCCTGGTGTTTCTCAATAATAACAATTTAACTTACATTTTATGTGTAAAACAAAGTAAACAGATTTATGAGATATTAAATAAGGTTTTCCTTCAATTAAAACCCATCAATATAATTTATTGTTAGATAATGAATGGAAAATTTTAACGTATTAATCAAACAGCTCCTTTACCAACCTATATATAATATAATATAGGAGTACATTACAAGCGGTTATAGTCAATAATGTTCACAGGTTATACGATACTTGAATCTATGAGATTCCTACTCTACACTATTACATACAACAATGTTGCAGTTATCTCCATGTATCGGATTGGTCCAGATCACATATCTTAACACAATAGTCCAATATCTTATTTGATATTTATACCAAAAAGAATGTAATTTAAAAACATCAACATGTAACTATGTAACTAAACTCTATAAAACTGCAAAACAAGTACCTACCCATTAGTTGAAATATAGAACTTATAAGTACTGTGTTTTCCAACGAATGATGCAACATCACTACAATGTATGTATGTTTGTTACGCGTCAAACAGGTCATCTAAAGGTCAAACAGGTTTAAATTTAACCTCAATTATACCAACTTAATCATACAATCCAAAGGTTTTTTACGTAATGACAGTTACTCAGTTAACTATCGCTTATTAATAGTGATGTATTGTACTGTATATATGATAGTATAACACGATTTATTAGTTACGTTTTCTAGATTTAACCATCATTAAAATGACAATCATTTTTAAAATATCTACGCAGTCGTAACAGCGATGCCTCAAGACAAACGATGCACATTACGTATTCTACTGCGATGTAAAACGAATACAAATGTTGTTGCTAATAAATAGTCTGGACCGCCTCGTGTGAGTGGCTGCAGACATGATCACTGCTGGAAGACATGCTTTAAAGACTCGTACAAATACTGACTTCGTCTGATCTTGAACTGACTTCTTTCTTATACTTCATTCTATTTATAGATGAATATCTGTTCCGATTTTCTATACTATCCTTACAAAGTTAGGTTTACAAATTTGACAGCCATTCTGACTGTTAGGCGCAAATGCGTTGTTTTTATTTATATAATTGTTGAAATTTAGTTTTTTGGTGAATATTACTCAAGAACATGACAGATCATTGATATTTTTGTTGCTGAACCAACGATGATAATCGGTTCAGTAGTTCAGGAGAAGATGCATAAGAGAGATCGCATTGAAGTCTACTACATGAGCTCCTCTGAATTATTTGGTGATACTAAATTTAATTCATCAATAGGAGTGAAATAATTATTTGTCTTGTCTGCACTAGAGTCATCGTCCGTCACGTCGGACGGAGCGCAGCGATGCACTGCTCGCAAGACAAATGATGCTCGCATCGAATGTCTGTGAAAGCTAAATAACAATACACTTTGATAATAAATATAATATAAACTGGATATTATATATATTTACAAACGACTTATAGACATTTATTTATTTTAATAGTTTTTAGATTTCAACTGACTGTCTGAGGAGGCAATAATGAATCAGCATCACATCATTCCAACACTCACACTATCTAAGCATCGCCACCAGGGATTTGAGCAGACATGACACTTATCTCAGATCTCGACAACTTTGTTCTTTAGCCACAAACGTTTCTATGCCATGGTCTTTACTATGACTAGTTTATAAATATTTCTTTATATAATACCCATTATTCTGTTCCTTATTTGCTACAAGTACATATTAAGTACAAAAAGCTTATCTAAGCAAAGATATTAAAATATTTCTAAACCAGAGTCACTGATGTATGTGTACCATATACGGAATACATGATTATGGAATTCAAATAAGAAAAATATTTTTATTGCGGCTAAAGACTGATACAGATTCTTCAACATCTATAAAGTGATATGGTATTTTAGGAATTACTTGAATAACAAACAAACTTGATTTTCCTTTGTAGGATTGAAACTACGAGAGGTAAGTAAATATTCCGTTTGAAGACGAACCAGACCTGTGTAAGTATTATAGGACTCCTTTAGTACTAAAGGATAATATAACTTATTATAGCACTTATTGCTGTTGACATAAGGTATACAATTTATATAGTCTATTTGTGCGTCGGTATGTTAATATTGCTTTATATGGCTTAGATACGACACGGTTTGAAAGAGGAATAATTAATCGACTAATTTATCACCGCCATTTTGATTTTAGATAAACTTATTTACTTCATGGAATATTAAATAGAGCTGGAGCTAGTTTGCAAATCTGTTTGTTTGTTTAATATTATATAACCTAAAGACTCAATTAATTATATATTTATACGAGAATAATAAATAATTTGACTATTAAAATAAAGATTATATCATGAGAATAAAACCTAAAAATAGACGTAACATTATTCTATCTTTTTTATCTTTAACAAGGTCTATAATAAAAACAATATTTATAAAAAATAATCGGACAGGTTCGTTTTAAAATCGTGTTTATTGGAAGCATTATGTTAATGAGAGGCGCCTGTTTAATATTCATATTTACTTTAGCTACTATGAAATATTAATTCATGTAGATTTTTGCAAAGAAATATTATTTTAACCATTACTTGAAAAATATAACAATTTAAGTAAACTTTCAGCTTCGAACACAAAATTCAATAAAATACTGCTTGATTAAATTTAAAGAAATTAAGAGAATTAAAGACAGGAGCAAAAAAAATATTTGCATGCGCAAGCGCATCATGAACTAACGAGATCTCGCCGACAACTAACTCGTTACCATTGCAAACTCACTCCATCGAGATAAGCGTTTGAGTTTGCGTGTAAGATGGGAGTTATGTACAGGAATACGATCTCTGATTATAATATTTCTAACATACTTGCTTCACGTATAAATATATACACTTAAATAATATATGAATATTATCTCGCTGCTTCACAATAGGATATCATGAAGTTGATCGAATATGAAGAATGAAGAGTTTTATTTAAAAGACTTTAATTACAAGTAAAAAAGTATTGTTCAAAATTTCGTTTTCAATTTTTAAATTCTTTTCAGTGTTCGAAAGTAAAACCGATAATAGAATTTCGAAAATCCATGATATTTTCATGCATGGGTTCGATTGAGGTATGTCAAATCATATATGCTATCTGTATCCAGTATTATTCATAATACCCTTAACAATAATTGTTATTTACTTTTACTTGAACGCCCTCGCAATATCTTGTAAATGGAACTTCATGAAATCTATTCTTTTTGACTTTTACTCGGCAAAAGAATATTCTTACCAAAATTATAAGACTCTAGTGTTTATAGTTTCAGAGAAATCGTGATGAGTTCACATAGCTTAAATATATATATATATATACTTATAGAGCTATTTATATATATAAATGAAGTATTTATTGATTATATATTTTATGAAGAGATGGTATCTTGTTTATTGTGCTGTGTTGATAAACATCAGAGTGAGGTACAGAGCGCGGTCTGCGGACACAGACTATTATTTAATTAAGTCCATCAACTGACGGTTTTACGATCCTACAACAAACAGTGCAATGGACAATCACTTGGAAATTAGTTTTTAATTCTTGTAATTGATTACTTGGGGTCACTTTTAACAATACATTGAACTTAAAACATTATGACGTTTTATATTCTTAAAAAAAAAAAATATTTGGAGATATTTCTTTATTTTATATTAAAAATAAGCGATATTAAAGATTTCGTTTGTTACGTAATATCGTATATGTTGTAAGTTACATCACATAATTGATAGAAGAAAACCAATATCGCAATCCGCTGAAGTTATTGTTTCCAACACTAATAAACCATCCACCAAATACCATCCTATATATAAATACCACATCTCTACTTTTATAGTTTTATACCAAAATGATCCTTATATCTGTAAAATTAAGAACTATGTGTGAAAATAAAAATACAAAGGATAATATTTACGTCTTGGTAAAGATCCAAACGATGCTATCTTAGAAACTGTCAGGAAAAATATATCAATAGTGAATGGAGTGTTAAAATACACTAATAACTTACTCTTTGTAGAGAATTACATATTGTATTTGAAAAGGAAGTTTATATAGAGAGAGTTAAATATTCTAAAAACATGGCACTTTCCTCCATATACATATATATATCAATGTTATTGACAAGAGGCCGAATGAGAAGAGACAGAGGGAGAGAGAGAGAGAGAGTATAGTGTATGTATATGAAAATGAACCCTATTTCCCTTGCTTACGACATAGGTTGCATCGATTTATTTTTTATTTTGTCATATTTTCGTTTGTCAGATGGTTCATACAAAAGAAAAAAGTTGCGAGAAAAATGAGTAAAAACAACTTAACGACCTTTTTAACTTTGTAATATAACTTTAACTCTTTTGTCATAACTGACAGTCGTTTTGACAGCTGGAGCGGTTGAGAAGAAACAAGCTGTAAATATATTCTAAAATGCATCTGTTATAATTATATTAAATACAGCTAGTAAATTTGTTCCAGTTACTCAACAGAAGTCTAGTTTATTATATAAACTGAGTATAATAATCCATGTTTGTATCCATCCATCCAGAATATAGTAAAATCCATGTTAGTGATACAGGTAATAGAACCGTCAGTATATAAATTTATTGTATCTGCTCGTTAAAATAAGAACTCAAACCCAAGTCGTTATTACTAGTCTCAGTTGTAAATCAGAGATAATTGGATGTCGTCGAATGTGTTCTTATAATATATTAGGACATGGCTATTATATATATACTTACATAAAGATAGATGTTTTATATATAACAATTTCATTACTAGAATGGGAATAAATTTAGTCCATTGAGTATATTTTAATAATTAATATCTACATAAATAAATCCGACTTTAATGGAAGATATTCAAATAAAATTTAAATTGATATTCTTTTCTTTATATAAAGCTTTATTTAAATGAGTTTTAAAGTTCTTATAAGTTTTATAGTTTTATCTTTGATAGTATACTAACTAGGAAGAGTCGAGTTAATCATCTAATAAATTATAATAACATTATGTTATTATATTATAACAATATTATATTAGAATAATAATATTTTATGTATCATGGATGAGGTTTTCGACATCAATTCATACATATAATAGTGATGTTTGTAATATTATGACTATGGTTAATTAAAATGTTTATTACTTCACATATATGTCATTAGGTAAGTTACGAGAAATTTATAAACATGTTATATATTAATAATATATAGAATGAATGATATACTGATAAGAGACGGAATCGAGCTACCAATTGAGGTACCGTATCGCTGAATTTAGTATTATATATATAATCTTTTTTATCCTGGTTTTAAATTTACGTCTTTTGTATTTATTGAAAATTAAACTAGTTATTTCTCTTCTTCTTTGAATGTTCAAGGCAGAAGTTTAAAGTGTTTCAGGTTACACAAGCTAGGTATTGTGTTAAAGCCTGTGCCTCCAGGAACATTGTACCAACTGAATAGCTTCCCTAACAAAACATTTTCAATTAGGAGGTACAGTACGGAAACACACATAACGCGTACTAACATAAAATATTAAAAGCATCCCCCTCCACTTACTCTCCTGACCTACTTTACCTAACTGAAAAGTATTTCCATTCTGAAAGTTTCAACGAAACATTGAGCTAAGAGCCCGAAAGTTATTTGTGTAGATTTAATACGATTTTGAATGACATACTCTTTGAAATATAATGTATATAATTATAAAAAGATATAAAACGTAAATTACTTAAATTTTGTTATTGAATAACAAAACGGATAACCAAATGAATAGCAATAAATCTTAACAATACAAATACTTGTAATTTCCTCACGTCTGAAAGAAAAATTCCCCTTTAAAGTGCTAAATGAAACGCAGTGAACGTGAGAGTCAGCCTCGGAGGCTGGCGCCCCTACGGAAGGATGCTGTGATGAATTCGTGTCCCGGCCTCTCCCACCCACCTCGACTGTCAGCAATTGTTCAGTTCACGCGTGTTATATCATTTATTAGAACTGAATTAGACATTTCAAATTGATTTAGGAAGTGGTTTTCGGTTTTATTGCCTAAATAAAAAATATATAAAAATAATTCGTATTAAGTTTCAAACGTGTTGCCAGAGTGCTCGTTGAAAGCTCGTTAGTTGCACAACTGTTGCGCGTTTGGTCAATGAGCAGTTATTAGCCTACTGAGCGATCTCTTGCGAAGTTGATAATTACATGTTGTCATTGCAGATCAAACGGATGAACGAAGTCTGATTTATTTGTTCTGATGTATGTTACGTTATTAGAGTTTGAATGTTTCCTGAATGCTGTGAGAAGCAGTTATTACTGAATATAGACTTAACATTTATTATATCAAAAGACATATTTGGTTTGCGAAACTTATAAACAGGATTTTGATCGGCTTTATTTTATTTAGAATTAATTGATATTTATATTATTGCAAAATATACTTTGTATTATTGTGTTAAAGTATTAATTTGAGTGCATTCCGCAACCGTAGCTACTTATTTGCGAGTGGCGCCTTAATCTGTACCAAATTGATTTGTACGCTCCACATTTCGGCAGATAAGCTATCACGCGACATGATGAAGTGGTCCAGAGGCTGGATTATTGTCATTTCTCACCACCAGACTGTAATTTAAAGATAATTTATAAACGTCTCCCACTTTACTGCTATCACGTAATCTTAATTCGGAACTTGCCATGAAGATTGATTATGTCACGAATAACAAGTGTCAAAATTAAAACGAAGACATAATTAAATTTCCTACAAAATAACTGTGAAAGCCTAGCCTGAATTCCAAAGTTAATCTGATTTATTATTTCTACTAATTGTTCCAGATTGTTCCTTCGTCAGATAATCTGATACAAACCCTTTCCAATGCCTTTCTCTTTACAACAATGCTGTATGTTAATGCATCATTAGCATACGATAGATTTGGTTTGATATATTGTTATCTGATTTAGTGATAAATGGCGAGGTTGATGGATGCCAAATATTTGAATGATAGCTGTTACATGATAGGACATCACTGTTAAAACAAATGAAAGCTCAGACAACTTGGAACTTACTAACTTAACAATCCAATTAATCATTAAGTTCGTCGATTTAAGCACTTTTAGATACAAATGGTTCTAATATTTTCAATTCAATTACATTTTGTTAGAGATAAATACTTTGAAACAATAACATTACACTACAAAAGCAGGAGGCAGTAATTCAGGTAATCTAGCTTAGATCTAGGTTCTAACATAATCTGTGACCTATTACGCCAGTTGTATCATCGGCCACCGCTTTCACCTCTCCGTAGTTTGCATGATATAATTTAATAACTGTTATTATTAATATTATAAAAACAATACAAAAAATAAAGCAATTACATTTTGACCAGCATGTAAATGACGTAAATGATTTTTACAAATAAGGCATAATAAAAAGGTTTATTACATTAGGATCGAGGAAAAGTCCCAAAAATTCTAATTACAGCTCAAGCGAAAATGAGCAAATTTGATTTACAGGAAAATGTTTCGGCGCTGAAAAGTTGAAAGGTCAGTCAGGTCCAAAATACGCCGGCTATCATGTTATTAGCCGATAGCTGACAACTTGGCTATTTCCAGTTTAAAATACAGCCTCAGTCTAAAGTATTAGCCAATAATATAACAACAACAAAGCCAGCATGCCCGCTGAGTAATTGCAGTTACAATAATAATTTTAATATTTCATTGCTTGTATTTTGTAGCAGCGATATAATTTTGTCAACGTACTGGTAAACTATGAGTTTAATGATAATTATGAATAATAAATAAATGAGCCGTCTATTGGTTAGGTAATGTCGGAATAGTTTGATTATTAGGTTGTATATCGTATATGAAGACCTAGACAAGTGGCATTAACGAATGGAATAGTGTGAATACTCTATAAATGTGTGTACTCTATAAATGTGTGTACTCTATAAATGTGTGTACTCTATAAATGTGTGTACTCTATAAATGTGTGAGTTTGACATAACGTTACGATATAATAACGTTTAGAAGAAGCGGAGATTTCTATTCCTTAGTGAAGTTTACAATTACTAAGAGTAATTCGTATTTTAAGCGAAACGTATTTTGAAAGTAATATCGAAATAGATTTGATTTTGAAAACATTTTCAGCAAACAGTTTCAATATTTAGAAGTGTGATTTGATAATTCCTGGTTTCTTGTTACCAAGCTGTATTTAATTTTGCTTTGAGTACTTAAATAAATTTTTAATGTGGGTGTATTTACTGGATTTTTTTTCAATTGTAAATAATATAATACTGAACATTTTTTACCTTACATTTTGTTTTGACTCTCAAAGTCCCAGTTCTGTTTCAGTATCCTGTAAAAATAAACTAAGCAAATTTTTCCGGGACTCCATTAGCACAGGTGCGAAATTGGGTCGACGCTTTTCCGAATTTTTAAAACTTTACAATGACCCGGTATATAATTATATTTTCTCTTTGTAAATAGTGTCACATATATGCTTTTATAAAATGGATGTTAGGCTTATATTAAAATAATAAAGTCTTTGTAGGTATTTAAATATATGTACCCATATCATACTTATCAAAATTTGCAACGCTTTGTGGCAAAGTTGTTCACTTATCACAAGGATGTTGATCACCTTGTGAACTGCACTTTTCTATTAGTGTTGTCAAACTATCGATAGTTTTGAATTCCTAATATTGTAATATTTATTCTATTCTGCAGTATTCCTAATATTTATTCTATTCTGCAGTATTCCTAATATTTATTCTATTCTACAGTCTGTAACTAATTGTCTGATTCAACATACAGAATATTTTTTACTATGGGAAATTCTCTTATTCTCACTGGAAAATATAAAAACTGGTTTAAGCTAATATTACAATAAAACAACAATCGCATTTTTTTGTAAAATGTTATGTGAGTATTGATGGGTAACTGCGCAGACGCTGTTGCATCGGTAACAAAAACCTAGTAAGTGGATACATAAAACATTACAACAATTAACTTTTTAAGTTTTAGAAAGAGTATATTTTCCTCTATTATTATTTTATTCTACTTTGACTATAACAAATCTATTTGTTGAAAGTTTATGTTGTTGGAACATAAAATAATCATGCATTCTGTAAGTCATCAAATTTTAACTAAAATTACCAAATTTAACTGTCACTGTCACTGTCAATTCAACAATCACCCACAACAAAGTATATTATTACTATACAGAATAAAATTATATGCCAAATTATTTCATAATAATACCTCTGATGGTGATTTGTGTTTATAAGTTCTGGCGGTCATCCAGATTTAGTAACTGTTGCAATCAATTATTTTAGTAAAATGTTTGATACATTGATTTAACCCCTAAGAAAGCAAATTATTTGCTTGTGTTAAGGATGTTAGACAAAGATACTAATACACAAATCCACATTATAAATACTGCAAGCATATTTAATAAAAGACCAAATCTAGAAATACATTATCATCTATACTTATCACATACATGCCTGTCCCTTTTAGAAATCGAACCTGAGCCCGCTGATACTTTAGGCATCTGCGCTAACCACTTGACCAATTCCTATACGTTTTTATCTTCATACTATGTTTTGTTTATCGTAATATATAAACTATAATATAAGTTATATTAAATTTCCTTAAGCTAAAGAAATGAATAGGATCGAATATTTTCAATGAACTCAAAAAAAACGAGTTTAACAAGAAAGTAATTAAGGTCATAAGTGGATAAGTAAGTAAAGTAACAACATAATAATTATCCAAAAATATGTTCCACTTAGCAGTTATCATTGTACTCGTAAATCAGACGATTAGGCTCAGTAATGGAACCAAAGTAATAAAGATTAGTCCCAATTGTCTGTAAATTTGTTTTAAGTAATTGCTTTTTACTTAAAATAATTAGAATTCTAACCGGAATTTTACATCTGACGTATTTTAAGCAAACACTACGTAAAAAATAAATTGTTCATGTTTTTGAAGTAACAAAAACAATAATTGAGAACTTCCTATCTTTTAGTGGCAATAGATGTAAATTATGCGAAAAAATGAAACATATTTATCTAACAATGATAATAACAAGTCATTATCAACTCAAGGTGAAGTAATCCTAACGAAATAGTATTTATTTTACGTAATATGTATTAACAATTTACGCATTTTTTTGTACACATTTATATCATCTTTTCTATCCACTTATTTTTTTCTACTAAATCACCTTACATTACTTTACCAGACTCTGTAATAAATAAAAGCTTTGTGTGTAAAAAAAAGGTAGATTTACCTGAAAAAAGAAATGAAAAATAATATTTTCTTTAATATCAAGCGCTAAGCTTCAAAGCAAAACATGGGAATTATATTACATTATTCCTTGGGCCATGAATATTAACAAAATAAAGTTCATGTTCTCTGGTTGTTTACTATATTTAAAGTTTAAAGGAATATATAATGATTTCATTTTATAAAGTAACTTAATTATTATTTATTAATGAATAGTTTAATTCAGTTTCATATGTATGAAGAAATTCTGGCTTTAGAAGTGTTCCCTGTACAAACCTTTATTAGGAAAGTTTCAATTAGTCCTGGTAGCTTATAATGTTTAAATATAAGTATATTGAGATTACTTTTCAAGGATCTTAGCGGATAATAGGAATATAATTATGAATTGGTGCCCAGATGTCTTTGTTAAAGCTTTGTTTCGAAATCTCATTTGAATGTTTGATTAATCTCTAACTAATTAAAGATTCAAACTAGGTCAGTTACGGTAGCTACTGGCTTGGATAACTTTATTAACAAACTCTAAATAAAATTTTATTGTGTTGTTGAATAATTGTTAAATGAAAAAGGTTCGAACAAAAAACAATAAAAACATGTTTAAATTTGAAGGATCCCTCTATAACTCTCTAGGCTCTAAGGCTATCGTCAGGTTTCGTTTAAGCCATATTACCACTGATGCAATATATGCAAGTTAACGTGATGAATGAAGGACTATAAAACTAATAACGTTTTTGATCCTATTAAGTTTAGTGTTTATCTCAGGTAAGTTCTTATTGTATAGAAATTATTTATAAAATATTTTGCCAAATATATCACCACGGATCGACGCCTTGATATATATCTTCACTGGAACAAAGGCCACGTCGATTAGCTTTATTTCGAAAAACCTAACCAATGTTTCTAATTTTGAAGTGTAGATTAATATTGATATACGCGAAATTAAAGTTACAAATATCAATCATATTTAAATTCCATTCTAAATTATTTTTAATAAAGAGATTATTGCCTTGAAGTTAACATACCTATAATTAGAATAATTGTTTAATTGCCATATAATCTTAATATTTAACTGCGAGCAGACAGTAATGTTATAGATTCTCTATCTCGGCGTATATTTGTAATATTTAAAACAATACCAGACACAGTATGTGGTAATTGTAAGTGTCATGTGCCATTCATACCGCAATCTACGATCGAGAAGTAATCGATTGATCTTGATTGCATAATAACTTACATAACATAAACCTTGTATTGAGGTCCCTGCAGTCTGATAGATTTGAAATAGTTAGAGTATTTTAGGATGAATCAATCATTGATGTCAGTTGTATCATCAGTGTTACATAAATATAGGTTGATGAATTTACTAACATTTAAATCCAGATTGAGTAATTCTTTACAGTAAGTATCATAAAAACTTTATGAAAGCTATATTGAGCTATGAATAGTATTGTGTATAAACAGCCCTTAGCTGAGTGAAGACAGCGTGAGAGCGGTGTGTACGACAAGATATACCGTATTTATGCTTTCGTATGTGGGTCAAAAGGTTTTTCACATATTTATGTGTCATAGAAATATTTCACATCTAATCGTTTCATTAAGCAATATTTTGATTTAGTTACGCTTTGATAACTTTTACCGCAACGTAGAATTTATTAAACAACTTCAAATGATTTACTCAAATGAAAACTAATTCTAAAATGTCAGAGCTCCACTGGATACGATTAAATAAAACCGAATTTAATTCAATCTGCAAACATTCATTGAGGTTGGATTGAAAATTTGATTTCTATTTGGATGAGGAACTCCACAAATACGCCTGCAGGAAGTTTATCTTAGTCTATAGTGTCGTTTTTGTTCTTACAGAGTGAAGTAATTTTAAAAAGAAAAACAATACATTCAATGTCACGAACGTATTGATAAAACTAAGTAAAATATTCATAAACATTGTTTTGTTCTTCTTGGTCGCTACAAAGGCATCTCGAAGCGAAAATTACAAGTTTCCTCGACCAGGTGGTGATTCGAATCGCCGGTCGTCTTGTGTAACGTCGCACGTGCTACTTTTGTATTGTATAACAATGTATAGCCTTTATTACCATACTCATAAGGTTTATAATAAAATGAAAGAATCGCCACATTAGCCAGCATCACTAAGGCTTTTGATGTGTTATTTTATATCTTAATAAGATTAATATAAGAGCTGTTATTGCGTGTTTGTTCAAGCAAATTGACGCAAGGAATCGCTTGAACGTTTGAGGTAATATCTCATTGATAGTGAATGCTGTTTCCATACAATTTACCATTACACTATCTAAGAAACACTTATTTTCATATATTTGCTTGACTTGACCAATTATTCCATACGAGGTGCATTAAATTAAACTTCGAGACAACAAAGCAAATACATGTTTTAACATTTCATACAATTCGAATATTATTTCGAAACATTCGGTAAGACAAATAACTATTTAAGACAAGTTAATATATTACCAAAATTTATAGACACATAAAATGAAAGGTAAAAATATTTTTAGTTTCCGAAACATCAAAGATAGAGCGATTTACAGCCTTACTTGGTATTATATTTTACGTAACATCAAGATATTGAACATTACAATAATTTATGGAAGCTGAACATTCGGTAGATTTTTCGATATCGCTTTGTTTAGGATGCATGGGATGCAAATTGAGTCTGAGGGGTTGCTGGGGGTCCCGCGGGGTGGGCTGTTTGCATTGCCGAGAATATTGGGGAAATCAGAAAATTGCTTTTTCTAAAAATATAAGTTTCTTATTAAGAATTGAATATTTATCCAATATTAAAATAAACTCAACTGGTTAGGTTTTATAAAATTCTGATCAGCATAGAAATAAAAGATGTGTATACATTAATGTAAAAAAATCTGTAACTAACATATATCTTAAAATATATATATAAGAAAAACATAGGGTTAGTAGTAAATCCATTGAGTTCAGAAAATATTCTCCATAACAAAGATATAAGATACCATTTCGTATAAAACAAGTGAACTATGATGGTATATATGTCAACAACATAGTAAATACTAACCTAGCAAATACCCATTGACCTAATCTGTGAGCTAGATCTAAGTGAGATTGATTCGGAGCGCTCTGACCTGGTGGTGATCACATCACGACAATGACCTAGGTTTTACTTTAGACCAACGATAATGTTCTGTTAGACTTATCTTATGACTCTAATGATATATAGTTTCCTGATATTCTGGAACAAGTTGAGGTCTAAATAGCAATAACAAGAAATATATATTTTGATGTTTGAAAGCGGATTATTTTGTATTTATATCTTTTCCATTTCGAATCAATAGCAGATCATTTGAATCAAAGTTAGTTTATATAGTGAGGTGGGCATATAAATAAATATTTATCGAAAAGAGGACACCTAAAGACTATACAGACACTAAGTCTAAAATTAAATACACGAGGGTTCAAAACGAGATAAACAAAACAAACTTAGCAAAATTGACATAATTGATTAAGTTACCTAAATAATATTAAGAGTATAATCTAAGAATTACAAAAGCTGGTTTAAACTAATCTTCATAATAACGTCTGACATTTGAATAAAACTTTTAACAAGTACGTGCGAATGAAATTTAAATTAGCTGCGGTTGAAGATAACAATTCAGAATTACCAGCGATCAGAAGTTTTGTTATATCTTACAGACAATTTTTATCTTTTTTAACAGAATTAAAGATATTTTTTCTTATTCATCTGTTAATTAATTTAACTGTTACATATTAGAATAAAATTAATTTAGAGTAAACATAGAGATCATAATGGACGTGTATTCTTACAAATTAGAATTTATATGCTTTAAAAAAACCGGTAAATATTCTTACTACTATCTTTTTTTTTAATCGACAACTAGATTTACTAAATATATAGATGTTTAGTGAAGCAAACTCCACTTTTTGACTGACATTTAAACGAAGTTACATTTAGTAAATAATAGGTACAATTATTTAATTTTATATAACATTTTGTGGAAATACAAAATGTACGTAATTAAATAAAAAAATATCCTTAACACGAATTTCAGGTTTTTCAGACGTCAGTAAAACATGACTTCCGGCGATAAAAAAAATAAAAACAGGTTAAGTGGTTACTGTAATACAATTAAAGTTTTTATATTTCCATTTATTTTTTTATTAACGTTGATAAATGTCACGTATGAGGCTTTTAGAATATAACAATGAGTAACGGTAACAGACGGACAGATCAGTTTTTTAGTATATTTTCAAATCGAATTACTAAATAATACCTAAATAATATGATGATAAATATCACGGACAGACAATAGCCAGAAAACTAATACACAATTAAAAACAAATGAAAGGTGTGGTTGAAATACCAAAACACTTGCAATATCTTGAAGTAATCTCATCATCTTGATGTGATAACAATCTGGCTTATGAGGTCGTAGATTCTTATGTAATAATAATAATGCGTTCATTTGAACAAATAAAACAAATTTATAATAAAAATGATCATACATAGAATGATAAATTAATCTATATGTAGTAGCTCAATTGATTGAACAACGGAATGGTTGAACGGAGGTCGCGGGTTCGAATACCTATATCAGTTTATTTTTCATTTTTTAATCTATTTCAAATTTATAATACGTATCATTTAAATTAAGCTAAATATTTCAGAAAATTAAGTATATATTTGTTGGTATTACATCTATCCAAGTCACTCGAGAAAGTATCTAAGCCTGATCGTCTGAAGTACTTCCGACCTAACGATCAGCTCGTGACGTCACTCGTCGGTAATAACTCACGCTAATGGAGTCTCGACAAGTTCAGGGTCGGTGTTTCAATACAAACGGTGTGATCCAATTTTCCAGGAAAATTAACGGAAATTACTTCTGAAGGTGACAACTTCTCGACTGTCTTTTATATAATTCCAGTTATATGCATTTTCTTAGTCTGTGGTTAGTTTAACCACAGAGTTAAAATTTAAGATGGAAACTTGTTGTAGTGCCTATAACCTGTATATAATAAAACATATGTTCGACAAATGAAGATATTATTAATTAAAAGCCTTATTATCAGAACCAAGCCTACAATCCAATTTTTTTCAATTTCCAAAGCGAAAGCGAAGTAAAAACTAGAAGGTTTAATATAAAAATGTCGGTAATGTTTTAAAATCCGGCATTAGTAAGAATAATCTTTAAAGAATACTGCGAGCAACAAGTGAAAATAATTCAATACCGTGAAGTGAACAATATCTTTTGAAACAATGAACTTTATAGAGAGAAGCTCTCTAACAATACGCAACAATTTTTCTTTGAAATGCCAGGAATAAAATACAAATGTTTGTTCATAACTTTGCATCAAATCAACATTATTATAATAAATAGATCAAAAGCGATATTTTACACGATGTTACAATTACCTGATTGTGTTCAAATTTTTTTTTTTTTTTTTTTTTATGTAAGAGGAGGGCAAACGAGCTGGCAGGTCACAGATGACTTGTGATCACCGCCGCCCATGAACTCTTGCAACATCCGAGGATTTACAGGAGTGTTGCCGGCCATGTAGGTAGGATTAATTAACAATAATTAATATATAACTATTATGAAAAATACCTGACCAGGTCTTATCTAAGGTGTTTGGAATTCTTCTAATCCTCTTAATCTAGACTTAGCTCTCTTTGTATTTAGCAAATATAGTAAGAGCTGTACCAAGGATTTTGATAATAAACGAATTCCTAAAAAGTGTGATTCTGAGTCACTGGATAATTTAATCTATTTCTTGTTTATTTACTCAAATAATATATTTATAAAATGATTAGCAAGCACGTTTTGTAGTAGAAAACAATAACTCTGAACTTGATATAACACGTAATTTCTTTAATACATACCACGATTATTTTAGGATTCATTCCAAAGGATTTTTAAATATATATGTATATATATAGGTATATTCTATACGATATTTTGTATATACAAATCGAATTTTCAGTAAACATAATTATTATAATTATAACTCCTACTTATTTTAAATTCGGTCAAATTTCTTATTTGGTAATACAGGTAGAGGTACAGTTCCAATGACCTCACAAACAGCAGCTGGTCTAAATTTATAATCAAGTTCTTTGAAATATAGCCATTGTTTAAATCTTTAGTCTTGGTAAGAAATTGAGATTATTAAATATTTTTTTATTATCCATATGCGTCTCTGCGTTGAAAACATGACAAAACTAAAAAATAAAAAAAAATAAAAATACAAGTCAGTCAGTTTATATCATGTCAACATGACATAACCGTATATTTACATGATAATTATTGAAAATATATAAATTGTATGTAGTTTTCCTAAATTTATCATCTTTTAGCAAACCCAAGCTTTAATCTGTTTGCTGTAGCGAGGCGACGCTGCCTCGCTTAGACATAAATCAAACAAAATACTGGAATGGATACAATTTGAACTGTAATACTCTGGAAGAAAGCTCAATTTTCAATTAAACTTAATGAGCACAAATTACACTTTATACAGCTATTTCCTAGCTGTACTTACAATCAAATATTGACATATTTTAATGTAGCGAAACAGCGAAAACTGAATTTGTAATTAAACAATTCTATAGTAATAATATAACAATAATAATATTGTGATTTCTCTATAATTATCATCGCTGATCTATCTGGTTTATGTTTTCCAACATAGTGACAACTATTTGTAGAGATGAAAATATCTCCTACCAGGAACACTATACTACTATTAAGAATGCTGGATCCAGGCTGGCTGGATATTTCTCGGGACATGAAGGGAATGAGATTTTTTTTAATCTCTTGATTGAAAATATAATTTAATTTGCGAAGTTTCCCTTTAAGGCTGAAATATTAAATAGCAGGCGAGCTAGCATGCTAAGTATGTTTGGCTAGATTTTGTCAGTAAAAGAAATCCTGGTATCATAACTCTGAGAAAATGTCTAGTATTTGTGAATTCAAGGACAGCAAAGTGAAATTAATATACCCGGAAAGTTTTGCAAAATTCCGGGACAATCCCGGATGACCCGGCCATCTGCAAATTATTATCAACCTATCTTTATACCCCATCAGCTGGTTATCTATCTTTTGATCAGAATAATCTTTACAACCATTAATGAAGCCCTGTTTGATTTTATCATTGGTTACTTTCCTAATAGATTAATTATTAATATGCTATGTAAAACTACAAATCCCAAGATTATCGTGAGAAAAATGGTTAAATAAACACGTAATAACCAGTTCTTTTATCATTAGTATATCTCTAATTAAACCGGATGCGATTATCTTCTAAGAAAAACTTTATATCAAGATGTAAATATAATGACAAAGACAAGATGATACCGGAAACCAGGATATAAAGGAAACTATTAAACACCACATACAATAGTATACCTAGTATATATTTTTTTATTTCTTTAATAGATAAACAATCCTGATATAATTTTTACTCGGAAAGATTGTAATTATATTGAGTTTGTATATGGCTAAGTTTAATTTTAATCTCGAATGCGTACTGAGATGGCTGATTGGTTTAAACAAAAATCTAACAAATTTTCGTCATACAAATAATTAGGGCTTTTGGAATCCTAGAATGCAATCAAAACAATGTACCTTAAGAATAACTCTGTCTGTCTGTCGTGTTTATTTGCGCATCGAGTAAAAAGTAGAGAATGTAATTAAACGGGTTTTACATACTTCCACTGAGAAGACATTAAATTAAAATTGTATTCATACACATTGTAAGTAAACTAAGCTTCTACTGGTCTTTCAACACTGACTTAAACTTGAAACTTTGAAAGACATTGAAAATGAGTATTATAAAGAAAGTCTCTTGTCTTGAGAAACTACTTGATGAGACTATAAATATTTATAGTAAGTAATATTATATACATTTTATATATGTTATAGAATCTAAGCATGTTAAGGATGGAAGGTATGTTTTTATTCTCCAACGATCTTTACCTTTTGTGTTAGTTGCAACCCGTCTGACTGGGATGACCTCATCTGACTCGTATCTGACTTCACTATGATGCAATTCCATATTTTTTATTCATGCTGAATATTCAAGTATTTAATGAGTAATACCTTTATAGCTTCTGTATGTCTTTTAAGGGTCTTGACTAATTTATGATAATTAAGTGTACTCGGTAATAATGTCATTATTTCTTTAATAAAAAATATTTTGAAACGTTTATGTGAAAAATGCTATGCAATTTTATTTAGGTTTTTAAATAAATATATAGCGCTTGAACCTGCGACTAATAGGATAACATAGCATCACTCTGTCGACTAAGCTATCGTGTTTATTTTCGAATCGAATTTAGGTTTCTATTCGATATAATAAATTTTATTAATTATGAGTCTTTGTCGTGTTTTACAGTGTCTTGGTTGTTTTTATTTCTGTAACAAGAAAATTAATATTTAGGAGATCCTGCGGAAAATCCGATTAGTATAATAGGACCATTAATTGCTTGACGACGAATTTAAATGAGGTATTTATAATCGTTATTACCATAAATACTATAATAATTGTAACAAAAATGAAAAATATAAACATGAATATTCTAACTTTAATGAATAAACTTAGTTCCGCTTTGTGGTAAATGTTTTAGTTTTGGCGGTGACAAGTTCTAGAAGCTTCTATATCAAACATAAACCTTTGATAGCTGTATGTTATTCCTCCCACGCACTCCGTAACTTGGATTACTAAATAATCTTCAATACTTCGAACAACATTACCTAAGCACATAATCACTCCTCGTACATACATTACTGACTTTATAGATACGATCCCACGATCTCTCAGAATAAGCAGCAATGGTTAATGTTATAATAAAAGTATGTAAGTCTGTACGTGTCTCGCAAAATAAGTAGCGAGAATGTAAATTGTATTGATTAGTATAATGTATTTACACGAGGAGCAGATTATTACGTAGGTTTTTAATGTACTGCGCTCATAATTTACAGTGTTTTTGATACTTGAAATCAAATAAGAACGAACTTAAAATAAAACATTTATACTTGAATTCAAGTCAGTCTTAAGCCACTAAAAATATATTTTGTCAACTTTTGGTGACGTCGTCTATTATAATCGAATATGGGTTTTCATGAACTGCATTTAATTTAAGCAAATTAAATTTTAGTTAAGTATTTCTGTGTTTTTAGCTAGTTCGATGTGGGTGTGGGGCCAGGATTATGTTACTGGTAATCGTATCACAGTGATGTGGATGTTAACAAGTAACAAAATAATAATAATAGTAATGTTTATTTCACACCACATACAGAAACGATACAAATAATTTATTAATAAGAGACACTGGTATTTTATTAATTATAAGAATTAATTACTTTTAAATTACAAATGGTGGTTTTGAAGTATTTTTATATTAATATACATCATGGAAGGTGAAGTGCGTCATAAAAATAAATTATAATAGTATTATAAATAACAATATGACATGATGATAAAATACCGTTATAAAATCAGTGTTAAAATTTTTAATAAATATAGAATTAAATCATATATCATAATATTATTTATTTTCAGGTTCTATGGGCAGTTTCCAACCCATATGAACTACCACTTCACTACCAGCTTCGATGAATTTAGCATTCTATATATAATCGTATTTATTCTAATTCAATTTTAATATTTATAGGCATTTTGAATCAGTATTAAAATTATTATATTGTATGTTCGTGTGTAATGGTATTAAGTTTTAATAGTTTAAAATAATTCTTTAACTAGGACAGTAAGGAAACAGTAGTTTATTTCTTAACTGCTTTTTTACATTATTATACTTTTTCATACACTAAGTCTTCCGTCTAAAAACAGACCGTGTTTCCTTGTCCAAAAATTAGTTTATATTTTTTAGTCAAATCCGCATCTTCAATTATTGTTATCTTGTTTTTTTTTTTTAATTAACTGACATTTTCACAGAAGTAAAAATTAAAAATGAAACCAGCAACCTATATCAATCGAAATTACCAACCTATGTATATATTTTTGTAAATAAAATTAAATAACCTCCTAAGAGTATCATGAATAAAAAAATTATTAAAACAGTTGCTTATCAGTAAAATTAACATTAATAACTACAATTCAAAACAAAAACTCATCTTTTCATAAAAACAATGTTTAGATACGAGTGTAATCAAGGTCAATTTGAGATCACAGGTTCATGTATTGTATTAAAAAAAGGTTTTCTTGATAAGAAACACTGTTACGTACTATATAAAATTGAATAAATTGGTTTTAAATGATTAAAAAATATAATATAATGATATTAATATTCATATTATAATTATATAGTTAATACTTATATTATATAAACGTATCATATCATATAACAGGTAGGAGACGAAATATCGTGTTAATTACATATCGGATGAAAGAAATCAGACACTGAATAGAGTCGGCTTACAACGACACTGACAACTGACCTTTATAACATTTCATTATAAATAATATATCTTATAATTAATATTGTGTTAATAAGATTGCTTAATTGATGATGTTATTAATTTAATGCCTTTAGTTAACTTTAAATAGTAAAGTATTAGTAAGTACTACTAGAAGTTAAAACCTTCCAATTATATATAAATATTATATATATTTATTATTATTATCAACAAGGCATTGTATTAACAATACTGGCCCCATGATATATCCTCGGTGTATACCTACTGATCAGATCAAAACAATAATCATATACTTCCTATTTAATATATGGCATTAAAATATCAAGGACAGCCACATTATTAACTTTACTTTCGTCTGTTAAATCGTAAAAAACATAAATTTCATCACAAAATACATTACAGTTGCTAAAGTATATGAAATGAGCTCGAGAAAAGTGTAAATACTAGTATTCCATATAAGTAATGAAATGCTACAGCATATTGAAATTGGTAATAAAAACTTATGGGATTAAATGTTGTGGGAAACCAAGGAGCAATAACATTTACATTTTATTACTATATAATATTAACAACATAATATATACCAGTTTTAATTAGAATATACATATATTTAAAGTTTGGTCTAAAACTCCTGGTGAAAATAACCTTTTTTTTTTGTTGGAAAAATGCGTTTTCGCATCGTCACACTGCACCGGCCAGGAAGGCGATGGCCGGGCGGTATGTGCGGAACCCGGCAGCATAGGAAACGCTGCCATTTTTAAAGCACCCCACTAAAAAACCAACGGCTGCCCTCATTGCTGCAATGGGACGCCACAGGATCGCTTTCGCACTCACCGTGGCTGGTGAAAATATCCTAGTTGAAACAAAACCTAATCTCGGTAAGAGTACATACACACCTGTATGCACTATGTTGCTGTGCTGTGTCGTATCTAGGACACACGCATCGTAAGTTTTTTTCACAAGCCATGGTATTACATCAATAATGTGCTTTGATAATTATTAGAGCGGAATGTAACGAGAACGGCGTCGACGATTAGTTAGAATTGCTGTTATGGTACTATTGTTTTTCATGATTGCAAATCTATTTTCTTTTAATTACAATATTTTTTTTCTATGACAGTCATAACAACATCTAAATTTATGTATTGGCGCCCAGCGTGGGACACGAATCATGCAATTATTTTATACACATTAAAAGTGAAAAATTATTTTGAACAAAATTAAAATAAGATAACACAGAAATACAAGCACATTTTTCCTCGTATTGATATAGGATTGCTTAAAAGATATCTAACAAAAAGTTTATGGGGTAAGTTTTGTGCCTCCTAATTCAAAAGTGACGGTTTATCTTAATATCTTTTTTAATTAAATAAACATAATATATATTTGATGGTAAAATAATGCATTTCACTTATAACATCTGATTCAACTTATTATTTAATTGCGCAAGGTAGCGAGATACATTATTTTGTCCGAATGTATCCATCAAGTCTCGTTCATAGATTTCATGCACTAACATGCTAATCGTAATGATTCAAATGTTATAGTATTTTGAATCACGTTTGATTCATGCAGGGTACATACATACATACGGGGTGACAGTTTAATAATAATGACATACCCGATACCAAGTGGCCACCTGGAGATGCCGATGACGCCACCGAAAACAATATACATACATATATTATTATTTATATTTACATAAATATTTAATATTATACACATATAATATAGTGATCCCAGTTTAATCATAATTACCACTACACCAGTGGGTGTAGGGTAATTATTATTAAAAACAATTAATATGGGTTATAGGTATCATATTATAAGATGTAGTGGATTTGTTGGCGTAAGTTATTTAGGTAGTATATACCAAAGTGTAGATAATACAAACGAAATCAGTCTTACAATATCATGGTGAAGAAAATTACTGACCGTTCGTATGAGCATGTAACATTCTAGAAGGAAACGAATTCCGAGTGTTCGATTTTCAATCGACATCTTTATTAATTTCCCGCCATTACGCTTCAAGAACGTCAGTATGTAAATGGCATCCGACGAGTTAGTATCTTTCGATCGTTCGATTCGTTTGGCGTGACCGGCTGCGTTTAAGAATAAGAAATTACTTCCATGTAACGGTGTATAGAAACTGGTTTGTATTGTAGTATGTTCGTACTCTGACGAGCGGTGATTTTTCCGAGGTCTGGAGGGCCTCAACAAATAATAGGTTGAGGTACCATGCAATCTCGAAACATCGACGTTACGGCCATACATTTCACCAAACATGGGTTATTATACATAGTTACCATTATTATGAAATATTTAATAATGTTAAGTGAAGTATATGATAATTTCAATATAATAGCAGTTTAAAGAAGTTTTGAAGACATACTTTAAAGTCAGTAGAAATTGTTAAAAAGCTTAAATAAAAATAAAAAGAATTACGAAAGAATTGTATTCTCATCACTCAACCCATTTAAATTCAGTTTTTAATAAATAACATGAAACTTATTGAAAAATACGGAATCAGCGAAAACTAAACTCAACTGAAAAATGTCCAGTCTTTATTGTTATAAATGTACATCGTCATATAGATATAATTGCGCATGTACCACCAGACCAATTGCAAGGCAAAATCATATTACACAAGACATATTTATCTCCACGAGACCGGATAGATGATATTTTAATGTTACCTTTATTGCGAGTTACGGTGGTCGTTGCTGCTCCGCCCACGTAGGCTCAGCTACCATACAAATAAAACTTACTGAGAGAAACTAACTAACCGACAAATCGTGATGTCTGTCTGTGATTGTGAAGAATACAACTTTTAGATTTCAGAGAACTTAATTTAATAATATAATATCACTGGTCAAATTACACAAATTCATCGAACCCCTAAGTAAATAATTAATTAAGTTTAAATTAAGGGTGTTAGACAACGATACAAATACATTGTACACATTATAATATTCTTTGAATACATTTATTATACGGCCACACCTAGAAATACAGACATATATGCTCATCACAAACATGCTCGTCCCTATCGGGAATCGAACCCGAGCCCGAGCTAACTAATTGACCAACGGGGAGCTTTATTTATGATGTTGAATTGAACATAATAATTCTACAATAATATGTTTAAACTGGCGCTACAGATGACTCTAAACAACTCCAATACCATGAATACATAAGTAGCTGATAAAAACAGCTTCCAGCCGCGTCAATTTCAAGGTGATTATAACATTTATCATCATAAATCGCTTTTGCCGCTGTATAGAAAATGCTATCATTAGACCTATATTAGGACATCCATCTTTATAATAGGTCTAGATACAATCTCAAGTACCATTAAGCTCATCCAGTGGACTATCGATCGTGTGACAAATAAGCCAGCTCTTAACATTCAGAAGACTCTTAAGTTTCTATAAATAACCTTGACTTATTTCATAGGAGGGTTATCAGAGCTTAGATCGACGAGATGAGACGAGATTTTTTTAGTTTTTGCACTCTCAAGAACTCTTAGAGATATATTGTTTAAAAGCATGTAATTCTAATGCTTCTACTTTTAACGGTTGCTTTAAAGTAGTTTTGATTTTTAAACAATTCTTTTTTATTCTTCAAGTTATATCACAAAAAAATTCTTTCATAATAAATTTTTATATACAATTATTATAACATTATTGTCTAAAAGTGCTTTAAATTGTTTTCAGTTGAAAAAGGGTGGGCTATTGAGATAACGAGTATTGGATATATCTTTTTAAGTGTCCTTCATATATTAAAAGATATATAATGATTAATTTAATCGTAAAAGATAACGCATTATTTATCTTATTAATCCATGCGTAGTAGATACCACAAAATAAAAAAAAATGTGTCACAAAAGTTTGTTAAATAAATACCTACTTTTAAGCTTTTTCAGGTTCTGTGTAATTAGTAAAAAAATTAAATACGAAAAATAAAAAACACCTTAAAGTATTCCTATCCACAGATATTAACACAACCATTGAGGAATATAATTTTAATTGCGATTGCAATTTGGTGTAGTTTTTTAGTCTTTCTTCCTCATTGCTGAAGAATTTCTTTCAGAGGTAACATCGTTAAGTACTTTCATTAGACAACCCGTGGAATATCAACGATGGAAACTTGGGTCAGCGTTGAACATTTTTTTAATATTAAATCGACTATAATTCAAATATAAGTTTTATATATTTCTTTGGTAGTTTGTTTGTAAGGATAATTTGTTAATTATACGTTATTTTGTTATTTTATTTATTTATTATTATTGTTCTTGTTATAAAACCGTTTATACTTCAGATAAATGATAATTGGTGAAAAAATGTATATCTGCTTATATGAATATAAATAAAATAACATAATAAATAATTACTAGTGATGAATCGATAATATTTATAATATACCTGTATTCACGATTGTCAATATTTAGTGAACCACTCGTTATATAGTATAAACTGAAAATGGTTATGAAACAAAAAAAAATGCATACAGATCAATTTGAATATCTTAAAATTTCCCTGAATCATTTGTTATTACATACATATAATTATTATATGTAAATTTATTTGTAGCCATTATATGACAAATAATCGTTAGTTATTAATTAATCTCCGACTACTCCGCTCCGAGTCGTTTATCTCGACCAGTGTCATGACCCATCTCTGTCACCAAAATATGGGGTTCAAATTGAATACTTATTACTTTACTAAAACAATAACCCTTATAATAATATTGTTCAGTCGACAATATTTGAATACATATCGAGAGTATTTCTATATATTAGTTTATTCGTGACTTTGTATCATTATCTCTGTCGTGATTGTCACAGCATCTCATTTGAATACTTGTCATTTCTAAACTCTCTCCAATGATTCGACCCAATTGATAATTCATCTCACTCTTGAGACGAATCGACTACGGTCAATGACCTTTTAATATGCACGGGTAATTATATTAATATAGTATTACTATTACTAAGATGTTATCAAAATATAAATATTTGCTATCTTCAGAAAATAGATAAGTAGCGAAAGTATAAAATGGGTCGGATGTGTCTGTCCGTCTGTCTGTAGTCACGAAACTTTTAATTAATGTTCCATCTTTCTCTACTTAATGATATATGTAACGGACTAAGTTAATAAAATACACTGTAACTTGAGATTCCATTAATTATTTATATATAATAATATTTGGATCTGTCCGTATTAAGGCTGACGTGACATTGGTGTAAAATATGTAAATAATATTGATTTAACATTTGGATTAAGTGGGTTCATTGACAAAGCATTTCCATTGAATTATTAAATGAAATATATGTGAAGATAAACTTTTTAATGGGATTCTACTTTTATATTATATAAATAAATATTTTATGACAATGACCTTTTTGATAATCTACTATGGTAACAGTACATTATAAACAAAAACTTAGTTCTTATTCTTGTAAAAAAAATCATCAAACATATATTTTACATTTTTTAAAGTTTATATTTTTTTAAATAGGTTCTTCTTATTGACCTTAATATTAAAATGGCGTTATGTAAGATCAATTAAAAACCAGTTAAATGATAACATCGTTTTATTAATCACACTTTTATAATACACATATTAGCGACTTTATTAATAAAAAATAAAATTATTTAAAATTATAGTTTTTTATTATTACAAGAACGTAAAGTTTTCATAAATCCGCAAAAAGTCAAGTTACAGTATTCCGCAGTCCCGTACTCGGTTACGAAACACTGGTACTGAACACGATTGCTTATTTTAATAGTTCTATAAAAAACGTGTGAACCTTCCATGGCTTGGTTCAATGAAATCTAAATAAAACTTAGATTAACTATGTTAACTATGAAATCTATTTATCTACTATTTATTTTAGATACACATAAAACATAGCAAGCAACAATAAGTAGATTAACTGGTACTTTAAACTCTCAGTTAAAATATAATAAGGTTATGAATTCAGTTAATGTTACAAGGACATTAAAGTCGTAAAATGTTTACTTAACTAGAGTTATATAACTGTAAAATATCGCGCATGTCCCTTCCAATATCATTACTAAAATCAAGGTTTTAAAATCTGTTTTATCTGCGAAATCAATCAAAATATATTTAATATTATCTTTATTTCTTATAGTATCTTGTGAAGCCAATGTATAAAAAGTGCAGAATCATCATACTCTTGTTACTCTATTGTCTTCCCGTTATCTCTTCCCAAGCTATGAGGCAACATTACATTTGGTAACAGATAAAAATTTAATCTTGAAATGAGGTTAAAAGATTATTATCAGGTAACCAAGTCATAGTTATTAGTTATTTAGTTAACTAATAACTGTTAAGTCTCGCTGAAAATAATAACATCGTATATCAATCGATGAATTAATTGATTTCTATAATTAAATTTTACCTGCAACAGGTTTGTAAATAAAAATAATCAAAGGCCAAAGTTTATATAAAACACCTAAAACTCAAACGGCATTTTCTTGAACACATATTTCGTCAATACATTATGTAATTAATAACGTTAAACAAGTATATAATAATTATAGAAGGCGTTAATGAGTTTCTTGATAACTATTTTAAGTAATGATCAGTTTTTAAATATCAAAGTAATTTCAGTCAATTAAGTCCGTTAATGTCCGTAATGCCGTTAATCTGCAAGAGATTCAGTTGAGCGCGTCAGTGGAGTAAAAACATTAATTATTGGATGTGGTACTGTTGACACCAGGTACCACCACTATTAAATTGATTTAACATTACAGTCAGATCAAGTATAGATATAGATATATATTTTTTTAATTATAGTGTCAAGTAATCTAATAACATACCTTAGGCAAGGCGGCAAGGCACTGCTGCTTGACGTCCCACACCAGCTGGTCCCGCGAGAACTGCAGGCTCTTCTGCACGTTCAGCTCGGGCACGTGCACTCGCACCAGCAGCCAGCCCTCCGCGCACTCGCCCTCCATTACGCTACGCCATCTAGTGAGGAGCAGATTAACTTGGTTAACTAAGGTTTAACGCTCTATATTCAAAGATAACCATGGTTTAAATAATGATAAATAACTATAGATAAAGACAGTGGTAGAAGTCAGTTACCCTCATTTTATAACGAACCTTATATATACCCTGTAAGTAATATACGTTTGAAGTATTGAAGATTAATTACGCAAACATTCCGAACAAAATATATTCATAATAAAATCTAATTTATAATTCAGTATCGTATTGCTGCTAAAGTAAGCTCTATTTGTTAGTCGGTTTGTGTATTGTCTATTTATTAAGTCTCAGCTAGTGTTGCTGACACGGGACTCGACAGCGTCCGGTCAGACTTCTCTGAATTGTATTACAAATTCACCATTCCTCGGCGCCAACTTATCGTTCATTCATCACTCATTTTACAAGGAATTTACCTTGTTAAGGATAAGATTATGAAACGATTAAACCACTCGATGGAATTTCTTAGAAATACTCAATGATTAATCATTATTGTACGCGGTAGTATATCTTTAATATAACATATGGTCGGATGGAGAAAAATTTACATCTTTTGGCGACCGAAAATCGATCTTTTTGACAGTAAAAATAAGTACATTTAAGATGAATAATTAGGATGTTTGACCGAAATCATGTCAATTATATGTAACTAGACTAACTCTGAGTTCAGAAAACGCTATTAATTAACAAAACAAAAGCTAGAGAGGTAATATGTCACGTCAAGTAAGGACACGTGTCTAGCACACGCCTTGCTCTTAAGTAAGAACGCGTGTCTACGTACCCCTTAAGGCTATCTCACAGTATCTCACCGTGAGATATGCATTGTTCTCGAGCTCTGATTGTTACCTTAACGTAAGTCGCGTTTCATGTGTTTCCATTTTTAATTAATATTTATTATGTACATTTTAATGAAAACCTAATCTGTAGGTGATATATTAAAAAATAGAAGACTGAAATGGTAATGGATACATAATGCCAAATGGTATCCGAAAAAAGGTAAAAGAAAGAACCAAAGGCAGACCACAGAAAATATGGGATGATGATATTAGACAACTCGCTTGAGTGAGACGGAATAGAGTGGCAGAGGAAAGATAAAAGTGGAAAACGATTAGAGATCTTTTTCAATTTGCAAACAGATCTTCAAATAAGCAACAAATAAGAGACTAAGTTAAGTGTAAATTACACTGCCTGTTAGAAAATATTAATTACTATTAAGTATTTAATATAAAACTCTATTTCCGCACCGTCTCGTTGGTCGAGTGGTTAGCGCAGACGCTTAACGGGGCACAACGGGGCTAGGGTTCGATTCCCGATATGTATTTGTATAGTTGTTTAACACCCTTAACACAAGCAAATAATTTGCTTACTTAGGGGTTAGATCAATTTGTGTAATTTGGTCTAATATTATTATATTATTATTTCTTATACTATATACTGATAGTTCAGTAGACGAGATAGTGAACTAACAAGATAACATAATTGATCAGAAAATAATTTGGGGCATCATACAGATAAATAATGACAAATTAATAGCTAACGGGTAATTTGGAACAACAATCGGTCATCGTTATCAGTGGTTGGGAATTAATTAAATTATTATATTATTGTAATATAATAACCCTTTCAATTATTTTTATATTATTTCGTATAAACTAAATATTTGATAATATTTACATTAAAGTAGCTGTTGATAGGAATTGTATAGCTATACTGATGATTTAGTGCTGGATGAGGAATAAATTATCAGTTACTATATCATTATTCTCTTAAGAAATTAATAACATACTTGCAATCAGATTCATGAAACTATTAAGTTATTTTACGTCTACATTTACCTAAGAACTTTAAAAGACGATTCATCAAGTGACCACCCACTTGCGTCATGGCTGCTTTCATCTCTTCACACTTGTTGCATCAATATTGGTTTAGCATCACCATGGTAACAATATAAACAAACTATAGCTTTATAAGTACTTTGATATATCAGTGAATCATGTTAAAGGATGATTCGTAAACAATATTTGGGGTTAGAAGTTAACAGAAACATAACATGATATTTATATATGTTTAAATTAAAACTATATAACACACATAAGAACACACACACACACACCTACAAATTGGTATACATTCTCACTAAATTTATAGTGTATAAAAGATAGTGCAGAAATTATTTCTTACTCTGTGGTTTGAAAATCATGAGAACTATTTATTACTTATGGCGGTAATAGAACCTCTATTACCGCCATAAACGAAAACTTTCCAGTTTCCACAACTTCATTAGACCATGTTATGTAATTTAGATGGTGTTTAAAAACAGACATGTGGGTTTTAATAGTTATTGAAAGGTTTCTGTGGGCGTTGTACCACCACCATCATTTAGCACCAGTGGGATTTTAACCACCTATAATAATGAATTATTTAAATAGAATAATAATAATAATAATCATATAAATAAGTAAGACATTCATGTATATAAATACGTTTTCATAATGAACTGTAACTATAGAACTGTATTATCTGTAGTCATGGTTTCTATTGACCCTGAACAGGTTGTCATGAACCAAGTCATGACGTCACCAGTAAAGTGGTATTATTATTAGATAGTTATTCCGTCAACAGACATACTTTTACTATCAAATACAATCGCGTGAAATTTTATATTTTATTATTACTGTAAACAGAAAAAGCTTGACAAATTTAAGCAATGAAGAATTGTTTGTGATTTTTATTACGCTCATCAAAATTATAAACAGTTTTAATATTTTTAATAAATATAGATTAAAAAATAAACCGATACAGGGCCGAAATTCGAACCCACGACTTCTGGCAAGCCGTAATAATATAATTTTATTTAGAAATATAAATAACCTTACATGGCTATACATGTTTATTATATATAGATATTTTCAAATAACAAATATTTTCGTAAATGTTATTTTAAGTGATCTTATACGAAGATAGATTTGTAACTGAAGTAGGATGCCGCTCCTTACAGCTAATAATTTCCTTTTCTATTAAGAAAATTACTTCGCAATGAAGCAAGTGGTTATTATTTCGTTGTAATAAAACCTAATAAAAAAGTAAGTACTTCATTCACTAATTATTTTTTTAGGTTTATTTTGTGAGCACTTGTGTTACGGGCTGTACTACGGCCAATTGCTGCAAGATTCGTACACAGATCGAATCGTGACGAGACAAACAGAGTTCATCGACCTCTAGGTACTTATAGAACTTTTATTTGCCAAGGCGTCGATTAACTGCGACCGGTTACCTATTATTTGCTAAAAATGCTAGTTATAGAACAAATTTATATTTTTTATGTCTATCTGTATGTAGATGTTTGTTTGTTTGTGTGATCCTCAAGAAGTAAATTGATTAACTATCGTTAATTTAGTTTCACTTCCAAAAGGGAGTTCACGCACTACTATTAAGTAAAAATAATATCTAAGTGAGTATTTTTAGTATTTATTTCAATTAACAAATTATTATTTTCTCTCGTAAGTAATATATTTCTATGAACATAAATAGACTACTTAGACTAGTTTTTTTCGTTACCTGTATATTTATATAATTTGTATATTTTTCAATGATGGCAACTTACTGCGAAATTATACCTACCACTTACAACATTAAATTTTCTATTTAATTATCATACTTCAGATACCTTCACTTACATATGTCATGTAATTATTATGAAAATTACATATACACATACATACATACACATATTAGTGATAGTGTTATCAACATCAATTGAAAGATCGAGTAGTGATTAAATTGCATCGTATGTCTGTAATCTCGACATTTTTATAGTTTCTATGTTTTCATAATATCATTAATTAGTAATTAACCACAGAACTAAAAATGCATAAATTTAGTTAAATAGACTTACATATTGTTAATATATCTTAGAATTATTTAAGTTAAATACGTATATTTGTACTGCCAGGGAATTATCATAATAAATTAAGTTTAAAATTTATATCTTGCTTGACAGGTGCCTTGAATACAATAATCGAGCAAATAATGAACTTGTCAAATAAAAAATATTATGAAACTTGAAAGTTCGTTCAGTGACCCCGCAGTTAAGGAAACATACAAAGGAATAAGGTCAGTCGAGTAATAAACAATCATCTCATAGACCCGTACAAAGTATTTCGTTCAAAATTGTTTTAAACGGTCAATCGATACTATAGTTTAATTAGGACTTGTCGAATTTTGTAACTCGATTTGTGAATACACAAGTGAAGTTTAGTGAAAGTCACTGAGTGTTGAGTTTATTTAAGAAATATAATAAACTAAATGCAAAATGATTAACTTAAGTTTTACTGTTGAAATAATTTTAATAAAATCTGTATACTTGATAATAATGATAACGAAATGCACACAAAAATGATAACCTTTATTATTATTTCATAAAATTAAGAATTTAATATTATATCATAAACAATAAGATTCCGTATTCTGAAATGTCCATAGGTGATATTTCGTAAGCGTATTTATAAGCATGGCCACCTACGACACCTCGCGTGGGCGGACTGGTACAAATTCGTCAATAGAACATATCCGCCCTAAAACCAGATAATTGTATTATATACAGTTATATTTATAGTATAATTGCGTTTATGGACAAACGCACATGTCATTAGAGAATGAAAACCGCGTAGGCTATAAAGATATATTTATTTTCATCAAACATTTCATCTCAAAGTATAGTGGGATAGTTATACAAATTTACACAGTTCTGTTGGAAGTTTTGTTTGTGTTTCAACAGCCAATACCTATTGAACGCAATTCAGGTTCAGTATTTTATTTTGAAGGTATTGTAAAAGTATTTTTAGACACGGGTAGTGGTTTTGAATAAAATTTCATTGAAAAATGTTGCAACTTTTACCGTTTGAAAGTAAATTGTACTTTATAATACGAAATTTGTTTGCTAAAGACATTGATTTTACATTTATATGCACTGTCATAAAATTGATAGTTTTTCTTGTCACCAATCCACAATTACAAACACGAAGAAAATAAGCGTTCATTTTAAAAATAGATTATCTAGGATTTTTCTAAGGTAGCACTATTGGTCCCAAACTTTATAATTTGGTTACTGTTGGTGATATTTACATATATTTTAGAATTGACTTAGGTTTAGAAATGTGATAAAAAAGCAAGTAAAATGAATCAGTTACAAAGAAATGATACATTATAGTTAAGTGAGTATTCCATGGGTACTCCATAAATGTGTAATCATTGAGTGCCTATAAATTATGAACGTTTAAAGCCGAAAGGGACATAATAATATACCGCAAAATATCAATTACATTTATGCAGATAAGTAATTCTATTTAATAATGACAATGTTAGTAATTGTAGGATTATATCGTCAAGCGTTCCATTCAAAGTTGTAAATGAATTGTAATTAATCTATCAGTCTTCTGTAGTCTGATAAGCGTTCCAATATTAGTCTTAATAAAGTTAATATTATTCGATTAATTAATCCAGAAATAATATTGCATCTCTACTCGGGAGGTCATTATCGTAGCTCTCATCTGTCAGTTGTAATACCAAGAACAATAGTGGCTCTGCCATCGGAGATCTGTATCACAAGACGAATGTTTCGGAGATAGGCATTTGATAGAGCAGTGATCATTCTCTAAGCAACCTACTTAAACAGTGTCAGAAAGAATTATAAGCCTGAATACATTACCGAATTGAGCCGGAGATTGTTTTATTCTGATCATTATATTATTAAGAGGTTTTAATGAAACCGAGATTACGGCAATTTTATGAAATTACAAGTTTCCTTCCGCCATTAGGAATACGACACGCTAAGACAGTTATAAATAATATATATAGATATTTTCAAAAATATATATTTATAAGAATTTTCAACAATATTATTTAACTTAAAAATATAGGTTTTCATAGGTATTTTAATTCCGAAATAAAAATCATGAGATCCAAATAAATCAATATAAGAAACATAATCTCATGATCCCATGATCATCCAGCGAAAATAATAATAATTACCAATATTACCAATGTAAGATTGGTAATTATTAGTATTTTCGCTTAAGACCAATTCATTTAATACAAGTTTCACAAGGTTGTCGAGTCTAGTTTTTGTAGGTTGGTACTTACGTGCGTCATAGAACCTCTTTCAACGTTCATAATGTTTTTGCTTATATTTCAATATACGGGTATAGAGTAGGTAAATAGAGAAAATTGAAGCACTATTATAAATTCAATATTCTAACTGATTTAAAAACAACAATTTCTTATTAAATTTGGTGTGAAATAAGTAAAGGGTGAAAAGTAATATGACTAGTTTTAATTATAAACACTTTTTTTAAAGCACCCAAAAACCGGACGAGAGACATGTTGTGTAATAAAAATATAACATTTGTGAATTTTATTTTACGTTCAAGGTACAAAAGTATTAAGTAATAAGTAAAGGTAATAAGTATATTATTATGAGTAAAGAGATTATGTAAGGCACATAATCATTTTAAATAATTTTAATTTAAATACGGTTTGTCATTGGTCTGAATTTTAACCGTTGGTTTAATATGTAGATAATGGAAATTTCTAAGACGTAAGGACATACGAGAAGTAAATAAAAATGTATGTTATAGCTATTTATGTAATTAAACATTCGTGAACCATGATGAATATTAAATAACATGTTTAAGTAAATTTATAAAATTAAATAATAATTTATAAAAAGCATGATCATGCTTCGAGATCATAACTAGGAACGCCGAATGGGTTCGAAATTAGACCTAAATCCGATTAATTTGAACATAGCCGGGTACCATTTATTAATCTATAGGTTATTGAACCCTATTTTTAAACATTGTTTTAATATTAATTATGGTATATTTTTCTATAAAAAACATTAGAAAGCGGTATGATGGTAGGTCAAGGTAGACTTATTATCACTAGTATCTAGTCTATCAGATAATAACATTTTGTATTGTCTCATATCACTAAGGCCAGAGTGCTTTCCAGTTTCTACTCATAGATTATTTATTGATTGTTTGTTTGTTAACAACTTATACTGATAAGTATATTATTCAATAATTATAATAATAATAAATAATAAATATACATGTATAGGTTTAATAAAACTAATATTACCTCTAATTAGATTTGTATACGTAATTTGAGATCGCGTGTACAGTTAGCGACAAAAGTGCAATCGGTACAGGCAATGCTAATAACCTGTACCAGTAACACGACACCGACGTGGGACAGTCGCGAATAAAAGTCGTTTTAGTTGAAGGTACCGCTTGACAGTAATGGTGGCTTCGTAATACAAATTGACAGATCTGGAAACTATTTCTGTACACGGTGTTTGATTTACATCTAGTTAGTTTCACTGGAAATATCAAATTAGACTACAGTTGAAAAGTAGATTAAAATTCACTTATTATTTTATTTCACTAAAGCTATTATATGTATACATTATTGATTATTTTTTTAAATAGATATAGAACAAAATTTCGTCAAAAAGGACAGGGCTCAAGCCTGCGACCTCTAGGACATCGTTCCGTCTCTCTATCAATTGAGCTATCGTGCCACTATCGTCTTGATGGATCTAGCATTCTACATATTATAATCGTCTTCATCGGAACGACCCTATGAAATAAGTTTAACATGGCTAAACATGTTTATAGAGAATTGAAGCAGATGGAGTTAAGGCTTAAGTAAGTCAACACAATTCTTATGGAATAATTAAATAAGACCAATAAATACACTTTTTTGTTAACTGTACCAAACATTGGGACAACTGTTAAAGTATTGATTGCGAGTTGTTCCCACAGGGTCCAACTTAGTTTTATTATCGAGTTCAATCCGTGCGGTTAACTTCAATACCCTCTAATGAGGGTTCAGGAGTCCTTGTTCCGTGCCTCGTGTTTCCGCGGATGTGGTGACATTTATAAATCATGCTTTTGGTTTGTATGTTATTGATAAGAAGGTATGTATTAGTATCGATTATGTTGTAACTAATGTGATTGTCGATATTGAATCTAGTCGGTAGTGTTGTCGGTAGAGATGGTATAATTTATATAAAAAAAAAGAAATAAGAAATACCGTTCTATAAATTGTAGATTGTGGTCGAGTATTGAACGCTGCGGTTTGGAAGATATAATTCATAGAAATACTAAGTTATAAATGAAGATTTCCTCACGGAGATTTCACGATACATACATACAAGTATATAACTGCTACTCCGTTTGGTCAAATTTATTTAAAAATGGTTTTAATAAATATCAAATTTCTAATTGACACTTCTCTGTATGTCGACAGCGCTGTCGTATTAAGAATATTAAGACTGTCAAAGTTCTCGGCGTGTAAAATGTAACCAACTGACCGACTCGGGTTAACCTTTGGAGGCCTGGTAATAAGGTAATCATTTGATTGCAATAACTTCACTGTAGGTGTTAGGAAATTTAAGGTACCACGATTAATTACGAAAAAAATCTCATACATGTACATTTTTTCGTCGAAGAAACAACCAGATCATATTGATAATTTGTATATACCTCATATTATAATTTTTAATCACCAGTTGACCTAATTATACTATCAATCATAAGATATTATCTAGATTAGATATTGTCAAAAATATCAAATTATATTTAGAACAGAAAAACTATTTCCAATATAAATCATGTTACAATTATTACATCTCCAAGATCATACGTAGGTATAGTACTCACCAGTACTGACCATGTATGTTTCCTGTAACTTACTCGTACTAATATTACTCTAAATTACTATTACCTACCTACTTGAAATAAAAGTGGCGCTCACTGTTTAAGTAAAATATTTATAGATTATCTTGATTGGACCTGGAAAATTGTTTTGATATAAGTAATGTATACTGTGTTCTTCTTTACATTAATTTACTTTAGACGAGTTACTACGAAAACCTTAATAAGCTTTAATAATCTAAAATATATTTTAAGTTCTATATGTTTAAAAAAACATTTTGATAATTATATACAAAAATTGTTGATAGAAAATAAAATTAAATCAATACTTCATTCTGAGAAAGAAGTAGGTGCAAAATTGTGAAACCTACGTAAATATTGTTACATCAAAATAATAGTTACCTACCTACATATAGATGACGAGGCAAAAAAGATATACAATGCAACCTTCTAGTTTAATCCATTTAATAATATTAAAAGTTATTATTATAATGCAATTTACATACATAATCTATTAAATTCTACGTCGTAACAATCTTCTAGCCATTATAAATGCGCGGACATGAAATCCGATAAAATGGCCGCCGACCTTCACATTCGCTACATAAGTTTATATATTAAGCTATTGTATATAATACGATAAACCTTAAGTTATAACTGAGAGTAATTCATGCAAACATTTATTACTTTGATAAAATTCTTATCAACACCCATTTCAGTCGTTTCGGCTACTAGAGGAGTAATGATTTTATTGCTATCATAAATAATGATATACCTACCTATTCAATAAAATGAGATAATTTTTATTATAATCTATAATCGATTTTTTCAACTAACATTGTCAAAGATTTTTAACAGAGTTGTTCTAATAAACTGTTTATTTTATAGTCATATTTTAACAGTACGTTCCCGTAATATGTACCTAATTCAAAATTAAAATTAAATGACGTCTGCAGAATAAAAACAAAACACAAACGATATAAACTAGGTTCAAAATTAATTCCAAGGTGCGTTTACACTTTGATATAGGTACGTAATTAGATTGCTTAATATTCTAGTTTATACCTAATTAATTAAATTTATTTCTTGTACATAGCCGCCATCAGATACGAAACTACGTTTTTACCTGTTACCGATAAAATAGTTTTATTTTTACAAAGGTATTTTATCGTAATCTTTATATTCATTATGTCAATTATATAATAAAAATAAAATTCTTCGGTACATAGTTCTGAATATACGCGGGTACTCACTAATGTTGCAAATTATAGCAAAATTTTAAATGAGGGTCAATTTAATTTCTTCTGATAAATACCAGATCACATACTAAGAATATACAGTGAAATGCAAGTCAACTCGTGTGAAATCGTAAATGTATAACACAATTTTCTTTGAGAGTTGAGTTACCTTCACAAAACTTCATTGCTATTTGACTCGAGAAACATAAAGCTTTGAGAGCTAAGAGACAATTTAATAGATTCGTGCCGGACTTAATCAAGATTTTATCGCACTTTGAATATAAGGCATTATCATTCGTCTTTCGACCATCATTTATACCCCACTTACAAGTACCTAAACGATTACAAAAAGGTTCGTGAAAATAAATTATGTTTTATTACAGTTCTCCAAAAATAAGCGACGTCAAATAAAAAACACTTTGTGATATTTAAATAAAAGTATAATCTTTGATCTTGACTTACCACAAAAACCTCGGCGAAGAAAAATCCAAGTGGAGCGCACAAAAAATAATAAAACTCGTTTCACAAACACATTCAAAAGTAATGGAACACACGACAAATCCACTTATGTTACACACAAAACAATCTAGGTAGTTTTTAATAACGTTAGATCCAATTAACGCATTCGTAACGGTATTTACGCGGGAGCTGTAATGGCAATACGGACAACCTTCATCGAGCGCTTATCACTCGCGACTGGTGAGCGACGAATGATTTGACTGAATAGGGCTGAGACCGAATGAACGAACGAAAGGACAGCGCGCCCACAGAGTAGTGACTTAAATAAAGACAGACACATTACAAGTCCCTAAGTAGTATAGAAATAATAGTATAGTTTTGCATTTGATCTGTATCCTATTCGCACCATTTAATTATTTGTTAAAAGTTTTGCAAATAAAACTTTAACTCAGTACATAGATATTTTCAAATAAGTACAGTCTTTGCCAGTCACCTACTTTCATAAGAAACTGTTTGAAGAAATGTTTGACGATAACACGAGAAAAGTAAACAACTGATATAAAGCTCGCGACGGATGCCTAACTATATTTTAACTTTCTCAGTATGCAAATAGAGTTCAAAATCTTTTGAACGTTATCAATAATGCCGGACGATTTTACATCGTTTCATTCACGCACGCAGATTTTTGTGGCTATTAAGTAAATATAGAATGTTGGTAGTAAAAGCCTCTTCATGAGTTAAGTCGTCTTACGGTACGTCGTGGATTTAATTGAGAACACAAAGTAAATTTACTTTTATTACAAAAAAAGGTGATATTGAAAAATAATAATTTAAATATAAACTCAATAAACGTTTCTTATTATTTGACTTTTAAGGTCTCTTTATCAACTCTGGTTGTCAAATGTCAAAATATATAGTATCCAAACCAATAGAGTACTGACTACTGACTACTGACTTTCATTAAAATGGCGGATTAGGTGATATTATTAATTAATCAAGTTGGATTGCGATGGAATCATTCAGTAACGAATAATATCTGTTATGCCATCTTGTTATTTACAATTCTATAATTTTGGATTATAACCAATTCATCAAATTCAATTGTCTTTATTATACGTTTCTCAAAATTTTAACCACGTGTGTTTGTGTTAGTGTGCGTATGTGGGGGTAAACAGCGCGAATGTGTGTGTGTGTGTGTTTTATAATAAAAGTTGATGTATGTATGTCGGTTATTAAAATAATTGCTTATAATCCAACAGTTATTAGTATTGTTAGTAGTGTGACAGGTGAGGGATTTATGACGTACCAGAGTTGAAATCAATTAATTTTACAATGTACCTACTAAAACATTTAATAAAGCCATTCCTCACTATTGTAAAGGATCTGGATGTAGTTAATAGTTTAATTTGAATGTTAGAGGATATTGGTTTTGTAAATTGTTTTTTATTGAATCTGAAGGGAATTTGTATACTTTTATAATTAATTAATAAATATTACGAATGGAATTTATCAATTCGTGTCCGTAATTTGCTGAAATTGCGAAATTTCTTATTTAAATAACGTAATTTTCATCTTGTTTTTTCAATCCGGAAATCATTTACAAGTTACGGTTTAACAACAAGTTCATATAAAATAATATTTAATAGTAAAATATAATAGTAATAATTAAAAGATCATTAAATCAACATCATAATAGTTCAACTGACCTAAGTAGTCGTTAGTCGTTAGTCGTAGTGCAGTCAAGTGTAGTTAGAGGTTAGACAGCCTAGGTCTTGTTAGACTTATCACACTGGGACGAGACATAACTCGTGGTACTGTTAACAAGGTACATTGTATTGACTGGAGATTAAGGATCATGGGAATGATTAAACTTTAAACCTTGGTTTAATAACGACTTCATTAAAATATACTACCGTATTGATATTACTAAATTTAGAAACTCACTGTATTAAATAGTGACTATGAAATAATATTGTATGAAAGTTTTGTAAATGTACATGGAAAAATTAAAAAAATGTAATTGCTTACATTCCGTTATTTTGAATTAAATTAATCTGGATATTTTACTTATAATATTATAAATAATATATTCATTAATAAACAGTTTTACATGCTTGTATTATGAGAGGTATTGCACACACATGTATGTAGATGTGTAAGTCTTGAGTGAAGTGAAGTGTAGATGAAGAGAACTTGGCGAGTCCTGAGGTTCTGTAACTGACGAAATCTTTTATTATGTGTATTTGGTTATTTAGGCTGCTTGAAGAATACGAAGTGAAGTTTGTGGTTTCGTTATATTCTACTTTGCTAGTGAAGTTTGTAATACAAAAGATAATGATCTGATTACTGGATTATTATATTTACATTTTTCTGTAATGAATAATTTGTATTTGGTATTTTGGTTACTGATGTGATAACCAAAAAATGTGCTATCATTTCCATTTCTTAGTAAATATTTTTTAATATTCCTAACAATAAGTGAACATAAATATAATAAATAAATAGATATAAATAAATATAATAGATATAAGTTAAGAAATTAAAATGGCCGTCATAAGAAATAGCTCTCGAGACAGTATTGCCTGCTCAGTGCTTACTTGACTCGTCACAACTCTAAAATTTCTGACTCTGAGACAATCTTAGATTACCTAATCGTAATATTTTGATAAGTTTTGTGACTTTTTTTTAGTAATATTTGTATCTAGTTCTATTATCTATCTAGTTATAATTATTGTTCTTATTGTAAGCGCTTATATTTCATATATTTTATTAGAAAATCAATGTGCTTTTAAATTATACTGCTTTTTAAAATTACACCAAGTCCTTTGAGTGTAGTTATGATCTATCTGGTGAGATTACAATACAATACCTATATGCTGGAATCGTTTTTATTGTAACACTAAAATACAAATACACGTGCAAAGGATATAAAATGGCCACAAAATTCCCGCTCAAAAACACCCGTGGTTTTAGTTAGTTCCGACAAAGTTGGTCTGTTCATAAAATACTGTAATTGTATATCAGTTACGAGGGTTGTGTTGAAATCAAACATCACGTTTGATACGTGCAGTATTTCCTATTTTATTTCACTTTATGTATTCATTTTAAGAATAATTGTGAAAATTATTATATACCATCATATGGTCAGTCTTTTCGTTTTTATATAGTAACTAATACAATAATATTGACAGGTCTCCATCGGTCATTAACAGACTGACTTTGGAAATACTCTCACAGTTTATAGACAGCGTACTTGGAATACTAAAACTCTTATCCTGGGATAGGTACGAGTAGGATATATATCCTTTATTACTAGAATTTTTTGAATACTGTTTTTGTAATACATTTCTTCTCTTGAGACAATGAACGTAGAGAAATATATTGAATTTAAGTGGTGTAAGCAATACGTTCTTAACATTACCTACTCCTGAAATATGAAAGGATATTATTATTGACAGTTCCGGAATCTTTGTATGGTTTAGGTAATAGACGAAATATGCTTTGGTTTCCTTATAATATTATCATATATTTTACTATTCATAACTTGAAAAGGACATTGTATGTGATCGTAAATAATATAAAAGAAATGAATAGAAAAGATTCGTGTCAAATAATTATTTACGACTGCGCCATTTCCTTTCCATTCATATTTTTTTCTTCTGCTACCTCTTTTCTAATCTAGATTTAACCGGGATACTTTCTAAAGTCTATAGTCTTCAGCATTTACAAAATATTGCGTTACGATATTCGGCTTTTACAAACATCATTGTTTCTGAAAGCTCATGTATGTCGTTACATACCTATATCACTATAAATTATAAACAAATGCGATTGCAAACGTTTTTCTCTCTCTTATACAAAAAATATTTACATATTCAAGGCCATTAAAGAGGATAATTATCAGATTAACTGTTCTTAATGCAGAAATGTTCAAATTATTTTACAGTGTAATGGTCACCTACCCTTATCCTCAATCACTTGGGGTTACAGCAGGTCTTCTTCCTTACATATCAAGCACCCTTCTAGTACTCCCAAACCAACTATAAAATGTTACAATATCCACCCATCTTAATTTTATCTTCCTTTCTTATATAGCTCTCCTCATTCTCTCTCATAATTACATTCACATTGATAATTACATAATTTACGAATAAGTAACAAAAATTTCACTGATAGGTATATCTTAATTATTAAATAAGCCGGTTGATAAGAACACTATCTCGACTTTAAGAGAAATGATCTTATCTGTCAAAGTAAATTTTATAAGATCTTGAGAGTTAGGAGGATCATTCATCCGTTTGTTTTTTAAGTCAACGACTCAAATCATGGATTCTCAACGAGTACGAGAGAAACTCTTCAGATAAAGTAGTTCGCCCTCCGTCCTCGAGGGCTTTCAAGGATTCAGAAGTGATCTAGACTTTGTATTTTTTTGGATATAACTTGAACTTGACATTATGCTTCCACAACTTTTCTTTTTTTCAAGCAAATTGTTTTATAACTATATGAAAGTTCTATAAATTCCCTGGCAGAAACTTTCTCTATATAGTATATATCTTATATATATAGTATAATACAATATATATATTGCAATAGTTTTTTATTTAATAGCAAAACAATGTCATAAAAAATGTGCGTGTAAATCTGATTATAGAATGAAACTGCTGAATCACTTAACGACTAAAAAAAACATCCTGATTGAAAAATGATCGACGGAAACACTGAGCACACGCAATCAGCATCCAGGAAAAGGCAATCTCTCTACAGTTTTCGACTCCTACGTGTTTATTTAAATATCTTTTTGTGTACATTTTACATATTTATTTTAAAAATTCTATAAAGATAGAGATAGTTTTCTATATGTAAGTTCTTATATAAATAACAAAAAAAATGTTACAACTATTTTATTAAATATTTCTCCATAAGGCCATTTTTGCTTTTACTTGTATCTTTTTTATCTTTTAATACAACGTTGGATTAACCCTTTAGTTCGGTTTACAAAAAAATCCTATTCTCTTGTGTCGGTGGAAAAGCCTTCTGAATTTTTCATTTCGACGAAGTAATGTTATACAATAGACTGAAAAAACCAATATATATTTAAATACATTTAATATTCTTTTGGAAATCAAGCAATACATAACCTTGAACTTTACAAAATAATAATTTAACCGATTTCTTTATCAGTAATGTCTTTAATACATTTATATATTATCAGCATAATTAGAGATAAAATATTTTTAAGGAGATTATCCGCTAAGTCGGGGATTAAAATAGTTTTGATAACTTTGACATTTCATAACGCATTAATGAGAAACATTATATATTATTCATTCATTCATTTAATATAACATTCATTCAAATTGCATCATAACTTATAAATCATTCACAATACTATTACTTGGTTGTTCTCCTTTCACGATGTGTCGTCGACCACCCATAGTTATATCTGTCACAACACTATTTATTATTCATAGCTTGCTTGTTAAATGTTAATACCTTTTCAAAATGTGTTGATTAATATCGAAAATATCAAACTTTTTATTTCATATAATTTTATTAAAATATTTAAATAGTTTGTTGTTTCAGGTATGTACATTTTATTGTACTGTATATGTTTGTGTATTGTATACGTGTGTGCGTACGTGTGAGTGATTAAATACGAGCGTGTATTGTGTCTATAGGATGTAATTGTATGTGTTAGGTATTGGCAGTTTTGTTAGTATTGGCAAAAGATGCAACACTGACTTCTCAATTGATTTCACTTGTGACCTAATTTAATTTATATTCATTAACATCTACTAGGTAATTTTTTTTTTGAATATCTTTGAAAATGTAGAAAAGATTAAAAAAGTCCCAATTGGAAACATGGCTTTTTAAAATATTAATAAATTTTAGTTCATATAATTAATAAAAATGACAAAGTCCTAACATTATTAAATTCTCAGTAAGTTTATCATTTTAACATAATTTTAACAATACAATGGTTTATAACTGGTGTTATACATATCAATTAAATAACTAAATACACCGGCAAACAATATTTTTTATAATAAATATTATATATAATAAAATACTTTCCTGGTAATCTTAATTTAATAAATGGTTCTTTTTTATAAGGAAATTGGTAATTTTTCAAATCAACAACTTAAAAATCGCGTGATCTAACTTCATTTACTTAATGTGATTGCAAAATAATATAAAATGTATTATTTTTTTAAGGCTTTTAAAGTTTTTAAGTAAAACCTTGTTGACCTGAAAACTTCAGCTTTTGATAAACCTAAGCTATTTTTACTATCTGATAAAAAGCAGCCATCACGAATCCTGAGGCGAATACAAAAAGTGTCTTTAGTTTTATTCAAATTAAAAGATTCTTATTGAAAAAAAATAATTTAATAAAGTATAAGGAAACGATATTTAAGTATAACTGTTCAGAAATAGAGAAAATACCATAATTACGAAAAGAAAAAGCTTTAATAAGTATCCAACAAATGAATCTAAATGATACCATACTTAGTGCTGTACATCTTTAAAATCTTCATAAAAAAAAAAACATTGAATGTCATAATATAAATATCACGATTAACATGGCCAGTACTTTCTCGATAACCTAGCTCTGATTCTAAAATCTCTAAAATATATACCACCGGTTCATAATGCGTCAATTCTATACCATTGTATATTTGTACCATTCACTTTGCATAATTGATGAACACGAACTTAAATTATTACAGGCCGGTGTTATAGTTACGAAGGGTGTATTGTGTACGTGACCCTTCTAAGCAGTCTGCTTTATATAAAAAAAAACTATCATAAGATTATAGTACTTAGGTTCAAGGAGATAGAGGTTAGATTGGTGTAACAGAATTATGTTAAGCTGCTTGATTGTGAGGAGGTAAGTGGAAGCAAGTAGCAGGAAGATCTATTATTTATCATAGATTTTATGAATTTACAATGCCATAAGAAAATGAAAGAATTGTTATGTAAAAAACAGAAATAATTACTCAGCCCGTAGGCATTCTTTTGGAAAGGAAATCGCTTTTGATATTTAATTAAACTGAATAAACGAACATCAAAATCTTCTTAGATAACAAGCCTAATAATGAACATCCTTTTGCTTTTAAATTTTTTGACAGATGCTATAAAAAAAACAGTCTGAAATGACCGCCAATACTGGGGCTATATTTATCTCTATTTTCACAATGAAATGTGGTGAGACAGATATTTTATTGGTTAGCACATCAGACGCAATTAGTAAAAAAAGGGATGATCTCTGTTAATCCGACGCTCGTGTGTATTTTACGTTTTCATTCCAGAAGCAATTTATTTTGATAAAATTCGTTCATTTCGTTAAAATGTTTCCACTTTCCAGTACATTGATTACGAACCTAATCATGTACCTATGTGATAATTTATTTTAAACTTTTATTGAGAATGGTTCTAGAAGGTATAAACTGCGTTCTTATATATGCCAGAACCATTAAAATCAAATCTTATCTGTTTATGAATAATACCTCAATCAAATTAAGTTTTGTTCAGCAATTTGTAATGGTTTTGTCATAGTGTAAAATAGGCGTTTTATATTTATTATTATTAATAAAATGTAACAACAATATTTATAAACAGAAAAAAAAACCTCAATTTTATTCTTAATACATATATTACATATTATTTAGTACCGGTATGCAAAATACCAGAGATTATTAGAAGCGTGTTTCGTCTCGGTAACGCCGGAAGCTGCTACGTGTATCTTTACATAACTGAAATTAATAACTCTTTTTAAAACAAACAAGTTATTATGTGTAAGTTGTTTTTATCCAGTGTATTTTTACTTGTAATAATGCAATATTATTTATAAATTTTGAAAAATATGTAGGGTTTTAACAATATTTTTTTAACATCTTTAGATTAAAATAATCAAATATGAATTTATAAACGACGATCGACGATCGACCTACAAACCCCCATCCCTTTGAATCATCCCTCCGGTGTTTTATTATAGTATACTCATATTACAAATAATATCAAAATAGAATTTAACACTTACCAAGATACATTTTGGAAACCTAAAGTAATATCCAATAGAACCTATTAATATTTGTTATTACCTACTTGTATGTCCAATTACATACCGTTCTCGATCAGTCTTCTCCACGTATCAAGCTCAAAGGTAACCACAGGTAACAACATGTAACCACAGGTAACCATGAAATAACCCTTAATTCCCCGCACATCACGTGGCGAGGCGCCGGCGTACATTGGCTGGATTGACCCTTTTAGCGTTTCTTAGACTTACGACCACTTAGGTTTTTTAGTTAGGCTTTCATGACTCACTGGACTGGAATCTAGATAAGGATACGAATGTTCTAGAGGAATTTGTACCTAGGAACCAGATTTACGGAATGATGTTATGTTTAAAGCAATTAGTTTACACTAGAATACTACTGGTGGTAAAAAAATAATATTAAAATATGATAAGAACTTGCAGTAGTTATCAGTATTATCATGAATGTTGTAATAAATATTGTAATATAAAACAAATAACAAACAAATTATTTTTTTTTATACATATACAAAAATACTTATATTACAATAGTAATAAGTTGTAATGTTAATACAATGTTAAATAGTTTTACCGACTCAAAGAAAGTGTACCGTACGATCTCGTGACGTCATCTGACCTGATACTGAACCACTAATCATATTTACCTTATCTGATTGAATGTGAACAAAATTATTGGACCTTATAGAAATTTAAATATTTTGTGAGAACCCCATGACAGTTGTCTATATTTTTAACCGGTGTACGTACTGTTAATACTGTTCATATTTTTTGTTAAAACTTGTAATAGCTTTTTCTTATTTCGTACACAATATTTATTCTTATATGTACATACGATATTACACAGTTTCTTATATATTTTTTTGTCTTAAACATATTTATTATTATAACGAAACGAATTATTTTTCTTTAAAACAAGAATGCTAGTACTTGATATTTGATATTTTCTAAATCACGTCTTTCCAAGAGGAGAGACTTACTTAGCTTACACAAAATATTTTATCTCTATTATATTTTGCACTTTATTTAATATGCTTTGAAGTTTCCATGATTAATTCAAACAAACACTTCAATTCTATTTATACTACAGATAACACAAACAGAGACAACATTTTTGGCATGAATATCAAGTAGTCTAGTAAGAATTTATAATAAATCTAGATCAAGTAGAAGTTATTAGACCCGGTAAGTACAATTGAAATACTCAAGGGTTTCAAAACAATGTAACATTTAAGAGACCTTGATGTTACGGTCATTTAAGGTCCTAGTTTCAATTATTCTTGATTAAAATTAATTTCACTTTTTCTTATTATATCTTATTTGTAGGCCATGCATGTGTTCTGTAAGAATATTGAGACCTTATTGAATTATATTATAACTTAATATTGATGATGAACAGACATCAATATGTCTGATTGTTTGTTTGAATACGTTTTAATCATAGTATTGTTTCGGCTTTTATGTGTTTTATGAACTTAAGATTCTTACCAGTTTTAATATATGTATATCAGGGAACAGGCTTATGTTAGATTATTATTTGTAACATTAATATTGTGTTATTTTTTGCATACATAAAATAACCTCGATAGTAACCTCATGTTTAGAAGAAAGCTTAGGATGTTTTTCTAGAAGCAGTGATTGTATTCTTTAGCTACATTAAGCTATGTATTTTGTATGCGAATCATTTTCTATATATCCCACAGTAAATAGAATGAATGATGACTCCTCGAATGAATGATGATACGCAACATAGTACACAGTGACTCAATCAATGAACTGAATCACCTCTGGTTGTGAGCAAAAACTTATAGTATTGGGGGTTCGAGTTATAAACTTATAGCGTGTGATAGTTGTGAAAGTTTCCTGAGTGAAGTTCTTCAGATACGAGCTGGAGTCAGTTGGTCACCGCCTAACTTTACTTTTCATAGGAATTAATATTGAAATCTACATACAAAACTATGTGTGATGTGCACATTTCATTATATAATCTATATCGCACTATTTGACCTTAAAAATAGCCAGTAAAAGTTGCCAGCAATCAGACGGTTGCACTAGCTCGCGAAAAGTCTTTCTTTACACTATGAGATATTTGCAAGCGAAATGTTTGCCTGAGAAAATCGGAAAGGTTAAATTTGTGAATTATTGAAGACACTATTATGTTTGGAAAAATAAATGAACTTAAGACATTTAAGATGAAAAAGTAAGCGACGTAGTTACTGACCTCATCTATTGGGAAAAATGGTGGTAAGTTTAAATCGCTTCATCTATTGACTTGTTCGTGTAAAAGTAAAGCTCAGTGTCGGTCAAGAGGCCACGGGACAGTTAGCGTATTTATGAGTTTGTGTTATGGCGGAGTGGAACTTTAATATTACAATAATATATTAACCCTATTATTTATTTGGAAGTTTTGTAATTGTTATAATATAACCAGTGTTGTCATAAATATTGTAACAAAGAAAAAAATTTTTTTATATCAAATAACATTTATTACAGTGTGTTAATTTAATACACAAATATAAAACAATTAAAAATATAAAAAACTTTAAGTGTGTATAAAAACGAAGTGGTGTTCATTAGCTGCAATACAGTTCTTTAAACGTTGAGGCCAGTTATCAATAGAAGCACGCGCTCTTCCATGAGGAAATTCTTCATTACCAATCGTATGGATTGTTTTAGGGAATCCGAATTATCATGGTGTTTAGAGCAGGCTGTACTTTCTAAAACTGACCATAAATCATAATCTAGCGGATTAAGATCGGGACTAGACGACGGTCAGTCTTCATCTCTGATTGCACTCTGTCGTCTAATTGGGAAGCTTGGTAACATGTTGCTCAATTATAAACATTTTCTTATGCGTAAACATTTTTTTTCTGTGACCTCCCTTTGCGTACCGCTAAAGTAGTTGTTTCACCCTATTCATCTTTAATTTGTCAGTTAAGAAATGACCCGTGCGTCTCTTATAGGCTGCAAGTCCTAAGTCATCTCTTAAAATGTGCGACATGGTTCTAGGTGCTATCTTCATTTCCCGAGATAAAATCTTTTTATATGGGACAGGATGTCTTCGAATTCTTTCCCTTACTGCTTTGACCACCTTTTTCTTACGAACACTACGTGGACAGCCAGATTTTTCTCTGTCACAAATAGAAGAAGTCCATTGTACCTATTAATAGCCCGGTAGGTACACAAACATTTGACTAATACTAAGTGTATAGAGAGTTTTAAAAATTGCATTTGCTCCACTACTTTGTGTAAAGCAATCATATTCTGATATCTTTATCACCCCACTCAATTTTAATATAGCAAAATATTGTACAATTTATTGGCGCCAAAATGAGAAAACACAATGAACAATCGTCTAAAAATGACAGAATTCAAATTTAAATGTAATATTTTTTATTTTTAATTGTAATAGTTTTTATGGCCAGACTAAGTACGTATGTAATATATATTTTAAATTAGCCTTGAACTTTTCACAAAGCCGTACTATAGCCGCATATTATAGTACCTATAATATATTTATAAATTACCTTTTGATTCAGAGGTATTAGCAGAGTATCTTAAAAATATTTAAATTAAAAGTACTCATGCAAATCTTTTTATATTCTAACTTGTTCCTAACTTGTATAAACTACGAAACACTGAATTCCAGCAGCTAAATTCATGGTGTCATAACACAAACAAGCTGTCTAATGCCTAAAGAGAACAATGGTCGGATCCCTGCAAGCTAACCAAAACATAAGTGTACTAGGAGCCTACTCACATCCCCTATCTAGAAGCTAAGAATCGCGCCTTTCCAAGGACCTTTGACAAAGTAATGACGGTGTAGACAAAGGCCACCCCCTTCACACCCCTAGCCCCTCCACACCCACACCTTACCCCCTAAAGAGAAACTTCGCAAGGGTATCTATGGTGTGAGAGAATAAGGAATTGCTAAGGATATAAAGATTTTAGCTTCGTTATTTGTATAGGACACGGCCAGTATGAATTATGGATCGATTGAATTTCTATAAAAGGGATTTAGAGAAAATATATTGTCCCTAAAGATGACATAGAGTAATGAAGTTGAAGTGATTTCTTATATATACGAACCTTGATTGAAAGAAAATTGTTCGATTGAATCGAATATAAGTTAAATATTTTAATGCAAAAGGCAGTTAATAACATAAAAAACAATACATATATATATATACTTAAACTACTCTAAAGTGTAATAGATACTTTTATTTTTCTTCTCTAAGTTCCTGAAATTCCTCTTAGGACATTATAAATAGTTACCCTACTCGTCGCCATCTTTATAGATCGCACGTTTTGATTCACGGCTGCTGCGCTACTCCAGCAGCGACTCTCTTCACGACTCCTCGTGGTCACCCTATAATGAATCCGTAGCAAATACCGCGATTAAAAATAAGATAAGATGAAAGTTTTCCTTTCCTTTCTTATTTTTTTTCTCTAAAATACGGGAGCTGTTAGGAACTTTGTGAAACGTTTTTCAGATATATATTTTAAATTCTTTTATTGCCTGGTAACATAAAACGTTTGACTTTTTCGAATTCTTTATTCAAAGTTTTGAAATATGGATCTTTATCCATACATAATATGATATTATTTTCAACTAACAAAGTAAATTGGAATAACTGAGTTATGGAACACTGGTCCCCACAGAGTCGCGCTAGATTTGTTACTTTCTGCATTTGTAAGTAAAACAGTAGTATCCTCAGAAAAAATAAATTAATGAATAATGTTTATTAAGCAACTCCAAAACTTGAATACAAAAATCCTGTGTGTGCAAATTCCTAAGTCGAGATTATATTTAATCTGAACCACACTGAGGACATCTCTGTCCTGGAGTCACTGTTGAGGTATGTACGTCGTCAACACGGAAATTCAAAACAATGCACGGACAATTTCAGCTTTGTGTAGAACAGGGGTGTAACCCTTTTGAAACATTCCTTCCCTCTCAGCGATGATCTTCAAAAACCGTCAAAAAAGTTGATGTGTAAATGACGCTTATCAACACTAGACGCTTCAAGTAAACAGAGTTTAGTCCTTAAGGATCTGGATATAGAGTTATTTTTGCAATAACAATAGTTTTCTACACATGAGTTGACAAATGTGTGAAGGGGACGTATGATGCTAAATCATCTGGCGCTGTCTGTGCGGAAAGCGTTGTGGTTTTAAAGTGGCAGTTGAGTGAAGTGACAAATATATATGTATATGAGTACTGTCTAGAGTAGCAATACTCTATATATACAATACTACCTAACAGTGTTAGACACAAAAAACACTTTGTTTAGGAAGTGTAGTTTTGTCAATATAAACATAAACATATTATATTTGGTACCGTTGGTCCATTGGTTAGCCTATCGCGGTGCTAAGTGACTCGAATTCGATTCCCGACAAAGACAGACATGCATGTGATGATCATAGATGTCGGTATTTCTGGGTTTTAATCCTTTATTAAATACTAGCTTTTGCCCGCGACTTCGTTCGCGTGGACTTCAGTCCGCTGGGTTATTCCTAAGAGATAAACATATACCATCACAGACTTTTTTGTAGACCTTTTTAAGTTGTACAATACTGTAGTAAATTGTTTTGATCTATCTTGTAGGATTCAGTCAGTGTTTTTTTTACGACCTCACATTAAAAACCTCAAAAATTGTAGCCTATGTGTTATTCTGATGTATAAGCTATAGCCTATGTGTTATTCTGATGTATAAGCTATATTGTGGTAAAGTTTCATTCAAATCCATTCAGTAGTTTTTACGTGAAAGAGTAACAAACATCCATACATCCATACTTACAAACTTTCGCCTTTATAATAGTAGTAGGATATACAAAGTATTTACAATATGTTTTATATGTACCTATTAGTATGGTTGTCACACCCTTAACAAACTTAAATAATTTGCTTATTAGAGAACATTTTATTGTAATTTGTCCTGTGATATTAGTATATTGCTTATTAGTAATCATAACAATGTTTTATTTACACATCCGGCCAGTAGAAGCAGATAAACCACATCAAATGGTCATGTTTTACGCTAATTATTTATAAGTGTGGCATGCCACGTCTGCAGAGCGAATCTTACATAGCAATGAGAAGAACCGTTGGCTCGCAATTATGAAATAAGGGACGGTCAATGACACTACAAGTTGTTATTGAATATTGATTTATCCGTGTTTATTATTTGGTTATCATTATTATGATTAAATATTTGGAAGTAGGTATGACAAAAGACAAATGTTTAAATTAATATTTACTTTGTTTCCATATCAATAAATTAATAAGAACTAGTTTTAAATATTTAAATCATTATATGTATGTTTGTAAAATAATATAATTGGATTTGTCTAGACTTAAACTAAATGTAATTACTTGTTTGTCTATCAGCGTTTCTGAGACAAATATTACAGCTAATAGTAATTAAAACCATTTTCTTTATGTTAATTTTATTATTAAATTAAAAAAATATTGATATGAATTAAACCACAAATTATATAAATGATTTTGAGCAGTACATATTGATAAATACGCTATTATATATTGATATTAGTTTTTCAAAGTCAACGTCCTATAAATTTCTTAATAGTCTCATTGTCCACAGTAAACCAACACGCTGGTACCACGGTGGTACAGAACCAGTTGAGATGTTATCATCTCATTTCGTCAACTTAACGGGTCTGAGTTACGTAACTCAAATTTTTTGCCTGTTTTGATAACTGTTGTTTGAGTACGTACTTACCTAAGTGCTTCGGATTCGAGTCAACTCGCAAGAACTACACCAGTTAAAACGCTGATTAATATAAAAATAACTAATTTGTTTTCAAATCATGGGATTTTTTTGATTGGATGATATCGTTATCACATCATCAACAACCAATCAAAACCCATGAAGTACTGTCAAATACATTGACATTATAAACTTTTAATAAATGTTCAATAATCTACCGTGGCCTTATAAAGTATCTGGGTCTAAAGGGCACGTTGGACCATAAGCTAAAGACTCCACAATACCAATTTTATGGGTCTAACCTCAATTCATCTCCACGAGATGAACAGAAATTGAGACTCCAAGCTCTTTAATGCAGTTCAAGGATAATTGGTTGTCTTAGCTTAACAGCTAAAAATATATCCAAATACCAATTTTTAATTGCCTTTCTGATCTTCTCTTTTCAACAGATCACATCACAGAACAGAACACCTCACAGCATTCCTAGCTGGTGGTAGCTTACTTACAGACTGACTATACTGACCATCTTAATGTAATCATTGACGATGCTAAAGCGTATAATAATAATTTAAAAGTTAAAAACACATCGTAATTATTTCAGGATTTGAATACTTTCGTTATGGAGTATATATATATTTAAAATTACTACTTGACTGTTATCTGTTATAAAATCGTTTTCTCTAATCTGTCATTCGTATATAAAATGTTGTAACGGTTATTGTTTTCCATTACAAAATAGTTTTATAAGAACCTCATTAGAAAATATAAAATAAATTGGTTGGTTTTTGATGTTAGTGAATACATATTTACTGAAAGTTAGTTTATTTCAATGGAACAACAACTCTGACTAAACTTTTAGGTCCAAAAATCCTTAAAACCTTTCCAATGTTTGTTTTAAGGACAGACGCCTACATTACACACGACATTATAATATCGAAATTTACAAAACTAGGTCGTAACAAGATGTGATTCGAACACGCGAGCTGAGCTAATGATACGAGCACACGGACAGCTTATAAATATTATTATATATATAATGCAAACTACTTCATGTGGCATACTTTCATTTAAGTATATACCAAACTAAGATAATATACAATAATTCGATGGAGCAATACTTTTAAATCTAACCTGTTACAATTCTCTTAATATTTATCTTTCTTTTGCTATTTTAAGTGTTAAAGATTGATTTGTTAAAGCAGATCATAATTATCCACTTTCTTTTACTTCACCTCTGATCTCAACGGGGTTTTTCACTAAAGTAGTATTACTAAATATTGTAGTTCATTTATTTTTATATCGATTTAAAAGTCAATGAAAAGAAATTATTAACAAATCAATAATAAACGACTTTATCGTAAAATTAGTTTAATAATATCATTTCATTCTTTTTAAAAATCATAATGTCTAAATCTAAATGAAACTAGATCGAATCTAATCTAAAATAAATATTAAATAATTAACACATATTTACTTTAACACAATAGTATTCTTTATTTAACATTAGTTATAAATATAGTACCCTTAGGGTACGTTATTTTGTAGAAGTAAAAATTATTAATATTAATTATTATTTTTGTTTTGCAACTTGAATTGTCCAAATAAATGTAAAACATTTTCATGACGTAAATAATTTTTGACTTTATATTTATAATCATACAAGTCATTATAATAAGATTTTAATTAAGTTAAAACTATGAACATCCAGACTGTAAGATCTTTTTACATAACTAACTAATCTCTGGAGTGCAATATGAAGGTAATCTTATAATCGTGAGGAACCTTAGCGATTACGTAATGGTGGAATGAGAAGTAACCGCGAATGAAAATATTATGGGAAATGAATGTCTGTTTGTGTTACCTTCCGTATATTATGACTGCTGAAACCTTATGGTTATATTATTTTTGTATTTAAATATATTAATTAATTTTGTTGTTATATCAGTTTAAACTTATAGAAGTTTTAAATCATTATTCCGTGTATTATTCTTTTTTGTTCAAAATATATAAACCATATATACATTTATATAAGTGTTGTCATCTCTGTAATGTTTATTTCTCTAGTAGAACGGCCTTATTATAACACATGTAATTTAGTTTTGTAAGTGTGTCTGTGTAGGCACCGACGACAATAATATGGTAATCGAAAGATAATATTGAAGCTCGTACAGTGTATACGATGAAATTGCATTATATTATTTTTAGCGAAACAAACAGAATATAGGATATTGTGGTATCAGTGTGTGCTGAATTGGTTTATATTTAAATTATATATTGACTATATGAAAACAACCTGTACATATATAGGTATTGTACAAAATTCAGTATTTATTACTACGGTAGTGTATTTTTAAAAATACCCAATATTAAACATAAAATGAAACATAAAATTTTCTTAAGTACTGATTTTGAAATTCAGTTTTATTTACTAGGTTTACTTATTTGATTTTACGGCGTAATTGGAAAACTTTGGAATCGTTTAATAGTATTGGATTTGAATCAACTTTGACTTTGTAAGGTCAACAAGTAATTAAATATGAAGTTTTTGAAAATCGGTTATAGGATTAGATCCCGTGGGAGTAATGAAGTCTGTGGATCTGCATACCTACTACTATAATGGTACTTAAGACTAGGACACACTGTGAACTGCTTATCATAACATTGTTTAGTATCTCTTAAAAATATATCAAATTGTGAGATAAAAAAAAAACAATTTTAATATATTTACAAAATATACACAAAAAAATCTATCAAATATTATATAATATTAACAAAACATTATCCAACCTTTTTAAATCCTAGCATAGAACTTGAAATTCCAAGCCGAAATAAATAATGACCTCGGTGTAGACAATGCCTAGTTTGGGAGGTTCGTCTGTTACCTGTTTAATAGAGCCCTTAGAAGGTACGAGACCACTTCTGAGTACTGACCTAACGTTTCCTTCACCGCTGTGGTTAACTTTAATGACCTCCTCGTAGGAACCTTAACAGACCCCAGACTCGGCAAATATTATAATGATAGAAGATTACGGACTCCTAAATTAGTTGGAAATGTTTTCGTGAATGAATATCATATATTAATTTACCCTTATGCTTCCATCGTCTGGAACAATCATCCAATCTGTAAAAATAAATTAATATTAAAATAAAATAAAAACACAGTTTTATGAATTTTTTCGCAATATTGTTAAAGTGTTTGTATTTTATGGTCCCGTGTTTCATTACGCGTCGTTTCATCCTCCGGGAACGATACGATATTGAACAAATCGTTTGTGAATTCCCTTTACAATAATACAGGTGTATGTTCCTGCGTTATTAAATACATTATGTGTATTTAGGATTATGTAGCTTATAGTAAATTTTTATTAGAAATCTCGTAGATTGTAAATAACCTTTTTGGTTTCGTTTTACATTTATAAATCATTCATGGTATGTTTAAGTCTCGTTAAAACTAATTTAATAATTACAATTGAATACATTATACAATTAAATGTAAACTAAATATAATAATATATCTTATATATCTTCATACTCCATTTCGGAGACAGGGTCAACAAATCCCCGTGGAGTCGTACGATAACTATGTCGCTTCTAACATAAGGTCGAGTCTCATGAGGACGACTAACATAAATATTTAAAATTCATTTCAATATTGTTAACAAAACCTTTTAATAAAACTAACAATATATATAAAACTGGTATTTGCTAACCAAATTCATAGTAATTTTAATTGCTTGGCCAACTATTTGTGTAAAATTTACGCCAAGTCGATGAATGTCAACTACTGTAATATTCTAAGACACTAACAACACCAACAAACCACTTAAGGCACCAAAATTTAAAACGACAGAACATTGCTTTGCTATTAGCACACACAACATTTCAACTTGACGGTTTAATTCAATTAATTCAATTAGCTAGTCAAATAAATTGATCTAAGCTAGATAAATGAAACGCCTGTCGTTAAAACAACTTACACCCGATAGACGTAAAATAGCACGCTTGTAAATGTCTGATTGAAATCTTATGTCAGGGAAGCATTCTTTATTATTTACCAATGATAAGAATAACGTTCGTATCTATATACATAACTCAGGGATAAGATACATAAAACAGATTAATTTTTAACTAACAGTATTATATATAACAAAATAAGAGGCTTGTCTGCACTTTTAATGGCAAATATTGTTATAACTAATAAAATACTTAAAGTTCTTTTTTTGAAAAGACAACGCCCGCATTATCCCTGTGTCGCGGGGACTTCACACAAATATAAATAACAGACACAATGTACACGTGGTACACGGTCCGTGTGAGAAGCGAACCAACAAACTTTGGTTCACCGGTAAGGGTTACTAACCCCCACACCAACAGCTCGTCAATTTGGGATGAATTGGAACTGCATGCTGGTTTTGATTCCAGGTCAATCTATCTAATCTAATCAGAATCACGGATAGTTCCTGATCTTGTCGATTAATTGCGTTCCTTCTTTGAATATTTAATATTTTAATTACATATCCGTTCCCGTAATTTTTAACACACTCGTAGCCAGTAAAGCCATTACGTCCTGAAGCCTCCAGCTGTTATTGTTTCATTCACAATGCAAATTGCGTGTCAGAGTGTTCTGATAGACGTTTTAGTCTAATTGCCTGCGGGTACACTCAATGAGCCTGTACCTCGACTACGCAACTAAAATAGATTACTTCTAGCCAATACAAATACAAGCAATACTACTTTATTAGACTGCTCTTTGAATATATAACGTTTGAGCAGTTTTGTACTATTATTTTCAATTTTCTGTTACACCATTTTGAAACAACAAATTTATGGCATACTTCAAAAGTATCTGCTTAAATCAATTTAACATTTACCCGTCAAATTAATATCTAAGCCAAGTTGAGTCTGAACTCAAATGTACAATGACGCTGTCGTTCTCCAGGGGCTTGAAATTATTAAGAAGGAAGTAATTATTCACTGAAACACAAAAGACAGGGCCGGAGTATTTTTTATTATTACAATGATGTTTGAATTATAAAACGTCAGATCTGTTCCCGCCATTAGAATATAATAAATATACAATTTTTCAAAAACTACTCAAAAAAGTAGTATTATTTCTATTAACAATATTATCAACGATATTGTCATATATATTTTTCTAATCCGTTAATCTAAACCCTAAGACGATTATTTCGTTTTCTGTATCTTTATATTTATATGTTATTATTGTCTTGCTTTGATAATCATTTGAATATCTCTTCTGTATCTGTGATTTGGTGGGTGCTTATTAAAAATTATTAACAAAAACATGAAACTTGTTATAAAATAAATATACTTTCAAGAAAAAAATAAGAGGAAAAATTTGATAGTTTATTTGAATTGAATCGACTCCGAAACTACTGGACGGATTTAAAAAAATCTTCTACTATTAGAATTCTACATTATCCCTCTGATGTACATAGGCTATATTTAATACGAGAAAAAACAATTCGCGTGAACTTTTCGACAGTATAATAAATTATAAATGTATAAGTAACATGATTCAACTTTGCCGTATCGGTACATACGAATATTAATAAATATGAACACTTAGAGTTAAAATGATTTCTTATCATAATTAACACATTAAAGGGATTAATCTTTCTTTACTAGCTGTTGCCCGTGACTCTTTATGGCTACGATCATAAGCCATATTAATATAAATTTTACAGTCTACGTGGACAGTCACTTTTTCCTATATAGCGCGGGCGAAGCCGCTGTAAATATCTAGTAATCTTCAAGGTCATAAACGGTTTTAGGAAATTTAAATCGTTAATAGTAATCTCACGGAACTGTTGGTTAACTATTTATTTCACAGTCCATACTTCTTAACACCATTGTAATAGGAAGTACTTGGTTTAAACTTGTTTTTAATTAAGTTAGAAACCAATTAGGGTTTCAAGGAAGGTTGCAGGGCTTCCAGCGAGATTACTGCGGGCGGGTCTGTAATTGAACTCTTTCCAATGCACCACCAGCGCCATTTTAAATTAAAAAGCTTTGCTTAAGGATACAAATTTAAAATAAATTACTTAAATATTAAAGAAAACAATTCCCTCAATGCAATATTTTTTATAAACCCAACACAAGAACATATTCGTCGCTCATCTTTAATCATTACGGCAAAGTTTTTTACACAAATCATTTTCTTAAATCATTATAATACCAACATAATAAATAGCAAGATGGCGCCATTACGTTCATCTTGCGGTCGAATAGCGGCCTAAAATAGCCACATACTAGCGTAATAAGTGGCTTACTCGTGGAAAATAATTTTATATCATAAAAGTACTATTAAATAAAGAACTATAAAAGTGTTACGGTAGGGAATAAAATAAATTACAATATCAATCGATAAAAAGCGTCGACACGAGGGCTGTATTCGCCATTTTTTTTATTTTTTCATCTTGTCGTGCACTATGTGCTCGTGATACTACTATCACAGGTTAAAGAATCCCACTGGTACTGATATATAAATAAGACACATTTTACGTTACTACTGTTGTTTTTGAACGCCTTTTGGCCGCTGGTGCTGGTGAGTACGTGATGGTCTATCTAGATTTTTTCTCAATTGCCTTTTATTTTCCGATGGTTGACACAAATTGCCTCACATTCCTTATTATTAAATTACGATACACCACTTATGGTCTGCCTGTTATTATCAGCCTCTGGCAAAAACCCTTTACCTCGCAGGTTGCTTGATTATTTTAGTTTTTCTTAAACTGGTTCTTATTGAATATATAATAAGCTTAATATATGTTGATGTATTAATATTATTAAATTAGCGTAACATGTTTTATTCATAATATGGATATATTATAATCTATTTAAGTTCTTAACTATTAAATCAATGTGACATAATAATATTACAATTACCCTAGTTCTAGTCTGGCAGTAGTAACTACCTACTGAAGTACCAGGAGTGCATGATGTCTGAGGCGGTGACGGCTAGAGGTAACACGGTTAACTTCACTACGAAATGTCCACTGGACTTAGTTACACCACAAAAAATATGAAACTTGCATGTTTTACAGAATTATTTAAAGACTATAATCAATTATGCAAAAATGTATGATGCCAAAATAGCTTCTCAATAATATATATATTCTATATTTATATAAATTTAAATAAGCTTAACATGCATAACCAACTTGTTTATAGATATGTATTTTCAAACATATGTAATAGGTCGTGTAATTTATAAAATTATAGTAAAACAGCATAATTTCTTCAAAAACGTTGAGATGAAGCACTGGGATAAAATATGCACCCTGAATCTAAACATCCCTCTTGAAAGAAAAGAAACAGACATATCACCGTAAGTGGAGCTTTCGTTTTTATGACTAGCTTTACGTAAATCTCCATCTTTTATATTCAGAGTGTATTTGAAATATATTTCCTAAGCAAAGTTTTATTTTTGTCGAATACCGCAGTTTTCGTAGCCTTCTAAATAATTAAGGGAGACATATGCCATGAAGTGAGTATAAAGTGTAACAAATTTTAAGACACTTAAAACGAGTAATGCCCTTAACTCATTTGCAATATGGTCCAAAGTCCGGTAAATTATATTTCAGTTTATAGTTCTGGCAGTTACGTGTATATAAATTATAGGGTGGAAATAATGTTGAAGTTCTTTTAGTTCTTAATAATAGTAATAAAAATCTTTATTTGCTTTAAAGAGTATAAGTGTTCTCTTACTTATAAAGCGTGAAAAATAACGGCAGCTTATTTTTAATTATACACAATCAATAATACATAATTATAAATTAGTACAACATTGATAAAAATAATAATTTGCTGTATACACAGTATGTAAGTATAATGCCTTCGTTTAAATAATCAATATGACAGTATCTTAATATTTGGAACACCTTATTAAATATCTTTATACACATACTACAACAATTGTGTTGGAGCAGATAAGTTTTGGGTTTTTTTTCAAATACTAAACTTTGAGGAGGCTTAGAAATTCTCAGGTAGGTCATATGTCAGTGATTCTAAACATATATTTTTCCTTTTGCAGAAAAGTACACGCTTCAATAATCTATATGGAAGCTATAGTTAATTTAACTTTAGAAAAAATAAAAACTAGTTTCATACCTGCAGGAATACATTTTATAAATAGGAATCAAGACGAGAAAGGTCTATAATAATACAATTCTAATAGATGCATTTTTAATATAATCAAAATATATTGATCCTATCGTTACATTTTCTAATCTTACATATAATAATAATGTCTGTAAGTAGTTCAAGTAGTACTCACTATAGTCCGCTCCAATAAGCATCCAGCATCCGGGACATCTACCGACGAACTATCACAGAGCAATTACACTTCTACATACAACTCTCATTAACATCTTGATTTGATTTTCTATACATTTAATAAAACTTTAAACAAAATTAATATATATTTTAAAGACAATGGTATATTACAAAACATTACACAGATTATAAACAACTACTGTTTATTTATTTTGTTAAGACAATTATAACTGAATATAATTTTGTCATGTCTATCTGTCTGTTTGTTCGTGCATCGCGTAAATCTTACTTAATTGATTTAAATAAAAAATGTTGTAGTAAATATTATCTGAGGCAACTTAGATTTAACATAAGATTTTGTTTTATTATTTCCACAGGAAAACTAGTTTACAACAATTGCAATAAACCTAGAATTGTAAAACAGTTTATCATTTTATACCAAATGGTTGTTACTTGGTTCGAAAACAGTAAGTTTGCTTGAAAAAATTTTTATTGTTGTTTATTTAATAAACAACTATCTGTTGATTAAATAAATAGACCTTTTTTGTTGAATATTTATCAGTATTTAGGTAATTGAATGTCAATTAGCCACGCCCCAATAACCACTGACCAGTTGTCTGAGACCACATCCGGAGCGGTGGACCGATAGACACACGGACACACTTTATCAATCAATATTATCATTATTAGCGGAAATAATTGCGAAAAGAATGTTGCAACTTCAAAGATGAAACATATATTTATTAGTACAACTAGAGGATATATAATACAATTTACAAGGTATCTTATAACATAGATTTAGATACAAATACCTGTATTAATAATAGAGAATAAACACATAATCAAATTATTTTACGACTGCGAGTTAATTGTATGACCTGGGGCATATTTATTTAATGTGTTCTAGGAAATAATATTGTGTTCCACGTCAATGAATTCTTGGGAATATGAACAAAAAGCTTTAGATTTTAAATTGAAGTCGGTTCTTCTGAAGTAATACAATATACTAATTAACAATTCATATCAATAATATATTATGAAATCATTAAAGTCTAACGAGGCAGACAGACGACTATTGCAATTGAATTTTTTATATAAAGACAAAATAGTTAACGTGAAAAAGGAATAAAATTATTGTAAATATTAAATATATTACGTAATTACTTTGAATATTTTGTTAAAAAAAATGACAGTATTGTTAGCGATACGGTACGGTAGCTCAATTGGTAGAGCGGCGGGATGGATTCCCAGAGGTCGTGGATTTGAAAGTCTGGCCGTACCGATTTATTTTTTATTCTATATTGATTTAAAAATTTAATAAGCTTAACACGATTATATATGTTTATAGATATTTTCAAACATTAATATGAAGAGACATTCATAAAGAAAAATTATACAACATGTCTAGTTATTTTTATAATCAAGACTTTTTTGACGCAAGTCTAAGTGACATTCAATAAAGTAGGTTTTATGAGCTCATAATAATAACAATGCAGTGAGCGAAATGGCTCAAAGAAGAACCAACAATAGAGTGAAGGGTTCCCGTGGGATCAGTCTTCAGTACGGGAAAAACAATTACAGAACAATACATCATCGACGTGATATTTCTAGGAAGTATGGATGAGGATGAGTTAGACTATATTGAGAGCACACATTTAACTGGATTAACACACACATAGATATAGTTAAAATATAACAATAGAAGGAAACAGGTAAATAGTATTCGTTAAATATCAAACAGACATGGTAGAAATATTTATTAGTAAATTTAATTTGTTTGTACATTGCGATATTATCGAGGTTTCCAGGGCTCTTTGGTATTTTTAGCAAAAATTGTACATTGTTGATTGTACATATTTGGAATGAGCGTTTTTTTTTATTTCTAGATATGTATATAAATAATGCGTTTCTTTTTCTAAAAACAAATGTCGCTTAGACCAAAAAGCCCTAGAACCGCTGATAGTACAAAAGTGTTTGGTTTGGAAATTAAAATTATATTTTTGACTCCCTGCAAAGCAGAATTAAAAATTGCAGACTGTTTTAGTTTAAGGATAATAATATCTCCTAATAGACAAATTTAAAGGCTGTGTTTAAAAGCAGGTATAATGATTTTTTATTAAAATATTTCAAATTCATCTAAAATATGAATTTAACTGAGATGGACTATATCTACTACAAGTTATTCTGAACAAAAACCATTCTTCTAAGATGTTTATCCTGTGGCTGTAATTTGAAAAGTTAGATAACCTACAATACATAAATCTGAGGAAAAGAAAAGAAAAGTCAATACCATTTATGATGTGTTATGACAAGTCATAACCATTACTAATAGAACTCGTATGTTATTATATTATATGGGAAATACTTCAGGCATTAAAGGAACTTAATTCAGTGATCAAAAAATCTAATAAGTTATAAGGATGTATGTAACTTCAGTTTTAATTAGTCCAGTGCCAACAGCTTCAAAAATGGTCAAAAGTACAAAAAATAGTAACAGGATGAAAAGCAAGAAAATATTAAAAAAATGAAAGGAAAAATAAATTAAAGATTATCTGAGTTTGGGAAAAGGGTGGAGGTTTTCCGGCAAAACTACGAGTCCTATGAAAAAAAGTTAAATGGCAAAATTGTGGGTAATAATAAGACCTATAACCTCCTTATTCGCAATTATTTTACAAAACCTCAAAATTTAGGCAAAAAGTGCAAAAAAAAACAAGTTTTTAGTTTTTTATTTTTTATCTTTTACAAAAAAAATATTGTTTAAGAAACTCTGTGAAAATTTACCTTTTTATGTCTCAAACACACTGTAATTTTTTAATTTCATTTTTTGTTCCGAACAAACAAAAAATATATATATTTTTTAAAGTTTCGCTTATTAAAATTTTTTAATAACGTGTATATCTATATATTTTCAAATTTTTCGGTAATTTATGTAATGCGGATTTTATAAATTAAATATTCCATTGGAAGAAATTGCAGTCCCCATCTATTTTAGAGAAAATCGTCTCTAAATCCTATCTTCAATACAAAATCAACTACTTTCGCATATTTTTCGCAGTCTCTATGTTTCATGTAGTTGCAATATTTTAGTATATCAATGTGACATCTTTATTTTTTTCTTCTTAAATTGCTGTAATTTTTCTGTTGTATCGTCCTTTTGCTTTTCAAGTTTGTCATATTTCCTGTGAAAATATTAGTCCGGTCAAATTAGACCAAAAAATTAGGGTGAAATTACATAAATTCGCAACAAGCTGAATTTCGGTACAATTGTTCAAAACACGATTATAAACAATAGCTGAAAGTTCCCCATCATTCCCGTGTGTGGAAAAATTTGTATTCAAGGTCAAATGTCAAAAAAATGAGGTTTTCGCGATTTTCAGCAAAACGGTAAGTTTTATCAGAAAAATACCTCAGACTAAAATTGTAGATCATTAAATTATCTATAAAAAATATAGCAATACTTTTTTTCTCACGAGACACCGTTTCGGAGATATCGCAGTGTAAAAAGTTGTAACAGTTGCAATTGTCATAACATGCCTGAGTACTTCACGTATATTCACCCCTAGAGTTGTAATATTATGTAGTATAGGTTAAAATATTTTTCTGTCGGTCATCGTAACTTGCACTTAAAATATAAAATATACATCAGCTATAACTATAAGAATATCAGGTCATCTTTTGGTTTATGTGCATCTTATAATGATACATTAATGTACGAGGCAGCAGCAGTTTTTCATCGTCCTCCTCATATCCTACCACCGGAAAGTGGTACACTTATTCAATACGTGGCAGACAATGCTGATATTAATGTCAATACTCTAGACGGCAATAACACGCTTCACATAATGGGTTTAATTCAAATTGTTACTCCGAAAAAATCTGTTTTACTAGAAGAACCTATGCCACGAATAAAAGAATCTCTTTCAGCAGAAGACTTCAAGGCAAAAGCTCATGTTCCGATGCAGATCTATCAAAATGACGGAGTGGTTGGTTACAGTAAAATAAATGTTAAAGATTTTGTTTATGAAACTGAATCGGTATCTTTATTCAAGAAATCTGATGCAGTATGGTTTTACGGGAAATGGAAAAATCCATATTTACCTGGTTGGAATGGTTTTATGGAGCGTTTAACTAATAATTATATGAATTATTGTAAATCTCAGATTACATTTTCACCATTTATTCACCAACCAGCCAGTAACTATAATACTATCTATACGACTTTACTTTGTGCATTAGAAAATGCAAAACGATATGGCCACACTGTATGCATCGTGACTTTTGACCAGCCTCTGTATGCTAAAGCTCGAGAAATAGTAGCAGCCGCACCTGAGAGCTCTGAAGTATCAAAAATCATCATCAGAAAAAAAAAACACGCTAAGTACACTACCTCATAGGTGGCGTGGAAACGTGTGCATTTTATGACAATTGCAACTGTTACAAATTTTTACACTGCGATATCTCCGAAACGGTGTCTCGTGAGGAAAAAAGTATTGAAATATTTTTTATAGATAATTTAATGATCTACAATTTTAGTCTGAGGTATTTTTCTGATAAAACTTACCGTTTTGCTGAAAATCGCGAAAAACTCATTTTTTTGACATTTGACCTTGAATAAAATTTTTTCCACACACCGGAATTATGGGGAACTTTCAGCTATTGTTTATAATCGTGTTTTGAACAATTGTACCGAAATTCAGCTTGTTGCGAATTTATGTAGCACCGAATGTCTAATTTGACCGGACTATATATTTAGGAAAAAAGAATTGAGAAAAATATATAAATATATTTATTTTTCTGTATTGGTATTTCTTTAACGATAGATTCGACAAACCATGGCAATTCTAGGTCATCGTCGAATCTTCGAGACCATCGTCGTGTGTCTCTCCGATATTTATGATTTTAACTTTTTTTCATAGGACCTGTAGTTTGCCGGAAATCGCAATAAACCGTTTTTTACCCTTAAAACCTCAACTCCACCCCTTTCCGAATTCAGATCGCCTTTAGTTTATTTTTCTTTTCATTATTTTAATATTTTCTTGCTTTTCCAATAGGTTTCATCCTGTTACTATTTTTTTCCTTCTAAGAAATTATTGGACTGAACTAAATGAGGAATGTGTGAAATGTGTAAGCATTTTAAATAAAATTATATTTGAAAGTTTTTAGTTAATATTCTAAATGACTACTGTTAAATTTATCTTCCTAGTTCTACAATAGTACATTTATATTTTTTTTATATTCGAATTTCTTTGTTTCAAAATGGCCGTTCTTTTTCTAAGTATATAACAAACTATTATTATTGTTAAGTTGTTGTATTATTTGACTATTTAGTGATTCGATAAAGTTATCAGTAAACGGAAGTGTTTTAAACGAAATATTCATTATCTTGTTTAATTTGTTCAACTAAATATTCTTACGTAAAATAACAACATTGATTCGCCATTTTGTTTATTTATTTATATAATTATGTTATTTGGTTATGATAGTTCATCGCTGAATATTGGGTATTGGTCTTTAGAGATACTTGAGACTGAAAAAATAATACAAACCGAAAAAGCTAAGTAATCTTTGGAACGATTATTAAAAGAAAATTGTGTATTTTAAATTGACGTCAAAATGGACATCATGCTAATTCGAAAAATTAACTTACAATATGTTTTCAATATTTTATTTTCAACTTTTAAATGTACAATAAATATAAGTAAAATCAATGAAAGACTGATTTAATAAAATGTAGTTAAGTGTCCGCTATATCTACCGGCATGTGTTGGTATCAAAAACAAAGGTGAGAGTCACAATTGTACAAACATACGGTCCGACATTCCACTAGCCGGGTACTTGAACTTTGCTTCGTACAGTTAGCAAAAAACAAACAGCTCAATATATCATATTTAATTAATTCTGTTATTGTCTACATTGTTTGGTCATTGTGCTCGTGGATACCGGGTTTCGGTAGAGAAATAATATACAAACTAATAAATGATAATTTTTGGAATTATAAAATATAAACGAATATTAAGTTAAATTATATACTGTTATATATAAAAGATAATCAAAAAGTTTTTTATTATAAAAGATAACAATTCCGATTTAATAGAAACGTTTTTTATGCATGTATCAAAATGTAAATCAAAATGCTGTGTAAAGTTCAGAGCAGTTGATGTAAATAATAAATATCTTAGAAAGATAATCACATTATTGATAGTTTCTTTTTGTTGTCAGTACTTAACAAGATATGCCATGGCACGCGTCTACACGGTACCTAATTGTATAAACTATCAAATGTTAAAAGTTTAACGTATGATTTATCTGAGAATTATAGTAACAATGAAACCGAAACTAATATTTTTTGTACAATCTAATTTAGTGACTTAATTTGACGACTCTTTGTTTCAAAGAAAAAGATTTAATTATCAACAGAAAACAATACAATGCAAGACAATTACTAGTTTCCATTTACAATTTTCATCACTTTTTATTTTGAACAAATAAGTCATTAACCTCAACGATACACAAAAAATACCTGATTTACGCAAAAATAGAAAACATAACTAAGTATTTTTTAAATATTTTTTTCTAGAATAACAATCATAATACTTCTTTAATATAGTTCTCAGGTATCCTTTGATGTGAGAAATAATATGAGAAATTGCGTTTCACATAAGAGAGAAGAAAGACAACATATAATAACAATTTAAGATTCTACTTATGATAGCCTATATATTAATATCAGAATAACAGCATTATTTTCAACAAAAATTTTGCCGCTATAGTTTTGACGTCATACAGGCATATATTTTTAATAGTTTATAATAATTGATAAAAACAAGAAAACAGTTACAATTTTCTTTTAAATGGTAACTAATAAATCTACCACCACATTTAAATGCGCGGGAAACCTAAAAAATACAGAATATAAATTCTCTCACAGAGTAACAGTGCATAATAATTGTCTAATATCCAAAACTAGTTAAAACCGGCTATTAGTTTGTAGGTCGTGCTCTGTGCCGGGCCGTACGTCCCACTATGGCGGATAAAATCCGCTCGTTACCGGACTTTAAAAGCCTCTTGGACTTATCGAAGTGTCTTTGTTTATTCCACTTCTATTATTGTAAGTGCTTACTATTTTAATGGCTCACAGTTACTGCTAAAAGCGGGAATATTCTCAATACTGTTGGCCAAATTTGAAATATATAGTATTTTTATTAAATGAATGTTTATTTTATCTGTCGTATCGCTTAGTGTCAACGTCATCTTAAACAAGATGGTGGCAAAATTATTGAAATGTCTTGTTAGGATACAACAATAAATAAAAAAATCGTTAAATGGTTTTATCAGCCTCTCGCCTCACTAACGTTTACTGTTCCTTTACATGATTGGCAAAATATTGATAAGGCATCTCGCAAAACTCACAATATTATCCCCTAAGGATACACCCTGGATAATTTCGTGAATGCATTGTTGTAACTCAGTGTCGCCATGATACGGGCCCCCTCGATGCCTCGATGTCGCGGTGCCTGGGGGCCTTGCAATCAATCAATACTTATAATATATTCATTGTTTTGACACAAGCTGGAAACACGATAACGGTAATATTATAAGAGGTAATATTGGATATAATATAACATTTTACATTTACATATAAAGTCAAAGCTTGCAAAATAAACCAAAAAGCAATTATAGTCAACATATTTTAAATAATTCCATTACCAACCGCGAAAGGTTATTTACATGTATAACATATATCTGAACGCAGATCCCTAAAAGTATATATAGTAGGTACATGAACAGTATATAAGTGTTATGTCTTATTGTCCAGCAAGTGTTGAAACAAGATCAACTTACTTCGAGGAACGACATCGGAGCGTACAATGGTTTCTCATTTTTAAAATTACTCGAGACATTTATGACAATCGTTTTTGATCTTTGATCATGACAAAAAAGCTATGTTATATTATAAATAATAATAATATCACAGGACAAATTACACACATCGATCTACCCCTAAGTAAGCAAATTATTATTTGCCTACATCATTGTATTTTTTTTTAATTTTTAGTCCCCAACCCAAAAAGAGGGGTGTTATAAGTTTGATCTATGTATATGTGTCTGTCTGTGGCGTTTTTAAAATTTTTAATTATTATTGATAAGCTATTGCGACTGACAATATTAAAGGTCAATACCGAAGAAAAAAGAAAAAAAAAGGTTTTTAAAATATTTACAAGACTCTAATATAAAATTAAATATTTTAATATGCGAATACGCATTATAAATTAGAAATGAAATATTTGCACATATATTTGTATCAATATTTTCTACCAACAATGAGTCAAATATATTAACATTTTATTATTTTTTCATTTATATTTTATTTAAACCTTTATACAAGTTCATTGTCTTACTTCATAAGACCAACTTATATGAATGTATCTATCGTATGATATCTTTCCCATGCATCCCTTTCACTGGTCAGTATGCGTTGCATTGCATCCGATGCATGACAAACAGATTTCTTTATTACCCATTACACACAAAAACACAAATATAACATATCGTGTGGTCATTTTATATCTTAAGAATGCAACTATTGCTTTCAGTATTCATATCTACGTTGTTTTCCTTTTATTATATTATAAGTTATGATAAAATATCTAAGAAACGTCAAATGTTCATCAGCATGCATGCCAATGCGTCTACCAATCAACGCATCCTCTCCTGATGCCTCCCCGCAGCGCATCAACTCTGAATAATAAACAGCCATCTAAACCTGCAAACATTTCTAGTTCTTATTTATATATCAATAAAATTTAAATTTCTGTACTCTGGAAGCTGATTGTTCAACACCGACTGGTGCAATGCTCTTCCTATCGATGCATGGGAAATATATCAGAATATCCTTTACGTAAAAATGTTATCTTAAATACATTTATTATATTCAAGTATTATCCTGAATATTTTTTTTATTAATAACGAGGTAGCCTCTTAATATAATAAGGCTGAAAGTTATTCCCTTAACGAACTAAACGAGCAACACAGCCTCCGGGATCTCTCTGAGATCAAACACGTAGTCTCATAATTACTTTGGATTTTTTATTAATATTTAACTTGCTTTTGCTCCCGTCTTCGTCTGCTATTATACAGAATTAAGTATTATTAAGTTTTTCATAACTATTTATCTTTACTAAGGTATATATATCATTTTAATGGTAAAGTTATTAAATTTATAGATTCTTCTATTCAACGTCTGAAAGATAAATTATATATTTGTCAATGTAACCTCAATCGGTCAAATCTTTCGTCTTACCTTCACGATTTTCTTTATAAAAAAATATGTAATTTGTATTTTTAAATATATATATTTTATATACACTAATTTTCCAGAACCATTCATTCAAGAAATATTCCTTTTGTATTTGAACCCGCTGTGTAAAGGTGCCGAAAACAGACAAACAGATCATAATGAAGGTTCTGATTGTAGCTGATGAGATTTTAATCTATTCTTAAGTTCCCATTAATTAATAAACTGACTGGCAAGTTACTTTTATTATATATATTGTTAATGTTTTCTTTATAAAGTAATCAAATTTAATATCGGATTCTTCGAAAATATCTCTTACTGTTTTAGATCCGTTTTTTGAATATCAATAAAATCATATGAACTTGATCCTTTATGTTCTATGAATAGGTTTTATCAAGCGGTTTTATATACCATAAAATGTAAAACGATTAAGTTGTCCTTCTATTATTATCAAAATAATTAAATAAAAGTAGAAAAAACTTTCATGTCAATAATCAACTATAAAAAAATATCAGACAATCTCAACCTAGAGATCGTTTATTGGCACTGAAAAAACCGATTAAATCTTCAATTGAAAGTATTTGCATAGCATAGATTGATTATTAATACCTATATGTTGTAAGGATTTGATAATGACTGAGATAGCATTATAAAAGCCATAACAGTATCACGCATCCGATCTCGGATCGTAAGCTATCTGAATTATAGTCATTATTCTTTATAAGCTGTAGGTAATCCTCCTAACACTCGGATAGGTTCCATTAACGATTATTCGTTACCTAAAAATGAAGCGAAAAATAATAGTACCCTGATAATAATTTATTATGATAGGGTACGAAATATAAATAAATATGAATATAATGTCGTTAATATATGAAATTTCTTTAAAGTTATTATATACTTTTTCATAGATCAAAGTCTATTGGATTTTGTAACTATTTTGTTTATAAGTCTAGAACTTAAAGATGTCTTCAGTAACTTTATCAACTCAGCTTCTTGTGCACTTCGTCTATCAGAGATGGATACAGGATTTAGTCCATTAAGAGAGAATTTATGGGGTTTAAAAAAAAACATAAAATGTTGATCTTTAGAATGAAAAACATAAATCTACATTAAAATGATATACAAAATACTCATTCTCAATACCTGGAATAAAAATTATATTCATAAAATGGTATAAAATACCTACATTGATTTTTAATTTTTGTGCAATTATCTATAGACGTTTAAATAATTCAAACGGAAAATATCACCTCCATAACTGTTATCTTGATTAATAACATTAAATGTATAGTTATATAAAAGTAAACAAATTAAATACAAATTTTAACTATGGATATATAGGTACATACAGTCAAACTTCATCACGTAAATAAAACGAAACAAATAATTAAATTCACTGTTTACTTTAATCAACAAACCAACCCAAATAAATAATTGATAATAAATTTAGTGTTAATACTTAATAAGTAAGTAAGTGTCACGCAATCCAAAATCCAAATCCAAAACACAGTGTGCGCATGCGCGCTGTCATCCCCACGGTACATTCACCTTTAGGGAGGCCGCAAGGTCGCTAAACACTGCCCGGATCATCTTAGTTTTTTATTTCTTTCGTTTAATACTTTACGTGATTTATAATAATGAGTGTGATTTAATACTCTAGTTAAACTATTTAACATTCTTTATTACGTTACGAAGAAATAAAATCACCCTACAATTACTGTTCTTAAGAGTTTAAATCCAATTTTAATATATGGAAATAAAGCAGTCCTTGTCAGTATTAATAAATGGTAGGTAGGTATATGGACTGAATAAAATAATACATATAAGTAACTGTTTGACGAGCGACCCAAAAAATTAAAGTACCTACCTATTTTATGAACACAATATCACTAAAGTAACAATGAAACAAACTTCGAGTCACAATGTGACTTGTATTATTATATATAGGTAGGTATATATTGTTGAAATGTTATGAACTATTACTGTGAAGAGGAAGTCAGTCCTCAGGAATATTCAAGTGACTTTATAGTTACTGTTGTCGGCATAAATTCTTTTTTCTTTGTTTAGTTAACAAGGATTTTGTACGAAATTTTACTTTTCACCATCGTTTTACAGCAGTTAGTGACTGAATTCAGCAACATTTCAGTATTGTTTCTCAAAAAATAGTTCAGAGAGCTTGTGAAACACTGACCCGTCCCAAATGCGTTTCAGAAGAGGTTATGAATTTCATTTTAAAGTGTAATTACACAAAAACCTAGAAAGAATTTTATTTTTTTTACTTAAAGAAATATTTTATTCCGTATAAACTTCAGTTTCACCTTAAAATCATTGTCAATTGATTTTCTAAGAAGATTCTAGAAGAAAACACGTGTTTCTCTATTAACTTCTATATTAAGACAGGTATTTAGATAGGTACTTTATAAATGTTTAATAGATATAAAGATAGATACTAGAATAAGATTAGATTCCTATAAACTTAGAAATAAAGAATATAGAAATATATAAATAATGAAGCAAATTCGTCAATATAAGAATCCTATTATAATAATCTTATACCTATAATAATAATAATAATAAACTTTCCTTATCCAGGGGCTTAGGCTAGTATTTGAGTAACAATAACTTATTTAGAATGGGTTACTGTTTTGGTTGGTTTATATTTATTTATTTATTTATTTATTTATTTCATGTACCTACCACTATTAGTAACATATAAGAAATACAATAATATAAAGGACGTACACATACGATGAGCTTATCTCTTCAAAGAGATCTCTTCAGCTATCCAATAGTTTTGGAGACGAGGTTAGGTACCTATACTAATTCATACAAAAATAATAATAAATAGGTATTTGATGTATATGTATATACTGTCTACATCTAAATGTAGTTACATTTATTGCATACAAGATATTGTTTATTTAATATACCGCATGGAGAAAAAAAAATAACAAAATATTGTTATTGAACAATTACAAATGTAAGAAATCAGAATAAGATATACTTCACAAGTACCTACACATAAATAAACTAATGAAATATGTTTGTATATCTCTACATACATTATAATATTTCCGAAGCTGTTCTGTGAGATTATATTGAGGTTAAATTTGCCTTTATAGTACAAACATGATTTTAATATCTCACATTAAATTTACCATATATTTTTTTGTAAAGATAAAGATAGATGATAGTATATTTTAAATCAATTAAAGCGCTTTATTATAACATATATGTTACGATATTCAGAAGCGCTTAAAGCTGTTTATTGGAGTGGACTGTGGAGGCTGTCGCGGCTGTAAAGATGTGCCAAAAGTATTGAGGGCAGATGAAGAATCGATTCGTACATAAAATATACATATATTGATATGTTTATTATAATATAAATAAATGTATTGAATTCGTTTAGATATAACATTCGAATAATTGTTGGTCATAATACGTGGTGTCATAAAAAGCTATATATATAACGCAAATAGATATATATGTATGTAACAAATATATAAAGTTTAACATTACAAAAACTCAAGAACTCTATTTACTTAAAGCCAAATATGGATAATATTATAAGAATTTACATAAAAAAGTAATATGGTAATTAAATTAAAAACTCCTTCAAATGTGTATAATTATAAAATGATTATTCACATAGATACTAACAGTCTTATATATATTTAATACTTCATTTAATTTTCATTTATAATTGCCAAAAATGTCCCTAAAGAGGTAAGTTTAACCGGAGCGCAATACAATCGAAACATAACTTACGTTTCTCACAGCCTTGTTCTGTAACTCCACACTATATTATATAAAACACACACACATTTATTACATAACGTACAGTTTATCGTTAATTTGGGGTTTTATTATCGTAAAGATTGTTCGAACGAAGCTTCCCCGCGCGTTCCATACCACCGACTGGTTCGTATCGAGCGGTGTCTCCCCCGCCCGTCTCTAAACCAATTTATAATACATACGGAGAAGCAGCATCCCCAAAGATCATCTTTAATCGAAAATCAACCCTAAATTTAACAAGATATGATACATTATAGCTTGTGAATCAATTGCCGCAGAGGCAAAAACGTCGGTAGTTTTTAGTGAATCGCGAAGGGTGTGAATTGTATGTATTGTGATATTATAATTGAAATCAACTTTGAATGTATTTGATTTGAAACAAATTAATGAATCCTTTAGTTTTTGCTTTAATTTAAATTGAAGATTTTTTTATGATTTTGTGGAATATCGTCCTGAATTTTCAGTTTTTATTTGTTTATGTTATATATTTACAATATATAACTATTTAATAAACGAATTAAGAATTTTAATAGCATTTTTTGCTTCGTTGGACGACCATTTGGCAACAGTTCAATATTCACTGGGTTGTTGTGAACCACTTGACGTACTGCTGACTCGCACTTAACTGACATTTGCCAAATTTAACCATAAATTACATTTTTTAAAAACTAGACTAGTTTTAACTGTTTTATTAAATATTTAAATATATGTGAATTTATAAAGTTTATGATAAGTTTTTGGTTATAATAAAGCTCTATAAGTCAACAAATTTAAGCTTGAAAAATAACTAATAATATAAAATTGAGAATACTCTTTTAAAATAATTGGTATGTATTTTCTATATTATTAATAAAATAAGGTTTTCTAGGAAAAGTTTAATAAAATAAGACAATTTTGCCTAGAAATTTATATTAAGGCTGTAATTCCTTTTATCTTGAAACCTTATTTATCGAAGCCTCAGCTACTTATAACGTCCTTGACATCATATTTAAGAACCTTCACAAGATTACATCTTTATTAAATCTATTATCTAACCTTTAAATAATATTTTAATAAAACATAAAATAATTCATGTAAGAGAAACTCAAGTTACTATTATTTAATTAAACAATTATTAATAACTCAAACACTATTACTCAAAATATGATGAACCACGTATTTTATAAAAATATTTTAAGAAACCAAATAATATTTATATCAATATGTTAATTATTTAAAAAAAATTTACTAACAGACAAAAACCATTACGTATACGTACTACGTACGTACGTATTGATAGTACGTATTAATAGTACGTATTGATAGTAAGTATTGATAGTACGTATTAATAGTACGTATTGATAGTAAGTATTGATAGTACGTATTGATAGTACTTGTTGATAGTAAATATTGATAGTACGTATTGATAGTACGTATTGATAGTAAATATTGATAGTACGAATTGATAGTAAGTATTGATAGTAAATATTGATAGTACGAATTGATAGTAAGTATTGATAGTACGTATTGATAGTAAGTATTGATAGTACGAATTGATAGTAAGTATTGATAGTACGTATTGATAGTACGCATTGATAGTAAATATTGATAGTACGAATTGATAGTAAGTTATTGATAGTAAGTATTGATAGTACGTATTGATAGTAAGTATTGATAGTACGAATTGATAGTAAATATTGATAGTAAATATTGTTAGTAAGTATTGATAGTACGTATTGATAGTACTTATTGATAGTAAATATTGATAGTACGTATTGATAGTAAATATTGATAGTAAGTATTGATAGTAAGTATTGATAGTAAGTATTGATAGTAAGTATTGATAGTAAGTATTGATAGTACGTATTAATAGTACGTATTAATAGTACGTATTGATAGTACTTGTTGATAGTAAATATTGATAGTACGTATTGATAGTAAATATTGATAGTACGTATTGATAGTAAGTATTGATAGTAAATATTGATAGTACGAATTGATAGTAAGTATTGATAGTACGTATTGATAGTACGTATTGATAGTAAGTATTGATAGTACGAATTGATAGTAAGTATTGATAGTACGTATTGATAGTACGTATTGATAGTACGTATTGATAGTACGTATTGATAGTACGTATTGATAGTACGTATTGATAGTAAATATTGATAGTACGAATTGATAGTAAGTTATTGATAGTACGTATTGATAGTAAGTATTGATAGTAAGTATTGATAGTACGTATTGATAGTAAGTATTGATAGTAAATATTGTTAGTAAGTATTGATAGTACGTATTGATAGTACGTATTGATAGTAAGTATTGATAGTAAGTATTGATAGTAAGTATTGATAGTAAGTATTGATAGTAAGTATTGATAGTACGTATTGATAGTACGTATTGATAGTAAGTATTGATAGTACGTATTGATAGTAAGTATTGATAGTACGTATTGATAGTATACATTGATAGTATATATTGATAGTAAGTATTTATATTACGTATTGATGGTAAATATATAAAGTAAAATCCATTAGATACTTTAAATAATAATATAAATATATAATAGTATATACAATAGTTTTCGTAATTTCAGTAAAACCAAATCAGTTGAAACCAAATAAGCAAATAACCTAACCTAACCTAACCTTTAGCCTCAGTCATGAATATTAAAAGAACTATAAAATAGAAACTAATGTTAGACATAAGATATAATAAAAGAAGAAAAGTAGTCTGAACTCAAATATTAATCTAATTCTATCACTTTCATTTACTCTAGAATAGTTATATTTTGGAATTGGATTATATCTTTGATTTAAAAAAAAAAACATTCTACTATTATTATTAATACTAACTGCTATTATTATTAGCTTATCGACATTAAATGCATATTAAACTGATTAAAAAAATATATATATATATAATGTAAATGGTTGTGGAGATATAATCAGACATACAGATAAAGAATAGGTTCTTTTGAAGGCTTTATATGTAAGTGTGTATCTGTAAAGCATATTAATAGTAACTCCGAAGAGCCCGACTTATAAGATTCTTATAAATGTCTGTTCACTTGAACTACAAGCTTTAGCTTAAACTAAGCATAAGCTTTATTTCGATTATTTAACTTTCATTTTAGATTAAATAAATAAGTGATTGGGTGATCTTCCAGTACCTACCCCTAGTACCTAAGAGTTTTGATGTTACGAAAACTATGATAGCTTACAAAATCGTAAGATCAAAACATAGAATATTTATACACTCCATGAATCAAAAACTTTGTGAAATTAATTTAAACTATTAAAAAATATATATCTCTATCTCTAATAATTTAGTTTTTTTATAGTTTGGTAAACTGTCATAGTGTTAAAGCTCGTACTAGGATTACAGATATAATTAGGAAGAAAGTTTGATGTCTAATTAAAAGTACAACTTGATTTCTAGATCGGGAAAGTTCTAGTTGTTTCTACATTTAGTATTCAAACAAATGACATTTTTATTTAATAACCTCGCTTTTAAAAGGTGTCGGTTGTATGTACGTAAAAAAATAATATTAGGCTGATATTTACTAGATTTATGGACGCGAAAATGGATGTGAAAATAAAAATACTGTAACATTTTTCTAACGAAGTGGTTAAAAATATGTATTTTAACTAACATTGATTTAAATTCCTACATAAATCGCCTAAATATAAATACATAAATCTATAATAAATACGCAAAAATATACTCTCATACAAAATGGTTTACCGACATCCCTACTACAATCAGCTAAACTAACGATTAGGTAAGGTACATCACTATTTCAATGACTTAAACTAACTAATAGTTCCTCGTCTCCTCACTACATAATCGTGATGCCGAGATAGCGCTGGAGGTGCGAACGTATGAATAATTGAAATCCCATCTCTGTTACAGCCACGGAATAACTATATGCAATTTGCTTAGCCAAGTAGCATCACTAGTAGCATCACTATTTATAAACAAATGAAGGATCTTGCAATATATACTTCTAAGCTAACATTTATTGTATAAATCTATCCATCCATATTATCTAAAACGTTCTAATTGTAATATATTTTTTATATATAAAACATTACATAAATGCCTCTACAATTCTAGACCACATAGAAACCCGCGGCCTTTTATTAAGAATCTCTAAAAGCCGCGGGTAAATCTTCATTGATTAAATTGGATCTTTAAAAAAAACAAATACACATAAATGTTTTCGTTGTAAAATATAGTGAACTATATATCATTATCAAAGTATATTAAACAGTAAAAAACTACTGGGTATATTGTAACATTGGAACAAATAACCTAAGAAAGTATTTTCCCACAACATTTAACTCCTGTTAATACTTGACCTCACTACTTTCATACACTTCTCTTATCTCTCATCACTATTCCAGGCAGAGCTTGTACTGTACTCAGATATCTATCTAATATATCAGATATCTAGATATTTATTCTCTGCTTTATCCGAAGCACATTTATTCAAATTTAATACAAGGCTGAAGCGAACATAACTAGAAATAAATAACTGTGGCTCATATTTTAAATAACTTTTAAAATATAATAAATCTTACATTCTTATGTTATTTGCATAATATAAACCTAAAACAAGTTCTGGGAAGTGAAGCATATTTTATTATTATGAAATAAGTACGCTATATAAATATAACGAGTCTCAGACATATAGACAGACATAGAAGACAGCCGACAGCGCTGAAGGGTCCCTACTGAAGCGGAAGAACATCTACAGCGACGTATTATTACAATTAGTTTATAATATAAGCAATACTCCCCCAAAATATATTACACACAGACATACAATATAATACAGATACATACAGGTGAAGAAGTTGTAGAAATATACAGTTATATATGTTGACATATGAGCTCTATCTTGAGTCAAGCAACCTTCTTATTCAGTGTTGTTTCGGTAAAATACGTCCTAAATAGTACAAAGTATTTAATAATAACACTTTTATTGTGGTGTGGTGACACATTACAGTGAAAATACACAGAAAACAATTTATATAATGTATAATAATATATAGTAGGTATATAATAGATTTTGACGGTAAGATAACCAAAACTAACAAAACTACAAAACTAGCCTAAACTCATCGTAAACTTCTCAACTCGTCTAGGAGATGTGGTAGCAGCTACTGAATTATACCTTAAGGTAACTCCTCCATTTCCGGTAGTAATATATCATTATAGCTAACATAAAGACCTAAGCCCGGTAGCCACTGAACTATCCATTTTCAGATCACAACTCACAGTATAAAGAATACTTATATTATATAACCATGATAATAATATTTAACACGTATTATGTGTACATAGTTAGGTATGAATAATATAAAAATAAGGTATATATAGAATAAATAAATTTAAACTAATAGAATCGTATCATTTCCAGGATATTAACACATGTGTTACCATTAACACACTATTCACACGTGTGTGAGTCAAACTTTGTTAGTGGTAGTGATGCAATTTGATAACTATCTGCTTTGAACACACGTCCTTAAGGAATAATAAAAGGTAGTTTTATTGCAAGGGAAACTCTGTATTATATAGTTGTTTATTATACACGTAAATTAGATAAGTAATATTGTAGTTTTTGATTAGTTATGTATGTGTTTTGTAACTTGCTTCACCTTAAAACCCTGTTATAAAAGTGAAAGTTATCAAATATTTATCAATTATATTATATTCCTCACATTTGTCTTATGCATTATAATCTAATTTTACAAATAAAGAAAGCTCAGAAGTACTTATCACATGGCCTTTCATCATATCTTCGTAAATAAATTCATTTTGACGCAACATAATCTAATATAGGTAATAGGTGAAGCGATAAACCTACACCGTTACCAACATCTATGTCAAGAACTGACATGTTGATAATTTTATTATTAAATTACTATAAATCTTCAGGACGAGGACACGTTACAATGTATGTATCATCTGAACATCACTATTGGCTGCAACACAATAAATAAAAGGCTTCATAATTCAATGATAAGGTTTACGTGTTTATTATGACACATGTCACAACACGTCACAACATGTCGTCTGTTCTTAATCATCTATATTAAAATATAATTAGCTTATTGTTACTTCAAATTCATCCAAACGAATTATTTATTAACGTATTTAAAATGTATTATAATTTTAAAGAAAGATACGTTCAATGTTATTAAATTCTGATAACAAATAATAATACTGACTGCGAAGTCAACTACGAAGTTTTGAGCTTATTTTGAATTATTAATAATATAATACTAGGTAATCTTGATAGAAGAAAGAGAGAGAGATAGAGATTGATATGTGAAAAAGTTTTATGACACATTTTGCAGTACGGATTCACAACTAGGTAATATTCATTTCATAATCCATTTTAGATTGTTTAAAAACATCTTCGACAAATTGTCATCAAATATTTAACAGTTAATAAATATTAAAATAATATAATTAACATTATTAGTATCGTGATTTATAAATGGCGGTCAAGTTAAACGTTTGAGTGAGTGTTTGTGGTAGATTGTGTGGTGTTAGTAGACCAGATTACCGGCCTGGCCTTATAAGGTTAACTGCGACTTAGACTAACCATTCATCTGATATCATTGTTCTTATTTAACTTGTTATTTTATATATAAATTATTCATTTATATAAACATAAAAATATAAGTATATTTAATGATAAAATGCTGTATATCTATCGTATTGTTCTGAATGTATTCAGTATAATAACTGTTTACGGAACGATTCAATGAAGAAAGCTCTCGGTAGTTATTAATATTCAAAGCTTTGATATCATTTGATTGAAATTGCAATAAACCGTGCTCTTCCTCCAATGGAGGTGATTTATAACTTTATATATATTAAAAATGAATTTAAATTTTGTATTCTTCTAAACCAGACAATGTTTTTTTTAGAATCTATTTTTCATCTCAGAGAAAGACACATAAATAGTCTAGTATTTTAAGTTCTTAGTATGTTAGAGCAGTCATCTTTGTTTCTTCATCTTAACTAAGTAATAAATATATTTTATCAACAGAGGGTAGATGCAGTCCACTCAGCAAACTATTTTGTAAAATAAACAATTTAGCGTTGCTTCTGTCGCAACGTTAGGTACTGTGGGGCCATGAAACTAGCGTTTTCTCTCCTTTGAAAATTACAGATATAAACAATATATATGCACGTAAATATGTAACACACCTAGATCCAATTGAAATGTTTATCAAGAGGACTCGAAGTAGGGACTAACAAGCTTTTTGAAAGAGCTCTCGTTTTCTGTTTTTTCAGGTAGTGCTTTCCAGAGAAGTGAAGCTTAAAGTGTGAAATTACTTTAACGTGTTGATATGTAACCGTATTACATGGAGATAATTAGAATTTCATTTACGACAATTTTTTTTCTTAAATTACTGTATTACTAAAAATATTTTTTCCCTATTTTTTGTTTTTTAATATGGACTCCAACAAATGTATTAAAATGATAACTTAATTTATGTGCAAGAATTAAACTTTAATTTCATAGCCACACTCCAAATAACATTCAGCCCCAAGCTCGAAAAGGCTGAAGAGATGACGTGGAAACCTTGAGTAGTCTCTGAACGTATCTTAACAGACTTATTTACTTAAAGAAAGCACTTTTCTTCAAAGTAATACAAACGGTAGCCACACAATCAGTATTTTCTTTGTTGTTGTAAAAAATATTTTAATAAAGACACAAACTTTAAAAGCTCAATGACGAGACGATGTAATTCCAACTTATATATGTTTATATAGTTTATAAAAAAATACTTATGACTTTCATAATTTTAGTTTTATAATTGTAGCATCTTATTAAAAGATGAAAAGAAATGTAGTTGTCATAATATTAACTATTCGATAATTAACGATTTTTTCGTATATATATATATATATATATTTATATAAAAGGATTTGTGTTTTTATTTTTTATATTGTAGGTATCCAAATTAAATTATTAAACAATAACATTATTTGAAATAATGTTAATGAAAAAATATTATTATTTTGTCAATTTTATTTGGACTTTTAATTACTAAGTGAATATGTGTTAGCCATTTTAATATCTGCAACATTACTTGTTATTTGTAATATTCAATCGAGAAACTGTAAGCAGTAAATGTTTCCGGAAGCAGCGCTCGACACCCACTTCCGGTGTTAAAGGGGAATGAAAAATTGTCTGCTTATCCATTTATCTCAAAAACTGAATAACTCTCTGAAATCAGTAAACTGAATAAAAAGTTGATCACTTATTAAATTATGGACGCTCGAGAAATAAATAACTTTGTTACAAACGACTGAAGAAATATTGGTATAGTTGAAAGTGTTATAAATATTAAACAAATATTCAATAAACTTATAAAATTACTAAGGAGATTGGAGCATAAAAGAATACAACGGTTTCAAAAACATTGTTCTTGCGGAAACAAATTGGACGCTGAAAACTGAATATTGGATCCGATTGATTCAATTTACCGCAAGAGCCTTCCAAGCTTTATAGCTTTTGTTATTTCAGCGACCTTGGAGACCATCCAGTAGAAGATAAAATATTCAAAAACAATCTTTGAACAATAATATAGATATTAAAAATTCTTTTTAATATTCCTCTGTCTGTTTGTATGCATAAAACTGTAAAATACTCAACACATTGAGATGTGCATTTCTCTGTGCAAATACTAAAATCTAGATCATATAGTATATGCGAAATGTATATCGAAGAAGTAAAGGTTGTGACTTGTGCAATTAGAAACTGGTTTGATCAGGACTCGTTACTGTAATTGAAAATATAACGGATACTGAGACGAGACTATTTGGAATAAAATTAATAACAAGAACAAAATGTTCGCAAATGTAGTTGTATTTATTAATTGTCATTTAATATATTAAGTTAGTATGCAAAGTACTCCTAGACCATTTTAGATTTTTTTTTTAATATTTGTACCAATCTAAAAATTGTTACTTGTCACTAAAATATCTAAATTACTATGTTTTGGGTACTGCAGTTGTTGATGTTGTTGTTGTTGTTGTTGTTGTTGTTGTGAAATAACTACTTCCAGGGATAATTCGATTAATTACTTTAGTTGAGGAGTTGATGACAACACGCCCAAACTATCAGAAGTAAATTAGTATTCACTTTGAGACTCGTTTATAGGGAAATGGTGATAATTTCCCTCAATAGAGACATTTCCACAAGTCTAACTGCTGTGCGGAAATTGTATCCAAATGCGACTGACGGCGAGAGACGAAGGCAAAAGATTTAGAACCAGACACGCTGCACTATTGCATTTGACTGATTTATTTCAATTCATTCGCGCCTGTTCGATTAGTACAGAAGAAGTTTATTTTTAATTCAAACTTCATATTTAAGTTTATATTTAAGTTCATAAGGGAATTATCGCGCAATTGAATTTTGATAATAATAATTGAAAACTTGAAGATGTGATCTCTTATTGTTTCTCTGATGTTTAATATATTTTATTTCTTTTTAATTAGGTATACAATAAAATTATAAGAATACCATTTACATCATTTCACTAACTTATATCCAACACAAATGTGTGTTGGAAAATCACAACACAACATGTTAGAGTACAGTTCATTATATGTAAATGTAGAGTTAATCGACTAACTCGTGGGCGGACACATTATTATTAATTTATTACTGATTTGGCTACGCGTGAATGCTCTGTCGATTGACTTGATCTACATTACTTTGATTTGAATAACATTTATTATTTATATCTCTTAAACACGCCATCTTATTTCACTTTACTACATTTCCAATTGCACCCACTTATAGTATTATAAAATACTCCTTCTAATCTAGGTTACGAGTATTATTGAAGTTATTTCATTAAGGTGTAATAACCCCTTAGACTTATAACCTCGACCGTTTGTTCTCATAAGTTACTTAGTTATCTCATATTGTTACAATAAGTACTGAGTAAGTAACCAGCGTACAGCTCAAAGAATTCTTAAGCGGATTATTTTAATATAATTAGTGATTGTTAATAAAGATGTACAATGATATAATAGCCACTATATATACACCTGACCTATTAATAGATGTTTTATTTATCTATGTCTATTTATGCATGGAATATATATTTGTATATTGTAAGCTAGTATTTAGAACTTAGTTACTTTCCGTGTAATGTGTTACATGCACATAACTTTTATACAATTTAATGTTGTTTTCTTGATTGCTTATTTTTTTGTATCAATGTTTTTATGTTTTAAGCGCGATAGAGTGAGCTCTATTCTTTCTACTGCATTATCGGGTTGACTGGTAGAGAATGCTTCTAAGCATTAAGTCTGCCTATTGTACTATTTTTTGGCAATAAATACTAAATTAATAGATTTATAAAATATATATATCGTATATAATTTAAGGGTTTTTAACATTGGATATAGCTTTACATTCATTCATATGGTTTTGTCAAATGTCAACACAAAGTATATGCATTATTTTATTTCATTGTTTCTCATGAAATGATCTTACAATCTCATTACCCACAAACAATTCTAACCTTTATAAAAACAAATTTGGGAGGACGCTATCCCTTTGTTTCCACAAAATCGTTGTCATCCCGAGAACTTTCACAGAAGTCACAAAGGATTTCAACGAAAATGTTTCCAATTTAGCAAATGGCTTGTCTTCTTAAATAAAAAGAGTTTTTAATGCGCTGTCTTTTTATTAATGGGTACAGGTGTCTTAAAGATAAGAGCAATTTATAATAATCTAGTTACTGCTACTGGCTTTATCTGCCATATATTGATCGTTATCCATCGTTAGTTTTATTGAATCATAATGATAGGTATAATATACATAAATTTATATATCTAACATCGTAGTAAATTTCATTAAAATCTGCTAGTAGGTAGTAGTAGTTTTGCTAGTAGTAGTTTTGTTGTCAACTTAATACAGTTTTTTATTCATGAAAATGAGATAATGTCCTATAAGTTGAATGAAATAATAAGATAAGAAGAATTTCATACAAAATCTTAATCAGTACTATTGTTATTATAGCCCAAATAAGTTTCTGTGTTTTAAAAAAAAAATAGTTTTGTCGGGGTCTATATACAATTTCATTAAAAACCATCCAATATTTTTATCGTGACGAGCCAATAAACAAACAAACAGAAAAACTGTGAAACAAACACAAAAAATATTTTATAATTCTTTTTTAGTATTGCATTTATGGATTTCTTCTCGTTGCTGTTTCATCAGAAATAGTCATTGATTTTAATTATATTTAAACCTTATATTACTTACTAAATATTTTAATTTACATTCAATGTTTTAATTTAATTTTAACTTAAACCACATGACAATGTTTAAAATGTTATACTAAAAATACTGTTGATACACTTATACTACACTTTTGTAATGTCTAACTATAATTATAAATGAAGTAGCTACAAACGTAGCTTGTGATCATTAGCAACATAAAGGATAATGTGACCTTCAAAGTACCTATAGGTGACAAATCAAACTCGGAGTAACCCCTGGGTGGAGTATTGATTGCTGCAGCGTTGCCTAGCAACCGCGGAGGCGTCCTGCTGCCGTCACTAACAGGATTATAAATAGCGCAAATATTGACTCCTATGGTCTCAGTTAATAATGTTAGTATTATTATAGTTCAATTGATTGGAAAAGTTTGATTAGTGTCGTAAAATCAATCGCTAATATAAGATAATTGAAAACAACGTTCAAAAGTGTATTAAGTGTATTTTTTTGAGATCACATAAAATGAAGAAATACATTATCCAGAAACCTCATTTAAAATTCTACTTAATTGTGTGTTTGTAGTTAAATTTTTTCAACAAGGTGAGTCTAACCATTATTATAGAACTATATGTACATAAAAAGGTCAGTAATCCGTCTTTTTAACGACGAACCCTTCGTCTTTTAAATCCATGATGGATATCCACAAAAAGGTTCACCTTCAGACGGGTCAGTCCGTATTTTCCCTGTCTACCTGCAGTGACGTCGATAGACGATGTCGATGGAACTACAAACTAACAATTTCTTAAATCTTAAAATAACTTTAGTTAATAATAATATAACTGGTTTTAGTCCTAGAACAAAATAACGGGCTCCTTGATTGCATACATATTTAATTGCATTGTAAGTTGGCTTTTGTGTTAACATTTTAATTATTTAAACCACTTACTCATATATATTATTGGTTCCGACGTTTCATATATTATACATAAATGTTGTTATAATTACATATGTCTGTGTTTTTGATATAATTATAAACAGTTTAATATATAGAAGGCTATGTTAAAAAACCTCAACTTAATAAGTACTTACATTCTCTATTTATTTATCTTCATGATAATATAATCTTCAATTCGTGAATACCCTTCGGCAACTCCTGACGCAATCACCAGCTTGATAATTTTACAAGCATCGTTTGATTTACTGGATACTCTCGCTCCAGTATCGATTCGCAAATCATTTTTACACTTTTTATGTTTTCCAATGTAATTTAAGAGTAGCATTCAAATAAAAGAATCTATTTTATAGCACGAATAAATATTCAATATAAATTTTTATTTCAGAGAACAGATAACAGTTCGAAGGATATAAAATCAAATTTTAGTAAGAGATAAAACCAGAGATTTTATTAATTCACAGCATCTCTCGTGGTTGAATGAACCCCCCCCCCCCCTACCACCCTCGCATCGTCAAGGTTACAGTTTGGAGGGTGAATTTTAACTAGTAATGTTTATATTCTATATTTATGTTAATTTCTTTGAGCGTTTATTTGTATTGTTTCAAATGATTAATGGGACTCTAAAGTAATTAGTATCTTAATAAGTAAAAAGAAATATTTTGACAACTAAATTTAGGAATACTTTAACATCAGGCTTCTAAGGCAACCGGAAATGTATTGTTAGTTTTACAGACACCTTTTGATAGTCGGGTGTCTCCACTCAATTAGTTAAAAGCAGCACCTGGAACTAGTTATACCTATAAGAACAATATTAAAGATAACAATAATAAATAATGCTTGTATATGTTTTAATATAAATATTATTATTAAAGGTTTATAATAGGGAATCATTTATTTTGATGACATAATATCAACTTGACCAATTTAAACTTGGATTCCACGAAATAGCATTGTTAAAACCGAAGCTAGTAGTTTAATTATCGACAGGAAGCAAGTTAACACTAATTCTATTCAATTCCGACACCCCCTGACACCCCTGACACCCGGCGCGCTGTACCGTACCTATGTTACTAGTTGTTATAATTCAATTCCCTCATCAACACTAATTATCTAGTCGAACCAATTCTCAAATATACCTACTCTGTTTCTAGTTTCAGCTCTTAGTTAACAATGTAGTATTATTATTAGAATAGATAAAGTTCTATCAAAGATCCTGGAAGTTCCAGAAAGGAAACAAATCTTATTTAATTATAAATATAATATATTGGTATAAAATAACAGATCATGATCGTAGTATCAAATGTGCTGGTGTTTTAATGAAAGATAATGATAATTAGTATCTTTATTTCCAGAACATAATATTACAATTCAATAATATTCAATAATCTTAAATATTAGATCAATTTATATCCCTCATTTATATTTAGACACCTTAATTGTAAAATGTAACCCACATAAGATTTAATTAATCACAATAAAAAACATAACTTTTAATAAAACAGCTAAATCACTTTTTATCCTTCTTACTCGTAACTTATTTAGTTCAAAGTTTTATAACGCTGAAGCCAAAAAAGTAACTTTTGAAACCGCAATGTTCCATGGTCAGAAAAGTTTGTTAATAAATCTTAAGAGACATCTTTATGATACAACTCAAAAGTACTTTTAAAACAAACTGAGTAACGAACTTACTTAAATTATAACTAACATTTCATGGTATATCTTATTATTCAAAAATATCCTGAAACCTGTAACCAATTATAATAAACTATCAGTTTAATAAATTACTACGTCGTTCATATATGTAAATGTAATAATAATACACTTACTTGAATAATGTTATTATTACTTATATTAAGTCCAATACATTTATAAATTGATATAATTCACTTACAAAGCTATATTTTATCATATGAATCGACCTGAAACATCTTTATTAGCACGAAGCTAGATTTATGAAATGATAGAGATTTAGACAAAACAATTTACAGAACACGATATATTATAATCTCCTTCGACTTAATAACGAGCGACTATATTTTATCGAAGTATCAAATTACTGGCCGGTGCGATGTCGCCACTGACTCCGCGAATTATTGGCTTTGCGAAATTCAACACTCGGGTAAAGTCACGTACCTACCGGGTACTGATAGTATTACTTATTACTTTGTTAACACGTTCACTGCGACATCATAATTAAAAAACTTTCAGCTGGTGCGTTAGGGATCTAAAAGATCTCGAAACTAATTTATCCCCGGGTGCGTTGGGGACCTAATCAGTCCCCTAAAAGTACAATTCCGAAAATAATTTATATCTTCAACAAAAACATTGACATATACTTAAAAATTTCGTGGGTCAAAGATAGTCTACTGTTCTATATTTTGCTAGGTTCGCACGCAGTTATGACATAAGAATAAGCCACAAATCCAAATCAAAAATTAGACATCGATTGTATCTCGTTCCGCAACCAGAGATAGAGCAATATGTGAAGTGACTAGGGATGGGAATTAAGTAAAATGTCATTTGTCGATAGAAAAAGTTTTTTTACGAATTAATTATTTATTGTAAACTATAAAAAATGTTTATCATTAAAACATGGTAAGCACATTGACTTTTTACATTGTGCGCAAATCGTAATGATTTGCGCACAATAAAAATTTGATCATAAAAATCGATTGACTTTTTACACTTTTTCGTTTTAAGGTAACTCATTGTTTATCAAAACAAAACAATTAGAAAATATAAACACGTTGATTTATTTACGCGAAGTTATTTTCAAAGCGTGCACGCGTCCCCTCACATCGATACTTGAACAACACTAAAACGAGATACGCAGCGCCCGCGCCGCCCCCCCACCCGCTCTTGCGTCTACGAGGCCTATAATTCCACGAGTATTAAAATATCCCCTAAGGCAAGTAATGAAAAAATTATAGTACTGTGCGTTAGGGACCTAATCCATCCCTAATTTTTTTTATTATGTCTATGAACTCACCTTCAAGTAGGATACAAATGTGTATATTTGTCTTGCTCATACATAAAGAACTTTACAAGTTAGAGCCCTCCGCAAGGAGTGAAACAACAGCATTTCAGTCCCCGCACAATACGAAAGTCCCGCAAGACATCTTATAGACCTCGTAACGCAGTGAACGTGTTAAACATATTACATTTAAATACAAACTCTTCTAGAACCGTTATAACATTATTACATTTTTGGTAACACGAGATACAGTTAAGTTAAAACACAATACACACATAAAGCTCCAGTTTGATTCAAAATTATTTTGGTATGTTTTATTACCTACAGTTTAACACCAGCATACATTACAACTTGCGTTCAGGTGTCTTATAAATTACTTACAAAACCGAACTATTTCAGATGAAAATAGTTTGAAACTATGTTTCTAATGCAGACTATAAGATGAAGTTGTTTAATGAGTTACAGAACTAAGAGGTTCGAGTATACAGGTAACAAACACCATTTACCACCAATATACCTATACATAAAAACATATTATAAATAATAATGAATTATTTAAATTTTTATGCATCTTTTTGAATTATTACAATCAAATAATATTAAAGATATTTATTTTTGTTATACGAAAAATAAATGTTATTGACAATAAATGAACACATAATATAACAATTTAGTTATTTATAACTTACTGTTGGTTATAGCTGGTGAGAGTTGGCGTTATCTGGTCGTAGTTGGCGGTAGCTGGTCGTAGTTGGCTGCAGAAGGTTCAGGCCGAAACTTCCACTACGTCACATCACACGTTGTACTGGGAGACTACGTGACTGTGAGGTAATGGCCATTTCAGCTCTGAACATTTTAAAAGGCCCTTCTTTTTTGTCTTCTTTTAAAACCAACACGTTAAAGTTTTATTTGTACGTAAAACCCAATAAAATAAAGTAATACCTTAACAGATGAAATGTACATACGTATTTTGAAAATAAGAAATATATTCTTTTGGTTCAATTAACCTACCTAGACCTACTTCAGACTAAACATACTTTATAAAATTGATGCACTTAAAATAAATTAATATTTATTAATAATTTGCTCTTACTTACATGTGTGTTTGTCGTGGGCGGACTGCGCAGGAGTGCCGACTGCCGCTGGCTGCAGGACGCGCTGCCCTCGGCGGGGTGCTGACTATGCACTTTGCGTTTTGCCAGTGCTAGTGAAATCACATTAGTATAAAACAATTATTGCATGTTTGTAAAAATATTATTATTTTTAATATTAGTATGGATTTTAAATATTTAATAAAAATGTAATTTTATGGTACAGTAACGTATGCACTATATTAACGTTCTTATAAATATTAATAAAACAGTCTTCCTGTATAGAACTTAATTAACCTACTAACAGTTTTCATAAAGTCCCACAGCATTCATTATTCAGTGGACTGAAGTACTGCTACTTTCGTAATATGCCATGTAGAGGAAAATATGACTTTTAAAATTATGTAAAGTAGCCTCAAGAGTTGAAAGAGAACCTTTAAAAAACTTTGAAAGTTACACTGTTACGAGATTATTACTAATCTGAATGATTTTGTCACTTGCTGGAACTAGTACTTGATATAGACAGTCTATTGTACTTTATCATTAATTTTATTTATTTTTCTCTACTTATTTTTTTATTAATTCTCTACTGCTTGTATGAAAGTTATGTGACATTTATGTATTGATACTTTTATTAAAATTGTATGTTGTAAAATGTTGATTATCTATAACTATATTTAAGACATAGCAAGATACCTATATTTTTGAGTAAAAAGGCTAAATGAATAGTTTTCCAAAATATTAGATATATTAGATAGAATATTGACAACGTAAGTCTTCATAAACATGGATATATATTTCATAGATCCATTTTATATTAACAATAATTAATTCGATTTTCCGGCACCAATAGTTGGTCTTCCCTGTCCCAATATCATATTGCCTTGTGAAAGACTCATCGCTTGCATTCCCGGCGTTGTATTCAAAGTTTTTGCTACTTTGCTTTATTGTATAATAGAATACCTACAATAACACCGCCACTTGAAATATGATCAAATAATACTAAGAAATTAGAAACTTTATAGGAATTTGCATAACTGCTTATACCTACACAAAGGCTTTATTTAAAAACTCAAAATTATGTAAAGAATAATATATAATTTTATTACATTATACTGCCACAGATATTCTTTTGGAAAATTCAAACTATTAAAACATTAAAATCTTAAATAATATATGACATCGATAGATTGGAGACACATTAATTTTTGTTAGTTTATTTCAAGTGTAATTAAGAAATATATATTCAATTAATATAAGTAGAATTTTTAATTGCTTCTGTATTCATAAGTTTTGAAGGTAATAAGTTACTAAGATTTGTTTCAGTATTACTTATCAGAAACATTCAACTTAACAATCGACGCCTGCGCTAAAATAATAGCAAATTAACTATATGATTATTTCTTCCCTTTTTGTTCAGCGATGGTTTTTAATTAATCTGGTGTTAATTTTATAAAAATAACTGAGCATTTACTGAAATTCGGAATATTTTGTTATGAAACTTCCACGTCTAAGAGGGTATAATATGGGGTGAAAGATTGCATGAAGTTGCTGTTTTTCATGTTACATGTATGTATTATTTTTACTCATAATAAAAACACCTATTTTCGGGTATTTAGAAGAAGAAATATGTAGGTCACCACAATAGTGTTTTCGTAGGAAAGCGTTAATGAGAAAATATAAGAAATTTATGCATACTAACTTTAATAATATTTTTTTTAATATATATTAAATACTTATACTATACTTCACATTATAACATTATATAATAAAAAAAATAAGTAAATAAATATATATATAATATTTATATTTATAAGTACATATGTGTAATTGCTGTGCAAAGGACTTACCTTACTAGTATAGTTTTTTAAGGTACCTGTAGTAATAGACTCCTTTTTGAGTATGTTATCTCAAAATTCAACAATTAATATGAAAAATACAAACCAAATGCGAAAAGTGCACGGGCGACCTGTCCGTGGATAAAAGTAGAAATTAATAAAAAAAAAATTTAAAAAAAAAGGAGAAATATAAAAAATACAACCGTAATATCTTAAAATATTTATTCGTCAAATCTAAAACCTACATATATTAGGTAGAAACTACAAATATTAAAATCGTCTTAATATTTAAACCTTATTATTTTCCATTGATTTCTTATAAAATAGTAACATTAAGTATCTGAACAGTAAGTTTGTTTCTCAAATTGCAATTAAACTATATGGTTGAATCACATCACATAATTCAAATTTGTTAAAATAATATGACCAGTATTGTCATGTGGTTAACATTACTTAATATCAACAATTAACTTAAATTATTTAGACTGCATGTTATTGTGAAATATGGTAAGAAATGTACTGAGTAGTTTGCAAATGCAATTATTGTTATTATTTAAATATTTATTACTCTGATATGTAGTACGGTATAAACTCGGTATAAACTCATTAATGGTTTGAGCAGGGATTCGAACCCGGAACCACTGGGAAAGCAAGGTTTCCCAGCCAGTTTGTAATTTAAATAAGTTTAACATGGCTATACACGTTTAAAGATGTTTTCAAATATTATTATTACTATATTATTGGGTGGTATATAAGGATATAATAAAACACATAATAATCAATCATACAATATGTATTTAGTATAGATACAGTACTTGTGACATGTGGACAAATCATTTTATAAAATAATCTTACATTCACTACATTGAACAAATTCAAAAGTTCGAGATTAACGTATCATTCACTATTATTATTATTATGCCCAAATGTGTGATAAATTATTTGAGGTAGATACCCACCGCGGGGGTCAAATTATAATTAACTTTCGGATTCTACCACGAAGGTCCAAGCAAATAAGAATGCGTTAAACATTATACTATATATAATTAAATATCTACAAATTGAATATAAGTAGTGCACACTAGCCGGGATACAAGCTCCGTTCTACAAACTCTCCGGCGGTCAAACATTTACAAACGCAACGCTCGGGAGACTGACGACCTCGGGAAGCAAATAACCTCTGCAATAATACTTACCAATAAATACTTAACTATTTACAATCATAGCAGAGCCTGGCCGAAGAGCCCTCACATTAACTACCATTAGTCTATCGGAGCCCGAGGGTGCTCCGCCGGCGGCTCCCGGCGGCCAAGCTACACTTTGTACAATGCTGATAAGCAGTAGTGTCGTTCACCTCTCACTAACACGAGGCGGTTTAAAATGCGACTCAGTCAGTTGGTTCAGTATATGTCCCTAAGAATACTTTGTTCGCGAAAGAAATTGGAAATTTCTCGAAACGATTAAATTACAACTTAAAATAGGCTTATTTGCTGAGCAACTCTAACTCGAAGGCACGTACCTTCCTACGTCCGTCTCTATGACTATTGTGGCAGTGATAAAATATAACTCTCCGCTTCTCGTATTAAAAATGTTTTTTACGATCTTCTGAGGTTGTCCTCGGCAAGGATCACGCGATGTTTCTCTTATCGAACGGCTTATCTAATTTTATTAATATCAGTTCCTAGAAAGATTATAAAAAACTAAAATTCCGTCCTAAGATTACAAAATTTAAATTTGTACTCAACCGTTTATAGGCCAAAATGTTAAGGCTCCGGTCCGCGCGACCGACTGTTAGACGTCACGAAACACGTTCAAATAAAGTTACTTATTGCTTTATACCTTCTAATTCGACGAATCTGTGAACCTCACACGACCAAACGAACAAACACAAATCCCGATACAGTGCGGATGTTGAGATCAAATCGATTCCACGAAATCGCGGTCAAAACAAATCCTAATCCTTCTGAATTTGGTGTCGAATTTGACTATTAAATTAATTTAAATAAAGCGAGCCAATACAGTATGGCACTACTATCAGTGCTTGAAAAAAATTACTCTAGTTCGATTCTAATTTAATAAAAAAATAAATCAGTACATTGGAAGCTTTCCAAAACATCTACCTGTAAGTAAATACACGAACCACACGTCCTCGTTCAGGCACCAACTTCACTACTTGACAAATTTTCCTAACACTTCTTTGGGTCCACGCCTACTAGGAGCGTGTTCGGGAGTGTATCGCCCTCTCGCTCGCTCCCGTACGGGTGACAGGGAGGGCAGACTTACTCGCCGAACCCACTCTCGATACATTGTCTATTACACATAGTTGAAGACGGCATTGCGGGGTATCGACTGCAGCACGTCTCAAGTCACCAAACAATCTAATACTAAGTACAGTAATGGCCTAATTAGCGATTTTAGTTTGTACTTTTCCCTAAAATATATACAATTTAATTTCTCAAAATATACCTAATAGTCAAATACCCCGATACGATCGAAGCCGACTACGATTTCAATAAAGTACTTCAATCTTTCAAACGTACACTCGCCGCTAGATGGCGCCGGTCACTAAACGAACCTACTATATATCCGTCCCTTTCCCTCGCACGTGTATGTCTGCATGTACGCTAACCTAAGCACACAATTCCTCCTAACTTAGTTCTATAGGCACTAACTAAAAATACTATAGAGATCGCGTGAGCACAGAACACAATGTCTTCACTCCCCCCCCCCGAGTATATCTAATGCTAACAAGGCGCTCACTCTGTATAGGACCGACCTACCTGGCTAATATTACATTCACTAGCATTCTGCTGCGGACCCGCTCTTTACGATACAAACAATTTGTTTTTAAAATGTTCCGATTATTTATTTTTATAATATATAATTTAAAGGAAATACAGAGACAATTATTGAGTACTGAGAACTTTCAATTTACAATACAAAAAAAAACAAATCGCTTCATCATATTACAATTCGGTTACTTAAACTTATAAAACTTGCTACATTTATGAAACGAACAAAAAATATAATATTATATGTATATTATTTATTTGTTTCATACGACATCCCCGGAATTGAATTCGGTAAATAATACCAGAGTGCTCTAACTAACAATCTCATTAAAACTTAGATGATAATATTATTGATTGATAGATTGAGTTAGTCCACTCTCATATCTTCCACATACCGGATGTACTGCGACTCGTTCTCCAACACATATCATCTCTCTATACTATTGAATACAAAAACACGGCTAAAATGTTGTGCGTCAAAATCAATACATTACAATGTTATCACAAGTTTATTGCTAATAAAGTCGATGTTCACTTCAGGACTATACTAGTGGCAGTGATCATCACACCGGTCTGTGATGTGATGAGATCTAGTGTGATGCGGGTGTCGGTCAGACAGCTGTTGATTCATTGAGAAATAAAAACTTATCAAATGACTATAGCGAGATATGACTAATTGTAAAACCTGATACAAAATGAACACTGCTGCGGCAGAACGGTACACGAGGCACTTGGCGGCACTTGGCGGCACGACTTCTCACAGACTTACACTAACTATGTACACGGGCAGTGACGCTGTCGCCGGTCGTACTTAACCTACCTCACCCACTCGGGCCGCTTCGGAGACCCGAAGTCGTTCGTTTATCCTAAACGCTAGCCTTTATACATTCCCTAATATTTACAATCGCGACTTATTTTTTCGAATTACGAATTTACTCGAGATCGCATCCAATATCATATAAAAGTATCAGTCTTGTTTTTAAACGATGCGAATCAACATCTGTCCCGGACGGCGCTGCACTATCTAGTGTACGTCGTCTAGTGTAGGTCATCTAGTGCGCTAGTGCAGCGCGGTCCCTCGCTCCTCTCGTCGATGGTGTAACTATCGCCCGCACGGCCAGAAGGCGTTCCCTCCGTATCTCCTCCCCATCTTCCTCTTCTTGGCGCCGCTCACCTCTCCCCTCTCCTTCTCCCTCTCTTCCTCTCCGCAGATCAGCGGCATGCCGGTGGCGCTGCAGTCGTTCCTCTCCTTCCTCTGCTTGGCTATCAGGTTGTTGAGCAGTCGCGAGGAGGTGCACTGCCTGGTGGGGAGCAGTCTGACGGGTTGTGACGTCACCGGGGTCTTCTTGGCGGGGGGCGGGGAGGGACTCTTGCGGTACGAATTGCAGAACTCGTCGTATAGCAGTACCTTGGTGTGCGCCGGCAGCTGTGATATCTCGACTCTCTTGATCTTCTTGACCTCGTGCTCCGGGACCCACTCGTCGTCGACCCTGAAATGTGTCGTCATTGTGATATCGTACAATCCAATCGCCACACAGAATGTGACCGCAAACACTTGGGACTCCATATATAAATGGTTTACTTATTCATTATTCATGTGGTAGTTTGTATATTTCTTGGGAGTGTGTTTGCAGTTGGTGGGTTGCGAGCCCGACTTAGAATACGATGATACAGTGATACATGCAGACTGCAAGCGATATAGAACTAAATAATAACCATCATGCAGAACACTACAGGTGGTGATGGTGACCTGCTGTACGGTACATGGCAGCGCCCAAGCCTGTTAATACTGAAGTACTAAGCGACCGGGGCTGGCAACCTCGAGTAGTAATGATCAATATATTACATATATATTCTCTATATGCTAGCACTTCATCCTATATTCCGTGTGGCCTGTTAAGTGATCATATTAGCACCAAGCACTAACAGTCAAAAAGGATCAGTTACATGAATATTAACTATATATATTCATAAATGTATCAAATTTCGTATCTGGTAGTATGTTTCTTGATTTCAAAGAATCATCCAAAAGCCATCTTATTAAGCTGTTTCTATATATCATGGAACCTGTTTTGATGTTTAAAAAGTTGGATATCTACAGACTAATAATATCATGTACTTGGTCCTTTTAAGTTACATCTAAAACAAAAATAATTTAAGAATCACTTGCATATTTGATAGAAAAAATATTTTTATGAAGTAAGAAATTATTAATACATGATGTATCATAAGTTAATATAATTTACATAAAAATGCATGTGATCCTTATAAAAGAAACAAAGAATATTTAGTTAACTGTAGTTACATAAAAGTAAATATTTTTAAATATATATTGGATGCAAGTGTTAATTATGAATATAATATAAATGGAAATACTAAAAGAAGTATCTAAGCTATTATATTAACAACTAAATAAATATTTTTTTAAAAACGAAACAAGGATCATCTTTAAACATTTTAAGTCGTCAAAAATAAGTTGAGAATGGCAACATTGACCCACCTGTATTACCTGTTTTAATTTATTATACACTTTCAAACCAGATATACCAGCCTGGAAATGTAGGTATTTAGTATTAAATCATTATTATGTAAATTAATATTAATTTGAATTATATTTTTAAGTTTTTCAAATTAAATATCCTCTTTTTCTAATAAAACCACACCCCACATACTCATTACTTCATTACTTTAGATTTAACCCCAAAATGTTTATCAATGTATTGAACTTAACCTATAAATTATGACCTGAAAAAACTGTTTGTGACAAATTCAGACATTCATATTAGATAAATATTAAATAAATTATATAATACAAGTACTTCTATAAATATATAGATTATTTGATATTTTAAATCATTGACAAATATAACAACAATATTTTCTAGTAATACAAAAACAAAAACTTTGAGTATGAACATTATTAATAAGTATTATTAATAATGACTTATATATTTTGACAACTTTGACTTAATTCCTCATATTTTTAATATGAACTATCGAAAACCTGTAAGAGAATAATATTAATCTTTTTAATAGTTATATAATGAGTGTCTGAAAGAGTTACCACCACTAACCAATGAGACACCGAGGACCTCCGCTGGCACAGCATCGGACTCTTCAAAGGCGATTACAGCTATATTATATACTTACACAAACCACTTGCAAGTAGTTGTTCTCCAGCTTCTCCTGTCCAGTAATTTCTACCATAAAATGATGAAATCAATAACAAATGAATGGCAGAACAGCTCTCCTCCTGTTATTGTAGTATATACTCCCTCATCACAAATCGTTTCTTCCTTATATTGTAAATAAGATTTTGTATAATACTGAGGTCCTAGAAGTCCCTCTTGAACCTACACCGATCATCTTACAAAGATATATACTCACACGCGTCGAGTGGTCGATGAATACGTCATCAGCGCCTGAGCTAGTCTGTACGTGCACGCTGCCCCCTCCCCCCGGTGTACGTGTGTGTGTGCGTGTGTGTGCGTGTACTCACACGTGCGGCGGGTAGTAGGTGAGCAGCGCCTCGTGCGCGGCGGTGGCGGCGTTGTATCTGGTGGCCTTGAGCGCGGCGTGCAGGGTGAGCGTGTGTTCGCCGGCGGGCTCGCGCAGCGGACAGGCGCCGCCCAGCCGCCAGCGCGTGCTGCGAGACAGGCGCCACGCCAGGCCCTCCATCATGCCGCAGTCGAAGAAGTCGAACATGCGCGCTGGAAGGGACACGCATACATTATAAACATGTTGTACATATACGGTTTTTATTTTTTTATGTACACATTCGATTTGACATCCATCTGCATTGTCTTATTCAGCATTATATATGTAATTATTGTTCATTTGCAAGTCGTCGTCTAAAGAACTTGTAAAATATATTGTATTATATCGACATGGATAGATGTGAATACTGCTGTGTCCACTCACCGGACCATGGTTGTCTTCTATATCTAAGTTTCTTTCCGTTTCGTCGTATGAGCTTGGAGGAGCTGTCGGTGGTCTTCTTGCCGCTGCCCGCGTTAGGAGACGCCTCGTTGAAGTGGTTGTTGACGTGTCGTTCGAGCAAGATCTGTAATTTTCGTCATGAAAATTAGACTTGGCATAAGCTTTACAAAATAAGGTGTACGAAAATAGTGAAGATACTCAGAATGTCTTTTAAAAACTTTCATTTTTTAATGGATCAGGAAATATTTTTTTTGTTATAATTAAATGGTAAAATATATTAATACAAGTTTAATATGCAACAACGAAATAGTTGTAAGCGCATGTAATTATAGGGATAATACTGAATGTATGTATGTATAATACCGACGGCTTCACCAAAGCTGAAAAGTTCAACAACTATCATAACTTAAGACTAAACAATACTTGGTTTAGTCATCCTGTAAAGTAACAGCATCCGAGACATCACAGCTGCCTCTCAACGAAGAAGTAAATAAATAATAAAATTTAAAATATTCACTACTGGTTGATTGTTAATTATCAATGTAGTGAACTTAATTATTAACCCAATTTTGTAAAAAAAATTGTATAGCATACATAAATAAAAGGTAAATTAAAAAAAATATTTCATGTTGTGGTACTCGTATACTCCTTCAACCTTAGAACAGAAACACAGAGAGGATATATAACAGCTCACTGGCAACGACCAACTACTATCCTCCAATCAAAATACCGAGCTGCATCGAACAAAACCCTCGTTATAACAAGGAAACGAATAGTTTCTTATGATATGATGATTATATATGATGATAGACAAGGATGAAGAACTACAAAAAATACAAACAAGTCAAAATATTTTGTGATGATGGCGTGATCAAGTATTTGAATCACGTTACAAAAACTCTTGGGAATATGTATTCATGTAATTTATAAGAATTGATGAGATTATCAAAATAAAAAAACCATTATATTCACAAAAGATACAGACCAATCAATAGATAGGATTTGATTTTCAGAGGATAGTAACGATAACAATAAATAATTATAAAACTGTCAACTACTGCCCGTTTTCAGAAATTCGAAATTATTTTACTTACACTCAAAGGAAGTAATTAAACAACTCTTGAATGGCAACGAAGACACGTAATACGACTCCGAATATATAATAACGGGCTTAGAAGTCATAAAGATAAAAACCATAAAACAAACACCGTCAAAACGATATGAACAATAACTCATTCAGGCCATCGATGAGAGCGTGTTATTGTGAATTCGTTTTGGCGATGTGGATGGTGGTTCCTATAATCATAATTTACTGACAGGATCAAGGAACGTAATTGTACCTGCGTGGAGAATCTTCTCTCGCATCCGTCAACGATGCACTTGAAGGGTTTGTTGCCGCCGTGGGAGAGCGCGTGTCGCTCCAGCCACAGTCGTGAGCACGACGGCTTGCCGCGAACCTTGCATCGCTCCCACAAGCAGACATAATTTTCTTGACCCGCTTGCGATTCGACGTGTACAGTCTGGAATTAAACAAGCAAGCTATTAGATATTGTTTTTAGGTTAAATATCTACTTGTTTTATGAATTGTTGTTATGGGTACCAACCTGTAGGTGTTCCAGAAGATCGCTGTCACTTTCCAACTCCTGCTTACACTTCTCCCATAAGCATATCGTAACTGATGTTGTATCCGTACTTGATTTCCTCTTGTCACTCTGAGGCTTCGTTAAATTTCTTGGTGGAAACCTTAATGTCTTAGGTTGTTTTAATATAGGACTTTTTTGACTACTTGCCGCTTCAACGGAACTCACACTAATACTTAGCGATAAGGAAGAGTCATCATCACACTCTTTACTAGCCTGGGAGTCGCTAGGTGAGTCAATAGACTTATCAGTACCTATACCCGATTCTGATGACTCCGTGGTAGCGCCACAAAAATTAGCTTCTATCACAGAATTTTGAACATTTGACGAAACATCTTTCAGTACGGTTATTTGCGTAAAAATTGTGTCCTCCCTTCTAGCGACTTCTTCGACTTTTCTTATTTCACTCGTACTCCCAACTTTAAAATCATTCTGTAAATCATCACTCACTCTCCTTTTTTTGCCAACCTTTTCTATGGTGAAATCTCTAAGATTTCCCGTACAACTACTAACTTGCGCAAAAGGCCTCGATAATTTATTAGTATCGAAGGAAAGAATGTTATTGTTCACAGTCTTTGACAGCCATGGAATATCACACTTTTGATTAGTAATTTCATTTATTTCGACCTCTTTAACAGTACTGCTAGGCGGTTCCGTACCTTGAATTGGATTATCCGGAGGTTTTACTGGGGCTATAGGAATACTACTCGAGTTTAGATTTTGGTTGATAAAGTTAGCAACGATAGGCGGCTGGTGGTGCACCATAGGATTTGAACATGATATCTGTGAAGATGGCACAGCACTTGTATTGGTATAACTCCAAGTTTCTTTCACATTCATATTTGGCACAGATGTTACAATAAATCCTGGTTGAGGCATTAAAACGGGATGGCTAAGATTTACAGCAAAATTTGGTTTTGGCTGGACAGTCATACCGACTGCTTGTAAACCAGGCACATTCTTGTTCATTACTGGTATCGACTGACTAGTGACAGCTCCAGATTTGTTTGTAGTGGTATATGTAGGCGGCATCGTATTTGCGAGTTTCAATAAAGTGCCGTTAATAAGAAACTGGTTTAAGGCTTGGTTTTGAAGGTGGTCTTGTCTCTGTGTTGTTATTTGAGGATTTTGCGGAAGAACAAAATTTGGCATCTTAGCCATCAAATTCGGTATCTGCACAACGGTTCCGTTTATATTTTGAACCAACGGAAAAACAAATTGGCCATTTAATTTGGTCGGACTTGTCACATTGACGTTCTGACGGTTGAACGTTGCCATGTTACCTTGTTGATTTAAAGTTTGAGGAGGTAAACCGTTTTGCGGTATCCGTAGAGTTGTAAGCATCACATTATGAGGAACAGCAACAAATGAAGCCAAATTAGTCGAAGTCACTGTGCCATTGCATGGTTGTGGCAAATTGATTGGATGACAATTTTGAAAATTATTTGTAGGCGCATTTAAATTGCCGAGATTACCATTAACGGCCATCGATACTTGTCTTACTCCATTTGGGATATGCATCTTTGGTGCTGTATTTGCTTCACCTGGACCATTTTGAATAGGCGTATTTTGAACAAGATTACTACAATTTTGTTTTTGTAGTTGTATCTGTTTCAGATTATTTGCCTTTGACCAAGTCAAGTTCTTACTATTTGCTATACAAGCTGAAGATTTGCGGTTCGTTCTTTTGGTCTGAACATTCCTCTTAACAGGTTCCTTCTTTATTGTAGATGGTTTGTTCATAAGGTTTAAGTTGTTAGATCCACATGTGACTCCATTCATTCTGCTGTCTAATTTGGTAGTTGAACTTACAACTCCGTTTAACTTAGTAGGATCTGCTTTCAAATTCGGTTGTTTTTTTGGTGACTGGTTTATAGATTTTGCAGGTGCTATTCTCATTCCCACCAAATCATTTTGAGTTGGTATAGGAACCTTACAGTTGTTTAAATTAATTGACATATTAGCAGAGTGACCTTGGCTTACTTTGGGGTTTTGCAATCTGCTAACAGTTACTCCGTTAAAAAATCCTTCAAAAGTCTTTTCTTTGTTCAGCGGCTCAGTCCCGTGCCGGACCTCCACAAATCCGTTCATGGCGTGAGCTTCCTTATTATCTTTTGGTTTACTACATGTACCGTTACTACTAATACCGTTAGAATTTGTACTAGGATTTGTTTTATGAAGAAGACCATTTTTAGAAAAGTCCGTGCCATAATTAGTTGTTTGGCTGACAGTCTTTCTCGTCGAGTCTGTTTGCTTTTCGACGTCAATAAGGACTTTTGGATTCAGCGTCTGAGATAAATACGAAATGTATTTTTCGAGATCATGTGTAACGCCGTTTTTAGGTAGGCACTTCTTCTTGCCGTCGTCATTACTCAGTGAATTAGATTCACGCTTCACGCCGTTCTGTGGCTTCATTTTATGATTGAAATACTCTGTTATGCGTCGGTGAATGGGTGGGTTGGGTCGCCGGAGGGGAGCGGGCTGTGCCGCAAGGCGTCGCGGGCCCGGCGGCGCCGGATCGCTCGCCCAAGGTGGCATGCGCGCGCCAGCGCCTTCTTCACTCGTGCTGCACCCCGACTCGGGGCTCCGAGGTGAGCGGGGCTCTGTGATGTCGCTACCACTGCAACCGCTGCTTTCCGTAGGACTCAGCACCGCCACTCCACTGAAAGATTAAGAGATTATTTTGTAGCATTTCATATTGGTTTAAAAGTCGTATCCGTAAATATAACACCACACGGGTGTAGTAAGTTCAAAAGTAGTGTTTCTAGTGTTATGACAATCAGCTGTTGATTGCTCGCAATCGATTCCATGCGAGGATAGGACAAGTAATCAGTCGATAGAGCGGGACAGCACGACTGAGAGCGACGTAAGGTGCAATGCCCTGGCCGGTGCAATGACGCAACGAGTCGCGTCGCTGCACTGACCGACCGTCCGATACGCATTAGAAATATTATTTTCGGCATGTGACATTCACCGCACGTAACTCGACGCTATTTTCTGTGGCGAATGAGGGAATAACTTAACGTTATTGTACAAAGTTTACAAATAAACTATTACGACTATGTATCGTATCTTTGATATTGTATAAGTTATATAGTTTAATAACTATGGTATAACTTATAAGTTCACACATATATATTCAAAAATAAATTTAGAAGATTTATTAAGAGAGACTTAACATTTAACCTATCTTAGAATATTTTCAATAAGTCCGGTTCGTAAACATTTTGTTGTTAAATCCGCAGGTAAATTTAATATTAGTTGTAAGTAAAATTTAAACATGAACCTTGTTACATACGCATAGCTTATATTTTACTATAACTTATAAGATCGTCTTGTATCTCTAGGGTGGGGGTGGAGTGTCAGACTCAAGAATGAACCCTTACCCTTCTTCACGCACAAGTAAGAGATTTTTTCTTTTTCTTTTATCAGAGGGGCTTTATCCCTTATTGACCTAATTTTTAAGATTAATTCTTGGCCATATTATTTTAAGAACGTTTCGTAACGAAAAGGTATCGCAATTAAAAGCTAAGATCTTTAATGAAGAGTACCTACTTTAATGATACGAATTTAATAATAGCAAGAATTACGTAAGTATCGTACGAATACCTATAAGATACGTAGCACAATGATAAATAAAACGATCTATGAATGAAACATAGTATTGCTTAGCATCGAGGAACGCGTACCAGTTTCTCGACACCTGTATCACTAGCTTTTTCGGAGCATATATTTTTTGCGAGAAAGCAAAAGTGGGCGTATGTAGGTGAGACGCTGCAAGGTCGCGCCCGCGCCGAATTCGGACGTTGAACCGCGCCAATATTACAATGTGTCTTTATGTATACAATCGAAAGTATTTATTTATATTCTGTACTTTCTTTAATTCCTATTAAGACCACCAACGGCACATACTGTTTATTTGGAACAAATAATACGATAAGAGGTCAATAAAAGAGATACCAAATGTTGTTTATAAGAGACTACTGCACTTACTACTATAAGACGACAATTTATAAGCAGACAAGCTCAATATAAAATAAGAAAAATGCTTCAATAAAGTATACAGTATTACAGTCGTGCTGTGAAGCTTACAGAAGCTTAAGTAGATTAAACTTTCCGAAATAACCGGAGACATTATCATAAATTTGATGAAAAAAATTGTTTTCTAAGAACACTGAATTGTTATAAAAACTTTATTAGAAAAAACAAAGACTGCGACGATAATAAAATGCTTTACAATATTAACGAGTTTATCTGATTTTCAGACATGTACTGAAAAACCAACTAGTTAGAGTGGTAAGGTAAGGGAGGGCTGTGATCTTATCATATGACAAATTAACACCCAGCAGTGCACTATTTATTGCACGACTGCTAAGTGTAGTCTACGAGTGATGAATGCTACACTTTTGCAGACCACTCGCGTGCTTCTACACTTGTATGAGTAATTAGGATTTATATGCTGTATAATGATAATACGAATCCATTATTATAAAACAAAAGTTAACTTGTAAAACTAACAATTAACTTGTTAAATTAATTTATCTAATTAGAATATAGGTATATTAATTACCTTAAAAATAATTCCTTTTTTTGTCTAAGTCACGATAGTCACTTCAGATGATGTAGTCATTCAAACGAATACAATGAAATGCAAGTAACGGTGGGGTCATTCATATTTAAATACTATTCTGTATCACGATAGTAGTCTAGTGATGTCATTGCAGTTATTGTGATATCGGAAACTCCGACCTAATAATTTACGTCACATAAATGTTTGTTGGAAAATCTATACATCATTTTATTTTCAAATTAATCACATGAATAAGGTAAACACCCATGTTTTATATTCATTTTGGTATTTATTAAGTTAAACATAACTCTGAATACGTCGTGATTTAGTCTGGGTATCACAACTCTAAGCACCCACTGATCCATCCATGGGTGTATTAGAATCACCGTATTTATAATAATAATAATATGTAGTAGTATTTCTGAACAAATCAGATGCACTCGTCCTGCATCCCCTCGGTCACGGGCCACTACCCGCCCCGCTACCCGCTACCCGCTACCCGCGTCGCTCGTAATGACTGGGCGTACAAAAGCGCAAATGATACGTCACGCGCACATGTCTCCTTCGCTTTGATTATACCTCCCACTAGGGGTGAAAAATTACATTTACTACAAAGATGGGCCCTCACTAACTACAAAGTGCTTTTGATTAGTATATATTTAGTTGTTTGATGTTAACGCTCTTTGTACTCGCCGCCACAATGTATGCACTATCGTTTTTATTTGTTAGATTGCACTTCACTTTAAAAATATTAAAGTAAAACACATTATACGAAAAGAATTCAAAGCCACATTTTATATACGAGACGAAATGAAGAGGATCCTCGATGTTTTATCCTGCACCGAAGATAAAACAAACGTTGGAAAAGATTTGAAGGCAGTCCAATTAAAGCAGCGCCGCAAACTGTTGGGGTCGCAGAATGGAATATTATTTCATTTGGAGTTGGAAATTGATCATCGTGTCAGCGTCGCCTGGGGACTTCCATCCTTGTCAAATTTCGGTTGGGGTTTTGTTTTAGGGTAGCGTCCATATGTTGTTTAGAATGGAACCAATTTCAGTAGGTAGGTATATTACATTTAGAATGTCTATTGTATTTGTTTTCAAAGTTAGTTATAGATATAAGCTAACAATGACTACTGAGGCAATAACTAACATGTGTAGGTATTACAAACAAAAACTGTAGAACATAAAAATATAATATTTTATATTTAGGAAAACATGATATTGTTACAGTTTTCATGTTATTATCCTCACCAGTCGTATGTTCATCATCATGATTATTAGTCGTAGGACGGACATAACATTGTTTTCATTTTAGGCTTTATTTGTGATACATGCTTACATCAAATTAAATATTTATTACAATCATTAAACTTATATGCAGTACTTCTCTGTGTCATATTAAAAGACTACGACATACCAAGGTATTTGGTATATTTGTACAAATATGTTAAATAAGAAATCATTTTGCAATTATGTTATAATCATTAATACAGTACGAGAACCCAATATGTTATTAGTATCTGACAACCAACGACGAACAACTTCAAAACTTTAACATCAAAACAAACAGCTGTTATTTTCCGACCTCTGTACGTCTGTTCATTGAGTGTTACTCACCCACGTGTACGTCTCCTTACAATCAATTCAAAACAATTTCCCGACAGGTTCTGTTTGTATTATGTCACAGACTTGTACATATTTATGTCGCTAGCCATTCATTAGAAAGGAAGTTCGCGTGAGAATGGTGTCAGGTCGAGGGAGGCACCCCCATTTTACTATGCGCCCCCCCTCTCCTCCCCCCCGCGATTATTATGCTAAGTGTCTGACGGTTATCGTCGGGGTGAACTTTTCGCACATCTGCTATTTATTTATACGCTTTATATTCATGGGATTGAAGCAACTCGCCGTAGCAGGGCGATCGTCTTACACTTCATTAGACGGCGTTACAAGGAACACGGAACCTGACTTTATTATTATGCAATTTTGGGCTCTATGGTAGTATTGTAGGTACGTTTAGGGGACGAAGAAAATTAGGTTAGTGGGCGCACCCTGCGTGACGTGAAAAACGTTCGATTCAATTATACGGAAAATTTATCTTAACAATTAATTTAAAAACATGATTTTTGCATTATATATATTATATAGGATTGTAACAACTAAATATTCGAACAAATATAAAATGGGAGCTTTTAGATTACCAGATGTCTATATGTATAAATGTGTCATCTCAATAAACACAACAGATTCACTCTTAACAGCAATCAGAAATACAATTTCCTCCTCAAATCCCAGGCTCGTCGAGAGAACGCAATAGTTTTGACTGTCATATATATGATTTTAACGCCGTTCTAACGACGAATCCTCGATAACGGAAATTTCAAAACGTCAATCTGGACAGCAGTTACCTGTAGGTAGTCTATAAATTCAGACGTATTCAAATACGACCAGTAGCTGTAACACACTACTATAATCTAACATAATTAACAATTTTCAACAGTAACAAAACATACTCTGTTGACTTCTTCGTTAAATACATGAAGCTTCCTAATTCTTTTAAAGCTTGAAAACGTATTTTCATATAAATAGATTTGATCTAAAATAAACCAGAATTCAAATTGAATATAAAAACAGGAACTTAGGCAAATATCTCATTTGGTTATTGCGGTGCTAAAGTGAAGACGTTTCCTCTCGTCTGCGCAGGAAATAAGAGAATCCACAGACAAGGTTTTGTCTCCGGCCTTATCTCCACTGTGTATTATTTAATTCATCTAACAAAATGTATCTCTAAATTTTCAATCTCGTGTTATTTTGGTTTAACATCTCACGCTTTATTTTGAAAGGGCGTTTCTTTTATTATCATTTATTGCACAGTTTCATCAAAGCTACACCTACATTATATACTAACTAATGAGTTTTTTTTTTTTCATAGAAATAATATAGATAACCAGCAAAAAAAAGAAAGACGAAGCAATTGAGGCTACTTATCTATATCTCTTTTTAGCAAGTGAAATTAGACAAAGATAAGTATGGATCTCTTATCTTCCCTCTTATTATTAGTTACATATTCGCACTCACTGGCCTAAGACTTCCCTACTCTATGTATTTCTATGAACATATACATAGGTATGTAAATTCCCTAAGGTACCTACGCTCAAATCGATTTTAATCAGTTCATTTACACATTAAAAGTTGACCCGTCGAGGACAGAATTATTATTCATCTTTAGAATACAACGACAATTTTTCGTGGAGTCGGTCTCCACAACGCACCCTCCCTGGCGATTCACTGGCGTCGGGAGACCACGTATATAAAAACAAATTAGTTACACTGTAGGAACCCACTATCCACAAAGTTGACTATGATATTAAAGTAGAAATAGATACTGATGTTGATGGCAATAAATTATGCAAAATGATGGGATGCTAATAGTACTGATCCGTCGAGAGCCCCAGGGCTCCACCTCATAACACGATTTAAATTCAATCTCTACATTACTAACGGTTCGCAGCGGAGACTCAACTCACTGATTCGTAAAATATCTCTCTCAGCGTTAATTTATATACACATTACATGTAATACATACATAACACAAAGTAAAAAGAACAAAAATAAACAGATTCCCTTACACACGTGAACATATTTAACAAAGAACTTTGTAACTATAGCTTAATGTAAAAGAGATTCTTAATATTCAATATAAAGATATTCTTATACAAAAGAAATGTAATTAATAAATATTGTATTTAACATCATCCTATATATCACCTGTAGGTACCAGATATACCAATAAACTAAAACATGGCTGGTAAGTTAACATGAGTGTAATAACTTCTTATTAGCAAGTCGGTTGGATTTAAAAACCCTTTGAATCAATAATGTTTGGGAATGGAACTAGATAGCGAATTATTAAAATAATCTTGTCTTGCTGTAGACGAGTGCGACCACACTAACTATGAAAGTAAGATGTTTAATCTTGCTCATTTATAATTCTAATGATAGTATTTTTATTTGAGTATTGAGTCGCGTGGTGTGTACAACCAGCCCGCGGCTTATCTGTGCTAGCAAACAATTATTACGTCCGCTGCACTGCTCTGATAACCGTTTAACGAACTAACTATATAATACTGAACAGAGAGGGATTCATTATTATTAATACTTCACTAATTGACACTTTAAAATTAATTGAGATGCTTATAACAATGCTTATTATACTAGAAAATATCTTTATTGAGAGTAATACGATTAAGGACACTATTGAAATATCATAAATTATTACTAAATTACGTAAACGGAAGGATAAATTAGTTAATTAATCTAACGGTAAATCCACAAAAGAGGGATAAAACCTGCACAGTGATCATAATAACAATGAAATAGGTTCGGGAATTTGAATAAAAAAACTCCCTCAGTACTTAGGTCATAAATAATACTATTACAATAGTAAGCGGTTTTTGTTTAATATGAGTATTAGATTGGACACTCTCTTATACTTGCACAAGGATGTACAGGTAAATACATAATAGAAAAACAGATTATTTAGTTCTTATTATAATATAGATAGATACTATACATTTTTTATACATTTTTAATATTTAACATTTTTATAGATAAATTGAATGAGCTGTAGGTAGGTACTTGGGCTAGTTTTGCATATAATATAACTACATAATAATATTTCACGGCGGGCGGCAGCGATGCACATTCGTTTCTTTGTCTGTATGTATGTCAAGTGCATTTTATTAGACGTAACGGTGACTGATAGTCGTGATGCGTTCAAATGACTTCTACTTAGACTTTATAAATAAAATATATGTATTTGTTACAATATAGTAATTATTAATTAATCTTTACAATGTCGTTATAATACATATAAATGTATCGAGGTAAAGATAAACAGTTAGTTATGAGACATGTCGGTTAACATTAAATGATTCATTATTATGTATTTAATTTATTTATTTATTGATTCACTCCCAGTTTCCTTCATAGCCGTCATCTAATCACCGCAGAGGTCGCACGAGTGCTTGGGTCTTTTAAATTCATTGCAGTATACTAAGTGTAGTTCTGTCACGTCAAAGATTATATTAAGTAGATGTTGAATGCGTCTTGCATTCTGTCTAATATGAATATGAAGAAAATGTATGTCATCACAAAGAGAGACATTACAGAGTAAGCGAAATAGATATATAGTTAACCAGATTATAGAAAAAAATACCCTGGTTTGAATTCCTTATTTCTATATTAAGTATGGATGCATTATTATTATTAGCACGGATGCATGTGTGTGTGACAGCGACAAAGCTGTGTGCGAGGGATTAATATCAGTAATGGGTAGGATTGCATTAGTGACATGTATCAGGAAACATCATAGATATAGAACTGAACTTAAGCAGTACTATTAAGGCGACTCAATGCTAAATAATAAATCACGCAGCATTACAGTAAGTAAGACAAATACAGCCTTGCAGCCACATCTAGAACTAATAAAACTACTCACATTTCTTGTTCACCTCAATCCTAATGTAAATTACCGTATAAGCAATGTAACTGACTTTGTGTGTAGATAAATTGCTGACACTTAAAGTACATCACTATACTACATAAATATTGTTATATATTCCTTAAATAGAGACAATTCTATTTTTTAATAAACTGTAATAATACAACACTAAATTGAAAAACAATAACAGGAAATGTGTGTCGGGAAGACGTGACCGAAATTATAATTTATTAGTGATTCAAAATCGATAAAAACAACGAATAAATGAAAGCCATATATGTAATTATTTAATATTATAATTTCAAGCTTGTCTGTTACGTTTTCATTGTACGGGTTATCAAAATTGGTTAAATTTGAGAAAGAATTGAAGATCCTCGATCAGACATTCTGACAAAAAAAGATTACAGACATTAGTTTACTAGTAATAAATCAAATTCAAACGGGTAAAGCCGCAAGCAGAAGCTTGTGAATATAGTATTTTTGTCTAAATCAGACAATTACTCATCAAAGAGCATTTCTGTACTCATTATCGCACGGGTCACACGGTTATCTAGTAGATATTAAATCTGGTAGTACATAATTGGTACTACTAGTGTTGTAACTGAACGTCCAATGACAATGTACTAACACAAGTATATATAATGTACTAATATTAAAGTAGTAACGTCTGTAGTGCATCGTCCTCTCTCAATTAAAACTAGTCTTTCTCACTCGTGTGTGATCTTTTAGTGTGTTTTATTAGGTTTATTAGTTCAGACTTGCTTCGAGATACTTTTAATGATTTTACTAGTAATTTGAGAAACACCGTATTATTAAGAAATAAAAAAGAACTTAAATTAAAGAAACATATAATTTAAACAGTACAAATGAACCGTCCTAATCGAAGGTACGTAATATAATACAAAGAGGACATATTTAGTAGTAGTCGTGAATTAGAGGAAGTACTCATCCGGTGTATAATTAACATAGCCGGAGTCAGCGTCGCGAGCACGTGTTTCCTTCGTTTCCTAAACTAACTTTATTTTATTACACTTATCTTTCATCTTCATCATTTTATTATTTAGCGACGGTTTAGTGACACTAGGATCTCATTTCAAAAGATGTTATATATTAATACTATGAAATTCATAGGGACTCGTAAAAACAAATTTAAAACTTTGACCAGTTGATTTATTATCAAATAGTCAAAAAGCAGTATAAAGAATTTAACAAATATATAAATAGAATAATGCATCAGATAAAGCTTTAATAAGGGCAAGTAGGTAACTATAAATAAAATGATTTTACAATCAAAATAAACTGGTTAATTTATATGATTGGAATTCAAACCGGCTTCGAGTTTTGTTGGGTTATTACTTATTCAATGTTTGTTTACTTTTTTGTACTATTATATAGGAATACATATTTAGTTCCATATATGGAAGCTAGATCACGGGCGAAAGTGAGTGCAGGCGCACGCGGCGAGACTTGCGCAACGAAACATATTATTATAGTTTACTACTTACTATATACACTGCGTTGATAAAACAAGAAACGTCGAGATAGTTTATTTTGATGAAAATATTTATTTTATGATATCAATCTATTTATATATAAACATATATTTAATACAAGTAACATCAATTGGTAAATTTACTGCCTGTCATCGAAATTGTTTTAAATTAGTTCGCTACCTCAGATACAATGGTGATAGTGTTATCTATTGTATTTTACAGTATCATCATAAAAGTATGCAAAGGTCAGATCTGAAGGTCGATACTAAATGCTACGACCCAAGAGCACTTAATCATCTCTCACGAGAGAACAAAAGATTATTTTCATCACTACCAAGATTACGAAGTGCAGTTTAAAATAACTACTGAGTCTACTAATATGTAACCTATTTTCAAATAAAAAAATCATAATAATAAAGAAACCAAAACCATAAAATGGTGGTCGATGGTGTACAATACTGGAACGTCCATATTTCACTTGTTAAATCAATGCGGTGTAGACCATCGGCATTGTTCCTGGACAATGGCATGCGGGCTGGTTCCAGGGTGAATGCCCCACCACAAATTACCCCCATGATCTGCTCACACAGTGATACCATCTCCCACTGAACTAATAATCAAACTGACATGCAAAAAGCTTATATATTGGTCATGGTAAATAACGCTACACGTAATTAGAGTTATTAGTTGTTTTAATACCAACCAGTTAACAGTCTGTCTGTGAGTTTGAAGTTGATTACTAACTATGACAAGATAGATTGAACCTTCATAATATTTATTAAAATAACGAATCAAACTAAAATCCAGTAATACTCTGTCACTGACAAGTACAAGTAGTTTTCTTTGTGAAACATAAATAACACTATACTATCGTATTAGACGGGATACACACTTGCTTATTTCGTCTTATACTCAATAGTCAGGTGTTTATCATTAATAATACTATAATAAGTATGTATTTAATATTCACAAATAAGTTATAATTCTACTGAACATTAATATTAAATTTCCAAATACTTGGTAAAATAATAAAGACCAATCAAATAATAATATCTTTTAGTAATATTATTGTAAGTAAAGTCGTCGATCTCTTTAGGGTTTCGCATTAATCACATTGTGTTATTTTTATAAAACAGGTTCCACAACCTCCGGACCTTTCCAACAAAAAATATATAAAACCTGTAATATTTAATAAAAAATAAACAACCATCACGAATTATTGAATTGATTATATGAACATTGTATTTATATAGAATATTATTTAATTGCCTAAACTTTTTCTTATACTATAGTATATCTTTGATATACCTACATCAAGTATAATAAAACAAGAGATGTCGTATTCGGCCGAATTATTCGGTTTTGGTGCCGAATATATTCGGTTCGAGTATTTTAATTTTTTTGATTACACGACATGGTAAAGAACTAAAAGACAAATCTAAGACTTATGTCATATGAGAAGACAAAGAAATCTTATAAATAATGTGTTGAATAAGACTTTATAATATAAAGCAATTTAGCTTCAAATCAACATTTATTTCGAAACATATCAAGTCAACATATTTATTATATTATTACTAACCTACAATTAGTATTCAGCATAGTCAACATTTATTTCAAAACTTAAATCAGAATTTATTTTTAAGTCACAAAACAATATTTTTAAACCACAAATCAACATATATATTCATTTAGCCAGCAGCCACACTTAACGTACATGTTGGGATCTGTTTATGACAAACAAATAATAAAGTGGTAAACCGAATAGATCGAATATTCGGTTCGGTAAAGTTAAACCGAATAGTATTTGGTAATTCGGTGAAACAACTATTCGGCGCATCTCTAAATAAAACACAGCAAGAAATATGAATAGCATACAACAAGAAATATGTTAAATACAAGTGCATCTGTATGCTATATTTTTAAAGAGAAACAAAACTTTAGTCAACACATCTTACATGTATATGTTAGAAACAGTCCCTATTATAGAGTAGCCAGTTGCATGTGTGCGTGTCCTGCAGCCACAAATACATGCACACATTTCAGTTATCTCAGCATGATTGAAGTCAAGGCGTAACAAGTTAACAATATATTAAATAAAATAACTTATCTCCTATTATAATTTCATTGATAAGTCGTAGATTGTTATCTCCTGTTATCTCTTGTCACTGTTCTCCTGCTCCGTCTCAATCTCATCTCCACTAGCTACAGTGCATATTATAATGCCGAGCGCATCTCTTATTTTTAGCGAGCGTCCCACGAGCCGGGATGCTATTGAATGCGGATCGAGGTCAACGCCCGCCTCCTACATTCACATTGACCGTACAATAAAGAATTATAAAACATTTAAGATCACGTCACCACTCCATGAGGCGACATTGAAAAACAACTTTTTATATGGAATTGTTTTCATTTGTTTTACAACTATTCGATTGTTTTACGTTCAATTTTAAACCAGTTATTTCGTAATGGCCGGAATAAAATATAAATAAATTAAGAATAGATGTACCATTCCTATAGACTATGTTTTGCATAATTATGTAAATTAGTACAAGATATATTATGTCTATCTTCAGGATTGTTAGTTATAATTTATAGGTATGATAGAAAACTAAATAATTTGCCCAACTCTTAGCATAATAAATAATATAATATTATAGGATATAATAATATAATATAATACATATTATAAGGTATCAGAATGTTTGCGTGAAAAAAAAAAAAAACTACATAAACATATATTAATTCTGAGATACAGTATATGACAAGGCACGGTCAGTGTGGTAGGTCCACAGTACCTAGCTCATATATGTAGGGAGACTTGCCGCTAGAGCGAGCTTCTATCCACGATATGTGTTAGATTTATTTGGCTCTTATTTAAAAATAAAGAAATATATATTATATTAAAACTATTTAACTCGAACTAAATCATAAAATATATGTACGCTTAATAATTGTAAATTACAATATGTATACATTTAAAGTAGCTTAGCTTAAAAATATACGTTTGCTTAATATAGTAAATAGTGACAAATAATTGTAGGTATTTGATAGTGATCTAGTTTGCGTGTATACTGTATATACAAAACAAATGTAAATTTTAAGGTGTTTCATATTAATAATAATATACAACACAATAGCTAGATATAAGACTACGTATATAAGACAGATAATAACTACAAATCAATGTATCAGTATCATTTACGACACATTCACTTTGTTTTACGATTTATAACGCTAGGAACAATTTCTCAAGAAATAATGCTTTTTATTACACGCTCGTTAACACGACGGGTGTTGTTAACAAGGCATAATAAGAAACATTTTATATTTACGTACAGACAACATATTGTTTACATATCAACTATATATAGAATTTCAAATTATTTAAAAGAAGAAATGTAGCTGATTCATTATAAATAGTAATATCAGAGCCATAATAAATATAGATTATAAACGCGATAAAAAGCATCAATGAAAATCATAGTATTAATAAATTAATAGTACAATAGTGAATAATATAAATAACGGACCGGTTTCAACGATTGTGACAAACAGTTTGTGAAATCAATTTGATTTTTTCTTCAACTATAATGATTTACGATTATTATTTTTTAAACGGTGTCGGTAATACTGACGACAGGTGATACAATGTTATTATAAAATACTAAATTAACAAATTGAATCAATTGGTATTAAGTTTGATATGACATGAATCAATATTAGTGTTCATGTGTTTGAGTGAGGCTAGCTAGGTGTGTGTAAGGCTGGTAGGATTCAGTTTAATAGACTCGCATGCCATGATGTAATACAATGAAGTAATCAACTTGTTGGCTACAACTCGTAATTATTGAACTGCGTGAATAGTAATGACAGACAAACATACAACATTAACGATTTTAATAGGGAATGACCGAGACGGGGGTAAATGATGATTCTTAATGACGAATATATTATGTGAATCATACTTAACGTAAAATACGTTCATGACTACTTAGGATGTAGGAATAACTGTATCTAAATATTGACCCTGTACTACCAAAGAATCGTAGCAACGTGTCCTGGTACGATAATATACGTCATGGTAATATGAGGTAGGCAGTAGTGGGGGGGGATGTTAAATGCCCTGTGCCTAACGAGATATTACGAGATGGCTAGATCAGGCCGTCGCGGAAATGGAGCGTACGTGACGTTGAGATTGGATTTAAATCGTGTTATTCGCTCGATGCAACACGAGGATGCACCGATATGACATCTATATTATGACATCCGATTATTATAAGATTGTTTTCTCAATTTATATCCGATTTACATTCTTTGTATTTTTCGTGACTTTCGTTTTGTGTTTTGTAAAATTTTATGAAAATGTATTTAAATATAATAAAAAGCAATTAGTTGGTTTAGATCACACAATAAGTTGTACGCTAAATTATGTTTAAACTACCCTATGAAAGTATAAATGAAAACCTATGAATCTATAAAATGTTTATACACATAGACGGCTGCTATCTACAAATACAAAATACTGTGATACTTTCAAAGAAATTTAAATTTCAAAATTCTTCTACAAACAAACAAAAGAAAGATAACATCATAAAAGGGAACATGAAAAAGGTTATAAAAAGATTGTTCTCTGAGAACAAGAAAACAAAAAATAGTTAGATACTCGAAGAAATTAAAACCATTCGACCGAATGTTAACAAGAAACGACTTGGAGGGTATTTATGAATAATATGAATTATGAACATCACATTATATACTTTATTGATAAAAATAATTAATTCATTTACATTTATATTCATTATGAGAATAATATTATAATTTAACACTTAAAACTATCATTTAATATAAATTATTAATAACGATATATATTTTTAATAAAGTTTGTCTTCTAGCAATCTTATTGTTGGTGATATCCTTATTCTAGATATTAGGTATATTACATATTTTAATTAATCCTCATTTGTACTTCGAATTATTAACTAATATAAAATGAAATACAAAGTGTTTGATGACATATTATTATTAGAGTCATGGTCACATTTCCTTATCAAATCTTTAGCAAACTATTTGACCCTAAAAATAGAGAATAATCCACCAATTAGATTAACACTATCTGACATACAGTCTTTACAATTCGTATTAGCACACTAGTTAGTGGCGCTTAATAAATAATGTAATAAAATGATTAAATTAGTCGCTATAGGAAAATAATAATAATAAAGGAAATATAGTTTTAGAGAACAATAGTAATAATATTAGTACATCAGTGCGTCATACATCCGCAAGGATAGTTACAAGCTGTGAGTTAGTAGTCACCGTCAAGAATTACAATGACTTCCTTACAAGGAACTGCCTCGGGAACTGGCTACTGAGGTGATACCTTAGTGTTAGATGAATAAAAATAACGCGGATAATATAATAGCTGGAAATAAACGAAGGTTTCAATACAAGGTGCTGGAACACCTGCCCGTGAGTTATAGATACCAGCAGGTTATTGAGGAGTTATTGCTCATTTACTATTCCGATTATCAGCTGCTGATAATGATGATCAAGTGAAATTATATTTAGGAGTCGAGATAATGAGGATATAGCGTGGACTTTTTATTTTAATATTTTTATATGTAGGTATACATAAGATTATGTATTATTTGAGTCAGGTGTTAATATATACATAATCAACCAAACAATATAAGCTTTTGTCTAATGGAAAAAACATCCTGAAGATAATTTTTAATAAAAAATGGTTTCAAGTTTATATTTCTTTATTAGAATGTGTTATACTGTAGTATGCAAGAAAGAACAATAATGTTGTTTTTTGTTTTGTATTTGTTTTTATGTTTAATTGAAACACACAATATTTTAGTGTGATGCTTGTTACGAGGTACACTATCAACACTCTGGTTTCTAATATCAGATACTCAAATCAAACAAAGCCGAATGATAATATTTCACTATGGAGCAACACTACCATTACATTTTAAATGAAATAAAAAATTACACCAAATGTGAAGAGTTCAAAATGTTTTAAAAAAATGTGTTATTGAGGGTGAGTATGAAATTTAGTTCTAACGATGTTGTATTTTATAAAAAAAACTTCCCCAAATACTGCATTAGGGCTGGTTTATAAAAAATAACAACCGTCTCCATCTAATTCACAAAAGTCCCCTAAGCTTAAGGGACATTCATTGTTACGATTGAACAAAAAAAAGATTCAAGTTGCGCCGGAGAATATTTTTTTTGCGATAAAGCAAAAAAAGCGCCAAAAACATGTAGCGTTCTGGCGTTGCTTACCGATGGCAACTAACCCATGGCGAGGAGTCGGGAAACGACCGCCATGGGAGCGACGTTCATGCATGGTGTTTTAGGCTCCGGGATAATCACCTCGATCGATGGCGTAACATCACTTCTCATCTCCAAAGCACCGCGGTCAGCTGGCACATCGCTCACTGCACATCCTCGCCATCTCACACACACTCACTATCGATCACACTGTTATATTCACTGATGTCACTGCACTACACCGGGGCCCGCGGGACGAGCAGCGTGCGCTATGAACGCCGATGCATTGGCGGCAGTGCGCCGCTGTCCCGGGCGCGCAACAGCTGACGGGAGGCGCACTCCCCTCGCCCCGCACCGGCCGCCCCCTGCCCCCCCCGCGCGGCCGGTGCGTGCGCCACACCCCCCGCCTCGTCCCGTACCCCACCTCTAATCCATTATTTACGGACGGACGACCGGTTTCAGGCGCGTTCGCTGTACCCGCCGCTTCACCATCGTTCAAATTTAATGCCCTTCCTATGTCCGGCCTCTAATGCGATAAGATTACGAACGTGGAGCCTTGGGACTTCGGATCTTCCAGTCAATCCCAATAACATTTTGTTCATAGAACACTAAACGCTTACAAAGCCACAGCTTAGATGCACTGCCAATATAATGTCTGCATACCTCCATTAATTGTTCATCGTTATAAGAAAGTCAATAAAATGATTGATAGGACAGACCGCCAGGGTTAACGAACCTTAGACAGGACTCGGCTGGTACTGAAAGCACTAAAATACTTATGAGCTGGGTGAAATATTGGTTTCAAACCACAAGCACAGCACTGCAGTAAATCATCAACAAATCATAAAAGTACTAGGAGTATAAAAAGTGTAATAAAACACGGGATAATAAATGTGTATAAAGTTACAATGTACCATAGAGCAGCACTCTACTTTTAAATAATCTTTGATAACACCAAGCTCTATTCCCTTGGGTTTAAGTTTATCTGCAACATTAATCTATGTTCCAAGAAAATACACAAAAATTGTACGTTAATTCTGAGAATATATATAAAAGCACTGCTTTCCAGAATCGTCCTAAGGACAGTAATTCAAAGAAATGTTAATTGTTTTATGTTACAGGATTGTAGCCACGACAACTGACACCTACATATATACATTTATATGTACGTTATACTTTTTTACAGTGTAAATACATTTAGTGGTAGATCTTCCTTTATTACCTACCTACTATATTTATCTAATGACTGTATTTATTACTTAAATAATAATAATTATTACTTTAATAAGAAGAGCAATAATGTTTTATTATTAAAATAGTAATAGTTCCGAACCCCATATTCTTTTACTAGGCAGTATACCTAACTATTATATTCTTGTAAGGCAGGCTGTCTACTATTCAAACAATTAAAATAATCGTACATCTATTAAACAGTAAACCAGTAATTTAAAACTATATCAAATATGTGATATTGAATGTTAAAAATATATTTTTATAACACAATCATTTACTACATGTTAGATCATTAAATCTGTTATATAAATATTTAATAAGAGTAGTAAAATCAACGCGGGGAGTATGTCTAATACATATCTAGAGCAATGGCTACATTATCAACAATATGTAAGACCACCCCGTCGCACAGCTTCCGTCTCAGAGGATCATGTTCTCAATCTAATGACTACAAGACATTAGACACCTTAACAGCACGGTGGATTTCGCAAACCAGTAGGTCCGAGTGAGGGTAGTCGATAGTATTTCATTTCGACGTTCCTGGTAACATTAGCATCGGGCGAGCGAGCCCTAAGATGCCTACTTCGAGTCCCGAGATCCACTTTCGGCGGACAGCCATAGAAATCACGTAGTTCGCGGAACTTTGTTACCTGTGGTGCGACAGAGCAGCGCGCCAAGGTGAACGCTCGGGCCAAGGACGGCCCGGACTGGGGGGAGGGAACGGCAGAGACCCCCCTCCCCCCCTCTCCCGCAACTTCCCCGTGTTCGAGTAAAAACGCTTGGAACCTTCGAAGACGGGCGGTGCAACCCAGCAAAAAAGGGCCCGACAGAACAAATAGAAAACGCTCCAAAAAATAAGAGACACACAAATAATATAACAAGGGTCTCGGATAACAGAACTAGCTGCGTACCACTCGAGTTGCTTGTCTAAAAAATGAACAGTTCGCATGTCACCTGCGCCTACGCAGACGGGTCACGAAACTCACGCACTGAGACAGCGTTCTCGTGATGTAATAATATACAATGTATAAAAAACAGCTAACGGAAGAGGTAAGAAACCGGCTCGATTCACGACCGGCTGATAATCACTTGACATTGTAAGACATTATTATATTATTAAGCCTAGGACACAAGACACGATATCGTCATTAGATATCAGTGAAAGATGTTTTATTTTAAAACTTATAAACAATACGTGTGTTGATAAATGTTGTACCAGTGGTTTCAACTTTTATTTATAATATTATGAGACGAGTACATGGTGCAGGAATATCTATTCATTCCAGGAAACCGCTCGGTAATTAACGATCGTCTTCCTCTCATAAGAGATGATAACAATACTTTCTTCTGTTGAAACCATTCTATCGCCTGTTACATCACCGTTTATAAATAGACTCTCCTGGAGCAGCTAGCCGGCTAACGTCGAGAGCGAGGAGGCGTAACGTCCTGTACTTCTCTAGCGTAATAGCCATGGAATAAGAGAGAAAGAGACGAGCTAGTGTTACAGTTAAGCAGGAACTCTATTTATATGCAAATATATCCTCGTAGCCGACACCTGTTTGCGTATTCTCGTCACTCGCCTCGACGCTTTGTGGCTACTCTGTCTCCGGTATCTTTTAGATTATGGTGTACCGTATAACTTATCTATTGCATGCTGTTAAAGATGCTTGCTTAGAAATTACTACCTTTAATTCCTTGAAATAAAAAAAAATCTACTTCTTACGGCACAACTTTCCATATTTATGTGGGTAGAAATATCAATATCATTCTAGTACATATCTGCTTTAACAACAAATACTTTTGTTAGTAAGTTATTGTCTGTAACATACAGCACCCAAGGGGAATTCTTATGGCAAACAAAATTTATGATATGACCTGTTCTCTAAGAGCAATCGCCGCTTCACCTCTGAATTACGTCAAGGTCGAGCGAGTAATAATTTAATGAACTGTCTCAGATTGTAAAGATATTAATAATATGTTTAAGAAATGCATTATTATTGAGCATAACAAATGAGAGTAGATTCTAACAATTAAAAGCATCTTTAAATGACCACTAATTAAAAATAAGCTGCTTCAATGCACATCCCTCGATTAATCAATTTCCCAAGAGATTTAGGTACAGTTTTTTTACTATGGTCACATTTTCCACATCCCTCGCAGGAGCAATATAGGAAAGTATCAGACCGACGCGTTCACCATTCATTTATCATACAGTCTGACCGGGAGTCGAGCGCTGAGTGTGCTTCTGTGTATTCTGTCAGGATATATATGTGTAGTCTCGTTCATTTTGTGTGTTGGTTCGTTTTCAATGTCTACAATTATAATGTCTCTATGTACATTGATAATATATACCAGCACAAATAATTTAGCACATATAACTTTGCTACATAAGGTTCTAGAATGATATTCTCAAAACTAGTATATTGTTTTACCAACATTTGAAACATCATTAAAATGTGATATTTTTACAAGTTGCGCCGCTATACGTCATTGAGTGTTTATCTCACTAACATCATTTTGCGTCGCAGTGCATGTGTCGCAGTGCTGCGGGTGCGTCGCCCGGCCGTCCTTGCGTGCCCTCTTGGACGATGCCTCCGCTGACACACAATATACAATTCGTGGAACAGTTCTTTGAAACAGCTTATATATTTATATCTAAATATATATGTTTTCATCAATGTGCGGTTATTTAGTAAGTGGTTATTATGTTAGTTATCTCATTAGTGTCGAGTTACTTATTATATCAAATACCATCAACGCGACGTTAACGACCTCTGGTTTATGATTCGTAATTATCTTTAAGACCGACAATAATTAAAAATTGACGATCCCAACCGGTCGCGCCGTGTTAAAAATAATATAAAGTTGCGAGAAACTTCAATTACAAAAAAATCTTTCGGTACTTTTTAATGTATGTTTAAATTCTTGATTGAATTGGTTCACCGGTAGGCGAGTAAAGTGCTTTTAGGATTCATCTTCGTAACGCAATAATAAAAGTTTGCACTTTGATGTCAGTAGCCATGCTGTATTGGAGGGGGTGGACCACCCGCGGCGTCTTACTTCCGAAACATCTCAGCATTTCAAAGTCAGAAGGGAGCGTCGCGACGGAAGGCGGCACTAAGCTGGATCGTGACGCCTTACCTCTCTCTCTCACTCTGACCTACTAACTCTCGCCCGTTTTCATATCCCGAAGATAGCTTTCTACGCTCCTTTTAGAATATTTATGTGCCAGGAACCTTTATAGCGATTAGAATGTCGTTTCTTTGAAATATTGATGGCTTTAGTAGCTTATTTCGCACTTTCTATATAAACGACTGCATATTTTACAACATGAATACGCTCAGAAGAAATTGAAAAGGGCTGAACAGAATTGCTCTTGACGGATTAGGTAAGACACCGACACGAATAACAACTTATGTATTATTACACACATACAGACACCATGTTAATTATATACATACATACATTCTAACCATTTAACGAAGGCTTGGACGATGTCAGGAACAGACCGCCAATTTTCACGTTCGATTAAGACAAGTATGTTAAATATTTTCATTAGCTCTGATGAGAAAGACGTTCATAAATAATCCCAAAACAGTTTTTTTATAGTTTAAAATATTGTATGGCTTGAAGTATATTACAGTGATAAAAGTAGAGTCTAACAAATTAGGGCCACTCAAAAGAACAGTGAAAGGAAGACGCCTGACGACAGCGGCCGGTGACAATTTAACTATCAATCAGTCTCTATACAATATGAAGCTAGGATACTATTTATATTTATTTTATTACTATTTTGCAACTAACTTGGATTAATAAAACATTAAGATGAAAATATAAAATATTCTCATCTCATGAAATATATAATTAGCACTACAATAATAATATTATATATAATGTATTTATATTTAGTACGGTAGTAAGTACACAGGCACACCTCACATCAGACGGCCGGTAGCAAGTGACCCGGATTCGAGAATAACTAGTATAGTTTTACGTATTTTAAAATTAACAAAATTAACATAGATTTAATCATAAATTTTGCAAGATATATTAGTGAAACTAGGTAATAATGTTTAATCGACAGTTTATCTTGCTTATAGAACACGTTTAATTTAATTAGTGGAGTTAGAGTGGCCCGGCCGCACTGAGGCCGCAGTGATAAATCTTGCAACAGCATTAACACGAGAAAAGGACGACAAAAAGTGCAAAAAGATACCGAAGTCTTCCCTGAGCGATAAACGGATTTAGGGGCGATCGCATTCGTAGACAGAATTTGAATATTTCGAACATGAACCAGAATAACCTCCACAGAAGGCTATTTTATTTGACATCTCCAATTCAAAGGTTTTGTTGTCAGATTGGAATGTTGTTATATTGCTGATCCTTCGCTGTTGAATACAAAGTCTTTATAATAAATTTTACAACTTTTTTGTTTTGGTAATTTTAAATATTTTATGGTAGGTAGTATAAAGAGTCGAAACATTAGTTTTTTCAAACGAACCTAACGGTATATTGCAAATGCCGCAAAAGCTTCGCTTGTAATTACGCTAGGTATTACGTTTGTCGGTGTATGCGAGATAACAGAGGCGGTCCCGACAAAGATGCGGGCTACGCCGGATATGTACTCTCTTACTTTGCCCTATTTATAATATCTACCGCAATCTCTAAAATGCGAAGCATCCCTCGACATTTTGAACGAGGAAGCTTCTAAATTGGTCCTTCGAGGCTATATTTTTGAATACTTTAGTTTTAATAAAGTTATATTTGTAAGAGTTACTCAGGTTACAATATCGTAACAAAGGGAAGTAGGTCGTAGCATCCATCCGTCCATTATTTGAAGCGAACCCTTCAGTGGCATATCCAATTATAAAATACATATTTAAAGAGTGCAGACGCAGCGGGTCTCGTAGTACAATTCACCATATTGAGTTACTTGTTGACAAATCCATTACAGCGACTCCACTGAGCAGATCAACTTCACTTACTAACTAACTAACTTAACCAATGAAGTATATTATACTTATATTAGTTATTCTTAATACGCTCTCAAAAATAAAATCAAAGCTCGTCAAGGATTATGATTTGTTAGAAATAATTGTAAAAGTAGTTTAGTTAAGAACTATGCCAGTCACGAGATAACACGAAGGATAACGATAAAGTTTTATTACTGGAACTACAACATGAAACTTAGTCAGGTAGGAGTTATTCAGGTAAGTAAATGATTAATTTCTAAGAAGTTCGTTGTTACAAACAAAACATTAACATCAAATACTTTACGATATAATAATATTAACTTTACAAACAGATTAGTTGTTAAGTACCAAATAAATGGGTACAGTGTGTTGTTTATAGATATGCATGTGTGTGTGCAACACCTTTTACCAAACCTACGCAACTTTAGCGACTTCACTGTGTACCCAGCGACACACAGCGAACCTCTACTGTTGCATTATGGCTGTTATTTTGAGAACCTTAAAGATGTTTTTCTCGGATACAAGGTTTGCCACCTGGTGTATTAACTTAAACTGAAACGTTTGGTCTAGATACCAATGTTAGTCTAGATTGTTAGGGAAATAATATAACGATTTACAATTACCGTAGCGACAAGAATTAAATTGACAATAAAATATACATAGACGCTTAATTTAATTGGGTCCCGTTACATTTGAAAGTAAAAAAAATATATAACGATATAAAAGATTGTTTTTTTTTCTAATGGTAACCCTAATTAGAGTAGGTACATGTAGGTAGGTAGGTATTAGTCCGCTGATGGAAGCACGTTCAGGACACCTTTGATCTCGGCGGGTACATGTTAAGCTAGTTTATGATTCGAGAACCGTTAAGTAAAATTATTTTACTATAAATAATATTCAATGGATGCCATGCAATACGACTTTTAGTATTATAATAGGAATTAGTTAATATTTAGTATATGATTATACTATAAGTCGAATAAGTTTTTAGTAAGATAGTAAGGGCTGTGTATAAATATAACTAGAAGTGTTAGGTGTTTATGATGTAACAGGAATCTCTAGTACTCTTCGGGTGAAGGACTCTTAAAACAAAAAGAATTTACAGCTGAGAGTAAAAGTTTTACGTGACGGATGATACCGGCGACCGTTTAGTACATATATACTTGTATATATATCATTTGAAATTATGTTCTAAGAACACAAAGTAATAGTGTTATATATTAATGCCGATTATTACAATATATTTGTAAACTTTTAATTATATTATTTGAATGAATTTAATTGAAGTCCAGTGGTTAATAAAAAAGACTGTAGTGTGTACGGTCACCCTACCATAGCCGCAGGTTCCCACGAAGATCGAATATGACTGATTGACCACTCTACGTACCTGCAAATAAAAAATATTATTCATACTTTATACCATAATATCAATATAATTATTATAATAAAGAGATATTGAGAATTATTGTAACCCTAACACTTTTTAATATTCTTTAAGTTCTATATCAGGTTTAAATTTTTCTTACTTTATAAATGAAAAATAAACAATTGTTAATTAAGATTTATAACTAGACATTGTAAATAATAAAATTTGTCGTTTTGAAAACGTTAATTTGAAAACTATAATGACATGCTTTTAAAATATAATGAATGTGTATTATTGAGTTCATTGACCTCATGTGTGGTGTAAACAATTCGTTCATATAAAATAATAATTTCACACTCATCACTTAACATCGTTCTATCAGTAGGTACAGAGTGTAGTAGAGTGAGTGTCACTAGATTGAATACAGCGAGTTGATAGTTGGAGGTCGTCGAGGAGGACATTTATAGCTTTAAAATGTCTAATATGTATCGGGTTTTATTATATTACTAGCAGACTCGGCCACGCGTTGCTGTGGTTGCTAAGGTTTTGGATATACCTATTACATTGTAGTAAACTATTTAAGAAGTCACGGTATTAGAAAAAATAAAATTAAAATTAAAAAAAACCCCCGACCGCTAAGTAAAGGAAAAAATTTAAAATGCAAGTAAATTTATCAAGGCCAATAACGAAATAACAATATTTTGATATAAAATAATATTGTGACTTAAAATTAAGATGTAAGTTATCCTATGTTTCAAGTTGGATCAAACTACACACGGTGTGCAAATTTGATTAAAATTGGTTAAGTAGTTTAGGAGTCCATCGCGGACAAACAACGTGACACGTAATTTATATATATTAAGATGTAAACCATGACATGGTGGTGTCATGACACCAGCAGAAGCGAAACAAATTCTTATGAACTTCGTATATACATGTCATTTACGAAGTTTGAAATACGTTCAACAGGTTTTATATAATCAACATAGACATATAGTTAAATGAAGAGTGTATAATTTAGTAATTAATATGATCGGTTTTCCATTTCCCGGTACGAAGGCTATTCTATTCCAGCTCATCTGTTATTGTTGCACATACCACGAACCACTGAAAGCCCTCATTGTGCTTTGTGTTGTCGTAAACATTGCTCGCGATGGAAACACACGAGGCCGCTGTTATTTAAAACAGTTAGTTTCTTTTTTATTTGATCTCTTTAGGAATATATAACGATATATTTGTTGGTTATTTGGTTTATATAGGTTCAATAGAAATACATCTTACATTTTTCATTTCACAGGTAATGATCCATCCAGACTCTCGATCCGTAATCTTAAAAGCCATCTCGGCATCCAAATCTGAGCAGTCAGAGGAGATATTAGTTTGTCCTAAACTAACAAGTTCCTCGCTACTTACAACTTAATATATAGAGGCAGCGCGGGCGCGACGTTGCCGCTCCGACCAGGTACACAATGCTACCCGGCCAGCTGTTGGTACCTGGAGTGTTTGCCGTCACTGTTTGCCTCCTACAAGAACTTTTTCTCCACAAAAGAAATCGATCTGCGTGAAATTGATCCGCAAGACTATGCCCGGAGCACGCACTAGGTATATAACCCTATAACTGCACACTACTGCTGCTCCCCTCGTGAGATCGCGAGGGGATACTTAATCCCCTGTCTATTTCAAACACGTTTTACCTCATTCGTTTCGCGTCCGACAAAAAACTTATTAGATTTAGTAGCTTTCGCGATCAATAAACGGCCTGTTGTGATTTGATAGATCTGAACAGACATGGGGCTACCACCTTGCGAAGTGTCGATAGTTTCACTGTCCTATATATACATATATATTTCAATACTTTTAAAACACAACTCATATGCTTTTTTTACTTTATCTCCAAGGTTCGAAATAAGTAAAAATGAAGTGACTTAAAAAATCAAAAAGTCAAATTAAAAAAATGTGAGAATACTATTTGAATACGAAAACCCAAGAACGCAAAAAAAGTTATGAATTTGACTGATCCCGTAGATAAAAAATAAATTCTCACGAATTATTTAATTAACTCGCAAAACAAGTTTGACGATACAGATATAATAAGATTTTTAATTAATTCAGTCTGTACATGCTTACTATGCAAATGAACGTCAAAAAAGATCGTATTTTTGGCAAGTGATAATAAATATGAATGTTTTTGAGAGAGTTAACGTAGATTCTTAATTGTAGCTGCTATTCATACAATAAGGTTAAGCATCGAGGCCGGTGATAAATGAAAATAGTCTGCGAGGGGGGCGGTCTCCCGCGGAGGCTGCACACATGGCCTTATCGACCTGGGAGTGTGGCGCGAGGGTTAGAATATAGCGAATTATTTATTATTTACAAATCACTAGTGTTTAGTTATTATTATAAAAAAATATACTATAAGCTAACCTAACATAAGAATAAAGTATAAAAATAAAAAAATAAACTAAATTATAAAACAAGTGCATTTATTTTAAATTATACTAAAAACAAACAGTAATACAATTAGTATATTAAGTAATAGTAGGAAATGTTTGTCTCTCCCGCTGTTTCTCCTCACTCGCACCGCCCAGATGACTGACACACGCATCTTGTAATAATAGCAACACGCACGCGCCACGCGTGAGACCGACCGTCCAAATAATTGTCCATTACGATTACATCACTGGGGGTTGCTACTTCAACTATCTAAAATATTGATTAGGAGAAATATACTTATTATATTATTTATTAAGTGTGTTAATAAATAGAAATAAAGACAGTATAGACTACTATAACATTAAACAAAATATGTATAACAATTTATTGGTTATGAAAGCCAGTTAATAGCTGCGACAACAATTATATTTGAGTTAGTAAACGATATCAAACAGTATTCGAACAGTTTTAATAGACTCTAGTAGGGCAACATAAATTAATAATTGTCAAAACAAATTGTCCTCACCCTGGCTCCAGTGACACGTTGAATAATTCAGTTCCCTACTAAGTGGAACACGAGTAAAGGTAACCGATGTTGCGATGAATTTTTATAAGGGTTAATATGTATTGCAAAAAGTATTTACCAATTTTATTATTTAAATAATAAGTTTATTGTCAAGTTTTTATACCATCCCCTTCTCTGGGATAAGTCACTTCTTTTTTTTGGGAGTGGTGTTATATCCTGATAGTGGTTGACAGATTGTAAAGTTAACAAACAGGGTTCATGATATTAATTGACCTCACGTTGATCTTGAAGAATATGTCCAAACTATTTGACGCAAGTATATTGAGCAACAGGAAAGTTTACTTCTTATAAAAAATACATGTTAAAGAAATGTAATTATCTTTAAAGAATTTAAGTGTGTGACCCGAAAACTAGAGAACAATCGTTGTAGGTTAATATTAATATTGTATGTGCAGGCTATATATAAGGGTAGGTATAGACTTATTATGATAATATTGTATTAGTGATCTGTATTGAATACCACGTACGTGACAGTCCTTACACACCTAAAGGGTTGAGGGCGAGGGGTGAAGGGACTCAACACATACACATCGTAAAAGTTAAAATAGCACGCGACAGACTTTTACGAATCAACAGATGAACCGTCAAAGCTTGCATTATTTAAAAACTTTAGATATAACTTTCCATAAATAATGAAATGCATCGTTAATTTGTTTTACGAGTATCATTAATTTGTCAATGTTTAGATACCATCTGTCATAGACCGGAAACTATAAAGCGTCCAAATTAAAATAATAATATTAATGTGATAATCTGTTGAAAATATATAAAATACGAAATAATTGTGATTACCAAAAATTTATTGAAATGTTTTTGTAAACACATTGACAGCTTTAGTAATTAATTCTTATGAGAAGTTTATTTTATTATACTGAGTATAATGTGGTAGTATTTTGAGTTGTGTTATCGGCAGCCGCTGGGTGTCATTCCGTGATCAATTTAATTAATGAATAGGTTGTTAAAACTACGATATTTAGAGTTTTATATCGGAGACGTTAATTTTTGTTATGACTGTTTTATAGTTCCATCATTACGCTGATGGTATTAACGATGATTTGACAACTGGGGCTTCATGTTATATGTAGCATATGAACAGGAATTGGTTTAAGTATGAAATAGTAAAATATTAAAAACCAATGTTCTTTTCGCTATCGCTTCCGGAGCACAATACTTAATATAAAACTCTCACAATCTGCAAGTGTTAGTACAAGTTATAAAAAGTCGCGAGTGGTTTGCCCCACGGAGAAGTTTCCCCAACTTTGACGTTAGCTTAGGGGAGCAAATTTAGAAACGTTGTTGCCATGTTACGGTAATTAGGTAATAATTTACCGTTTCTTCACAAATCTTTCATCTCCAATACGGTCATAATGAAAAAGTGAAATACTAATTAACAAAAATAATTTTATATACGTGGTATTGAACCAGAAGTTTTATTTATTTTATTTATTTATTTATGTACCATCAAAACTTAAAAATATGAACATATACAAAGAAAAAAAAAACATGTACAAAGGATCAACTTATCTCTTTAAGAGATCTCTCCCAGTTATCCTCCAAAGTAGGATAAAAACATTATAAATATGCGGTCGGGCACGTAGATAGACAATAATAATTTTAATGATATTTTTAATACATAAATCATACATACTACATAAAATATATACGTTATGTATATATAATAATAATAATAATAATAATTGTAAATATATTAATGTTACATATTTACATACAAATATACATACATAGATACATACATACCTACATACATACTTCATCATATATTAATAAGATAAGTTTTAGTAATTGTGATGATGTGGTACAAGGGACAGTTACACTGCAAATGCTCAAACGTTACAAAAACTGAAGAAATGAAATTCACTCTGTAGAAATTAAAATTATAATGCATTTAATTTACCCGGGACAATTATGTCCCTTCCAGGATAAGCCTTTTACAAAAACTGACGATCAAAAGATAAAAAAAAAAATATCCGCTTGACCCTTCCAGCGCCGGAGGACATGGGATGCTATAAACGCCAATCAGAGACAGATCTATTTGACACAAATACGCGAACTGGCTTCGAAACCGAGTGACGCATCGCAATCAAACTTTAATCAAAGCTACGACCTACAGCTCAAATCTGTGGAGTGAACGACGAGTCTAATTGAGGGGAATGGATCCGATATCGAGGGAGTGCAAGTCTACAGCGGCCGCTTCTGTCAGCAAAACACATGATATTTATTAAAAAAATCAGAGTCAAATATTTTGTAGCCGAAAAAAAGTAAATTATATATTATTAATCTTTTTTGAAAATTAACTAAATTTAAATACGATACGACGTGAAATATACATTTTCCTCATACTACAGGATTGGTCTTCAAAAGTTTAGAATAAAAACCGAGAAATTGTTTGAGCTCTAAACTGTCCTCACACCAGCCACCGTTATCGCCTAAGCTTATCAATCAAGTGGGATTACTCGACAAGGGGTTGAACACACGGAGAGGGCCTGTGGGAGCGGGGCCCGGCATGCTGGGAATGTTAAGTTAGGCTCCGTCAAAGAAATTAGAGTACCTTTTAAAATTGAAACGACAAACACAGAGGCGCTAATTGAAAGGTTTTTCAACTATGCATAGAGAAATGTTTGAATGCATTATGCATCTTTTGTTAAATGTTTCTTGTTGTTTTTATCGATTCCGCTTACAATAATTGTTTTTGTTATGTAAATTTTTAGAAAATAAGGTTCACAATAGTGTTTACTATTCATTTGATAATGGCGGTTTGTCTTGTTATTCTTCGTATGCAATCCAAAAATCAGTGACCAAAGAACAAAGAAATTATAATTAATAACACTTGTTATTTTGTTTTACTATTCTTACGGGCTTGTTATAGAATTGTTACGAAAATTTATTTTATAAATTACACAACATTAACCGTCTATTATTTAAAAACACATAAAATCCATCAACACAAATGAAACGCAATGTATGTCGAGGGTGGAGGAAAAAAACCGAAATAGTTTTTGAATGGCTGTCAGTCATCGACACAACGTTAGCGTACTGCGGGAACGATCCAATGATGGATACGAGATAAATCACCCTTTTATTACACACTACACAAACTGATATAAAAAACAAACACATAGTTATTTTATTTAGTTTTAATTACTTTATGGAAGTCAAATCGGGGACGATCTAAATTAATAATTATAGTGTCTAATAATATCCTCGAGAGATAATAAAATAATTTAATTAGCTAACTTTAATAGTAAAACTCAGCTATTAAGAACAAGATTTTATTATAAGGTTTTCGAACCTGCGACCTCCTGGAAACCGTCCCGCGTCGCTCTACTGCATCGCTATTACGTTATTAATGTTATGTTTAATCTGATGTTGGTGATGTTTTTATTGACTCTCAAATGTCTCTCCTTACGTTATTTTGTTTATCTGGACGCGTTTTAAAATTCTGTATAATATGCATACTCATGAGGTTTTAAAATCCTCATAAATCCCCAGACTTACCTACTGTATCTGATTAGGTGGAATCTAATAAAATTCATATGTTCGTCTAAAGTTTCATTATACTTTAAAAATATAAAGTTTATATGTTAGAAGTAACAGTTAATAGTTTCGTATACTTATCATCAAAATTCAAACCTAACCAGTTGTCGAATCATATCACATACCCAGAAGGTTAGAACCTTTGATAATATGATTTGTGTTTGTCTTTGATAGTGATATTAATTGCATTATAATTATTAGTATCGGCGGGCATGGGTATGTCTTTGCGTGCAGCTTTCACCAAAACTCATTACCCGGCACGCGTCGTGCCTGGTAACCGGTATTATTAGGTTTCACTAACAAGGCTGCAGGTACCAACTCGTCTGGTACCTTCGCTTTTGTTCTGCCCACGTAATTGAATCACCAATTTTCGATACTATGACTTTGTTAATTTAGAGTGCTGCTTTGAAATACCCTTATCTATACTCCCAAACACTTCTAGTTTAAGTTTGAACATTTTTGTTGTGGAAGCTTAACAAAGGTAGTTGTGAGAGATCAGTTGCTAAGCAGGTTATTTGAGCTTGCCGTTGCTGATATCAATTCCCTGAGGGAAGTCGTCTTGCCAATGAAGTGTTTCATAGATATAGTACGTAGAGAGAACTAGTATTTTATTTCACATTGCTATAATTAACTTGAAATATTTTTTCATTTGTGTTTGTGTGTCCATAGGTTTACGATCTTAACAAGTAGTAGTTATAGACCTGACTAAACTTGACCTAAATGTCAAGTGTTTTAATAGATAAAATAACAAATTAAGATCGCCGCAGACGCAACCCGCATAGCCCGCGAAAGCAAAAGTACCAGGCGTTCATAAAAAGAGCGAAGGCGTGCGTGTCGGCTGTTGAGTAGACGGCACGAGGGCGGATCGATACGGCCGCATTGTTCCCGCCGCGGCTGCCCCCCCTCCCCTCCCCCCCGCCGCTCCACAACCACCACCCGCACCCCGCACCGCGCCCTGCACCCGAAACTCGCCCTATTTGAACCCTAACTCCACGAAACAGTTTTTGTTGCAACGTTGCAAGGTCTAAGAAAAGTAATTGGAAACCAGGATTAGACGTTTAATTTATCAACCTTCCCGCCAACAACATATTACTCGTGGGCGTAGAAATTGTAAATTAATACATTTCAAGTTTATTGTAAATTGTAAATTAATCATTTCAAGATTATTATATGTTTTCGTAATTTTGTAGAGTGTAGTTTTTCACTTTTCTCTTTTTGTACGGTGATAGGATAAAGACACTCGTTGATTTGAAGATAATAAAAATAAATATTTATAAAATAAAGTAGTTGCAACATAACTGTAAAAACTAAAAGATATTCTCAACTTACTTCATATACAAATTTTCGATTTACTGCCCACCTCTATATTTTTTAATAAATTGGTCATAAACTTTATTAACAGATCAACCGAACAAAACCTTTTAAAAGCAAAGCAAATATAATTTCAATGCCTCAAAATACGAATAAACCGAACTTTTCAATATAAACCATACAGATATTGCAAAATGGCATTTTACTAGCACTGGAAAGCTTAATTGAAACGGATATTAGTGCCGAATATAATGCCTAGCTCAGCTTTAAGGAATTAATAACTTATCCAGACTAAACTGATTTTATTCTTTGTCACTAGCAAAAAGTTTTGTCTTATAAATATATATCACGTCGAAATTACTTATAGACATTATCGTGTCTAATTGGATTAATTAAATCATAATATTATCTAACTTACATTTTCGCTGAATATAAAACTCTAGGTCTAGGTAAAATAATATATAAGTAAAAATTTCGTAAATATCTTATAAGTAAATTTCGATAAATTAATGGTAGGTACTTTTTGTTAGTATCGAACTTTCTGCTAGCATGATTGGATTTGACAATATCGGCAGGGGTTGATATTTGGTCAGAAATCTGAAACGACGTAATCTATGATACATTTTGTACTTAGAACAAATCTTATTAATAGTAGTACTAAATGTAATTTATTTGTTTAAAACGAAAGTATTATAATAAAAGTATCTCGAGCATGTGTTGTTTATAATATTACAAATAATATTGTTTTATAGTCAGTATGAATAATTCTTTACTTTAATATATTACAAAGATATTTTCTAAATGCTCGTACATCACACACACACACACACACACACACACACGCATATAGAAGTCATGTCTTCATAATTAATAGGCGCTGTACACACGACACTTAAATCTATCCGAGATACACTATCGAAATTCGAACCATAAACATTTCACACTTGTGTGTAGATAACAGACGGGTCAATGATTGACCCAGATAGTAACTCATAAGAGCCAGCGATAAATATAACATTCATTACGACTTAGATAATATTACAAAAATGGGTACATTCATAGTGATATATATTAATTACTACTGAGTTATATAATAATAATACTCCAAGTGATATAATAGCTTTACGTTGAACAAGAATAACGACAATACAATAAAAGTTTAATAAATTGTTCTAACGAATTTATTCAATATTTTGATGCACAATTTATAAAAGACTGGACCCATTTTGATATGATTTTCCTGAGATATTCACCTGACTAGTGATAGTGATGCCTGAGTATACTGTCTGTATGTGTGTACAGAACAAACCACAGTCTAAAAGTAAAACAATATTGATCAGATTAATAACAACTTCTTCAACTCCCAACTTTTAAGAATCGAATATATCTTTATATTATCATTGCAACTATTTAGTTTTAGAATGTGACAAACATATACAAGTACATTAATAAAATATTAGACATTAAACCTAGAAGCCCTAGAAAGACTTAATTCCTAGTAATTAAATACGCATGGAATAGTAAACCTTATTTTTTAAAGTCAGTTTAAATGTAATAAGTAGCCAGCTTGTAATATATGAACGGATGTGTTATCGTTAAGTCGTTATTTTTATAGATAACAGTATATTATGAAACTGAGCACGGATCATGTGGTTGATAAAGTTATCGATTAGTGATGTGCTGCCAGCGAGCTTTATAAATATTAAATATTTATTATCAACTAAATAAACATACAACTGTTTCTTGTTAATGCATTTTATATCAAAACGATAACATTAAAATAAACATTCATATATTATATATTATGTTTTTAAGAGTTAGTCATGGTATTTGCATCAGTAATCATGGCATTTGCAAAAAAAAAATGTAATAGTAGTAAAGAAAATAAAATATAGTAGTGTATGCAAATTATATAAAAAGAAATAGTTTATTTAAAAGCGAGCGGCACATAGCAGATAATGAACATTTAGCGATCACTGACCTACACCACGCTACTGTTAGCAGCATCATCTTACGTAGATCGTAGACTGTAGTAGGTACTGACAGACTGAAGGACGAATCTTTAATTATATATACAATGCGTCAAATATAATAAATCAATGTTCTTCAATGTGAATATATGGTTAAGATAAAGTACATTTGCCACAGATGTAAGTACTTATCTTACGAAGCCATAAAGGAAGCCACTTCAATTCTGCCCGAAATTTTCACACTTCATGATTAAATTTACGAAGCCAGAAAACAAACATTACATACATTTTGTACTCATACATGCTTATTACCTTTATTTGTAGTTCTATAGTGGTAGTAAAAAATAAAATATGGATTTCTTTTATTTCTTTGAGCACGGAACGCTAAAAAAAGAACAATTTAATTTTAATTTTTAAATATCATTATTCGATTTAAGTGACAATTACTTCCTTCACTGTACCAAAGACAAGAAACATCAAAAATACATTTGGCACGTGCCTCCGTCTGAATAAGTACTATTTTTAATAAGAAGTAAATATTATTTATTTAAATAGTAGTTAACCTTATTAGTTAGCCATCGTCGGATACAAATTAGAAAGTCTTAAGATGTTTGAGAACAGTTAGTATGCACGTCAGAGAATAATAGTTTAAAAAGCAATTACAATTAAAGAACGTGTTGTGAATAATAAGTAGTACCTACATAATAATATAATATATAATATGTACCTATAACATACTGTATATATTAGTAGGTATCGACATTAATTTTACTAACACTGTAATTAAAGATAATAATGCTCTGATGATAAGATTCACTCTTCGTATATAAATAGAGATATAAACATTTTACTATTTAATACATATTATATTCAATGAAATAAATAAATCAATTTTAAGTTATCTTTACTGTGTATTGTATTGTAAAGTACAACGAATTCAAATAATGTAAATTTTAATTTCACTTTATAAAATTGTATCAGTTAACACCGATAATAAAAACGATACAAAAATAATAAATAAAGGTGAGTTCAATTTAGCGAAATATGGCTTAAAATAATTCGAGTGGTCTAAACTAGACAAACTGTTACATATTGACTATATAATGATATAAACACTAAATATACTGCTTTTGGTATCATCAAATAATTATACTATACTATATCTAGTTCTATATATATATATATATATATATATATATATATATATATATATATATATATATATATATAGTATATCTAGTTCTATATATATATACTATATCTAGTTCTTTATATATATAGTAGGTACTTTATATACAATTTGTATCACGATACTATAAGACAATGTTAATTTAATTACATTACACATAGAAATGTATAAGCACAAACTAATAACTGTACCTGTCATACCAACTGGAAATAGTGATATGCAAATATTTGATTTATAACATTTCGTAAGTCGCACGCTGCGGTTTGATCTTATTATTTATAAGCCACGTGGGCGTTATCAAATAACAATTAGGACTAAGACGCGATTAGGTTTTATAATTCATGTTGAAATATATTTTATTAATACATACTAATGAAAGAGAACGTTATTCGATTATATCGGTTCAATAAATTTAAAATTTAAACACTATATTTTTTTTATCAAAAATCCCATAGTCATATCTAATATGATCGTAAAAACAATTATCGGCTCATAAAAGTGAAATAATAAAAAACTAAAACAAGTATTTTATTCGCCGCACTTTATGATAATCGATACGTCAGTGCCCTTTATTTTTTATGAACCCGACACTCATTTCCTGCAGACGTTAGGTCGATGTCAATTTGCATAACAAATACACATTTATTTACATTAATGTCGCGTTTAACCGAAGAGGCACCTTCGAACAATAATCCTCATATTTGCCAACAAGAGAGCCGCCGGTTCAATCTTTTCGACTTACGCCGCTTGCCGCAAAAAGGGAAACTCTTCAAGGAGAATTAATGCTCGAGAACTTCCAAATTAATCCCCTCGAGGTGGACGCCCGTATTGAGAGCGCGAAGAGTAAACATTTATCCTGGAGATTCTGTACAGTTTCCGTTCGCGGAAACATCGGGGTGATTCGCGGAAACCGAACGCAGACGAACGGCGACGAGAGAGACCGAGATCGGAGGGAGGTCGGTGGAAAGCGAAACCTCCCTTCCACCCCCGCGTAGAACGCGAGGTCTTTGTCCCCGCGCGACCCAGTTAATGACCGCCCCGCAGACGCGGCACATAGCCTCGTTTTGATATAAATACGCCTACTACACTTGACCTCCAAAGTTTTTATTGGAAAGCACGTGCTATCGAGATCTCATATTGTAAACATTACACACGGTTCAATATATATTTCCTAGTATGTTATAAATTATACCAACCTTGACACCTACGTAGCCTCTACTACGTTATTCAAGCTGAAATTATTATATCAGTATTTTCTCATAATCTTAAATCGACTTCTATTTTAACTAAACTAAAAATAAATATCGACAAATTCCTCTCAAACCAAATAAAAGATTTTTTAATGAATCCCAATAAAATAGTGTGTATCCAATGAAGCGAGCGAGGGGCGAGGGGGACGAGGGGAAGACGCAACAGGTCGCAAATCGCGATACGTTTTAATTGTATCGGATAAGCATCGCCGTCACCCGAGCGCGTCAACTACGGAGCGATGACCGCCGGACCCCAAACGAACACACATACACACACACACACACATTGTTGCATTTTATTATAATTACACTATTCACTTAAGACCGATAACGTTAGACAGAAAACAACCTCTAAGATAATAATTATGACATAATTATGATTACAAAAGAGAAGTTTAATCGAAGGTGCTAATGTTTGTAAATAAAAGGGTTCGATAGTTAGCTCAATATAAACAAACACAATTTCAACTACAGTTAAACACCACGGGAAGTAAATCTCAAGGCGCAAGTTTCCCTTTATTACTCGGCCAAGTTACTTGGCCAGTTTAGAAGGAGCTATTGTGTCTTGAGGTGTCTGCGGCGTTTGAGAGTCACAGGGGGTCTTGTAAAGTGGATTGGAGTAACTGGCCGAAGTTGCATAAAATGGTGTTTCGCAAGTGGGAACGGACTGAGGTGAACATTTCAATATCCTTTGTTGATCTTAACCGCAGTTGGCTAACAAACATTCAAACTGTCATCTGATATCGCTTGGTTAGCTGATTAAACTTAAAACTTCCATTATGGACAGTTCTGGAAGATTCAGGACCGAATTGTGATAATATGAGTAATTTGTAAAGAAAAATATTTATTATATATAAAACCTGAATGACAAAAATATACTGGAGGTAATTTTATATCGAATATAAAACTCAAAAATATAGTCAAAGCCGAGTTTAGGTGGTTCAATAAATCTGCCTCTCGCCCACAGAGCCAACACCACTATCATACGGAACGGCTTTGTGCTCACGTCTTGAACCTTAAAGCACTTTGAGTGCAACGATCGAGCAGGACATCTACCACGGATACTTAGACACTAACTAGAATTTATCCCCTTAATAGTTTAATACTACACTTAGTACTATAGATACCGATAATGTTTTATTCCAATAATTTGTTATCTAATAATATTCATTACAGCTGCAATAAATCAGAATTAACATATTGAACTGCGTTTTTAATCTGCTTAAATGTGAATATGATTTAAATATTACCTGTTTCATATTATTAATAAAGAAATGTAAGAACTTAATACTTAGTACATTATTTTCAAATATAAAATGATAATTAATGAATGAATTACGAATGATTTAGCAAAACATTTATGCACATATACATGTCACTGTCATTAACAAAATGTCTGCCACAAAAAAGTTATGGGGAATAAAAATTTATAAGAGGTATATATTTTTCTGCTATATTATCAACTCCTTTTAACTTGTAAAAGAACATTTCTATCTAATTTCTCTATTCAAAAACATTGATCGATGGGTAAGTTGCTAGAGATTAGAATGACAAACAAACTGACAGCTTCACATTAATATTCTGTCAAAAATAAAAGTCACTACATTACGATCAGATTGTATTGCATCGAGAACAAAGTGAGTTACAATTAGTAACGGTCTCGTTTCATACTTTATGAGTCTACTTGTCACCGTAGAGTCAAAGTATGTAGGTATAGTATGGTAAGTCGAGATGGTCACTCGAGTACGTAAACAAATAACAATTTGGGTCAGCACTTAAAACAGTAACACAAGCCACCAATTTGTGTGGTTATAATAACTACGTTGTAACGAGTTGTAGGTATTACAATACTGCGTCACAGGGAACGACAAAGAAAGTAAAGGAGTTTGATTTATATAAACGCTTGACTATTACTACTAACATTAATATAAAATATAATAAATTATACACTTGCAACTATAATAATTAACTCATTTTCAACTATAATAACAGAAAGCTTCTATATCGGGAACCTCGTACGAAAATTGCAAGTCTATAATGAGAGCTAACTTCGTTTACATGCTTTCACTCTGAACCATGTTTACTTGAACATAGACTCTTATCTAATAAAAGATTTCGGAGCTAATTGACTTCCTATAGGGTCAAAGCCAACATGTAATCAGATCAGACTGGTCAGTGGATTAATTAAGTCACCACCCGCTGATAGCTGATAGCAAATACCGGCTGCACGAAAATCACTATAAATTACTATGCGGAAGATTTATTGCCAAATTCAAGGGAAGGAAATTGTGCCTTGTATCTGATCTGTGCTCATGATTCATGCGTTAACTAGTGTTACGAGGATCTTTCTGCTGATATATCATATTTATTCTGTTTACCATATATATGCACCTAATGCATTTGTTTATTAAATTCAAATAGACAAAAATTTCATAAATACAGTAATATTTTTTTTAAAAGCATTTGCAATGCTAGAATAATACCAATGAATCCCACATTGATATAAATATCTTCCCGTCAATGGCTGAGTTCTAAAACCGGCGTCAGTTCTAGCAGCATTTCAAAACTTTCATGAAAGGGTACGGAATGCAATCTTGTACTTTAAAGGTAGTCGATGGGAAAAGCTCAATATGTAGATATCATTCCAGTATGAACATCTTGTTTTTTGCAAATAAGCTATTTTAAATACGTGTCTGTAGATGGATGTTGACGACTAGTTTTGTTTTTTTTTTTCACTTTTAATCGTTCAATTAATTAAAAAGCAATACTTCGTCTGAGGTGAATACATATCTAGTATTTAAATATATACTTTTTAAACTATAGTAGTGTGTCTGTCGATCAATCTTAAACCTCACAACCGTATAACTGTAACAAAGGAACGGCTTGGAGGTTACAACTCAAAGGATAATACACACACAAACACACAGCCAGGCCTTGTAAGTGTACATTCTAATAGAAATAGGCAGCAGACAGCAAGCTTCGGTGCAACTGCATTATTGCAACAGCAGACCTTGCATTCGCCGACCTACAGCGGCAGCGCCGGCCATGGACCGACATACCCGCTGATATATCTATGTATTTACAATATAATACGTATTATAATCAAACGTGCCCATATATTTATTAGTCATACGAGCCTGACCTACTTTTAAAATATTTTAAACTATCTCAAAATTATAACAAGTATAATGACTGTCGAGTTCTTCCTCCTCCTAGCCGACAGTTTTAATTATATCCTGTTACGATACAACCTTAAACCGAAAACTTTGAGAATTACATAATTTTTAAGGTTTTTGAACCTCCACTTGTTTAGTTAAAAAGTTTCGTAACAGAGTTATGTATTATTTCTCGTGAAGTTGCTGAAGGACTTGTTCTAAATCTTTAAAAGTTCCATAAAAACTTTTGAATCCCATTTGATTCAAGTTTTGAACCAGTTTTAAAACAATAAATATTCCATGAAGAAACGTAACATTTGTTTATTTATTTATATTCAGTAGTATTTGTTATAAAACTAACTAATATGCAATAATATGGCAGTTTAAGCTGAGCTATAGTGAAAGTGGCGCAAACGAATGCGATACTATTAGACTGGAGATTAACACGAACTGAATTAGAATGGGGATTTAACCTACTAATAACTACAATAAAATATTCAATAATAGTTGACTTACAATAAATAGAGGAAAAAATCACCTTTGTATACATTATCGTTACTAAAGCATAAAAATACACAGACATATTTTTAATTTTAAACAATGAAATCTAGATAACTATAAGAGATTCATTTATAGATAAACACTTACTTATAAATCTACTTGGTAAGGTAAGTTATTGATAACGGTTATATATAAATTATAAATGTATATAATTGTTCTATTAACAGTTTATATTAATTTCCATAATGTATTTCAATCACAATAGGCTGCCACTGATAGTGTTTCAATCAATCCAGTATTCATGTTATATCATAATTCACATGTGTGATAGATCGTAAATAATCTGATGGACACTAAACATGTATGTATGTACTTAGAGTTAGGTTGACCTTATCATATTAATTTATTTTAATAACTATCCGTTACATAGGGGTATGTTTCGTTTCTTAATAAAATAAAATAATAATAAAATGATTATTAAGAAAAAGATAAGCTAAAGAACAAAACCATTCATATTCGAGTTACTGTTATTCTTAGAAAATTATGACTTTCCATTTGTGTGTTATAAAATATTTATACCCTGACTTCTATTATGTTTCACAAGACAATATATTCTCAATATCTTTAGATAATAGCGAGGGGCTGTAAACGTTAAATATTTGTTTTACGGGTCCAATAACATTTCAAAGAAACACTAAGACAAAGGCTCCTTAGAAAAACTTGTCCGTTTTAAACAAAAGGACGTTTCGTTGAAGGGACTTTGAAGGCACTCGGAGGGACCTTAAATCAATGTAGGCGAATAATAATATTGCAGGCCGGAGTTATGGCTTTTGTGGAAACGACATATGGCGAGCGACAGGTTAGGACCGACATTTTTATTTATATATTCTAAAATGTATTATAATAAAAGATAGAAATCGTTATACAATACCTATTAAATATTAAAAAATAATCTATATAGTCGGCCTATATCATGTTATAGCACCATGTCAATGTAGGTAAGTTTACAAATGTGACGTCATATTATTATTATTAAACGAGATCACTCAGTTTATTATCTCAGTCAGTCGCTAAAACATGTTTTATTTCCCACGCCTGTTTAGAATTTCACATCTAACTTCATACGATAACTCAGTATCATGTGAATGATGTTATTTATCATCACTATGTTATTTTATAATATTTAGTAATTATTGATTAATCTCTTAAATTTTTAAAATATATTACATCTAATATTTAAATATAAATATAAAGAAATACAATATAATATCGAAAACTATTAAAGCATTATCATACAATTTATTACTTATTCGAGTAGCAATCTCCGATTTCAATAATAGCTAAAGATATTATCTCCTAAGTTTACGTGGCTTGTTTCTAACAGCCAACCCACGTAAAATCATTAAATTTTATATGTGTCAAGGATATCCCTTCATCTGCACTGTTATCAAGAAGAACAATGCTGCTCTGCACCCGCCAAGGTTGTTATCTGACGCTAGTTGCCAACCACTCACTTCTAACTATACACCGACTATCAGAACGACGAGAGGCAGACCGTTCTTATGTTACTAAATAAATTTACTCGATACTATATTAACATGGTTTAAATAATAATAATAATATCACAGGAAAAATAATTAAGTAGATTATGTTAAGGGTGTTAGACAACGATACAGATACATAAAATATATTTAATAAACCATCAAACCCAGAAATACAGAAATCTCTGCTCATCATATACATGCCTGTCCCTGTCGGGAATCAAACCCGTGACCTTCTGCGACGCTATACGTTAGACGTTTGCGCTAACCACTCGACCAATGGTAGGCAAGTATAGACTATAACTTTTAACATGATATTACATATGTTTATGTTATTATGATACAAGATGCGATAGTATTTGAATATCTATTGCTTGTCGGACTTCTGTAACAACAGAAGTTACTGAGATAAACCGACCGACAAGGCGCGGTGTATGTATGTAGGCCGGACTGTAAACAATACGAGGGTCAACGCCATGCACTGCACTCTCCCGAGTAAACATACCAACAAACTAAATACAAAACATCTTAAACATACGGAAAACGACCGGTTAATGAAATATGTATGAAAATACTTGTAGGATAATCTTTAATCATGAGCTAAATATATATAACTCTAGGAAGCATTGTACATTGTGGTAGATTTTCTTCGTACTATCATTGACTCCTCCCAAATACGGCAAATGAACATAAAGAGAACATTACACTTCCTTATAATAATTAATAAAGTTTTACATGATAAAACATAATGAAAGAATGACTTTCAAAAAACGCTAACGGAATATAACATACTTTAAAAACATTATTTGTTAATTATATTTAGCCGTGATATTGCAATTTTTTGACCCCTGGGACCTTTTAAATGTGAATATACTTATTTGTAAGAGGACCACCATTCCTCACTGTGCTATTAAAATACATACTTGAAGTCATTCCACGGATGATCGACAAATTTGATAAAAAAATATGCAAGCTTTAGTGCATTTAATGTTTTTAATGATTTTAGAATAGCACTATTTTTAATTTTTTTTTTATAATATTTAGTAGTAACTGTGTTTAAATTTGTAAAACTTTAATAGGTGAATAGATAACAATGAGAACTGAAATGAGTTGCAACGGTGTTTTATTATATAATATTATAAGAATACCAACTAAACAAATAAATGGATTAATTTAAGTTAAAATGTATTAATGCCAGTGAAATATGAAATGAAGTATGTATGTAAAACAATATAGCAATATCAAGGTAGTTTTTTGTTAATCATCGATGTAAAATACGTATTTTTTTAGGTTTTTATCGCAACGTATCCTTCTGTAGGGCATTTAAATATAATTGGGTTACAGACTGTGAAGTGGTGAGCGAAGTCGCGGTCACCAGCTGGTCTATAACATAAATAAATGATTCACACACACTATGATAACATAATTACATTATTCAACACCGACGTAAAAACGAATACAAGAACTGTTAAAATTATTATTAATGAATCGCCGACACACGATACACAATACGAGATGACAAATAAAAATAAAGTCGTCTCTTCAGCAGGTTTTTGCACAAGTTGTTTTATCTGCTAGTATTTTTTAATATTTATATCTTAATAGTGATGGGTTAATCTGATAAATTGAATATTTCACAGCATACAAAAAGTGTTGTGTATTTATAGACGTATAAATGAATAACAGTGTCACCCAGTCGACATGTAGTGTAGTGTAGTGTATGTAGTGTAGTGTAGTCAGTAGTGTAGTAAGTGCACACTAGGTGCGAGTGACGCAATATAGGTGAGGTAGTAATTGTATCGTATTCGTGAATGGCTGCTCGTGAGTAATAGTAGACCGTCTATGAACACTATTTCCGTCGGTGGGAACATCGACGATCGTGAGTGGGCGATGTCTAGTTCTCTGACCTCTTTGCGATTTAGTGACGCAATATTATAACGTTACGATATCTTGTAACTGTTACGAACAATAAATTATACTGGGAACGTAATAGTGACAAGAGATCGATTTATAAAAAATAATTCGATGAATATTTAGCATTAAATATTTAATCAAATCAATCTAACAATATTCAGAGCGCGCTACGTAGTTGATATCATAGATAAAGAACCACACACAATGCATTAGGTCCGGTAGCAGAGGCCCGGAATGCGCCGGGTCCGCGAGGCTACACAAAAACCTTTACCTGCCAGCCATTGACCTCGCGACTGCCCGCACTGATGCATCGATGCAACGGACACCTAATCTGATTTATTTCACTAAACCCTAGGTATTAGTAAAGTGTTAATTATGTGGTTCTAGATCAAATGTGTTTATTAGTAACACGGACTTACCAACTCCAACCTTTGTAATGTAAATGAATAATTTAATGTACCTGTAACAAAAAAGGAGAATTTAAATAAAGATAGGTTTACGAAGCAGAAAAAGCGCTTTATGTAAATATTTTGTAGCAGTAGTAATAATTATAAGATACGTATTAGGACATCAGTACCAGCGGGGTAGTACCAGCAACCTACTTAGTATTCAAGCACCGACCTGCTGGAACACACGAGCCGTGCAGATATAACTACTATACTACTATAGGAGCTAGTATTAGTTTAAATGTATTAAATAATTATAATCCCTCATTTGCCAAACTTAAACTAAAGTTGAACCTTACTGCCCACTACTGAAGGTCGAATAAACACCTATTAAGTTTTTTTTTAAACTAAGTTTTAGGAAAGTATTTAAAACATTGGTAAAACCTAACTTCTTCCTGCTAGAAGCTTGTTCATTGTGATGTTAAATTGGTATATAAATAGGAAAGAGTTAAAGTAATTTCTCTAAACGTGAGTAGGTACCTACTGCCTGTCTGTTAATCCATGTTAATGAATGCTTCCCCGTGTTACGATCAAACGGATACCCTTCGTGATGTATGGCTGCAAGTTCATTAGTTTCCTAGTTAATTCTGGCCACAATCGTCAAATGAGGAAGAACGTCATTCGTCTGTCCCAAGAGCGTAAAACTCATACCATAAATGTTATATATTACATATATTTATTATATTTGCATGAATGTTTGAAAACATTTTTAAATATTTATATAAATATAGAATGTAAAAAACCGATACGGGCAGGGATTCGAACCCGCGACTACTGGGAAACCGTCCCGAGACGGACAGCGATACGGTAGCTCAGTTGGTAGAGCGACGGGACGGTTTCCCAGTAGTCGCGGGTTCGAATCCCTGCCCGTATCGGTTTTTTACATTCTATATTTATATAAATTTAAATAAGCTTAACATGGCTATACATGTTTAAAGATATTTTCAAAAATTGATTTCGGTAGTGGCATCTTTTCAATGTTTATCTATACTGCAAAGTTAGAAACATTGGTTAGGATTTTCGAAAGAAACCTAATAGATGTCACCACCGTCCCGATAAAGACGATCACATATAGAATGCTTAATTCACCGAGACGGACAGCGATACGGTAGCTCAGTTGGTAGAGCGACGGGACGGTTTCCCAGTAGTCGCGGGTTCGAATCCCTGCCCGTATCGGTTTTTTACATTCTATATTTATATAAATTTAAATAAGCTTAACATGGCTATACATGTTTAAAGATATTTTCAAAAATTTTTAAATATGTTAGCTATATTGAATTTTCTTAAATTCAAATAAATATAGGATGAAAAAAAACTGATATGGGCAGGGATTCGAAACCGCGACCTCTGGGAAACAATGTCGTCGATCTACCTATTGAGCTACCATACATACCTACGGTACGGTAGCTCAATTGGTAGCTTATTTGTATGATATATTATGTCACAGACCATCAATTATTTTTATGACGTATTTTAAATTAATGGAATTAATGACATTAACGGAACGAACGAGCATTATAAGTTTATACAAAATATTGAACATTTTCTTTGTAAGGGTACAATGAACAAATAGTAACCCTTATTATGGCACGAGACAGTTTCCCCTTAGTCCAAAGGGTATACAGGTTTTCCTATTATTTATAGTGTCCGGTTCTGCGAGCAGGTGACGTCAAGGTGTGTGATAAAAGAAGTCCACTAAACTAAGGCTGGTGTCAAAATCCACGCTTATATCAAACGCCTCGCTGATTACGAACTTCAAAATTTAAGGGATCCCATCTGCTACTTAAAACTTTCTGTGCAGTACTTTTGTTACTTCCCTTCATTTAATGTCCCTTACCTATAAACACGAACGATACATTTCCTACAGCTAATTTCAACTAATTGGATTTGCTTTTCGAAATCAATGTTCAGTTTTGCTCTTAGTGTAGGATATTACACAAATCTTGTCTCCAGGTATATTTGTACTTTAGTATACAAAACTATAAATCTATTTGGTTGCAGCATTCAATAGATTGCATCGATTCCAAGGCGAACCTGTCCTTAGAATACCATCACTGCATCAGAACATTGTGCAACCAGCGTTATCGCAACTTGTTAACCGACTAAGAAACGTGTTTCCCGTGAAGTTAAAATTAATAACGATTTAGTATTAGATAGTATCTATACTCACACATACATCCTCAAACTATACTAAAATAACCGTTACGATTAGATCGAGGATACATCACCAAGAGGTCCATAAGAGCATTAATTATAAATGAAGTAGTCGTAATAAAGAGTACCTTCGCTGAAGTGACTACCGCACTTGGTCGTGTTAATATATTTCGTTAACGGCCCAAATTATTGCAGTTCCATTAGGCTGTGATGATTTCACGTTAACCATATAAAGTAAATCAGATTTGATGATATAGGTACTTTACATGTGTGGGTGTGTCATTATTCTCGTACAGTCCGTCGATCCCGATATCTCACGAGAGTGCAGCGATGTTTTATGACCAGTTTATTGCTTCATTGCCTCTATATGTATGAAACACTAATTAGCATTAAGAATGTAACTTAAACCTGCGCGCAATAAAAAGATGGGATTTAAATTTAAATAAAGTTTTTTACACTAACATGGTAACCATAAAGCAATAAAAATATAAAAAGTAGATACTTGAACACTATTACAAATTCAAAAGTAATTAAATCCATCATAAAAATGTGATACAATAGAGCGCCTTCAGCAAAAACTACCTCAAGGTCTGCGAGCCAACAAAAGGACCTCCGAATCACGGGACACTCAAAGGTCATGGAGTTTGAATGCATCATTTCTAGACCCTGGAATGAAATTAGGGTTTCTATATGCGGCAATTAGAGCCAGCCGTGATTAATGAGCGATCGGCCGCGGATTAGGGTTGTCGCTTCGGGCATATGAGAATTAAACGCTTCCGATAAGCCTAACGTGGTGATTAGTGGGATTGCGTAGGTATTGATTTAATGAGCTTCTATAATACAAAATATTGCATTATATTGTTTACAAAATATGCAACTTTGGGTTCGCAAATTAGACTTGAGGAAAGATAGGTATACATTTATTTAATAATACATTTTGTAATAATGACAACCCTAAGGGATTTAGTTTCGTACTTTAAGTATAAAATATATTAGCAGTAAGGCACGTAATTAACACTCTTAGTGGTATGGTTTAAGAGTCATTGTTGAGTGCGCTAGTTTAACGTCCCTGTCGCCACTTCCTTACTTTTCGACTCCAAAGGGATTCCTCAACAGCTGAGTCCAAACTGATTAATGATATAACTTTTAAAACGCACTGTGAATGGTGATTTATGTTTAGAAAACAGCCTGCACTACATCAAGAAGAATTTAGAGTAGAGGCATACATAATATTCATCTTTAATATCCTTTACTTTTTTTAATCTAGAGATTTTTGTTTTTTTTTTTCATCAGTGTCATTTCAGACGTCATGTAAATTGTCAACGTATAATTCTAACTCGTATAAACTAATTTATTCTTACAAGTCAACAAAATCCGAATAGCATGGCGATACTAAAAATAATAATCCAAATCGTTTAAAATAAAACTACATAAATATCCGTTAAATTCACAATTTAGTTAAAAAAAAGCTGTATCTAATAGAATTAGCTCCATTAAGTGTTCTATCCTACTGTGTAATAACAAAAGAACATTACCTAAGACAATTATAATTATCAACGGGTGCTCTAAGGCGGGCTGGACTATTGATATAAATTCATTAACCACACTAGATTGAAATAGCACAAAGTGTAATTAAAAATTTCAAAGTCAAGTTGTTTTGCGAGTTGGGGACTGTGTGTGTAAGTGAGTGAGTGAGTGAGTAAGTCAGGATCACAATGCGTAGTTATTACTGTAATTGAAGTAGGAAACCTTACCACATTTCAAAGCTGCTGGGGAGCTTCCGAAGTGCTTGGTAAGGTGTTTTATGTCTAACATACGGTGAAAACTAATGTTTCATTATGTTTTGAACGTTGGTAATTGGTCTTGACGATGTTATGTGTCAAAATTGCTTAGTTTACTCATAAATTCAAACTCTTTAGGCTTTATATAGTTTATTATTGGGTATATGCTTTTTGATATTAAAGAATTAGGTAAATAATTTAAAATTATTTGTAAGATTCTTTAAGAGAATTGTCAAAACATACCTACTCTAGTCTATTTATTGTTAAATTATATCTAACATGCCCATGGTTATGTATCGATGTGTTATAGTGTAGTGATGTGTTATAGAGTAACAAAACCAAAATATAATCAACGAAAGCAAAAGCCTTTACACAACACCCGACAAACTAGGGTGGACTTTTAACAGTCATCGTCTCTTTGTATTGTATTTATTCATCTTATTCTAGTCCATTGTAGTGTCACAAGAGAGAAAGAGACAAAAACACGAAACAGATTTAGAAACAGGCAGAATATTTCGAAGTAGCTTCCATAACGGGAGAAAATCAAGGTATACGACAAATTAATTAAAAGGTATATCAGTGAAGTAAGCAACAGATGTGCTCGTTAATATATATAATAGTGCTGGAAGGTAACATTAAGCACTATCAATCAAACAACAAGTGATCGATAAAAACCGATATCACCCTCGCCCTATTCCGCTAACCTAATATGCGAAATAGTGAGGGTCCCGCACCGGCATCTGGATGAGACATGCTATTGTTTTTTTGACATTCAGCTGACCTTTGCTAAAAATGTATTGTTTGAACTCAAATATGAAATTAAAATTTAATAAATTAACATTTTTAAAAGACATTAAAAGCGTTGGTTTTTACAAATACATTTATATTTTTCTGCTATTAATATAATAAAGCATGTAAAACTATTTTTCAATAAAAAAAATGAATAGACGTTGCGATATAACTAACGAAGGTTACAATGGATATAAAAAGATGTTAAAGACACAAAAAAGATGACAATTCTTCCAGTATTATTTATTCTATGGTATATAAAAGGGGCGGCGGTGTGTGAACAGGCCGGGTGGGGTCTGCAGCCCCGGCAGCCCCGTCACTACCACGGACCATTGAGCGATCTCCTCAAAATGCCCAAATATTTCCACTACTACTTTCTTATCATGTTTTAGGTTGGTGTGTACAGTATGGTATTTTATATTTATTTGTATGTAACATATAATAAGTAGTTAATAGAGTGGATTGTATGAGAAGAGGTAATTTGAATGTAACCATCTGGAACATGCCGAGGCTACACACAGCTATGTACATGTTTGAAGGATATAATTTTGCGGAAAATTCAAACAGATTAGGAGTCTTCAAACAAGTACAGTTCTGAACATAACTTACCTACAACATTTTGAGACCAAATATCTTTTATGTTTTTTTAAAAGCTTTAAATAAAAATTAAATTAATAAAAATAGCAATAAAATCTCAGTCTTTCAAATTATACAGTGAATATAGTTGTAATATAAGTTGCCCCAAATCACGGCAATTATGAAATATAACAGGTCCCTGAACATAAAACATGAATAAAATAACCTCGGGAATACTTATGACAACGACATGTGTTCCTCAATAAATAAAGACCGGCCAACTAGGATATATCGTTATATTATTGACGACGTACTTTACCAATAGAGACAAATTTGTTTAAAATGTATAGGTGTCTGTAACACTGTAGAAGTTTGTCCGTCAATTTATTAAAAGGTATATAAAATATAACATTCATATTGAAAGCTATATGGTCTAAGCAAATTGTTAGCGAAATGGAGTTATATATATATTTGGAATCAACGTTTTATTCTTAATCCAAACACAAGTCCATTTCGCAAAAAAAAAAAGAAAAAAAAATACTTCGGACAGAACAGACTTGGAACGGTCGATATTATATAGTAAATGAAATAAAATTGCCGATAACATTAATAGTTTGACCTCGAAACCAACTCCGAGGATAAACAATCGATCTGTCCTGCACCCTCAGTGCTCATCCAGTTCGTATTTGACAACATCGTCACAATGACTTTTAAAGGGTTGTTTTGAATGGAACAGAGTCGCGTGGACGCACGTGTGTCTGTGTGTATGCACTGGATTATGCTAATTCCAGATATCCACTGACGAAATTGTTCAGTGAGTGTTACTACATGTTAGTTATTATTATTGCGATTAACTTTCTATATACAATATATACAAGCACTGACTGGATATATGATATTAAGTATATAATAAACTTAGATATTTAAATTATAAATTTGGAATAATTTTATCATATTAGAAAGTATGTTGATAGTTTTCTTACTAGTTAGAACATTTTGTATATTAACAAGTTATAAAATATAAAAATAAAAAGTACCCACCCGTGAGAACCGTGAAACATAAACAATAAGAAAATTATCCATAAGTTTGTGCTATTTATTTAGGTAATACGCAAAATGCGTACGCACGTGCCACCCCCGACTTGGAAGCAACCCTTGTCATATATAAAATTACAATCTCTCATTTTATAATCAACCATTCTAATCTGAGCTCTGCATCTATGAGATACAAACTATGGAGGGTCACTATTAAAATGGTAGGAAAATACACTCGACTCTTTTAGTTGAAAATTAAATAGCATTGTTCGGAGCCCTATTAATGTAATATTGAGCTCACGTGAGCGTGGCTTCGGAGGGACTTATTTATTGTGTGCTAAAATTATTAAGTCGAGTCATCCAAGAGTTTGGTATCCTGACATTAACGAAGTCTTTGCTAATAAACTTTTATTGTTAAGCTAAATAAATTACACAATACAATACGAGTAAGAATATTATTTTATTATGTTAGGAGTTCTTCTTTGAAAATTGATTTAAATATCTTTTGCTGGTATATTTAGCAAGATTATCACAAAAAAAAAGTTTACATAATAAATCTATTTGTTATGAAAAGCACTTTCTGTTCTGTTGCACGTTCATATTAACATATTAAATCAGTAGGTAACTGATGAAATATTTTTTATCTTACCTGCTATAATATTATATTATACTATTAGGTACCTACTGGTTAAAGTATAAACATATTATACTTTTATATATATATATATATATATATATATATATATATATATATATATATATATATATATATATATATATATATATATATATATATATATATATATATATATAATAGTTAGTTAAATGTTTAATACCAGTCAAAAAACCAACTCAAAAAAAAAAAAAAAAATATATATATATATAAAAAATCCCTTAAGCTTAAGCTTTGTTAAGCACGTGATCGTCCAGATGGTAATAAAGCAAGTGCACACGGACAGACGGCGCTTTATTATTTAATCGCAATCTCCCGATTTGCATAGCCATTGTTAGGACTCACATGTTATCGTTTACTGAATGAATGGTAGTAACTAAGTTGTGTTACTATTTGCATTGTGGATGTGTGACGTAGGTATATGTTAGTTTTTTAATAATTAAATATGTGTGTGGGTGGGTGAGTGTGTGTGTGTGTACCTATTTATTTACTTGAACTTGTATGTATAATCGCAACAAACATATGAAGGTAAATTTCAATATAAAATATAGTAAAACTAAATAGATTCATTTAAACACAATAATTTAGTAACATGGTAAAGAATGCTGTAATCTCGTAATATATCGAAAACTTCGCAGTCAGCTACAAACAAACAAAAATGAAATAAACGTTTCACGGGTGACATTCCCACGAGGCGTCGCTTTAGCTTTGATGTTCATCAGATCACGACGATCACTGACGAGTTACACTCTTTACGAAACAATCAATTAACAGATCATTTGAAATGTTATATTATACGAAGCACAGAATAATTATTACAGTACGTTATCTAAAAAAGAATAATTATGGAACACAAGGGTTATTAAAATATAAAAACATTACAAATTCTTTAAGGATAAGGTAATCTAAATTAGTTCTTGTATAACCTACGAGTAAAACTGTGGATTAATTTAAAAGCCAGCGGATTATTCGCTCGTATAACTTCAGTAGAGTAGAAAGTGAAAGAAGAATATTTAAATCTGTGGTGTGCTAAGAGCGACCGTAGCCTGTCTGACTAATTGCAACTCCCTAACTGATAATCCATTCACAGCAGGGGGCATCCAAATTAAAAACCCCCGACAACTGTCCGGCCGGCCCTGGCCCTTACGGCTCCCACGGCCCAGCTCCCGAGACACGGAGGGGAACTCTGAAAGTTTTGAGCGAATTCCAAATCCGAGATGAAATAGTAATTTATCAAAGGATTTTGCGAGACCCAAAAGAAGGTGAATCTCTTTTATCGGAAATAGCCGAATTAGAATTGCAAACTATTTTGAGAGAATAAAAATATTATTTTATATATACATATATAAAAAATATTTACAAGCGTTTAACAGTTGTATGCACGATATATTACGCTTATATGATTATAACCGATATTAATATTCAAATGGCTTGGGGCGAGCGATGCCGGAGATGCCGGAGATATTAGGTCCCATTAATATTGCACTTCGCGGTCAGCTCGGGCAAACATAGCATTGAGTGTACTAGCACCCTAACATAACACTATTATCATACTTGCAGCTGCCCTAATTGTATTTCGTTGTTGTTTTGTAATCAAATTAAACTATTAGATATATTCAGTTATTTAAAGCATTTAATAACATGGTAATACATTAAGAAATAGGCTTCTGCTATGAGCTTATGTGTCAGAGAGCAGCTGTAGTAGGTACCTACCTAAAGGTTACTTTGATGATATATATTTTCATTCACCTGCGACGATGTAACTCAAGCTTACTCGTACCAACTGCTTAATAATTATTACGTATCATAATTATATCATTTTATATTAACAAGATAAATATTTTGCTGCTACAAAAAAAAATATTTGTCTTTAGAATATAAATGTAACATGTCTACTTTTATTCAATAATAAGAATAATTTAAAACATATTTTTGACATAACCATTGAACATTGGCATTAGAAAATATCCATAGATATCGGCGGAACACGTGCGAGGGTACATTAGGGGTAAGTTTATAAAGGGTTCTTTTTTATGTATTCATAAGAAAAAAATTCACACAACAATTACCAGATTAGGGATGAAAGGTTAGGATAATGATTTTTTGTATTTCAATTGTTGGTCTTTTACTTCGCGTCGGGAGAGCTTCCTTGACTCGGAATGTTTTAATTAAAACTCGAGGGAGGTGACTACTTTAGGTACAAGAGTTTACATCATATTAAAACCACCATTCTGATACAGACCATTATCAGAATATGGATTTGCAGAAATTCCTTACAAAATAAATTCCGAAAAGACGAAAAGTTATGGTAATATAGCAATACTTATATATCTTACATTACTTATAATTTTATATTATTTATACCTTGCTATGACCCTCACCCCGAGAGTGAACTTTCGCGTGAGTGTAAAGGCAGCTCTGAACGAACATAACTACAGTCTTCTACAGAGATAGCACTAAGGCCGTTATTACTTATTTATTTGCCATATCAGATCGACAGGCTAATTGTTACAAAAAACGTAAATTTATATTGTACAGACGCGGTCAGAAGTCGAAGCATGTAATATGAAGTACACCTGATTGAAGTCAGAATAAAACAAATGCGAATGGTCGGCAAGTAAGTAGGATAATTTCCGCGCGTCCGTTTAGCCGGCGGCGCGCACGCACGCGATGCTAGCGTCACTCGGGAGCCAACAGTCCCTATCAAATGGTGTTTCTCAGCAATCAAATGTAGTCCCTATTGCAACACCATACGGACTATTCTCACATTCAAGTAGACGCTAACTATAATCATAGCCAGGGCGGAGTTCTTTGTGTTTTTGTCGTTAATTCCTTTACCGCTATGTTATGGTAACTGCTTCCTAGCTTCTTCATTGAGAACGTAGATTCCCTTATGATTGTTTAAATACACTCCGGCCTGCAGTGACTCTATGTATATTATTATTTATCTTGATGTGTTTTTTTAAATATCAGTCGAACATTGAACCGATGTAAAAGACAACAGATCGTTGTATTCGTGACTATTATTGTAACCACGAGAGTACTTCCAACCCACAACTGTTCCATTCTTTTGCTGAGTTGCATAATAAAACCACCTTATTATGAGGGAAACCTCCACAAAGGAACACGCACTGGATCCGGTATTTTATAAGAAATAAATAACATCGATATTGTCGGATATGAGAAAGGCCGTGCAACTGTTATGACAGACGCGGTTCGTTAAGTGTTATTGAAAATAAACAACAGTCTGGGCTTTAACGAAGCCAATTCGCCCGTCACAGAAATATTTTACAAGTTGGACAAGCGAGTATTGAATTGGAACGACACTACAATTATAGAGGGTGCGGCGCACAAACACACAAATTTACTATTTCCTACATCGAACCAATGAAACGAGTTTCACATAAACATAACACGATAGAACTACGATTAAACGAACCAACTTTTAACCTTTTAGACATATTTCCAGGAGATATATTTGTTAAGTAAATTAATTATAACGTAAATTATATAGTTATTAAATTGCTGTTAGTCTGTGGCAGCAGTCTGGTGCTGTTGTGGTCGGCCATTGATTTGCCAACGGCTGTTCCGCAAAATTATTGTAACCACAAAATTAGTACTTCAAAACATTTCCGCGAAGCTATTAATTACGCTTTTGAAAACTATAATATTATATATATTTTTAACTGTAACATTGCTATAATTTAACATAAAAGTATCTAAACAAATTCAAAGAAATTATGTTACAGGGTATATTTTGTTGTTATTACAAGTATATCTTAGTTTCAGGAAACTTCAATTAGCGAGTGTATAGGTGTATATTAGAGGTATATAATACGGGTAGTGCGGGTAGTTTGTCCACTCCCGGGCGCATGCGCCGACTATTAAGTGTACTTAATTCATTCTAAATGTTGCCCGTTGGGGAGCTGCGAAGTTCCTCTCGCATATATTAAGATGGTTAGGGAGAATACCTATAGTTTTTAGAATATTAAAAATAAAAAAAAAAACCATATTATGTATATTTGTAACGTTTGATCGGATATAATAAATTGATGGTTTTTTTTTACCATATAGATATTAAGTTACTTTACAGATTTGAATCAGCAAGATATAGGTATATATTTCTCACCAAATTGATCAAAGTATGCATTATTTTAATAATTATTATATTTATATATTTTAACAACAACTGCTAACCCTAACGCCCCTAACCAACAACGACTCTGCGTGTTCTTAAAAACCTCCAAATAGGTCCAAATCGGTGCTGGGGATTTGTAAGACGTTTTAACTAAATTACAAGCATGTTCCTGCTAATAGCAGTTTTTAAAGCCGACAGACAGTAACACTGATTATTAATAGATTATTTAAGCATTTTTTAAACATTTATAATTATATTTAGAAAATAATCTAAAGTCAATTAAACTATCAAAATGTCATATTTAATCGATAATATGGTAATAATAAAAAACATTAACAGCTTCACCTATATACATCGAATAATTATTTACAATGTACATAAAGCGTATAAGAAGTAAATAACAATTATATATTACAATATATATTTAACGGCACGTTAAAGTAGATATTGGCGAAAGTGTTTTCTTAATTATTGGGAAGGTGTTGGGAACATCCATATTTACGTGTTATTTATAATCATAATCGTAATTTCCGATACACACAGACAGGTGATATGTTTTAAATTAAACGTTCGAACATGTGATCAGTGTTTATATTTTATAAATGAAAGGTGATTAATTCTTTATATTATGGTGTCTGTTTGTCTGCTACTGTGCGATGTATTTATTATAAAGTGATAATATCTTCACAATAATTTATTATACTATTATAAACTCACGAGGGATTTATTTCGTTAAATATAAATAATCAAATATTCAAATAACTTTGCTTGCAATCTTTTACCTATAATATAGCGTATAAGCCAAAATAAGGTACGTAATTTGACAATATGTTCTAGATAGATAGAGAAGATAATATGAACTTATTAAAAAATAATACAAAATGTCTTATACAATTCTTACAAGTAAGTAAAGAAGCAAGTGAAGATAATTTGATATCAATAACTATATATGTATATATGTTTAATCGAAGGTCTATTCGTTTTTACTTTAGGTATATAACCTAAGTATTACCGTGATTAGTTGTAGGGTTAAAGTCAAATTGTATTGGCGCGGCCAGACGTCTCGAGTGTCTAAGGTCTAGCTCTTAAATATATACATAATTAAAGTTTCAGGTATCACGAGAGCACACTGTATGGCTGGATAATTCGGCGGTACGAGGAACGCATAATTACCAGACTATCGATCAGGCAACAGACGCTGACTGAGCATAAAAACGTACTCAGAGGCTTTACTATATGGTTTTATTGTGGGTAGGTATATTACCTACTGAATCATTATACTTCGAGTTACCAGAGAATTCAATTGTAAGTCATAAGTTTGAAAGGTATATTAAATGGTAAGGTTGGTAATGTTGCTTTGTTGGTCACGTAGCCAGAGATGTATGTATGTATGTACTAGGCACTAGGAACATGCGATACTGGAAACTAATATATCTGCGGTTTATTCAAGCAACATGTTTCTGGAGGATACGTGATTTACAACATAATGAGAACACATAATACTGGAACTAAGGAACTATTGCTGGAGACACAGCTTTTATTTTTAGGCTCATTATTATCTTTTTTCTCTAATTTAATATTTTTTTTAATTATCTTAATGATCATTTACATATAATCAGTGAGGAGTCTAAAAGTGTACAACAATACGTAATATTTACAAGTTCATAAAAGCGCGAAGGTCATGACATTGACTCGGAGCCAAAGATTACATAAAATAACTCACAGACCGATGACGTGCTCGATGTGACGTCACTAGATCTCAATTGATGAAATGCTATTTATTATATCAATACTACGATAACTTATTATTTTAGTATTTACGACCACTTATCATATAAATAACTTTTACTGACGTGATAATGAAATAAATTAAACTTAAAATGTTTGTCTATTCTGCACAAATACATTTTCTAGTCTTGCAAGTTATCTTTAGTACTCTAATATCTGAAACACCTGTATATATAATAATTGTGTGTAAATAATACTAATATTTATATTATGCTATCTTTCCTTAGAAATAAGTGTATATTTTTTTAGTTCCAGTTATTTTTGTAAGTAATGTATGTATTCATTAATTGTAGTATTTTGCTGAGCTTTACTTTCCCTACTAATACACAATAAATCTGCAAATGACGTAGGTAGGTAGATAAAACTTACCTATTAAAGCTCTTACACTGCACTGAAAAATTAGCTCATCCAGTACCTACCCATCAGGACAATAATCTATTACCATAACCTTATAACTAAAGTGCGCGGCGGTCAAGTGTTACGTAACACAATATTTGAAGATTTTCACCCACACTTCCCCTTACTCAACGTTACGTAACATCCAAATGACCATTTGGAGTAATAGGTTTGGACCAATAGGTTGCGCCAAGTAATGGTAAGTCTCTAAATTACGTTTATTTTCAGAAATAATAAATGGAGTAATTGATTTTTAGCTCGCAGAACATTTTAATTCATAGTATTATTTAATAAAAAATCTTTGCCAGATAGAGAGAAAAAAAACGGCGTCAAATCGTTATAATACCAAAACAAACTAAAATTTAGCTATTTTGCTGACTTAGGAGATTTAAATTCCCTATTTACTAGAAACAAAAAAAAGCTACGTATCATTGTTCGACCCTTCCTCCCGCCTATGTAACGCATCATAACATTTTACAAAACCCCCCGATAAAATTGCGTTACGTATTACTTGAACACCCCCAAACGTGTCAAAGTATGTGCTCATCAATTAGCAAATGATAATTATTTAAGACTATTGTTGGAGCGGTTATCAAATATCGACACGGGGTCATTGCCCGAGGCTACACCGGCGAGGTCAATGTCGCGAACAAAGATCTTGAAAGTGGTCCGACGTGACGTCATCCGCTCGGATAATTGCTATGTAATCGACGTAATCCATCCACCTTCGCTCGCTTCCATTTACGGAGCGCAGCTTGCCATAGAAGAAACAGCTGACCGGCACGCGTCTCCGGCGCATACTAATATCTTAGCAAAAACAAGTATATTTACTAGAGATCATATTAAATGTGAGCTCGTTAGGACAGCTCATTTTTATTTACTTTACAAGTTTTACTATAAAAATGCCAATAAACTTAATAAAACGCACCATTAGTGTGAAATTGTTTATCGTTTCTACCTCGGTTGTTCTCCAATAGTGTCATATATTTTAATTGGATAATGTCTTTTAATAGGACATACAATAGCAATCAATTGTTTTACAAATACCGTTATATTAGAAGATACTAATTGTTTACAAAAAATAAACATCGTTTAATTACAATTAAATCAAATTTTCAATACAGAATATATTAGTTGTTGTATTAACAACTGAGCACCGAAAATACATTTTATTTTATGAGAACATTTTTATAGTTCGTTATTTGTTTAACATTCAGCCTTATTTTTATAACAAAGTACCTACTTCTAATTGAACAAATGAACAAACATCCGTTACACCACTGAGATAGTGATCAATCATATTTATCCCAAGCAGACCATTTCTTATAATCAAACTCACATTTCTTCGGCTTCGAATATTTTATAACTAAATTACAAGTAGAAAACTGTTACTTTTCTATTTCAAATAAAAAACTAATACTCTTTTCATTCAAAAAATGTACATCAATGAATCCTTCAAAACGTACACAGCATCATATTTTTTGTACCAATCACAGTATCTGATGGTACAGTGTAGATCGATACAAGTACACACTGTGGAGCCCTTATTGGTACGAGGGATCGTCAGACCATAATACGAGTCGTGACACTTCACCCCGCGGCGCCGCAGCTGCCCCCGTCATCAAGACGACCAATAAAACATCTAATTAAGGAATATTCGTATTGTTCTCATTCTAGTGTCCTCGTGACTATAATTGTTTATATTACAAGTAACAATCCAACTAATTAACTCATATCATAAGTATTCTTATTAAATATTTTTTTAAAGTGCAGTACTTTATACTTTAAGGTGCGTCCTAGTTCTTAATATTTGTCGTATTATAATAATAAAGTAGATCATTTTTCAGTCAACGACATGTCATTCTATTGTAATCTGTTAATGATGCTAAATCCGCGATATATTAATGAAACGCGACGATCTCAATCAGAAATCGATCATTATCATTAGTTGATTGAGTGGTCAATTTAGATTGCTTTTTAAAACAATTAGATAATGTTAGTAGATCTTCAAACTAAAAACAAATATCTTAATTATAAACGTTAGTAAGAAGAGCATATTATTAGTGAGGTATATAAATGTCTACAAAATCGATAAAAAAAAAATTAAACACAATTCATCAAACGAAGCTGAAGGTTTAAAACATATTATAAAATTTGTATTTTATTCCCATATTCCATATATGTATAATAATATGTTAAGTATAATAAAACATAATTATCTTCGCACGCGTGTTACCGCTACTTTGCAGGTACATATCTAATAAGATCTTATGATAATTTATCATCAATATTATTATCGCCAAGGATATTTTAGTGAGGATATAACAGCTGTTGGCAGCACCTACGCAAATCGGTAATGGACACTAACTGGTTAACCCGCAGGTAGAAGGGTTTATATGCAGGCTACAAACGTAAAATAAATTACTAACCTTATAAATTGACCTTTAAATTAATATATATCTATAATATATAATATGGAAATTGTTAATATGTACTTTGTATTTATTCTGATCTATTGAGTAGAACTATTACTATAAGTTTAATAAAATGTATTAAATTAAATGCCACCCATTAGAATATAAAATATGAAGGCACCTCGCGTGCATCAATGTTTTATAAGACAATATAAAAAGCTCGCAGAAGCATTGAGACGTAAGTAAAACACGAATGTAATTTAATCGCAAGGAGCAGCCTGCATGGTAAATAGTTATGAAAAAGGAAGAGTTTAAAAGAAGCAGGTGGCGTCGGTCACCGACGTTAGACCTTTCCAGGCCACGTGCCCAACTAGTTCTATGTTATGTTACAGCTGTTAGCTTACAAGCTGCTCGATACGTGACCTGTGACAGTGATGTGCTGGATTCTTAGTTATAGTACAAGAGTCATTTAAAAACATATGTGATGTTTAGTTTATAAGTTTTAAATGTATTGAATAATATAAATAATATCCAATATAATTAATATAAAAGTTATTTGAATAATAGACATTTAACCTTTATGGCCACATCTTACGATGGTTTAAATTTTGGTTAACGAGACAGAAGTCCGTATTTTATCCATGTATCTTTATGATCTATGATATAAAAACATCTTCTCATAGATAACATTTAAATAGTTTTTATTATTATCAGTCATCCATGTCTAATATACTTTCTCATAAAACAATATTTTACTTGAGAACTTATGAATTCAAATTTTGGTTATATACATATAAAATAAATAAATGAGATATATTTAAATACTGAAATTAATATAGAAAGGTTTTTAAGAAATTATATGCATTAAAGTGTCATAAAACGACTAAAAACCATCTGATGAATTGGACTTGGCTTCTCATTTACATGGTAAGGTAAAGTAAGAGAATATAAAGTTGTATCTTCCAATCAATATTATAATTAATTTAAATCATTAACAGTTAATTTCAACAGGAAATTAAAACATATTAATAGGGAGCATCTGGCAATTCCTTAAATGTTTATTCACAGACGGACAATTTGCTTGTAATAATAAAAAAACTATGAGTATGTATGTGAGGGGAGGTGTACGGCGCTGTCGTAATTATAAGCGAGCCGAGGCGCGAGAGGTGTCGAGATATCGCGATATTATCAAAACGCTTTCGTTACCGCGGGCTATTTGATCGTGGAATTTAATAAATTCCTCGGACGCAGATGTTGCCGGTGATTTATACGAACTTGTGGCATATTGATGAGAGGGGTAGAGAGGGGTAATGAAGGACTTACTAAATATTTAAATTAGATACAATAGACATTTGTCAAGGAGAATAATGAGGTGTGAAATGTTGTATATCTTTATAGAAAAATTGTTACAAAAAAAACAATTTATTGTCTGCTATTAAAACTTACTTTATACAATACAAATAAACGAGTGACGTCATGCCACGTGCCAAGCAAAGAAACAAGCCAATTAATTCACAAAAGCAACAAGACAAAAACGACAGCAAGGTAAGTGCCGGCGAGTAATTCTCATGCGATGGACAGACGGACAGATTACCATCCCATTTAGGTTGCCCGCGCTTCCCGAATCGGGTTTCAGGACCCCATGAAATATTGATGTCGGATTTATGGACTGCGCCTGTATTCTAATAAGTTTCTTGATAAGTATAGCTGAGTCTAATTAAAAATAAATAAATACACTAATAAATAGTAAATATTTTTTTTATTTTTGACGTAATTGTTATACATACAAATAAATAAAAGTTATATTGAAGGAGTAATATTGATATAATAAAATAAAATAAACATATGATAAAGTTTTAAATAAAATAGATATACATTTTAACAAACTAGGTAGGTCTTAAGTATTAGGTAACTGTAAGTATTAGGTAGGTCCCCTATTAGGTATACATATATGTCGTATACCTACACCACACTGACCCTTAAGACATTAATTGTTAAACGTTATTAGAATAGGTTATTCTTGTGAATTATAATAAAATAATGACGCAGACATTTAAAGGAAATTGCTCAGAAGTATTCAATTCCATCGTATTTTAAGTACTAACATTATTATCACATATCTTGTGTAACTCTGACGAAATACGTATGATAAAAAATAAATATTGTCAGAGTAGTTAGTAGTACTACGTAAATAGATTGCGGTCAAATTTTTGCTTTAATCAATTTATTATCACCTTCAAGTAGATTCAAGTCGAAAGCGATATAAATGTTATGTATACTTTTTCTCGGTATATTTGATATACATTATTAAAGCAGATGAGATAATTAATTAACATAATTAGGCACAGAATAAGGCCCCGTGTAGAATACTGATATAATTAGGCGTTGAAATATTCTGCTATGTCAACCTTTAAGGCTTATCACACATCACATATTTTTTGCTCAAACGTTGTACTAAATGTAGAGAGGAATGAAATGTATTCGAATACAAAAGGTGCTCTTTAAAACTTATTGACATAATAAAACAAAAAGTTCGAATTAAATGAACAGTTCCATTACTATTAGTAGTTTTTATAATATAAAGTAAAGACTGAGTTTTGATCACGTTCCGAACCAATTAGGAAAGAGTAAAAGTAGACATATAGCCATTAAAGTTATTTTTGTATTAAATTATTATAGCAAGGGCAGACAGTCTTCCGAATTCCATCTCAGCATCCCGTCGGGAAATTGAGACTAACCGTGAGTTCACGAGACGGATCATTTAGTTATATGTTTAGTTATATGCCTGCATTCAATATGTCATATGAATATTGTTAGAATATTGCTATAATACATAAAGTATGATCCTTGAAAGAACACAAAGAAAAAGATTAATAATTTAAAAAATATGTTGTTAAATTGAATCGAATTCAAGACATAAATAACATAAAATACGCCCGACAAGTAAGCAACATAATAAGCTATGTAAAATGATTATTAACGACTTCTTCTGAGGGCACAAAGGGCCACTCGTTCAGAAGTAGGTAGCGGAGTCGTCAATTTATTGGGATCTATCTATCAAGTCGCCGTATTGTCCAATTGCATTCCTCGGTCCACCGATCGTCTAGAATGCGGCAACCATTCCAACTGTCTACATTATTGATATGCTTTAAATTCCATCTAGATGAGATGTTCGGTGTTACAAAAATGATGCCCTCCACGTTTCAAATGTTATCTGATATTCAACCTCGTCACAGTATCAAGTGGCTTCGTATTTACAATATCTTTTGGTCATTAAAATGAACTTTGAATTTGTATCTTGGAAAGAGGATAACTCATTACCCATTAGCTTGGGGTATTCGAGCGAGCAATCCCCGTGCTTCTCAAACCGTGTAGAGTGCTCGACTCACGCTTACCGCCCTCATCGACCACAAATTGCACCTTCGCATGATGCTACACAGCATTATTAATTTTGCATTACAACCGTTGCTAATTTCGCGTGATATGATTCGAGTATATTCGCCCCGAGGCCTGGGGTAAACACCAATTAATCCTGGCAACACGATCCGTTGCTCTGGGGTGGACAGCCCCTCGGCAGATTGCTGCATAATCCATGCATTTCTACTGCTTCCTACGCAATCGCCGAGGAGGGCGTGTTCGAAGGGGTCTATTTCTTTTAGCATTGTTTGGAAGATCGAAGTAATTATATATCTAATGATGGGTTTGTAACCATAGTAATGATACTCACAGTTCACTCCAGTAACGAAGGTGAAATTGATACTTAATCAATAAGTACTCCGCACAGAATTGTAAATAAAATACCTATAATTACAAATAGTTTATATATGCTTTACCCAGAAACTTATTTATTTGAAGACCAAGGGTAATAATACCTACACAGTGATTATAAAATTTTCTTGTTGTTTGGTTCTTGACGTTTGTTTATTTGATTGTCATTAAATTGTGAAATTAATGTCACGCTACGATTAAATCGACAATAGCCTTATCACGCTTTTTTCATTAACAACTTGAATACAATTTTTAGCATAGGTATTCCTAAATCTAAATAGGTACTACTTGTAAGTTTATTTAATGCTTTAGAAACACATACAAAAAAAAATCTTCATCAACAAAATTAGGGATTAGCTAATTCAAAAAATAATTCAAATTTGTATAGACAAAGTTTATATTTAGATTAATAACAAAATCAGTACGTTATGACATAACCTGTAACTTCAACTAAAAGAGAATACAAGCTGTAATAATAATAATAATTAATTAAAGTAGTCCAATAAAATTTTAACAATAATGTAACAAGTGCACAATATATTTTACAATAATATTGCTGGGGTAGAAATCCGATGACCATCAAGTCTTCCTATCCCCTTTGATTATCACCCAATGAACTGTTGGAATGGTATTCGTTAACCCCCGACCGAATCGATTTAGTTACAAGTGTTTGTCGTTGTGTCCTGTAACGAGAGAAGGCTTGACGTTACTGTTTTAGAACCGTTAATACTGTAACATATTTTACTAATCTGTCTAGATACGTCACGTAATATTATCACTATAAAAATAACGATAAAATTAAGCTCCGATTGTATTCACGTTGTAATTACTTTTAATTTATGATAATGACGCAAAAAATAAGTAATTATATTATGTTATTATCTTATCACGCACTACGCACTTCTTATGGAACTTCCGGTTTATCTTTTCATCATCGTTTTCTTAATCATTATCTTAAAAATACTCAAATAGAGGATATATTAATATTATAATTGATACTTTATATGGTAATTAAGTTCTTACAATTAAAGTAATCATTTAATTATGATATTCTTTAGTGGCAAACAAATTAAATATTTATAATTATCTGGAACATTTACAAGTCTACTTTATATTTATATATATAGCCAGTTGGTAAAGTGCAAGCTCAATACAAACTGCAGCACATTCACTAAGCTATTATATGTAAGTATATCAAATGTTATTGCAAGTAATGTCAAGGTTTGGGTGTAGGCAGTGTCATCACAAATGTCAGAGGTGATGCAGGCAGGTGTATTCGCAGCTGCTCACCAGTACCTACCTACCTACCTATAATTTTCTCGATACATTGAATTGCAATAGTTGCGAAAACAAATATGCATTTAATAGTCGTTATTAACCTTCATTATATAAATTGTTTTTAACGTCGAAATGAAATTATTAATATTTTTTTATATAATATTATTTCTTATAGTGTACGGAACCCATTAATTATTTATACACCTAATGATTTATGAAAGTGGTATATAACGTGAGACAGTTCGCCAGCCGGCCGAAGCGTTGGTCTGAGACAAAGAGATGTCGGTACGTACATACGTTTTATGTTACATTTGGGAACAAACTACATAGTAAGAATATTACAAGGAGGCTTTATAATGGTAGTATTAAAATGACATCATGCAGGTAATTAATTGGAATATAATATAATCATTATATTTTTATTTCAGACTATTATTGTTATTTATCTTAGTAGGTCGCAAATAGTCTACGATACATCATGGACGATGAAATATCTATAGCAAGTTACTACTTTTCATGTTTATATAAATTCAATTTGTTTGTCAAACTAATACAAATAAAAATTATAACCAACTATGGCCTAACGACCAACTTAAGTGTTCAATAAAAATTAAATATAACTATTATTATTAGTTCTAACATATTTCACAATGGTGCTACGACATGAAAAAAGTGATAATAATTACAGTTCTAAAATCATGAATCAAAAGTAAAATCATGTTTTCTGACATACAATATTGTGAACTGAAATGGCTTTCTTAAGTAGAAACGAACGAACGCAGGTCACACTGACCCTGAAATACTAATGTTAAAATAATAATGTTCTGTTTACTAATAAAGTTATACGATTAAAGTATCTACACTACCAAATAAAACTCTAGTAATAATAAAGATCCTGGTACCAACAAAAGATACAAAAGCAATCAACACAAATTAAACTTTTTTTACTTTAATATACAAGTGAGTTATATTTAGCAATCTAATTTCAAAATACGAGATACAAAAAGTTACGACGTCATATTAGTACGTCGGCGTTTTCAAAGTGACCTAGTCGACCTATAGTTCTGACACTACGGTCATTACTCAATATGACCTCCAAAATGTTTTTCAACTAACGGACATAGTTTCATGACTACGCCGTTGCCCTTGGACGTCCTAACTAGAACAAATCCAAGCTGGGTGATCGCCCTAACCACACACACATACACAGACACACGCACACTACAATCAATAATTGCATTCAAACAGAACCCGTTTTTTCAACTACAGTGATTCTTTTATCGTACAAATGTACCGTGGGTGTGCTAGTTGTCGACACCTACCATACTGTAGTATAGAATAGAAGAAATTATAAAAAGCCTTCGATTATTATGACGGCTTAGAAATAGTTCACAGTTCTTCTGATTAATGAATCAATAAAGTTATGTTCTATATATTTGAAGTTTTTTTATATGTGAATATATTTGGAGACGGTTCCTCTAAACACATAAATTATAATAATTCCCAGCAACCAATTAAACGTCCTACGCTGGGAGAACGTTTATAATCCAGTCCAGGTAAAGAATCTAGAAGTTATTCTTGAAGGCTGTTCACATTCCATCTGACTCGTTACTCGCGTGACTCCGCCTGCCATAACTCGGTACATTATTAAATACCGTTTTATTATGATTATATTACAAACTAAAAACTTCACATAAAATGTTAATTCCAAACAATTTTGAATTCTTTTCCAATTATATATTTGTTTGATATTTATACAAAAAACTCTCAGAGAAATGTTATAAATTCATCTAAAATAATTAAAAAACAATTCATAGTTATTAAACAAAAGGGCAATAAATAATCTCACGTCTGTGAATAATTTATAATTGTTATATGTTCGATCAAATAATTGTTTGTCAGAGCACGTGTCAATAACTCGCAAATAAAACACAAAAAAAATGAAAGTTGAACGACCATCTCGCACCAGGTGAGTCAGATCTACCTGACCTGTCCTTAGCTCTAAGTATAATACCCACTTTAAAAATATACGTGAAAAATTCAATCACAGAGCGTGAAATAACCATTTATAATTTTTATAATTCACTAAACAAAAACATGTATGTATAGGTTGTCCTGTAGGTACATGCTTGTTTTTGGACAACTGCTGCCTTACGGTCTTTTAAAAATAATTATCAAGATATTATTTGTGTATTGTTTTGGATGCTTAAAGTAAGCTCTGTTCTTTATTTCCTCAAAACATGTTACATGGTTAGTAATTTGTAAACATATATGTATATAAAGAAAATTGATGTTGGTAGGAACTATAAGTGTGTCAACATTTAATAAAATTATTATACCTACATTACATAAGCATAACAAAATAAAAATCTCATTTAAATAAACTTTTTAGAATTTTAAATACATAAGATGTTAAGAATTTATATATTTTTAAACAATGTGTTATCACTCATGAAAGCACAAAAAGCCGTTCCAAAAGCAAATCACGTCCAATGCATGCACCGGCCAATGCGCCCGCGCACGCTTCTAATGACTGGAAGGGAGCGGAGGGAGGGGGACCGGTCCCGCCGGATGAGGTATGTTACAGTTGTAGATATTGTAAGGAAATAACGAGTGTAACATTAAAAATCTTGTAATTTCACGAGAATAAAATTATTAGCACTGATTATATTATTTACATTTATGTTCAGTGAAATGAAATTTAATAACTTTTAACCTGTATTTTATATAAAAATAGTCACAAAATGTAACGTAAGTAGTAACGAGCGTAACATGGAAGCTACTATGATGATGAAGCTTTTTGTAATGTATGTATGTAAGGTACATCAGATAGCGGGTAGGTACATAAACACGACATGCACGCAACCTAAACTCGGTGGTTTTTTCTTTAACCACCAGTTAATGACCGTCTCGACTAACCACATGGTGAATATTTTATCGCATTGCTAAGATACGATGGCTTTCATCCAAGAGTTAATGGTATAAAGAAACGCTGCAACATTACTAAAATAGCATATTTCTTAATAAAAACTGCAATTAAAACTAATCTTGATCCGCTGAAACATTGTAGTTACGAAATATTTTATAAAAGAATAACAGGTTTAATCACGACTTAATTAAGCAAATTATTATTCGTAAAATCCAAATTAATCTGAGGTGGCTCGGCTCTTACACTTTTATATCAACAAAAATTTATGGTCCATACAGAGCTCAACAAACTGCTTATCAAGGTACATTATTTTTATAACCGAGGAATATTTGAAGCCTATCTTTTTGTGTAAAAATTGTGTATCTAAGCCACACACATCAAGGCAGCTGCTTACCACAGTGCCGCCGGGAACTTGTTCGTCGCTCCCCGCCGTGCCCGGTTAGAAGTCCTAACTTTTTATTTTACGGCTCACCCTTCGTGGCTTAGTCGCGCGAACCCACCAACAAAAACGATTCTTCGTTTTATATTCACTTGTTTAACTTTCGCGCCACTTAGAAACCGGTATTACGAGAATGAAATACATTTAATAAGGAAATTGATATCGGCGTCTAGTCTTGAATATTATTATATGTAATAACGGTACTGGAACTAGATATAGAGATATTATACAATAAATCAATAGTCATTTTATAGTAAGACTGTATTTGAAATAATTGTTAAGGTTCCGCTAACACACGTTACTAATATAAAGTTATCTTTATCTATTAAGTTTACTCAGTAATACTTTCATGTGAATGGTATTTCGTGATAAGCCGTAGGGCAAGTTATCGAATAGATCAAGTGTAACGTTATCAATTACTTTATAATTATATTATATTTAATTATGATAATAGATACCTGTAATTTTGATAGATGTAACAATTGGCAAAACTTACACATTTTGAGAATTTACAGAATAACATTACATATTCCATAGTTAGAAACTATCGGATAAACACGATTTTTAAGAAAAAAATTGGTTAGGAGATAGTGGGCCCGTTGTATCACAAACTAATAAAGTGAAATTAAAACAGTTTTATAAAAGTATATATAAAATCCTTCTACCGCACATTGTCGTACGAATAGATCGCGTACTACGATACTCGTACAAAATACATGAGAATTTCGCATAAATAGAGTCGATAACAAAAAAGCGCGTAAGACAGATGAATTTTTGCCCACGCCTAGCCGCGCCTAGCATGTTATCATAATAGGTGACCCACATTGCCCACTTCATGTTATCTATCGGTGGACGCTCACGAAGTTTATTCTTATTTACTTATGAATATCATGTATTTGTGTGTTTTACAATATTTACAAAGTATGTATTTAATTTCAAATAACTGTCCAATAGTTTGCTCTAAATATTTTGACAATGTTAATGTTTACATTCATAATAATTATTAAGTACTATATTTCAAGAGATCAATTATGATAGTAACATATAGGTATTATGTCAGATGTAAATGTTATTGAAATACATGTTTTCAATACAGTTAAACAAAACTGTGACTAACTGACTTCACCGTAATAAAATATATATATAAAGTAACAAAAATCTGCTTAGTAACAAATAACATTATTTTAATCAACAATTGTCTAAGTGTCATACATTACATCATCACAAATCTAATCATTGTTATCATATAAACCATATCAGTGTTTGTCAATCACTTGAGCCTAAACTAAGCCAGCTAGGACTAGAAACTTAAATGATATCTTAAATAACAAAAACTAAATTGCATATGCAAAAAATTATATCTAAAATCAGAAAGTGAAGATAGTTTTTTTTATTACAAATGTATATAGGTATATATATATATCCAGTAAACAGACAGTATACCACACAAATAATATTCAATCACGTATTTAGGCAACATTTGGAAACCTAATACTATCTCATGATATATTTCACTATCAGATAATTCATAAAAATGATATCATCTTTGCGTAAAGACAAAAGATAATTTTTATCATTTAAGTTATTTATGTCATAAGTTGATAATGACCGGGTAAAATGAAGTCAAGTTCAGTAAAGACACCTTGAAATATATGTAATTTTTATTCAGATGTTTTATATCCAGTATTAGAGGATGACAAATTAAATAGTAATTCTAAATATTTAAATTAAGCAACATTAAAACACAGTAACTTGTGTATTTAGAATATTTAGGGCTGGGACAATATTTAACATTTTGAGACTTTTTTGAAATTGGCTACTTCTTCCTCTCAAAATGAATTATTAAGCAATGGAAAAATAATTACTTTACTTTTATAGTGTATTTAGACTAAGTAATAAAAAAAAGTTTTCTAATACCCACACACAAAATGACGTGAAAATAAATTTACTTTTTCGATCGAAGTATTAATAATTTAAGACCAAGCATCTTTTTCGTAGCTAATTATGTATTAGGTTCCGGCTGAGGAAGCATTATAATATGTTTCTAACTATGTGAATGAATTTAAGTAACAAAAGCGATAAACCAAGAAAAACTTTCGATATGGAACTTATTCTTATTTAGAGGTGTATTAGTAAAAAATGTCTCGCCGGATTAGATTAGAACTGTGCATCTCAGCAACTATTCCGAGGGCATTCAACCTTATAGGCCTAGCAACACGAGTTACTCACAATGGCCATGACATCGAAATAAGCATAACAGCCTGCGGTCACTAGAGCATTGACTTATAGATTTTGACACTATCAAAACAAAATAACATTTAAATAAAACAAAACAAATTCATATTTATCTAACCTGTCAGAAGATTCAGAGCTATCGTATCGGTCGAAGCATCGCTTTTTCCTTTCATCGTTGTCTTCGATGTTCGAAGCGGGTGTTTTTCGGGAATCTGTTGTCACGGAACGATCAGCGACCACGCCGCGCGTCTCACAATTCTCACACGAATCACTCGAATCCAGCTCAGTGTAGAACGATAACTTCAATCTAGCACCGTCTAGAGTTGGTCCACAACACTTTTTTGTGTCACAATGTGACGGGTCGGACGCGGAAAAAGTTAAATCGTCCATTTGAGCCGGGCCGGCACGGTCCTCGGGCGACCCATCCGCCATCTTTGAGCGCACGAGTGTTTTGTCGGATGTTTCGGTGCGGCGCCGCTAGTCGCATGGGCGCTGCGTTCGCTGCAGACGCGGGACGAAGGCTGCGTGACGTCACGGCGGCTGCGCGACCGCGGAGGCCGAGCGGTGACGTAACGACTCCGCCCCGTGCATGTGCAGGTCCGCTGTCATTGGCCGCGCGTTACGCAACGCCAGAGCCTATTCAAATACTTGCGGAAGGGAGCGTAGGACTCGACGCGGATAGGGACAGGCCCATCCCAGCCCTAACGTATTAATGCAGCGTAATGACCAGCAGCACACATACATACATCCACGCACACACGCAGCTTGTTAAAAAACAAGTGCATCGATATTAATGACACGTTTCACCCCCTAATATGTTCACTTTTTTATTTCTAGTCACAAACAAAACAAGCTATTTGGCAATCCTAATTTAATAAGCTGAGAGCATGTGAGCGCATAACGCAAATCTGATGCCCTTCATATAATAAGGGTTCTGATTAATATCTCTTTGACTAACTTTTGTCAAATACAATTACAAGCATTTCTAAATATTTAATATTAAAAAAATATTTTTGAAATGACCCTACTTAGAAAATTAATTTGTACTTCTACCTATTGATTAATTAAGTTAATTTACGTTCTATAAAATGTTTAAAAAGATAGACCCAGTCTTTGTAACTTAAATATAAAACATATATTTATATACTTATATATAAACATATAAATTACTTATTCATGTAATTCAGAAAGTAATGTAAGCACTGCTTCATTAAAAATAGAGTTTTGTAGATATTGTCTTACATTAAGTAACAATTTAAAAATTGTAGGAAATAATATGACTCTGTTTTGGGGTAAAATAGTCATGCGCGAAGGGAGGATGACACGCCCATTTAGAAGGTTCCGTAGCTCTTTAAATGCATTGTATTTTAAGCTTTACCACTTTGTAGAAAGAGATGAAATTTGGTATTTTTACTTGGTTCTGTATATTATGTGTTCAGAAAATTTTAGTACATAAATTGATGAAAGAATATGAGTGTGATTTAAGGAATATTTAAGAATAAGCAGAAAGGTACCTACATACCGTAAGTAGCTTATTCTTTTGAAATATCTTATTAGTCCTACCTTAATCACATTTGTTTTTATTTGTAAATATATTTACTACTTATTTAGTACTATTTATTAAATCAGTATGCTAATAGCTCTTAGTGACACTAATCCAAGTGTATGATCATATTTTTAATAAAATACTCAAATTAAACATACAAAAAACTTTTAAAAGTAAGAACTATTTGCGTTAGATTTTCAAACGTTACTTCTCATTTCAAAGCTAGCGTCATCTGTTGATATTTTTTTAAAACAACTTTCTATTATAAACGACCTCAACTTTCAAAAGATGAACCGTATTCATCCGAAGATATTGTCATATATTATTGTCCTCAGCTGTCCGACAGATGTCTCTACTAAATTATTAGGACCAAAACAATTATTTTAAGATTAGCTTTAGATTGGCCATATGGATGATGGTACATAGCATATTATTATTGAATAAGTGGAGTATTACTAAATTTAGTGGAATCGATAAAAGTAATACATATGTAAAATACAAAAAAAATTAAATATAAATATGGCGCAATTCGTAAAGCGCCCCACAAATTATTATTAGTATTATTAATTATTTAATTTTATTTTGGCCATTATTTTTTCTCATATTACGAATTATTTTTTTACTTTATAGCTCAATTCATTTTTAAAGCATGTTTTATAGTTTTTATTTTAACTATGTATATTTATTTTATGTTTTTATACTTGTGTATCAACATATATATCATATATTTTTCAATTGCATAAGAGCTAGGAAAAAAATTATGTGAAAAATATCTCTAATTAAAAAGCTGATTTTTATTACCAATTGGTTTTCTAAAATGTATTTTTTTTCTCACTCTCATGCAAAAAATATCTGTAAGATGATTATTAATCCTGGAGATCCTATTCAGGATAATGAGATAATCTGATCGAATTATTAATTAACAATCGGTCCTTGATATGTGTACAAACGTACAAGTGGAACTAATTAAAATCTTGTTAAAAACAGTTTTTACAATTCAACTTTCGTGGTCCCTGTTGACTATTTGAAATATATTTGTAAGACTACATTTGTGTGGACTGTGGTGTCAACTTTATAGTACTCTGTGCCCTGTGGTGTCAACTGTTCCTGCCGCGAGTCCGCCATGATCATGAGTTCGAGCCCAAAAATGGGATTTTTTTTTATTAACCAAACAATTGTTAAAATAAATGTCATGTTGTTCATTGAAGAATTAAGAAAAATATCGAACCATAAAACATTAGTAAAAAAATATCTTAGACCATTTATTAATTCTTATTTTTCTCCATTTTTATGATAATTGACAAATGCTTCACCTATAGGTGTTATAATAATGATTTGGATAATTAAATTTCTTATTAATTTATGTAAACTTATACTACCTACATTATATATTACCATGTCTTTCTATTGACAGATAATAAAAAAAAACTAATTATTGATTTTAGAACATCATTTTATTAAATCTTAATATATAAATGTATAAATTTCAGAAATCTATTAAAAAATAAATAGACCAAATATAATAAATAAAAACACGTCATTGTTAATAAAAAAAAAGCAACTTTGACAGTTTGTAAGTTAATTAAAAGAATTTAAAAAAAATACGTTATATAAATCAAATATTTGTACAAAAATAAAATGCCCTACTGCTAACATAACTGTTAACATGTTTACTGCCACATAATCATCACAGGAGATTTAAAACAAAAAAATAATGTTCTACTTAAATGTGTACTCATGGACTTATCAAGAAATATTTTACAAGAATACAGCAGACGCAAAATAAATTATAATTACTAAAAAGATCGAAAAACATAAAAATATTATTTTTATTACGTTAAAATTGAGGTAGTGTAGGGTTTTTAAGAAAACAAAATCACTCACCAAATAAATCACAATATTAACATTTACTTAGCTCTTACTTATCATGTTACATAACAACAATAAAAATTAAACAGGTATACAATAACTATATATTATTATATTATTAAGTGGAATGAACGTGGTGGGATGTTTACTTCGAATGCAATTCTGTAAGTAACTGTCACAATTGTAAACAATACGATTATAATAATGGTTTTCAATTAAAGTATTTTTTTAAATTATAAATAAACACAAAAACTTTACAATAAGAAAATCTGGTATTTATTAGTAGAATTTAGAATAATGGGGAAAAATGTTTATATGTGTAAATATTATCAAAACAAGTAGGAATTAATAAATTAAATTAGTAAAAATAGACACACTATAGCTTTCCCATAATTGGAAGGTAGGTTTGATAAAAAAATAAAGATATCAGTTGATGGTATGACTAAAACATGTAATGTTTGTATAGAAGTTTAATTGACTAAATAAATAATTGTAATATTGATTAAAAGTAGTGTACATATATATAAGTCTCCCAGCTAATAGAAGGCAGTGTGTGAGACTAAGTTAACTTAACTAGTATAATAAACTGTAACAGTGATAGTAAAGAGTTTAAATACTTAACAATTTAGTGTATTGGTGAGCAGTGTCATAGAGTGTTTTAAAGAGTAGAACGACTGTCATTGGTGATTGTTTGCAGTAAGAGAGTTCTAATACACAAACCACTAAATATAAAATAAATAAGTAGATCAAACAATTAAAATTATTTGTCATTAACATTCATAACATTGATTTTGTGACAATTACTAATTAAATAATATAATCAAACATTTAATAAAAGATCTAATAAATTAATTTCAATATGAAGTCCAACAGATAATACATTTACAAAAATTAATTTACTTTTTAATATAATTATTATTATACAAACTTCAACATGGCGTCTATTTAAAGCATATTTTCTAATACTAGTTTATCATTACGTCCATAGTGAGGTCGGCATCATTCCCTCCATAGTAGTGTTCCGTGGTGTGAGAACTTCGTTGCAAAGGAACTCCAAGGGAAAATCAACGAGATGCCCTTCAATAAGGTCTATTTTTCTATTCGCCAGCGCCGGGTCCTTGTGCCACAACGAGTCTCTATGTTCCTCTTGGTATTTTTTTAGTTCAGCGAACGTGTGGACGGAGTCCGTCGGCAAGCAATGGAACACCTGGAAATAATAATATTAGTGTTATGAAACAGTTGAAACATTTGAGGATATTGATACTAGTTAATATTATATTAAATGCTAATTAACATTATATATAATGCACACCTCTTCATATATCTCGGTGTTGAGTCTGGAGCGCGCCTGCCACACGTTTCTATGGAACTCATCGCAGCAGGGGTCGTCTATGTTGATCCCCATCTCCGTGAGGTCCCGGTCCACGAGTCCTAGATGTTCCCTGAAGAGTTTCTTACGCAGTCCTCCCGCCAGCTTGCCGCAGGGGAACGGCTTACCGTTCATCACTCCGTCCTCGAATTCTTCATCCTAAGGATATACATTTTTAAAATTTACTTATACTTAGTCTGGTCATAAATACTGTTACAATTAAATATAAAAAAATATTACATTTGAATTTGGTATCTATCATTTTTATACAATTGTTCATTGTGTTTTCTCATTTTGGCACCAATACATTGTACAATATTTTGCTATATTAAAATGGAGTGGGGTGATAAAGAGAACAGAATCGCTGTGATTGCTTTACATAAAGTGGAGCCCCTAAAATAATCCATACGATTGGCAGTAAAGAATTTCCCCATGGAAAGAGCGCTTGCTTCTATTGATAACTGGCCTCAACGTTTAAAGAACTATATTGCAGCCAATGGACACCACTTCGAATAAGCTTTTTATATTTTTAATTCTTTTATATTTGTGCATTAAACTAACACACTGTAAAAGTAATAAATGTTATTTGCAATAAAAAAAAATCCTTTGCTACAATATTTATGGCCTTATGAAATCTAAGCCTCCCGTGGTCCAACGTCTTATTACACCGCTCTCAAATCGAGTTATATCGACGAGAGCACCCTGTCTAAATATGAGTGTAGTGAGTGGTTTCCACCTGCAGCAGTACTGCTATCTCCGAGTCCCTGTTTCCCAGCATCGAGCGGTCGTTGATGTTGGCGCTGCCGCAGATGACTACGCGGTCGTCGGCCACCAGCAGCTTGGAGTGCACGTACAGCAGCTCCGACACGGGCTCGCCCTGGAGCCGCCCGTGGCAGCGCAACCCGTGGAATGACACGTAGCGGGCGGGATCCGGCACGCCGGCCTCCCACAGGCGGGTCAGGATGGCCTCGCGACCTCTGATGAGGGTGACGATATTAATCAATATGGAACAAAAAGTCAAAATAAGTAAGTAGTTCCCGAATGTCGCAGGTTTGAGTCTCGCCCGTGTCGATGAAGCGTTCATTGTATACATATTTAAACGAGCCTGCCTGTACCTGGAGATGCTGCAGTAGTTCCAGTGCGTGACGGCGTGCAGCGAGGTGCCGCTGGCGCCGCCCACCTCCCCCTCGAAGGCGGGCAGCAGCGGCATCACCACGAACACGCGGAAGCACTCGCCCGCGCGGTGAGCACGCATTATGCGGTTGAACAACGCCTCGCCTATCTGGAACAAGGAGTGAAGATTGGAGTGAGAATTGGAGTTTTCTTTGAAAAAAAAAACGGGGAACAAAAGTGGGAAGAACGGAAGGATTCCCTTAGATGTGAGGAAACGTAACTTAGGTTATATTTTTATATTTTAGGACCTTCAAATCGTCGGTCAAAAATCTCGTTAGGTTTTTCTAAGCATTCAAGTGGATCGCCTCACCTGGTTCCTGACGGTCTGGTTGGTGCGGGACAGCGTGATGTAGAACTGGTTCTCGATGTACACGTAGTGCTGCGCCCTGGTGATGGTGTCGACGTAGGCCTCGTGGATGCTCTGCTCCACGGTGTCGGGCTCCAGGAACCCGCACGACCAGCAAGACACGCTGCGGAGCACCTGCGGAGAAGGGGCTTTAGAAAACTGATCTCGGCCACTAGAAGAACTACTGGCAGTCCCTACTACTTAAAGACGGGAGATTCGAGTTTACAACGTTTTTATAAAAAACCTACTCCTTGTAACCTAGTCTTTTATTACTTCCAAAACTGCTATAATATATAAAATACTAGCTGTTGCCCGTCACTTCGCCCACGTAGATTAAACACGGATCTCCCGGGGCAATTACGTAATCGCGCTAAAATCTATGTTATCTCACAGACAAAACTACACGCAGAAGTTAGAATTTCTATAGCCTCTGTGTTATTCTGGTACATAAGCTACAATATTGCCAAGTTTCATTAAAACGTGTTCAGTAGTTTTGGCGTGATTGAGTAACAAACATCCATCTATCCAAACATTCGCACTTATATATTAGTAAGATATACTCTAACGACATCTGGAACGGTATATGTGTGCCGGTGATACATATTTTTAATTTGATATACCTATCACGTTGAAATAATAAGTAATATTCAAGATATTTTAGAAGATCCTTTTTAATATTGATTATAATTGACGTCACCAACCTGACAGGACACGCTGATGGGTTCAATATTCAGCAGGAGATCAAAGTCTTGTAGAGGTTTAATATCACTATATGTCTTCGGCAGGAGGTACGGGTAGCTCGTATTCTGTCTGGAAGAATTAGTTATATCTCGATCGATCGATAAATATCTCGATCTCAAATAAAACTAAATAAAATTTAATTTACTTATTAAATATATTGCGCTTACGAAACTTCAGATCATTTGCACCGTTTAAAACTATAAATGTATAATGATGAAACACACACCTGGCCTTCTCCAGTTTGATAGCGTTCCACCTCTGTATGAAGTGCCTGGCGACGTCCCTGGCAGCCGCGCCCTGCACGGCCACGCCCACGTCGTGCCAGGGCATCCGGGGCGTCGTGTTCCTGTCCACGAGGTCTGGAATTCGATCATGGAATTAATACACTTTTTGTATAATAAAAATATATTATAATGTTCAAATTCAATAAATTATATAAATTTTATTGATGTATTACTTAACTAATCAGAAAGAAGCTTTATTACTTCAGGAAATTTGTAAATTAAATAAACTTTATAAATCATAAACTTACCAACGAATGGCAGATCCAAGCTATTAAAGTCCTTGACGATAAAATTGACATAGTCTTTTCCGATCCATAATTTGGAGTTCCCCTCGATGTCCTCTTGCGTCTTCTTAGTTCTTTCGGTAACGACTCTCCCCTCCACTACACTAGCCAGGGGGGCGGGTGCGCCGACGTTAGGCTTGACGCCTGTCACATTAGTCAGTAGGACTTCGTCGTTGGATCTTGCATACTTCTCCGCCTTTAGCCGTTCGGAACAATCAAACTTCTGTTCGTTCCTCTCCTCTTCGAAGGGCGGGTACAGAATACCGATGAAGTCCTTCCCTCTGTCCGTTATTTTGTCCAGCACGTTTCTTTTCTGTCCGTCACTATCGTACTGAGTGTCGTTTTGGAGACCGACCTGTAATAATTTGTCCTCGATATCTATTTCTTTTATTAGTTTTGGAAGGTCCCGTTCTTCTGTTTTTTGCGTATCTTCTTCTTGTAGTTCCTCAACTTCTTGAATGGGTCTGTTTAATAAATTGTATATTATGAAGAAAACTTCAACTGTCTTAAGAAACTTAAAAAGTAAATTACATTTTCTAAATTTAAGTGACGTACGGTAAGACATTAAGAATTTAATCTGTAACATTTTGTTTTATCATGTTCTCTTACATCTGCACTCCAGTGACCACGTCCCTGCTGGCTCGCGCTAGTTCCAGTGCTGCCTCCAGGCCGTCTCCAGTCCAGGCGCCTCCTCCCGGGGAACTGGACGTTTTCTTTTTTGTTCTGATTAGGTTTGTAGGTTGCGACATATTGCCTAGGTCTGTCAGTCTAGAAATAAAATGTGGAATTACTTGAAATATGTTTTTTTTGAAATTTAATCATAAATTATATACGACATTTTAAACAACCATAGCATTTAAATTGCAATTGGCCTGAACCTGAACCTCAAATGAACCACGCTTCGTTATCTGTCTTTATTGTCTGTAGCATTTATGCGCATATGCGCATAGATGCGTTTGTGCATATATGTGCGTCCTCATTCAGGTTCAAACCATTGGGCAGTTTTGCCAGTCGATGGCATATAAGAAAATGGAATATAATATTAAATTTCTTTCCAGAGCACAAGAGTAAAGTTATCCGCAGAGGTACTGACATCATTTGCAGAGAAGCAGGCGGACGACCGACGGAAGGGTGCAATGAAAGACCGCAACTAGCAACCGGACAACATCGGAGCCACTAGTGGCAGTTGACTCGGTGGAGTGGTGTTGTGGCAAGTTGTCTCGTTTCTTCAGCATGGTTACGTCTAGGTATTAATGTAGCCAATTCTGTAATTGGAAATTTAAATCCCCCAGTGACAAGTTGATCCGCGGGTATTCTTATTGATCTATGTCCACTATCTCCCTGAGGTAGTTTGAGAACCGAGTTCGTGTATCTCCGGTGTGCCAACGTTAAGACCCGGGCTCAAAACAGATTTCAATTTCAGGGTCCACCATTACCACAGCGCACTGGGTCTTCGACAACTTTGTATAAATCTTAAACTTTGGTAGCGACTGCTCAAATACGATCGCGTTCTGACACCGATTGACAGAATAGTCTGGTACAAATATATCCATTCCCTGCGGTATACCCTCGCCAACACTTCACAGCGGCGGCGCAGTCATTGGTACCACCAGAAGAGAAACATACCCACCTCCATGGGTAGGATGAAAAGAATGTACATATTAAATGAAAAAAGAATGTACTAGTAGCAGGACAAGGTCACCTGTTGTACTAGGAGGGCTGACCGGCTGTAAGTACTGTCCCTTACGACCGCAGCGACCCCGGCGAGTGACGTAAATGGATGAAAACGTTTATATCCGGCGTATGATAAGTAAGCTACGTCGCTTCTATTCTGTTTCTTCTAAGATTCTCCGGCATCTCGCGGGCTGGTACCCTCCGTGGATTCTCTTTAAGGATCGCTATCATATTCTGAGAGAAATTTGTGTTGAGCGCTGGTGCCACCACAAATGGAAACAAGGAGGCACTGGACCAGCGCTTGACGCAGGTCTTGTGTGAAGTGTACCACATGCGTGGTGCTTTAGGGCGTACCCTGGGTAGGATAAGTATAAGTGAGGCGACGGAAGGACATCTCATATCGGTCTCCATAAGATGAAGGTGGTGCTATTTATCAGTTCCGATGGTGGACAGTTATACATCATAGGAATTTAAAAAAAAGCAACGTCTAGGATAATTAGTGCCTAAAAATCAATTACAATTACATGAAGCTGAAGATGAAGCTCACCTATGTTTGTGATCGTCCCAGCGTCCGTAGCAGAGGTCGATGCCCCCCAGGAAGGCCACAGTCTGGTCCACCACCACTATCTTCTCGTGGTGCGCCCAGAACAACACGCCGGCCTTGGCGTGGTCGGGGTGCCGGAACACCTGGACAGACAGACACGTTACCAACTTTATCATACAAACACATTTTACTGGATGTTGCTCACGACTTCTTTCTGGCGTACTACTAGAAATAGGAATCTCCGTGGAAATTTATGAATAAAAAGTATATAAAATACTAAAAGTAAAATATAATGTATGAATATAAATGCAACATTGTTACTTTAATACAATCCGTAATTGATTTATATATACGTATAATATTATCATACGTCCGTACACTACATACCTATTATACATATATAAAAGTCGAGGAGATAGTTATTTGCGGAAGGAATATTAAACAATATATAACCTAAAATAAACTTAATTTATATTTTTGGTACATTAACTTATGATGTATTTTAAGTACCTTGATATTTTCACTAGCTAATCTACTTTTACTGTAGAAGCTGTTGATACCGAGAGCGAGTTCCACTTCTTTATACAGCATTATGAATACCTTCACGCCTTGAGCCTGGGAGCATTTAAAGACACATTTTTAATTAATATAATTTAAAACAAAATATTTCTAAAATATACCTTCATGTTTTATTAGTTAAATGTTAATACTGTTATATAAAACAAAAAGCTATCTTTAAAATTTAATAATTGATATTTGTGTAGGCGTGACGTCATTACTTTATCGAGGTTTAATTTAACGACTGCTGAAGAAAATTATGTAAATCAGATCAAATTAAAGATTTTAAACTCTACCTTCACCTTACTCTACTACCTTATATTTATAACATTATCTCCGTGGCTATTAGCCGTATTAGTAGTTTCCGTCTTTATGCCTTACAATGATGTTTACAAATTGACAAATGATAAGAACAGTAATGTGTGTGAATAATACATTAAGGTTATTATCAAGTACTGATAATTATCAATACCTTTTAATGAAGATAATTATCACTAATAACATTGTCACTAGTAAATATTATCTGGAACTTTGCTTAGCCATATATATGGTAATAAAAAATATATATTTAGTGAGGTTACATTTTTTTTGATGGAGAGGGGGAGAGAGAGAAGCTCATCTCAACTTACTTTGACTCGCTTACTCAGTTAAAAAGAAAAAACTCTTATCTTCTGCTTTATTCTACGATACATGATCATTAGATGATGATGAAGATCTAAACCTCCATATTGTGTAAATCAAAGAAGTATAACTCACCGCCTTCCTCCTGAGTAAGGTGTCCAGTCGCCAGTAGTCGCCGGTGGCTGGTCGCTTGAGGTGCAGTTCTGGGCTCAGCCACCAGTCGGCGATGTAGATCTCCTCCCGCGCCAGCTCCAACGCATCGGCCACGGCCGCCAGGTAGCTCGACCCGTCAACCAGCGCACGCGCCGGGGTCGACGACCTCGCCGCCGCGAACGAGTGGTGTACGTTGGGGGACGTGAACGAACGGGCTGGAGGGGGGATTATATGTTAAGTATATTTTTTTTACAATATATTTTTGTTTAATTATTTAGCAAAATATTTTTTATACATTCCAAATAAAAAAAATCCGAAATTTCAAATGGCACAGCAAAGAAGTTATACAGTATACAGGCGTGTGATAGAGAGCGTCTTTTTTTTGTTTTCGTTCTCTATTACATTTATTGATATAGAACAAAAAACTTTTACATACTTGGATAATATATATTGGATAAAGCCTTAATCGTACTAAAATATTGAAAAAAATAAAATAATAAACAGAAATATGATAGATATCGAGTTAGAAACATTAATTACTTTAACTTAAATATTTACCAGTTCAAAAAAAATTAAAAGAAAAGTTTAATTATTGTGTGTCAAGTACTGACCGGACTGGTTAGCGACAGTCTTCAGATAGGTCATCCACTCCTTGCTCTTCCTCTTGGTCCAGCACTTGATGACCATCTGCCGGCTCTGGTTCAGGATCTGGAGACCATTGTTCAGTCCCGTGGAGTACATACCAGACGACACCTCGAAACTAACACACACTTGGCTTTTACATCTCACTCACATTTTAACAGAGTTTTTAAGATATAAGAGAATAAAATTTATGATATTTTAAGGGTTTTTGTATACTTACTCTAACGCTGCATGAAATAAAATAAATGAATTAAAAACTGTCCTGATTTAATTATAATGAATTATTATCATGTTTATAATTATTTTAGTATTATTGACATCACTGACCCTTGATCGAACAGCATGACTCCCTTGACCACGCCGTCACTGGGTCTGATGTAGCCGAAGAAGGTGTCCTTCACGAAGAACCACCTCTTCTGAAACTTCGCACACATCAGCCCCGTGCAGAAGTAATTACATCTGCAATCAAATAATATACAGTTGTTACTTAAAAGAAGTTTACTTGCATCATCAAACTAAAATGTTCAAATTGAATTATTAAATTTAAGTGACGAAAAATTAGCTTGATTTTTAGTTTCTCTTCTATAGATCTTTAAGAAAATCTAAAATAAAGAAATGAAGTGAATATTTCGAATGATATTCAATGAGCGTGTGTATGTCCGTCCTCACCGCACGCACACCATGGCGCCCAGCAGTCCGAAGCAGTTGCAGCCGGCTTGTCCCGGGCGCGTGGAGCCAGTGCGCTTCTGGATCACTCCCTCCTTGCCCTTGCAGCCCAGCTCCGATATGAACGACAAGAGGGACACCTCCAGGAACTTCACCTGGGGAGGGTGCGTGTTATATTAGCTTCTACAAGCCGGCTGACTGATCGAAGTACAGCTGATATCACTCGACCAACAAATGGAATTTGCCTCTAAGAAGGGATTAAAAAATAGGTTATAGTGTTTGTAAAAAAAATAATATTCTAAAGGAAGTCCTTAAACTTTCCTGTATTGCTAAAAATTATAAAGATTTTTAAAATTCATATTAATATTCCATAAATGAAAAAGAGGGTCGGGGTAAAACAAAATCCAAAGCAAAGACGAGAGCAAACAGACGGTCAAAATAATACGTATAATATCGGTTACGTAAAACAAATTTTTCAAAATTATGCAGTTATCATTACGTCATCATTTATATAAAAAAAAAACTAAAGTTCAATACATAATTACTATAACGCAAAATTCTTGTATATTTTTAAATACCTTGATCTATCAATGAATCATTATTATTTATGACTTCATCGTGCAAGAAATATATAATACTATCTTTGTTGTATATATACATATATGGTGTTGCTTCAATATGGGTTATCAAGCGGAAATGTTTTTGACATCTCTCTGATAGTTCTAGAGATTAGATTGGTTTAAGCAAACACATTATTTTTAATAAATAATACACTCTAATAAATTATATTATCTAAAATATAGATGGCTTGTGGATAAAGTGTTTTTTTATCCTTCTGAGCGGAAATGGTTTAACATATGGATTAGTGGTTACTTGAAAAATATGTTTCAAAAGATACCAAAATTGTATTTGTTTGTCAACAGCTAAAAAGTTTTACAGATTTTAATGATATTGTAGTTCTATAATTAATTCATGCCTCTAAAGCAGTCAATTCTTTACAGTATTTACTAATCGCTAGGTCAACTAGTGTACTAATTTAGCTTTGTATAAAGACTATAAGTGACCTAGTGCTATCATCTGATTGGTGGAAACTTTTATACGCTATTTTTTTGGGTAAAATAGTGCGCTGTTAATTGGCTTTTATGTCCGTTGTGGTAATTATAATATAATTATCAAATATTGTATGATTTAATATAAAGGGTTATTTTTAATTAATTGGCCACCTCTGGCAGGCAGCCTCTGTACAAAAATCTCAACAATACTGGTTCTACGACTTTTTACAATTCTTGATAAACAACACAAAAACAAAAACAAACCAATTTTCGTTCCCTTTTTACTTATTATTCTGATTTTGAAAGAAGTACTTGAAACCTTAACGCCCGGGCGCCATACATACGCCCAGAGTTAATGCCAGTTCAGGGGCAGAAATAATTTATGTGTGGGAAAACTTACATTTTTAAAACTAATCATTTTAAAAAGCCGTAGAACAAATTTAGTTGGGATGGATGTAGAGAGGCTACCTGCAAGAGGTGGTGAATTAATTACAAGCAACCCTGTATATATATATGTACTTACTGTTTCGTAATGATTTCTATATATTGATATATTCAGCAGATTAAAAAGATATTCCTCGAGCTGTTTCATACGCAACTGTATTCCTTCATATGTCACCATCACTTCCGGTTTGCTGGGAAATCTAAATAAAATGAAGTAAACATATTTTTGTATTTATCTTAAAAACATACATATTTTAGATTATTACTTTCTATTCTTGTCAGGTGCTTGAACTGATTTTGTATCTTAAAGGGGTTTATCTTATCTGATATGTAAAATATATAATTTAAATACTTTCTTAAGATATTTTTTGTTTACAACACATTTTTATTATTTTTGTTTACAAAAATATAAATTTAATATTTATAATAAAAACAGTTTTCTAGATCAAAGAATGAGAGTTCTTTTATCTTTGATAATGATTGATAATGGATTTTATCATTATTCTAATTTTGTTTTGGTTAGAGAAACTGAATTATGATTTTGACCTAGAAAGGTTGATAATATTCAAAATATCCAAAGCCCTAAAAGATGGCGAACAAACATATCCTAGATCTAAATCCAATACACACAATCTCTTACCGCGGCAAGGCGCCCTTTCTCTTCCTCGGTTTTCCTTCCCGACGCTTGGAACTACTTCTAGGAACTGCTTGCAAGGCTACTTTTTCCGCCTTCTCCTCTGTGTCGACGGTGTTTTTGAAACTAGCTCGTCTGACTTTGTGTGTCTTTGAGGGAAACGGTATTTTAAGAGAAGCTCTGTAAAGTGACAGCTGCTGGTGTAAGTATAATATATGTTTGTATCTCTTTTTGATCGTCCAAGAGAATTCCCCATGTTGAAGATTTATCGTGTATCTAAAATGGTAATAATTTATACAAAATTAACAACCTACAAATTATTATACATATATTTTTTTAGGCTGTAGTCACGTCGACTGTATCGGAATTTAGCCAGAAAGAAGTTTAAAACCCATTTGAGGTTCTTACTAATGACCTCACAGCATGGCAGACTTGAAAGTAGTCAGACAAAATTCGCATATAATGACAGTGAGGGCCGCGTTAATATATTTATAATAGTCCTCATAGGTTACGGAAAATACAAATAAAAACTATTGATTAATAGTTTATAATAAAGAGGATAATGTTCCTATAAGTATATTTCTGACTCAGCATCCTCTATCCTCGTATCCCACACTTCTTTATCTCTCTTATTCTAATATTTTTATCTATAATTGTCCTCTTATATTCTATATATTCGTTCGTCTGTTCGTTTGTTCAATATATCCAAAAACTATGTTGACTGTTAGTTAAGAGTAGAATCAATAATTTTATTCATACATTTTGCGAAAATTTGTTTTTGGGTGATTATTCCTCAAGTACATAACCAATCACTGGCTTATTGCTAAGCTAATGATAATGCTGCTATAAAAGAAAAGAAACCCGATGACATTTGGTTCAGTTTTTCAAGAGAAAAAGCATCAAGGAGATCGCATTGAAACCAACTACATGAGCTTCGCTCCTCGCTACGCTCAAAAAGCTATGTTTACTTTTCATGATAATATTATCAGCTATTGTTTTAATTGCAACTAGATCTCTGACACTAGTCAGGTGTAAATAGTAATTATTTGGGTCAGATATGAAAATAAAGGCTTTGATTTTATCTTAGAATCTGTAGGTTGTATTCAACATAATGTAAATTTGTTCATATTGTCCATAATATATTTTTGTGAATGGGCAAATAATATATTTTTTTAACAATGACATACAAAGAATGTCAATTAAATCCTATAAAATAACGCAACTCTCTCACGGTGTCCTGGTGACATATTAATTAACGGAATTATAAACTATAATTACACAATGAACTCTAACCGTCCTGTTATGTTTCAATTCTATTTATGGCAGTGCGAGTGAAGTATGGACATGAATAACCACATAGCTATCTACAGGGGTCTTGGTATTTATATATATATATATATATATATATATATATATAAGGTATATATATATATTTAAATAGGGAATTTACCTGTATCTATTTGTAGGACTTTATGATATAGGTACATTATTTTTGTTATCATCTTCCCTCTCTCTTTATTTCGTACTTGGAACTGAAGAGGAATAAGTTTTCCGGTAGATTTTTTAATATTTAATATTAATAAAAGTAATGTAAAAATATTAAGTTTTACAAATATTACAACCATAATTTCCAACCAGACTAATGAAAACAATTTTTTTATTGTTTTTGTATTATAAATACATGTTTATTTCACATTATTTTCGTGTAATTTTAATTAATAGACTACTGCAATTAATACTGTATACACAACATCAATCTTTACATTAACCTCACCATAAAGTACAACATACATCTTTTTAACTACATCATTTGATATTTTCAAGTCTAAGTAATATTATTGTTAGGTTTCATGGTTCAGTACCTCATGAATTATAAATTATATGTCACACAATATACATAATAACATAAGGAAAAACTAATGGATAGCAGTTTGTAATTATCTCTAGCCTATTACAGTAAATTTCCTATTCAATTGGTTCATTCGAGAATAAACAGACAGTGATTAATGATATTTTATATTATAATAGCATAAAAATAACTAACTAAAGATACAAAAACTATAAAACTAACTAACAACATTATTTTATAAACATATAATACTTACAAGTTAGGATTCAGCAAATGTGTTGTGACACTTCTTTCATTTTCCACAAATCTAACCTTTATCTCCACACCCGGAATGAACACTTTCCTGTGCACTGAATTAAATTTAATAGGAGCACTATGGATTGATTTGTAGGGGACTGATGTTGCTAAGGGTGCTGAAAATAATAATAGAGAAATCTAAAAATATTACACATGTAATAATAATAAATAATAATTATTATTTTTCATTATATTCAAATATTAAATTTGGTATTAAGAATCACAAGGAGACTAATAATTTCTTCAAATGATCTTCAGATACTTCATTGGGTAGTTAACATCTGCACTAAGCTTAATTTATTTACTATTTAATAAAATACAAGTATGTATTTAGTTTGTTTTTGTAAAATAAATATAATAACACACTTGCCAATATATATATAATCATAGCAGATATTAATAGTATTGTAGTTTGATGTTAAAGATAAACTGATTACAGTCTGACTCATTTATTATGTTTTAGTAACTTTAAGTTATTTACTGAATTGACTATATCTATGTCCAAATGAGAATGATACCTACATTCTCATTTAGATATAGATTCATATTCATCTAGATTTATATATAATGTTTCAGTGTATTAGAGATAATTTCTGTGCAACAAAATTAAATAAAAGACATTTAACAGATAAGAAGTTAACTTTCTAAAGATAAGCAATAGATTAAAAACAATTCTATAACTATTATAAAGTGCTAATGTTCAGGAAACTAATAATTATCATAATAGTTGATGTTTTGTCTTTTTTAAGTCTTAAGCAAAATACTGACAGTTTATTGATATTCACTATTAGTTTAGATACTTGCCAAAAATATCTTAAAACTAAGTTGTTAAAAGTAATTTAAATAGTCACCGTTAGCATCAATTTCTTCTTTATTTTTATCTACTTCTATAATAGATAATGATTCAGGAACAGCTAGACTTTCATCAAAATCAGAATCCATTCCGGGATTTAGGGAATCCAAATTTTGTAGTATTCCCTGAAAACAGTCCCCTTGGCCTGTTGAGGGGGTAGGTGTTTCCATGGCGTAGTTTGTGTATCCGTATAGTTCTTCATCTATGAGAGAGAATTTAATAACAAAGTAAATAAAGTGTATAACAAAATAATAAACGGCCTTTGTAAAAGTCATTTTATTGTTTTTAGTCTTTAGATGCAATGGAATGCGAGGGCAAATCAATTACACAAAAATTTTATTTATACTAAATAAAACAAATGAGAGCAAAAATATGTATGGCTCATATATTAGATATTATTTAATTTTATGAAAATAAAACTGGAGAATACTTTAAGATTTGGAAATACAATGGTTCATAAGTTCATAGGTGTCTATAAAATAGTTATTGTTCTAAATTATGGAATTATTTCCTATAGACCATCTGTTTAATCTCCACAACCGTCTCACATACTAAATAAGCTTAAATATGTTAAGAACAATATTATACACTTCACAAACTCCACCTCTTTTAATCAGGTTATGAAAACTGAGAGTTAAATCACTGCGTTCCATACGTTCTTTTGTCTCTTCTTCACTTAATTCTATTTTCACTGCACTACACCCTCTTGGATGCTGATATGTAATGTTCTGGCCATTACACACAATGATTTTAACACTTGTGTACATAATCTATATCGATAAGATAGCACTAGAGTCGATTTTAGTTGTTTTACCACGCTCACCAAATTTGGTCAAATGGTGCAATAAATCGATATAAAACTAATATTTTTGATTTCGTAGTTACAAGACATGCTTCAATGAAGGCAGCATCAAGGTTTAAAAAGAAAAAAAAGGTACTTACAAAACTTAACGTACAACGTTTCTTGTTATCGCTCTTTATTCTTTAATCCATGACTGATTGTAATAACTACAATTAAAGAACTGATGTCTAGGGAGAAGCTGATTTACAATTTTTATTGCTTGAAAGTTGAATCATCGGTTCAATTATTAGTTCAAGGATTATTTGCGTAAATACTTTGTATTTGTAAGCCAACAGAAAACCCTTCTTGAATGACACAGATTGACTGACGTCATCACGTCAGATGTTAATTGTTTAATACAAGGCAATGGTTCCTAAATTACTGTCTACTCTATCATTAAATTATTTTGGTTACAAATACATTTTCTAACAATAATGTATTAAAAAATATAAATTTCTTTACATCCGGTACTACATCATTATTTAATTAGATAAATATAATTTAGATGTCGAGTTCTAAATTAGGTATATCAGTTATACAACTGGCCATAAACCTAGCATACATTGTAACTCTAATAACAATAAGTTAGCTCACAGTTGGGCAAGTATAGTTGTACATAGACGGTTCTAGGTATATTTGATCTAAGTGACATTTTCTGCGACAAAGAGTTATATACATATTTGAAATCAGAAAACCTAGAAATTTTCTTAACATAAAGAAAACAAGCTGCTTTTTTTTCTAATTCCGAATATGTATATAACTCTATTTCACTGAAAATGTCTTTATTAATAACATTAAACATGTTGGAAATCACTGCCTTCACTGACAGAATGGATACCTACTCGTTGCCATGTGAACATCTCGGGATAAATGACGAGAAAAAACTTCTCTTTGATAATATTTAAAGTTCATTTGCCTCCGTTAAGATAAAACTATTTTTATTATTCAAACTTTATAAATTGTCTACACAAGCATGAGTTATTTATATTACTTAATAAGTATGAATATATTTTTATTGTATTTTGTAATCAATGTTATGTTAAACAACATATTTTTTAAAAGTCACTCCTTTGTCGTTATAAATTGTTAGTTACCTTTTAAAGTATAGATTTTTGTATTATCTTTTGTAAAAAAACAATCTCTTCTCTTTGAAAATATTAATAGCAATTTTACTGATACGTAAATCTACTATTTTACTGGTCATATTTTAAAAAGCCACAGTTATTTACAAAAAATGGACTACAAGGTGAAAAAACGTAGTTCAAGGTCTGTACGTCATCAGTAAAACTCCAATTTCTTCTCTTTGAAAATATTAATAGCAATTGTACTGATACGTAAATCTACTATTTTACTGATTATATTTTAAAAAGCCAGTTATTTACAATAGTATTAAAATTAAAATTGGCGTGCATGACAATTGACAGACATATGCATATCTTGTTCCCATGATTCTGCTCTGTTTGGGTTTCCCAAACTAAACCATTTACAACTCGCGTTTGATAGATCCACAAGATTATAGAAGAAGATTCTTGCCAATGGATACTTTACTCTTCACTATGGCCCTTAGTCAAAAAAACAGTTTTACGAAGATAAAATCTTCGAAAGAAGATGAAGTCCTTTTTGTTTACTTGTAAAAGAATTATTGCCAAATTTCGCGACGCTAAGGGTGTGACCAGGGCGAACTATTTTGCAAGAGATTCGGAATGATATAACCATACTCTGCTTCCTTTTATTTCACAATAAATGCCCAGGATTGTTCAGAACGAGCCCGTTGTACCTATCATCAGGACGATTCTTGCGTATACACGTCACGTGAATACAGGTTTTAATTTGTGATGGTGATTTCAATATCCTACACGGCTATTAACATACTACTTAATTTCCACCCGGCTTACCCCCTGATTTGTTACGTTCGGAAATTCATCCGTTTTCCGTGTTTAAAAAGACGTCTATGTGAATTTTCAAAATGGAGAAAAAAGGAAAATACAATTTTTTTTTGTCCATTGACGGTCTACATATTGAACTTTACTAATTGGTAAGTGATAGGAAATAAAGAATTATTAATAGACATTAGCTTGTTTGATTTCAACAGTAGGTATTACTGTGTAGAGGATTACGTAGGAAATCAATTTTATTCAAATACGAAAAATATTATAATTTGTATTCTCTGCTCTATGTTTACTAGGTGTTTAAAATATTATTTAATTAGTTCAGTATCAGTAAAAATATCACTTTCCTCCTGTTCTTCCCAGATTTTTTTGTAGCGGGTTTATTTAGTTTTTATATTTATTAATAATCTTTTAAAGGTTATTTGAAAAACTAATGCTACTCAAACTATGAGATTGGCATTCATACGTTGATATTTCGAAACGTTGCTTTAAATCCCCCTTTAGGCTTTATAAGAAAGAGCAAGAGAACTCAAAACAATGTTTTTTCATTTTGTCTTTTCGTCTGTATGTTTGTGCACGCTAATCTCAGAAATGGATTAATCGATTTGGATGCAGTTTACGAGAATGTATAATCATGAGATTCGCTTTACATTTTGATTTTTTTTTCAACAATCGTTAAACAAATAAAGAAGTTAATAATCTCTTATTGTCTTACCATTGCTGCTTACCAGATTGAAGGTTTATAGTTTTTACATACATTGGTTTATAGTTTTAACATACAAAGATTACTTTTTATCAAAAAACGAAATCTACGCGTACGAAGTCGCAGGCACAGCTAGTATATCAATAAAAGTACCTACCTACAGGCAGGCATACTAATGATTTTATTTGTTTTATATAAAATAAACGAAATGATCGCGGTTTGTTGTAAAGTACATAATATATTGAATTATTATATCTAGAGTATTTTGCGGTAAGTAGTACATAATATAATTCGTGATGTAATTTATTGTATTATACTGTTAAGTAACTCTCAGTCCCTAGACTCTGAAGCTTATCTTTCTAAGACATATTATTATGCAAAAGTACACACATAATAAAATTCTCTAATTTAATAAAAACTATAATTGTCTCTGTAATTTTTGGTGACTACGATAACAGTTAACAGTACTAAGTTGAACCTTGTACAGGTTTACTTTCTGCAATTATACGAAAAAACTTACATATATAGAAAATAAAAGTTTGATTTGTATTCATTTATAAATAACAAACAAAAACAACTGATAATAAAACTAATCTTTTCAAAATATTTAATTTTAATTATATATAATTGTACCTACTTTATTCAGTTTTTAAACAAAGTAGCCTAATAAGCAAAGAACTTAATAAACAAAGAAGAGAAAACGCAACGTTAGTAACTAAAACTATGGCGTTTTATTAGGTACCTACTCGGGTAAGAGAAATTAAATTCCTATATTAAAAAGTCTCTAAATTATTAAATCAAGATTTTAGAAATTTCCAAAACAATTTTTCATAAACAGCAGTTGATATACGTCATACCAGAAAAAATAAGTAATAACAACGTTTATGGTCCTACTTACCTTGTTTCTATCGTAAGAGCCGACCGTTTTCGATTTGATCGCTTCCGTTTTATAAATATATCAAAAATAATTGTATATGAAGAGTGGAATGGTTTTTAACCATTGTGAAAATTAATTCGTTTTAAACATATGGCATTCTCTTGACATCTTCTACCGATCCAGTTCATTATTTTTCTAGTTACAGTAACTTTTAAAAATATTCAACTCATCTTTCCTTAATTCGTTCATTTTATATCAGAACTGATATCTATGCGCTGTCTGGAATATCCATCAAATACTACTCTTTCATAACCTCATCAGTACCAGATTGTAGGTCACAGAAACTTAATACATATATTTAAAATTAAACCCTCTCAAATCAATTTCAAAACAAACATTCTTATTGGTTTGATCTTTTCACATTGTAATGTTAATTCTACCACACAGTATCACTACTATAATAATAAATCCTTTACCAATATATATATGTATAACCTTTAATAAATATTTCTTAACCAAAAGTCCATTGTTTTAGAGCTTGTATATTTTGTCACTTGGACGTACACCAATTTTGTTCATGTTCTGTTTAATACATTAGTATTCTAGTTTCCGTTATCTCCCAGTCATCACTCCTACATTACGACTATTTGCACATCTCAGATGGAATTGCCTTTTTTTCAGGGTTTGCGTCTTACATCACACTTGCCCCTGGTGATGCTATGACTCTTGTCCATTCCCCCATTAACACCTTAGGGCAAACTCGGGAAGACATTTGGCTATTCCAATACATACCGCAATTATTTTAAATAAATAATTTGTTTAGAAGATATATATGTAGTTATTATTGAAATAAAGAATTCCATAATAATAATACTATATAATAATAACACCTAAAATATATGCGTTCTTTGTGTGGGTGACGAGACTTACTAAGCTTTTATAGTAACCAGACCAATAAAGTATTAATACAATCGAACCAAATTAGAAAAACCTGATACCAAGGATGATATATATCTTGACTTGAAGTATTTACACATATATATTTTTACATATTAATTGTAAAGATTACACAATTTGATTTTCCAAGTTCCAGATAGATATATCTGGCTGCAAATCGCAAGGTTGAATGCATGATTTGTTCCATACCAACGTCCAAGATATTGTACCTGTAAAACTTTTGGATCGAGATATGGCATCGTGTGAATTCTTCTAGTTTCATAAAAAAAACAAGTCAAGGCGATACAGTTTCCACCCCAGAAAAAGCGCTCGCTGCTTCCGAGAAGGAAGCACCCGTTGCAGACTGAATTTTTCTGAGTGCTGAGGAAGTACCTGTTGCCGACTGGATTACTTTTGCAATTACCTGCTACTATTAAAAGCAAGCAATCATTATTTAAACAGAGAGCTATCCTATTCTTCGCCCAGCTCCTTAATGTTCCTGAGATTATAATGGAATTTATCAAAAACAACTACAAAAGTATCTTACAAGGTTGTTAATATATCCATAGATATGGAATAAAACTGTTAGATTTAGTAAAAAGTAATATAAAAAGTAACAGAAAAAAGAGAAAAAAACCTATTACGATACACCGGCAGAGATATTTGTAGAATCGCTGCCGCTCTCTTCCGCGCCAATTTTCTACTGCGGATGAAACAATGAGTTATTTCACTAATAATTAAAAAAGGTGAGGAAAAAGTTCTCAATCTTTTTTACTATAACTTTCTTAACAAACAAAAAAAATATTTACGAAGGTACAAATATTGTTTTTATAAACGTGCTTTTCCACAACAATGGGAAAATTTGTGTCGATAATTAGAAAGTTAGATAATAATAAATATACAATACGATTTGATATGAATATTAATTAATTAATATGAATAATAATTAATTAATATAAAGACGTGCGTGAGTCCCCGCGGGTGAACCTTGAATAGGAATGTTTTACCTACTATCGAATGTATTTGCTAATACATATTACTTTTCTCTGTCTTTTTTCGTTGTTTAATTTTTTATCTCTACACTATTTTTTTAACTTTCTTTTGGTTTATCTTATCTTTACAGTATACAAATCAAGGTGCAGGCACCACTTTCATAGTAGCAGACATTTAAGTTTAAACATGTGTTAAAAAATTCCACAGTTCTGGAGGCTTGCACAAGCATTTACAATCCTTAAGATCAAACATCAAGTCTAATACGAAAATGTAATCTGTAAATACAAAGTAATTTAGTTAATTTTTTAATTTTATCTCTATTATGTTGATGCACGGTATTTATTGCTAATATTAAGTAGATTGGGGAAGACAGTGAGTGTGGTCAAGTGGTCAAATTTATTCCTACACAGTTATATGAGTTATATAGTTAATTTTCGAGGGTATATGTAGCAAATAAAATAAAATATTTTACACTGCCAACTTTTTGTCTGTTCTTATCTATATCTGGATACGAAAGTGCGAAAACTACTGAAAGAATTTTGATTTGGACATAGTTTGTTGTCCCAGCTATACACATATATTATATTCTAAGGATTCATGTAGAAATTTAATTAAAAAAATAATAAGAATTCAAAGTATATGTCAAATTCACGTATTTCACGCTATTTAATACTACGAAAGCCAGATTACGACGTTATAACTAATTTAGTAATCTACCACAGTAATAAAACGCAAGATAAGCTACTCAAAGATCACTTCGACAATCACTATTCACACCTGCAGAGCTTCCGCTCTCAAACGACTACGACACGATAATTAATAAATCTAACACTTGCTTACTAATTTATAGGAGTTGATGCCTACCAATTATTTAGAAATACCCTCGATTCTAACACGGCCTCTCCTGACAGGAGGTCGTCCTCGACCTCTATCTTTTAATCCTGAAGTTTTATTTTTAAAACTACCAATGAAGCTTCCAAAAATGTTGTCTCCAAATGAGACCTAAGGCTACGTAGTAAATTCTATTGGACTCCTGTGTACTGGGTGTGCTGGGTTGTAACCCATCACCGACACGAAGGATTACGGGACTCAGCAGCGCCAGCTCCGACCAGCAGCGCCTGCCCTGACCAGCAGCGCCAGCTCCGACCGGCAGCGCCAGCTCCGACCGGCAGCGCCAGCTCCGCGATCAGCAGCAACTTCAACAGCCAGCAGCAACCTCAACAGCAAGAAAAAGAACTTCTCAGTTTCCTTTTTTTTTTATAAATCTTCCAGTTGACCCAGACCCAGGTTGAGGAGAGGTGCTTGTAAGATGGTCATTACTGGTAAGGGATAGTCTTCAACTGCCCCGTTTATCATCATTATCGTCCGGTTCTACTCGCCCATCCTGATTATCACAAAAACAACTGAAAACTCTCTAAACAATAGGCATAAAGTAAATTTGAGATATCAATTTAAGTTTTAAATAAAAATTTAAGAGATATCGTTGCTCTCGGCGCAAGCGTGCACTCAAGCGTCCTCAAGCGACGATTTCAAAATTGTAACAAAGGGATAAGTCTTTAGTGTTTAAAGAGATGCAATGTAACCATTTGTACATGTTGTTCGATTGGTAAGATTCCGGACTCTTACCACTCGATAGATTGTGATATTAAATAAAACTATATGTAGCATAGCACTTATTACCGTAGTGTACCCATAGTAGTACCCATTCCCACGATGCATTTAGCTAGCAGCTCCGTAAGCCAGCAGCACCGTCAGCCATCAGTCCCGTCAGCCAGTATCGTAGGGCGACGAACGCCATAGTATTGCGACACACGCCAAGGTACGGCGACGAACGCCAAGCACATTTGCCTGAGTGTCAAAGCACACGATACCTCTCCACTTTAGGCGACACACGCCAAGGTACGGCGACGAACGCCAAGCATATTTGCCTGAGTGTCGAAGCACACGATACCTCTCCACTTTAGGCGACACACGCCAAGGTACGGCGACGAACGCCAAGCATATTTGCCTGAGTGTCAAAGCACACGATACCTCTCCACTTTAGGCGACACACGCCAAGGTACGGCGACGAACGCCAAGCACATTTGCCTGAGTGTCTAAGCACACGATACCTTTCCACAACAGTCGATTATCGGTAGGGTACAGCGACGAACGCCAGGCTCTGAACCTGTGTGTGTGTGACACATATACCAAAAACAAGGATTAAGTATGTACACGATACCTTTCCACAACAGTCGATTATCAGTAGGGTACAGCGACGAACGCCAGGCTCTGAACCTGTGTGTGTGTGACACATATACCAAAAACAAGGATTAAGTTTGTGTGAGCATAACACACAAGCTTTTCTCATTCACATTTCACAACTTTTCCCTCTCTCGATTCATACACTAGTCATCCATTCTCATGAGACGTCTCAACACTCATCATCTCTGCAAAACACAAAATTATACTAACAGTAAGTAGTCAGTCAATTATACAGTCATTCAGTAAATACGTGCAGTGACCGCAGTATGCATAATGGACAGTGACCGCAGTATGTCCCAAACGCAGTAACCAGCCAATGGTGGTTGCGCTAGCAGCCGTCTCTAACAGCCGTCTCCAACAGCCGTCTCCAACAGCCGTCTCCAACAGCCGTCTCCAACAGCCGTCTCCAACAGCCGTCTCCAACAGCCGTCTCCAACAGCCGTCTCCAACAGCCGTCTCCAACAGCCGTCTCCAACAGCCGTCTCCAACAGCCGTCTCCAACAGCCGCCTCCAACAGCCGCCTCCAACAGCCGCCTCCAACAGCCGTCTCCAACAGCCGTCTCCAACAGCCGTCTCCAACAGCCGTCTCCAACAGCCGTCTCCAACAGCCGTCTCCAACAGCCGTCTCCAACAGCCGTCTCCAACAGCCGTCTCCAACAGCCGTCTCCAACAGCCGTCTCCAACAGCCGTCTCCAACAGCCGTCTCAAACAGCCGACTCCAACAACCAGCCAGCCAGAATGTTTGCCAGAGTAGAGTATCCCGACCAACTGAAAAAACAAATTAAAACAGCAAAATATAGCCAACTGTCTCTTTTGTTTTACTTAAGCAGTCCTTCTAGAAGATCCACATAGAACGCGATAAGAGCGCTACAGCATACCGGGATCCAATTTACTTGCTAAGTACTTAGTTCTGTAGCTCGGCCTAACCTTACATTTACTTGCGAGTATACCTCCTGACACTAGATCTCCATGTTGGTGATATTGGCATCGAAGTTGGAAATGTAATAAACTTTATTAGATCTTACCAGTACATTTGTAAAACTTATCGCGTAATGATACGGTTGACGTAGTCCGCTGAATCGCTGAAGTAAGGACACGACCACTGGTATCATCAGCTCTGCATACCTCACGTTACCGAGTATAGTGCTAGCTCTCGAACTCTGCGACACATCATTTTCGCCTCCAGCATCCCATGTACTGGAGCCTAAGAGCCCCACAGGACACGCCCGACGTGACGTAAGCGATGCGTCGAAACGGCAAGCCCAAACCACATTGACTCGGACTTAAAGGCCCGCGCATCCAAGACTCTGGTCTCGACGCTCAGCACCCTTGGAGCTGTAGATGCCGTCGACCATATAAGCGGCGGCGTCCTTATCTGCACACTAGGCTCCCACTTTTGAAGTGGCAGCTAATACTGTTCTTCCAATGGAAACAGCCGTTCTAGAATTTATTTTATTTTTAACAGTTAGAATATTAAAAGGAAAGTTGTTTTATCTGTTGTTGTTGTTGTTGTTGTAGTTGTTTACGCTTATCACGTTGTAAGTCAACTGCAATTTCATGAGCGACTCACTACTACTTCATTTAATACCAAAATGGTTTAAACAAATTAATAAATAAAAGGGTAGTTTGTTGTAACTACCAAAAGTTACACAAAATGTACGTGTAAATAAACATTCTATTCATTATCCAGCATAAAAAGTTTGGAATATACTCACCAAAACCGTTGTCTTACCACAAGATTTGAACACGTCTTACTTACGCGCAAACCAAGAAATTAATTTCAATGTGTACGACCAAGTTAATAGCAACGAGCCAACGACACTACCACGAGCGTACTGTGTATCATTACCACACAATTCTTTACTACTCATTACGTTTAATTAAAACCACAAGAAAAATAAGAAATAAAAAATAAAAAACAAAAGTAGGTCAAACAAGTAATCGTTACGAATAATTAGTAAAAATATCAAAAATAAACGAAATGAAGGTAGAAGCACATAAAAATCAACAAAAGAATAAGTAAATCATACGGAGAAATAAGTAATCATTAGAAATACTCAGTAACAAAATAAAATAATGAAATGACGGTAGGAGATAGAAACGTTTTTAAATTTCAGTCTATTTATGAGTTTATGACTCTTTGTATTAAGTAGGCCAACTAGTCCTTTATCCCACTTCTGATCTAAGGATTCATGTAGAAATTTAATTAAAAAAATAATAAGAATTCAAAGTATATGTCAAATTCACGTATTTCACGCTATTTAATACTACGAAAGCCAGATTACGACGTTATAACTAATTTAGTAATCTACCACAGTAATAAAACGCAAGATAAGCTACTCAAAGATCACTTCGACAATCACTATTCACACCTGCAGAGCTTCCGCTCTCAAACGACTACGACACGATAATTAATAAATCTAACACTTGCTTACTAATTTATAGGAGTTGATGCCTACCAATTATTTAGAAATACCCTCGATTCTAACAATATAATATATATACAACAACAGCAGCTGATCAACAAGATAAGCTTACAACAGCTGATCCTAAATAGAAGTCACAAATAGTGATGGAAACCATAATACATCTCAAAAATTACTCGCTCTTTGTTTAAAAGTATATAAAAGTTTTGATATTGAGGGCTTTTTAATCTTGGTAATATAACTATCAAAGGTCACCTCGAATCGAATCAATGCATTGGTATGATTTATATACGATTTTACCAACAAGAGGTCAAGAATTTTTGGAAAGCCTCTAGATTAAGAAGGTGAGCAGGTGGCGTTTATATTAAAATAAGCATTTTAATAGCTTTTTTAACAAAATATTTTTTTGCAAGTAAAATAGAACTGTTTCATGTTATTTTTAAAAGAGAAATAGAGGGTCATTATGATAAAAATCTTAGACACAAAAGCGTTATGTATTTTTTTTGATAACCTCAAAACAGAATTGAACATAACGTAATAAGATTGTTTTATAATTTTTTTGATTCAATTTTTTTTTTTTTTTATAAACACAATGTGTTGTTTGAATATTACACTGAAATATAAACAAAATTCTGATGAGAATCTTCGAACTGAAGTAGTTTAGGGTCCATATATATTATGAATATTATAAATAGATTACGGACTAGAATTATAAAGTCATAAATTAGCATGCGAATTGCATTTATTTTGTAATTTTTTATTATATTTTTGATAGAGTGAGTTTATATTTATAATCTAGTACTACACTACTTGTTTATTGTAGACAGGATGAGAGTAGGTCAGTGTTAAAACTACCTCACTAATTAACGAAAAACAGAACAGGAAGTTATAAAAATAAATCGGAGAACACTATTACCTCACATTCACGTAATACCATGCTTTCAGATACGGACAAAAGCTTCAAGGAAAAACGGTTTCAGTTTCGACACTTCGGTATGCGCTTTTGTAACAAGTGAAGTTTTTTTTTATATTTTGGCACATTTACCAGATTTTACATGCATATCCTATTAAGCGCTTAACAGATAAACAAAGAAATTATGTCAGCGCTGTATGCGATGCGAATTACCAAATTGAGTTGAAAGCATATTCTGTACACGTAAATGTGAACGCAACTTGTTTTACGCTATACATTTTGACCGACCAGCGTAACGTGATCTGTTTCAGGTGAGTTAGCGAGGGTGGCTGCTGTAGTGAAACAGATCACATTAGGGTGGTGGTTTACTAATAACCACACGCCAGGTGGGTAGAGAGTGTCGCGAGAGCAAAAGTGACCGCAGTCGCAACTCGCGCACCGACCGCTCCTCGCGTACACGACCGCAGCAACGCACGACCAACGTACGCACAGTTCCCGCCACATTTCAAATCTGTGTTCGAAAACCGATAAATAATTACATTGCAATAGATGTGCACTGGTGCGTTAAAACCGAAACTTGGAGACATTTTATAGACAGTGCACGGATTGCGACGAGGCCGTTGACATCGAGTTTTCGAACGCAAATTTGAAAATGTTTTTCGGTGGGTGTGTGTATGTTTTTATCTTAATTGAGTGATACAGGTGTTTTCTCACAGTGCCGGGAACGATGGTGATTTACAAATAATTAAACAGTGCATTTTTTTTTGTTTATGACAAAAAAAATCTCGAACATTAACTAAGGTAAGAATTTGAATGCCGATTGGATGTTTTGCATAATTTTATTTGTAAGAATCAAGTAGCCTGTAGTAGTTACTCAATAAGAGTTAAAATCGTATCTTACGCTTTCTAAATAAGCGACCATGAGTGTGACCGCAGTCACGACTAAACCGAATTAATTTTCTGCAAGATAAAATTATAAAAAACACTCAAGTTTCCTCCCCTTATCCATACATAACATTTTTGGTTACGAAATCGTAGAGTCTCATACATTACTTAATTAAAGACTACATTATTTTTTTACTCTTCCAGATAGTAATATATATCTTATATATTAATTATTTGCATTATAACATAACGGACATGAAAGTGAAATCGCACTTATTTGCCATCCTTTTGTACCGGATATGCCTCTTTTTTTACTCAATATTTTCCTCGCAATATTACTCGGTAATTATAGACAATAGTAAAAAACATATTTAGGTATTTAAATCTCTATTGGCTAAAAAATTCAATAGCCGGATTTCATGCCTGAAAGCATTCTCTACCATAAAACCCAGTAAAAAAAGGAGAAACGTTACAAAGATATATAATTTATCATAGCATATTTAGCAATATATTTGTTTATTATTTAAAAATAAAGTAACAAGATAATAATAAATTAAAATTAATCAGAATACAAACCAAAGCAATCTATTCTTGGTTCTAAAAAAATCAGAGATCACAACAGAGTTGTATCACAAAAAATATTTATTCATTGTATTCGCTGCATTGACAGATTCGGTAGAAGAAATATATTATGTATACTTTTTACTTTTCTAGAAAGATAAATATTAGTTACCCAGATTTCATTATATACTGCTCATACTTCACTGCTCTAAAAAAAAGTTTTTTTCTTACATGTATTTTTCATACACATGTTTACACGGAAATATTTTTTATTGTATACACATACCTTATACATTATAGTCGCATGTAGATATGTTTAGTCATCTAGTCTACACACATAATGGTTCAATAAATAATTATTATGTTATTATCTGTTTAACAAAGTAATATAATTTAAAATTCTATGATTTTACTTTGCTTCTATTAATTATTTTATATTTTAAATAGTATACCTTTCAATATACGTAAATATAGTTATTATACATTTTGGGACTATCGGTACTTTTGAATGCTTGATTTTGTTCATAAATAAGATCATCGTGTAAACATGCGCAAGCGCAAAGCCATGCATAAATTTTGAGATAGAGAAGATGTTTAGGATTTTTCTTTCTATAAGTTTATTATATTTGACTATTTTTATTATTATTTTACATATTTATATTTACAATATTATTTAAGAATGTTTATCCTTATAAAATCTTTTTTGAATGAAAGCAGATAATTACAATGACGTTCAATGAAGCGTAATATTTTTTTTTAATGACATTTTATGAATAATTATCAAAATTGATATTCTTTTATTATTTAAAAATAACTTTATTAATCAGACTGCGGCTATAGACAAGAGTTTGTATAAGGTTTTTATATAAAAACTAAGGTACAAAATAATTAGAAGGTTGCGTTACCGGAAAGGGCTTGTTGAAGTTGACATTTCGTTGAGAACGTAACTTGAACAAACAGTTAATAGCTTGGACTAAACTGTCAGGTTTTTTAAATGAAATAATATTATATTATTGTGTGAATAATTTTAATAAAAAAAAAATATTTGGGTTATAAGTCTATTTTTGTCTTTCGAAAACATGTTTTTTTGGTTATGTTAAATTAAAAAATAAAATATTTTTTTTTCCAAAAATCGGATTTAACTGAAAAAGTACAAATTAGGTGTAGTACATTCAATTAATATGATTTATACAATGAATGATTTATATATTATTATTTAAACAATAAACCAGATTACTTGAAAATAAAAAAAAACTTATTAAATTCTTGTTCATGAGATTTGAAACGTGTATTTGAAAGTGACGTCCCGCCGGAGGCTAGACTTGAGAATACTAATTACAAAGTTATTTATAATGTGATACTAATTTACTATTATAATATTTTACGTGTGAAATTTAATAATATGTTCCTAACGGTATTTATTACAGATTGATCGAATCTTTTATAGTTATTAGCTATACCTATAATTTATATTCAAATACTTACTACTACAAATTTATTATATTTTTAAATACCTTTTTAGTGCTTTAGTTTTCTATTAAAATAAATATGTCAGGAGTAAGTGCTGTAGGTATTTAAAATTGCAATTGACTTTCCATCAATATTTTAAGGTAAAGACCCTTCAACTTAATGTTTATTAAAATTCTTTTAATTCTTATGAAATGCTTCAATTATACTTACATCTAAATGAAATTAGTCAATAATAATAGTAGTGTTACTGCAATGTTATGTTAGATGATAAATTTAAATAGAAATTTCTTAACTGAATTAATTTGGAAGACAATTGCGTCCAAAAATGGTGTACAGCAAAAGAAAGGCCTCAACACCATGCGGTTTCAGAGAAAGTGCATCCTTATAAGGATGACGTGGAAATGTGTTCATTAACAATATCTGCATAAAGCTTAATTTTCTTTAAAACTTTTACTGTAATAACGGATGGTTGTAAAATAGTTTTAATGGACACAATAATATAAGTCGTGCAATAAAATGTTTTTCTTTATTTTCCCAAGTTTCTATCTTTCTCTCATACTAAACATAATAAAACAAAAATATTATTAGTTTATGTCTATCTAATATTACAGCCATTTACGTAATACAAATGTAAACAAAACACTTTTTAAGTTTAAGAAAATACGGATTTTATTTGCACCAATTTGTGAAATTAAATTAAATAATGATTAATAATATTTCCGTCAAATAGTAACAAAAAATATTGAATGATTTTAGTATTCTATATGTTATTTGTATAATAATTTACTTATATTCAATAAACCTATTCAAAGTTGAAATTTAATAAGTTGGGGATCGCGTTGAAGTCTTTTATATGGTTCATGTAAATAAGACTCGGAGGAATTAGTAAGGCTGTGTTTTTTTCTTACTTCTACTACTTACTTCTTAGTACTGCTGGGACAATATGTATCACTTCAACATCCGTTTATTAATTATTTAAAATGTAACGAAAATCAATTAGTTAACTATAAGTCAGATATAAAATATCGAACTTTCTACGCATTCAATTTAGTAATTTTTAACTTGACTTCTATCGCCTATTAGAGTTAACATAATTAGTTTAAACTTTCTATCATAGAAAGCACATTCGATTTATAATGTACACTCTCGATCATAATATTTGATAGAATGGGTTTATAAATTCACATCTGGTGCTAGATTAAATATTTATAAATTTTATTAACAAATCAATTTATTTTTTATAAATTACTTATTTGTTTATAAATAACAGCCACTAACAAAAAAATATAACAATAATTTAATATTTTAGCTCATCAAAAAAATATAACAATAATACAGTATTTAAATTATTATAGCAGTATAGATACATGTATAACGAAGAGAGATCTTTTACTTGCATCACATCAAAAGTAAAGTTAAGTTATTATTTCGACTAACGTAGTTACTAAATGTAGTTGACTATATGATATACCTTTGTGTTAATTACACAAAAAATACTACCTCAATGTTTCAGTAACTTCAGTTTCATTGTGAGTGCGATTTAATTCAGATGTAAATGTAGGTCAAGTATTCGCAATTTAGAAAGTAGATCGATACAACCTGTTTTGATCTGGACACAGATCACGATATGGTCTAGATGTTAGTTCAGAGACAATCAGGGAAATTACTATTTAACTGGGAAAGTTAATCGTAAGACTGAGTAATGTAATGTGCGGTTTTCACTTTATTATAGTTAATGTCCTTGAAGTGTGATCATGGAGTTATAATAAGCTTGTACTTTAGAAAATATAAATTGGTCAGTGTTATTTAAAACGTTATGTCTTGTTATTTATAATAAAAAAATAGTTTTAGTATATTTTTAATACAATATTTTAATCGATTCTTGGTTACATTTATTGTGAAAGTATATTAATAATTATTATTCTATTTAGTAAAACATTTTCATATTTCAAATAAATTGCGTTATAATTAATTAATTAATCTCTCGAATCCCGTGAACAGTACTGTATTCGTTATTACAGAGTTATTACGAGCGAAAGTGTCATTGATATGCCGTACAGCTTTCGAAAGTACACAGATTCCTGAGATCTGATGCGAATATTCGAATGCTTGTGGGATAATTATAAGAAAAAAATATATCCATACATTAAACTGTCACAAAAATAAGTTATTTCACGCTAAATGAGTTTAAATTGTAGTTTAAACGGAACTTCAAAGTATACAAAGAATCACACTTGACAGTTTCCAAATGATATTACAATGTCTGACCTCTGAATCAAAGTGACACCAACATTATCACAATGAGTGATACAATTTGTAATGCTTTGTGTGTTGTTTGTAAGTGTTAGCACTCGAGTGCTATAAGCTCAAGTGGCCGTGAGTGAAGTGAATACACAAGCGTGTTAATTCTTATACAAGCTGTGTAATTGTCGTGTTAACACACGCGTGGGATACACGAGATTATTTATTTAAATTCGATTATCGTATTTGCATAGATTTATTGTAATTAGGTTTGAAATTGAATTAATTACTCATATTATTTATTATAACCTGAAACGTTACTTGCAGTTTTAATAACATGAACAAAGCATACATATTTGACATAACATAAAACAAGTCGCTGAATCATCAAAATTGGAACTTTTACAAAAAACTGTTCTCGTTTTTGAAGTAAAAGCAAACAGAAAATACAAGACAATTTGAACGAAAATAAGAGCTTTTAAAGAACAATACATAGCGATAATGTGTGAAATATTAAAATAAAGAAAATGTCAGCGACACCGGGCTCTTAAGGCTGTATTTCGTTCGTTTGTTCAGTACTTTAAGAATAACGTTAACAATCACATTTTGTCCGAAGTCCGCAATAAACATGTCTAGAGCAAAGCGAAAGTGAATGTAAGAATAAGTCGTAGATCTTATTTTTATGCAAAATAATAGTTTTGTTATTAGTAAAAGTGACTATGAACCCGGAGATGAGCATAAAATAAAATAAATTAAATTATTCTTTATTCTAAATAAGTTAAGCGTTACCTTTTTAAATATTTTGCAATAAATTTCATATCTTGTATTATGTTTATTTAGTTTATTTTTACATTTATTATTAGTTGATGATTATTTAATATCTCAAGGAATCATCAGCCTCACGGTCGCTAATCCTTTGTTAGTTAATAGAATACTTCAAATACAATACAACAGGAAGAGATTCTATCATCACACCATAATCGACTATATTGACCTTAGTGAGATAAGCACTGTCTATTTATTGTTTTATAATGAAAGGCAAATAAAATCTCAATGCATTTATGTATAATACTTTTTACATATTGCTAACAACATATTTTACTAAAAATATAAATAATAAGTCAACAAATTGTTTTCATATTTTATAAATATGTACCTATATTTATTATTGAAATCCATCACTTTTGTAAAATGTATATTTATTATTTTTCGCTATAATTGAATAAAATTTGCGAACCAGATTACCAGGGAGATGTAAGATTTGATCTATTAAATTCAAGGTGTGCCTTATTATCCTATAATTATGTACTTATCCAAACTCCTAAAGCACTTACCGGTGTCTATTATATGAATTACATCCGCGAGATAAAGAGGATCTGTAACAATATAGAAATCGTAATGGATGGATCGTTCTACATTGATTAGGGAATCTGTTTTGATTAACAGTTTGCGAGTTATGAAATGCATATTTACTCGGCTATATTCACCTAAATTAATTGGAGTTTTTCCCAATTAGTTTCGAACTCATTCGGGGGTTCATTTATGAGCTCGAAACATGGCAACGGTCTAACCTGTCAACTACTCGAGCAATATTTTTTTTTCTCATTAATGTTATTTTCTGTCTTAACTGCATTTTTATCAACATTCTACATTAAAATCAACCCTAATAGATTTATATAGTTTATCATTTTTCTATACATTGTCATGATTTAAAAAAAAATTGAACTTCAAATTCAAACATTTGAATTCTAATAAACATATTTGATTTCATTATACATATATCTTGCTTAGTGCTTACATATTGAAGTGAAACTGGACTGAAAAACATTGAAAGTTTTTAATCCCTGCTGTGACTTGATAGATCAATCAGTAATGACAACTCTTTAACATTATATTATATATAGATTAAGGGATTACGTATTTATTTAATACACATGGGTATGTTTAATATTTTAATAAGCTAACGTAAATATCATACCCATACCTGTTTTAATAACTCAGTACCGTCTTAGGACTTAATTCGATGTGTAATTATCTTTGTAACATTATAGAGTGCATCTATTTAAGCTAGGTGATTAGGTCCAAGGCGCAAATGTCTATAATAATTGCTAAACATTAAATATATTGTGGATGTTTGCGTGATAGACATTCTGGCCAAGGTGCGTTATTTTGCGTGGATGACGAAAATACAACACACATCCTTACATATCATAACTAGTTTACTTTTTTGTTTAAACAATTATAAAAAGTTAAACTAAACTTTTTAAAGATGGTTTTTACATTATTAATATATTTTTAGTGTTTAATAATTACGCTAAAGTTGACTTATATATCCTTAAAATGAATATTTATTGAAACTATTTATAAAATTTCAATGTACTTAAAACAAAACAAAGTATAGGTTAAACAATACCAATTATTAAAATAATATAAATATGTAATTAAGTTGTTAGGATGACATTATGATCGTCGTAGTGCCTGAGTGCGTGCGTGGTGTCACGAAACGACTCCTGCATATTATTATCTTGTGAAGTATTATGAACAATTATTTTTTTGTGATCAATTTCATTGGGTTATCACAATTATCAATTATAAACATTTTTATAGGGACGATACCGCGTATAAAGATTATCTATACTTCGAAATAAAGCTGTAATTTATTTGTACTATATAAAGAATGCATATTTTTTAAATACCTGAATGAATGAACTAAATGTTTTTATATATCGTTAAAAGGATTTCATAAATTGGATTAAAAATTTATAGGTAATTATACCGTTTAGATGTGAATAAACATTCACCTTGTATTGTTAAGTAATTTGACGATAAATCATAAGACGAGTGTGAGAAAATAATTTGAATGGGAACATCGGAACCTTATCTTCATAAGAAGCATTAACGATTACGCAACTTAAGATTTTGAAAGCAACGAAATTACTTCTTATATTTGTCAAAATCACCTCAGTGATATTCTGAGTATATTTTAATTCCCATTACTTTGTTATAATAACTCAGCTTTTTAAAAAGTTATAGTACGGGTTTAACAAGCCATAACTTACTAAAGTTAACAGAACTAGACATAAAAAGAGTCTAATAATTAACTCTAGATAAGAAATACACTGATAGATAAGTTGAACAGTTTAAATACGATATATATTTTTAAAAACTTAAACTGAATTGATTGAGAAGTGAATTTGAGAGATTAAATGAGAGATGAATTTGAGAGAAGAATAAAGTAACATTAGCGGACAGCAAATTATATTATATATAAAGTTTTTTTTAATTTCAATTCGATAAGGATTGTAAAGTTTTTAACATCTCATTAATATTTACGTATTGTGTTAAGAGATGTCGTTAATTCTGTAACGCTATTGTTAGCTTTCATTACTTTCGCCGTGAATTTACTCACATTATGATATTATCACCAGTTACTTAATTTGAATGGACGAACAACATTACGAAATATGTTCCTACTTCTTAAATACTTGTCAAATTCATATGAATTTTATAATACTTTACTTTACTTTTCGTTAGTGTGGAACAAAGTAGATACATGTGTATTTGCAAATATTTCGTTCAACTCATACATTGTCTCACTTTAATTTATTAAAACTGTAGAATTGAATTGAAACAAGAAAAAAAAACTATCTTAGAAACGTTTCTGATAATGAGACATAGATTACATAAAGAAGAATAAAATAAAACAAAATATCTTTAGAATTAAAAAAAATATGTATAACAATAAGAATGATTTTACATAAATCAGACATTATCGTCATTCACTGTAAGTCTTTACTCACAAATCTGGCTTTGTATGTCCATATTAGAATTATAGATCTTGAGAGCTAGGACAAACTGATTTAACCTTATCTTAACAATCTTGACTTACTTTATGGTAAAAAGATATAAGTGAAGTTAAATCAAGAACAAAGGTTGCTTCTTTTAATTTATTTATTTAATTAAATAAATAAATTAAAATAAATAATAATGCATTTATTTAATTAAATATTAGAATGGTTGAGGGTACTACAAAGTATCTTATCACAATGGTACCTTACTACCAGCAACAACAACTATTTCGACATTTATTTATTTTAAATTGTATTTCATTTACTGTCAAAAAGCTTTTACTTACAATAAATGTATTCTGTATTTATTTAAATTTTAAAATGATAAACTTCTTACGTATCCGTTGATATATAAATTAATTGTCATTAAATATAATGCAATAGGACAATATATATTTGCAGATAAATTTTAAATATTTTTTGTCTTTGTTTCTCCAAATTTCTAAAATATTATTTTAATTTTAACCTCAATTCAAAAGATTTATGATGCAAATGATCTAAAATGTGTGAGTCATCGAACTATAAAAAGTAAAGCCAAATAATATAAGGTAAATAGGAGAAAGTTTCAACGACTACAATAAAATACTGTATTTTATTGATTTTTGCACAATGACGGGCGTTTTGCACAAATAACTTAAGATAAGAAGAAAGTTTCGAGCCTTAATAGAGCTTAAATGGATAAATCTTATCTTAAAAATCTTATCTTTAGAATACATTATTGTTAAACAAACATGAATAAAGTTTGAACATTACTTTTACAGTTGAACGTTTGACATTATAATGACACAAACATGACATAGAAATACAAAATTTTGAAAGCCGTGGCATATTCAATACAAACGATAAGTCATCAATGAACTATACCAGTATATTATTGCGATAAAATGAGCAATATTAAAGGAGTATGGATTGCGTTATCAACAATGAGAGCATTACAGCGTCAGCGCTCTACATGGTATCGGGGCTGGTCAGTGGCCGACGAAAGTGTTGCAAGTGCAGTCACGCGTTCAAGTCGCGTGCCTTCATTTGCTTTTACCTACACTGTCTCTGACTCTTACATGATCTACAACTGATTTCAATAAATAATTTATTCATTAATCATATTTACTTTATATGATCATTTTGTATATGACAGTGACAGGGACAGACAGATGTGACGATCATAGATATCTGTATTTCTGGATTTGGTCGTTTAATATATATTCTCAGTATTTATAATGTTTATTTCTCTGTGTTTGTATCGTTGTCTAACATCCTTAACACAGGCAAATAATTTGCTTACTTAGGGGTTAGATCCATGTGTGTAATTTGTCCTGTGATTTTATTGTTATTATTATATTAATGATGACAGGCTTGAAATTTTATTATTATTTAAGTATGTTGAAGTTAATTTTATTTCATGTTTGAGTACTCAACGTAATCTATGTAATATATGCGTTTAGTAACTGTTTTGATTTCGTAGGTATTAATTTGACATCAGTTGCACGAAAGTTAGTGGTATTTTGATAGTGAAAGTAGTATACGATGAGCATACAATTAATTGGAATGTCTGTTTAGTGAAGGCTGTCTGAAGTAGAATAGCATAAAATTAATTAGAAATACATTTTTCGACTATATAATTAATTGATTAAAAAAATGAATAATGCCTAATATTTTAATATTAACTAAGCTACTCTATTAACTGTTAATATAACTTCAAGACAGCGCTTAGTTTTGATGTCCACGAAATAATAATTTATTTATTTTGATTGTTTCAGTAAACGAGAATGCGAATTCTGTGGTGGAGCGCCTTGGCGCTTCTGCTGTGCCTGGCCGTGACCAGCGCCCTACGAACTCAGGTACTAAAATAACGTTTTACTATTATTAATTCAATATTAAGACTTCTTCTAAGTTTACTAAAGTCACCAGTATATTAGTCTATTATAAAGTTATTAGTATATAATATATCAATAGTTAGAAATAATAACGTATCCCTTAACTCTACATGCTGCATCAATAAACTATATAACTGCAACTATAAATTTTTAATTTTCAGATAAAATAGTTTTTATTAGTGCCATTTCTAAATAAGTCAATTTGCTTGACTTAATGTGTATAATTCACAGTTATAATTAGTAATAATAATAATAATAATACAAATGCCAAGTAAGCGATGTCATAACGGTGATCAATAGTAGTCGTATAAGATTAATTTATCGACTCACTTTCTCGTAACGCTACGTAATATCAACGCTGCGTTGGACACGCTTCTGCTTCTGTCTTCTGATGCTTTCATTGATGTAATGTTGCTTAAATTATTTTTATAATTGTTTTACGCTAATATTTGCTTTTAATTGTCATTTAATTGTTTAAACTATTGTAAATTTAATACATTTATTAAATTCAGAGATAAGTTTTTAATAGATGACTATCATATTGTTACAACTTTTACTGCAGTTTTTGACTATTTTTAAGCAACACGAAATTTGGAAATGTCTTTATTTAGGATAGGATGACCAGCAGTGACGTGGTAACGTAGTCTTAAATAGTTATCTATTCTTATATTTAATAATCCAACATCTGTAACAAAATATTTAAAATATTTATTCCATTTCTCGCTCACATAGTTGATGCAAATTTTAGACTTATATGGTTTTCTTATAGATGACATTAATAGAACTTGACCAAATCATCAAAATCGTGTCATGAAGTCAAAAGTTCTGTGATAATGAACTTAAAAAAAACACAGTCAAATTACAAACCTCCTCCTTTTTTTAAAGTCGCTTTGAAAAAAAAAACAATCATAATAATACTAAATAAATATAATTCTAAAAGAGAAAGAAACAACATTTAGATATCGTAATTCAAAATATGTAATAAAATAACTGTTGATAAGATAGTACTTTTATTTTAATAACATAATATAGACAGACTCCATAAAATATTGATAAGACTTTTATTATATCTCTTGAGTTACGAAGATTACATTTGAATCATTAACTTTACTCATATATAATAGTATAGATATTAAATTAGATACTTTAAATGAGTGAAGACGTCGTTGACCTCTCTAAGATAAATATAACACGAGCAATGCACGTCAACCGCACTTTCGATAATAGCATGTGTCTTGTAAATCATATATTTCATAAAGTCTAGAGACGCGTTTACACGCGACGATACTATTGTGTATAATATTATAATACGACTTCAAATTGTATAAAACAATAGAATTATACAATTTGCGACAGCACTTGGCATTTGTTAGATAACATTAAGAATTATTGTGTGGAATTTTATTATTAAATGTAACAAATAACATCTTATTGTTGATATAATCTAACATTTTTATCTAATGATAACTAGAAACACCGCTCTATTTTTTAGTTAAGTATTTTATTTATAAGAACTAATTAGTTAATAGTAATACCTATTTATATATGTATATTATTTGTAAATTAAAATACAACAAATTCATTTATAAGCCTCATATCAGAAAAGAAAATATTTAGTATTTGTAGGTATGTTATAGTGAATGTTTCTACGTAGTGTATATATATTTTTTTGATATATTCTTAAATCCTAGAACAAACGAATTTTGTACTTATTGATAAGTAGAAAATTGGTCTGTTCTAGAATTAATAATAATGGGACATTTTTATATTTATCATCAGAAAGTGAAAGGACTAAAATATATTAATGATAGAAATCTAATTAAGGCTAAATATTTAATAATAACTGCTTTGGCTCACCAGTTATTATAAAAGGCCAAACTAATAAGGCACTAAAATTAAATTCTTGTTAACCTTTACTAAATTCAATTAGTGACTAGGGATTTATGTTTGTAGAGTATTTCAATCTTGACCACATCTATAAATCATTCTAAGATCAAATTTAATTACAAAATAAATGATATCCAGCAATTTAGTAGATATGTAACAATTTTCTGAAATACACACATTGAAGTTGCAAGAACCCATACCGATTTATTGAATTTAAATCGGTTTTAATTTAATATATATTTGTGTATTATTCATATTACGATTTGTAATAACTATATGTATTTAGGATCATTTACATATAAAACTAAACTAAAGACTAATTATTATTGGAAGACTATCAATATAGTTCTGTAAAAAACTATCACCAATGAGTAAGCTCCCTAGGTTGTAAGCCATTCTCTATGGAGTTCCTCTTGATTTATAAGCTGCAATTCTATGTATGTTGATTGCGAGTCTGCGGTAACAATTTAAGACTATTTCAAACATCTTCGCTTATAATTTAACATTTGCTTTTAGGTCAGTGTCTGCTGATTTGTATTCGTCTTATTTTAAATATTATTTTTCTACATGATACAATAAAAATTAAAAAAGAAAATAATAAAGTCTACTTTACAAAGTAAAAATATATAGTTTTAATGAATATTTATTATTTCTTGCAAAATATGGGCATATTTTCCGCCTGACTTCATAGACCCTACTATTTCTATGAAAACCCATTGTTATATTATTGTTTAGTCAAACTCATTTCCTTTTCACTCGACCTTGCAACTGACCTTCAGACCTTTATTGGCCTAATATCTGATCAAGAGAACAATACGATCTGTTATCAGGAGTAACGAAATAGAAACTTTTAAAGTCGTTATACCGTTCTATTTTTGCCAACTTGCAAATAATAAAAAAAAAAGATTAGATTTCAATATAAAGCTCACAAATAGTATTATTTATCACGGAACTAAAATTAATACATTTGTGTTGACCATGTTGGCATATCTTTAGAATTACTATAATGTAATTCTAAAGATATGCCTCGTTTTAAGATCAAAACTTTGCAATATTTTACATAAAAATATTTCCCGTATCTGTGAGTATCTGTACCAGTTATATCACGTGTTTTCCGTACTCCAACAGATATCGGATTCTGTAACAATCGTCGGAACGAATCGGATTGCACCTCACTTTGCGTTTTTACATCTATGTTGCTAACAAACCGGTCAATGTCAGATTTACTAGTTAATTGCCTGCTTCATACTTTTTATGGGTTCATTAACATTTTTTAATTTTTAAAATTGTACACGAACATAGATTTATTTATTTGAAAGATTAACAGTTATAATATATTGCATAAACTAAATAAAAAAAACAAACAACTTTCTTTACTAGAAATATAAATGATTTAAAAACTTTACCCAGAATATTTAAAAGCGAATAACGCGATAATAAAAAACTTGAATATTAAACTGTCCATTGTAGACCTTATAGTAGCTGTACATCATCAGAGCGTTGAATAAATTAGTTAGAAAGTAAATATTTTTTAATATTTTTCACGTACTTTATTTAAACTGTAATTAAAAAAAATTCATAAATAAAATAACATAGCATTTTAAAAATCACATTCTTTTTAATTAAATTAAATTTTTACATTTGATTTTGTCTAAAGTTAAATTTACGACAATGTAATAAGAACTTACAATAATACTTCGCATAAAGATTGATATTAGTAAGTAAATAAATTGAGTAGCAAACTAGAAAAATACTAAAATTCTTAAAAAAATCAATTAACACAGAGTTACAAAATGTAATCCACTAATTTTCTCAACTATTAAAAAGGTTTGAAGATATTTATAAGCCATTCATCATAAAAACAAATTGTCATCTGGAATCCTTAAAAATTGTCATATGTGTAACAAATTGCGAAATTAACAATATATTTTCTCTTGACCTCGATCAAGTTATAGCAAGAGTTGGTCTTAAAATAAAAATATAAATAAAGAACACTGAATATTTTTGTGTAACCCGTACGTTGAGACCAATTCTATAAAGATATTATTATACATTTAATACTTGCAAAGATAGCTTTCCATAATCACTCCAGAGGTCCAAAATCTTTGTGCTCTATTTCCATACAATTTAAATACGATATATTATTTGATAGATCAAGATTGTTATCGGTAAAACTTGACCTATATGTTTTTATAACAATACACCAATTCCAAATGGTGATTAGTAAGTTCTTTTACATCTTGCAGTTCAAAATACATTACTTAAAATTCAGAGAATTAAAACGAAGTAGGTACTTTACATTATTATGTATTCGATATTCAAATAGTTACATAATCTAATAGTATATTTTTAATAAAAGTGTTAGCTATAAAAGTTTTACGATTAATGGAGGTCATTGCCATGTTTAAATCTAATTCATTTAGATCATTATAAACATTTACTTTGACTTTGGAAAATATTACGGTAATTAATTCAATTCAAGGTAACGACGAGTGACGTCACCCAAGAATTTAATTAACCGATGAAATTGGGTATTTTGTCCCCAAATTTTATATTTTGAGTGAAAAATACTAGGAAAAATTTATCAGTATATAATTAAATTTGATTAATTTGTTTATTTACTTTGTTTAATTTACAAATTTAGTATTACTTGATGAAGTTAAGTTTGTAGTCAATTCAAGCTCCGATAGGTATTACAAAGAGACGTGGCCCAAATCGCCCACTTTTCCATACTAAGCTTACGGACAGTTAAACTCAATTAATATATTTATCCTATTATTCACCAATACTTTAGTATTCAAAGCCTTAATTACTTATTTCCATTATGGTGGTTTTAGAACATTTCAAAAAATTTTCATTTACATTTAAACTTTTCTTTCTAAATATTGATAAGATATATTAGTACCACATTTTTTTCTTTTCAGATAAATATTAAATCAAAGATTTCGATATAGGTATCTTGTAGCTGTACCAATTGCACTATGGTGCCAATTGATTAATATAACTTTACATGCTTAAATACATTTTTAAAATATAATATTTGTAAATGGATAGAAGCTCTATGAAATTTAATCACCCAGATTGCTATGTACTTAGTGAAAATTAGCTTAAGTTATTACTGTACTGTACAGTACAAAGGTTATAAAGGACAAGAAATATTTCTAAAATTTCACTTTTATTATAATTCAAAACAACAATAAACGACCATTTATAACTTTCGCTGCCCTTTGCGCGTTGAAGTCTTTTATATGCACCGTTTATATGCGCGTGAGCACTTTCATTCAGATCCTCTGACCTTAATGTATTTACGCTCGCTATGAATTTTAATATGTAATGCAAGTGTTGGCAACACTTGCTAATCCTACTGCAAGTTGTTGTTCTGACGCAATGTTCAGTCTTAAATCAAGTTTGGCTTTATTTTAGTGTTCATTTTATTATAGAATTAACAGTATTTGGTTTAATATTTTACCTTAAAATATAAAAAAACGTGAGTCTTACCAGAATATATATATATTTATAAATGTGTTACCTAAGATGGTTATTAAAAGATGCGTCGTCTTTAAATAATACTGGGTTCGAATCCAATTACCATATCAATCCTCTTATAACAATTTAATTTAAATCCAAATGAATTTAAAATGTCAAATGTCTGTAAGAGATTATCTCTGAATTTTAAAAGGGTTGTATATCTATTACTTTATAAAGCCTTGATTAGATTTATTGACACATGTCCAACTTAGGCGGTTTAATTCGAGATCAATAATTAAAATAAACATTAATTTTATACTAAATGTTACATTAATTCGTAGCTGTATACATTTTTATACATTTATAATATTCCAATACTTTGACCGTGTACCATGATATAAAAAGTATGTAGTCATCTATTTACATTACTTATTATTGACAGCTTATTAACTATTCATGTACGAAAACGCATATTAAATACTGATTAAAACGTCATTAAAGAAACTGCAAGATCACAAAAAACAATTAATTAATGTCTTATAAAATAATAAAGTTAGTTTTCGCACAAAAAACTAGATATTAAAACATGTGTACAAAAAAATTAAGTTAGACTTTCGTTTTATTAATAAATCTAAAAAACAACTTACATCATTACTAAATGTTAGCGCTAGACTGTTTTTGTCGTAATAAAATAAAGTGGTCCGATGATATATCGGCAATGTTTGATGTTGATTTATTTTTATATAAAAGCTTATTTTCGTATAAAAAAAAAATCTTGTTTTTGAATTGATAGCGTTGATAGAATTGTTGATTTGAATATTTTTTTGATTGTTTAATTTGAAAAATGTACAACTTGCAATGTGATATAACTATATGAGATAAAACAAGTTACGTCAAATAGACTATGTAATATAATATTTTACAATTAAAAAAAATACACAGATCATAAAACAGAGCTTTTTAGATTAATTCTTTTTTAATCTTAATGTCAAAATATGTAATTTCGTGTTTACTTCAGCGGCGATTAAGAAGTTGCATTATATAATGGATCTGTCGTTCATTTTTTTGGTCCATTTTTTCGAAATTATGACCACGCAATTGCAATATAGTTTGTATTTTATTTATTGTATTATTAAATATGACGTTTAATCTAGTTTCAGCCATTGTGAATGGAGATACATTATCTTATTTTTTCTTTTTAGTTTTAATTTCTTTTTTTTCATCATGTATAAGTTTTTATTTAATGTTTAATTTCTTATATTTATTAGCGACGTATTTTTGTATGTGATATAAAATCTTGTTAAAAAACTTATATATTAAGAATAAATAGATAAATAGATACAAAACTGAATTTTAAAATGGAATGGTTTGTTACTTTAACCTTATATAGTAAAATTAGAAATGTAATCTCCACATTTATTTTCTAACAATTAAATATGATATAAGTATGTATTTCATTTGTTAATTCTAAAATGCCACGACAACCTTTAAGGAGTGTATATATAGCACTTAAAATAAATATCAGTTGTAAGTGGATCTTAAGTAATTACATTTTGTTAAAGTTGTTTATGTTTAACAAGCGTTCAACCAAACGTAACCAACGTTTTATTACCTTTATCGAAATATATGAAGAAACATTATTAATACCAAATGTCAGTTGAAATTACACGAGAATATGAAATAACATCAATATGTATGCAATTTATTGCCTTAATTTATAACCCTCGTAGTAATAATCGATCAAATGAGATAAAACAAAACGAAATCTGGGAATGCACTGATATAATGGTTGCAAACTCCGAACTTAATTGAGTGCATAACATTGTTTTTGGATGGTCCTAGATCCAATTACAGACGAATATCAACTTTATATATATTATATGCTAGGTTGTGAATGCTATGTTTATATTATCGATTAGTTATCAAAGCTGGCTGGGGTTCGAAGGTTATAGCAGGTCTAATCACAATTAGCTACTGATGATTGTTAAAAGATTTGATTTTCTGTCATTTTCTTATGCAACCATCTAGAAAAAGTGTATTATTTATAATCGATTTGATTTTTTATTGAAACATATTTTTAATTGATTTATTAATTATATAATTATTATTTGGATTGTATCTATATGTTGTAAAACTGTTACAGTTTGTATATTTAAAGGTTTTTTTTCCGATTTGTCAGTCTTCGTCCTTAATTAATAAATTAATAAGAACAAGATTAACGATTCTTCGAAATTACATTAAAAAACTTATCTGCTTAAAGCTCCTCTAGCGGCAAAAATACGCAATTAGGCTGTTGATAACATTCCTAATAAGTCGCAGCCGATTATAATTCAAATCCTTTTATCTGTGAAAACCTAATAATGTTGATCTGATCAAACCTTGAAATAGACCGGACTATTAGGAACCGTTCACAATATCGCGTTGTGTATTAAAGTAGACGGTCCTATAAGATTTATGATTCAGTAGTTGATACCCAGCTGGTAAATAAGCAAATAAATACAAAAAGAATATTTGTCTACTAATTTTGCCAAATATTCCGTACCCAAAATGGTTAATGAACTTTCGCTCAACTATTTGTAAACTTACGAACCATCCGTTAATAAATAGTTTTACTTATTTAGATACCTTGTTACCCTAAAATATTTCATCAAAGTTTCGATTCGACAATAAATCGAATGGTACGAGAGATACTCAGTTTCTTTTGTAAATGATTCAAAATAAAAAGAAATAAATCTATAACTGCTAACTATTGTCTTCGACTAATATAAATGGGACTTTGTAATACTGATAAAGGATATAAATTAAACTATTTATTACAGCTTTCAAGCTCAATGTTTAAAAACTATTAAGTTTAATCGATAAGATCGGAAATTGTAACAAAGTACATTACTCAGAATACAGAGTAAAAGTATTCTGTCGTAATACCGATTAAAACTTGTAGAACAAAACATTGCGTCGAGTTATGAAATAGTATTCAATTTTGGATCTGAATGAGATAATCAAATTAATGAGTTACAGAAATAGGAAAAAACAAACATGTAATGATACTATTTTAAAGGGTTTTTAACTTAAGTAAATTAATGATTCATATGAAATAAATAAAATCATTTAATTTTAATGAAACCTTGATAAATCTTTGAATGCAATTCTAATAATACTCCAATACTTAACTCAATTACTGAAATTACATCAATTTTGAGTAAAAGGAACGGCATCATCATTGAGCAACACAGTTTTTGAAGTTAGTTATATTTGCTGTTTTTTATTCAATTAAGTTACTTAAGTCAATATATACACATGTGATGTTGTGATGTATGTATATTATTTAGACAATATGTGTCAATTAAATAGATTCTGCATGCAATTCGATCTGCATGACTTTTTCCTTATTAAGACGCTAATTCAAGCAGAACAATAATTACAATTAAAATAGTCTAATCTAATGAATCCGACAATGAACTTGGTTGGAGTCAATTAAACATCATTTTAAGTCGTTTATTAATCTTTTTATTTATTTATAAATTCATTAACTTTATATTCTTAAACTTTATAAGAAAGATTAATGGTTACTATAGCAAGGCAATTCTAACTGGCACATTCGGTAGAGAGACGGATATGGTGTCCCAGAGATCGTAGGTTCAAACCCTGCTTTTTGATTCGTTTGTAAGACTTCAAAAATATGATATTAATAAGCATACAATAATAACATTATTTTAATATGAGGTATTATATATTTGAAATAGCGTAACAAAATAAAAAACTCTACATTAAAAAAAATACAGTTAGCATTTAGAAAATATTTTTTCGTATCTTTTCGTAAAAGTGTTACGTTTCTAAAATAAGAAACTATAAGTGGGATGTAGGTGTGTCTATAAGTTACCGAGCTCTACTTCCTTGTCAAGAAATGTATTTCTTTATGCAAGGCTAAATTAAATATAATTGCGGCGAATTTTGTTTATGAGAAAACATTTAAAACTCTAAATAGTATTCGCCTGATGATGATGTACGAAACCAGTCGCATATAAAATTGTATCACATATTTAAATAAAGTGGAACTTTGTACAAGAAAGTAAAAGTTATGTTTAATCGTAATTAAAAATGCAGTTCCATCAAGAATTAACAACATATTCTATAAATTACTTATGAGAAAACATTTAAAACTCTAAAAGTTTCAGCGAGTTTCATGTTACAATGAAGTGTTAGAAAAAAAACTTAATAAAATAAAAAAAAACAATAAACTTTTAATTTTACTTTCTATAAAATAAAACGACTCTATCGTCACTTACGCGTGACGTCAGACAGACACCACTCGTTTTAACAGCACAAGGCATTATTGTTGCAATGGAAAATTTTATATGCACTTACATATTTAATATCATCTTAGTACAGAATATTTCTACGGAAAAAAATAATTTTGAAACATATTTTAGTAGTGATAGTTACAAAAATATTACTATATTATAAATTATATATGTAGCATTTTTAGTATTTTTGTAGCGATGTGTGTGTGTGTGTGATGTGAAGATATTGAAAAAAGTTATTAAGAATTTTATTATATTCTCAGATTATAAGATTAAAAGCTAGGCTAGATTTTATAATAATACTAATAAAAGCATAGGCTTTTTATTTGAGATAGCTCAAATAATATACTTAGGCAACTAATTATAATATCAAGTTGTGATTATTGTGACATGATATTTTCTTTATATCACCCCTTTACTGTATTATAATAAAAGAGTAGTAACATGTGTTTAACATTATTTGCTAAGGTGTAACAGAATAAACTAAAATTAACCTTATGGTCTATTCTTATCTGACTTGGATGCAGGAGTCCACATTCCCTTGAAAAACTATAAAATATATTTTAATGTTTATAATAATCTCCAACCATGGGATATATATTTCAATATTATTAAGAAGTTACTGATTGACTGCGAAAAGAGAAAGAGTTTTCAAATTTAAATACTACTAACTGAATTGTCATCCACTTTTACGTAATATTATCAGTCCATAATAATACTAAAATGTTATCTAATTGTAAATCCAAATTACTTGGGGGTCAGCACAAATACACATTAAAAAAAATATAAATGGTTTCAGTCATTTTGAGGGATTATAATAACAAACGCACATACATTTAAACACACACACACACACAGGTTGCCTTTGTTGATATAACGTGATGTTGTTTAGTATAGTAGTGTAGTATTTTGCTCTAATTTTTAGTTATAATGCTTTATATCCTGCATTCGTAATACAAAAATGCAATTATGTTATTTTCTGTAATTATAATTTCAATTCTAATAAATTGTAATATTTTAGAACTGTTAGTAGCATAAGATCGATTTTATTAAAATATGTTTGAATAAATCTATCATTAAGAAATATAGAGCAAATTATATTCATTCGATGCAAATGTAAAATTAATTATTATCCTTACATTTAATTATTTCTAGTTATAGGTTCTGCAGGTTTGCCTTGCCCCCTTCAATTACTCAATAACATAACTCCTTAATATAATATGTATATACAAAATGTCTATAAATGTCTTTCTGTAATCTAACGATCTATTATTTTTTACAGGTACTTGTTTTTATATAATTTAAAGTTGGGTGCGTCTTTTTTTTATTAAGTATTAAAAAAAAAAAATTTAAGCATAATAACATTTAAAGGAAGTATTATATATTATACCGCCCCCAGAATTACATAGCGGCAATTTAATGCTCAGTAAATGGTTATTTACACCTAAAATAATCGTTTAAGGATTAAGCATAATAAAATAAATGAAAAATAACCCGGAAACAACAATCCCACTTAGATCTATATCGAGGGCAGTTAGAGTGTTAAAAACAAGCTAACATACTTAATAAATATTCATCTAATAAATGCCATGTTTGTTATGCTTATACGGTAATTAAAGGAAGGCGATTACCTGGCTATACATCCGGATGATTACATTCAAGGCTATTAAAAAAATGATAGGTTTCCTGTATTGGTGCACCCGTTCGGGTAGTAGCAAGTTTCATTCTTAGTTGGTATACAAAATTTATTAGACAAATATTTATATCTTCATCCATCGATCGTCCGGAAAACCAATCGCGGAGAAACCTCCGCGATGAAAAAAATTAAGAAAAAAGTAGTCTTAGAAGAAATACTATGCCATGCAATCCAGCAATCAGTATACTAGGTTGAATTACACACTCTTTTATTAATACTGATAATTGCAATATTTAGGATTAGGTACATATTAAATTAAGTATGCTACTAATTGTTTTCTATTTATTATTTGTCCCTAGTTTTCTCTAATTTTATTACGAAACGAAATCACCATCTCGACCTTTGAAAAAACTGTTTAATAAAATTAAATAGGCTTAAACTTTAAAGGGAAAAACCCTTATAAACTTAATATCCTCGAACTAAGCAGGTTTCACAGATTGCTTTTAAATTTTATTACATTCAAAAACATTCACGATGATTAAAGATATTATTTTCACTCTCCTATACAGTTAATTACCAATAATTCTTTATAATTGACAAAAGATTTGACAAGTAATATCTTTGTAGATCGGCTGTAGTTTGCCCGATAAGGCTGTCTGCCATCTTATTAGCCGTTACTAGTAGAATGAGGAAGTATCTGAGCTTTGCGAGGTATGTAATTACTGGCCGGCTGCAGTGTTACAAATTAAGTAGTTTAATTTTTGAGTAATGGTAGGTAATTTAAAGTGTTTTAGTCCGGCTAGGAAAAAAAAAAGCCTAGTTAAGTGGTTTTAAATATTAGTTGTTTGTCCGTATGTTAGTGATTTCTTTTGAAAGGCCAAGAACCGAACTTGACTTTTAAATTAGATTTGTAGACAATCTGTTTTTATAACTTGTCATGAAATGCCACCGGATGAACTATGAGATTCGGTTTTATTTTTCCTGTCGCTACAAAAACTGGTACAAGGTAGTTGAGGCTACTTGTTTAAATGACATTAGGAATATAAAAAAATATGCATTATATAAATGTTAAGTATCAAAATTATATCTACTTAGCAGCCTCTAGGATGTCGCAATTATTAACCAACATTTAAGTATATAATAATAAAATATATTATAAGTTTGTATGAGTTTTATTAAATTAAAATGCGAATAACTTAATAGGCACAAAAAATACTAAAAGTAAATGTAAATGATTAATATTATTACCGTATGTTTATTATTAGATAAAATCAATTAGATCAATATAGAGTGATTGATGCATGCTAAGTGCAGTAACTTGTAATTTACTGATTTAAACTTTTAAATAATCTAGTTCCTATTCTAATAGTTTTTTTATTATTTCCTTGACATTTCACAAAGATTCTTATAACGGGTTTGTATTTGAATGTTTGTGATTGCGTTTATAAATACGTGAATTAATACAGTACTGCTTGCACATAAATATTGAATATCCATAAATTGGCTAAAGTTGGCCACACTGGCCACATTTTTCAAAACTATTGCATACAAATATTTTAAATATTTATATTATTATATTGAGTCAAAAATATGGAATTAATATTTAAATGAATTAAAATTATATTTCATAACTAGTATTTCGTCTTTAATAGGATCAAGAGGCTAATAGGTAAATGAAATTCATCTCGATCTTTTCTAAATATCATAATTTATTTTATTTATTTGCTTCTGCTTATTATAATGAGCTATAATATTTGTAAATATCCAGTTTAAAGTGAGCGGCTACTTCGCTTGATATCTGAAAGCTCGTGTGTAACTACTTTATTTAGGTTACTGACCAGCCAAGTTTGTCTTGTTTATAGTTTTGTGTTTTATCACATTATTTAATCAATTATCAGAAACATTTATATATTACAAATATAGAAGACCAATTTAAATATTTATTGATTTATTTAATGTTAAATAAAAATGTATTATTTAGCAATAAGAGAAATCATTTAATATATTACATAAAACAATAAATATAAATCATTTATAGAGCACTACTATGGTCATAAGTTTGCCCAATGTGGCCAACATTGGACACTTCTAGAAATACGAATGTGTCCATTTTTTATTACTACTAGTTCTCATTACTTTAGCGTTGGAGGCTGTTAATAGGGAAGTACTAAATCAAGTGATCTTTACTCGAGGACAACAACTCTTCTTTTAGTAGAGCAACTGCATTGTAAATATCACTATATGTATTTAAATTTATTTTATATCTTCATACATATGTTGTCGATATGTTAGTGATCGAACTATTTGACCAGTAAATATAGTATTGGAATTCTTAGGTTCAATTATTTTTAGTTTTAACTAATTTGCATGAACATACTACATCCTTACATTATTATATTGATGTTAATAATTTAAAAAAAAAAATATATCCCCAGTTACACTTGTAATGTTTTGTTTACTTGCATTTTTTTTAACAAAGCTATCTATTAAATTCACTGTTATTATTTTATTACTATTGTAATAATGTTAAGTATTACTTGTTCTGTTATAAATTTAATGCAACTACCACAGCGCACAATTGCCGAGGATGCAAGAATAAAACTTGATTCATCATTTAATATCCCAAATAAAACAAAGATACAACTCTCAAAAATGTTAAATTATATCAAGAATTTTCTTTTTAAATTATATCATCGTACATTAACTCTCTATAAAAAATAAGTTAAATTTTATTTAATTATTTATCTTAATATGTAACATATATAAAATATTCCTGGTTAAAAGTTACCTGAAGTTATAAAAACGAAATGCATGTAAATCATATTGGTTTAGAATAGATTTTTTTATTATCTCCTGTCAAATACAAAAAATATTCCATAGTCAACAGTTACTTGTCAATTGAAAACTGAATTCCTTAGGACACATCACTCACTCATAGAAGGCATTTTCAATGAAGGTTATTATAGTACAGTATTATCTTCACATCTTAATCTAGGAGGCTGCGATGCATCATATTGTATCTTGTTCGTGGTATATTGGGTTTCGATAAACGACACTTGCAGATTGATTTACATCGTTTATTCTAATTGAGACTACCAGACCGTGATACAGCCAATTGAGCGTACAATTATAATTATAAATAAGTCAATTATTTTATATTTGTATATATTGTCTTGAATATTATATTTTTATAAAAAATATATAGAAGAGTATAACAATACTGTATAGATATTCCTTGGTGGTAGACCATAACATCGGGTCGCCGGCAAAGTTACCACCCATCGGGCAAAGTCGTGCCGCAAAGCGACATAGTCGTGTTCCGGCACGTTGCTCGATGAAGCCGTTTATGGGAAATGGGTTTGAACAGCTGCGGTACGTTGGCGAACCGGTTGACGTCGAGTTGGTGTTTGTTTTGTCGGGTGTCTAGTCGAGGAGGGTAGCGGGATCCGAAGCGACGGCTTTCCGCTGGCCGCCCGCAGATAGTTGGGGGCCCAATTAGTGGGTTAGCCACCCACGAAAGGCTGCCCCGCCAGCTGCGAAAAATCCCAGGGTGGCTCCATCGTGCTGGTTGGCGACCAGGCGAGGAGGCCCGATGGCGATCCCTGGGGGGGTTCGGGCGTCCCCGCAGTCTCCAGGCTAGCCTCCCAGCGACAAGACATCACCAATTTCGAAGTCGGGTTTGATACGTACCGCCTCGTTCAACTGCCATTTCCCATCCCTATTCACTTTTATTTATTTTATTTTATGAAAAAGGTAAAAAAAAGAAACAAGTTGACACAGCGGTTGCACTCCTCCTCATACAAAGTGCACCTGACTAATATAAGGGGTTTGCACTCAAATCTTTTAGCTGTCCACCACCACCTGGAGACAGAGCAGCCGCACTTGCTCTTTTTGACGGAGACGCAGATACAATGTCCTTTGAGCGCTACATACTTGGATTATCCCGGTTACGCGTTGGAGCACAACTTTCGCTCACGGGCCGGAGTCAGTATGTACGCGCGGAACGACCTCTGTATTCAGCGTCTCCGTCACCTTGAAGACCCCACTTTTTCTTCCCTATGGGTTTTAGTGGACACAGGAAACGAAAAAATCCTGTATTCCTGTGTCTACCGTTCGCACAGCGGTGACCAGGAGACAACTCGTTTATTTGAGTATCTCAGTGAGGCTGCAGATATGGCTCTGTATCAGTACCCTTCGGCGCAGCTCGTCTTTCTGGGGGACTTTAATGGCTGTCATCAGGACTGGCTGTTCCCGTACCAGAAGACCGACCATGCTGGAAGAGAAGCGCGGAAATTTGCGTTGTCCTTGGACCTCTTTCAGCTGGTGAAGCAAGCGACAAGGGTACCAGATGTGGTAGGCCATACAGCCAATTGCCTGGACCTTCTGCTGACAACTGATCCGGACAGGTATCGTGTAGAAGTCACCTCCCCCTTGGGAACCTCCGATCACTGTCTGGTGAAATCTGTGTTTACATATTCCCCACCAGCTTTCGAACCTCATGGTGTTAGGCGAGTATGGAAATACAAGTCAGCAGATTGGGATGAGATGCGACACTTTTTTGCATCTTATCCTTGGCGGCAGGTCTGCTTCTCTTCTTTGGATCCGTCGAGTTGCGCGGATGCTATAACCGATGTGGTGCATCAGGCAATGGAGTATTTTATTCCTTTTGCTGACGTACCCATCGGTGGCAAAGCTCGCCCGTGGTTTAATGCCGAATGTGGTCATGCTCAAGACCGAAAACATTCGGCATATCTCATTTGGGCTGATGCTCGAACCCGCAAAACTCCGGATGTAAGTTTGAAGAAGAGAGCCTTTAACCAAGCTGCCAAGTCCTACAAGAAGGCATTGCGGAAGGCTCGTCTTGATCGGATCGTTAAGAATGGCGAAAAGCTCTCTGTCAGACCAACTGGCAGTCGAGCTTTCTGGTCTCTTGCCAAAGCGATCGAGTCGAACTTCTGCCAACCCTCACTGCCTGCTCTGCTGAAGCCTGATGGATCCCTGGCCCACACTGCAACAGAGAAAGCGAATGTATTTGCTTCTCTGTTTGCTGAGAATTCGCATCTAGACACTGGCAATGCTTCTCCAGCACATCTTCCTCACTGCGGTATTTCGATGCCTGAAATCCGCATCACTAACAAAGAGGTATGGAGAACATTGTGTCGTTTAGATGTGAATAAAGCCAGTGGTCCTGATGGTATACCAGCCATTCTGCTCAAGACATGCGCAGCTGAGTTGTCTCCTATACTGACACGTCTGTATCGCCTCTCTTTCATGACTGGAATAGTGCCGAAATCCTGGAAGCTGGCTAATGTGCAACCCGTGCCCAAAAAAGGCAGCCGTGCCGACCCTGTCAATTACAGACCGATTTCAATCACCTCCATACTCTGTAAGATTATGGAGCGTGTATTGAACTCGCGCCTACTAGCATACCTAGAAGGTAACGATCTCCTCAGTGACCGACAGTACGGGTTTCGCCGTAATAGGTCTACTGGGGACCTCCTAGTGTATGCTACTCACATTTTAGGCGAGGCCATCGAGAAGAACGGAGAAGCGGTCGCCGTCTCTCTGGACGTCTCGAGGGCATTTGACAGGGTCTGGCATGCGAGCCTTATATGCAAGCTTTCAGCGTACGGTATATCTCCTGGTCTGATCGGCTGGGTAACGGACTTTCTGAGCCACAGATCTCTCCGAGTAGTTGTTGACGGGTGTTCCTCGGAACCCTTGAAAATAAATGCCGGAGTGCCTCAGGGATCCGTTCTTTCTGCAACTCTGTTTCTGCTGCACATTAATGATCTGTTGAAGCCCGGTATCTATGGGTATGCAGACGACAGCACAGTTGTAGAAAGATATCTGCCGAGTCCTCGGGCTAGTCGAGATCAAGTACAGTCTGAAAGAGAAGCCATGGTGCAACGTTTGAATGACAAACTTCAGGCAGTCTCCGCATGGAGCAATGCTAATCTTGTCAAGTTCAACGCCACCAAAACGCAGACGTGTCTATTCACCGCCAAAAGGAGCCCTTTCACCTTGGCTCCTACTTTCCAGAATGTATCCTTGGAATACAGTGACCGGCTTCAGTCGTTAGGCTTAGAGATTTCCTCGAACCTCAACTTTGGTCGGTTCATTGAGTCCAGAGCAAGAGCAGCAGCAGCAAAGCTTGCCGTTCTTGCGAAGGTTCGGCAGTACTTTACACCGGGACAGCTTCTTGTTTTATACAAAGCACAGATCCGGTCGTGTGTAGAGTACTGTGGACACATATTTGCTGGTGCCGCAAAGTCTCATCTTGCGGTTCTGGACTCAATTGAGAGGCGAGCAAAGAGGCTTATAGGCGATCCCGAATTGGTCGAAGCCGACCTCCAAAGCCTTGAACACAGGCGTAAAATTGCTAGCCTCTCAGTATTCTATAGGATACATTTTGGTGAGTGTGCGCAGGAATTACACGAGTTAATTCCCCCGTCCCCCTTCCATCACCGGACGTCCCGACGCACGGCAGGTATCCATCCTTTTGTTGTGGACATTCCACCTGTCCGAACGAAGCGCTTTGCTTCCTCATTTTTAGTGCGTACAGCAAAGGACTGGAACAATTTGCCTGCGTCGGTATTTCCGGCCAAATATAATGTGGGTGTCTTCAAGAGAAGAGTGAATAGGTTGCTAGGGCAATGCGACTTACCATCTAAGACTACATTCCACTTACCATCAGGTGGAATGTAGTCAAGCATTGCCTTAGGTCATATAAAAAAAAAAAAAAAAAAAAAGATAATTATAAAGTGTTTATCGTAAATATGTTTAAAAAAACGACAATGAATAATGACGTCAAAATGCAGTCCACCTTTATGTATGTAATATTGAGATCAACAAGTGATCTTTAAATGTGGATATCTCGATGAATGCAATTTTCCTGTCTTTAATTTTTTACTCGCACCACCTAATAAGGTGGTCTATAATAACAGAGTATGTAGAAAATTGTTACTTAATGTCTATAATAAATGTTCATTATTTTTTTTTCTTAAAAATATCGAATGCATTTATTTATATGATATTCTTTATATAAATAAAAAAAATGAAACAAAAACATGTACTATAGGCGGCCATATTGCTAGCGAACAATTTCTTCCAGGCAACCTTTGGTAAGAAGATAAAAAAAAAACATGGAAATTAGCTTTTTTAAAAAAAAAATGAATATAGACACATACATAATATAATATATACATATATAATAATATATATACAGTAAAATATACAGTATATATATATTATGTACTTTTTTGTAACATAAAACGGATATATATGTATAATCAATTTGTCTTTCTTATATAAATTAACTACTCACATATATCTATGCGGCTTACCTTATGAATATATAAATAGATATAAATATTTTAAATCTAATTTAGTGCATAAGTAATTCGTGTGCTTTGATATTACGTATAAGTAAGACGCTTGCAATAATTACATAATTGGTACTGAAAGCCTTAAATCGAACGTTTAAAAGAGCAAAACCATCTCACGTTTTTGACCACAGCCTTGTCAATACTTAAAATAATTATTTTATCAGTTACCAATATATTATTTAATATCCCACGATCAATATAAAGATGGGTCCTTGTCCCAATTGAGTCTTGACCATCTCTTTTCTAACATCCGAGGCTACATGCCTTCAGGCAGGTCAGTCATTACGATGTTATGTTAAATGTTATGTTATTTTATTGGGTTATAGTATGGATTTAAGTAAAAAAAATACAAATTCTTTTGAGTGCTCGTGTATACGGAGAGCTTAGTTATAGGTGCCTAAATAAATCTGTATTCAAAACTTCTAAAAATGATTTGTTAAAAGTTTTGAAATCTTTTAGCTTATTTATAAATGATATTATTATTTTGTCACTTTCTGTTCCAGTAACCTTTACGTTATTTTAAAAGATAGAAACAATTTAAACCCATAATGTGATATGAACATTTATATTATATATTTCGCAATAAATTTTAAGATAGCCAATCTCTAAATCATAATTATGAAGCTTAAGGTCATTAAGATAGTGTTTGAAATTGCGTGCTAGATTTTAGACTTTCAATATATTCGGAACATCTCCGTCTACAAACGATGGTAGATAAAGTTTACATAATAACCAGGCCAAATTTAAAAGGTCATAACTTCCTATTAGAATGCACTTTATGTAACGTATTGCAATTTATACTCTTATCTTCCTTTTATAGTATAGTATAGTAGTATTTTACATAACTCACACACACACATCTGTCTTGTATATGTATTTGTAAGAAAATATTACTTATAAAATATATATTTGAAATAACGTAGTTCTTATAATAGTAGTAGTCTTATATTAGTAACAGTAATTATATGAATTATTAAAAGTTTCATATACATTGGAAATACGTTATTAGTGTATCTAATTATACGCTTAGTTGGGTTCAGTTACTGTATGTATTAAGTAATGTTGTAGCGATTTATTACTAGACTCTGTGTTTATTTATAGTTATATTATAAAAAAATGAACGTGGAAGTAAAAATTATTAAAATAGTTGGAAAAACATTAGTCCTCTTTAAAGACTATAATGAATTCACTTTTATAAGGACATTACACACCGATTTTAATAATAAATCGTTTTATAGTAGGTTTTATTCATTTTAATAAATGATAAGGCTAATTTAAACTAAAAATAAATAAAGTATTAAAAATAGTCCGATATGCGCGAACACGCGATCTCTAGGAATCCGTTCCGTCGCTCTAGCAATTGAGAGATACGATAAGTAAAAGTTACCCTGCTGAATAAATAAATAAATCGGAACAGCTTTTTTTGCATTCTGTAATTATTAACATTCATTCATTTTATATTATAAAGGAGATAATATAATAAAATTAGTCGTGGGTGGCGTGAATCAGTTTATGTATATTCTAACTAATATTAAAATTAATCAAACCCTTATACGTTGGCCATTAAGGTGACGTGGGAGAACACGACTTATATGAAAATACCTTAAAGCGAAGGTCGGCAGGTCATCTTTAATGGACTAGTGTGAGGTAATCAGAAGAATAGTTCTTAATAGGATTAATAATATAACTTAGGAATTTAATATATAATCTTAATCGCGGTAAATACGAGATTATATATTTATATAAAAGAGGTTGAATTAACTGGTTCATCAAAGCCCAACCCAAAAATTTAGGTAGCTTAAACAATACTAAGTACTACTATAATACTAATAATACTACTATAATTCTAATAATAATAAATAACAATTACTCTTAGTAATAACAAATAAAGAATAATTTTTAAAGATTTTCTCAAGGTTTTTTATATAATAATAAAGTTAATTATAAAATAATTTTAATTATAAATATCTATAACAAAAAAAATACAATATAAGACGTAGCTTTACAATCTTTTAGATATAGTAAAGGGATATAATAGGATCTCATCATTGTTACTAGCGCAGGTTACATGTCATGGTACTGCCCCTACGATCTATCAAAGTTACGTCTTTGAAAGTACATCTAACAACCTTTGTAGGTAAAAGTGAACGTTCAATTACATAAGTCTATGCTATAATTGACCTGCAATTACACTATAATATATATCCTTCTAAGACCTTAAGACTAACCTAAGAGATTAGATCCCGTTAAGGCAATATATTGTATTAAATAATAATTATTTTATTTAAAGACACCTTGATTTTTATTTGTTTTTATTTCATTCTCCTTCTATTCTCTATTTTATTTATAGATATATTTGTATTTCATTAAAAGTTTTAAGTTAATGTGTGTTGTTATTCTTATTTGATAAACAAAGAAAAGATAGATCTAGAACTAAACTAAAACTAAAACTGATACGCCCACGCTAACCTACATACAATATCATAGGACCTGTTTAAATGAGTTATTATTACAAAACTTAGCCTCAGATCAGAGCTCAATGACAATACTATTAACTGTTATGGACTAAATTTATGAACGTGAAAAAATATGTAGAGTTCATTCTTATATCACGTAGCCAGTTGAGTGACTATAAAATAAATTCAAGTACTACAAGCTTATAGCATACCATTAAACGTTAACTGAAGATTTTATCGTTTTGATTTGGATTAATCTAACTGGACTAGATGTTGAACATGAGTTGAACCTTACATAATATTTTTATTTAATTATACAAAGTAATTAGCGACATGTATAAAATAAATCTGTCTCCACACACTTATGGCCTTGATATATGTAATATACTAGAAGGTCTTATAAATAAAGTATTTATCTCCCTTCTGTGCTAATAACGATAGCACCAGTTGTTTTAAATAATCGATTGATGTTGCCACGGTTTGATTAAAATACATATGTTTAAATGTTATTGATGACTAAAAATCGATTTACAATTCTCGATTATGTTTTGTGATATATATACTACGAGAGGATATAACTAATGTATATAATAGATACACAAATACCAATAATGAATACTAATTATTGGACACAAATAAACAGCATTGAAAATTGTAACAATGTTCCAAACGCATGCATAATATTTGTAGAAATCTCTTTTTAATTTTAAAAGTGTAATAAATCAATTCTTTACTCCATTGAAATAAAGAACAATAAGTTTGCAAAATTGCATATTTATGATAACACAAGAATACTAATTACAACCCCATTATTACCAAATTTCTATTGTAATAAACACAAAAGATATTTAGCTGTGGCCTAGATACGATAACATGTTGATACATGTATAAAAGTCTAGACTATTATGTAATAGACAATATTTGTTTCATTTCAGATGCAAATGATCTTTTTATGTGGTTTTAAACTTACGGTTTGTGTTCTTTTTGTATTATTAAAAAGTTTAGTCATAATTTACATAATTTATTTTTGAAAGCTTTACGATGTATATATTTTACTATATAAATATTTTGTATTATATTAAGTGGTTCTTTATCGTGTGTTTTCATTTATTCATTATGTTAAACCTAATTGATTGAATGAACAAATAATTATTGGGGTTTATCTGTTCAGAATTTAAAAAAAAAAATTCTCAATCGATAACTAGGTAAAGCTTCTATTTCAGTACATTGCACAACGAAGAAGATTAAGTTATTTCAAGAGAGCACGAAATCTCGAATAGATCTGATTTTATCTAAACTGCTTGTCACGCTTTACTCAGATGAAGATATCATTTAACTTTTTCATTTTACGTTACACAGTTCAAAACTATCATAATATGTGGTAATGTGTGTGAAAGAATACGTCGTGCGATAACTATCACATGTTATGAATATGTTCTTTACAAATTTTAAACAGCGTCTCGTGACGAGAGGCCACTTAATAGTAATTGACAATGAAAAACAAAATACTATTAATCATAGCATCCTCATGTTATTTCAGAGAGTATTTGAATAACCTGAAATAGATGCTGATATTTTAGTTACAGTTTTTAGCAATGAGGATTTCTACGAACTCTCATTCTTACATAATTCTATTTTAACGAATTTGATATATAATTATTTAAATATTTTAGTCTGATTTAAGTGTTACATACCAATCATTAGAATAGTTTAATTTATATTATTTAATATCTCGATAAACAAATGATATATAGATTAGTAAGTTTTACTGTTTTAATACAAAATATCTGTCGTTAAGTGAGGCAAGACTCATTAGGTATCCTTGGCACTCTGCATTTACTTTATATTATACCTTTCACTAGAACCCATTACTGTTAACTCCTCCACAGTTTTGAAATCATATTTATGTTTAATTTTCACAATAAAATTTCTCAAATCAATTGATATTTTTAATGAAAACTACATTAATTATCATGTAATCAAATTCTTGAATAAAACTATGGTGACGTAGGGGCTTACGCTTTTATTACATTTTTTAAGTTCTTGCCGGATTTAAAAAGTGCAACGTGCACAATTTGACACCACAAGGTTCCAGCACTTTCAGAGCGCAACCTTGAGCACTTACCGTGGCTTGTGGGTCAAGTGATGAGTGACGGGAGATCTTTGAACTTACAAAATCATTGAACTCAAATAAATATTTATATTATTTAATAGTAATGGTTACATATAAGGTAAGAAAGGTGAATTTGATTGTAGATTTATTGATATTGCTCAGATGTAGTGGCAATTGTTTTTTAACGACTTGCATTTTGACATTTATATTAAGAAATAAAAAAGTTTAGTTTAATCAGTTTTATCAATTATATACTTTTATAGTAGCAACAAAATATGTATTTAAAAGGTGTTAATAATATATTCAAACTCTTGACCTTCTCACTTGGTCCAACCAATTGCTACATATACGAAGAAAGCCGACTGGTTTAAAACGAAAGTGACATGAAACCGGTTCACTTTCACTTCACTACGAATCCCTATAAATACATTAAATCACGTTTTATGTAATTAAGGGTCTTTAATTTGTTCTAATCATTATCACATATCCGTTTCTGATTAAGTTTGTAACCAAATCACACGGACTACTTATTTTTGTAATTAAACTTTCGTGAATCATGATGATAATTAAATATTAACCCGGCTGTGTTCATGTAAATTAATCGGAATTATTCACGAGTAGTTGACAGTTCAGGCCGCATGTCCGCCATGTTTCGAGCTCATGAATCGGAACCCGGAATGGGTTCGAAACAAATCAGACAAAATTTCTATTAGTTTACGTGACTATAGCCGGGTAAATATATATTTGATAAGCTTATTGGTAGTTTTATGTTTTTTATATTTCTTGCACTTAACCAAAAATCAACTATAAATCACTTATGTTTATCTTCAAAAATGTAAGAAAGAATTTTTTTTTTCCTTATGAAAGTTACAAGATACAAGTTACATTACAGATACAAGTTACAAGATACAGTACAAGATAGTACAAGATACAAGGTCTAATAACATACCAGTTTTGTATTAAATATAAAAAAAAATAAAAAAATATAGGTGAAAATAATATCAGTATGTATGTCTGCAGGTCAAATGAAAACCACTAACCGTATCGAATTCACGTGAACTCGATTATTGTATAATAATAACAATATGGATTTTAATTCAAAATGTTTATAAGTGCAAATTATATTCATTAAAAAATATATTTTTTTTTAGATTTCGTGAAGTAATTTAAATTATTTATGACATAATATTTAATGTCGATAATGTGATAGTAGAAATTTATATTAAAATGCTACGACAGATACACTGACCGAGATGAAATAAATAACAAATGAGGTTAAACTATTTATATATAAATTACTTTTATTTTTATTTTAGTAAACTTTAGTAAATAAGAAAGCATAACTTTAAATTATTTTAGATATTAATATTCTATTAATAAATAATATAATAATACATATTTATATTAATATATTATATTTTGTGGTACAGCTGCACAGAAGCAATACTTCATAGTAGTGATGTGCTTACTTAGTTACGTGATAAGAAATAAATTTACGCTGCGTGAAATAGGAAGTAGAGACATGCTGCTTATTTTCTGTATGACGCGTGTTCTTCCTGTGTTTTAGAGTTGGCATAATATGAGTTAATTTTATACTACACACTGTAATTTAATATAGATTAAAATTGTTGTTACCGTCTAGGGAATGAATCATTAAAGATGCATTAATCATTCATATTCAACATTGCCGGATGGACGTGGGTATTTTGAACACAAACTGAATAAAAAAAATATATACATCAGAAAAATATAGGTCCAATACATAAAGATAAGTGAACTAACCTTCCTAGTAATATGGGGCAATATTTCATTGACAGTTTACATTCATGTAGAAAATGATACCTCGATTAGTTCCAGTCCGTGCTCCACCGAAGCGAACTATGTTTGTACGATATCCTTAGATGCGTCTCTACCGCGCTCTATTGTTTCATTTAAACACCCTTTGTTGCTTTCTTGTTACATAACAATAATAAGAAACTATTGTTTCACTTTGTTAAAATTGTCACTATTTTTTGGAATATTATAAAGAGAGTTTGCCATGTGGTAATATTTTTTTTAGAGATAGAACTTAAGATTCATAAGATAAATAAATATAATAAAGTTGTTTAGAAATCTTATAATAATATAATTTATATAAATGGTTACTCAACGTTGTAATCTCCGGACACAGATTAGTGACGGTTAAAGTTTTGATTGATTTCTCAATGGATTATGTATCATGTGTTTGAAATGTTCAGATTCAGTCACGAATTAGAGCGTCGTTGTGACATAACACCCAGCATCCCCATTCATCTCGTCGTTGGTTCAACATTGATAACTTCTTTCTTTTATGTAATACTTTACTGGGTATTAAGTAGTCTAGTTACGTACGATATATGGTAATTTATGTTTTTTACAGCGGTTAAATATATGTATGGTCAGAATATTAAACTTTATTACGTCCACAAATATATATTATATTTTTAAAACTTTGAAGCGACTTTATCGGTTTAAAAAGGTTCAATAAAAACAATGAATAAAGAATATACAAAATTTAAATATCATTACACAAAGCGAAAGATGCTAGTATTAAGATATATCTTAAAATATACAAATAATATTCACGCTTGTAGTTTCAAGTATCATACATTTTAATTGCAATGTTCGTGCGTTTTTATCCGAATGAGAAATTCACAAAATCTAATATTTATTTACTAGTATTATTTAGTCAGTAAATATTTCTTTTTAACTTAAATGTTGTTTTTATTTTTTGTAGTATTAAATGTTAATAAGACACTCAATTTCTATTTTATAAACTTAACTATTATAATTGATAATATTTAAATTAATAATCTACTTTTAAAAAACCAAATAATAAAGTGTCATGCTAGTTTATGGTTTCGAATTTATGTTAAACGGTAAAATCAAAGATATGTATCATTTTGCATTTTTTATAAGTGTACTTATTAATAAGTCCAGTTGCTGGTACAACATACTGTTAGGTTGTTAGGAACGAGATCGTGGTAGTCCATGACGTATACAAATTCGAAATTTAAATGTTTGGTCATATTGCCTGATGGCTGTTATTTTTTTTTAATTTTAAAAACAAAAAGATGTTCAAACTTTTGTTACCCTCATTGTATACTGTATGTTTTATCTGTATTATGTTTTAGATATTACAATTCGAATTATGAACAATGAAATTCTGAATTCTTTTGATGATGTGACTGGAAAAACGTAACTTATGGTTAGTCTTATAGACGTCCAAAATAAACCAAATGTTATTAATTCTTTTTTTAAAATACTTGTAATTCTCATAATATATTTAAATATTTTTTTCAGCCTTATGTTCATGTGTATTTTAAAAAGTAAAATAATTAACTCGCTTACAGTTTCATCATGGCGCCACACTCTTACAAGTTGGCTACCAGACTTTTAAGTATCCTGATTAAATCCGTGTAAAGATAACATTGATCATATTGTAAAATTTATTAATTAAATTATATAACTGGAAAGATTAAAAATAAATTTTTAGATTGTAACAAAATGTTTTATGATGAAATATTTTATAAGGAAAGAGCAAAGTTTTTGATTTTTTTTATCTATGTCATTTTATCAACAGATTTTTAAAATAGTAGTTCTAAAAACCCTTTTAAGGATAATCATGTAATAAAACCATAATAACATGGTTATATTAAACTAAATATATACTCTATAATAGCCGTTCAATCGTTAAAACCGGTAAGATCAATAACTAAGTAACTATTGGTTTCCATTTAAACTAAGAGTTATTGAATCTGCTGCTTAGCAATATTTGCTACCAGCTTTACGAAATCGAGTGCTTTTCATAAATAAGTAATAAACATCTTAAATTCAAAGTTTTAAATGAAACTCCAATTTATTTTTATTTATTTAGTGTTTTCTAAGGTTTGTTTTTTACATTACCTACTCATAAAGATGTCAATTGCCGGATGATATTATATAATAAATATATAAGTCCCCTTTTTTATAAGAGTTGCACATATACCGGAAAGCTAACTTGCACCTATTATATAGAAAAAGTAATTAATCTGATGAGTATATAGTATTTTTTAAAAAATGTATAACAATATTGTCACGATTATAAGAGACTGGTTATTATTAACCATTCTTAATGTCGGTGGACAAGCACAAAAGGTTAATATTGCCAGTGAAAGGCGCAAGGACTCGGTAGTACGACAATTATAACAATTACTACAACCGTATATAATATTGTGTTGTGTAAATATTTACTAAGTGTTAGTGAAGTGACTCATACTGTATTATTATATTAACGATAAAATGCTTTAAATTATATATTTTTGTCGAAAAATTGTATTAGATTATAGAACGTTGGAAGAGATAGATACTAGCATTGTAATGTATACTAATATGAACCAATAATAAGTCATTAAGAAAACAATCTTTTGATATATTCCATAGTTTATCGTTTGTATATGATAAAACACTAAAGATTATTATTAAAAAGGTACTCAATAAGTGAGGTATCATATTCACCCTACATTTATAAGACTTGTGGTCAAGTCAGCAAGGTAGCAGGTCTAGGGTTTTACCAAGGATTTAAAATCCGGTCTTGGTTAAAGATTAAAATGATATTTTCTCAAAATGCAGGTTTATTTATCTAGTATTTGCTCGTGAATTCATTGATGAAACAAAAAACAAAAGGTTTTTTGTTTCATCGATGAATTTATTTTTAGTTATAAATTTATTTCATTTATTTCTAGCAACAATTTATTTCTAGTAATAAATTGGAAATATTTAATAAATTATGAGTATTTCTTATTTTATTTAATGATGAGTATTTTTGAGAAGATGATTCCCCAGAATTTCATTTAAAATTATTTAGCTGTTGTACCATACCATATCATGCCAAGTAAAATATTCAAATCAGGGATATTATAATAATAGTTTGAAGTAATAGAAAACTAGGGCAAAACCAACAATAACATTGAAAAAAATATGTATTGTATTTTATTAAGATTGTAGTAAGAATAAGGGATACAGGTGTATTAATCACACCTAATTTAAAGTTTAATCATATTAGGTATAACAATCAATTAATGTAAATATCTATTGCTATTATGTTCTTGTTGATTTAGTTAAGCTAGCCTTACGTGACTTTAAATTTCACGGCCGCTTGCTCATAATATATCAAACATTGTTCAGTGTCCAAATTAATGATTGCTTCGTGACACTAACTAAAACCTGAATTGTGCCTATTTTGACCTAAATTGGTTACGTATCATGTTACATAGCATTTGTTATTATTTATATAAATATCTCTATCGTTAGAGTAATTAGGAAGAAAACAAAGCTTTTTATAATGAAATGAAAAATCACAAATATAAAATTTCAATTATTTTTATTTTTTGTCGTATTAATAGACATACGAATTTACATTAAAATTACTCTTACACTATCTGTTAACTTGTTCTGCTTTTATTCTAGGCAATAGATAGTAATATCTTACACTTATATAAATCTTCAGTCACCCAACATAATGTTTATAAAACACGTGAGCATATTCTTAAAAACTACGTGATCTAGATTCCTAACGAACAGTCACACATTTTGACCTTTGATTTAAAGTTGGATAACATACAAACATTCACTTGCCCTTAAGGAAAACGGAACTTTATTAAGTATTATAATAAAAAGGCACAAAATAAGAGAAATCTCTTTACTTTCATTGTTTGCTATCAAAGTAACAATAATTTCTAATGACACATCTCCTTATTTTAATAGTTAATTTTACTGACGAGAGTAGTAAGATATCAAACCAAAACATCGCTTTAAATTAAGTCATTTCATAAGCATTAATATAAGTAGTTCCGAGTACTGTTTAAAGTAATCATAATGCACTTTCATTGTATTAGTTCCTGGCCTTTTAAAATAGAATTATAGATTTGATGCTAGATTAACATGATAGTAATTGTGTATACAGCTCTTTAAAAAGAAACATTATCTTTATTTTTTTTTGTCGTTTACTATTTTATGGAACGCTTACATTCTGAACTTAAGTTATACAAGTTTAGAACGCACAAACTAGTCAATAAATTCATACAAAATAATAATATATACTTCAAAATATATTATATTTAGTAAAACTTTCTTCGTATTTGTTTCAGACCGATGTCACGCCACGTGTAAGCAGGAGATTTCCGAATTCTAACAGACAACCTACAAATGCTAATAAAACAGAAGATGTATCCCCGTCGTCAAGAGCACAGTTTTCGAGAAGAAGAGAAGAAAATACATTACGTAGTAAACCAACGGAACATGTATCTAGAACGAGAAGCCGCAATAAACCAACTGAAGAAACACCAAGTTCATCTATTCCATCCGAATTACAAACAGAACGAACTGAACAATTCGATTCCAAAAGATCAAATAGTCGGTTACGTAATAGGCGGCCTGTCATTGATGAATCAAATTTTGATACAACTTTAAGTAGAGAGAAAGTAAAGAGTAGATCACGTCAAACGAGTAGATATTCAACTGCGCAAACAATTCAACCTACGCAGTCTTTAGTACAAACATTGGTTGAGACCCCTGCCCTGACACCGGTCGAAGTTACAAATTATGATGACTCTTTAAAAACTACAAGTAATCAGATTAAAAGAAGAAGTTCTACACCTCGAACAGTTGAAACGACGTCCGCATCGAGAGTTCGTGGTCGCGTTAACACCCGAACTAATGTTAAGCCTTTGGACTTAGAGGTTTCAGGAACAGCAAACGCATTAATATCTACACCTAGAGATTTAATTACAGTTAGAAATGTTGACTTTAGAAATTCTAGAAAACTAAAGTATAGGACAAGACAATCAGAAACAGACACGAATTTAACAGGAGAAGGTATTACATCTAATGAAGGGAAGTCTAAAGAAGACGTTTCTAGTCCAACAGTCTTGAAAAAAAAATTGCGATCGTCAACTGAAAATGTTGTTGAAGAATTTACACAGAAAAGTACTGCGAGGACTACAAAAGTTATCAAGCGTCCCGTTTCCCGAAGAAAAGTAAAAAGTGACGTTAAAGTGGAAAAATCAAAAGTGTCAGATGAAGTTAGTGAAGATGATAACTACCCTGAAAGTTTTAAAGCGTTGATTCAAGCAAAAAATGCATCGGTGAGTAATGTCATCTGAATCATTGATCTTTGTCAATTAGACAAATATAATATTATCCGAACTAGATCTAATGTATATCGTGTTCTATTTTAAATAAAGTATGCATATGTAACAGAATTCCTGTTTGATTCATGTTACTAACATTGTTCCACATACTAACTAGTCTAAATCAGCACCAACTATTTTCAAGCATACCAATCATATTGTTCTCTCATACAACATTTAACAGTGGCACAAAACAATTTCAGACACATACGAGCTCTCCATCCAGCGAGAGTTTGTCCGTGAAAGCATCACAAAAAGTCTTTCAAACTTTAACAACAACACCTCAGTCTTTTCTAACGACCCCTGATGTAGAAAAGCAAACACCGGTAATATAAATTATAAAGACTATCCATCACTTTTGCTTAAAATGTCACTATTAAAGTCATTACGCATCATACTGGTCACTAATAACCACAACCATTATTATTGCATCATACTTACAATCTACAATATTATATTATTTAAATGTGATGTGTACATGTTAAAAAATCTAACCTTTTTTTTTTAAATAGAATACAAATACGTTTCAGCTCCGCAATAAATTAAATGCAGAAGATGATAAAAACAGTACTCAAAACGATACAGTCGTAATAGCAGAAACAGCGGAAACTGTTTCTGAAGAGTCTACAGTTAAACCTGCAGAATATCGATTAAGAGGAACATACATACCAAGGATTAAAACAATCACTTCTTCTTCCGCTCCCATATTAGAAACATCGAGTTTAAGTCCATCCACACCAAGATCCTATAAGTTTAGTAGAAAGGCAAAAGCAGTTACAACAGAAAGACCATTAGTAGAAAATTCTCAGAAACAAAAACGTATTGAAAGTACTCTTTATTATAAAAAACCTGTTATTCGTTCATCGTTTTATCCTAAAAGGAACTCCACAAGGAATTTGAATGTAAATTCAGATATTCCCAAAATAAGTACAACAGAAAGAAGTAATGGTATAAGAACATTTAATAATTATAAAGCTCGACAAATATTACCCAGAACTTCATATTATTCGAGATTAACATCTAGCACAATGAATGTCGCCATCGCAACTGAACCAACCGCCAAAGACGAACCTCAAATTTTGTTTGCAGATAAAAAAATTGAAAATACAGACGAAGTACCCTTGATTTATACTTCTTTAAAAAGCCCGTACAATGCTTCGGTCAGCGTAAACTCATCGTCAAATCGTCAAGATGACAATAATTATTCTCACCAATCATTTTTAATAAGAGTAAATAGCAAAGAATCGTCAGAAAATGGTACTGATAATGGTATAATAAATAAAGTTGAAGAAAACGAGAACGAACGAGTATCATCAAATTTAGTAACTACAACCCAAAAATATCATGCTACATACAAAGATAATAACAAACTTTATGTTGATGAAAATAATGAAAATGGTGTCTTAACCTTACAACCACCTATAAGAAATATTCAAACAAGAAAGTTTAGTCGCAAACACACAAAACAAAGAGATGAATTTAGTGTAGTAACACCAAAGTACAGAGATAGAAATTTAAGAAAATACAGTGATACTTTTTCAAAAACGACCGAGGCTTCTTCAAATGGCGTAAGTATTAAACGAAAATTTTATTATTAACCATGTTGTCGTGTATCAATATTTTGTGTAAAAAACGTTTTTCCAGATAATAGCAGAACGTGATAAGCCAAAATCTAAATTTAGCTCTAAGTATAGAGCATCATATCTCGATAAACCATTTTACAAACCCACTGTACCAACAATCACAACATCCACTGTAAGTAACACCACATAATAAACGACATTTGACATAAACAATTAAAATATAACGGAACAATCTATAACCCTCATAAAAGAATCCACTTAATATCCATATACTATTGTAACGACTAAGTGAAAATAAAACATAAATCACAAAGCCCCTTTATGAAATTGGATTTAATTTGTACAATCAATCATCATGAATATTAATTATTTTTATTCTTTAAATTTGTATCAATGATAAAATTCAATTCAGTTCAGTAATTTTAACTTTCGTGACCCATGGTGACTATTATATATATATTAGCCCGGCTATGTTCACGTTAATTGAACCTAAACTTTGCCCGACTTGTTTCAAACACATTTGGAATCTTACTCATGAGCTTGAAGCATATGATAAGAACGTGAATACAGTCGACTTAATATAAAACGTGTTCATTATTAACATCCCACATTTTATTGTCGTAAAATATAATAATCATATTTTAACACATGTCATATTATTTATCATTACATCATTCAATAAAGGTTTTAATTGCTAAAGGCTTGGCTGAAATTCTTCGTGACTGACCATCATTTAACAAAATCAGCTGAAGAGCCAAATTGGTTCGATGAGGAAGATTTGTTAAATGTAACAACTCAACCGATGCCAAGACAGAACACTACGTTGACGACATGCTTGCACGAAACATCTTTTCAACCGGTTAATGACATCATTTAGATTTCATATCATTTTTCACAATAATTTAATTTTCACTGTAATTATTATATTTAGTTATTAAGATTAAGATATTGCATTTCCTAATGTCGCATTTAAAATACAATTATTCAGTGATATTTATGATTTCATTCAATAATATCTTAACGTGATACATACTTATTTTAATTTATTGGAAACTTGTACATACTATTTTCACATATAAAAGTTTCTATTTACCACCACTTTAATATACTAACATAGGTTCAATCATAGCGATGTACTCATTTTGTTATTAAATTATGTTTATGTCAAAAATTGTTTTACTCTACTTTATGTGGCTTAATAGATAGGCTATGGTAACTCTCTCAATATTTTCTTTTCGAGTCCAAGAGTAATAAAGAGGCTTTGGTCTATGCACCCTTTTTGTGGGATTTCAGTAGTTCACTTTTAATTTTCACTTTTTTCTTATTATCGCTATATTCCTCCTTTATTTATGGGTGAGTGACTTCTTATTTCAGGTAGAGGGAGAAGAAATACAATTAGGGTTAGACATGAATGCAATTTCTTTTACTAAGACACGAAGTCCATTAACCTCAGCTGACCTCAAAATTTCCGAGAGCCTGGCGAAACCATTACAAGTCATGAATGTTGAAGCTTCACATCATTCGCCCTCAGTTACAGTATCTATATTTGATGCTCTAGCTGAAATACTTACATCCACACCCAGATCTCGTATTTCCTCTACTACTGAAGTACAACAAAATCAAAACTCTAATTCTGATGATAAGCATTCATATGACGCCGTGAGTAGCAACTTTAATGTAAATAGTGTCAAAGACCTCACTACTCAAGACACAGTTGCATCGAAGGATAATGTAAACACTATTGCTCAATCTGTACAAATCACTGATCAGACTACACCAATTGTGTCTAACCGTATGTCTTTTGGGGAAACTGTTACACCCACACTAAATATTGAAGACAAGCAAACCTTTCCTGACACCACACCTGAAATATTCCCATTTACTACTCCATTTACTCCCCCTACTACACCTTTATCCGCACGAAAACCGTTTGCTATAAAGGTTTTATATGCAGAAACTGAACTACCAAGAGACATAACGACCACAACAACTACTTTGAATATGGCAATGACTGACAACCCAAAAATGGTACATAATACAGTATCAGATCTTATTTTATCTAATAATAAATTAGTTTCTTCTGAACTAACAAGCATGCTATCAAATAATATAAAAAATATTATACAAAATATGGATGATGGCAGTAAAGACAGATTATCTGTAGAGATGGTAAAGTTGTTAAACTCCCTTATTCCAAAGTTACAAAAATCAATGACTTCTGAAATTGACGTTGACTCCTTTCCAAATACCACTCCTTATAGTTTAGAGGACATTAAAGACACTGAAAATATTGTAGTAGATGGTAACGAGGTCTTAAGTATAAGCAGTACTAACATTCTCCAAAATGTAGATAATGATCCTATTGTAAATAGCACATATGGTAACTTTAATGTAAATATTCCTTCTTCAATTGAAGAAGCCGGTAGCACTGCGTCGACGGTTGGAGGTCAAACAACGTTACCCAGTATTGTACAACCTACCGGGGCAATTACATTAAATTTTAAGAACCCATCAATAGAATCTACCACTTCATCAATTTCAATTTCCGAATCTTTAACTAATCCTCCAAGCGTAGACGTTTTTATAAATAAGGATAATAGTTTAAATGGAAAAGAATTTACTAACAATAACACTTTGGTTCCTTTTCTTACTAACTTCGAGTTAAATGACTTTACGTCCTTTAGTAATATATCGGACTCTAACAGTCCGGCCACTTTATCCAATCTTCCAGAATTTACATTAAATTCAACTTCTGCTCCAATTTCATCATTACAAATTAGGGAACTAGAAGACATTGATAAAATCGAGGACCCCAGTCAATTGTCACGTCTACAACTCTGGATATTGTCTAAAAAAGCAAGGGTCTTAAAAATGATAGAGGATCTAATCCGAAATCATAATGATGAAATTGCAAATGCCCCTTTAGCTGAGTTGATAAGTGATTCAAAAGAAAATAATATATCTTTCTCTAACCGCTTAAGTGAAATTGTTAATACGATGACCACTACAATTACCAACTCTGACGCTACTAATGAAAATAAATTGACTTCTACGGTTATGACTAATACTCCCGAGATGACCTTCCCTACTCCTCAAACTCCACTATCCACTCAAAGTACAATTACTTTTATGACAACTGGTAGCTCTGAAAATATGGGCAATATTTTGACAACAGTAAGGTCGTTGGATGACGTCAGCACCAATTTGGTTGAAAATGTACAGTCTACAACTTTAGATTCTGACGTAGATACAACTTTCTTAAGCACTACTTCCGCAATCGATGATGCACAAGAGACAGATACTACAACCCCTAATATAGTTGATGTTACTACATCAAATAATCAAGAGGAAACTGCTATTGGTGTAGACTTGGCAACAGAATCAAGCATTACTACCGCAAAAAATATAGACTCCGGCACTTTAGGAGGTACTGAAACTTCTTCGTCACCCCAAATAAGCAATGTTAACAATATAAGCAATAGATTTAACATTGCTTCAACCGCATCTATTCCAAAGAAAGATTATGTTATTTTTGGGATACTGCCCAACAATACAGTGGTACGTAAAGATCCTAACGACAATGTACTGGAGTCATTAACAGAAGCAAGTCCATATATCATTTACGGCGTACTACCAAATAACACAATAATACGAAAGTTTCCTAACGGAACTCGAGTACCACGAATCATGCCAAAAATTGACATACTACCAATCAGCCCATGGAGTTTAAGAAATCCATATAGCCCCATCCATAACATTCCGGCCATTGTCAGACCACAGTCTAATCCTATCCAAGTTTCCACTAATACTGTGACATCCACAGACACCTCAAATAACGGATCAGAAAACCGATTAACCAACGACACTGTAAATAACCAACAAATTACGGTATTGATTTTATGTTGTTTAGCTTAAAAGCTATGCTTAAGCTTTTTTATACCTCTAGTTTAATCTGAAATCAGGTGAGGTGATGGAGGGACTTTGGAATTTGCAGCATGCCTTTTGCACCTTAAAATCATCCCAAAATAACATTGTAAGCCTTCAATTTCATAATTGCAGATGTCGTCATCGGCACTTAATATAAAAGATACCAGTTCATTGGGTATAACTACCACAAATACGCCGCCAGCTGATAAAAGCACTGCCTCGCATGTTTTGAGTTTACGCACAACTACAATGCTACCTTCTGTTGATGAGATTTTGCTTAATAGCATTTCTTCGGCAACTAAAGAGGAGATGGTCATATCCTCCATGACAAGTTCTACTAGTGAACCCAGAATATTAACACTGGATATCGATCCGGAGGTATAATCATTACATAATACTGACAGTTCATTATCACTTAATACTCCAAGCTTTATAAATCTTTATACTAACTTAGAATATTTTTTTAATTTAACGATTAAAGTACCGAAAGAAGAATTTTATTGGAAGGGGAAGGGAGGGTGTTAAATATAATATATTTTATTTATATGGTATATCAGGTAGGTGGTGAGGGTTTACATAGTTGAAAATAAATAAGATTTTTTTATTAAGTAAAACAAAAACAAATTATTTTTTTATTGGTTCGTTACAGACAAAACAAATTCGTACGGAAAAACCTGGCGATGTAAATGGAAATGCAATATTTAAGTTTATTCCTATTGATCAAGTCGCAGTTTCGGAACAGGAATCCAACGTACTTAAACTTGGTTCAACAAAACTACCAATCACATTAACTACAGATATACAAACAAGCACAATCCCATCGGTTACTGAATCAAGCACTCAATCACAAGTTCAAAACAGTATTACAAATGAGGAATTGACATCAACGATCCAGGCAACAACAGAAATAATCTCTGAACCTAACAAATCAGAAACCACAGAACCAGGTTCTACAATGCTAGATAGTATTATATCGCAATCGGTAATGACAACACCAGTTCAAATACAGATAACAACAGAAAAGGCTACAACGGTTACAACAACATTTATGAATACGGACCCAACGACAATTGCTCCTGAACCTATAACGCTATCAAATATTGCTCCATTATCAACAACGCAAACAATTACGAGCACCCAGGTCTCTAATGCCACCCCCTATACTGTAACTGCTCCATTAATTAAAAATAGTTTGGAAACAGCATCTTCTAATAAAAATGAAGCTGAGCTTCTTCAATCCTTATTACGGGAAATTGGTCGAAGTCCAAAGAATTTGAATAGTTTTGGCATTTCTGACCCACTTACAGAAGTATCTTCACAAAATAATAATAATCAGATGCTGCAATCTGTTTTTGCTAGTGGAGCATTTAATTCTAAGAATCTAATGAATAAACCACAAACAACCACATCCCGATCTATTGAAGACGAAATTCGTCAGTTTGAGGAAGACACAAAATTACTAAAAGCTCTCTTACAAGCTACCGGACGTAATCCAGCTGAACTAAACTTACCTAGTCTAGATGACATAAAAAAAGTTACCAGCGTCGGTACCGGAACAATACCAACAACTACAAGCAGAATAACTACAACTATGACACCAACAACTACTTTTAGAACGACAACCACTACAAGACCAACCACCACTAATAGACCAACAACTACCTTCCAGCCAACAACAATATCTATTAGTGAAGACATAAGAAAACTACAAGAGGACACAAAACTATTACAAGCCTTGTTACAAGCAACTAAAAACAAAAATACTGTTAATTTACCAGTAATATCAGGAATTACGTCAAATGTAAGAATTGCTTCGAATCCGTTTACAACATCATTAGAATCAAATCCTACAACTCCTGTTAACATACGTCCAGTTTATACAACCAGACCATTGCCGGTAGTAACAACACTTAAGCCCGGAACAGTCACTGTTTCTACATTACAGCCGCAACAGCAGAGTGGAGATGAATTTGGAATATCAACAACATTCCGACCCTTCAATGAACGATCTACAACAACCACCCGCAACTTAGGAGAAAGGTCTACAACATCACGAAGTGCTAAGTCTGTACAATTCCCTGTTACTACTGAGATGCCTAGTACATCAACTTTCTCAGATGAAGAAGATTTAGTTTTCTTGCAAAACCTGGTGACTATTTTTATGATAAAGAAAATAATTCAATCTCATAAACTATATTAATCTAATATATTTTTTGCACATAAAGTTACATATTTAGTCACATTTTAAAAATATTTTTTTTTTAGAAATCGGTACTTAGTACAAAAACTGGAGATGGAGATCCAGAAACAGCGTTAGCTAATCGCGTTATAGCTCTAGCAGTAGAAAAAAGTTTGAATGAAATACAAACAGGGAAAGTTACAACCACAAGTAGACCGACAACGACGACTAGAACTACTACAACTCGTAGAATCACAACTACAGCCGAACCAAGCACGCCGTCTATTGAAGACGATATTAAACAGTTTGAACAAGATACTAAACTTCTGCAGGCTTTATTAAAAGCAACTGGACAAGATCCGTCTAAATTAAATATACCTACGCTACCACCCACTAACGTAAGTCCTAATAGGATTTGCAAATAAAGCTGATATTTTGATTAGCCTTGACTATATTTATTTTTAAATTTTTCGTTTCTGCAGAGACCAGTGGCTAGCACTGATTTATCTAAATCAGGTAACCCTACAACGGTAAAGTCTTACGGAGCCAAAATTGCAGTAAAAGATGAATTGAAAAATGAGCAAGATGATGCCAAGCTGTTACAAACTTTAATAAAATTACAAGGTGCACAAGAAACAACTACACAACGAAGTAAAATAGCTTTAACGGGTAAGTTTTCTCCCGGAGTGATACAAAAGCATTTAGAATAGATTTTTTTGCAGTGATAATTCACTTAAGGTACCGCTTTTGAATTTAGTAATAATATTATAAAAATAATGATCCAATTTGTTTTTAATAATATTTTGAAGGACAATCAAGTGATGAGGCATTAAAAAAGTTATTGCAAAAAGCTCAACCGACGGGTATGCTATCTGAAGCTACTAAATCATCAGTTTCGTTAAGCACAGAATATGGAAACAGCAATGATGCATTGCTGGCTGCTCTTCTGAAGGAGCAAGGATTTGGGCCAACGACGGCAAGTTCTTTGGATGAGCAACTACGCCTTGCTGTTAGTTCTAACATTCTTCTGTTTTTAACCTAAATGCACGTAACATATTTTCAATCTGAAAATGTACTCGTTATTAATGGTGAAAGAATTTTTATCATCACTACAATAATCGGGATGTGAAGTAATTATTATGATGGAGATCGTTTTTGCTTTTATTTCATTATAACTTTACTCTTTATAACACTACTTAACTCATTATTTCTATTTAATTTCTTTTATTCTTAATATTGCAAAAATTCTAGTTAACCTATAACCTCGTAGGCTTTACTCAACCAAGTGGTAGTGACGCCCAAGGCGAGACGAACAACTACACGGTCTCCACCACCACCACCACCGGCGCCAAGAAGGCCGGTACTTGACGGCTTGGCGTGGTTGTGGCAACAATGGAGAGAAACGGGGCCGGGTCCAGGAGGTGCTAGACCCAACAGGAGACCAGCCCCTTCGGAAAGGCCGGTCTCTTCCTCCGCGGAAACAAGTTCTAGAGTCAATTGGTTTGGCTCCGGTCCATTTGTAGGAAATGCTGATGAAAAGCCGTCCTCTAATAGAGTGGGTTTTGCATCTTTATTACTTAAGTTATGTGATTGGGGATGAGGTGATGGATCCTAGCCTTTGATTAGATTATTAATAGAACGACTATTTATAATTTAATCATAGGTATTTTTATTTAATTCTGTACAGACTCTAGTATTAATAATTATAATTAATTATTTGTAAATATGTATAATATCGTGCATATCTCAATGTCCGGTTTACACTCCGACCAAAATTTATTACGCTAATTGCAAACACATAACTGAAGTCGGGGTGCAATGAAAACTTGTTAAGTTAAAACATTTATAGTTATTAGGTTTATTTATTTAAAATTTTGCTTCGCTACTTAGTATTATTCACGCAATGCGCTTTTACTGAATAGTTTTGATTCAATCATTAATAAAAATAATATTAGGAACATCGTTCTAGTATTGAGATATTTAGTTTTTAATAAAATTTTAAATTTATTTCTGTGTTTCTCATTGTGGCTAACTCACAAATATTCCACCCATTCATGTGATAAGATGCACTGTTTTGTACACAATATTACAGTAAGTACACTTTTGTAAATAATCCAAATAAATGTTGTTAATCTAACAATAAGCACATTAAAACGGAAACCCAGTATAGAAGTCTTAGTTAGCACATATTTATATATCCAATAAAAAGTAAACTATAGTGTTATTTCCAAAAATTTATTACTAATTGGGGAGTTAATTACAAACATAAAGCTGGACTGACACTAACATTAAAAAAATACTGTACAAATATCTGTATTAAAAAAATCCAGACCTAACACTATTAAGATATTTTTGTAAATATTCGTAGAAATATATATGTTACTTACTATTTGCTAAGTATTAGAATCTGTGTTAAATGTGTATATAACGTGAGTGTTATGTGTATAGAAGGTTAGGTGAGTAAATGTCAAGTTTTTGTGAAAATTGGCTCTAACAAATAACTTGGGAATTTGATTTGTCAAAATTAAAACACGCTTGTCTTTATCTTCTTGTAATCTAATATTGACATTTTCTTCTTCTTTGTTATATATATGTAAATAAATTAACAAGAATAACTTCAATTACATTGTATAATAATCATTTATTTTAAATTTAACCGTTCACGGGAAATTGATCATAATAGTGAATTTAGTAAAAAAATAAAATTCTATGTCAGATATTTAAACAAGGGGTTTAAATAAAAATATATAAAAATATTAATCATGAAAAACAAAATATCACTTTTATGACTCAGAGGACTAACATTGTAATTAAATAATTAAAAGTGACTAATTTCCTTTTGTGTAATTGTATGTATAAACCACACTCACGTATTCTTTTCATTGTTGATTGTCATTTTAACATTCTTTTTCAGCCTTATTAACGTACTATTGCTGTTATTTAATAGTTTTCCAATTTCCTTCTACTTGTCGTTACTAATTTTAAATGTCTATCCTTTCATAGCTCAGATGGTTATATTTAATTTCATTGATTGTATATAATGTGATGGTAGATACCACTGGAGCCCCCGAGTGCTGTCACTGAGCAAGGTCCTGGCCGGGGTCAGCTTGTTTCTGCTGCTATTAATGTTACCAGAGCCTTCTCACAGTTTTTGGGAGCAGCAATACAGGTATATTATTGGAATTGCAGTTGGATTGAAAGTCTATATATTCTTTCTTATGTTGTAGATTCTTTGAATTGGCTTTGTTGTCGATTTTATAATTTATTTCATGGCTGATATAATTGATGTTTTCTTTTTATGTGTATACTATATTTTTTACAGTTATATTTTGTGTGGATTGGCTTTATTATCGATTTTATTGATTCTTTCAGGATAAACGATGATTTTATTTGAAACTTGTGAGTGAATGCTTTTAAAATGATCACCAATTTATATAATAACACTAATTGTATAACAATGATATCTATCAGTAACAAAATTTTAACCAAATTATATGCTTTAAAATTGTCCCATACCGATTAGACACTGTCAAATACATTTTGGTTTTAATTTGACTATTCCATTATTACTACATCATTATGTCAATGAAAAATGTTATTAAAAGCTAGGTGTCTAAAGCTGGCTTATATTGTTGTTTTAATATACTTATTTAAAATATTTTTTGTTTTCTAGGGAGCGGCGCAGACAGTGCAAAGCGTATTCAAATACGGTCAGCGGGCTGCCACAGACACCTACACCAACGGCTCTGGTTAGAACTGCCATGGACCTCAAACTTTTCCGAAAGTGTCATTGTACTCACTATGTGTTGAAAGCTCGTGTATATAGTCTAGGAGCCCACGTCATTATGTAGATATGTTAATTAATCGATTTAAAATTTGGATAAGAATTCAGTCAGAGATATGGACTTGTAATGTGATTATGAATTCACTTCTGAGAATAGTATTTACTTAGGAAATAAGGTATATGGAAACCAATTTTGTCAATTCATTTGTTAAGTTCTATTACCAATACTTAATCCAGTTAATTTAAACAAAGCAATGCGACGACCATTAGAATACCACAAAACTTGAGATAAGTACTAAACTACTTCTTTTACTACAGATTATAGTACATTGTTCTAGAGAGACGATGTTTTAAATTCAACATAAACTTTTCTCGATAAATACCTGCAATTCGAAAAAAACGAACGAATTAAAAAAATGTATCAGTAACTTTAATAATATGTATTATTTTAAAACATGCGCTTAAATATTAATATTGCGCTTTACACTACTTTAGGTTATGAAGCCTTATAATGTACAGTTTAATTTAGTTATTAATTAATTAGTTCTAATACATGTGCCATTTACGCACGTGCTTGGTATTGCCTCCATTTCCTGATTTTATTTATTTAGTTAAGCTTTTATTTAAAATAGAGTTCGACCGTGCATTTGTCTCCAAAAATGTTTTTCCTCTTTTCTTCTCTTTGTAAATTGTGTCTAAGACCATGTTCTTCTATATGTACTTATATAATCATATTTGGTTATATAAGTACATATGTAAAAACTGTTGTTCAGCATCATTATATTTAATTAAAAGTAAAATTAATTAAAATAATTTATTAATATGTGTAATGATTCCATACACAAATTCTAATAGTTGGAATAACTATATATTTCTTAAATAAACGGTTATGTATAATTACTTTTTTGACGTATGGAGAATTAAGTTACCAAACTGTTATGTATTCGACTGTTTCTATTTTGATATATACACTTTGGACGTAGGTTCGTTTTATAATGTAATGCATGAAGTAGACTGTGAATACATACATATTAATGTATACTAGATGTTTATTATTACTTAATAATAACATACCTATTTGTTACTTTGTTCTATAAATTTTAATTGAAACATTTTATTTATTTGGCTCTCCCCTCTTATAGTTTCCTAATTCAATAACATTGCGGTGATATCAGAGTCATATTATAATCATTTTAATTATAATTAAATGCAATAATAGTTATTATTAAAGCAACACTAATAAAACCTTAAATTGCCTGCGTAAATATAATATTAAGTTAATTTGGATCGGGTCAAGTAGCTTTAGGTAACCTTATAAGAACTGCCGCTTATAGATAATATTAATATTACTGAAACTGAAACGAATTATGTATATAAAGCGTCTAATGTTAAAAATAACAATAAATAATTTATAAAATGTGATTTGTTTTCTTTTGTGTTTTTTTTTCTCAAAATAGAAAATAATATAACTCACTACCGTTATTTTTCCTTCTTACTATTCAAAATTAAAACTCTCCATAACGTTTAAGCAAAATCATAAAAAACCACTCAATTATAACATAGGTTTATTTCAGGGTTGTTGTATTTTTCCAAATATATTTAGCATAGTTATTAATATTTTAATAGACAAATTAATTAGACATGAAAAAAGTGGGGTTGTCGATTAAGTTTAACAATAAATAAGCAGAATCCTTATTAGATAACCCCGCGATACTGACACGTAATCCAAAACAAGTCAGGTGCTCTTAAATGTAATTTCTGTACGTGGACGGTAGGATTGAGGACAAAACCAAGTAAATGCTTTAGTCTGTGTCTGGGTAGACGAAATACTAAATGTACCTTTTACGATCCGGGTCTTATATCTTATATTTAATGCGAAAATACAATCAATTCAAAAAAAAGAAAAAAAGTACATGGATAACTAAAGGTTTAAAAATATCATGTAAAACTAAACGCTTGTTAAAGATACTCACAACACAAAATAACGATCCCATTCTTAAAAATCATTACAAAAAATACGAAAAACTGTTAAAGAGAACAGTAGCAGCCGCGAAAAAAATAGATTATAAAAATAGATTTAAAAATTCGAATAACGTAATAATGACAATGTGGCAAATAGTAAAAGAACATACAAATAAAATAAAAACTAAAACTAAAAATAACTTAAAATTAAAAATCAATGATGTTCTCATTCAAAATCCCCTTACCGTTGCAAACCATTTAAACAATTTTTTTGCATCAGTTGGCGGTTCACCAAATAGTTCCTCGTGCCAGGATAGACAGAAAATATCTATTCCTTTAGTAAACTCTATATTTATTAACCCTACCGATCCAAAGGAGATTTATATAATAATAAAGAGATTCTCTTTGCTGTTGACATTTCGTTAATTCTTTCTTGCCCAGAATTCGAACAATTGGATCAAATGTTAACAAAAAATCTTAATACAATAACTAATTGGCTCTCTAATCACAACCTCCAGATAAATTTTGAAAAAACTAAACTTTTGCAATTTAGGCCATACCAAAAACGTCCTTTAACTATTAATTACCAATATCAAAATATTGATTTGGAAAGCGTTAACTCTTGTTGCTTGCTAGGTATTAATGTAGACTCTCATTTAAATTGGAAGAGGCATATTGAGAAGGTGGTCCATAAGCTGTCTAGTTTTACATATGCCCTTTTAGAACTTAAAAAACTTACGGACTTAAAAACAGCAATGTGCGCTTATTACGCTTACGCAGACGCATGGCTGCGCTACGGCTTAGTGCTGTGGGGTAACAGCTCCGACGTCGGTAAAGTTTTTACATTACAGAAAAAGTGCATTCGTATTATTGCTAACATAGACCAAATGACTAGCTGTAGAAACTATTTTATTAAACATAATATTCTAACATTAACATCCTTGTACATATTGGAAGCATACTCACTTGTGAACAATAATATGGATTGGTTTCCTCGGTACTCACAACCCGAAAACTTAAGGAAAAGGGAAAATAAACTAGAGCCAACGACTTCAAAGCTAAAAATGATAGGCAATAGTCCACACTCAATGTGTATACAAATTTACAACACCGTTTTAAAACATATTAAAGATTTAGATAAAGAAATCAATTATAAAAATAAACTTAAAAAGTATTTAATGAATAAATGTTATTACTCGTTGCAGGAGTTTTTTGATGATGGCGTGTAATAGAGTTGGTATACTTTAAAAGAAAGACAAATTAATTTATTGTTATTTTAATTGATTTTATTGATGTAGATTTGACATGTTAAGGATTTAATATTATACAATTATTAATTATGAATTACTTTTGCTGAATTATATAAATCTAATTATTTTAATCGATTTTATTGATGTAAATTTGACATGTTAAGGATTTATTTAATATTACACAATTATTAATTACGAATTACTTTTGCTGAATTATATAAATCCCATTTTATTATATAAATTTTATAACATGATTTATTACCTATAATTTATTGTTATTCTAAGGCGTTTGATGAGCCCCAGTTTATGTTAGTTGTCTTATGTTAAAATATGAATGTGTGATTATATAAATGTAATTGTATTGAGATGTAAAGTTATGCAGTGCCCTTGCAGGGTTCTTGTTAGATCTAAATAATTGTTAAATTACTTATTAAGACCATTGTATACTACAAGAATTGCAGACATATAAATAAATAAATAAATAAATAAATAAATAAATAGTAGACGGTAAGTGCGTTAGTAAGGTTAACGAAGCAGCGCTGTTTAAACTTTTAGGTACAAAATTGATTAACAAGGCCTTACTCCATCGTTAGATGCAATAGTCGATAGCTTTTTAAATTATATTAAAGAAGGACAACCAACCAATAAGTAACCTCAAAAAAGCTTGGACATACGATAATTTTTTAACATAAATTGGCCTTTCCACGTTTATGATATTAATAAAACCCTTTTGTCAAAGTAAGGCATTGGAGTTATGGCTCGGGTTGGCACACTCAGTGGACTCTTCAACCTTATTAATTGACCGAAACAATTTTGGGTTAAAATTAAAGAAACAATCGGGGCTCTATAAGCATCTAAGAGTTACCAAAAAACATATCATCAAAAAATCTTAAAATGATACTGTAACTTTGCTCTCAAAAGATAAAGTTGCCTCAAAGCTCGAATCACGACAAAGAGCTCTAGTCAAAACAGAAGCCTTATTAAATTTTAGAAACAGCTTTTGATTGGACTCTCATTGTGGACACGTATGATAAGCATTGCAAAATCCCGGGGGATGTTGGTGTTTCGTCATCCAGATTATTCCTGTATTCTAAACATCTGAGGCGCGTGATACTTGTGGAGCTCACTGTGCCCTGGGAAACAAACATCCCCAGGGATTACATATTTAACCTTTATAAGTATTACGAAGTCACCAAAGAACAATACAGGAATATATTTATAGTTAGCTTGCACGCGGTAGAAGTGGGAGCGAGAGGTATAACAGCAAAATCTTTCTTTAACTTTCTTAAAGAATTTGGCCTTTCTAGAACTAGCATCGGTTTGTTTCTAGAAAGTATTTCAAAGGCGGCATTAGTAGGTTCTTTCCAAATTTGGTAACTTAGGGAGAGGAGTGTGGATAGTGGATGCGAGCGTGTTCACGCATCATAAAGGGGCTCTTTAAACCTACACCTGGGTCGCAAGTCCCATGCATTGTTTGTACTCCTCTCCATGCAACGCAATGGGCCCGACATCCTCACCGTGAATCCATTTAATACTAAGAAGCTTCGTTTTATCTTATTACTTACATAAATAAGTATATAAATTAACTCTATCTACATTTTTTTTAGATAAAACTTATGTTCTGACAACAAAATATGACCAACTATTCATTACATTTCTACTAATTTCACTATACATCACATGACATGATTTTTCGCGTTTCTGTATTTGTTACTAGAAATTTTATTTGTATTTGAAACTGGGCTTTATGAATGGTCTATCAGTTTACAGCATAGTGTAATTTATATAGTCCCCTCGGGGATAGCTATACCACCATTCGTTGTACTACCACTGTACTTCAAACAGAAGATATTAAACATAAGCAACATATCAAACATTATAATACAAGTTTTTACTGTATCAGAAAATATAACTCATAGCATAACAGAATGCAGAATTATAACATTCTGAAATTTAATGCCTGTTAGCAACATAATTCTACTTTTAAATAACTAAAAATTGCTAATATATTTTCAGAAGGCGTTATGTATCCAAATTATTTAGTGGACCATGGAAATAAGTTAATGAATAAAAATAGTACAATACGTTGAACCAATAACAAAAAGAGATACAAAACATTAGTTCAATAACATTTGTAATCGTGTATTTTTGTTCCAATAAAAACTTAGTTTGACATTTTCCAGGAAACGTTAAAATTGATTTGACGGTTTATTACGTCTATGAAATTAAATCAGAATTATAGTTTAGTCACAATAAGTTTGTAAGTAAGAAAATTGTAATTTATTAGCTATAAGAGAAAAAATAGATGCACGTGGAATTTGATTAATTCTATTTATATTTTTCTTGTATTGTTATTTTATTTTCAAATGACCTTCACTAACGCGAGACCATTAATTTGTTTTGGTTCGACTACATTTTTTTGTTTACCTTACTATATCGAGAGCACTACGGAGTACGAGAAATAGGAATAGGTACATAGCACTTATTTACAGTAGCGGATTTAGGTTTGAGGACGCTTTAGGCCCGAGACGATATGGCGCCCTTTATCTTTTGTAATAAATTGTAATAAATTAATATGTATTTCTTTTGTAATAAATTGTAATAAATTTATATATATATATGTGTGTATAAAATAATTAAAATAATAACAATAATATTAAGAAATCTAATTCAGGTATAAATTAAACATTTATTTTTTTAACAACTTTTAGGACTTGCCTGATTAATTATTTTAACAAAGAAATTCTACCCTCAAAATGGTACTATGTTTCGATAGTAAGAACGCAATAAAATAAACTTTAAAATTTGGTCTTGCAGTTTACAGAAAAACCAATCGATTTTAAATTTTAGTCATCTTAAAAATTTTGGCGCCCATCACATTTGCCGCCCTAGGCCCGGGCCTCACGGGCCTAAGCCTAAATCCGCTACTGCTTATTTAATGTCAGACTCTCGACTACTTGATAACGTGCCGGAACAAAACCTGTAACACTATCAATAGTATTTTAACTTATTTATATAATTATTGTAATTTCCACCATTTTAACTGTGAATTTGAAAATTTCAAACTAAGCAACAAACAAAAAAAATTAAAATAAAAGAAATATGCTACGTGATCTTGGATCTCGTAAAAAAAATTAAAAACTTATCTACAAGCAGAATTTTGTATGTACTCACAGAATACTACAAAAAATAATTAAATCAATCAAAAAACTTATTTGTGTTGTAATGATAACTACAACAAGACTATTAGAGAGAATTTATAATCTTATTATTAGATTAAGATATTTTTTATTCGTTTTTCCTCATTTTTCATTTACTTTAAAAATCTAAAATAGTTATGGACTATACCTACAATATCTCCTGAAATTTTTTAAACATAAAAAGATGATGGGAGCAAGTTACGTTTCGTATAAATTAATTAATTAAATAAATAAAACTTATAAATTAAATAAATAATTACATGATCTAATTGTCATCAATCAAAAAAGTTGAAGTACCTACAATAAGTATTGATCAGTGCCTCATTATTTTTTGAGTTTTGCAGACGAAGTTGCTGTCAACAGCTAGTATTTATAAAGGCTTCAAGCTACAACTTGTGTAAATGTCATTTCCAGAAATATACATGAGTACGTAAAAGTTGTCGAACTCGTTATAAACTCGCAAATTATAATACTTTAAAATGTCCAGAATAATTACCGTCACAGGATAATTATATGTATGCAAAATAAATAAATTCATATTACTTAAGTAATTATCTTGTTATTTGTTAAGCATTTTATTTGTGGATGCCATATTTGAAGACATATAATTTCATGATTTTCAAAAATTAATAGGGTCAGTATTGTTGTATAATATTCAATAGGATAATTCCATTTTATTACTACTACATATTAAATCACAGCTCCATCACGCTGGACCCCGACTTAAAAAAATCCTTACTTTTTTCGCTCATATTTAACTACAAACGATACAAATGATTGTAGTAAATTTCATTTTTTTGTAGTAATAATAATTACACGAAAAACCTAATACACGCTGTTCTCAACCAGATATATAAGTAATACTGCACTAAAAACTTTTGTAGTACACTTTAAATCGTTTGTAGTTTATTTTAGTGAAAAAAAATATTTTTTTATATTTGTAATTTCCGAGAAAAATAAAAAATTAAGAAAAAAAAATAAGTTTTAAAAAGTAAAAACCTTTTCGAAAACTACAAACGATACTAATGATTTTAATAAAATTGATTTTTTTGTAGTACTAATAAATACGCGGAAAACCTAAAAACGCTGTTCTCAATCAGATATATAAATAATACTGCACTAAAAACTTTTGTAGTACACTTTAAATCGTTTGTAGTTTATTGTAGTGAAAAAAATTATACATATAAAATATTTTTTTTTCACTACAATAAACTACAAACGATTTAAAGTGTACTACAAAAGTTTTTAGAGCAGAATTATAAATATTTCTGGTTGAGAACAGTGTTTATTAATATTTCTGGTTGAGAACAGTGTTTATTAGGTTTTCCGCGTAGTTATTAGAACTACAAAAAAATCAACTTTACAACAATCATAAGTACCTATCGTTTGTAGTTTTCGAAAAGGTTTTCTAACTTTTTAAAACTTTATTTTTTTTACTTATTTTTTATTTTTCTCGGAAATTATACATATAATTTTTTTTTTTTCACTTAAATAAACTACAAACGATTTAAAGTGTACTACAAAAGTTTTTAGAGCAGAATTATAAATATTTCTGGTTGAGAACAGTGTTTATTAATATTTCTGGTTGAGAACAGTGTTTATTAGGTTTGCCGCGTAATTATTATTACTACAAAAAAATGAAATTTACTACAATCATTTGTATCGTTTGTAGTTAGATATGAGCAAAAAAAAGTAAGGATTTTTTTAAGTCGGGGTCCAGCGTGATGGAGCTATTAAATCACTCCTACTCGTATGCACAAAGTATTAACAAATGTAAAAAACGATAATAAACAAGTTTTAACAAAATTATAAAGCTTTGAATAATTTGAAAAAATGTATTTTTAATTTTTATTGTAATTATATATTTTTTCTCTACATGTGTTTGTTACTGACTTAGACATATTGCGAATAGATTTTTGTGTTCGCTCAATCGTATATAATTGGACTCTGTAGGTATCGTTTTAATGCATTTTGTTTAATTATTATTAACATATTTACTTTAAAGACTTGCACGGGTACAACCAAAAGCTCTTTTCTTAACTTTTCTTCTCAAGTTAGCAAACCATAAAATTTGTTCAATCTCACCTCAGTTTCACGAAAAACATTCACGGACTTGGACTAACATAACAAAACAATTACTTTATACTACTCTTATATATGTATTTATATATATTTTACTTTGTTTTAGCGTTCTCACGATCATAACGTGTGTTTAATTTATATTTGTGAATTAAAATTATTTTTGCGGTATCCATTTTTTTAATTTGCCAGTAGATTACACATCAAGAAAATAAAAATCAAAATATGTTCGAGCATGGAGATTGTAATCGAGATTTGTAAATTTCTACAATTATTTTTTTTCACTGCACTACGTATGGTCGGGTTACCGTGAAAGTGTGTCAATACGGTAGTTAGACTAATTTGATCATTTTTTATTGGGTGTGTGATTTATTTACAATAAATTATGGATTTACAATTGGATCCCAATTTTTTTATTTTAAGAGAATAACAATAGGTCTTACATAAATATTTATTATTTATCTTAACTAAAGTATGGAAAAGAAAAAACTGTACAATTTTACAGAGATATACAATATTTTTAACAAACATTATATATCTATTTTCAGTTTAAATAAACGGAACATATTTAAAAATAATTACAAAGGAAACCTATTAAGAACTCTGAACAATATATCAATTTAAGAAATTTCCAAAGTAATGTAGTAATTGACTTATCTCATTTCATACGAGTTACGAATATAGAAGCAGGACCTAGGAAAAACCAAACCTGTGGCATTACAAAACATTTATTCAAGTCTTACGATATCATTGAATATTATAATTCTATATTAAATCCGTACTTGTCATTATTGTTATTATAATAATTATAATATATAATAATTATAATTTATATTAATTGGCTGTAGGTTGTGTTCTAGATGCGGAGGTATCTCGACCTATTTCAAAGACCACTTAATTAATTGTTAAGTTTAAATGTCAGTTAAAATATTAGAAATATCATACATTCTTAAAATATCTAACAGATATAATTGTATGAATCACACATACAATTAATTACCACTAATTATTATCATCAAAACATAGTGTTTCGATTTTTATAAACTGCTGTTATTACAAGACTATTAGTAGTAGTAGTAGTAGTAGTAGTAGTAGTAGTAGTAGTAGTAATAGTAGTAGTAGTATTAGTAGTAGTATTAGTTACAGAGTTGAACTTATAGCTGAATAGTGTTTTTATGCAAAAATAAACTTAGGGGATTATTGTTAAGAAAGTTTAAAAAGCCAAGACCGAGATAAGCTAGACGCTTCGATACATTAAAAATATAATTATTTTCTTAATGCAAACATAATAATTAATGTCTAAGTAAATAATGTTCTTGATATTGAAGTTATGACTAGGTATTAATATATGAATATACCTACGTATGAATTATGTATGCATTGTAATAGTGAATGGAACCGGTTGAATATTTTGATACATAATATGTGCTGTTTAAATAGTAGACCTTATAAACTGGCTTTTCCCTGCAGGTACATGAGTGAGTTAACAAGGACCTGGACACGGAACTATATTGTTTCTCTTTTTTTAAATTCTAATGTTATTTTTAGGAACATGTACTTAACCCAATAATATTCTTAACAAGTATTGGCATTCTTTGGCAAAAAAAAACCCTCTCCTATCATAGAGAGTGCAATAAAAAATTTAATTCTTGCGCAGTTGCTGCTTACAACTAAAAGACGTAATAAGATTTTCCTTTTAAAATTACTCAAGAAATATTAAACTAGTATAACTATAGAAAAAAAAACTACTATATAATATATTTACATAATCTATAACATTTTCTATTTACGTAATATTAACCATTCACTTATGATCATATTTGTCGTCAACGTTATCACACGCCTCAATCAATCAATCAATCTGATCTCTGAACAAATACATCGATGTTTCTTAGAATAAATTAGGTATGTACATACAACTTACGCAGTTATTGACCACTGACGGTTTCTTTGGAAAACTAACTACCTTCCAATATAAGGATAGTTATACACAAAATAACTTATATTGTTGATAAAAATATTCTCTCTTGAGATAATACTAGATCTATTAATTATAATATATTCAAATTTGGTGACTCTTAAACATCACATTCATGGATTCAACCTTGATATATAAATATCTTTTTAAAACATTTTTGATCTTTTTATAAAATATTTTTGCAATTAATTTTGTAGTCAAATTTTTTGGACCCAATGTATTTTAATACATTTAAGTATTCGTAAAGCTATTAAAATAACTGGTTTTTATTTTTATTAAAAAAGGTATGGGTTCAAATATAATTGTACAACTCTCTCATAGAATATCGGGGTGAAGTTGCATCTATTATTCTATTTCATACTGTGAGTCGATTTGGTTTTTCAACCCTCCGTATTCTTCAAGGATGACATTATAATATTTTCAAATAAAGCATATGGTAAGTTATCAAGAAACCGTCTGTCCATCAAAAGAAATACAAAAATAATAAGGCAATTTAAATATAAATTAGTATAATATATGATACTAGACTCCATTAATATACACTTAACTTTGTATAGACGTAAATATTCCACTTCAACACAGGTGTTATGTAGTTGCCCTTTAAAATTCAAATAAGTTTTATTCTCAGCATGATAATATCATGGTAATTAATATATCTGCGTCGATGTTTGAGTTGAGAATTAATCTTTTTCTTTCAATCTGGTGTTTATTTTCGTAAGTATTTTTGTATTTCTCATATGAACCTATGTTTTAGAAGTGATAACCTCGCTTTATATAAAAGGCTTAAATGTTTAAGTTTCGATTTTTACAGAGAGGGAGGAGAAGATTTTTAAAACCCTTACAAATAACCTGAAAAAAAAAAGTTATATTAAATAGGTATATTGTATAGTTATATTACAAAGTTTATTTGTTTGTCTTGTCCTTTATAAGCATGTCACACTGTTATGATTAAACAGAATATAGAGCTTTAGTTGCTTTTTCCTTTTAATAAAAATATATTCCTAAATGAATTTCAAATCCATTTAATTAAACAATCCTGTGAACTATTATGTTAGAATTGAAGTCATATAATACTTCATTTATATTTTGTGGCCAATGATAGGGCTTATCAGAGCTTAGTAACATTTTTATACGTTTTGTCTTAATTTATCGTACAATGATAAAATTTTATTTTGAATAAATTCAAAATAAACAATGATAATAATTTACGTCTGTTAATTGCTAACTAGATTATTATTTTTAGTTATTTTCCTGTAAGCAAAATACTCGTACAAACACTAAATAATCGTGACTTTTGATGAAATTCAAATTGTCTGTATATGAGATATATTTACCTTATTTATGTGTTGAAGGTCATTTTTTACTCAACACAAATTTCAATAGCTTTTGCTATTTATAAAAAGTTCAAGTAAATCTTAAGGTACTTAGAAAGGTGACTCGGAGATTTGAAGGTACAAAAAATATTTTCCAAGTATCTTTTTGACTCGGGACTTTACTATTTTAAGATTAACGGATATATACATAAATGGGTTATTTATTATAAATTGCTTAAAAGAAGCTTCGATCATTTCTACCTTTAGAACATCTTACGAAATAACTTTTAACATCCTGACCGCGTCAGAATGAGTATTTGGCTTTTACCATTCGTAGTAACCTACTTAAATGATTTATAAATAAAAACATTTGATATCTACAATGTTATAGAATAACCATTTATTTCTAATATATTTGCTTAGATTTCTTATTAATATAATATATTTTTTTTATTTGTTACTTTTGAGAACTGTTTCTCAGTAGAAATCCTGGTAAATTAACAATAAAATGATAAAGATATCTTATTAGAGTAAACTTCTTTCATACAATGTTAGAATTTTTCAATTTAATTTAATTTTTATATTAACAGGCTTTAAACACGAGGTTTCTTTTCAAGCTGCAAAAGACGTTAATCATATATCTAAAAGAAATTATTTGGAACTATATTTTAAGGAAAATAAACGTTGAATCAATATTAATTCAAATTGTTACATATTTATACAATATGAGTAAGTCAGTGTTGCAATTGTTGCAGCCTTAACCCAAGGCTATTGCAAGCTATTGCGAGCTTTCATATTACAAGCGCTAATTGTTCGAAGGGTTTTGCCCAGATCAACTGCTTGCAACCTTACAACAACCTTAATATCTTGTACCGACTATATAATACTGGCTATAACATAAATAGTTATTTTGATTAACACCTAATTAAAATCATCACAAACTTACTGCTGTTGACAGCTTCACAGAAATCCTCAAAATATCTTGTCGATATTTCAATAAATTTGCCGATTTTAATTAAAGAACTTGAAACTTCATTTTATTTATAATAGTCCTTGTAACTTACAGTTGGTTTCGGGAATAAATAAATTTAAAATAGTTATCCCTGTCAAGAATTATATTGGCTGTACATTAAAACTGTATCGTGTGGTACCAGTGTAAATAATACGAGTTTTAAGGGTATAAAATTGTTTACGGTACACTTTTTCCTTTTGGTATTATTGTTAAAATACATGCTATTTACATATTTACATATTAAAATCTTTTTGAATGTAAAATTCATAAGAGTAGTAGTAGCAAACGTAGATAGAGAATGCTACCTGTCTACGAAAAACGAGAAGTTTTGAATTTGTTAATTTTAGAACAAAAAACGATATATAGGTAATTTAGGGCACCATGTTAGATCAGATATAAACAACTTTAGAATCTAGATTACATTTAGAATGAGGAACATTTTGAAGGATGATACAAATTTATAATGAATTTATATTTATACCAAATAAAATAATATTTCTTTTCCTTTTTTGGTAAAATGGCATCCTTTGTCGCAATACTGATTTAAAAAAAATATATATATATACTGAGCAAGAAAGAATATAGGAAAAAGAGTTGGTTTTTTATATCGCCTAGTTACAGAGACAGCATTTCATCGGAAAATCAAGAAAAAATCCATGCTCGACCACTTGGAGCGTTACAAAGTAGAATAAAGTAGGTCGGCTCGGTCGGGTAGGCTCGGGTGTCGTCGGGCTGCTTCGTTACAGCTCGGCGATCGGCGCCCGCGCATATTACGCCGATACCGCCACGGCAGCAGTCGCGTACATGGAATTTTCCCATTGTATAAATATACGGGGTGTACATTTTTACGTAAACAGAGCGCGAAATGGACTGATTGTTTACACCAATTAATCTGAACTTTATTTATTAAACATTTATTTTGAAAGTGAGCGAACTGTTTGATTTGAAAATGTTGTGGGAGAATAATCTTAACGAAGAGCTGGAAACGGTAAGTTAAATAACCTTTTTTTTAATATTCTTTTATATTGATTTATAATGAATACTTATTTATTTTACACTTAAGAGGATTATGCATGTATGAGTGGACGCGCTTGTGTGAGTAAACTTTCTAGTTTTCGCTCGCTCATTGGTATTAGCATAAGACGTGAACGGTTTTTCATAATACGAGCACATGGGTTGCTTTAAGAGCTTTTAGTTTGTAAATATTCATTGTGCATCTCCGCCGCTGTGACATTGTTAGTAATCGCTTTATTAGATGCAAATAAATGTGTATTTTGACACCGGCGTGCCGATAGTCACGATCTCAGAGAGGCTTCAATAAATGTTTCGTTCTTTACTTATTCTAAGCGTTCGTTTAGTTGCCATGAACCTTTTGTTGATACATTAATTGAGTAAACAGTTTTTTTTATTGTAGTGGGGGTCTCTTTTTTTACAGTTTTTTATAATTGTTTACCATAAATGGTGGTGATGTAATATATTATCTTTAAAACCAATTTGTTGAAACAAACAAAAAGATAAGTTATCAAAGAAAATAGTTTATGAAAGAGATAGTATGTTTGATATTTACTGAGATTGAAAGAGATAGATTGTGTTTTATATCACATTTATATTTCTTTCGTATTCTATATGATATAAAAATAGGGTTATACGTATAAATGCGAAATTACAATTAATATTTATAAGAGGGTATAATATTTTTATTATTAATTATTTTCTGTTAAGCCAACGAATTTAGATATTTTAATGTCTATTAACAATATTATTAAAAATTATAATGTATATGTTTATGTTACTATTAGGTGATTTAGTTATATATTTGTAAAATAACACATAAATCTTATATGTTTAAAAGCTCATTCATTTCAAGTAAATGACTTGAGTAAGGTAGCGAAGAAATGTAGAACGTAGCTCCCGTGTAGCGCTCTCATTTTATAAAATATATAATTATTTTATAATTTATAAGAATGCCTATTTCTAACAATACTATAAAGCTAAGAACACAAAGCACTAATAATAAACTAATATTTCGTCTATGTTTATTTTTATCTGCCGATTCCCTTTCCAAGGTTACTCTACGAAACATGATCGTATTTCCGTCATTATCCTCATAATAAACACCTTCAAATCAATTATATATTGACTACAGTTCAAGATAATATCAAACTACGCGTTAATGATTTTTGCTTTGTCCTCGCTTTATTTATCTGTTAGATAGTTTTATATAAAGTTTATCTTTCTTTAAATATATTGTAACCTTGTTAAGTAATGATATCTTAATAGCATTGAAAATGTTTCTTATTTAATTAATATTATTGTTTTTTGTACTTAAAGTCATGGATTACATTGATATAATAGTAAGAATTAAATATTGTATGAACTATTGTACACAATAAAAACTTAATAGACTAGAAGGATATTTGAAGGTCTTCTTTTAACTATGAAATAGTCAATTCAAATTGAAACCTTAATATGTTAATATAGTACGTTTATAATGGATTTATTTGATTACAGAGTTAATAATGATAATCAAGTGAATCGTATCGTAACTTGCGTCACTGATCATTATAATGGTTAATTATTTTATGAAGCTATAATTTCAAAAAATACTTACATTTTTAAAAACCCTTCTGGAACATAATAGTATGTGTTCTTCCATATGACAATATAAAAAAGTAAATATTAATTTCAAGCGTAACTAACAGTGGTTAGCTGAAGGTTACAAGTTAGCTAAAAAACTAGTTTGAACAACATACAAATGTCAATCTTAATTCAAAGGCTTAATGTTACATTTCCTATTTCATAAAAAATATTTTTTTTATTTATATAAATATAGAATTAAAAATAAACCGATACCGCGACTTTTGGGTAACCGTAGCTCAGGGTTCGATTCCCTGCCCGCATCTGTATATTTATTTTTTATTCTATATTTATATAAATTTAAATAAGCTTAACATGGCTATACACGATTATAAGTATTATCATACATGTTTTTGATATTAATATATACTGTAACTGTTACAAATCAGTCTTTCAGTCTAATATATTTAAAAGTGTTAATGCATTATAATAAATACACACACCTTGAACCAAAAATATATATAAGCATGTGTGTATTCATTCATGTAATGTATTATTTTGAACCAAGTTCTAGTTCAGACGTTTCTCATGGATTCTTGCCCTTACAGTTATGTGGAAAACCACTTAATGTAATATTGCTTTATAATTGATCACTTTCTTCAGTAAAACAGAGCAGGAAAATAACTTACAATAATTACAATTTGTATTTAGACCCCTTAATAGTTATGTTTTCAAAATATGGATAATATTTTCCAAATATTAGCTAAAATTTGACAATAGTTTGAGACGAAAACCGCATTTCTTTGAGTGTCGTAACAGTGAGCGGTCAGAGAGAATGGAGCGATTGTTTGCGTACGATTTTCACTTGACTCTATTCAGGTCGAGGACGCAAGCTTCTGTTTTCGAGTTACGTGATCTGACACAGTGATACACCTTATGACTCACAAATTGATTTTAAAACATGTACTACAGTTTTGATACTTCGCTTTAATAATTTATTTTACAATATTTTTAGGTATATTAAAAATCGTGTTCAAATATATACGTATATACCGTGAACTCGATTACTGCAAACCATTCGAAACGTCGGGGTAAAAATATGATATGTAAACTTAAAATTTAATTATACTCGAGTTGAATTCGTAAAATAGTTTTATTTTAATGAACTCGTGAAAATCATGGAAAATACATTTTTTTTATTAATCTGTTCTATATTTCAATCTATACTATGTTAACCAACTTGTAAATATTCAGTTGTATTTGTAATCTTCTTGGTCATTTGCTAACGGTTTATAAATGCCATGTCCATTTTTGTTCGGCTTTCGCATTGATTCATGTTTGCGAAAGCCTTAGGCCGTAACAGGAAAATGTTATAACTTTTGACTAGTCTCATTGATGACTCAGTCAAATATCTTAAGCAAAGGTCACATTATTGAAAATGTTTTCGAAGGTTTCTTGGAAATTTTGTTGCTAATATTGAGAGATCATTATTTAGTTATTTTTGGATATTACTAACCTTTACTCGGTATGCATTGCAATGATATTTGAAAGAAATTAAATGATTCTTTACTTATTATTCCCAATTAATCAAATTTGGCACACCAACTTACTTGAATATTTTTCCTTAGTTTGAGATTTAAAAAATAATATTACTAGTAGTGGAGTTTCAGTCTTATTCCTTTAGGGAGATAGAGACGGAAAATAAGAAATTAGTAAAAAGTCCAATCCAGTAATAGATGTTGCACTAAACAGATATATGAAATATATGTTTTAATTACTAAATTTCTGTATGTGTAGACTTAAAACATAAATAGTGTGCGTATGGGAACTTTTCAATTCTTCAAACATGCTCATTTGTTAGAAGCAATTTACACGACAAAAACACAAAAGATACTCAAATGTCATAGGCATGCTAACTGTTCATATAATAACGGAATTTTACCAACTCGTGCTATAAAAAGATATTTTTATAATCTTTCATCAATTACAATAAATTTATTAATAACAATACACACTTTTTTTATTCTCAACGAATATTATTATGTTCCTACTAGATAAAGAATTATATAAAAAAACACTTTGCAAAACTAAATTAAATAATTAAAGTTAATTTCGTTTATCTAGTGTGTTATAACACAGTGTTGCGTTGTAATACAGAAGAGGCACAAATAGTCCTTATAACAACTAGAGTGTCGGCGGTTAAAAGACTTATTTGTTACATTTTCCATTTTCTCTACAAAAAGTTTACTAATTCACAAGTCAAATAAATGTTTTCACATCCACTTCATACCTTTTATACGAACATATTGACATTTAATTATAATTTGTTACCGATCATACCTCGGTGAAAGGGAAACTTGCGTCACAGGTTGGTAATTTGCTTTAGTTACACGACCTTGTTAAACTGATCTCGCTACTCTGTGGTTTGTTTACTATCTCGAGCCTTCCTTGTTAAATAATTATGATTTGATTGTATATTATTGATATCAAGTTCCTCAATTATAAAGTTATTAGTAGTTGTTGCATTTTTTTTACATAAATATTAATTTTAAATATTTTTTATTCATAATATATATAATATATAATTAAAATGCCAAATTATTAAAAATGTCTGCATTAAAACAACAATATATTTAAAACTATATAAAATATATTGGAACTTTATAATATTTTATTTAAAAACTAGTATTTTCAATCCGACGACCAGATCATAAAACCACACTGCAAAAAAATGGCGTCGTACGTCCAATAAAATTTAATCTGTTCATTCCATAATTTTTAATCAAAGCAGGCTGTTGCTAAGTCCAACAAAATTTAATAACATACGAAATCAACCTTTACATAACAAAAAATAATGTCGACTGTAAAATTAACATAAAAAATATTTATTGTAAGTTTTACGTAGACTGTTCTGCATGCGAATATACTCTTAATATAATGATCTATTGTGGTTATATTTGGCTGTTCGGTGCAGGCTCTAGCAGTCGGCCATTTTGTTTCGACGCGGGAAAACCAGAGGCCTTGAAGACCGGTTCTTAACAGAGCTTTGGTCTCTACAGCGAATAAGCTACATAATGTAATTATTGTTTCATTTATAAACACAGATAGTATTCAGCGGTTCACTTGATCTTGAAATAGTTTTTTGAGAACCCTAAATAGGCTTTACTCACTTAAACTGATAAAAATTATAACACAAGAAAGAAACAACATAAAAATTATATATATTAGATTATTGATGATACATAAAAACCTTTGTTTCAAAAACCTTTAAAGCAAGAATCAAGAACCATATTTTAAAAAATATTGCATTAAAAAAAATATTTTAAAAAATGTTTACATACAAACAGAAGAACATCTTCTATTGAACTAAACTACATTAATGTATTTATAAATCAAATTCCATTTTAATATTATGATATATAATTTCAACCTCTGGATTTTTTCTAAAGAAAAAAAAAATACTTATTTAGTTATAATCTAGACGTGTTGGTATGCAATTTCACTCAAGTTAAAATAATTATAGCCCAGCGTTTATTATTCCAGGCTGAGATTACTTTTTCTAATTAAGAAATTTAATATTTAATACATGTCATTACTGATGACCGCTTTTTTTACTTTTCTATAGATAGGTATATAGTGACGTGTAAGATACGTTATCAACAAACTGTGCTCTTTGCTCCCAGATAACTATACGATAAAGTTTGTAAAATAAATTGTAGTATTCAATAAAAAAGAAAGATACATTGACAATTGCAATTATATTTCGTATTTAATTTAAACTATATAAATTAAAAAAAATATAAAACCTATTGATACATAAAGTTCTGTGTTGTACAATATGGTCTTATGGTTCAAGACCCTTGGATTTTATTCAGGTAAAAATATTTTAAATCCAATTCCTTAGATATATAAATTAACTATAGATTTTAACTTCTATTTTTTTTTTGCAATATTTGTTTCATCTTGACTTGTACAAATAAATGTAAAACCTTTTCGTGGAATAAATAATTTTTGACTTTGACATTGTAGTGTAATGGAGACATTATATCCTGATTATCGAAAAGCTCCTACTTGATAGTTATTCTTGAAAGACAATTAATATGCTAATAACTTTTAAATATTTGTCCGTAATCACAATTAACAACAATCACATTAGAATTAAAAATGCCCTATCATGGGGACAGGTATTTTTTTCAATCAAATTCCTCTGAACAAAACGACCTCCATGTAACTTGATTGGTTTCAAAGACATAGGCGTATTATGTATGGTGACAAGTTAGTCACTTGGCAATTCCGATTACATAATAAATGCTTATAGAATTTAGATTCAGTCTGCGTTCAGATATACGGACCTGGCAATATTTTCTAGCCCTTTCCACGAAGGCTTATTGAAATCAAAATATTCAATAAACACTGTAATGGAAGACGTGCACTGCGTTTCGCATAAGATACACTTCGTTTTGTTCTTAATGTTTAATAAATTATAACATGTCTTACAAGTTTTAAAAGTCCTTTTATCCCTTCCTTATAAGGCCAAAAGAATTTTATACACAGTATAATTTATAGAATAAAGCCTTGCATTAATTTATTTATAACATGCATAAATCGAGTCGTTAGTAACTTACTGGACATTTAACATAACAGAATAATGGTATAAAAATTATGATAAAAGACTGCACGTGTCTCTACTTAGAGTCTCGCTTACATAGACACGTGCATTTACTATTCTATGTGAAAAACCATATCTTAAAAAAACAAAATGTTTCTTTTCCGATGACAGATAACGTGATGCTAACATTTACGTACATATAAAATTCTACGAACAGAAATAACGATGCGCGAATGTCTACTCTTGTGTTACATTTATAGGTATGCAAATTGCATTCTTATTACAAGCAAATATGGTGTATTTTTATAATATGGATAAACGATTTAGATGTAATAGATAGTTGTGGGTGTACGTAAACAATTATATCACGATCTAAAGTTTTTCCCACGTGCTTAACGTCACTAATACAAATTATATGTGTGTGTGTCTGTAATAGTGTGTGTAATAATTATTGAACTATGAATGAAGTGGAGATATAACGTCATTGTTTCTTAACCAGCAATACGACGTCAAGGATAATTGATTTTGATATTTTTTATAACTCTATTTAGAGAATGGATCACTTTTTATATGACATTGTGATAAAATTAGGAATGTTATACAAAAGCAATTTAAGTATATATATTTCTTGTTTATTTAATTTAGCAATTTAAGTGTATGTATTGTTGATACTTATTATTAATTCTAGGTACTTAGAACACAAAAAAGTACTAACAACAAAAAAATTGCCATGAATATTTATTATCTTCTTTTTCATGTTTTAGCCAAAAAGGTTGTTATTAATTTATTACTATTATTCCTTTAGATGTCAGGTAGGTGCCAGGTAGGCAATTAGTGATTTTCCATTAAAGTAATGTATTTTCAATGATCATCGACTTTGTTTATTTGTTGAGTACTAAATGAAACAACTCCAAATTAATGATTATTTGAAGTAATACTAATCCTTTATAAAAAAAAATAATTAGTAAGAAAAACAAATAAAATACTATCAAGTTACGACAAAAGATTTGAGTATCAGAGATCTAAATCGTTCTGTATATATATCTACTGAACATATATTATATTGCTTAGTAATAGTATTATAATAATTATTATTAATTGTTATATTAACTATTCTACTCAGTATTCTGTTACTCATTTAACACCTAATGGGATATTGTATCTTAATCACAATATGTTTCATATGCACTTAGGAATATCCAATGCTTTAATTGTTACCTATAATTTTCTTTTATTAGAATTATTCTTAAATGAGTTAATACATTCATCATTCAAGAATTTAAAATCGAAATGTTTTTTATTATTTTCTAAATTAATATTAAGAAATTAATATTAGTAAAATAAAAATGATTCATTAAATCAGAGAAAATACATTTTCCAAGAGAATTATTAAGAAGTGTCTATTTTTAAAAGTTGAATTAGTTACAGGTAACTTTTAGTTTGTATAATTATAGTAATTGTATAATTTAAATAAATTAGATTACATTATCCTTGTTATCTTGTAACATTCTAGTTAGGCTACTGACTCTATATTAACTCTTTAACTTGTATAAAACAACTTCACTAACGGAAACTGGGCGGAAATCATTTTTAACAAGGTTTCTAAAATTTGAACTTTTATAAACGTCATCGATAAACAATCAAATTGGTACTGACGTATACGGTGCGGCATTGTTAAATGTAGACACTATTAAGTTAGTTATAAGTATAGTAGCGTATTTTCCGGCGTGACGCAGGCCTCATTGAATCAAAGGCAGCGTGCGCGTGCGCAGAGCTCAGTGGCTGTGTGATCTACTCGCTGTACACACGCGGTCATGGGCCAAAAAATTACCTAACCTCCTAAGTATAAGGTGCCGGTACAACATAACCTCTAAATCAAAAATGGCCGCAACGTCAAAGGTGCGACAACCCTGTTTCAGCTGACGTTTCGAGTGAGTGCGGATTTTTTAATTATTGCAGTGATAACGAACTATGCATATTCGAATCTTAGAAGTGAGTTATTTTAATATTTTTAATTTGATCATCTGTAAAGCCAGTTCTTGATCGTTTTTGATATCTGTAATTTATTGTAACGAAACTATTTGAATTGTATTTGAAAAAATAACGAATAATGCTAAAACAAAAGTTATTTTAAGACATTAGGAAAAAGTTTGGAAGTTTTTCATTTATAGCTATAGTATTAATAAATATAAAGTAAATCTAAAATTTTGATATTTAAATTTTGGGAAGTCCACCAATTTGTTCCTTATAAGTTTTATTAGTTGTTTAAGATGCTTATAAAACCTGGTTCAACTGCTATAAAAGGAGTAAACAGAAGTTCGCAATAATACCTAGAACTGTTTGGTTATTAATGCTATTATGGACCTAACTTTTATCGAGATAGAGTTTGAATTTGCTCAATCACTTGCGATATACTGATGGTGTATTGTGCCAAAACTAATGGGCAATTTAAGTTTATCTTTAGGACATCTCGAGACAAGTTTTATTGTTGTATTATGCATAGCATGTACTTAATATAAAGCACAAGTGCTCTACAGAGTTTATGTGTATCATACTTAATACTTACTTAAATATCTAAAGATTGCAAAATAAAAATATCTTTTGAATACTTAAAAAACTAAAAAAATATTTCTAAATTATAAAATAAAACAGTTTTTGTCTTAAAACAATTGAATTGTGGTTTTGATGTGAAGTTGTAATTGCTATTGATATTTATAATCAAAGTAACGTTTGGCAATTGATCCAAGCAGTGTCTAAACACAGATCGTGAAAACCCCAAGGTCTTGTCGAAATCGTAACAGAAGGCTGTATTCGTCTGGTCACGCGCTGCTATGCTCTAGAATAACTTGTAAAATAGAACTGACGTCACAACAGCCTTAGCTTCCTTTACAAAAAGTTACATTCAAATCGGCGCCAAAAAATTAAAGCATTGGTAAGAGTGTAACTGATCATTATTTTATAGTATTATTTTATAGTATTATTATATCTTATTAATTATGAAATTGAATTAAATGACATATTATTAATTATAAATAATGAAATTGTTTGATGGATGTGACATACCTACGTAAATTGTGTATATGACGTCAACATAGAAATAAAAATACGTAAATATTTGAAGTTGTCTTTAAACATCTTTGCTCGTGTTAAGTTTAATTTATTTGATTAAATATAAAATAAAATACGAAATAAAATACTGTGGAACGAAATGTCATTCCAGTGGGTGCTGGTTCAACTCCTGCTAACGTTGGCGGATTTTTCATTCTATGTCAAAAAATATCTTAAAGAAATTCTAGTCTAATCCGTATATATTCAGACTGTGATAAAAAATATCCTCTACAAATTGTAAATAAAACTTCCGCATGCCTGGCGTTGTTACACTAGTGAATAATTTTTTATTCATATAGGTAATTCAAGTTTTTCTAGAATAAATACAAGCAGGGTAATTCATGATTTGGTTAAAATTACATTATTTATAAAAGAATAACGATCATTTAAAATAGGTTATTAAAACTTGTTTTCGATTAATTAATCATAAATTTTGAGAATTATCATATTTATAAATCTAATTTAATCAAAAACCTGTCTCAAATGCTCTAAATACTGACATTAAGTCTTAATTATGTGACCTTTACAATCTGAACCATAAATCAAAATATAATTTGCATTAAATTGTAAAAACGGGAAATGTAACACGAGCAGAACTTGAACCTGAGACTTTTCGTAAGAGGTCGTGATCTAACTAATGGACTGTCGTGTTGACAATACTGGCGTTGATTTTAAATTTAAATTCGTATGTAGTAGTTATAGTTACATAGATTTGTTAAATCCTTTATTTCATTTACTATAAACTATAAATTTAAATTGTACTTAGATGTCTCTTTAGTAGTAGATATATAACCATTTGTTTATTTTAAAGTATTCTAGTATTTTAGTAGGGTATTTATTTAATGAAACAAAAGTTTTCATAGTAAATACTGAGTTATATTATGAATATATAAATAGTTCTATCAATCTTATAAAATTTTACTGATTAGTGCAAAGTATTCAAACTCTAGATATAATTCAAATGTTAATATTCAGAGTTAATCTAAACGGTTCTAACACAATATTAAATCTAACACGATTTTAAATCATTATATTAAATCTTAAGAAAATCTGAGTAAGCCACGTGTGTTCTTGAGCCAATGTTCCCACAGACACTCAAGTAACACTGCAATTATCGAGATGTTACGTGGGAAGAACACACATTGTTCTGATATAAGAAATTATATGTAAATAAACTTGTCCACTGATTACCTGAACCAACCGGTTGGATCAGAGATAGATTTTAATGATAACACATACTCTCAGTAGGATTTAGAAGTTGGCAGCGATGGGTCTCTCTCTGCTACGAGTGAGTATCTTTGTAGATAATAAAATAAAATGTCCCAAACATTTCTGGTGGAAATAATATAAAGGTTATTAAATTGTTTGATATATTTCAAAGTTATTTCAAAAATATTTTTTTTTAGAGATTTCCAAATAACATGGTTGAGTCGACAAATTAAGAATCTTGATTTTTAGATAAATAAATAAAGCATAAAATGGAATAGAAAAGTGTTATGTTTAGGACATCTGGTTTCGCATCAAACGGTTCACTTTGACGCAGTTGAGCTATACATAGATTTGATTACATTATAAGACTAAAAAAATTTTGGTATCACATACATATCATCACGTTTTATTGTTCAGTATCATATCCCACCAAGTAACTCTAATGGTCGACAGCGGTAAATTGATATTCATCAAATATTTGAACTTGTAAAATTAATGGGTATAAAAACTCATTAAGTAGTAGGTACTTCAATCACTATAAATTACACTTAGACCGGTTTGAAGTACTAAGAATAAAACTAGACAATAGCCTGATTAAATCATTGAAGTCAAGCTAGATTGAAGACTAATCATTTGTTTTTATACAAGGTGGAATATTAATTATTTAAAATTGTCAACAGATGCCACAGACGGTGCCCCGGTCTGGGTGCAGCCCCCCATCGGCGTCCCAGGGAGAGAGGGCAGTGCCGACATCCCCCGCCGATATTCATCACCTCCTGCGCCTCCTCGGCGCTGAATCACCACCAGAACCGATGTTGCACTCCTCTCCTACACACACCAAACCACCACCTCCGTACCCAGAGGATAGCAACTACCTTGAACGTATTTACGATTTTGAAGGTTTCCCCACTCCCTCTCCGTCATCGGATGACGGTTCAATTCCAACAGTGGCTCTTCAACCTTCTTCTCCGTATAACTCCTTCCAATATTCTCCAATTTTCATTAAAGAAGAACCTAATCGGCTAACAGTGCCTGGATTTGCTTCTCCATACCCACTATCGCCATCAGGCTCCTGTGTATCATACGGCAGCCATACACAATATTCTTCACCAGTACCACAACAAGAAGAGTATATAGATATCGAAGAGCTCCTTAAGGAAAATCAAATATTACAAGACAGTGTACAACACTGTTATTTAACACCTAAAATTGAAGTAGATGAGCCGAGAGATCACATTTTGTTAAGATCCGCCCTTGAGGATACGTCATTCCAAAAAAGGCTAAACTTAAGGCCTATCCCAATTGAATTAGGGAGTGTCAAAATGGAAGAAAGCAGTGGTGGTCCTGGAGAAGAAGCCCTGGTTGCTCCCGATATCGATCGTGTGCTTTCAATGGCTATTGAACAATCAAAGCGAGATGTTGACAACACATGTACAGTTCTTGGTATATCACCAGGTGAGTCACTTATGATTATTATTATTATAAAGTATTCATCATTAAAATACATTTATATACATATTTGAACTGTCTCGCAGTAGAATTCTTCCTCGATGTCTAACATAGAAGTGGTGCATCACTAATACTTATAATCAACCTTTGACATATTAATTATTACGTCAGCGCTATCAGAATTGAGAAAAAAATTAAATGTTTCCACGTATCGAAGATGCTACTTGCTTAAGCAAAGAACGATTATTATAAATAGCTTCCGAGTACGTTATTAAAATAGTTGATTACGCAATCAGTGAAGCATTTGTTGATACCACTATTGATGAGCACGGCGCTAATATCATCTTGCTATGACGTTTAACATATTCTTTTCAAGTTGAACTATAAAATATTCGTATTATTGTATGTATACTAATAACACTAAATCATTACTAAAAATCTTTATGATCCATAATGGGCACTTAAATATATGGTATAACAAAAACTGTTTGTTTTTTAGACCCAATGCAATGGAGCACTAGTGATGTGGAAGCTTGGGTGATATTTACATTAAGACACTTCAACCTGCCTATGGTACCAGCTGAGTACTTCGCTATGGACGGTGCTTCACTAGTCGCACTCACTGAAGATGAATTCAACCAAAGGGCACCTTTTGTAAGTTCTTTATTTAACTTTGAAGTCTTTAGAGGAACTCTGTAAAGTATCCTAAGTATTAAGAAGATAATAGGATTTTAAAGTAATGAGTCATGAATTAAAAAACTTAATGCGGTTTTAATTTGATACTGTCATATTTTATGGTTTATATATTAGTCATAGCTACCTTTACTTATTGATGTATTCGTATTTGCGCAAGCGCAAGTTTGTGTGGTAAGAATGATATTTAATACTACATTATGATTGATGTGTAAGATTATTTTAAACCTACGTCTTTTTAACCTTGTTATTATCAAATAATATTCAAAACAGAGCTAGGGGCAAATGCAATATTGAAGTGTTATTAGTCAAAGATTATTATGTCATTTATATACTGTTCAATGACACGATAGTGGTTGAATGCTTTGAGAATTGTAATAATCACGTGACCCTGCGCGATTAAGGGCACCGATAAGGGAGCATAGTTCATAACTCGTGTTTGATATTGTTGTTTATAATAAATAATTTAAATAAATACAAAATATTCCACGTTTTAAGGACGACAAGATTCCAGTTTTTTTTAAAACTGTTACGGAATATGAGGTTTCAGGTCGATATTTCGGTTAATTAAAAATTGTTGCTGTTCCCTCCAAAGTGGTTTTTACTCTGTACTATATCGTTCTTTTTAAATAAAACGTATTCAACAACAATGAAGGTGTCATGGTTTTTACAAAATTAGTTAAAACGGAATATGAGTTTTCAGGTCCAAATTTCGGGTAATTTAAAAATGTTATTTCTTTAAAGGTTTTTGCTGTATTATTTTACGAGTAACGAAATTGAATGAATTATTTTTGAAATTAATATTCAAAACCGTGTAGGTGTCATCGAACTTCTAACAACACTACAACTATTTTCATTCGTGGGTCATTGTATTGAGTCCAGGCTACAGTAGGAAATCCGTTAAGAGTTTACTCAGTCTATGCAACTTTTATGCAATATCTACGCAACTACGAAATCTGGTTTCATTCATAGGAAACCCCGTGTTTTACTTTTACTTCAAGTTCCAGTTTGTGATTATGTAAACATTTTATTTAATCAACGTTTTCTTTAATTAACTGTGTTTAGATTTATGCAACATCTAAATATATTCACAAAATTGTAATTAAGATTGTTTTTGCCTTATAATTAATAAAACAAGTCGATATGTAACAACGATGACGTATTATAAGTCAAAACATAAGTAACTGTATCTGTAATAATGTTAACTAATTTTATTTCATGTAAAATGAAAAGTAGAAATCAGAAAAACCAAAATTTATGATATTTTTATAATCTTAATTATAAGATTTATTATCATCCTTAGTTACCTTCAGTTTTTTCCCAAAATAAGACTCCATACTAAAATATTATTTAATAATCTAACAAAGACAAGCTTGTCTCGCTCCGTACCACGTATTCTCGATGCAATCGTTCGAGTTAATGATTGTCATCGTACGCGCCGATGCCTCGACTTTCTCCAAGGCCGATGGAAAGTCACCGGCAAGACATGGCTATTGATGTTTGCATACAAATAGTAAAATCTGCTCTGTTTCCTAATACTAACTTGAGATAAATTTATTGATCGTAAGAATGCAGCCTGCAAGGAATGTGAATGGATAGAGATATCATAAATGTGTTTGAAAACTAACAAGATATTGAAATGGATTTTAAAATAAATATTTTGAAATATGGTGATAATTTTCATTGTATTAAAACGCCTTTTCTCTATACGCTTAAAGCTTTAACCATTCTATTAAATCATGCGGTCACTGACCCTGTCGGCTGTCCGATCAACACTAATTGCAGAATTGAACCTTATAAAAGTGTTTGTTCTAGGCGGGCAGTACACTGTATGCACAGCTTGAGATCTGGAAAGCCGCCCGTCATGAGGGTTGGAGGAATCAGTGGACGGACCAGGAACCCTCACCAACGCCTGTACCCCCTGCCACCACAACTGAAGAAATGAGTGATGGTAAGCCATATCATATATTTTACTTTAGATAAATATGCTTTAAAATGTACAGGTATTTTTTGTCACAAAAGATGTATCTTTTATTTACGATAGGTAAAAATATCTTTTTCAAACTAATCATCCATAAAAATATGATAACATTAATATATTATTAAAATTACAATGTTAACTATACAATACAATAATATGTAATTTTAAACATCCAATCAATAGAAATTACTAGAAAGTTTATCTGTTCCCGATTTGAAATTAATTAACGTAAATGAAATATCTTAGTTGACAGTCTATTAGTGCAGTAAAACACTATATTTATATCCACAAACGAAACAGTAGAAACTCTAGTCGTAGCAATGTAGCACAGCCATGCAGTGGCTTGTATTGTGATCAACCGTTAGCCGATACGAGGTCCCACATACAGACAAACGAGTCTATGATATATGGGCTAGTGTTTGCTTTACGATGAAGACGAGGATGGACAGAAATGGGACGCATTGAATGGGAAGATTTTATCTTTAACACGTCCCCTTGTTAGAACATTCAGCGGATTGTTTGAATGTCATTACTGCCGTCCAATCTTCCGTTACATATGAATATGGTAACTTGCCCGGGAAATGAAACAAATAAAATAAATTCAATTTATAACAGCTTTATCCAAAAAAAAATTGTACCAAGAGTAACTGCCATATCTCTTCTTGACTTAACTCTATAAAAAAGTGTTGATGTAGCACAGGAAACGCTAAGGGCAATCATCAGTACCAAGTATACTGCATTCCAATCATTGAACACATTGAGATTTATATCACTACAGCCACAGGATGTTTTAACTAATTCAATTTATCTTATAATGGTTTAGAAAAAGTTAAAAACTTTTGAAAAAATTAAGATTTCTCGAGAGTGTTGATTTGGATTTTATTATAGCAAAATAAAAAAACCACGGGGTGTTTGTTTTACTGATGCTTTTTACTGCGACATATATTTTTAAATTTCTTAAAGAACTAACTATATTCATAGTTTGTATTTATACCTAGCGGTATGATATTATTTCAGTAGATCAAAGTGATCTATTCCCTTGAAATGCTTATAGTCTATATCTATACGATTGAAACCATATTCATTGACAGTTAGACTATCAATCTAGCCGTCAATGAGTTCCATTCCTTACTGACTTCTAGCCATATACGTCAAATCAACTTTTTGTATCATTTCCCGACGACCCAGATCTTGAAGTGGACCCGCAAGGTCGAATGTATTGGCCAAGATAAAACCTTTTCGAACCATACAAATTTATATAAGTTCAATAGATATGTTTCTTTGATCTAGAATACTGCAAGCATTCAAGTTATTGCTTTTTGCTGAGAATAAAGCAATAGCATAATGATTGCAAGATACACTCAGTAAGTCACTTGCTTGACTAGTTTTGAAGTTCTAAAATGTTAATTTCCGAAACATCAAATATCATACGAACGCTTCACGACTCACAAATTCTCTTTCAATTGTTTGGCATTAAAATTCTAAAACAGTTGTATATTATTACATTCTTAACACTTGCCATCTTAAAATAGAATCATGTCCATTAACCGAAGAGCTGTGTTTACTTTTCCGTTTTACTATCTGTTAGTTTATTTGACCAAAACGAAGGTCGGGCCTTATGTTCCGAAAATTTTAAAATAACAACGTTTCTTAACATTTTGAAATTGAAATTTTTCATATGACTTCATTCATTCATTCAGTCATTCATACAAAAAATGTAGTCAAATTTGATATGCCTAAAGAATACTTTTTCATAAATTTATCGGCGATTTGAACCTGATATTTTTTCTTTTATAAGAAATCTTGGTCAAGCTATAGATATATTTTAAGAGAACAATTGATCTATATATTTATATTCGATCTTATATTTTATCATATGTTATATATTTCAATGTCTCTTAGATAATTCATTCGAGGTAATTAAATATTAAGATGTAGATTTTTGTTTTACGTTACAAAAGTGGATTTTTAGTTATAATTACACATATTTTAAATTGTAACTACTTACTCAGGTTACTTTTATTTCATATACTATATTACTTCAAATTTTTCAAAGATGGAGTAAAATCCAATTTGTGATGCAATCAAACATTTGTAACATTTTTGACGAAATCATAAAAAAAACCAGCATATTAGATTAATTAATTAGCTTCTAATAAAAAAATGTAAACCATTATGTAATTTAAAGCAATCTTAACAGTTATGCAATATGAAAGAACAAATTTTGTTGAATAACACTATATGATCACATTCTTTATAGTTCTATGCAGTGTAGACATAATAATTATTTTACTATTTCAAACAAATAAGCATATATGTAGTAAAAAATAACTGTCATTATATTGATCTTTTGTCCACAGAAGAAACAGAATCAGTCGCTGCAAGCGTCAGCCAGGGAGGTGGTAAAGTGAAGACGGGTAGCACCCACATACATCTCTGGCAATTCCTGAAAGAGCTTCTCGCTTCTCCTCACGTACACGGATCAGCTATACGGTGGTTAGACCGAAGTAAGCTACTATTTTTTTAATTGGATTAAAACTAAATCACAAATAACGGTATAACATTAAAAACTATAATATCATAGTACAATTAAACGATAAATCAAGATTATGAAAGAGACCTATACCTATATAATTCCTTATTTCTCAAATTAGAAACAAGGCAATCAATAATAAAAATGTATTACAAGAGGACCTAGGAAAGTTCCTCCTTTCTATAATGTTTTCAAAAATGTTAATCATGTCTTTTGTAAATTTTCTAATACGGAAAGTATTTTTCCATCCTATATCCTTGTTCCACCAGTAATTATAATTGTATGCAAAATATGAGGACTTGAACGGCAAAACCAGATTTTTTTCTAGTTTTCAAGAATAATGTACCCATACTAGTTTAACTAGACATGTCTTAAAACAATGAGCTTAAGTTTGTAAAAAAATAAAGTATCAAAGTCAAGAAATGAAGTAAAGTAAGCAAGCAAAACTATTTCATATGAGAACTGAATAAACACTCCATTACACGATCAACATTTATTATACTCCGCTATTATGTATCACGTTTTTTCCTTTGTTTTGTCTTGCTTCTAATTTGAATGAAAAACTTAGTTCAATTTGTTGGAAACGGGACGGAAACGTGTTCTAATCATAAAATTTTATGTTATTGGAGATGAGATGAGTCTTTATATAAATAAAGACAAATTAATTTGGAGGTCCTTTAGACAACAATCTTTAATCTAAATTTACTCCTCAAAGCCTTCAGGACGCCGAAAATAAACTCAAGGGTTTCGCAAATTCGAACCACTGCATATTTACTATTAACAGAATCATCTAGGATGTAAATATAATTTGATAAGAATCGTTATGTCCTATGTATAACCCAGTTCGTGCAGAATCATTTATCTTGCTGTTCTCCGTGTATATCTTGGTGGAAAACCATAGCAGCGACATTCTCAATCCAAGGTGAACAAGCCATTTACTTGCCATCTGTTAGGCACTGTATAAAATACTCAAAAGGTTACTTTTCTGCTTCGTGACTGGATCTTTATACTATTAATAATACTCTGTCTGGTTTGCGACTATTGTTGACACGTCTATTTCGGTATTAACAGCACCATTATGGTAATTCCAGATATATTGATTATACGGAATTTACGGACAATGGTCACGATAATAGGATTTTGATTGGTCCTTAGGATTGTAGGTCATTTAATTATCTAAGAATTTATTCAGACCACTGACATATTTAATTTACGACTCGCTAATCAAAATAGGTGTTTAGATATTTATTGTTTTACGATTAAAACTATTATTTTAAAATAATATCCATACAATACGTAACCAAAACGAGCGTTCTTAAGTCTAAGTAATACTTTTTAAAATCTACCGATGGTTAATTCATATTGTGTTCCACAGGTAACGGTGTATTCAAAATTGAAGATTCAGTTCGTGTCGCAAGACTGTGGGGCAAAAGAAAAAACCGACCTGCTATGAACTACGACAAATTGTCGAGAAGTATCCGTCAATACTACAAGAAAGGCATTATGAAGAAGACCGAGAGGAGTCAGAGGCTGGTGTATCAGTTCTGTCACCCGTATTGTTTATAAGCTCTTGCAATAACTTAGTATAAGTATATTGTAAATATTTATTGTAAATAAGGGTATGTGAGAGCCGCGGTAATGCGGACATCTTGTGGACTGGTTGAGTTTTGTCAGCAAAACTTGACGCAGTTTTGGAGTTTGTCGATGTTTTGGTTTTCAGAGACGAGTGAATGTCCTGAGATATTAAAAACATCGATTATCGCTCCTCCATACAATTCGAGAAAGGTAATTTTCTCTGGAATTCTATTGGATGGAGAATATGGTTGAGATAGTTTTAAGTTTTTTTTACCGGCGATTAGACTGCGGACATTGATGATATCATTCATTTCTTTTGTTTGATCGTTTCGTCGAAAGCTGGTAATGTTTATCCCATATATCTATGATATATTTCTAGTACGTTCTATGAACTTTTAGGTTAATCTATGTAAATAACATAAATAGAGCATAAGTTTGCTCTTATTCTCGTTATAGATTATGAAGAGGTAATTCTCATATGATGAAAATATATTTATAATAAGTTAATTATCTAGATATTTTATTTTTTTTATTTGATATTTTTTATGTTTAAAACTTTAAGAAATGTAACTGTAGTTACTATATGTTTTCATTTGTGTGTGTGCGATACACATAGTGGGACACTTGCAATGTAGGTGTAATTATTTGTAAGTCACGAATTCGTAACTGATTTTCTTGATATAAACGTGAAATTTTAAATTTTGTGCCAAATAGACGTTTAGCCTTTCGAATTTATTCGGGACAAAATATTTTTATCGGTATCCCGCCGTTTTAAGTAACATATAATTAAAAATGGTGTTGGGTTTTTGGGTCATAGGTTAGTCGAAATCGAAATGCATCGTTATAACGTATATAACGTTGTTGGACCAAACTAATGTAGATTTTATGAATCATGTAATTTTATGTTTAATAAAATAAGTGGCCATTTATATATACCTGTTTTTTTATCCTTGATAATAAAAATCCTGGCGAATTTAGAACCTTTTCCTTTTTGATTGATATAAAAACCTTATGAACAGTATTTAGTTATGGCATCTTAACTTGGTTTAATTCCTAAAGTAATATTTTCCACAAGTATAAAACCTAAAAAGAACTAAACATCTTTTCAGAAGACGTAGACAATAATATCTACTATTGAATCAATTATAAAACTGTCATCTAACTGTCCAAAATCACATGCATATTTCGGTACATTGCATCAGATTATGCAAACGTGACGTCATCGCTACTCAAATTCCTCGAGTGAAAGTGCCTTTCGACTTCAAGGAGGGGAGTCAAGTGAAGCTGTTAAAGGCTCGATGATCGCATGTTCAAACTTGTATCGAGACTTTCGTTATGCGAACTCCTTTACGTCATTAAAATCTCGTTAAATAAAGTTCTATTTGTTTGTTTTTATCTCAAATCGCTTCCTGAACAAATAATTAGTTTGAAGTTTGTAATATGTTTCTTTATTTGGTTAATAATAGTAACTGATATTATGATACCAATAATTACGGACTTTATCTACTTACTATGTAATATAAAAGTTATTTCGTAGAAAGACATATTTAACCATTGAAAAATCGCTACTTAAATTTAAAATATTTGCCAATATACTTAATATTAAAATCTATAAAACAGTTAATATATATTAGTAATCACGACGAATATAAATGCGAATATTAAAATCTTAATTATTATACCTGTTATCAGTATTATATCTGGTTCTCTGCAAGATTAATTAATTATTCAAACTCGTTTCCAACCACTGATTAATTATTTAACATTCCCTCTTATTACAGGGAATAGACAGTCGTTGTTTCTTTACATCACTATGCGAAATAAACAATATTTTATAGAGATCGAGAACGAATCAAAATAATATTATTGTAATATTAAAACCACCTTGTACAACTATAGTGATAGTTTTTTAAAGATCCTAAACCTACGGTACACCCAAACAAATTTTTATTAAAAATTTGAATCTAATAAAAACCAAAAATATTCCTTATAATTTTCTTTTTTTCCAGTGAAAATGAGTAAGACTACAAAAAATCAACTGCACTAATACTAACATCTATATTAAAGTTATCTTATTATTTTGCTCTTAACTGTTCATTTCGTTATTTTACGACCGCACTATCTTCGGAACCTCTGAACAGATGTTCATGATTTTCACCAGGGAGTTAGAACTTTGTTTAGAGATGGTTCTTAAAAAAACACAACTTAAAAATGTTCACTAGAAAAAAAAGGGTTAGTAAAAAAAATGTCTCGGAAGGTTCCCATGTTATGAATTTAGTAGCATAAACTAAAAAGTATAAAAATAATATTATTATGTACTTAATGAACATATGAAGTGAAGTACATGAAGTTCGGGGAACCGTTGTACGTACGTTAAGGATGGTGTCTATTTCACATAGTTTTCAGAGCTAGTTAATGAGGACTTACACTATACGATTTGATATTGTTATTTCGTTATTTGCCTTGGTAACTTACTTACGTTTTGATTTCTTCCTTTATTAAGCGGTCTCCCGATGCAACGACTAGAATAATTACATATTAAGATTATTTTTAACCTGTTTAGACGTCTTTTTTATTGAGGCATTTTGATTTTTTTTTTCTGCTTATACAGTTTTTTTTTCTATGTTGTTCAAATTAACCCAACGAACACACTAACTTCACTTGTTTAGGTTTTAACTGTTAATATTGAATAAGAACCTTTCACCAGAACTAATAAAAGCTCCATATCTTGGAGACAACTGCTTCTATTTCGACCAAATACAGCTAAGAACCATCTCGACGATATAAGTTTTCGATTAAAAAAGCCGCGTTCAAATCCGTCCACGGTTTAGGCTGCTATGTTGCCACAGACAAACACACAGATACACAGATACATAGATACACAGATACACAGATACATAGATACACTGATATATAGATTCACAGATACACAGGTCACATTTATAACACCCCTCTTTTTGGGTCGGGGATTAAAAATGAGAGGGAGTTCAGTTCAACTCCCACAGCGCAAAATGGCGAATCCTAGTATTATTATATACTCTAAATAAAAATATCTAAAAGTATAAATATCATGTTAAAAAAATTAACAAATCCTTCATGGACTTGAATGTATGAATGGTAAGCATAAAGCAAGCAAGCATAAAGCACAAGATATCTTAGATCTTCCTTTTCTTCGTTTTAAATCTTAAATTATAAGTATATTATTACTCGTAAACAAATCTTATAAGCGTTCAAGAGTTTTAGGGTTGTTTTGTAAGGGTTAATGTTATAATGTATAAAACGAACACTGTTAAATTTTATTTAAAAAGAGCACTGTTGAGTTTCTTCTCAGTAGAGTAGCATTAAGCATAGCATTAGTATCATTCCGGGATGATGGTAGCTAACTCACCGACTATGCTGACCTTTTTAATGTAAAAATGGACGATTCAATAGTGCGTGTAATTGCCTATATGAATAAAGATATTTTGAATTTAATTATTATTCTAGTAGTCTTGTCGCCAAAATACAATTTCGCTTTAGATTTAACTTACATAAACTACTCTTTAAATGTAGGAAAATGCTATAATTACTTATTTGATAGGCAGACTTACCTACATACCCTACATCATATTTTCTTGCTTTTCAATCTTAAATGTAATTTTTTTTTTTATTTTTGTAATGTAAATTATTAATTTGACACTGAATACTTAATTGAACATCAATTAAGTAACAAAGTAAGTAATCCTATGTTCATATTTGTATTCTCATTTTAATATAGAATTAGGGGTCCTAGAAATAAGTTAAACCAGGAGCTGACAAAACATTTTCAAATACAACATCAAATTCATGAAGCTTTTGGATACCTAATGTTTATTCTTTTTTTTGTTATTATCACTATTTTAAACCAGATCAAGCTTTTATTTACACTATGCCTGAACATTTTTTCTTTTAAAACACATTATTTATTTAATAAGAATTTATTTATTTATATACACATCTTAGATTTATCCTATACTTAAAAACCATATCATTCTCAATCGTAGATATTATTCGTTCAAAAACAAACTTGTTAATTATCGAATAAAAATCAACATTCCAACTTTAACAAAAAAATCCCCTCCACATAATCTACGTCACTTAAAATAGTTATTTCATTAGTTAAAAAATTTTGAAAAGACGGTCAAATAAAACATTTATTGTGTATATAAAATATATATTTTTTCATATAAATAAACCAAAGGGGATCAAGAATGCCTTTAACCCAATGTTTAAAGGCATTCTTAGACCAATGTCTACAATAGCCTTACACCCGTATCAATGTTGAATTAATTTGAATAATAATTTCCTTCTAAGACAGCCTGTTGTTTAACACAAGATTAGACTGGTACAAAAAATAATATTAAAACTTACAAGAACAAAACAAATTTAGAAAAATATACAATATGTTTTAAAAGTAATTTTATCTTTAACATGATCTCCTTCAGGTATGTCATAATAAGCACAGGAGCTTTTTAACGATGTTGAAATTAAACATGATATACATATATGTTATTGTTTTTAGTTAAACCGCTTTGCTCCTATACCTTAGACAGCTAAGGCGTTGGCTAAAGGTCGGCTACATTCCAAAATTGTGAGTCCAGTCCAATCTCCAACTGGTACGGCTTGTAATAAATTGTAGCATTTTATTAGTAGTTTGCATTAGGAATAATGACCGTAAAAACATTTCAAATAAGTTTTACAGATATGTTACTTTATTAATGTGTATCTAATAATAGTTAGTACTTACTAGGACTAGTACTAATCAGAGGAAGTTTGAAAGTGGCGCCTGTGAAGGACAAAATGAGGAGTAAAAAGTTTACGTGTTATGGGGTTGTTATGAGAAGAGATGAATGCCATGTAACAAGAAGAATAGATATGAATAGATATGAATGTGGAAGCATATGTGGGTAGAAGTACATTAAAGAAGAGATCAATGGATTGACAGGTGACATGAGAGAGAGATGTTGAGATGACGGCTGATAAGCAAGTATAGAAGACTTCTCTTCATGACAAACCTTTATGGAGTGGGAAAAGAGCCGACAGATGATGTTTTAATAATAATCAGTATTTATATGAATTTTAATTGAAAAGGTTACCCTGTACATTTAAAGCAATGTCACCTTTATAGTAAGACAAATCGATTCTGGTTTTTGCATCTCAATATTAAATGACCATGTTTTATTAAATTTATCACTGCGAGCAACCGACCTGTGAATTTAGCTTGTTAAGTTATGTATAGGTTTTAATCATGGATTGTAGATCGATTATTAATTTCGGCATTTATAGAATCAGCTATTATTTCGATAAAACACTATAAAAATATATAGAGGTAGGACATTGTTTTATTAGTATAAATAATTTGTAACCCTTTGTTATGTAAGTACCATTAGTTACTATTTCATGAAGTAACGTACCTTGTTATTAAGTACCTAGGTAGGTTCCTAGTTTTAGGCTTCTCTTAATAGTGCAGGCGCTGTAGGTAGTTGAGTATGCAAAATATGAGAACCGCATCCTACTGTTGATGGTTTTGAACACAAAAAATCTTGAAAATTATGATTCTGGATGTTGCCAGGAGCTATATTGGTATATTTACATAAATTATGACTTTCAGCACAAACATATATATGGATGTAGTTTATATAACCTATTCATTTTGCCTTACTAGCATAAGCTATGAAAGATAAAAAATTAAATTGAAAATTTAAAAAACCTTCCATACAAAAAGACCTCTAAAAATTATAAAAATAATATTATTATGTACATATTGAAGTCGTTGCATCGGGGGACCGTTGTACGTACGTTTACGATAGTGACTTGTATACGAAGTTACGAGGGTTTAGACTATACGATTCGATATCGTATTTTCTTTGTTTTGCCTTGGTAACTTACTTGCATTTTAATTTCTGCCTTTATAAGGCGGTCTTGCGACGTAACGACTTCAATAAATATATAATAATATTATTTTTATAATTATATAGAGGTCTTTTTGTATCGGGTTTTATTTAATTTTTAATTTATATTTTTCTGCTTTTTAAGGTAATGTTACTGGTTTTATTATTGTACTTAATGCACCTACGGACACACAAATTTTCACTTGCTTAAGTATTTTTATCAATATTGCATATATTGAACCTTCAACCCGTACCAATATAACCCCAATATCTTGGAGATGACTGTTTCTAATTCGACCAAACATAGCTAAGAACCATCTAGACGAACCAGGCTTTCGATTAAAAAAACGCAATCAAATTCGTCCACGCGTTTGACTGCTAAATTGCCACAGACAGACACACAGATACACAGATGGATAGGTCAAACTTATAATACCCCTCTTTTTGAGTCCGGGGTTAAAAAGACGATAAGTTACACCCACAACAATCTACGAAGTAACCATTGTCGGAATTTTTAGTTCAGCCCTGTAAATGTTCTTCGAATTGTCAAACTAAGACTTGTAGTAAATTTTGGTAATTGAGCTAAATGGTTTTTCATTTTACAAATGTATTAATATTGATTGCCAAAATGCAAAAGTTTTTTTTTTAATTTGCTTTTGCATACTTATTTACAATGATTGTTATTATTATAGTTGTTTTATTATTTTTTTTAATTGCCTGGGTATAAGTATCTTTATTTATAAGAATGAAAAGGATATTGTTATAAAAACAACAATTAAAATAATTTCAAAGCATTTGTTCAGTCCATTTATATGGTCCAAGACAGTGGGGAAAAAAATGTACCAATATAGCTCCTGGTAACATCCAGAATCACAATCTGCAAGCTTATCCGAGTTCAAAACCATTGACAGTTTGCGGTCCTCATATTTTGCACACTCAACTACCTACAGCGCCCAGTCTTTAATGACATTATTGAAATTTGGATATAAATGTAATTGTAGTTACGAATAGCACAAACATATTGATTGTTATAGATCACATTTGTTACGAAATTCATGTAGATAATTTGTAGGAACTCTAGCTATGAAGGCATTTTATTTTTTTTATGCCTATAAGTAGACTCGATTGACATTTCATTTTGATATGGTAGGTATTATTTTTTACAAGACAAGTTGGTAAACCAGAAGTTTAGATATTAGCAAATATAGAAATTTCTTCGCCATCTTTGAGGAGTGAAAAGGGATGAAAGAAGCTGGAAAGAGAGGGCAAACGTAGCTGTCATAGCCTACTTTACTCCAAAATTCTACAACGTTCGTAGATTCAGCCCAAACGAGCTATACCCTAATGACTAGAGCTAGTCTCTAAGACCTAGACAACTGTTATTCACTATAGGATACTTCTGTTTAAATCAGCGATGATAAAAATATGTTTTCTAAGTTAATTCAATCCAAACATACCATTCAAATAAATATAATTATGTTGTAGAGTATGTTGTCATTCCCACAAGAACGCTTTTATAACTGTCTAAATTCCCAAATAATATTGCTATTTTTAAATATAATTCTTAACACAAGATATTGAACTTCTTTTAATGTTTTTTTTTATATTTAAGCGCTACAACTAACTAGTCTACCCATAGATTCTGTGACTAGTTGTTCACATATATTTAAAAAAACATTAATTTGAATTTCAATTATTAGCTTCTACGATAAAAAATAAACATCTTTCCCGCCATTATTCTGTTTTTTGTTTAGAAATTATTTGTTTTGTAAGCGGAGTGGGATACTAAAGAGAAAAGGATTGCATTGGATAGCTGAAATTTTTGATACATTGAACAAAACCTAGGGATTAGCCGAATGTTTGTGTATCATTCCATTCAAAGGTATACTGAAACCATGTCTGAATTACCGTGAATGATCCGGCCTACCTCGGTCTATTCGAACAAACCAGGCCGCTAATGCAGTCAGGGCCAGAATTCGTCGAAATCCCATAAGGAAGCAGAAAATTCTTATCAGAGAAATAAGAATCCCACCGAGGACACTTCCTCCGATTATCAAACAAGACTTAAAAACAGGCCTAGGGACTAGGGACCGGAGATACACAAAACATACTTTAAATTAAGCACTAAAACAAAAGAGATTCGAAATATCAAAACAGCTGTTACTTAGATACGCGGACGAAAAACACAGAAAAAATCTCTTTACCAAAGAAAAAATATTTAAAACCAACACAGAGTGTATGCACACAGCTCTAATGAAGCTTCCGAGGTAGTGGGCAAAGTTTGGCAAAGCCATCATCGAGCATACGTCATTGTGTGGGGTGTCTCCTACCAAGGGGTTACGAAACTCCATTTTTGCGAAAAAGGAGTGAGAAATTGAGCCAAAGTGTATCAAGATACCGTGTTAGAAACGGTAGTTAAACGTACTATTAATAAGCCTACAATGTGTATAAAAACACCCGGGTTTCAATTACCTAACTGAATAATAGGATATATCTATTTCTATTTTATATTTTACATAATATATATTGCTATTTCAAATATATAATCTTCTTACCTATTAGGCAATTGCCATTTCGGCCGAGGCATATATAGTATTTTTATTAAAAAAAATGCAAGGAAATAAAAAAGAGCCTTGTACGTAATAAATTAAATTAATATTAAAAGATATATTGCTCAATTTTTCTTTTGATTGTGCTGAAAGCAGGTTGTCCATAGCTAATTTAGATTTACGATCATAAATCTGGTGGAGTGCAGTCAATGTTCATTTCATTTTCATTTTCAGAATTTTTCAACTCATTTTAATTATTTATTAACAAAATAACAACGAACTCCGCTTTACCGCATTTGTTTTTTAGTTTTTGCTGAAAGATTAACGCATCTGTGGCTATACAGCCACGAGAACGCAATGTGTACGGTAGATGAATTAGTTTTATAAATTCAAACAGCACAAGTTTCATACAACATTGCCGGTGCGCTCTTCGTTCCAAATTCAAACGACGCGCAATTCAAACGATGATTTTGGTTTTTCAGTCTACGTAAATTGATTCTTCGCCTGTTCTTTATTCAAAGGTAATGATATTATTTCCGCGCATATTATAGAAACAAAAAAAATACACTGCTAAAAGTGTCATGGTGTAACAAAAAACATGAACGTTGTAGCCTTAACAATTGATATAAATTAATATAAAATTATAATATACAACTTGCATACTCACAACGACCAAAACAGCTAAGATTTCAGACACCATTCTATATACCTAGTTATAATAATTAATTCCAACTGGTGAATTCAAAATGGTGATTGGTGAAAAGTTGTTCATTTTTGTAAAGTAAACTAACGCCATCTATTGAACTGACATCTAACTATATTTGCAAAGACCGTTTTTGAGGTCTTTTCATTTACACCATTGTGTCCATATGAAGAGCTACGTGTGCTTTCAATTACTTTATAATTCCCCACCCATTTTGTTGGATAACATTAACATTTAACGTATATTTGCTTAAGATTTTACCACCTATAACCAGAGGGCTTAGCCAAGTAGCCTTTCTATAATAGTTATCGCTTTAGAAAAGTTTGAAAATGTATGGGCAATAGATATCCGCTATCGTTTTGTCAATCAATTAGTAGAAAAGCGTTAGCCATGTCGCACTTTTTACAAACGCTAACGAAACGATATCTATTTTATTGATTATTTTTATATGGCTAAAAACAAAGCGCGTTATAAAATTTATATCGCTAACTCGTTAACAATTATAGAAATAGCATCGATTGTCCATGTATGTAATATGGCTAAGCCGGCAGACCTCAGTAGACTGAGTAATTTTAAAATTATGCTATAAGCCAAAAATATGTTTTTAAATGTACACATATATAATGTATATTAATACGTATGAAACCAGTACTTTGTTTCATTTAAACATATAAAACAATACTTTTAAGTTTTTAATATACTATTTTTTATTCTGTATTAGGTTATTAGGTTTAGATTTGTAATTAATTGTATAACGTTTCTAACGTAGAACGAAAAATCTTATTGCCCTAGTGAATGAGTAATGACGTCACAATGACGTCATTCGTGTTTGGCATTTGACATTTAAGTTGTTCCTTTGTTTTTAACTTGCGTAAAGTTTCCTATTTAGGGATAAAAATATTAGAAACTGAATTAAAACTATAGTACAAACTTATAGAAACTTAAAAGAGTTATTCATAGAGTAGATTTGATCCTAAACTTGTGCATACAACACGTAAGTGTCGCATTTGCTATTGATTTACGTGTGGGTTGCACTTATTTGATTATGAAGCCTGGTAAAAGTGTCGAAACTAAAGAGGAAATAGTAGAAGTTCATACAACAGCTCGTTCGCCATCTCCAAAGCAAAAACCCAAAGAGCGAACACGTAGTAGATCAGGATCGCGTAAACTATCTAATGGTCATACCAGTCAGGAAATTGCTGAAGTACACACCGAGGAACCCTCAAATAAGTCAAAATCCCGAGAAAACTGGACCAAATCTGAGCAAGAATCAGTAGATGTCGAATTGCCCATTCATGATCAAATAAAAATGGGTATTTTAGGTTTTGTTGAGAAAGAAATTAAGAAATCCGATAAAAATCCGTCATTCGTATTTTATTCTCATGATCCGAATGGCTTAGATGAGAAATTTATAAAGACATTATCGAGGCCTTCAAGTGGTCATAAAGAGAAACGGAGTCCATCATATAGAAAAAAGAAAAGACATTCATCTAGACATAGAGACAGAGAACTGCATGATTTCGAAATTCCCGGTTCAAGTCTTATAGCACTGGAGAAGGTAATAATATTTTATAAGTAATGTTATTAGATTTAGAAAGTAAATAAATTTGAGTATGCCTAATGCAAAAAATGTTTTACATTTCAGGTTGATGATTATCTCAAAGAATACAACAAAGAAGAAGCTGTAACTTTGAGTGGTGAATTAGAAATTGAGGCAAATGACGTTGAAAACAATAATGGCACACCCAAAGAAGTCCGACATAAACCTCGTAAAACTCGAAGGAAAGTCAGGGAGGATCGACATGACACTAATGGCAGTGATATAAGCCCTAAAGTATTTAAGACTGCTAGTCGGACTAAGACAGCAACTAAAACTGGTATGTTTTAATACTTATTTGATTAAACCTATCTGTATCCTAGCTGTACTCTAGGTGAACTGTTGTTGACCATAGGTGGACCTTTGGTTGACCATTGGTTGGCATTGGTTGCATATCAGATAAAATTACAAATTACAAAACTTAAGGCTTGTATACTTGTTTATTGTTTTTTTATCATTCTGTTTTTTTAATATTAATACAAATTGAATCCCAAATCCACTTCATAGTGGTAACATAACACTTAAAAGTTGCAGATTATAAGAAGTTATACCCTTCTATTTTTATTTCAGCTCGGCCTACGGACCTCACTGCAATGCTGGAAAGCCTAGAAGCTAATGTACCATACCATGATCAGTACATTGACAATCCATTTTCATCGCCATCACCACTTACATCACCTAATGATGAAAGACTAGATCCATTCGGTTCTAGACGACCTGAAAAAATCTATCTACAGGGTGGAGGCACTTTTAGGGCTGTGTCTAGAGATAGAATTTTAGAATCTCAGCAGTCTAGGGATGGGGATAAATATCTAAGGTATATATTGTGTTGTATAATTAGCATTTTTTTATGCAGCATTTTTTTAGCCATGAAAATTAAATGAGAAAATAAAATAATTTATATTAAGGAAGTAATCTTGTAAAGATAACGTATTTATATACAAAATGAAAAAGTATTAATTAAATGAAAAAAACAAAATATAAATTAGAACTAAACAATATGTTCTTCCATCATTAATTAAATAATAATTTTTATTACTCTATAAATTCACATTTCAGACTTGGTGATTTGACTCCGTTAGATGTAGCCATAAGTGTACAGAAAGCTTGGCGTAATTTCGCCCCAGCGTGCCACGGAGTGCTTGGAGGTCTCTCTTTAATGCACTTACTTCTTATAAGCTATTCCGATAGCCTGGACGCTGGACATTTGTCGTTCCATGCAGTTGTGACCATGCCATATGTTGCTAGTTATTACTTCTTCTGTGTCCTCTGTTTAGTTTCCGTTCTGGATCGGTGAGTATTTCAGATAAGTGTTTTATTATTTTGCTTCACAAAAATGTTGTCCGTCCGAATATAAGAAATTACCTAGTTACATAATGCTACAAAATTGCCTGATCCATTCTTGATTGAACTTTTGAATCATGTAGTCATGTCTCTCAGATCTCATATATTGTATATACATATACATACATTTAAGATTTGTAATCGGTTAGTACTCACTATATTTGTTACCATTAAAAAAAACATAAATTCACCAATACCTATCGCAAATGTAGATAACTGGTAATCTAACAAATCTTATATACTAATATATATGTGTGTGGAATCTCTACCCAAATAGGTTGGATATAACAAGTATCGACCCCACCCGAGGCCTCCAACCGTGGTTCCAGCCCATCGTGTTGGTGTTGCTGTACACAGCGTGTCTGCTGGTGTGCACCGCCGCCCGCATGTACGACGAACTGATGGTGTACCAATATGCACCAACAGTCGCCAATGTGACTGCCAATGTCACAACTGTGAGTATTATACTAGATGATACGCCTTCCAAAATTTAATAGCAATTATGTTTTGTTAGGCTTAAGCTAATTTATATATTAAATCAAAATTATGTATTGCGTTTGTTGCAGCCAACAATTCCTACCTTCTATCACACTTGGACACACTTTTCAATATGGCGGGCGGTCCTCTCCATTCTAGGTTTAGTTTACTTTGTAATATCGAATCCACCGGATTTAGTTTATGCGAATTTGAACAAACTATTGCAATTCAAACATACCTTGCAAAGTATTGGATAAGTTTTGACATTCAAATGATAATTGTTTGTCTGTTAGTTTATTTATAATTTTATTTATGCTTATATAAGAGTTAATGACAAGAACCTTTTTATTAATAACATTGACGCGTTATTAAAGTGATATTTTCCCATCCAATCTTATTCTTATTCTGTATGTTAGACAATTATTTTGTAATTATTGATTGACGATCTATTGTATTTTATATTTAGTTGCTCAGAAATATATTTTTTTCTTATTTGTCTCAGATAATTTCCAATATTTATCTTTTTGTCATGTCTATCTTTAATTATTGATCATTAGTTGGTTATTTATTAATAATTAGTTTGCACAGATAACATTCTTTGATCTCGTTATTTTTCTAGTCCAAAGATATAAGGCTGAATTAAATTTTCAATATAGTGAAATGCATTTATTTTAAAGTATACATATTTTTATGCTTATATAATCGCATAATATAAATATAAGTCGTTAATGTTATTTAAGATGGCAATATTACTATTAAGAAATATATTATAATTAAGATTATATGTAGATTGTTTATTTGACGAGAATTTCTAGGACACGCGACTTGCTATGGATGTGTAGTGATGGGATTTTAGGGATTTAATGTACTTTATGACTATGAGATTAGGATTTGGTTAAATAAAACTTAGAATTGGCTTGAAGTGCCTTTGTAATGCTACTTGGATATTGTGTAAGTATATATTTTTTCCTTATTAAAAAAAAATGTTTATAAATCTCATAAATACGGCGAGAACTCAAACCTGAGATTTCTATTATACACTTTTTGTCATTCTAACATCTGAGCTACCGTGATTTGACGAATTTTATACCCCTTTGACGAATTTTATACACAATTCCATTATCGGGTCGGAAGCGACAACTCTTAGATTTCCAATATTGTAGAATAACATAAAGAAATTTATATTATAAATTGAAAAGGCGAGGTTTTTCCATTGTAAACTTATTTATCAAAGTTATGTACTTAAAACAAAGAAGCAAAACCTGGCCAACACGCTCACAGACAATTTTAAATATATTCGTTACTTTCAAAAGGCTTTAGTATTACATTCCCAACTTTAGGACGTTTCTGACTATTATTCTATTATTTTTTATGAATAGCATAGGTAGTTAGTATTATAATACATATTCTATCGATAGTAATAAAAGTACGGTAAGTACGCCAGTACTCCATTTATAAAAAAAAATATGTGTAGTCTTTTACATATTACAAAATTAGTTATTAATTAATGTTCTTAGGTATTCAGGACTCGCAGCCTCTAGTTGTTAAGGGTTTCGAAAGTATTTATCTTTGTAACGGAATCTTGGAACGTTATTTTGTCCAACTTTGAATTCTCGAATTAATTCTGGTAGGTTTATATATTTATGAGTAATGTACTCGTAGTACATGAAGAAGAAGAAGTACGTAGAAGTACATGTGTACTTTACTAAAAATTACGATAATTTCGAAGTGTTTTGTAAAAATATATTTCGTTATAGACTTTGTCTCACTTAAAAATTATTACCCATTTGTTTTCATAAATAGAGGGAACTTTCAGAATCTTTTTTTTTTGGTTAATTGGTTTGGTTGGTTGGTTTTTGGTGGAAAAAATTTATTGGGTTAACATAACTACACCGAACCCGAACATACTGTTTACCTTGTTTCGTGTCCTTAAAATTCTCGTCAAAGTAAAATAAGAGATATGACTTCCAAATAAAGATCGAAAGGGAAAGTAAGGTCTAAAGAAATTGCTAAAATAAGGAAAATTTTTGCACTTTATTTCACTTTTTTTATAAGAGACGAAGCTTCGTAACATATCTTCGAATTATTTCCGTAAAAAGTATAGAAGGAAGACCAAAACAATTTAAAACTTGGATTTGAAAATAAAGACAAGATAAAGCTTGGATTTTTAAATAAAATACTAATTATAATACAATATAATTATATTATAATAAATTAATTAATATAAATCTGAACAAAAAAATACAATTTGGCTTCTCCAATTCTGTATATCATTTTTATATTAATATTAATTTTGTATTTTTTTGTACAGATTTATAGTACTTTAAAAGTTTTTTTTCTGTTTAAGAAAAACCGTGAAATCTTAATTTAATGCGCAAATATTAAGTTCTGAATTTTCGCCGGAAGGCGAGCGCCAATGTTAAGTACAAAGTCTTTTTAGACCGAATTTCCCTCGAGATCTTAGACAATACATCGTATCAACTTAAAAATTTAATAATATGTGCTGAAATATAAAATATTTATAATATAGCTTTGGTTTTCTGTAAATATAGTTAAGGAAATGTTCTTTTCCTACTAATCTTAGTAATGCTGAAGAGATACAATTTTTTTTTCTGAAATCTTTTGCGGGACCATGCGATATGAAAGTCTTTTGTTATTTTTTTTACGGGATATTAAGTATTATTAAATTAAATAATAGTAAAATTATTATGTGTAATGCAGTATTTTATCATCCATGAATTATAAATGTAGCTACTAATAATATGGAACTCAAGTATTTTGTAAATACAAATAATATCAGTTCTGTCTATGTATTTTTGTTTATGAGACAACAAAAATCTAAGTAATTGTGATACCGCCATGTTCTTTTAGTTAGGATTTGAGTACAATTAAATGTATATTTATTCATCTATTTCTAATGGCATTACATATTTACACAAAAAATATAATCTATTTATAACCGCTTGTAAATGTGCGTTTATATTAAATTAAGAGATTTGATTTCTTACTAGCAAAACACATATGATATCAATAAAGCTGTCGGTGTACAAAACTATAGAAAAATAAATGATCTTTCAAAGACACTTTTTGTTTTATTATATGCCTTGCCTATAATTAGGTCTTTTTCTCACGAGGGACAAACATGTCCACAGAAAAATCTGTGAACTGTAACGTTTCCTACATTGAAAATTACAGAATCTCACGAAGGGTAGCGGGGTACTAGGGGTTCAACCTCCACCCACCCAGAAAGAAAGTACATAGAAAAAAATACATATTTTTACCCCACTGAACCATCGCGACAGTAATGCTTTTTGAGTGTATGTATGTATGTCTATGTTTGTATGTGTGTTTCATGTATGACCATTTCGATATGGAAGGCGACGGCAAACGGCTTGACTGATTTTAGCAACCGTGTCGTTAGACCGTACTAGTATGCACTGGTACGGTCTAACTTAATTTTTTTAATGAGACTTAAATTTTTTTAATGAGAAATCAACGAAGCCAATTCTATACGTCGAAAAGATAAGAAATTAATTGGTGTATTAAGTTAAGATTTGAAATATAATTAAACGCGTCTAGGTCGCTGTTTTAATTTGTTTGTCACCTTGTCAATAAATTCAGTATCAATAATAGATATATAAAGATTTTTTTTCTTTACCTCGTACCATTAGGTAGCCTCGGTATAAATTCTAATTTATTGATTTTTTTCGATTTTTTTGGTGAAGCTGCATAACCGAAAATGCATTCATGTATTCTGAAGAAAATCGTAGAACAAGACAATACATCCAAGTGGCAATCTATCTTCGTTTTCAGATTCTTTTCTCTATTATCAGCTCTCCATTCTTTCAGAATAGTAGTAAAGCTGAATATATCTTTGTTGAAGTTGCTCTTTCTCACTCTAATTACCTATCGGTGAGGCTGTTGATATGGCTTTGGAACAGTTCCCTTCAGCGCAGCTCGCAGTTTTCTGGGGGACTTTAATGCCTGTCATCAGGATTGGCTGTTCCCGTACTAGAAAACCGACCATGCTGGAAGAGAAGCGCGGCACTTTGCTGCACTTTTTTGCGTCTTATCCTTGTCGGCAAGTCTGCTTTTCTTTTTTGGATCCGTCGAGATACGCGGATGCTATAACCGATGTGGTGCATCAGGCAATGGAGTATTTTATTCCTCATGCTGACTTTCTCATCGGTGGCAAAGCTCGCCCATGGTTTAATGCCTAATGTGGTCATGCCTAAGACCAAAAACATTCGGCAAAAACCTCATTTGGGCTGATGCCGGAAGCCGCAAAACTCCGGATGTAAGTTCAAAGAAGAGAGCCTTTAACCAAGCTCCCAAGTCCTACAAAAAGGCGTTGCGGAAATGACATTGCGGACAGGTATTAAAGTACCCCATAAAGACAAGCTGCTCTGAAGGGACCTGATGCAAAGCCATATCAGCAGCCTCACCGAGATATTCAAATAATTTAGTTAGACAACTAGATTGACAAGGAGACCCTTGTCGCCGCTGTGCGAACGGTAGACGCAGGAATACAGGATTTTTTCGTTTCCTTTGCTTACTAAAATCCATAGGGAAGAAAAAGTGGGATCTTCAAGATCTTCAAGGTGACTAAGACGCTGGACACAGAGCTCGTTACTCGCGTACACACAGACTCCGGCACGTGTACGAAAGTTGTGCTCCAACAAGTAGCCGGGATAATCCAGGTTGCCAGCGCTCAAAAGACATTGATCTGTCTCCATCAAAAAATACAGGTGCAGCATCTCTTCAGGTGGTGATGGACAGGTAAGATAATAGAGTGTAAGTCCCTGATATAACTGAGATGCACTTTAAATGAGGAAGAGTGCAATCGCTGTAAAAACTTTTTATTTATATTGTCTTTCTTCATAAAAAAAATAAAAGTGATGGGATGTTATGGTTTATTACCCATAAAATTAATAATTCATATTCATTCAAATACAATATTTATTCATTATTTAATTGTGTACTTTTTAGTGGAAACTAATTAACCTATGATATGAGATTATACAGTACACAATATATGTCTGTAAGTAGATGTTTTTAAAAACATATTACATATGACACAAGTTACTTATCCGCCAGTCTTCATATCGGTTTATACAAGACCTTCATTTCACCTCAAATCTTTGTAATAAAGAACTTGATACTATCAAGTTGTGTTTCATATTAATATTACATGTAAATATCAAACATTTGTTAACAACGTATCTTTTTTTTAAATATTAAGTACATTGATCTATGAAACTTGAAATTAATATGAAAATTGAATAACTGTTGTTTAGAAATAACATCGTTTTGGGACATAGCTAGATTAAAGGATAAAATAATATTTTGAATTTTTATAAAGGAATTGCATCAAACTCAAAACGAAATGATGAAATTTGTTCCAATGGTCTAAAGAGTAAAATAGTAGTGGAGGTAAAATGTGCTCCGACTTTTTTGGTTTATGCTTATATTGGTGGCACCTTTAATAACTCGTGTTCGACTTATGATAAAGAGTTAAAAAAATGTGAATAATTCCTTGGACATGAAAAGATATTTTCCTTTCTTTATTTAAATAAAATTAGATATATATCCATTTGTTATGGATAGACATATACACATACAAAAATATATATAGATACATATACATATATATCCATTTGTTATGGATAGACATATACACATACAAAAATATATTGCTAAATAATACAGATACATATATATACAAGATTATTTTTAATTAGTTGACCACCTCTTGCATGTAACCTCTCTACATCAATCCCAAAAACATTTGTTCTACGACTTTTTAAAATTAATAGTTTTAAAAATGTAGTTTTTCCCATACAAAATTTATTTACTGCCTCTGAACTGGCATTAAGCTTGAGCATAGGGTGGTCACGCTCCTTGCGTGGACAAAATACGTGCTAAAGACACTTATATCGTGGCGCGGGGTGACGAGGTGACACTGCGGCGGCGATGCACTTTTGAACTTGACCGCAATCGTTTGTCAAGGTCGATTAGAAGTGCGTGCGTCGCGCGCGTAGGTAGCTCTCGCGAAGTGCTTGGGTTTTGACAAACTTACTTTTTAAAGCAGCTGAATTAATACATTTAAGTGAAAATGTAATATAATAATCTGAATTAAATTAAAGATAGGTATTAATTCCTATTGTAAAATTGACTTTAAATTGACCGGCTAAAAAAAAAGGCCCGTAGGTATTGTACATTTGTGTACAGAATTGTTTTGTTATTACGGTTGACTTTGTTATTTTTTTTGTTTTTGTTAGATTTCTTTTTGTATATTTTTAATCGTAGTAGTAGAGATCGTTACCTTCTAGGTATGCTTGAAATTGGTCTATAATTGGCAGGATCCGCACGGCTGCCTTTTTTGGGCACGGGTTGCACGTTGGCAAGCTTTTAGGATTTCGGCACTATTTCAGTCTTGAAAGAGAGGCAATACAGACGTGTCAGTACAAGAGATAACTCAGCTACAGATGTCTTAAGCAGAATGGCTGGTATATCATCAGGACCCCAGTGGTCCCTTATTCACATCTAAACGACACAATGTTCTCCATACCTCTTTGTTGGTGATGCGTATTTCAGGCAACGAAATACCGCAGTGAGGAAGATGTGCTGGAGAAGCTTTGTCAGTGTCTAGATGCGAATTCAGCAATCAGCAAACAGAGAAACAAATACATTCGCTTTCTTACCAAGCTCGAGGCTTGGCGCCTGACCACCTAAGACTACATTCTATTTACCATCAGGTGGAATGTAGTCAATCTTTGACCTAGATTGTAAAAAAAAAGTCAAGCAATAACCTAGTTTTGTATATAAAAAAAATTATAATAAGTATTAAAGAATAAAATACCTGAACTATCTAATGAAGGAAAACCGTTTTTGTTTACCTGAACTCCCAGAATTAAAAGGAAGTCCTACATTTTGTTATAAGAAAAATTGAATTAGCATTGCTTTCAATGCAATCTCAGTTTTTTTGTAAAAGATCCATTTTCTCGTCTCGTACCAAAATCTGTTATTTTCTAGTTGCTCTAGTTACAAAAATTAAGTTCTCCTGTTTGGTTGTATCTGTTATTCTTAACCTAGTCCTTAAATCAAATCATTCTTTAAAAGATTTATTCAATTAAGCATGTGTGACAGTGTTTTTTAAATTTTATTTTGTCTTGAGGCTTAACATTAGTGACCATCGCCACTAATGTACATTTAAAACTAAAAAATGAAACCCTTATAGGGAGGCACGTTGGAACCCTCGAAGATTCCAACGTGCTAGACATGAGAAGATCCTAAACAAACTTTGTCGGGTAAATATAATTTAAAACTTCGATCGTGGTTTTAGCAATCGAGTAGAATCAGTTTAGTCGATGATCCGAAGGACAAAAAGTTTTGATCATGATTTATAAATAGAAACAAATAACGACACGCTATCCATTAAAAATCGTAGGACATTTTACTACCTTCTGTGTCGTTTTCAATATTTCGTCAGGTAGTCGTAGTTTAGTGTGGAGCTACAAAATTTATTTTGGAATTAATGAGACATAATTCATTGATACATTCTTCTCATTTATGTTTCAGTCTGACAAACGAGAAGACAGTTCACATAAAGTGTAAAATAAGTAATGCCATCGCAACATTAACGAATATGGATGCAACTTCATTGCTAGCCTTGAACGAAGGAGATTTGGATGGCAATTTGGTCTTCCAAATCTCTTATATACTTCACGAAATGTAGCAGTAACTTAAAGCGGATCTTTTGCAAAAAAAAACACCACCTCTACTAGCTAGCACTACTAGCTAGCTACCACTACCACAGTCGATCTAGTTCGTACGAGAAGTAATCCAATGAATACAGCTAAACTATATCACTACTACCTTTACTCTATCTAGAAAAAAATATACAAAAGTAAAAGTAAGGCCGAAAGAGTGATTGTTTAATGGCGGCGATTGCCCATTTTCAGTTTGTGATATCGCTGTTGCCTAAATTAATTAATCTGTAGTACTTGGCCCAAACCTGCTATTGCGGGGTGACTTTCAATCATGATTGCTAAGATAAATTATTTTGTAACTTCTTTTTTAAAGCAGAAAATACAGCCTCTGGTCTTTCCGATTTACCACCATCATATATTTACGACGTATATTTATGACGAATAATTGTTATGACGTTTTATTACATCTTACTTAGATATTTTGTTTTCAGTGCTTAGTTATATTTAATAGTTTTTTAGCTTCAGCTGTCACACAATACTTTTTAGATCTTTTTGTTTCCTATTTACCATATTATGTACATTTTAAAAAAGCTGTTATTTCCTCTACAGGACTTTTTCCATGATATAAGAATATATTTATAAGCTAGTAAAGTAGGTAAGCTGCATGTAGTTAATGGCTGTAATATTCATTTTTATGTCGAACGGTTTAAACCGTTAATTGACCAATAGCTATCTGTTTTACCTACGTTACTTAAAACAAAAAAATGTATATTAATTTCTTGACTCCTTTTCATTCCAGCTAATGGTCGAAACGGTGAGACTGATTTCTTTCGACACTTTCACTGACAAATAGCTGATGTTATACAAAGTAAGTAATGCTGATTTTATTTAAGAAAATAAAATATTAGAAACTCGCAAAATATTAAAAACCAAAAAATCTCGTGACTATTTCCCCAAAGGCACCTTATAACGTTTCGCCTTAAACTAGTTAATTAACACAAAGGCTAATAATAATATTTCAACTTAATATGTAATAAAAGCTTCTAATTGGTTTAATTGGTAAGACTGTACATGGTACTTCAGAATATAGCATGATTTATGATGGCTATAAAATCACGCTAAGTCAATAAACGAAGTCTTTGTGACTTCTGTACGTATATAAAAGTATAAAAATACACTATACGTAAATAAAACTATAAAAGAGCAATTAAATCTTCATATTCTTACTAGCTTTAATGGATACGAAGAAAAACAAAAAAATAAATAATTACGAAAATGTATTCAACCGAAATCCTGTACTAAATGGCTTGGCACCGACTTCAAACCTATAAGTTATAGTTATTTTTATTTTTAAATAAATAAATTGGTAGCATTGATCTCATTCTCAAGTTATGAACCATTGTTTGCTTTGTTGCTACAGAAAATCTCACGATATCAGAGTTTAATGCCGAACATTATGTTCGGACATTCAAAAGTTCATATGACGAACTCTACTTTCCTTGGACGTTCATAAGTTGAGGGGGTTATCTCTAATCGTGCTCCAAATATGTGTTCCTGAATTAACTCTTGTCCTACCGAGTCTGATTCGGCACTTCTATATAAAAGGCGATGTCTCTTATGGAAGACTGCCTTTGTCTATTGTCTGGGCCTGGAAATATAGAGAAATTCTCTGTTTCATGGTCATCTGGAGAGCAAGGCCAAGTTGGCCTCGAAGAAAGGAATGATGACCAGAGCGAGGGAGGGAGGGAGATAGCCTATGGCTTGCGCCTAGATTTACACTTATTGTTTAAGCAAACTTCTCCTATTAATAATATACAGGGAATATCTGTTGAAGTCCTTACTATCATTTTAGATTCTATTATTCATATATTTGCAGAAAATTTTAATTTGCAATATGATAGATAAAGGATTTTAATATATGAAGAGATCTCTCCAGAACACCACAAAGATAGACCTATTTTATTCTAATTACAGGAAGTCAACTCAGGAGTGCACGTCTTAAGTACCGCTGCGGAAATGTCGTCTGGTCTGCTCGATTTACGGACGTCGAGGAACTATAGAGCTTGTTTAACTGCATTTTGGGTAAAAAATAAAATAACGAGCACTCACACCGCGGGATGTTCAGCAGCGTAGTTCATCCTTCATCCAATGTCGAATTGTTATGTATAAAAGAAGTTGCCTAAAAGATTGGCTTTCCTTTCCTTTACTGTGTGGGACATTACGGCATTCGACTTACGCAAGGATGGGAAAGACGACAGACATAAGTGACCTAAACCACGGAGCAGGGAAGGATCGACTCCCAACAGTCACCAGCTAATCTTGCCGATGTGCTTAGCCCTCGCCTTGGCAATTCGCTTCTTTGCGAATCTAGATAACCGTTGTACCGCTGCTTTCATTTTTTAAAGAGTTCCTTTGTCTCTCTCCGAAACTAATGATCAGATAATATACAAGATAAATTTCACTAAATTCACGAATAAACAACGAAATTGTCCGCCAACTTAAAAAATATTTATAAACACATATATGTTCAGTTTAGAAACAGATAAATAAATTACGGCCGATTTCAGAAACTCCTTTTTTTAAATTATTAAACAAATAATAAGGAATTCTTCAAAAAATAAAAGAACATTCACCTAACCCTTCTCAAATTCTTGTTAAAATTATGAAGCAGACTGCGGAATGGCTCCTACTGAAATAAGTTAAATAAAAAAACTAAAGCAATTCATATTCTTCAGATGTAAATCCAATATTCGGTAGAAAAAACTAAAAGTCAACAAAAAGATAACATTATTACAAAAGTTGGAAAACTTTTTCTTTTTAATTATTGATAATAAATTAAATTGTTCGAAATTAACAGCCCTTACAGATGTGGCTATTTAAAATTTGATCTACCTTTCATTACTTACAACTCTAGGAATTTTACTCAATTAAAATGAGTTAAGTCCTTATCGGTCCTTATCAGTATCAGTCCTTATACTTAGTTAACAAATGAACACAAAGTTAGTTTAACGAAGTAAACTTCATTAGCTAGAGTAATTATTGTAATCCTACACGTACGCCCTTACTGTAGAAGAACAATACTAATTAGGCAAAAAGATGTTAAAAAATGAATTTTATTCATATACATAAAAAGAACAAATGTTGTTGGAATTGATATAGACAGGCTGCCTGCAAGAGGTGGTCAACTTTGAAGGGAATATCAGAGGTAGCTTTGAAGGGAATGTCAGAGTTGTAGAATAATTGTTATATATACGATTTGACGGAATCAGTCTCATTACTAACTTGTCACACCTCATTTATATATTCTCTGAGGTGAAACCGTATGTGGTATTAGTCCTTTAATTTCTGAACAGTATATTTTACAAAAATAAAGTTCAGTCTTCACTCTACCTGCACAATGGCCTTTGTTCCATTAGCAAGTTTAAATAAATATAATTTGTTTAAAACATAGGTTCTGAAATAATAAGTTGAACAAAACGTCATTAATTACACATTAAGATAAAATTTTGTAGATATCCGTTTTTAGCCCCCGACACAAAAAGAGTCGTGTTGTAAGTTTGTCGTGTGATATCTGTGTGTCTGTCAGTGGCCTTATAGCTATCAACCGATTGGGCGGATTTCATTGTGGTAACTAAATATAGGAAAAAATCAAAAAGCAAATAACTGGGTAACTTACGAAGCCAAATAATTATATAACATCATCTAATCGTCTAAGTCCTCATTCATTAGTTCCGAAACCTTCGTAAAATAGACACCGTTGTCAACGTACGTAAATCGGTGCCCCGACGCAACGACTTCAGTAAGTACATAAATATATTATTTGTATCCTTTGTAGAGGTCTTTTTGTATCGGGGGTTTGAATTTTTTTGTTTACGTTATTTCAGGAACGAATGTAATATTCAGGATAGTTAAAGTTAACTTTGGGAAGAAGTGTAGAAAACTACGATTCATACGTACCTAATACTTAATATACAACGTGTTAGAAACGATGTTTAAATTGATAATTATGTTCTGAGTAAATTTACAAAAAAATATAAATATAAATCCAGTAGCTTAGCCACGATAACATAGTTTTCTTGCGTAGAAATTATCACATGCTATCGCTTAAATGTTATGATAGTAACCTATCACCGATAGGTCGAAGACCTACGATAAACATATTCTTGCACATAATATAACGAGCTTATTATTAACAGAACTAGCTGTGCCTGCGACTTCGTAGCCATAGATTTTGATTTCGATAAAACGTATTCGTTCAAAGTTTTATCAAACTTCGGCAAGTAGTTTTTGCGTGTAGGAGTATTTCTAGTTTTTTTTTTTATATTTTTTTTTATTACAGATATTCTTAAACAGAGGAGGTAGTCCAATATATTTGTTTTATTGAAGAGGATATTCATTTCCCCTGAGGGCCTCCCCTCCGCCACTATTTCAATAAAAAAAAAATCTTACCGCAATGGTACGAAATAAGAGATTATTAACATTAAATGTTACCCGATTTAAATAAAAATAAACATTAAATATAAAGTAAAACCTATGACTATATTCCCGAAAACTTCATACAATCCGTTTCTGAGATTAGCGTGCACAAAAATACAAACAAAATGAAAAAACTTTTTTTTGGATTCTCTTGCTTATATAAAAGTTATGAGTTTTTTAAAATATACTCCATGTACAGAGAGCGATTAATTACAGTACTATTATATGTATAAAATTAAATTTCTGGAACACTTTAGATACATACATCTTTTGATCAAGTAAAGAGTGTGTAATGAGTTGGAAACTAAATGTTACTCAGAGTGACGCTTAATTTCTATGAAAAAAGTTATTTGCATTAGCCATTTTTTTTTCTTGTTGCGTGCACAACTATATGAGAAAAAGAACAATAGACAAAGCTTTTAAATATGTTAGAAATGGATTTTGTTAATTATCCCGCCACATATTGGCTATATTTTATTAAATATTTTCAATGCACAGCGGCTACACACAGTCATTGACATAAATTGATATAACTTTTATAATTTCCAAACTGATTTAAATAAAATAAGTAATAAATGTTAAGTGAAGACTAACAATATATTCCTGAATTGCATACAAATTGGTTTAAGCGTTTCTGGGATAACCGTGCACAAACATACAGACATACAGTCATACAGATATACAGACAAACAGAAAAAATGAAAAACCATTGTTTTGGGTTCTCTTGCTCTTATAAAAGGGCCATTATGTTTTCTTTTTTAATATTTTTAGTGTTTTCGATGTATGATTTTATTATATGTATAGATAACCAGTTCTTAAAAGTAGCACTTATAATCTTTTTGTTTGTTTTTAGACTCTGTTCATTCTTCAATCATACCTTAACTCCTCGCCCTCCTCCTCGACTGTGTCGTGCTTCGGTGCCTCATATAAATGCATTGCAAGAATGTTTCTGCCGCGACTGCTCGTCAGAAATCACGTCAGAACCAGTGAACTAACGCACTCACATCTAAAACAATTGCCTGATATAAATACCAATTAAATCACCTAAAATGGATGACCCTGAATTGTATCACAAAGGCAATTGTTTACAAAAAAGAGATGCACGGCAATGTTTAGAAGAGTATGCAAAAGAAATAAATTGGAAAAAATACGGTGACACAGTTATAGATATAGGATGTGGAGATGGGGGTGTTACTTCGAATGTATTGAAAACTTTTTTACCTAATAACTGCAAGGAGTTATTAGGATGTGATATTAGTGAGAATATGGTTCAGTTTGCTAATGCTCACTACGCCAAGGACTTCGTCAGGTTTACGGTGCTTGACATCGAGGGTGACTTGCCTGACCAACTTCGTGAACAATTCAATCGGGCATTTTCATTTTACGCCCTACATTGGATGACAAAACAGGAGTAAGTTAATTTTATATTTCAATTATTAAGAAACTTTTTATTTACATAATAGAAATAGTTTGAGTTATGATCTACTTTGTATAACGAAAATAAATATTAAGGGGTGTGAAACGTTAGAAAAAGTTTTGTGTGGGAAATAAATTCTTAAATTTAGTTACATATTTGCTAATACTAAAGCAGATTATTATGATTATTTAATTAAAATGTCGGTTCACATTTGCACACAAATCAAAAACCATACGTCCACACTTATTGCATTAGTAAGAGAACGTTTATTTCATTTTTTTATATATTTTTTTAATATACATTCATTTATATTATGGAAAATAAGTGTGTAATTTAAATTAATCCAGTACAAACCTAATAATAACAGAGATTACAATACAAAAATAAACTTATAAACTACCGGATGTAAAAATTTAAGCTGCTGTTAAAGTAACTACTGTACAGTAAAGTAAATACTTAGCGTTCTTGAGGGACGGATTGGCAGTTCGGTTTTAGACATAAACTTAATATTAAGCAGGAGATATGGGCAATCTATCTATTATGATATCTATCATGAACAAGTATTAAACATTCAAACGGATGACATTATTTCTTAGGATAAATAAAACAAATTATTGATTATTAGTAAGATAAGTATAATATTTTAATAAATTATCATCGTAGTGTCAACTGATTGTCATTAGGTATTAGAAGATGATAGAAATTGTTTGCAAGCATGTTACTCATATTAGTCTCATATTTTTTTTTAATATGGAATTTAAAAATGCAAAAAAAAGTTTGTTGTATTAAACCAATGAACTCTTTTATGAAAGAATCGTATTTTGCAACATCTTCAACCTCCTGGCAAGAGGAGGTGACTGTCTATTGATGTTTCTGGGTCAAATGCCAATCTACGAAATATGGCGAGAGCTGGCGCGCATACCTCGCTGGAAGCATTGGTTGAAAGACGTGAACCGCTTTGTGTCGCCCTATCATGACTGTCAGGTATAATTATAAAAAAAATTACTAGCTCTACGTCAAGTTAAGTCAGTAAAGTAAGCCATCGAATTGATTGGAATCGCTTTGAAGAGCAGTTAGAGAGAAGAGAGTTTCTTCTATACTATTTAAATAAATAAGATGTAAAGTTAAATAAATATTTAAAGTTCATAATAGACTTAGTTTAATTAATTATTATAACCAGTTTAGTTCAAAATTCATATTTTTTTTTGTATATAATATATAGAATAATATCTTTATTGTTACTAAAAGGTTTTGTAATAACTTGTAGTATTTAGCATTGATAGCACTGTTTCTCTAATATATATGTTTTAATTTTGTTATTTTAAGGACCCTGTAAAGGATATAAAGATAATGATGACAAATATAGGGTTTACTAACATCGAAGTAAAATGTCTACAGAAAGTATTCATCTACACTGGAGTTGAAGAATTTAAAAGTAAGTAAAGACAGAAAGGCATATATTATTTAAATGCATATTTTTTTTTTAAATTATAACGATATGCTCCTAAATTCAAAGACAGTTTAAAAGAGATGGTATTACAAGAAGAGTAAATTAATTAAGCATTCCCATTACCTACGTCTACTAATTTGAAAACAGTACTTAATAGTAACTTTTGAAACTATGTCTTACTTTTCAGTCGCTATGAACGGTGTTAATCCTTTCAAAATTCCATTGGAAATGCAAGAACATTTCTTGGATGATCATGTTAAGGTGGTTCACGACCTTAAACTGGTCGATCATACTGAGAACGCAGACGGTATATTAAAAGTGAGGATGAATTATAAACTCATCATAGTTCATGGCAAAAAGTAAACTTCTAAGCAGCCTTCTATTTTATCCTTTGAGCTTATAGTACTTTTTAATAAATATTTTAAAATATATGATCACACTCCATGACATACTCATAAGGTACATTTTAGATTAACCACAATTATTGTTTATACATGTTACATAAATATTGTTAAAATTATTTATCAAAATTGGTGGACATATACCCTGCAAAAATAAAATTGATTTTGTTAAAATTATAACGAAATGACGTTTAATACGACTAGCCATATCTATTATCAAATATGTCAAACTGTGGTCATGTATAGGAACTCTTTAATAGACAAAAGTGTGCTGTGAGGGTAAACAGAGTCGGCTACCATTTCCACAGAGCAGTCACAGAGTGAGAGGATACTAGATATTGTGCACGCAGATGTCTGGGGCCCTATGGAGACTACATCAATCGGTTCAGATATTTCTTGCTCTTCGTGGACGATTATAGTAGGTTGTCATTTGTCTATTTTAGAAGAACAAAAGTGAAGTTTTTACTTGCTTCAAAGAGTTTCAAAATTATCAAAAAAATAAAAAATTGTGTGTGTCAGCTCCGACGCACGACTGGAGTTTACTCCTTAAGTATAATTGTCTAAACAGACGGAAAAAAAAATAAAAAAGATTGATACCTTATAAAATATTATCTACACCCCTTTCTGCCATAGTTTATTTCGAAATACTTGCATTTCACTTTAGCCAAATATAATGATAAAGATTATAACTTCACAATAACAATGTTAATTATTGATAAATATAACAAAAACAGCAACATAAGTAAATTGATACTGATAGAAATAAACAAGCTCAATAACATATAGATATAGTCGCTTTGCAGCATATACATTACTCTATACACACATTTAATGTTTTCATTGATTTTATCAACATTCATGAGCATATTCGCTTTTATTAATACGATGAATATGTATGGTTCTGACTATGTTGTTAAGGCATCCTTTAATATTGATATTTTTTTATCAGTAATCATTAGCATATTAGCTTATATTAAAAATTTAATAACATAAAAAATAAAAATGTATCGTTCCTTACATGGAAATATAAGTCTTTACTTACATTACAAATAATAAATATTTTAGGTTTTAATTAATTATTTTCATTATTATTTTTTGTATTATGTTAAATTGCTTAGTAGTTCTTTATTATTTATTTCATATTGGAGTTTGTTCCCTTAGAATCAATTTACAAATAAGACAGTTTAAATGAAAAAAAAACGTGCGACACTTGTTGTAACGGTAAAGCTATTGCATAACATTTTTATCAACTATTGCAATTATAATTATTTATGTAGTATTTTTTTTTATTGATGTTAATTCAAGTTTTTAAGCTATTGCATAGCTTCTATCGCGGGCCTTGAGCATGGAGACCGAATCCAGAAATTCCATAACAAAAATAACCTAACACACCAGTATTGTGTACTTATAATTTAAAAATAGCATAAGCGCCAAGTTGATAATATGTATTATGATCTTTATTGAATAATAATTAATGTTTATTTTAAAATAAATGTTTTACTGGTACAAATGAATTTCTTTCAAAAAGCCTTTTCATTTTAATGACTTTCTGTTATGGTTTCACAAAAGTCCAGAGTACAAGAATTTAACAATCGTAATTGAACTTTATTTAACTTATTTAACTGATTATATTTTAAATAGGAATAGAATAATTTCATAATATATAATCATGTCATAATAGGAATAGGTCTATAAAATATCGATGTATCGATATATCAATATTATTACTTAGAAATATCGATATTTATTACAAATTCATTATCATCATCATTTCTCTTATCGTAGCGGTAAAAGCTAATTCATTCACAACTAAATCATTCAATATCTAGTTTTATAGAAATAGTACATTGCCAAAATATATATTCTTTAATCATTTTTACCATTTTATGGTATGTATTTTAAAAAAGTTGATACAAGAAGTGTTTCATCGAATTTATGCGGGAAAAATATAAAAGCAGCGGTAATACAACTAATTTAGCAACTCACTTAAAAAATAAATACCATCTTGCATGTCTAACATGACTTGCAATAATTATTTTAAATAAAGCCAATATGTCGAAATAACGATAATATTTTGAAATTCCAAACCCCAATATTGATGATATTTGAAAATGTCGATATATCAAGCTTTACTGCGGCAATCTCCGAGTGCCACACTTATTTTTTTTGCGTTTATATTAATTGAAGTTGGATGTTGTGACCGATAAGAAAACAATTTTTTCTGTTATTAAAAAAAATACTATTTGAAGTTGTCATTCCTATGTACCTACTGTCATAAAAAGGTTAAGATTATCATTAGCTAAAAATATTTTCAACCTTAAATCTCACGAATAAGTTTAATTACGTTTGTTAAACTATTAAGCAATAAAGTATATAATACAAGTATCAACAAGGCGCTTAAGCTATTTTTAAATGATATGTACGCAATACTCGGCCGAGCTACATAGTAGGCGGAGTTTTAGGTTTTTTTGTTACGAAATTTCTTGATTCGGTCGCTGCACTCCAATCCCACGATATAAGCTATGCAATAGCTTAAAAATATTTGAAATAACTATCGACCACGATACCTGAATTTCAATATCAAAGTATCGATATATCGTACAAAAATGTATTAGTAATAAATATCGATATTTCTTAGTAATAATATCGATATTTCCATACATATTTTATCAACAGTCCTATTTAAAATGAGAAGTTTAACTGCTTTGTAATATCATAAAAAAGTTCATAATATCGGCTAAAACTATTTTCAATCTTATTTCTGTGAATAAAGAACAATTACGTTTGTTAAGTACTTGTACTTAGGTTCTTTTGTAACACAATAACAGCAAGTTATTAAAATTAAAGGCCTTGATGAAAAAAGTATATTTGTACAAGTATTATGCAGGATTACGCATGCGCAGTAACGCTGATACAACCTATGCCCCCTAGAGGCGAGTTGGTGAACTAAAGAGACAAGCGTGATATTTCAAATCATTAAAAGTTCTGCTATTCATCGATAGATGGCAAAACTAGTTGCGCACGATAGGTTGCGCACCAAAAACGTAACGAGGTCATCGTTCAGTGGATTTTACTCCTCATATTTTTCTCATACCGGGCGCCTTATATACAAAAATCGATTCTTAAGGAGTAAACTCCAAAAATTGTGTTCTCCATAAAAGAAGTAAGCATATTGATGTAAGATTTCATTTTGTCAGAACTGCCGTTGAGAAAAATATTGTAAAAATTTGAAAAAAAAATAAAAAATCCCGATACAAAAACACCTCTAAAAGAATAAAAATAATATTATTATGTACCTACTCATTGAAGTCGTTGCGTCGGGGGACCGTTGTACGTACGTTGATAGTGTATATATTACGAAGTTAATAATTGAGGACTTACACTATACGAATCGATATCGTAATTTCCTTATTTGCCTTGTAAACTTACTTGCATTTTAATTTCTTCCTTTATTAAACGGTCCCCCGATACAATTACTTCAATAAGTACATAATATGTAATATTATTTTTATTCTTTTTAGAGGTCTTTTTGTATCGGGGGTTTTCTAAATTATTATTTTTTTCTGATTTTTAAAGTTATGTGACTGATTCCTTAATTGTACTAAATAAATCTACAGACACACACATTTTCAATTGTTTAAGTATTTCTATTAATCTATCCTAGTATTATAAAAGGAAAAATTTGTTTATTTGTTTGAATTGATTAGACTCCGGAACTACTGGACCGATTTAAAAAAATCTTTTTGCACTATAATCCTACATTATCTCTTTGATGAACAGAGATTATCTATAATACGAGAAATATAAGGATCCGTATGAAAATATCGACAATGTATTAAATTACACATATATTAAGGAACATCAACAGGAGTCACTGGTGCTACTTTCATGCTTTCTCTTATATACTCATTTCGTATCTTGTCCGTTCTCTTAACTCCACACATCCATCGCAACATCCGCATTTCATTTGCATGTGTTATATTATTGTAGTATTGCTACATATAAGATTGTTATTGTATAGTAATTTGGTTTGTAGGTAATATAAATATGTAATTATTTATTTACCTACATAATAACATTAACAATAAATATTGTTGTTACAATTAGATTTACGAATTAAGATCTATATATATCATTGTTATTACTGGTATGTTATATATGTTGTATTTACATATCTTATTAGGTAAGCCATAAATGTGTGAAAGATATAAGATTATTATAAATATGCTTAGGCATTTAAAATGGTTATGTACTATCATATTGTTATTATGATATATTTAATGATGTTTGAAGTTGTGAATATGACTAATCTCCAGAAGCCGCCGTTGGCGCTTCTGTTGATGTTATTATGTTATAAATATGGCTGTAAGCCTCTATTAAAGACAATCTGTATTGGACAACGGACAAGATAAGTGATTCTTATACTTACATTGTTTATAATATGTGTAATAACTATTGTGGGTATTTCACCGTATTTAGTTATTAGTAATTGTGTCTAAATAATTACACAGTAATGACTATATTACTGTATTTATTATAATCATGTACCGGGAGTCATTTTGTTATATTAAATGATATTGGTTTAGTTCTTTCTTTTCTTTAAACTTATCCAGATAATGCATTGAAATATATTATCATATTAATAGTGTGAAGTAGCTTGATTAAATACTTTATACTATATTAATTCAGTGATTTTTAATTATAGAATCTTATAATATCTAACACATGCAATCTCCTTTCGTCCTTTTTCTTAACAGGCCAGCATTCCGATCCATATATGACGACAGGTCTGATAATTGTTTTGTATATTTTCCCCTTCAATTACCATCATATTCCATATAAATATATATTTTTACAGTCTACGTGGACGCAGTCACAGGCAACAGCTATCCCTAATAAACTACTTCACCTAAGTAAATAAGTGTAAAAACCTTTTGGCCTACATAACAAGGCTTTTTTTCTTATATAGCGTGAGCGAAGCCGCGTTAATTATTGGGAACAGTTAATTATTGCATAAGAACGCTTTACCAATAAAACGTCAATATCTTGGAGTAGACTGTTTCTATTCCAACCAATCATAGCTAAGAACAATCTCGACGAGCATAGGTTTAGGTGGTATGGTAATTCTCGTTTCTGATGACAAGATTCAGCAACCAAAAGAGTTCGACTTGAGATTTTTTTTAGGGTCGCCTGATTTCCACCTGAGCTATTATAATCTTAAAGATGGTGGCTAAGTTTAAGCTCCATGCAAATCAAAAACAACCATAAAATTAAACTATTAATTTGGAAACTCTGAAAAACACGTAACAGAGGACTGTTTACTTCGTTAGAATTAGTCCTGTTACGCTCCACTTTAATTATAAGTGTAGTGTCAAGAGCAAAAAGTACAATAGACCTTTTATGAGAAAGGAAAAATCATTAATATAAAGTAAAAATAAAAAGGGACAAGGAATAGATCGTTTTGGAAAACCAATTTTTAGGTGAAAACCCAGACGATTTAGAATTAATAACAATAACATCAACCCTCTGGACTCTAAATCTCTAAAAATGGACAACAAAGTGGAGCCTAATCTAACTACAGGCCTGTCGCCATTATCTTCTTGCTCTCCAAAATAATGGAGACTTTTATAAACCGCCAGCTCCTTACATCATCATCATTGACAGGTGATAATGATCACTAAGGGTTTTTGTCTCAATCTGAGACGCCCTCGGGACGTCGTTCGCCATGGGGGCCCATCTGGCCCCCCCTTTTTAAGGGTGGGTCTCCTGACCCACCCGCTCCCTCGGTGACGCTGTAATAGCCAACAGGGCTAACAGTATAGACAAAAAAAAATAATTGAATCTGGTCGTGTTACAGCATCCTCAAATTTTTGTAAAGACAATATTTTTATAGTTTGTTTTGTGTACTTACGTAACTTATATTTACACACAATTTGATTTAACTGAACTAAACTTAACTAAACTAAACTTTAAATCCTTTTGGTTTGGATGATTTTTCTTTAATATTCTTAACAAGTTTTGGGGAAAATTAATACCATAATGCTATTTTCTTTTGCTAATAACTTTCTTATGAAGGCGGAGTATACCAGCTGTTACCGCACTTTGTAAAAGCCTCATAAATAACTTGTAATATTCAATATTTTACTTCAGTAAATTCTAGGTATTTATATTATAGCAACACAAATAGTAAGTAGTTCCTGTTTGATGCCGGTATAACTATTCACTCACTTTAATTGTGTATACTGATAAGGTTGATTTTGAAAATGAAACCACGACGTATACTGATCTTTAGAATAGATTTATTTTAGCACACTGTATTAATTAATCACAAGACCCTAACCAAATCAACATCATAAATCGATAGCGCGATCTATTCCAATTACAACGCCATCTAGTTAGAACTTATGAGCTAAGTAAAAATTGATATAATGTTTTGAGCGTGAACATACCGCCCACCAAGGACATTACTGATGGAATGTACTTCTTTAACATTTAACTTGAGACTAAATAAACATAAGATCTTGGTTACGAACGAACGAGATCTTATGGGTGAACTTAACATAATAAACAATCTGAACATAATAAAGAATAAAACTTACAATTTCTTTGAACTGAGATATTTACTAAGCTTAAATCTAACTTTCTTAAACTATGTAACAAATTAAAATAAAAATATATAATGTATTTTTTAAACAGTCTTAAATCCAACAAGCAAAGAAATGTAGGAATAATTTATAACTTGAATTTAACAGAGTCTATCTTATAAAACATAGGACTTAAAATAAATTTAAGACAATAGCTTTCATAAAAAATGTATAATACTAAAATGGTTGTAAATAGTTGATCTAAGTGTAAAATGTATTATTCAGTAACAGGTAAGATACATAGTTTGGAGGTTGGCCTTTTAATGGTGGAAGTCTTAGTACGTAGAGTGACTACTCGAGTTATATTATCATCACCAGGATGTTTTTCTACCACACGACCTAATAACCAACGACTTGGCGGCAAGTCATCTTCCTTTATTAGAACTATGTCTCCAATTTCTGGTTCCGGTGTTTTACTTGACCATTTGTACCGGTTCATAAGGTTAGTTAAATATTCGTTAGACCAACGTTTCCAAAATGATTGTACCATCCTTTGAATAAATTGCCACCGTGTTAGGCAGCTAACTGAGATGTTTTCAATAGATTTATCTGGTACATTAACTATTGGTTCACCAATAAGAAAATGTCCAGGTGTTAATGGTAGCGGTTCACCAGGATCTTCTACATTAATAACGCTCATAGGGCGCGAGTTTAAACAAGCCTCGACTTGATTGAGGAGCGTGCTTAATTCTTCATATGTCAAAGTTGAATCACCAATAACACGCTTAAAATGAAACTTTGTCGACTTCACCGCTGCTTCCCACAGGCCGCCAAAGTTGGGACTATGAGGAGGGATGAAATGCCACTCTGTACCAATAGCTTCTAACTCTTGTGCAACTGATGTTTGTGTGGTTATTATGTGTTGCAGTTCTTTGGAAGCGCCTACGAAGGTTGTACCGTTGTCGCTCCACATTTTAGCGCAATGGCCTCTCCTAGACACGAACCTTCTAAATGCTGCTAGAAAGGCTTGTGTACTCATGTCACTCACCACTTCAAGGTGTAGTGCACGAGTGGACATACAAACAAATAGGCATATGTAGCCTTTATAAGAGCGGTGACCTCTACCCTTTGTTGTTCTAATATTTACAGGCCCAGCATAGTCAACACCACTATGCAAAAATGGCCGCGCTGGAGTACATCTCACAGTTGGCAGAGATCCCATCATTTGATTCTTGGTACTGGCTTGGTGTTTAGCGCAGATTACGCATTTGCGAACCTGGTATTTAATTAAATTCCTAGCTCCTATGACCCAATACGCTGTTCTTAAATAATTCATCATAAGTTGCGGGCCTCCGTGCAAAGTCTTCAGATGAGCGTCTGCTACTATGAGCTTAGTCATATGACTAGAATTTGGTAAAACTATTGGGTGTTTGATCTGCTCGCTTAATGGAGCTTTTTCAATTCTACCTCGAACTCTTATTATGCCTTGTCTGTCGAGAAAAGGACAGAGCTGTTGAAGCTTACTACATTTTAACTGTAAATAACCTTTATTTTGTAATTGTAAATATTCTATATTAAAAATAGTCCTTTGTGTTTGACGTATGCAACATTCTAATGCTTCTTCTAGTTCTACCTTCTGTAAATATTTTGTCTTGGTTTTATTCTTTGGTGAGAATCGTCGACAATACGCTATTATTCTTATTAGTTTAGGTAATGAGGAATATCGCTCAAAAATACTGGAACATTCTGGAGTTACAGCAAGATGCGTCCTTACCGATTCCTCTAACCCATTATTACAATCGGTTGGTCTTGTGTACTGAATATTTTTCTCTTTCAGAAATGACGGGCCAGAAAACCATAAAATATTATCAAGAAGTGCACTTGGTAGTATTCCTCTGGAGGCACAATCTGCAGGGTTATCCTTTGTTCTCACGTGAAACCATTGAGATGCTTTCATTGTAGTCAATATCTCAGAGGTACGGTTTGCCACAAATGTTTTCCATCTACTGGGATGGCTGTTAAGCCAAGATAACACTACCGTGGAGTCAGTCCAAGCGTTTATTTTATCCCTTGAAATATTAAGAACATCTGCAGTTTCATTGAGTAGATTCGAAAGCATGACTGCTCCACACAACTCTAAACGAGGTATACTAATCTGTTTAACAGGAGCTACTCTGGTTTTTGCGACTAGCAACGATACCCGTATGTTACCTCTAGAATCTACTGTTCTTAAGTAGATAACGACTGCATATGCTGTCTTGGAGGCGTCACTGAAGCCGTGCAGCTCAAGATTATCCTTTGACTTAGTTCCAAGCCAACGAGGTATCCGTACTCTGGTAAGCAGTGACAATTCCTCGCGGTAAGTACCCCACTCCTTTACTAACTCATTGCTTAATTCTTCATCCCAACTAACACTTGCAAGCCATAATTTTTGAATAAATGTTTTTGCTAAAATTACACTAGGCGCTAACCAGCCTAGAGGATCAAATAATCGACCTATATCTGAAATTATTGTTCTTTTAGTAACAGGTGCAGTCGTTGGTGGCGGAAGACTCACCGAGTATTGGAATGTGTCTTCGTTGCGGTTCCAGGTAAGACCTAATATTTTAATTGTACTATCTAATTTCATTTCTAACGTTTTGTCCTCATTTCTATGTGTATCATCTGATTGATTGTTCTGTATTAAACCCTCTTGTTGTACTATACTTTGTAATATTTCTTCATTGTTGCTATTCCACTTTTGCAATACAAATCCCCCTTTTGCTAATAATTCTTTAATCTGTTTATATATTTCTTTGCCTTCTTCTACGCTATCACAGCCTGTCATTAAATCGTCCATATAAAAACAATTCAAAACTTTATCTGCAGCTAGTGGATAACTTTTGCCTTCATCCTCGGCTAATTGACGTAACGTTTTTACTGCTTGGTATGGAGCAGAAGCTGTCCCAAAAGTCACTGTCAATAGTTCGTAATCCTTGATTTCTTGGTCTGAGTTTTCACGCCATAGTATTCTTTGATACATGGTGTCTTCCTCTGCAACTTTAACTTGGCGATACATTTTAATAATATCAGCGACAAGTCCAATTGGGTGTACTCTCCATCTCAGAATGGTGTGTCGGAGATCAGCCTGCAATGTTGGACCAACCATCAGCGTATCATTCAATGACACTCCTTTGCAGTTTTTTTCAGATGCGTTGAACACGACACGGACCTTGGTTGTAGTCTTGTCGTTCCTAATGACAGCGTGATGTGGTAAATATACCGCTATTTCCTTATTATCGTCATAACTTTCTACTAGTTTCATATGCCCTAATTGTAAGTATTCGTTTATAACTTCTGTATATTTTTCTTTTAAATCTTTATTTTTTCCTAATGTTTTTTCTAATGCATGAAATCTTGCTTTAGCTATAGCCCGTGAATTTCCTGATTTGCAAAGAGGCTTCTTTTCATTATGAAAAGGTAACCTGACAATGTACCTACCATCTTTGTCTCTCCTTGTAGTAACACTATAAAATTCTTCACATTTTTTCTCTTCTGGTGTAAATATCTTCTTTGAATTACTTTGTTCTTCTATTTCCCAAAATCTTTTTAGTATGTCATCCTCTGTTACATGTGAATGCAATACATTGATGTTTTTTAAACTATTATTTGAGCTTTCTTTTCTTTCAGGCTCCACTGCTCCCGACAGGACCCACCCTAATGTAGAATTTTGTGCAATCAAATTTCCAGAAGAACTCTTCATAATTCCTTCCTTTATGATAGAGCAGTAAGCGTCAGCGCCCAATAGCATATCAATTCTGTTGGGTTTGGCGAACGCCGGATCTGCTAGACACAAACCGTCAAAGCCGACTCCGACTAGCAGATTTGAACTTAAACTTCGCTCAGGTAGATACGAAGTGATCGTTTTTAAAACGAACGCACTTATGGTAAGTTTGAACTCTGGATCTATACGAGATTTAATCTTTAGATGTACCATATGCTTTGCTATGGTTGACCTGTTTTCTCCTATCCCTGAAACAAGTCCTTTAACTGGGATCTTTTTCAGTCTAAGATATTGTACTGTAGCTTCGGTTATGAAACATGCCTGAGAACCCTGATCGAGTAAGGCTCGGATGGTCTGAAACTCGCCCGTTTTTGATTCGGCTTTTATTAGCGCAGTGGCTAATAAAACCTGTCTGGGTTTGAATGCCTCACCTGTAGACAAACATGAAACTACCTGAGAATTAGTGGCAAAACTATCACCATCAGTAGTCCTTACTTGAGCGTCTTGGCCTTTATTGATGGTCTGACCGTTGACATGAAGCAACGAATGATGTCTCTTTTGACAAATTTTACACGTAGTATTCTTTTTGCAATTGTATACACTGTGGTTACTACCTAAACAATTATAACAAATTTTGTTTTTAAAAACAAACTCCCGTCTTGTTTCGATGGACTGATTGGCGAACCTTTTGCAGAAACATAACTTGTGAGGTTCGGAACAGAATTCACATTTAAAATCTGTTGAATTTGTAGCTAACATAGTTCGAGGAGAATGATTATTTAATCTATGATTAACTTGATGACCTACAGTCTCTTTTTGATCTAAACACTCTAATGCGCGGAAACGATTTTCAATAAAAACTTTCATTTGTTCAAAGGTTGGCAAATCATTAATGGAATCGTTTATATTGACCTTTAGTTCCCATTGCTTTCTAGTTTCAGGGTCTAGCTTAAACTTCATAACATGTATAACAAAAACATCCCATGTTGTGACCCCTAAATTCGTTAGTGCATTCAAACAGTCATTAGTAGTATCTAAAAGCCCCTTTAATGATGTTCCTGATTCTGTATGCAGGCGCTTTTGACCAAATAACCTATTTAGTATGCAATTAGTTAAATACTTCTTGTTACTGTAACGTTTTTCTAATTGTTCCCAACACTGACTATAATTGGCTTCTGTGATTGGAGTGTATCGAATTAATTGCTCTGCTTCACCGGTAAGATGACTTTTTAAATAATGCAATTTTTGTACATTGTCTAACGCTTCATTGTTATGAACCAATGATACAAAAAGATCACGAAACGTTGTCCATTCTCCGTATTTACCATTAAAAATAGGAATGGCAATCTTAGGTAATCTAGCTAAAGAATTCGATGACTTCGGCCCACCATTAGGAGAGCCATCACTACGTTGTACTGGTTCTATACCTACTCTCATTTTGTTAAGCGTTGTCTTCATTAAACTTTTATATGTGAGGTAAATGTCTTCTGTACTATCATAAATATCAACAACCTTTTGATCAACATCATCAAAATTAAACGACTCGTAAAGTTTAGTATTAGTTTCTTTAAAAGACGCCCAATCCTTTTCTAATAATTCTTGTCGCGATTCTATGTATTCTATAGTTAATCTGTCTTTTGAACTCTTTTTGAAATTAATTAAACCCTTACTAATCCTATTTTGAAAACCCTTTAATACACTAATTAAACCTTCCATATTGTATTTCAAAACGTAAAACTTTATAAATTAAAACACTGAAGATGTATACAAGCAACTATGAAATCTGACTCGATTCACGTGTCCAGTTTATAATAACCAAAGGTATTGTAAACAAATGTATAAAAAATAATCAAAGTTTTTTAAGTGATACAAAACTGCTTCAGATACAAGTTAACTAATGATTTTAAAATATTCTAAGTCCAAATTAATTTAACTAATAGTTTACAAGTGTTTTAAACTATCATTAAATGAACGGAGATCGGGCATAGGTTCCCCGTTCCTTCGTTTTTTTCATAAAATATTCTAAGTTCTAATTTAAGTTACACGTCATGCACTAACTAAATACATAATTCAGCTTACAATTTTCTAAAATCTACTTCAAATTTTATAAGCTAATAATACAAGTACAATAATACTCTAAAATAAAATCTTCATAACCAAAATTCTTGAATCTATATTTGTACTTTGATATATAAATTAAAATGTACTCACAGATGCACTTTGCACTCACACACACGATTTTCGATGTTCCACTTCTATAAGTGGCGCCCCTTGGTGTCTGCAAACTTGAAGTTACGGCGTCAGTGTATCCTGGATATCACGTTGCACTTGGTGTGACGTCTTTGAGATGAAGTCACGTTGAACTGACCGAGGGTGGTCACCTCTCGGTTGAACTATTTGAAAGATGAGTTATTCGCGTCCTCTATGACGTTATTACTCACTCCTCCGCATCGGCTGAACAAATCCTCCAATGTGGGCTAGGTGTTCGCCACCGATGCGTGTACTCTTGTTGCAGCGATCCACTGCGAGTACACGGGTTGATGCTAAAAATTCTTATCCGGGCTCGATGGACCAATTGTTTGATGCCGGTATAACTATTCACTCACTTTAATTGTGTATGTTGTCCATTCTCCGTATTTACCATTAAAAATAGGAATGGCAATCTTAGGTAATCTAGCTAAAGAATTCGATGACTTCGGCCCACCATTAGGAGAGCCATCACTACGTTGTACTGGTTCTATACCTACTCTCATTTTGTTAAGCGTTGTCTTCATTAAACTTTTATATGTGAGGTAAATGTCTTCTGTACTATCATAAATATCAACAACCTTTTGATCAACATCATCAAAATTAAACGACTCGTAAAGTTTAGTATTAGTTTCTTTAAAAGACGCCCAATCCTTTTCTAATAATTCTTGTCGCGATTCTATGTATTCTATAGTTAATCTGTCTTTTGAACTCTTTTTGAAATTAATTAAACCCTTACTAATCCTATTTTGAAAACCCTTTAATACACTAATTAAACCTTCCATATTGTATTTCAAATTATTGTATTTAATAAGGTTGATTTTGAAAATGAAACCACGACGTATACTGATCTTTAGAATAGATTTATTTTAGCACACTGTATTAATTAATCACAAGACCCTAACCAAATCAACATCATAAATCGATAGCGCGATCTATTCCAATTACAACGCCATCTAGTTAGAACTTATGAGCTAAGTAAAAATTGATATAATGTTTTGAGCGTGAACAGTTCCCAAGATTTGTTTTTTATTCCTTTACCAAAATAATAGTATTAAAAGCCGCAAATGTGTCAAAAAACTAAAGACACTATGATTTGATAAGACTATTATAACATTGAGTCAATTATGACACCAAATTACACAAATTCAAAGATATTTGATTTGACAAGATATATTTATTTTTTTTTTCAATTATATTATGAATAATATATAATAAACTAAATTATGTTGAAAAATTACTTGGGGAGGATTTCTTTGGGATGAAACTTGCTATAGATTGCTATGAAATATATGACAAAGAGTGTATGATTTTAATGAATTTAAGTATTGTAACAAACAGTTATTTGGATATTGTATCAATATTTTTGTTTGAAAAGCAGTTATGGATACAAGTTTCTAATTGGTTGTAATAAATGTTTAAATATTATACAAATATACAAACATTAAAAGGCGAAACAACTTTTTAAAGGAAATCTTTACAACTGCTTAAGGTTGTGGGAAATATACTAATATCTACTGCGGTAACATAATAAGTATTATGTCATAAAATTATGATTATATTATTCTGCTAGAATTATTGTCACATATCAATCCAGGCATATATTCTTTTTCTTCTTCTTGTCTTTCTATACTTCATTTTGCTATGAGCTTTGTCTTACATAAAAATGATTATCTATTTGGTTTCATAAATAAAAACGAATTATCATAATTTTTTATATTTTGTAAATAATGGTGTAACGCTATATTTTTGTTTTGAAGCTTTTTTTTGCTGTTTTTTTAAGTTATCTTTCGCGGATTAGCATCTATGATACAATTCGCGAATATAATTGAAAATAAAATTACTATGAAATTGAAAACACAACTGTTATTATAACGCACTTAACTCATAAACTTACATTTCTCAATTCATTTGACTCTTCAATGTTTGAATCAATATTAATTGGCAATTGGCATGGCAATTGGCAATTGGCATAATGGCAATTGGCATGTTTTAATAAATACAATATTTACCACTGGCAGAAGCAATATTATATTTCATTATTCAGATTTGTATATTTAAAGAGAAAAAAGGACCGTGAATTCGTGAGTTGATTCGCAAGAATTACTGTCTGTATTTCCTATTCTCGCTGTAGGGCATGCGTCAATTTTTAATATAATATCTTGTTTAAGCCCTATTTCCCACGAGATCATAGACCATATACGGTATTAACTCAAAATTATAGATTGTAATATAAAATATTCATAATATAGATTGGTAAATATATTTAAGGTAATCTGAATCTTCTTTTTCTATTAATGCAATGTTTTCTTAGTAATTCTAGCGAGACACCTTTTTTATGATATCCATTGCCAAGTGTTTTGAAAGACTCTATTTTTACTGTTTTGTTTTCACTGTTAAATATTACTATATCTCAAATATATAATAAGACAGTAAAAATCGAGTATCTGTACATTTTTTTTTCCAATAAACTGATGGGGGCTATTAAAAATGAGTAACAGAAACCAAAAAATCAATTTTTGGAATTTTTATCTGTCTGTCGGTCTGGTACGTTATAACGTCAAAACTACTTAACGGATTTGAACGTGGTTTTCACAGGTTTAATATGGAGCGTTGTCAATACTTTGTTCCGTCAAAGTCGGTTAACGGAAAAAGAAGTTATGGTCAATTGAAAATTTACCACAAGCACTGTTACAAAACTTTTAAACAGAATTGAATGAGGCTTACATAAACGTATTTAATTTAGATAAAGCTAGAATTTTTTTTTTTACTTTTCTTTGTTTACTTTTCTTTGTTTAACTTTAATTTTAATAAAATAACAAATTGAATATGAGCATATGCCCATTTAAAATTTTGCTACTCTGACTTTTTTTAGAATTCTCTATGATTATGTTTTCGCATATTTTACTTATTTATTTATTTAAATCTTTATTGAGCCAAATAAAGGTACAAAAGGCGGACTTAATGCTAAGAGCATTCTCTACCAGTCAACCTGAGAATGCAGTAAAAGATAACACAAAAATATGGTATAGCAGTTTGAAATTCTACAAAGAAATTATTAATTGAATGTTACTTAAAATATAATATTTGGTAAAAATTATTTCGTAATCATATGCTTTATTACGTATATCTGAATAATGTCCTGGCTGTGTGTGTGTGTGTTTTTGTTATTATTTTCAGTTTGATATCGTACCAATGTAATGCCTATGTATAAAATTGTCACGGAAATAGGACAGTATTAATTAACTATAGGTCTGGATAATTGTAGTTTCTACAGATTACTCGAAAAGCGACCTACATACGGGAGGAGTCGTTGGCAACAGCTAATATACTATATAGTATTATGATTTTTTTTGTTGTGCATTATTATATCATCTATAAAATCTAACTAATAAAAATAAGCCCTAAACTATTATGTAGACACAAAAATCAGAGTGATTGACACAATCATATTCATATGTACATATATCTTAACTGAAATCAAATTTAGCCATCAGCGATACCGTTGTATATATATATAACGTTGTATAGAATTGTTATATATATATATAACAGCATATGTACATATATACATCTACTGACGTCACGGTTTTTACACACATATGCTACTATAAAGACGTATAATATTCTATGATATTGTATTCCACGACACAGCAACCTATAGATTCCCAAATCTTCGTGTGTTTCTGTAACAATGAAACCAAACTAGAAGTATTTTTGTTTTTTTTCGTCGTTGGAAAAATGCGTTACGCATCATCCCAGCGGCCAGGAAGGTGATGGCCGTGGGGGTATGTGGGACTACCCGGCACCATAGAGGACGCTGCCACTTTTAAGGCTACCCACTAAAAAACCAACGGTTGACCTCATCGCCTTAGTGGGACGCCACGGGATCGCTTTCGCACTCACCGTGACGCCCCGGCGGAACCCCCTGCGAGGGGCCCCGATCAACTTAGGGACACCCTCACCTCGTAGGCCTATAACGGGCGGGAGAGGTCACCCCCCTCTCCCTTCCAGGCACTACAGCTGCGGAAGGAGGCTGCGGGCGTAATCCCGCCTCCTTCGACCCAGCCTACTACAACGGAGCGGTTCAGAGGAGGCTGCCTCTCTGTCCCGCTCCGCGGCCTCCTTCGCGGCAATGACATGCTCGCAGAAGGAGGCCATAGCGACCCAGGACCTCTCGCTGTCGAGCATCGCGGAAACAACGCTCGGCAAAGAGAGGTCACTGAAACTAGAAGTATTATTATGACCTTAGTTAAGGTGACCGTAAAATACAAGAGTAATATTACAGTAGTCTTAACATTACAACTAATTATTCAACAAATAAAATTATTTACCCGTTAAAAGATATTGAAAGTTTCCTTTAAAACCTTAATAAAATCCAAACTTTTATATGATTTTTTTTAAAGTATAGTAACATAATTAGCCTTTTGAGGTTTCAATTATTTTAGCTTCTTTAAGCAGGTTTTAACACGTTGTATAGAATTGTTATCCAAAGGTTTATAAAATATATATCTTTATCGAATTGTCGATTACTAAGTTCAATAATTATGAAAAAAGAGCAACCAATATTCAGCAAACAAACCCATAAAATATATCAATATCAAATTTGATAAACTTCAATACATTGCATTTTTTGCTTAATTGTAGTCTTTTAATTATTATTGATTGTATTTATAATTAAGTACTATAAAAAGAACACTTAAGTCAGTCGAACGACCTCTTAATAGCTTTAATAAATCAATTGAATAATAAATTAAATATAAATTTCATAAAACCGTATAAAAGCTTCCTGTGGTCCGTTTTATATCCCATTTATTCCAAAAAAGGAAACTTGATAAAATTAAAGTAGTTGGCAAAATTTGTATTTGGGTTGCAAGTAATTGTTTGCACTCCTCTCCATGCAACGCGATGTACCTGGAACCCGCTCGGTGAATCCATGGAATGCTAAGACATACAAGCATTACATACATGGAATTGCTTCGTCTCAATGCATGCACTAAAAATAGCACGAAAATATCAGGAAAGCATCTCTTTTATTTAAAAACCAGTTAACTTAATAACTAGCAATCTGATGTCAATAAGGCTGTGTTTAAAAGATACAATGATATTCGCTCTTAAGTATGTACGTACGTACGTATGAGATATAATTTCGGAAAAGTATTAATTTATTAAATAACAAATTCATTTTACAAGAAAATCAAAATAGATAGGTACACTAATTTAATTCAAACTTCATTCGTCTTATTTATTTTAGTAGAATACAAAACCAATTTGGCTTAAGAAACAATTATTTTACATTTATTACTATTTCATATAAGTTTATATCCTTAACAAGAAATATGAGCTATTATTAAGAAAATAACCAGTTCTTAAAAGGAGCACTTAAAATCGTTTTCTTTGTTTTTAGACACTGTTCATTCTTCAACTATACCTAAATTCCGCGACTCCCTTCTCCTCGACTATGTCTTGCTTCGGTGCCTCATATAAATGCATTTCAAGAATGTTTCTGCCGCGACTGCTCGTCAGAAATCCCGTCAGAACCAGTGAACTAACGCACTCACATCTAAAACAATTACTTTATATAAATACCAATTAAATCACCTAAAATGAACAATCCGGAATTGTATCGTATAGGTAACAGTCTACAAAAAAGAGATGCCCGGCAATGTTTAGAAGAGTACGCAAAAGAAATAAAATGGAAAACATACGGTGATACAGTACTAGATATAGGATGTGGAGATGGGAGTGTTACATCGAGTGTATTGAAAACTTTTATACCTGATAACTGCAAAGAGCTTGTAGGATGTGACATTAGTGAGAATATGGTTCAGTTTGCTAATGCCCGCCATGCTAAGGACTTCATCAGGTTTATGGTGCTTGACATAGAGGGTGACTTGCCTGAACAATTTCGTGAACAATTCAATCACGCATTTTCATTTTACACTCTAAATTGGATAACACGTCAGGAGTAAGTTAATTATATATTTCTATTATTATGACACTAGTTATTTGCATAATAGAAATAGTTTGAGTTCTGAGCTACGTTTTGTCATGAAAATGAAGATTAAGGAGTGTGAAACATTGGAGAATGTTATGTGTGGAGATCATATCATTTTTTAAGTTTAGTTACATTTTTGTTAGTATTAGAAATAATAATTATAAAATCAGAACAATCATTATTGAAACTGTTGTTGAGTTAGTAAAGTAATTTAGCAGCAGTTCAATGACCGGCCGTTAAATATGGCGATGGCGCCATATTTAATTACAAATAAGTCTAGAAATCGTTTCACCTTGATAAGTATAGGATAAGTCTAAGATTAGAATCTATAGTACTCTGGATTGCATCATACGTTCATTCCTACTTTCTTAGTATGAGTGTATACAATGTTTTAATTTTATCTACTTTTTCCACTTGGAATCAATAACAAAGATCGCTTTTGTAAGTCAAATGAAAGTGTAAGTTACGTCTTAATATTATCAATTACAACTAAGGCACTATAGTAATTTTGATATGTGAGAAAAATAATATTGCTTTATTAAAGTAGTTAATTCATAATTATTTTACTACCTAGATTATTATGCTTATTTAATTCAAAATGTTTGTTCAAATACATTTATACACATTTGCAACGTTATTGAATTATTAAGTTAATTATAATATTTTTAAAGGTATTTTATCAATACATAGTCATTAAAATTGTAAACACATTTGTGTACTTTAAAACTACTTGAGTACAGACCAAATAGTGACGAAGAAAATTAAATATTTTCTTATTGTAAAAATTTTAACTGCTTTTAAAGAAACTACTGTTTACGACGTTTTTGTGATGATTGTAGACGTATGGAAATAGTTATCATTTTGAGGGTCGGTTTACCAGTTCGGCTTTATTTTTACTATTTGATAAAAGAAAGGGACAATTCTTGTAGTATGATAGATGTCTATAATATCTATCATACAACAGGAATTAAATGTTCAAACGAATAACATTGTTTCACAGTATCATTCAAAAAAATCATCGAATATTCATTGGAAAAGTATAATATATTTTTAACACTGTAAAATGCCAGCAAAGTTGTTTTTGTAAACATATTAATGATATAGAATGAAAAATTGCAGAAAAGGTTTATTTTATTTTTTTATTATTTTTCTTTCAAAGAATTGCATTTTCCAACATCTACAACCTCCTGGTGAGAGGAGGTGATTGTCTATTGATGTTTCTGGGTCACATGCCAGTCTTCGAAGTATGGCGAGAGCTGTCGCGCGCACCTCGCTGGAACCATTTGCTGAAAGACGTAAACCGCTTTGTGTCACCCTACCATGACTGTCAGGTATAATTACTGAAATATTCAACTAGCTTTACGTCGAGTTAAGTCAATGAAGTCAGCCAATGAATTAAATGAAGTCGTTTTGGAGTGTAGTCTGACAGAAGACAATTTTCTCGTTAATATTTTTAAAAACTATGTTATTTTAAGGAACCAGAAAAGGATATAAAGGTAATGATGACAACTATAGGGTTTACTAACGTGGAAGTAAAATATCTACAGAAAGTCTTTGTCTACACTGGAGTAGAAGAATTTAAAAGTGAGTAAACTAGTAAGTTTCTTGACAGAGAAATGCATTTGTCATTTAAATACAGAAGCAGTTTTTCAGTTAGTAAAGTATTCTTGAATTTAACAATAGATAAAAATAAGTGTTATTGCAACACAAAAGAAATAATTAAATATTCCCATTACTTCCCCTAATTTGAAAGCAGTAACTTATTACATTCGGAACCATGTCTTATATTTCAGATGCTATGAACGGTATTAATCCTTTCAAAATTCCATTGGAAGTGCGAGAAGATTTCTTGGACGATCATGTAAAAGTGGTTCGCGACATGAAACTAGTCTATCATACTGACAACAACGCAGACGATGTTTTCCAAGTGAAGATGAATTATAAACTCATCATAGCTCATGGCAAAAAGTAAACTTCTAAACTACCTTACACTTTTATTCTTTAAGCTTGTAATATTTTAAAAACAGGTCCTGTAATAACTGTCCATAGAAAAAGTTGTTAATTTAAAGCAATATAGTAACTTCTCAAATAAGGCACCTATTAACTTAATATTCGTTATATAAGTATATGAATTATCTATTAGATAAGATTTTCGTTTTTTTTTCCGTACTATAATAAATTGTGGAGAAACGTAAACGACATTAGAAATAATTTGGTCCTAGAGTTATACTTTTGTTCTTAAAAAAAAAAAAACTTTTATTTACAATCTTATAATTAATGTCGAAAAGTAGCTTTTGAACAAATACATTTCGTTCAAAACAACTTCCTGTTCTCTACGCGAAAGTAGTTCTGGGCAGCTAATAATTATTTATTTCTCAAAGTTTTTGTGCCAGCACAGATAATGATTCACAACAATTTATCAGGAATAATACCTAAGACTTATATGTGGTGACTATATCAGAGTATCGTAGATATAGCCGGAAAAATCGGTGTCTGCGAATTGAGTAGTCTGTGGCAATTCAGTAGGCGATAGCTTTGGGTGGTAAAGTCGGGACTAGCCTTGTAGAAAATACCATAGAGTCATGGTACGAAGTTTCCTATTCCAAAGTGCGCAAGAAGAAGTGCGCTATAAGAACAAACAAAATACATTGCCAGATCCTTAAGTGTCATTTAATTGATGATGTTAATCACTAACATGTTTTATTTTAATAAATTTACGTAAGAATTCTGTTTACCCTTAGTTTGATTAGTCATTTCGTTGAATTAAATGTTCTTGTAAAATTAGTTAGATAATATCTGTGTTATTGTTGAGAGCTATTCATACTAAAAATAGAAAAAAAAAATTACTTGTATTAAAAATATTTTTTTTATACCAACTCAATCTATTTAGTTTAATTTAGTATAATTAAATGTATAAAATACAAGGGATTATTTTAAAATTAGACGTCAAATTCAGGAAGTAGATTATAATTATACATTTCTGAGACCTAATATTAATTATCTTTTAATATTGGTTCGTATTCAATCCATATTTCTTTACATTTTATTAATAAGAAACGTGTAATGGATCTTTAAATCCTGGTCAAATTCCTTCGAAATCTTAATTAAATTGATGGTATTGTTGTCCTTACCAGGAACCCTCGGGTAACCGACCGTTCTAAATAATAGCCTGGTTTTATTATTTTAGCTTTAAAAAATACAAAGTATATATGTAAAATATACAAAGTATATATGTATATACAGGTACAGGTAAATATATAAAGTATGGTTTAATAAATAAAATGTTCTCCATTGGAATAAAATATTACATTTTGGACATATTTGATTTGAACCGAGAATTTGTGAGTGAACTCGCAATTTTTCTTTTAAATTTTCTCAATATCACTGTAAGGCGAGCACCATTTTCTGATGAAATTTCCTTTAAAAAAACATTCCTAAAAAATAACTATTTTCAGTTTTATAATGCAAATATAAATTTTAACAAAAGATTCGAAAAAACTAGTAAATCTTAACCATAATAGTTATCTATATTTACGATAGTTTGAATTCTCATAAATCTAAGACATTAAGCAAATGAAATAGCTTCTTCAAACATTTAAATAAAAACAGTCTGGGTGATTAAGAACTAGAAATCGGAAATTATCGGTAAGATAATAGTTTTCGTTATAGAAGATGGACCAATTTCTAAACTCGAAGTCGTTGAGTCGAACAGTTTTTTAGGGAAATGGCGACTGATTTTACAAAACTATTCAACTTTCTTGCATGTGAGTCGGTTAGCTTTTTTAAGGATAACTTTCGTAAAAACGTATCTTATTTTGAATTTATCCATATTAGTAAAATCGTAATAAATCAGTTCAGTCATTAAAATGATTGAATGTAAAAAAACCAAGAACAGAAATATGGTTATTGAAATTAGATTTAAGAATTAAGAATTATTTAGAACTCAGCTTCCCTCCTGACTAACGACGCCCCGAGCCTAGGTCCGTGTCTCAATCTGAGACGCCCTCGGGACGTCGTTCCCCATGGGGGCCCATCTCCAGACCCACCCGCTCCCCCCGTGACGCTGTAATAGCCAACAGGGCTAACAGTATAGACAAAAATATATATATATATATATATATTTATATATTTAGAACTATGTATGTTATAACTGATGAATTTTTAAAGCAGTAAAAGTTATTGATTTGCTAAACTATCAGAAGGTATTCTTAAGATATTCCATTATTATATTTTAATATCTAATTCTGTAAATCATAAATATATGAAATAATATTGTTATAAATATATATATATATAAATTTAAAAGTATTTTGTACTATATATTGTTATTATAAGACACTTAATGTTTAAAGTGAATTATATAGCCAAACTGCAGAAGTTGTTGGTGCTTTTATTTTGTAATAAATAAGGTTTTAAGCCACTATTCAAGGTAATCTGTATTGAACAGCTGGCATAAAAGATTTTTATACTCTTACTCTTATAAACAGGGTTATTTGTAATTAATTCACCACCTCTTGCAGGTAGACTCTCTACAACAATCCTAACCACATTTGCTCTACGACTTTTTAAATTAGTAGTTTTTAAAATCTTAATTTTCCCATACAAAATTTATTTGTTGTCTCTGAACTGGATTTAACTCTGAGCATAGGTATGGCGTCCAGGCGTTGACATCTTAAGAACTCCTTACAAAATATATTTATTTATTTATTTATTTATACACTTTATTGCACACCACATGAAAATACATATTATAGTTACAAATGAAATACAAACACAAAAAAAAGCACTTGGGAAATACAAAGGGCGGTCTTATCGCCTAAAGGCGATTTATTCCAGACAACCATCTTATTAGGAGTTTAAAACAGCTCGTGCATATAGATAGGTGGCAAACAATTATAAACACCGTAATCATACAAACAAATAATTACACATTAATACATAAACATAATACACACATAATTTTATATAATATATATTAACTAATAAACTAAACAATACGTATAAAAATAAATAAATTGACAATACTTTGTAGAATATGAATTAGACACATAAAACAAAATGATAACATTAAAAATACGTCGTCTCAGCTTTCTTCTGATAAATAAAGATTTTTAATGGATTTTTTAAATATTAGCAAAGATTTTGATTTTCTTATAAATAGAGGCAGCGCGTTCCATAATTTTGTTGCATGGACTGTGAAGGAGTGTTCGAAAAACTGCGTATTATGAACTGGCATTCGTATTTTCAAGAATTGTGATGATCGTACATCTGTGGGAAGTCCAATGAACTTATATTTCTCCTTTAGATATGAGGGAGTTTTTGGGTAAAATAATACACAGTATAGAAGAGAAAGAGTGTCATATTTTCTTAACCCAAATATGAACCGTATTTACACCGTTATTATATAAAATTTCAGGAATGCTTCCCTAATTTCCCTTGCAATCATACCGGGACTGCCAATAATAATGACCTGGGATTTGGCAGGACTTATTTTAAGTCCATACTGCTTACTCCACACAGAGATTGCAGTCAGGTCACTGTTAATGGCAGATATGGAGGAGATAATATCTTCAACTTTAGAATGTCTATAGATTTGTAGGTCATCTGCATACATGTGATAGAGAGAAGATATATGTTGAGTAATAGAATTAGTGAAGATTGCAAATAATAACGGAGATAACATGCCACCTTGAGGTATCCCTGCCGAGACGTTACACCAGGACGAGAAAGTGGTATTATTCCGAATGCGCTGTCGACGGCCAGTGAGATAACTCTGGAACCAGTAAATTACCGATGGAGATATGTTAATTGAACGTAGTAAGGCCAGTAAAATATCGTAATCAATAGTATTTAAAGCATTGCTAAAATCTATAAGGGTCAAGATTGTAAGCTGTTTATTATCCATTGCCAACCCAATGTCGTCAGTTACCTTGACCAAAGCTGTAGCCGTGCTATGACCGGGGCAGAATCCGGACTGCCTGGGATTTAAAAGGTGATGTTTGTTGAAAATTAGGCTCAGTTGTTCGAAGATTAATTTCTCAAGTATTTTTGAAAGGAAGGGTAAAATGGAGATGGGACGGAAATCACTGAAATTTAAGGGTTTGGCTTTTTTAGGTATTGGAATTATTTGAGCTGATTTCCAAATATCAGGAAATTTACTAACTGGTAATGGAATGGTTTAAGATATGGGTTAAAATGGGAGAGATAACATCTAGGATGGGTACGATCGTATTCCGGCTAATGCTATCAGTACCAACAGCGTTCAATGAAATGGGTAGTACGTTCTTCTTAACATCACATTCAGTAAAAGAGCAGAAAGAAAATTGTAAAGAATCTGGAGTTTTGCGGGATGCAAGAGTTTTAAGAGTTTGAGCTTTATCAAGGGTGCCAATGGCCTCTGAGGAAGAAAAATGTTTATTGAGAAGTTCTATATTTACATTGCAGGAAGATGTGTTAGGTAATTTAGCAACTCCAAGTGATTCAAGAAACTTCCATGTGCTAGCAGTATTGCCATTTTGGACTGACTTATGTATGTGGCGTCTAAATATAGAGTAATAAGTAAAGGAGGGAGCAAAAATTTGTTTGTTTCGTTTTTTTTGTTTTGTTTATCAAGATTTGTAAAAGTTGTAAGTTGTATTGTAAAAAATTGTTGGTATTGATATAAAGAGGCTGCCTGCAAGAGGTGGCACATTAATTACAATTAACCCTGTATATGTATTTTATGTATTTAATGTAATATTTTTTGTAGGTATTTTATCGTATTGAGCTATTAGTAATTGTGTCAATACAAGTACACAGTTATATCTATATTAATGTTCTTATTAAGTTCATGTACCGGGAGTCAGTTTATCATATTAAATATTTTATTTATTTAGTTCTTTCTTTTTTTTAAACTTAACCAGATATTCAATTAATATATTATCATTTTGTAGTGAAGAAGGTTGATTAAATAGTTTGTACTATATTATTTTGGTGTTCTTTTTTGTACAATCTTATAATATCCATCACGCTACAACCATCTCGATATAACTAGTAATTTCGTACTTAGTTTTTTCTAGCCTTCCTTTTGGAATGTTAAACGTCTAAATGGATTATTTGCCTTACCCTTCTTAAATCCCTGTTAGAATTACGATGAGGCCGGCTGCGGAGTGACTGAAATATTAAAATAAATTAAGCAAAAAAACTGAAGTAATTTATATAAATAAAAAGTATTACTATTTATATAAAGAATATTCTTTTTAAACGATAAAAAAGTAACAAACGGTAAAAATAATAAAGCGAGTTTTGTAACATTTATAACTTTTATGTTATAAAACTTGCTTTATTGTTTTAATACTTTATGATAATAAATTAAATGGTTCGAAGTCAACTAAATTTACAGTGATTATAGAATTTAATTTCATATTTTATTTAGATAGATTCATTTAAACCTTAAAATTTTCTTGAATTATAATAAGTTAATTATTTAACAAATCTTACTATTATTATCAATATATTTGAAACCAACAAAGTTTATGGGATAATAAAACAATAAGGTTATATATTAATGAATAGATAAAAAAAACAATAATTATATAATAACTATATTTCAAGGACAAAAAAGCTAGGTACATTTTAATATATGTAAGACAAATTAAAAACCCTTAACTAATGTATGTAATAAAAGATTAAAATCTCTCAACTAATACATGTACATAACTAGAAATAGTATTTAAGGTTTCATTTCAATCGGTAAAAGATCTTAGACAAGAATCTCTTTAATTTATTAACCAGTCATCTTAATAGCTTGCAATCTGATGTCAATATAGCTTTTATATAGGGCAAAAGATATATTAAAATAGTTGAGATCAGAGTCAACGATTTAAATTTACAAAAGAATATTCATGCAATGCCCATCAAATTAAATAAATAGGTTTATTAGTAAAATATATTCGCTCATGCATATACATAAGGGGAAGTATTTTTGGATAAGCAATTCTATACCTACATTGTCATGGTTTCTGCCGCGAGTGATCGGTGAAATCGTATCAGAACCAGTAACCTAACGAAGTCACCCCTAAAACAATTATTTCAGTAAATATATAAATACTGATTTTATCACCTACAATGAACAATCCCGAATTGTATCACATAAGTAATTGTTTACAAAAAAGACATGCCCGGCAATGTTTAGAAGAGTATGCAAAGGAAATAAATTGGAAAAAATATGGTGACACAGTTATAGATATAGGATGTGGGGATGGGAGTGTTACATCGAATATATTGAAAACTTTTTTACCTAATAACTGCAAGGAGTTATTAGGCTGTGACATTAGTGAGAATATGGTTCAGTTTGCTAATGCTCACTACGCCAAGGACTTCAGGTTTACGGTGCTTGGCATCGAGGGTAATTTGCCTGACGATTCAATCAGGCATTTTCATTTTACGCCCTAAATTGGATAAGACATCAGGAGTAAGTGAATTTATATTTCTATTATTATGAAACAAGTTAACTAGAAAGTAGAGATAGTTTCAGTTCTGAGCTACTTTTTGTAGCGAAAATAAAGATTAAGGGGTGTGAAAAATTGGAAAATGTTTTGTGTGGGGGATCAATAAATTCTTAATTTAATTATATTTTGCTAGTAATAAAATAGATTGTTATGATTATTTATTTAAAATGTTGGTTCAAATACATTTGACCACTGATCGGAAAAACATACTTTTACCATAATTATTGAGTTATTAAGATAACATTAGTTACTTTTTTTTCATTTATGTCATCAACACACAGCCATTAATATTAAAGAAAACACGTATAAACTACTTCAGTACAGACGGAATAGTGACAAAGATTAATATACATAAATAAAAACTTATGAACTACAAATACAAATACAAGTACAAATTGAAGCTGCAGTTAAAGTATTACTGTTTAATATAATTTAATATAATATTATAGTTAATGAGTTTTCTATGAAGGAATAGCGTTTTCAAACATCTACAACCACATGCCAGTCTTTGAAGTATGGCGAGAGCTGTCGCGCGCACCTCGCTGAAACCATTTGCTGAAAGACGTAAACCGCTTTGTGTCACCCTACCATGACTGTCAGGTATAATTACTGAAATATTCAACTACCTTTACGTCAAGTTAAGTCAATAAAGTCAGCCATTGAAATAAGTGGCGTCGTTTTGAAGTATAGTCCAACAAGAATTTTTCTCTTACTTAAACAAGATATAAAATATGTAAAATTTATAATAAACTTTAGTTTATTCAATAATTTTAACTTTAGCCAATGTTCATATTTTTTTCATATATTATATACAATAATAATTGTATTTTTAACAAGAGATTTTCTAATAACTGGTAGTATCTACATCTGCAATGATTTATCTAATATTTTTAAGGACCCTGAGAGAGATATAAAGGTTATGATGACAAATATAGGGCTTACTAACGTTGAAGTAAAATATCTACAGAAAGTCTTTGTCCACACTGGAGTAGAACGTTTTAAAAGTAAGTAAACTAGGAGCGTTTTTTTCCCACTGAATCGAATAAGCCATTCAAATAGATTACAAGTTTAAATAACGATGTGTTCCTAAATTTAACAAAAGTTTTTTAGAAAACATTACTTAATAGTACCTTTTGAACCGATGTTTTATGTTTCAGACGCTGTGAACAGTATTAATCCTTTCAAAATTCCATTGGAAATGCAAGATGATTTCTCGGATGATCAAGATAAATGGTTCATGACCGTAAACTTGTCGATCATACTGACAACAACACAGACGGTATATTGAAAGTGCCGATGAATTATAAACACATCATAGTTTTAGATATTTTTTTTTTTTGTATGTCTATACTGTTAGCCCTGTTGGCTATTACAGCGTCATCGGGGGAGCGGGTGGGTCAGGAGACCCGCCTTTAAAAGGGGGGGGGGGGCAGATGAGCCCCCATGGGGAACGACGTCCCGAGGGCGTCTCAGATTGAGAAACGGACCTCGGCTCGGGGCGTCATTAGTCAGGAGGGAAGCTAAGGAAATTTGGACACTAGCGTCCTCCGACGGCAGAACGCCGGAGCAGTTCTAGACAAAAAAAATTTACTTCAATACATATCATATACTATATATCATATTCATAAGGTAACCACTGAATAAGAGATGATCCAACATGGTCAATACATTTTATCAGAATCCAAGAATTATAACATTCAAAAAGCTGAAACATCATTTTAAATAAAATCATATTTCTTCAATATTAATTTTAAATATCATTGTCACTCTTGTATTCCAATGTCGAAGAAGAAGTTATAAATTAAATTGTAACTTTTAAGTAAAGTGTTATTGGAATTTGTTTTTTTTTTATCCTCGGCGCCACCGTATTTAATTGACGTAGTCGGTAGGATACTCGAGGGATCACGGGCAACGTAGAATAAATCTCCTAGAGACCTGAATTAAAGTAAGTACATTTAAATCTTTCTAGTGATTGCTTATCCTTACTTTGTAAGATTTATCCTTCCAACATTTCCCTTCTGTGGCAATCGAATACTTCTATACTTAGTACTTATAGAGCGCACGCAGAACGTGTTAGATAATAAGATTCTATAAATAAAGAATACTAAAATAATATAGTATACAGTATTTAATCGAGTTACATTACACTACAAAATCATAATATATTAATTCAATATCTGGATAAGTTTAAAGAATGGAAGGAATAAATAAATAATAAATTGAAAAGGATAAAATTACTCCCGGTACATGAAATTAATAAAAATAGTAATAATATGTAATAACAATCTTGTAGCAATATTACAATAATGTAACAAACGCATATTAAAATTTTACATTTGGCGATAAAGTTATTTTAAAAAATATAATATGGTATATATTGTTAGGTTACATTATTGTTAAACGACTATTTTATAATAATCCGTAATGTTTTGATTAGTTTCAATGTTTTGATGGTCCCTATATTAATCCATATAAATTAATGAATTACTAATTTAACTATAATAAGAAGAACCAATAAGGTGTAATTATTTAAATCGTTGTTTTATTAACTTAAATAGTAATATTTAGCATTGTTATGTCAAGTAATGGTTATTTTCGTATGCTTAAAGTAGTTTATTTGACCAAGATTATTATTTATGTGAGAAGGGACATTTGCTTAATTAGTAAATACTTGAAAAAGCTAGAAAAGTGAGAACCATTAAGATTTTATAATTAAAACCAGTATTTAATACCGTGTTTACTGATACTTACAATTGTTCATTTACGAGTAGTTGTTATTTTTTTACGTTTAAAGAAGATGATTTGACTATGATTATTGTTTATGTGAAGAGGGAATTAATAAAGAAGGGTATATAAACTGCGGTTAGGACGATATTCTGGGCAGACGCTGTTGTATTACTATACAACAGCGTCTGTCCTTTTTAATTTAATTCCTTGGTACTCCAAGGAAGGGTTAAATACAAGTATGTAAAAGTGAAGTGTGAATAGTAAAATCTGTAAAACAATACCATTGGACGTGGCCCTTATAATATATATTATATGGTATATATATTTAAGTAACATTTGTGATTTTTGCCTGAATTTGATGGAAATTAATGGAAAAGTTTTTATTCAAATTTATAAATTTCGTCCAGGACCCTCGAGCACTCCTCAAATGTTTCGGAGGCCTCACCTCCGTCACCTCAAGAACACCTCAATAATTTTATAGCCGTTGTCAAACCCTCTATTCAACACGATAATTACTTACGTTACATTACATGAAACTTTATTAACTACAATTGAGGATAAGCGCGATTTAAATAAAAAAGTGAAAATTAAATAAAATTGAAATTTAGATTATTGCAGCGAACAGACCTAAAATATGGATTCTAAATGTAATTGACGCAAAAATAATGCATTACATTAAAGTTCAACTTTAATACTACAAATAAAAAAAAAGTGCGTCAGTAACTACTTTAATAAAAACGATTTTTGATGCCCTTGTTCTACCATTTTCCATCGTGCTGCGGCCTAAATAATTAACCCCCAACTCAAAAAGAAGGGGTGTTATGAGTTTGACCTATCGATCTGTGTATCAGTCTGTCTGTCTGACTGTCTGTGGCATTCTATCAGCCAAACGCGTGGATGGATTTGATGCCGGTTTTTTTTAGTCGAAAGCCTAACCAGGCTTTAGGTTTTAATGGTGCAGGTGAAAGGTTCTTAAGCAATTTTGATAGAAATACTTTAAGAAGTGAAAATTTGTGAGTCCGTAGGTTTATTTCAACATTTCTCTTTGTAATAAGCAAGAACTTATAATGCTATAGTACGGAGTTTCTCTTGATACTTTGACTTAAATACGGTTTTTAAAAATTGCTTTATATATGATTTGTTCAAAGAATTCATTTGTTATTCTTGTAAATAAACAAAATAAATTTTATCTTTACTGTAATTGTGAGATATATACTTAACTCACTAGGTAAGACAAACATGGAGGACAAAAAATATTTTTTACTATAAATTTTATAATATTATTCATTTTCATAGTATATTTTGAAATATGAAACAAAATTATTTTCAAAAATGTTGTACTTTTATTTAAAGCTCTAAAAAATTCCACTTAATTTTACTGCTTGCTGACGATGCACATATAGATTTAATTATTTACAAAATTCTGCAATATTTTTTTTATTTAATATAATAGTTTTGGGCGGTCACTAGCTAGGTTATTTATTTTGCTATGCTAGACGTATAGTTTTTTGATTTGTGTAGATGTTTTTTTCGCACCTTTTGATGTTTGGCTGACGGAGAGTAAGCTCAAATAAACAGTTAGAATTACTTATTTCTTATGTTCACGACAGCAGTAGTATTTTGTTTTTCCCATCTTGGACCGTATCTATACTTGGATGCACAACCTGGTTGCTCCCTTGATTGGACACTTGATTTGATCGCCTATGCTATCATACGGCATATCTCAAGAATTATAACTTATATACAAGTTGGATTTACCAAAAGAGAATCTACAATGTCATGTTTTTTGGATATCGAGAACGCTGACAATTAATATATTAGTTAAAAACGTAATTTAAATTTTAGATGAACTAGGTGTAGGGAAAAATATTTATAAATATCCATGGTCTTTTTTAAGTGATTGACAATTAATGATTGCATATGAAAATAATATTAATTCTACTGAGGTGAGACACACTAATACAGGACTACCACAGGGCAATCCACTGTCTCCATTACTTTTCAATGTTACTATACAAATGATCTGCCATCAAATAAAAAATGTTTTTATCTCGCACTATGCCGATGACTTTGTATCTTACATTCGCCACAAAACCTTAAGTATTTGTGAACACAATTTACAAGAAGCCTTAAATATCAAGGTAACAAAATTAAATATTATAGAACTTCCATGATCTCACAGTAAAACAAAACTTTGTATATTTAATAGGGAAAAAGGAAAAAAGCGATTAATCTAGTTTTTAACAATAATATGTATGATATGTGTAGAAGAAAATGTAAAATATATATATATATGTATGTGATTGTGACTAGATAGATCATTAAGATGGAATAAACCTATTACAACTGTGATTGATAAGAAATAGAATTGATTATGGCAGCTTTTTATACGATGTTAGGGCAAATAGTTATTGAGGAAAACTTGATAGAGTTCAGAACCAAGCACTGCGAATCATAGGTGGAATTATTAAAAGTACCTCCATCCACATAACTTTTAACTTTTTAATATTTAATTTGTTCTTCAGATTTAAGTATGTGTGTGTTATGTTTATTTAAATAAATACATGTTAAGCGGCTACGTGCCCTTAATAAGAGCTGCATAAAGAGATTTATTCATTTCACTACTTGGACTAATGTGATCAAATCAATCTGGAAACTGATTAAAAGATCATCTCTTGACTGTAATAAAAATTGGGGTAAACTGTACGTTGAATTTAATAAAGTTGATGATACATAATGGAGAGTGAATTGTGTATCCCACCATTGCTTCTAAGACGTCTATATCTGGCGAAACTAATATTTAGGTAAAAGTTTAAACTGGTGTAGTAATGTAAATTTTAATCTTTTAAATGATATCGAATGTAGTGGTCATAATAGATATTGGTAATAAAAAAGGAACCATTATTGTACACAGTATAAAATTAACGTAGAGAATATAGTGTAATACATCAGTATTACAGATGTTTGAATTAGATATATGGGTGTCTTATATAATTTTTAATAAAGTAATAAGAATGAATTTGGATTATTTAACTACAGTAAATAAGGAACTTCCATTTAACTATTTATTACTTAGTAATAAACGAAGTTGGCGAAAAATATAATGAATGAGTACACGCTTATTTATACAGACGGTTCCAAAAATTAAATAGGTTCAGGAATAGCTTTTTTTGAGCATGAAAGAAAATCCGCCTTCTTTAAGCCAAACAAAGAAATGTCTGTCATGGTGACGGAACCTATAACAATTTCAGAATCTCTAACACACTTTAGGAGTATTGAGGCTCAACTTTTTTTCATTTTAATGGATAGTAAAAGTGCCTTACAATATTTAAAATTTAAAAAAAGATATATGAATTCAATCACATAAAACTAAGATTAAGACTTCTAATAACGGTCTAAGAGGAAATGAGGAGGCTGATCGATTAGCTAATTAGTTTGATCCCATATCTTGTAAAAAAATCATTGCAGTACTCGGGGAAGACTTTAGAGCCCTTGATTGAAAAGGGCTTAATTTATTTGGGAATTGCATTTCGCAATTATGCTTTGAACATGACATAGTCCTGCTTTCAGAGGAACCAAAGGAAATGGAATATTTGATAAGCATAGAAATGTCACTTAGCAAAATAGTGAAAACTACGGTCTAAAAATTAACCGGAAGAAAACTTAACTAGCGTCAAAAAGCCGATACATACCTATAATATCTGATGCGATAAAAATTGAATATGTCGAAGACTACACATACTTGGAACATTTAATATCTTTCAAATGAAGAACGATAAGGAAGCGAAGAATCAAAGAACATGGTACAAGTATTGTGCAATGAAAGAGTGACTTAGTTACGCTTCTCAAACATGGTTGTAGTCAACGAAACAAATTGACAAGATTAAAGTGTGCCAAAATAAAGGAGTCTTTTGGGCCTAAAGCTAAGCAATAAAGTAAAAATTCATAAAAAAAAAATCATAAAATTGCCAAGGTCAAGGACATAACAAAATCTATAATGTCGCAAAATGGAAAAACGGAACGGGCGTGTACAAAGATCATCAGAGAACAAATGGTCTAAAATTGTTAGAAATTGGTACCCTATCCATCAGAAAAAACGAAGGGAAGACCATTTAAGAGATGAAGTGAATATATTGTTGCCACGGCTGCGTTAACTTGAAATAGATTCGCAAAAGATAGAGGGAAATAGGGAAGGTTTTCACCGCCAGAGCGGCCCTTACAAGAAACAGTTAATAATCTTAAATTAAATTGATTAGTATTAAATAATACAACAATACAAACAAAACTAAGATAAAACTAACTAAATCAATATTGTATATAAAGTTAAAAATTACGAGAAATAATTAAAGCTAATTAAATAAAACATTCTTAAAATGTATTATATACGAAAAAAAACTACATCAAATATAATGGTTTATTGTGATTAAGCTAATAGCTACATTATTTGGGAAGATACAACTTTAAATTTTATGTACTCAGGGTATTCAAGTATCTTTCAAGGTTTTTAAAAGGTATTATAAACGCAAATCATAAAACTTGAAGGCTAGAAGTTAGGCTACTTATAAGTTTACTTTTTGGCACGAACTATGATGAGTTTATAATTCATCGTCAGTTTGAAAATATTATCTGCATTGTTGTCAGTATTATCGAGAAGTTTCATGTCGCGAACCATTTTAACATGATCTTTCAAGAAATCTTCTTGCATATCCAATGGAATTTTGAAAGGATTAACACCGTTTATAGCATCTGAAATATAAGATAATGTTTCTAATTTTAATAAGTGACTGTTAGTACTGCTTTTAAATTGGAGTACGAAAAGGGAATACTTATTTTTTTATTTTTTTCAGAAATAGCACTTTCTTTTAAACTGTTGTTCAGTGTAGGAACATGTCGTTGTTAATTTTAATGGGCTATGTATTTTGTGTAACATTGCGTTTCTATGGAAAAAATGACTATTTCACTTACCTTTAAATTCTTCTTCTCCATTGTAGACAAATGCTTTCTGGATATATTTTACTTCAACATTAGTAAACCCTATATTTGTCATAATTATCTTTATGTCCTCCTCAGGGTTCTGAAATTAACAAAAATTAAAAAAATACTATGTACATATAATGAAAAGAAAATCAAGTATCTGAATTAAATATTACAAGTTATTAAAAAATCTTCTAGTAATGACAATTTTTTTATGTAATTACAAATAACATACAAACTATTTAGAAATATAAAATTAACTTTGAAGTTTTATTTTAAACTTTATATATATAATTTTTTTTTTTTAAAAACATGGGAACAAACTTTTTCTATCGAAATACATATCAAAACGATTCCATTTAATTCATTGATTTGACATAACTGACTTGACTTGACGTAGAGCTAGACGTATATTCCAATAATTTTACCTGACAGTCATGATAGGGTGACACAAAGTGGTTTACATCTTTCATCCAATAGTTCCACCGAGGTGCGCGCGCCAGCTCTCGCCATACTTCGTAGATTGGCAAGTGACCCATGACCATTAATAAACAATCACCTCCACTGACCAGGAGGTTGTAGATGTTGGAAAATACGATTCTTTCACAGAAAAACTCATTATTTATTTTAATGTCATAAGTAAGATTGAAAATATTTTTAAACATGTAACATGGCTAATGTTAAGTTTATTTAAATTTATATAAATATAAAATGAAAAATAAAGCGATACGTGCAGGGATTCGAACCTACTACCTCTGTGAAACCGTCCCGTCGCTCTACCGATTGAGCTACCGTATCGCTGTCCGTCTCGGTGAATCACATATAGAATGCTTAATTATATATAAATGCTCAATTCTATATTTAAATAAGCTCAACATGGCTTTACATGCTGATAGATATTTTCAAACAATTATTTCGGTAGTGGCATCTTCTAGATGTTTATTTATACTGCAAAGTTTGAAACATCGGTTAGAATTTTCGAAAGAAGCCTTAAAAGATATCACCACCGTCCCGATAAAGACGATCACATATAGAATGCTTAATTTACCGAGACGGATAGCGATATGGTATCTCAATTGGTAGAGCGATAGGACGGTTTTCCAGAGATCGCGGGTTCCAATCCCTGCCTGTATCTGTTTATTTTTCATTCTATATGTATATAAACGCTTGTAGATCATTTCTATAATATTCTAATGCCTAATGACAATAGATAGGCACAAAATACAACTTGGCAACCATTTTACAGGACCATTAAAAAATAAATTATGCTTATCCGACTAATATTCAATAATTAATCTGAATCGTCCTGTGAAACAAAGTCATCAGTTGGAAGATTTAAATCTTGTATCGTGATAAATGTCGTAATAAATAGATTCCTTCTATGGCCTGGCTAATCCCCTTAATCTTTGTTTTCGTGTTACAAAGTTACTTAGAATTCAAACTTATCATATTTTTAAATAACAAGTTTCATAATAATGGTAATGTACAATAAACTTACTTCTGATGTGTTATCCAATTTAAGACGAAAAATGAAAATGCGTGATTGAATTTTTCACGAAATTGTTCAGGCAAGTCGCCCTCTATATCAAGCACCGTAAACCTGATGAAGTCCTTGGCGTGGCGGGCATTAGCAAACTGAACCATATTCTCACTAATATCACAGCCTACAAGCTCTTTGCAGTTATTAGGTATAAAAGTTTTTAAAACACTCGAAGTAACACTCCCATCCCCACATCCTATATCTATAACTGTGTCACCATATTTATTCCATTTTATTTCTTTTGCATACTCTTCTAAACATTGCTGGACATCTCTTTTTTGTAGATCATTAGTTATGTGGTACAATTCTGGATTGTTCATTATAGGTGATTAAATTGGTATTTATATTAGGTGCGAGGAGTTAGGTCACCGGTTTTGACGCGATTTCGACGAGCAGTGGCAGCAGAAACTTTCTTGCAATGTATTTATGTGAGCAACCGAAGCACGATACAGTCGAGGAGGAGGGTGAAGAAATTAGATTTGGATGAAGAATTAATGACAAAGAACCAACACAAAAACAAAGAAAATTTTTATTTATATAATAAGATTTTTAGTGCCATTTTTAAGAACTGGTTATTATTTTATAATAGCCACATGTTTCTTGTTAAGAATATAAACTTATACAGAATAGTAACAATGGTAAAATAATTATTTCATAAAAAAAGTTTAAGTAGTATAATTAGGTAGTAGTGATGAAGTAGTAGTAGTAAGTATAATCTATTTAAGTAAAATACTTAAATGGATTAAACGAATTAAAAAATATATATTTCTGATGATAGATGTAATGAATCAGTTTTAAATCAAATCTGTATACCATCTCTGATTTTCCTGTATAATGTAAGTAATTTAATAGTTGTTTGAAAATATCTTTAAAAAGATGCCACAATCGATCGACAGGACGGTCTCAGGGGTTACTTAGTTGGGTTCTACTTACTCAGGGGGATTTTATATAAAATTTAAATTATCTTACATATATAGATATGTTTATAATATTTTGAAACAATAATTTCGGTTGAGGCATCTTTTGTTCATCTATTCTGCAAATTAAAAACATTGGTTAGGATTTTCGAAAGATGTCACCAATAAAGTGAAAATCATGATAAAGAATATTTAATTAACCGAGATGTGTATATGGTGGCTCAATTGGTAGAGCGACGAGACGGTTTCCTAGAGGTGGGGGGTTCGAATCCCTGACCGTATAGATTTTGTTTTAAATTCTAAATTTATTTAAAATCTCATACTTATCCAAAAATATATTCCCTTATACATATGTATGAGCGAATAGATTTACTAATAAACATATTTATTTCATTTGATGGACAACGCGTGAACATTCATTTGTACAGTAAAATCGTTGGCCTTGTTTTCAACTATTTTCACATATGTTGTGCCTTATAAACAAAAAATTATTGACATAGAAATTATCATTATTAAGATAAGAGGAAAAACATATAAGAGATGTTTTTCTGGCTTAGTAACAGTATCATAGCTTTTTTACGTAAAATTAACTAAATGCGTTTGCTAAAATGTTATGTTACTAGACTATCACCAATAGATGAAGCAGTTTTGATAAATATCTATTTCTACTAAGGACCGATTCACATTGATTTTTTAAAATGTCGTAGCTAATAACGGTCTTTGCACACGAAGGTACATATATTATATAGGTATTAAGCCGTCTTAGTAAATGTATTACATAGTACACACCGATTATATTGTAGTACATCCAGTTTTAACTGTAGTTATAGTTAAGGAGTTCTTTACAGTGGTTGTTGTAGCACAAATTGTATCACCATATTCTAAATGTAAAAAATAAATCAGAAAAGAAGGTCATACATCTTGAATCTATAATTATGGATAGAATATAAACTCATCAACATGCTTTTTACTAAAAAATAGTCGTGTAATTTGCTTATAAGAGTTAAATTAAATTTATTCTTACGACTAATTTATAATAGTCTTCATAATAGTTATTAAAATTGAACGAAAGTCATACTCTTCAAGCAGTCACCTGAATTTAAACTAATGTGGTATAAAAGGAAGGAATAGGTTTTTATAAACCATTTAGATTTTTTTTTTGAAAAAATAATCGGTTGTCTGTAAAGTCTCTTTACTGACAATAGTTGAACGTGAAAATGTCATAAGAAATTACTGTTGGTATTGTTGCATTTTTCAAAAGAAAATTTAAGAAACAAAGAAAAGAAAGAAAATATAGATATTATAGACAGACAGCTGCCGAACGCGGAGGCCGATTGTGCCTCTTTGTCGCTTGTTCCGCTCTCGCTTTAGCTTTAAGCCTAAAATGGAACGCCTCATACAGAGGTAACGCCGCATACGTCATGTTTTTTGGTGCGTGCATCGAATTATAAGACGTTGTCACATCAAAATAACAAGAAATCAAAATAATTACGACACATTTACCTATTTCACATAATTTAATAATGAGAACAAATCTAACACAATAGCTGGTATAATTAGTAGAATGAGTATGCTAATTTACTGAGGCCAGTAATTGCACTCACGAAAGCAAATCTTGAAGTATGTTCTTCATAGAACGTTCGTTGATATTCGTTTTCTTGTGGCAATTTCGATTGAGTCCACATTTATTCCTTGATAGAGTTTAGTTGAACGTTGGTCAGATGAATTGGTAAGAGTTTTGATTTTTTTAGATTAATATTTCAAAAATATATATGTCTTCCAGGTTCATGGTGACGACGAAATGACTGATGTTTGTTAACTTGGTTACTTCAACTGATAGTGTTACTAAAGCAGTCAACATTTTACAGCCTTGAGTGGGATAAGGTCTGCACCAGAGATTTTTCCGTGAGAAGTCTTGTCTTCAAATTCTAACGCGTATGAAGTATTGTGTTAGAGGATGTACATCCAGTTATAATATTTAGGGCTCGGGATATGATCTGTGCTGAGGATGTAGTCACTTCGCTTATTTTAGAAATGTCTTGATCGATTGAAGAACGAATTAATGTCGTAGATGAGAAGATCCTTGCAGACTTTAGTGGTTGTAGTGATGTCTGTACATTATACCAATGAAGTTGTGATTACGTACTGTTGTTTTGCGGTACTCTTAGTATGATATGTTTGTTTAGGAAAGTATAGTGTAAATTTATAACGCTGAATTAATGGCAATTCTAATATATAAATAAGTTTGCCCATGTAAATATGACATGTGATACAAACGGATTCAAGAATTTGATAATATCTGTCAAATTTGGACTAAGCCTAGCAGGACTTGAAGATAGATAGATAGTAGTTTTTTAAATAATCGAATAGTGGATATAATAAATGGATGGATTGCGCCTAATTTAATAAATAGGATACTTCAAATAATTTCGTCAATGTTTTTTCTAAAGAGCTAACCGCCATTTAAATTTGAATTACGACATTAGATATCTCTTCAGAGACAGTAAAGTTAAATATAATTTTATTCGGCATATTAAAATAGCAGTTTATTTTAACAAGATTTTCATTTATGACGTGAAATTAGTAATTGTTGAGGAAATAATATGTAATTGTTGTTTTAAGATATTATGGGTTGAGATTTGTTATTGTTCTATACATTAATTATAGTGTTTAGCATCTTTAGCATCTGAAGTGCCCATCATTTTATAATCGAACCTATTCCATCTAAGAAAACACGCTTGAGTCGTTTGTAATCGCTATAGAAATTTAGTTTATTAAGTTTGGATTCGACTTTTCAGGATTTATTTTTATCAACTAATTAGTTGTGATTACACTTGGTAAAGTTGAATAACGAATAACTAGAAAAATATAGTTATTTAAGAGATGTTTGAATGTGTTACTTGATAAAAATAAGGATTCTAAGTACCAATAAATGACAAGTTTCCAAAAGTTTTCAGGTACATTTTCGGGTACATCGGAATGTCTCCATTATTATTGTAATAGAGTTAATACAGGTATTTTCAGCAACTTATTCGTAATTATTATCTGTAGTACCTATTTATGAATTTTTGTTAATATTTTTTGTAAAAGTGTACATTTTATAGAGAAATAAGTAAAATAGTAACTTAATAATAGAACACACAATAAAACATATATATTCGTAGGGGTTTTTCATGTGACAATGAAATTACTTCATGAAACTGGGATTCTCTGCATTACGATTAGAAGATGTAGGTTTGCCACAAAAATAATACTACTTTGTAAATAATATAAGATGTCACGCAATGGTTTAAATGATTTTCATGATAGGTATCCTAGTAATATAGAAGTAAAACGAAAGGGCTATTAGTCGCTTTTTATAATTCATGGCATACAACTTAAGGCCAGGTATCCCTGCAAAAGTAGGCATTCAGTGCAACCCCCGCCCGCGTAATATAGGTACATCGCGCCTTCGCAGCGGGCATTGCACATAGCGACCACGTGACGTCATCCTGTCGCCACAGTTTAGAACTAAACCATGTTTAATAATTTATTTCACTTCAAAATATTAATGCATTTTTAATATATTTTTATGTGCTAATAATGTTATTGATTTTCGTAAATAGTAAATAAATAAAGTGTAAGTGGTACATATAGAATAAAAATAAAACAAATTATATATTTAATTTAAATTATGTTTATGTATAATCACAATAAAATAGGTAGCTCTTAATTAAAGTAATTTAAAACTGAATAAAATTTAATCGGCGTATATTTTGTGCCGGTATTGATTCCTTATCAGGGTTTTTAGATTTACGGTTAGTTGTATCAGTCATATTTTCCTTCTGAATTGATATGTCTCGTATGGGCATACCTTTTGCATTTCTACTGTCTATGATTTCAGGCAGCAAGCAATTTATATAAAATGTTAATAATTTTGGTTTCATATTAGTGTCCCAAAATAAATCATCTTTTTCAATGAACTGTGTGTATATTTTCTCATTCTCGTCTGCCCATATTGCCAAAAGACCCTTGTAGTTCTGTTACGTGTAAGCCTTTTACTTGGTAGTACATATAGAATGCACATATAGAATGCTTAATTCACCGAGGTGGACAGCGATACGGTAGCTCAGTTGGTAGAGCGGCAGGACGGTTTCCCAGTAGTCGCGTGTTCGAATCCCTGCCCGTATCGGTTTATTTTTCATTCTATATTTATATTTTTTTTTTTACACATATTGCATTCATATTTAAAAGACGATATCAGTCCATTTCTTCTTTCATCGACTAAACATAAATTACTTGCATTACAATTAAATAAATTATTGTGGCGAGCTTTCTCTTGTAATTCTCTTAAAAAGTAATTGTCATCAACAGGTAACAGGTTGGAAAAAACCTTCATTTCTTTGTCTTCATCTTCTTTATCATTTATCATTTCTTCAGAAAGGTCTCTTGTACTAACAGGACGTCTATCTGGTGCGTGACGACGAAGTCGCGCACTAGATGTATCTGCTTAAACAGCCAGTTCACGTTGAATGTATCGACAGTCAGAGAGACAACATATGTAATTTACAGAAAACACTATGGTCTAATGGTGCGTGTGCTGCATCTGCGGTCGCGGGTTTGATTCCTACTCGGAGTGTATATTGGTGTTTATACAAATTTTTAGTGATATAAAGTTGTAAACTAACCACATCTCAAATGATCTACTATTTTTAAATATAATAAATATAATTATATTACTTAATAATTCGATTACTTTGAGTTATTCATGATTTTGCAAAATGTTCGATTGACACGTCTTCAATTTTAACATTTTTATTGTTCTCTTTGAACCTACTGAAAAAGCTAGACCGTGGTAAACTAGGGAATGACATAATATATGTCATGATAATCGCACAATTGTATCTGCAAAATTTTTGATACACGTCTTACCTTGTCAACGTCTCGCGAGACACTGACGAGTTCTCTGTGGACCGAATTTCGCTTGAATAATTAATAAAAAAAATAAGAGATTGAATAAAAAAAACTATCGGGTAAAATGCCTCGAGAAATCAATGAACATTATTTTGATAAAGAGCCATAATGTTTAATCGCTTATTTTAGAAATAAAACCGAAAAATTGGAGATAAAAAGACGGAAAAGAGGTAACTTTGTGATTTTTTCTATTTAGCCAATTTTATTAAATCATGTTTTCATCGGGTACATTCCCTGCAATATATCCTCAAAATTAATAATGTTTTTTTTTAGATTTAAATTTCAATGTTTACTATTTCAAAAACGAATTCTAACAATGTGTTTTGTAGGGATACCTGGCCTTAAGCACTGAGCGAAATTTGGAGGGGATAACTGCGCATCTGTACTGCTGCGCACCAAATACTTTTGTATTTATTTAAGATAGTAGGTATAACATACTATTTAATAATTACCTAAAAGTCGTATAGTGTTAATTTAAATTTTAAATTGTAAATTTTTTTTGATAATTATAGCCTACCTTGTTTTAAAGTTCTCAACTGTTAACCCCTTAACCAGTCCTTATACCACGTTGAGAATTCCACTAAGCTCATTCTAATATTTAAATCGTTGCAGCAAACCAAGTGTTCAATCGTCAAAATTGTTGATCTCCTTTATTTTATAGTAATTGTTATAAAAGTATAATATTCACATTCTTATAAGTTATTGTGGCAAATATAATTACACCCCTTGAACCTATAATATTACTTTAAATGTGAATTTTAAACTCGAATTTACTTCTCTTAGGTTAGAATTCAATATATATATATATATATATATATATATATAATTTATAATATATAATTTATAAAGTTTAATATATATATATATATATATATATATATATATATATATATATATGTCACCGCGATGATTTAATAAATTAAATTAAGGGACAAACTTAACTTAATCTAGTATGTAAGTTAATTATTTATAATAATTGTAATCACTTCATCCGTATTTTCAAAACTATATTACTTTAAATCTTGATAATTAAATATCGACATGACTTAGTTGTTGTATTTTACGGATGAAGTTAAATAATTACCGTTGTGAGATTTTACTATAGTCTAAATTAATTATGTTCTGTTAAGAAGAGAAGAAGTTATTACATTTTATTACATGTAAATATCTTTAAAATGATTGTAAATGGATGACATTTTGATTCGGAAGTTGGTTAGTTTACAAACTTTACTTTATTACATTACCTACCTTACTTTATTAGTTCTAGCTATCAATTAATTAATCTGAGATTTTCGTAAATCGTCATTATTATGGCAATGAATTATGAAATATCAATTGTAAGAGAAATCAATTTACTTAATTAGAAATTTGTTAAAAAGTTGTTTAGACGACGACGTTGCCCGGTATTGTAATATCCTCCAACCGTAAGGGTGGATGGGGACGCTCGGCGCGAGACCTAGCTCACTTTTGGTAGAGCAGCCGTTTGAGAAGGTCGTAAGCAATTATTTACTATTTTTACTAATAATAATTTTCATTTTTGTTCTTATAATTATTTCTACTTTTATTTTGGTTCTATTTTACTTTGTAGTCAAGTACATTAAAAATAGCTTTAGTTTGTCTTTCCCTAGTTTAATTTTATAGTGTGTCGATGCTTTAACTTAAGGAACTTAGTAATGGATAAAAATTCGGACATCAGAGTCAACGACGCTAATGGTGTCGATGGCTCTGATCTTTTTAAAAATATAGGAAGTGATTTAAATCCGTTATATACGTAATTCAAAATATTAATTGATAAATTGATAAACGAATTTTCTTTTTTGTAACATGACATAGGTACTGTTGACCACCGTAAGTTGTTTTAAACGAAACGTATTAACTCCACCGATACCGATACGGTCTTTAAATGTAAAAACTCCTTTCTCTTTAGGGCCAAGTTAGTTCTAATGTTGTAAACATTTTAAAAATTTATTACTAACGAAAAGTAATAAAACATTATATTTAGTCAATAATTGTGGTTGACCTAAGAAGTACCTTATTTGAGAAGTTACTAGATTACTTATTATCAATTGTGAACATAGGTTCACGTATTTTGGAAGGATCTTTTAAAAAGTATTATAAGCTCAAAGTGTAAAAGTAGAAGGCTGCTTAGGAGTTCACTTTTTGCCACGAACTATGATGAGTTTATAATTCGTCTTCACTTGGAAAACATCGTCTGCGTTGTTGTCAGTATGATAGACAAGTTTCATGTCGCGAACCACTTTAACATGATCGTCCAAGAAATCTTCTCGTACTTCCAATGGAATTTTGAAAGGATTAACACCATTCATAGCATCTGAAAAAATAAGATATAGTTTCGAATGTAATAAGTTACTATTTAGTACTGAATTTAATTAGTAGTGGAAATACTCAAATTGTCTGTCTTGTATTTAAATAACATTTTTTTTAAATAGTTCTTAAATTTAGGAACACTTCGTTGAAATTTTAAAATGGTTATGTTTTTTAATAACTAAAGTATTTCTCTGTTAAAAAACTTACTAGTTTACTTACTTTTAAAGTCGTCTACTCCAATGTAGACAAATTCTTTTCGTAGATATTTTATTTTCACGTTAGTAAACCCTATGGTTGTCATCATTATCTTTATATCTTTTTTAGGATCCTTAAAATAACAAAGTTTTTTAATAATTTAACGAGAAAAAAAATCAGTGTCTAAAGTAAAAACTACAAGTTATTAATAACTAAAATCTAATCTAACTAAAATCTTTAAGGAACAATATTATCATCCTTCAATTTAATAAGTAAGTTAATATAAACTTTATACATTTATATATCTTATTTGGATTAATAGTTAAGAAGAAACTTTCTTCTATTGGAATACATTTCAAAACGACTCCATTCAATAATTGTATTGATATATTTAGGATTGTGTGAGAATATACCGACTTGACTAGACATGAGCTAGTCGTATGTTTCAATAATTATACCTGACAGTCATGGTAGGGTGACACAAAACGGTTAACGTCTTTTAGCAAATGGTTCCAGCGAGGTGCGCGCGACAGCTCTCGCCATATTTCATAGACTGGCGTGTGACCCATGAACATCAATAGACAATCACCTCCTCTCGCCAGGAGGTTGTAAATGTTGGAAAAAGCGATTCTTTCGTGGAAAAATCAAAAATTTATTTAATATAAAAAACTTTTTCTGCATTTAAATTCCATATTTTATATTATATCCAAGTAGGAAAGGTAAAAAAAATCCATAAAAAAAGGTAAGAAGCCATAGTAAGAAAATTGGAGCGAAAGTATAAGATGCCTATAGATTATAAACTTAAACTATTTTCAAGGTGACACGTGTGAGGAGTTGTTTGTAATTAGATATGGAGAAGTACCTAGGTATTGCCAGGCCATTGAACCGCTGATAAACGATTTTATCAACTCTACAACAGTTTCATAAATTATTTTTCTGATTTTATGATTATTATTTTACTAACAAAAATAAAACTGAACTTAAGAAATTATATGTTACCCACACAAAACATTTTTCTATGTTTCACATCCCTTATTTTTTTTTACTGAACAATGCAGCATAAAACAAAAATTGTCTATTTTCAAAATAAGTAGTGGAAATTATAATGGAAATATATCCTAAACTTACTCCTGATGTCTTATCCAATTTAGGGCGTAAAATGAAAATGCGTGATCGAATTTTTCACGAAGTTGGTCAGGCAAGTCACCCTCGATGTCAAGCACCGTAAACCTGATGAAGTCCTTGGCGTGGCGAGCATTAGCAAATTTAACCATATTCTCACTAATGTCACATCCTAAAAGCTCTTTGCAGTTATTAGGTATAAAAGTTTTCAATACACTCGATGTAACACTCCCATCTCCACATCCTATATCTAGTACTGTATCACCGTATGTTTTCCATTTTATTTCTTTTGAATACTCTTCTAAACATTGCCGGGCATCTCTTTTTTGTAGACTGTTACCTATACGATACAATTCGGGATTGTTCATTTTTGTTATTTAATTGGTATTTATATAAGGTAATTGTTTTAGATGTGAACGCGTTAGGTCACCGGTTTCGACGCGATTTCGACGAGCAGTCGCGGCAAAAACGTTTTTTGCAATGTATTTATATGAGTCACTTATATGTTATTTGATTGTAGCTGTACCAAGTTGTTGTTCTTGTTGCAGCAAGAAGGGCCCAAAATAAACTCAGTCGGGGTAGTTTAATATAAATCTTCTTTTAGATTTAGAACTTTAAACTATAAATTTAGTTATAAGTATTTATAACTAAATATATAGTTTTAAGTTTTTGTAACTGATATGTTTTGATTAAAAAAAAAGTATTACTTTTTCCACATTTAAATGAAGACTTTAAAATCTACATAAAGATTGGCTGTCATCAATGATAATGATACGGTAGCTCAATTGGTAGAGCGACGAGACGTTTTAACAGAGGCCACGAATTCGAATCCTTTTGCGTATCGGTTTATTTTTTTATTTATTTAAAATAAAATAAGTTTAACATGGTATATTTATAGATATTGTCAAATATAAATTACACAAGCTTGACATTGATCAAATGTTTGTAAACTACAACACATTTTAAATTAATACATTTTAAATATTTAATCCCTGATATGCTGCGCCTTGAATATGAAAAAATGTCTGTCTTTTCTGCCGCCCACATTAGTTTCTGCGGTATAATTTTGTACTGAAGATATGGTTTCAGACATTTTAAGTATAAAAAATATTCTACTATACCTTACTCATCAATAATAAAACAGCATTTTATGTGTATTACTGTATACATTAGACGACGATAAGACGAAGCTTCTTAATATTCCATGTATCCACGGAGCTGGTGCCGGGCCCATTCCGTTGCATTTAGAGAAGTGCAAACAGTGCCTGAAACTTGCGACCTCGGTGTAGGTTAAGAGGAGCCCCTCTATTATGCACAAATACGCTCGCCTCCACTATCCACACTCCTCTCCCTTTTTAACCAAATTTGGAAATAACCTTCTAAAGCCTACTAATTAATTAGTAAGAACCTACTAATTTCAAAAAATACGTTCCAGGAATGAACCGGTTCTTATTCTAGTAAGGCCAAGGTCTTTAAGTAGGTTATAGAGAGATTTTGTTGTCATACCTCTAGCTCCCACTTCTACCGTGTACAAGCTGGCTATAAATATATTCCTGGATAATATACTTGTTGTTGGTCAGTTCGTAATACTTGTTAAGTTTAAATAAGTGATGCCCGGGGATGTTTGTTTTCCAGAGAACAGAAATCCCAAGGGATATTATATCTTATCCCCAGGGATACTTACTCCGCAAGTATCACGCGCCGTAGATGTTTAGAATACAGGAGCCGCGACTAAAATTTAATAAGGCTTCGGTTTTGATTTTTTGTAGGAGCCTTCTTTTAAGAAAACTATAGATCGTGTGGTGGTTATTATACCCTTCCGCAATCTTGCTACTTGAAAACTAATCGCTTCCCGTATGATTTCTAATACCTTATCCTTACGACGCAAGTTGACCTCTATCTAGAAGCACCCTACACCCTATAAATAAGTGTTTCGCGGTTCCTACTGCTTCCCCACAGATGTTGCAAGACTTTTCGTCAGCTTTACCCCATCTTACTAAATTACTTTGATCCGGGAGAGCCATTTGGAAGTTTAAATATAAAAAAAAACGTATAAAAATATAAACTTAACTAAAAATATACTTATTCTTTGGATAGGAAGGACTATATATAGGTTGTTACAAATTTGAACATTTAAAATAATATTAGGTTTTTGGTTTTTTTTTAGAATAAAAACTACACAATTCTAAGAATACAATTTGTTAAAAAAAAAATAATATATATATATATTTTTAAATATATATACATATATATATACATATATATATATACATATATATATATATATATACATATATATATATATATATATATATTTACTTTATTGCACACAAAACATTGAAAAAAAAAAAGAAACATAAAAATGCTTATCTCTAAGTGCAGAGATATAATTAAAAAGAAATTTACTAGGATGCAAAAAAATAAAACACTTTAACTTGGTAACACTTGAAGTCAAGGCAATCTGAGTGCCGTTATAAACTATTTTAGGATAACCTGAGTAATCTATGGACTTAAGCATCGGCATACAAATGAAAATGAGACGAAAACACCGATGTGACTGTGTTAATAAACAAAGAAAAAATTAAGGGGGATAAGACACATTCCTGCGGAACGCCCGGTACAATATGGCACCACTCAGACTTGACTTTATTCATAAAAACAAATCGAGAGCGTCCGCGCAGGTAAGAGTCGAACCAATTTAGTTGAAGGTGGAAAATTTAGGGTACTAAGAACTCCAATCACCAAATCAAAATCTACCGAATAAAATGCGCAACTGAAGTCCAGCAAAACGAGTACAATAAGGAATTTAGAATCGATTGAAAAACGAATATCATCGGAGATTATAACTAACGTCGTCACTGTACTATGCTCTGGCCGGAAACCAGATTGATATGGGCTAAGTGGCTCATTGTAATGCAGGAAACAAGCCAATTGTTCATGGACTATATGTTCCAAGACCTTAGATAAAAAGGGTAGTATGGAAATAGGCCGGAAATTTAAAGGACCTAAAGGATTGGATTTTTTAGGAAGCGGAATGACTTTTGCCTTTTTCAATGACGAGGGAAAAGTCTGAGATGATAAGGAAAAATTTTAAGTGAAGGTTAGTACGGGAAGGATGTGAGGGAGAATAATAACTAACATCTTGGAGCATAAACCATCACAACCGACAGCAGTAGAGAATATACATTTAATTTTTTTGTTTTTCAACTTCTGACTCAGAAACTGAAATAAAAGAGAAAGAACTGGAGGAACGAGAAATTAAAGAATGATTATTGAAGGTAACCGATTTTGTAACACTATCCATGCATAAAGGGGGTGTGGAAAAATGTAAATTAAGAATATTACGATCAACGAAACTATGAACAGGAGCAGGGTCCTTGCCTACGACAAGAGATTTTAAGAAACGCCACATTCCTTGTGTGCTAGAATTCGAAATTTTGTCATGGATGTAGCGGCGTCTAGCAATACGACAAAGCTTGTTGCAATCGTTACGAAGAACCTTATGCTGAGCAAGATTGTCATCCGATGGATGCTTTTTAAATCGCCTATTCGCTCTGTCTCGCGCAACCATAGCCTTTCTAATGTCTTCAGACACCCAGGGGAAAGGATTATGCTTCTTCCTAATTTTTTTAAGTGGTGCGCGACGATCATAAAGATTTATAATAGCAGAATTAAAAAAAGAAATTGCTGAGTCGACGTCACAAGCCTCAAACACCGGGGACCAGTCAATAGCACCTGCGTCACAGTCTTACTCCTCGGCATCAATATTCTTAAAAGAACGTCGATAAAGAAACTCAGTCTTATTTTTGTGAGAGTGAACCAAATAAGATTAATATAGAAGATCATGGTACGAGTAACACGAAGACATTATATATGGGCATAAGTACAATCGTCTGTTAAGAGCTTAGGATTGTGCTGAGATTTTGCTAATGTGTTTTGTGACTGCTAGTGCAGTGAGTGTATTTATGTTTGTAAGTGTATGAGGATAAAATGTAGACAAAGAACCTAGGATACTTCATTGAAATAAAAAAAAAGATTTTGATGGAATCTTAAACCTGTCAAAGATATTAAAAAAGTTTTAACTTAATGCAGATAGCAGAAGCTATAGTCGTAGACGTAGCTATAGTAGACGAGTAAAAGTAATATTTGTTTTGCCTCCTCAACACTAATTTTGTTGAAATTTTGTATTTAATCGTCAATTTCTGTATGATATTCAAGTCAACAGTGCCCTACACATAGAAAGAACACATTTACCACATTTACATTACATTTACCACAGATTATATTTGTTACAGTTCGTTTACTCTTTTTAAAGCAGGTTACACAGCGTCCACGTTTGTAGCGGACTTGGCTTTCATAATTGTGAATTCCACTATCCTGATAGTCTGGATAGTGGTCTATATTATACATCCTTATAAAGGTATCCGAATTTGTTGAATTTTGCTTAGATAAAACTTACGCTAAGGAAAATCGGAATTCACGATGACTTAACGTGTTAGTGGAGCTATTTACTTGGTATATTATAAATGCATTTAGAATACTGCTGTTTGAGAGTCTTCTAAAGACTTTCATATACCACTTGAGCCCATACTTACGCGCAAACAAATACATAGACAGTTTTTTATCTTTGATATTTACTGAGCCTATATATTTGTTATAGCTGTAAACAACAAGTGGCTTTATACATTTTGCTCCTTCACGAATTCCAGGTGCTGTATAGGCATTATGATATGTGGAAATAATAGTCACCAACCTGACATCCTTACAAGACAAAACAGATACATTGCCCCAGTTTCGAGCTACTGTAGCCCTTTTTCAATTAATCTCTCATTTAATATCATGGGGTGGGCCGAGTCTTCGTCTGTTTATTCACCCTATTACATCAGTTCCCTCGTTTTTCAAAGATTGAGCTAATGGAACACTATTTTGAACATTTTCCATCACTAAGCCTTTATTTAAAAATCCGTTTATTAGTTTAAGGACTATTTTGATGTGGCTCCAGTGAAACCATTTATAGATTCAGAGGAACTAGAACATTTGCTATAATTTTATGGTTATTTTTATTAAATCACCGGTCTTGCCTCACATAGCTCGTAGGTTTTGATACGAAATCGCAATGCTTTTGATCGAATAAATTGAACCCAGCTCAATCTATCTTTCCAAAGCAGCAACGACCCATCGAGACTTATAAGACGCCGAAGTGTGTACAACTGATGAAATTTCGCATTGCGGTACTGGACAATTGGGTCTATTTTGCCGTTTTGCGACTGTGTCCGTGAAGATTTGAACTTAGCTGATAATTGTCGACAAAATGCAAAAACCGTAAAATTAAAAGAAATTAGGTTTTGCTCATTAATAGCCGCAAAAATAATAAGAAAAGTCCTATACCCCCTTTTAAAGTGTTAAAGTCAACTTCAACCTTTCTTATAAGGATAAGTTGTTTTGAACGAAGCGGATTCACTCAACTGATACTTCGGCGACATAAGTTGTTTAATTGTAAAATTGTTACTATATGATCATTAAAAATATCTGCTTTCATTTTAGGGCAAACAAATTAGTTCTAATATCGTATACATTTCTGTAATTTATTAACAACAAAAAAAAATATACATTATATATAATCAGTAATTGTGGATAAGCTAAAAATTAACTTATTTGAGAAGTTACAACATACTAAAAATTATCAAATTTTATATGTACAGTATGTTCACATATTTTTAAAGGTATTAAGAAGTATCATAAACGCAAAGGACAAAACTTAAAGGCTACTTAAAGATTTACTTTTTGCCATGAACTATGATGAGTTTATAATTCATCGTCAGTTTGAATATATCTTCTGCAGCGTTGTCAGTATGATCGACAAGTTTAAGGTCGTGAACTAGTTTAACATGATCGTCCAAGAAATCTTCTTGCATTTCCAATGGAATTTTGAAAGGATTAACACCTTTCGTAGCGTCTGAAACGTAAAACATTTAAAATGTTAATAATTTACTATTTAGTACTGTTTTCAAAGGCCCCTAGGCCGTAATGGGAATACTCAACTTATTTTTTTATTATCAAGACAAGAAAAAAAGGACCTTTTCCAAATTTTTATCAAATTCAGGAACACTTCGTTGTAATTTTAATTGTATGTATTTAAATGTCTAATGCAAACTTATATGTCAAAAAACTTACAAGTTTACTTACTTTTAAAGTCATCTAGTCCAGTGTAGACAAATTCTTTTTGTAGATATTTTACTTCAACGTTAGTAAACCCTATATTTCTCATCATAGCCTTTATATCCTTCTCAGGGTCCTTAAATTAAAAAGTTTTAAAATTTTAAAAAGAAAAATCAGTATCTGAATTAAATACTGTAACTCATTAGTAAATCTTTTAGTATTTTATTATTCTATATATTTAAAAATAAAAAAAAATAACATGGGAACTAAGTTACAAATATTAAATAAACTTTAAAGTTGGTCATATCATATTTTCACTACAGTTTATAATAAAAACTTTATATACTTCTACATCTTAGTTATATAAAATAAACTGTATTCTGTCAGACTACACTTTAAAACGACTTCATACAATTTAAACATAGGACTTTACTGACTTAACTTAACTTAAAGTTAGTTGCATATTTCCATAATTATACCTGACAGTCATGGTAGGGTGACACAAAGCAGTTTACGTCTTTCAACAAATGTTTCCAGCGAGGTGCGCGCGACAGCTCTCGCCATACTTCGAACATTGGCATGCGACCCATGAACATTAATAAACAATCGCCACCTCTCCCCAGGAGTTTATAGATATTGGAAAATGCAATTCTATCATAAAAAAAGTTACTAATTAATTTAATTTAAAAAACAATGTTTTAATTCCATGTCCCAACCCTACACCAATACGATTTAATTTTCACGTACGTAAGACGTTACTTACACTTCTATTTGGCATACTCAAGTATCAAGGTGAAAAAGGTAAATTTAAATAGTCATTTTATACACTAATACCTAGAAAGTAAGAGCGAAAGTATTATGTACACCAGAGAAGTACTACAGATTCTTATCTTAAACTGCTTTTCAAGGTGCCACGCTATCTAAGTTTGTTTGTAATAAGATATGCCGATGGCTGTTGCTCAGCTATTGAACCGCTGATGAAGGTCTTTACCAACTCAGTAATAGTTATTACTTAGTAAAAATAATGATTATTCTGATTATATAATTATTACTTATAGTACTAACAAAAAAGTCACTAAACTTAAAAAAATATATGTTCCCCACACAAAACGCTGTTCAACATTTCACACTTCTTAATCTTTATTTTTGTTATATAAAGTCATTTTAATAATAATTCTATTAGAGATAATTTTAGTTCTGAGCTGAAATGATGTCTACGTCTTAAATAACTGGTTTCAAAATAAAGGAAATAAATAATAAACTTACTCCTGATGTGTTATCCAATTTAGGGTGTAAAATGAAAATGCGTGATTGAAATGTTCACGAAGTTGGTCAGGCAAGTCACCCTTTATGTCAAGCACCATAAACCTGATGAAGTCCTTGGCATGGCGGGCATTAGCAAATTGAACCATACTCTCGCTTATGTCACATCCTACAAGCTCTTTGCAGTTATCAGGTAAAAAAGTTTTCAATATATTCGATGTAACACCCCCATCCCCACATCCTATATCTATAACTGTGTCACCATATTTTTTCCAATTTATTTCCTTTGCATACTCTTCTAAACATTGCCGGGCATCTCTTTTTTGTAGACTGTTACCTATACGATACAATTCGGGATTGTCCATTTTTGTTATTTAATTGGTATTTATATAAGGTAATTGTTTTAGATGTGAATGCACTAGATCACCGGTTTTGACGCGATTACGACGTGCAGTTGCGGCAGAAACGTTTTTGCAATGTATTTATGTAAGCCACCGAAGCACACACACATGCACATAGTCAAAAAGGAGGACGAGAGAAAATTAGATATAGAGATTATAGATAATCCAAATAGAAAGAAAGCGATTTTAAGTGCTACTTTTAACAACTGGCTATTTTCGTAATCATAGACACGTGTTTCTTGTTAAGGAGGATAACTTATACGGAATAGTATAAAATAAAAATAAAATATTTTTTTCTTATTCTAATTGCTTATACAATTCTAGGTACTCTACTAAAATAAATTAGATGAATAAACAAATATAATTCTGATAATACTGGGATGTTTTGAATCAAATCTGTATATCTATTTTGAATGTTAATTTAATATACATGTATGATCTAATATATTTAACTAACAAACTTATTAATTTGATGGACAAAGCGTGAAAATTTTAATTGTACAGGTAATAATTGGCCTTGATCTCAACCATTTTTATATATCTTATGCCTTATACTCCTTAGAGTATAAGGCATAATATACATAAAAACGCTTCCGTTATTGACCTCAGAATGCTAATTATTAAGATAAGTGGCTATTAAATAAAAGAGATGCTGGTCTGAGATTTTTATAGTGATTGAATATAATAAATTATAAAAAATATAGACCGTTATATATAGCCCATGACCGTTATATTTACCGGTCATTTACTACGAATTTAGGGCGTGCGAAGCCGCGGGCAAAAGCTAGTTAATTATGAAGAAGTCCTTATATAAACTCATAATAAAATATTTTATATAGACTTTATAAATCCTTAGCGCTCGTTCACATTGATGTCCTTCAAAAGAAACAAAGAAAGAAACTCATATGCTCTCTCGAGAGTAATAACGGTTTTTATTTATCAGAAGGTGAAGGTCATTCAACCAGCGATTTTGTCTACGCTTTTATCTTATGCGTGGATACGTAATTTCAAATATGGACCTTTATGTTCAACCAGTTTTCTATAGCCATGTAAATAAATAACATAAATTTAATATACATTAATTATTCAGATTGTACATAGTATATCGTACATTTCTTATTTTTTCTTAAAAATGTAGTTTTTGTTGTTTAAGATGTAAAAAGTTGGCCAAAAATATTATTAACATCAATTTTGCTCTGTGAAGATGCAAATCAGTAGGATTGATCTGCCATCTTTAATACTGAGTTGAACCTAAAGTTGAGATATTCAATCACTTGTTAACCCAACTATACGACGGGCACGCTCCGGTGCGTCCAAACAGCCCTGGACGATGGCTGCCTCGACAGCCATTTACCGATCCAGCCGTTGGATTGCCCAGCGAGGAAACCGACCCCCCCCCGTTTCTTAACAAACATTTTTCTTCTTCAACATTAATGAACAAAGGTGATAAAGATTGCAAACTATCTTTAATCCTTCCCAACTCCAGATTTTATCAAACTTTTCTTTTGTGCTATCACTGAATGTTAATAAGGGCGTCCTATCCCTTTATTCGAATGCCGTTAGTGCTGACAGTCTAAGCCATGACAGGTATCATCGTAACTATCTTAGATATTATATATCCTATAAATAATCACATTCTAACCCATTCCATTACTAATAGTTATTTGCCTGATGCTTGGAAGCACATTAGAGTTAAATAAACCTACAAATATTGGTCATTTTCGTTCTATCTCTATTTTGTCCTTCCTTCCAAAATTAACAGTCGAACACTTTCATTAAAAAGCATCCTCCTAAGTTCCTTACAATCTGGATTCCGTCTCGTTCATAGTATGATTACAGCGCTAGTCAAGATCAACGACAAAATCAGCAAGGTCAGCGATGAATAAAAAACAACTCAAAGTTGACACTGCTAGATCTCTCCAATTTATTTAACACTGTTGATTTTGATAAGTCTGTTACATATCACATACATATCCTTATCTGTGGTAGAATGGTTTCGAAGCTACTTTACTTGTCGGCGATTGCGATCGATGTTGAGGCCCTTTTGGATTGACGGCTTTTGTTTTGACAATGAGGCCCTTTTGTCTTTACGGCTCTTGATCGTGTAATGTCTGCACTGGAATATGTCAGTGTGGCGTGTTATTTTCCTTCGTCTGTACTTGGGTCAGACATTGTCTGTTGAAGATCATGATCAAGATCAGTGTCATCTAGTGCACATTAAGGATCAAAGCAGAATAAAATTTATTGTTACGATATCTGGCCCACAACTGAAATATTTTCTTCCAATTCTTACCGAAATTAGCAGTACATGCTTTCTCTTCTGGATTATGCTGATGCAAGCAACTCTTGCATCAACAACGTTTTTAATTTAACGAAGGATCAATTAAATAAGCTTTAGCGACTTCAACATATTTGACTTGCGTACGTATGGCCACAAATGAATGTTTATTATTGTAAATTTTGTTTTGATTTGATTTTGCTTAAATATTTCTAAACAAAATCTCTATTAAATATTATGTGTTGCTTGTTACATTTCAGTCGATTAAAAAAAATGTTAAGAGATATCGTTTGGTGTCTCCTCTATTAAAAATATCCTAGTGTGAGTGGCCCCAACTCTTCAAGATCATTAATGTCTACTGTATTGAAGTTTCTAAAGTTTAGACATACTTCCATGACACAAAGTGTTTTTGTAAATTTTTCAAATGTCACACATGGGATGACATGGGACAATTGGTATTTTACCGACTGGACTTCGAAAAGTATGGGAATGACCTAATTAAAGGTTGCATTCCGGGATGTAGTATGAATAGTGATTAAACTACAACTTTCTTGGTTATTACTTTAGATGAAAAATCGCAATGGGATCCTCATTATATTTGATTTGTCAAGCAGACTTAGTTCTTATGCAGCTGCATACGCGGTTAAAAAATACGTAGATTAGCAAATATGGAAACTGCTCGATTAGTTAGTTTACTTTAATTACTTTCATAGCATAATTTCATATGGTATACTCTTATGGGGCAATGCGGCTGATATTAATACCATATTTACATTGCAGAAGAGGGCTGTTCGAGAAATATATAATATAAGACCAAGAGTAAACCGGCACTAGGTTCCATAAAATAGGTAAATCCTTTAAGGGTAGTTGTATAGGTTTTTTTTTTTATGAAGCCTTAAGCCTATCATTAAATAAGTTTAAATAATATGTTAAAAATAATTTTATAAAAAATCCTACTATAGTGTAAAGGATTATATCAACGTCAGTATGGCCTGGGAATGAATTGTATTGTATTGCGAATAGCTAGTAATCTCCGCAATTTGTTTTTTGTTGTAAATTAATTTTGCTTTATCAACCTGCTGCATCACACCGATTCCGATATTATAAAATACGGTATCGTAATTACAGTAAACGGTACAGTACGGTACTATAACAAGTATTTTATAAGTGGATTACGCCTTTTAGTGTAACTTTTGTTCGGTCTAAGTTAGATTTATATATATTAGCGTTTCAGCCTCAACCGCAATATTTATCTCTACTTCCATTCATCGCTATAGTCAATACATAGAACCGAGAACAGAAAATAATTTATTTAAGTAATACTGATACAAAATAAACTGTAAAACTGTAACTGGACTAATTAACTGATCTATCAATGGCTTTTACAGCTTGAGCTGCAATAAACCTATTTTAATGTAGTTTTAAGGACATTAGCAATGCCTACGTCGTAGAGATAAGATTCAAGAAGGGTAAGTAATTGAGGAAGAAACATTGAATAGTACACTGTTATCTTGCAAACGACGTCTATGAACATTTGTGTTTTGGAGCAACCAGACTCCGAGTAATTTAACAGAGACAATCATTTTGTATAAAACTCCGTCTGCTTCTATTCTGATTTTATTTGATAAGAAATTATATTTTGCCTTTTTTTATTATTTTATAAAAATGTGGTACAGGTTTTTTTTATAGTGTTTTCTAAGGTTTTCACGAGTACTACACATTGAAATAAAACTATTTTTATGTGAATCCAGTTTTGTGTGAATCCTGAACTGTACGCCCGGAAGCTTAGAAACCGTTGGAGGTAGATGACTAATTAACTGACTTACTGACAGACACCTCCATCTCGTCTTACCGTGAACACGATTGCTGCAAAGCTTTCGAAACGTCGGGTTAGATTTAAAATGTAAATTTAAAATTGAATTCAATACATGCGAGTCAAATCCGTAAAAACAGTGTTATTTCAAGGATTTTTTATATACCATAGTCATACAAAGTTGGGCCAATTCGTCTAGTTATAAAAATATTATTAGTAAACCATATTAGGTATTTGTATAGGTAATATATTTTCGTATACAATTCTTGTTTAATAATATCGAACCTATTATATAAAACATAATATTCATGTATAATAAAATTACATGGAACATGGAAACTGATACGTATTAAATCTGTATATTATATTTAAATCTAAAAATGAGTTTATATTTTACATATAAATCTAATTTTGTTTATCTTGCTAATTAGGTATAAGCGAAGTTACAAGTAATATGTGAATATTTGTGGCTCAGATATCCCGCGACTACTATTAAAAATATTTAAAACTTTATACAAAACATGTTTAAAACGAAAAGTTAGACTGCGGCGAATAGTCTGTACTACTAACCCACCTGTACTAATTTAATGGGATTTTTTTTAATATTAACAAATATTTTGACATAGTACAAATTCTCAGATTTTTTTTTTACATTCGTAATCTGATCTGAAAACAAACAGAAGATGCATAATTTACAAATTTTTCAATAAACCATCTGTGAAATGTTTGTATAATAAACCATGTGAAAAAGTTGTGCAAAGCAAAGAACTTCATAAATATTCGCTTCTAAGTCATATGATTGCTACGTAGTTCGCCTCCTTCTTCATATAAGTTTTAGACGTGATAAAACTTTTAACGATGCTGATGAGATTGTGCTAGTAGTTAGAAAAGTACATTTAAGTTCTACAATTCTAATAAATGAAAACCGATATCCGTGTAGTTTTATGTAATTGTACAATGACTTTTACATTACTTTGTTTTTATAAAAAAAATACATAGAAATCATTTTTATAATAAAAACTTATTGGAAAGCAATATCATGGAAAAACATTCTGCTGTAATTGTTTTCTTAAATTTTTTTAACCTAAACATAAAAAAATATTAAACACACTTTTTAAAAAAATATATAAACTAATAGACAAAGTATCAAAACTTTTATCTGCGTCAGTTTCACTATACGAACGAATCTCATAAAAAGTTGTTAGGGTGGAATATGCAAAATTACTCTAAATGTAAATTGAAAGTTCAACATAAACCGATCCTTGGTATATTACAATATATACAATAATAGGTTCAGTATAATATTCTTGATATATTTTCTTAAATATAATTGTCTGAATAACAGTGATGTTTATTGTTTTGGTTTCAGTATAGAAATATAATAAGAGTTAGAATTTTTCCTTTTCAATGAATAAAATTGTGGGACACCGACAAACGACATTTGATTTTATAAGTAACTTTCGTAAAACGTTGTCCTATCGGTGTGCTTCACATTTAACTATGATATAAAAAAAAGGGAAAAGTTCATATATCTCGATAAACAAGTCTTAGATATACCAGCTCCTAGAACAAATATACAAATAATATTAAAATATTAAATCTAGAATAATAGAAGATAGAATATTTAAATCTTACTTTCTCTAATATTTTGTTTTTAGGTTTTCTTATACTTTTTTTAGTAGATATTATTGTTACGTTTAATGAGTCATCACTTAAATTCACGAACGCAGATCACATAAAGTATTCAGTCTAAATATATTAAACAATAAAATTGTTCAATGTACAATACATTACTTCATTGTCCGGTCAAGACTTTATTGTTAGATTTTAGAATTTTGTATTAAATAGATTTCTTTATCTCAAATAGTAAATTATTCTTAAAGTTGATTAGAAACACATTATTATTTTATAAGACTATTCTAAATTAATCTGCAAAATTTATCCCTTATTTAGAAATTATAATAAAAATATTAATTAAACAATGGCAATAATACCTATGTAATAAAACAAATATATAATTAATAATAATAATAATAATAATAATAATAATAATTTATTTCCAAAAAGATTCAATAGGTACAACTAAAATATTAAAAACAATAGGGTACAAAAATAATTACAAAACAAAAAGCAATATAAAATTACCTGCAATTACTGAATAAACCTGTATTGCAGGTAATTTATTTGTTTATATTAACCCCATGTACACAATAAAAGGTTTTGATTTGTAGTCACAATCCCCGTACAATTATAAAAATTAACAAAATAATATTATTTTATTTATTGAAATTATGTGTTATGTTACTTAAGATTAATTTACTTAAAACTATGGTAGCTTAAAGTTATATAAAATATATATATGGAATATGTAAAAAAAAATAAAAAATAGTAATAATAATAAATCCAATTAAATAGAATCAGACCATCAATTAAATTAAATTAAATTAAATTAAATTAAATTAAATTAAATTAAATTAAATTGAATTGAATTGAATTGAATTGAATTGAATTGAATTGAATTGAATTGAATTGAATTGAATTGAATTGAATTGAATTGAATTGAATTGAATTGAATTGAATTGAATTGAATTGAATTGAATTGAATTGAATTGAATTGAATTGAATTGAATTGAATTGAATTGAATTGAATTGAATTGAATTGAATTGAATTGAATTGAATTGAATTGAATTGAATTGAATTGAATTGAATTGAATTGAATTGAATTGAATTGAATTGAATTGAATTGAATTGAATTGAATTGAATTGAATTGAATTGAATTGAATTGAATGGAATGGAATGGAATGGAATGGAATGGAATGGAATGGAATGGAATGGAATGGAATGGAATGGAATGGAATGGAATGGAATGGAATGGAATGGAATGGAATGGAATGGAATGGAATGGAATTGAATTGAATTGAATTGAATTGAATTGAATTGAATTGAATTGAATTGAATTGAATTGAATTGAATTGAATTGAATTGAATTGAATTGAATTGAATTGAATTGAATTGAATTGAATTGAATTGAATTGAATTGAATTGAATTGAATTGAATTGAATTGAATTGAATTGAATTGAATTGAATTGAATTGAATTGAATTGAATTGAATTGAATTGAATTGAATTGAATTGAATTGAATTGAATTGAATTGAATTGAATTGAATTGAATTGAATTGAATTGAATTGAATTGAATTGAATTGAATTGAATTGAATTGAATTGAATTGAATTGAATTGAATTGAATTGAATTGAATTGAATTGAATTGAATTGAATTGAATTGAATTGAATTGAATTGAATTGAATTGAATTGAATTGAATTGAATTGAATTGAATTGAATTGAATTGAATTGAATTGAATTGAATTGAATTGAATTGAATTGAATTGAATTGAATTGAATTGAATTGAATTGAATTGAATTGAATTGAATTGAATTGAATTGAATTGAATTGAATTGAATTGAATTGAATTGAATTGAATTGAATTGAATTAAATTAAATTAAATTAAATTAAATTAAAATATTAATAATGAAGTAATAATATAATAATATAGTATTAATAATAAAAGTTACTTTGCTATTATAAGGAGATTTTCAATTTCTTGATAGTCTAGCCCTCGTAGCCAGGCCAGCAGTGCTAAACGACAATCGTGGCGGTTAAGTCTGTGTATGCAAATAATTTTGGTTTATTTTATTATATACAAAGGCTGCTAGAAAATAAGCTTGACGCTTTGCAGATGTAGTGCGACATTTTATTTGATCAATAATCCGCTGATTTATCCTCCTTTTGTTCAGACTACTGCTATCATATGGAATAGATGCGTGTTGCTTACATATAACTGTCGTATAGTAAGGACATCACATTTCTTATAAAGAGACTTTGTTGGATACCGATAAGGACTGAAGGTCATCGTTTTAAGAAGAGATCTCTGTACTCGTTCAAGACTTATCATAAACGATTTACATGCACCACCCCAGACGGAAATGCAATAGGAGATGATAGGTTGAGCTAATGCCAAATAGGTTTCGCGCAAAATTTTGAAACTTGCTGCTTGTCTTAACTTATTGAAGGTCCAGACTAATTTTCTAACCCGTGAGCAAAATCGACTTTATATGTGAAAGCCAACTGAGCTTAAAATCTATTTCGACTCCTAGATATTTAACACATTTAGTTTTAGATATGATAGGACATTTACATAAACCAACGTTGGAATTGAAATCACACGAATGTGCTCTTAGACTTATATTTTCAGGTATGCTGGAAAAAGAAAAAGGCAAGAAATAAGTTTTCCTTAAATTAAGTCTTAAATGATTATTGTTTAGCCATGTGCTAACTTTATGTCCTCCAATTTCAGCGGATCTAATAACCTCTTCCCAAGTATCCCCAATGAAAATAAGAGCAGGGTCATCTGCACACGAAAAGATTTTCCCGTTATGCAATTCTTCGTTAAGATGGTCGTTTACGTACAATAAAAAAAGACTTGGCCCCAGGATACTGCCTTGAGGGATTCCAGATGTGATAGAAGTCTTGGAACTGAGAAAACTGTCAATTTTAACTTGCTGAGTTCTTTCCAATAGAAAATCCTTATAGATTTTAAGTGCTTTTCCTCTTATGCCAATACGCTCCATCTTATGACAAAGGATAGAAAAGGATACCGTATCAAAGGCCTTGGCTAAGTCTAAAAAGATGCCTAAGCACTTCTTATTTTTGTCTATTTAAACACTTCGTATATTAGTCACAATATATTCAGTTAACTGAGATACGGCATCTGTAGTACTTTTTCCTGATCGGAAACCAAATTGTGGACTAGACAGTAATTTATTGCTTTCTAAGAAATTAGTCAGTCGTAGATTTAATATCTTTTCCATTACTTTAGAAAAGCACGTAAGAACTGAGATAGGTCTATAGTTTGTAAAGGAATTTCTAGAGCCACTTTTGTGTATCGGAGAAATAATAGATTTTTTAAACACTTTTGGAAAAACGCCTTGTTCGAAACAAATTACAAGTAATTTAGTCAAAGGCGCTACAATAATATGTTTAGCAAATTTTATAAATTTCGTTGGGATAGAGTCCCACCCCACAGAAGAAACATTTTTTAAGTTGCTGATGACGCTTAATATCTCCAATTCATCAGGATCAAATAACACTATAGAATTAGAAATATTCATGTTTAGAGTATCGGTATTCTTATTAAAATTACCAACACAATGCTTTCCTATACATGAGAAATATTTGTTGATTTTATTAAAGGTAATAATTGGGTCGACATTCGATGTTAATAATTCGGATGCTGATAATTTTTGATTACTAATATCGGCTATACTTTTAATGGCGGTCCACTTTTCTTTATTATTTTGTGCGTTCTCTAAAAGTGATGACTCGTATGTTCTTTTCACTTTTTTTAAAAGATAGTTACAGAAATTTCGGTATCGTCTGTAGGTGATCGATAAAGTTTCATCACTGGGGTTCCTTTTATAATTTAAATGTAGTCTATTCCTGTGACGTATGCAGCGAAGCAATCCAGGAGTAATCCATGGTTTGAGGATACGATTTCTTTTCGAAATAGTTAGTCTTTTTGTGTTCGCCTGAATGATATTGCTTATTACTTTAATAAATTCTTCAGCCATAAAATTAGCGTCATTGTTTGGGTTTATAAAAGAAAAGTCAGGGTCTGCTAGTTGTTTAAGTGCGGCTTGGTTGTTTAGTTTTAAGGAGTAAGCAATATTCCTGGCTTTCTTTGGAACTGTAAGAAGGTTAAGAATTACAGTCTTATGGTCTGTGATGTCTGTGATTAAGTTCGTTCCCATATCAACTACATAGTATTCTATTAATGTTTGACTGAAATGAGTTTTCTCTTGGAAACATCATTTACAATACCGTCCCGTTGGTCGAGTGGTTAGCGTAGACGACTAACGTCTCACGGCGCAACGGGGCTCGGGTTCGATTCCCGGCAGAGATAGGCATTTATGTGATGAGCATGGATGTCTGTGTTTCTGGGTTTGGTCGTTTATTAAATATATTTTCAGTATTTATATGTGTATTTCTATGTATTAGTATCGTTAACTAACACCCTTAACACAAGCAAATAATTTGCTTACTTAGGGGTTAGATCAATGTGTGTAATTTGTCCCGATATATTATTATTATTATTATTATTAATAACAAGATGACGGCTGATTGAGATACGGATATGGTATATGGTAGATGAGGTATCCATTCATAGCTGACCATTCCGAGCGCGAAATCGAATATTGACTGTAGATAGAATTAAAAAATCCATACATACTACTTAAAATAATACTAATAAATACCTACTATAAAAAATATTATTGTAATACTTTAGTATAATTAAAAAATGCGATAAGTGATACAAAGCCTTCTTAGAGATTAGATGTAACCTAATAACTACTTTTTTATATATATTTATAAATAGATAGAATAAGATAAAATGTTGAGTAGAATTTATAACTACTGCTGTAAATATTATCCCAAAAGAGAAGTAAAATATACGGGTCTACGCTATTTATAGAAATAGGTATATTATATTTATTGAATATGCTATTTACGATTCGTCGTTATTGTATGATTTGTAATGGACACTATGTTGAATTGTAATTAGTCTGAACTTTCACGATTGCAATGAATAGTTGGCTGATTTTAAATTTGCGGCGTTTGGTTGATACTACAAATAAATAATTGAACCATTCAAACATATGTTAAAATTGTGATATGAAGAGTTAAACAAAGAAGATTTAGTGTTTCTTTATCCAACGCCCTATCCTCGATTGCATTTGCTATCATCTCTTCAAATGGTAATATTTTCATGGATTCACGTTAAATAAATAAATAAATAATAAAAACGGGTCTATAAAATCTTTGCAAAAGTGAAGCCACACTATACAAGCATACACCGTGTTAATTAATCACGGCAAACTCCGCTGCGAAGTATAATATTCATTTATAACTATGTAAACGATAGGGAAACCTGGCAATGACCAAGTTGTTCACGTTCCTGCGCTTTTTGCTGCTTCACTATAATCAAGGTAATAATAGGTAATCAATAGACCTTCTTAGTTCGAATATAAGGCATTAATAATAATAAGAAAATAATCGTTTGTTATTATTAAACGTTTTGGGCTTAAGATAAAATCATAATCAAAATTAAATGCTGGTGTCCAATTAAATTTCCAATTAGATGTTAGGACGTAAAATACGTAAAATATGCATTATGTTTTTTTTTGTTACGGATATTGTATAATATTTATAGTATATTTTTTTTATATATTATTATATATCAATATTATATACTACACTTTTTCTGTAGTTTTGTTGTAGTAGTTAAACACGACACTTCCAATAGTTGGTTGTTATAATATGTATTATGATATTGCTATTATTTTCATGCACATTAAAGATGTTAAAAAATCAAAGAGTCTGGATATTTTTTTTTTCGATAAATAGTGATGTTATCAGATCAGTATTTGTATCCAGAAACCACGAAAAAGCTACTGGATTTTTTATAATATTTTCCAAATATAAGATACTTTGTATTTTTCTGAAAAAATCATAGAGTTTTTCGAAGTACAAATTATCTTAATATAAAAGATTAAGTTGAATAATTAACTATGCCACACTCTAATATTTTCGAATTCGTACACTAGTTTGATCTTGCACGTCTCAGAAGATAAACAAAAAGAATTCAAGCCTATTACTTAAGTAATAGGCTTGAATTGGCTTGAATAGGCTTAAGCCTGTATCAGATTCCGTAGCATATTATATATAGATTAGACCTTAATTTCAAACCATATCATTTATCCGATAAAAATGATTGTAAGTTGATGTAACATCTGCGAGAATTTAGTTATTCAAGTTTTTCATTTCAATCAAGTCTTGGATTGCCGTCAGGCCATTAATATAATGGACATTCATTTTACATTTTAGATTTAACTTACGACTCCTAGCATCTTTAACATATTCAGAAACATCAATAAAATTAGGGTTTTGCTCGAATTTCTTCATTTTATAGAATATTTAAAGCCTATTCTTAGACTATACAGTTTAAAGGTTGACAAACCAAATATCTAAATATATATTTTTAGATTTCTAATATTTTATGTACTGGATAAATTTATTTAATTCTTTTAAAAATTAACATACTGTTTATCTACATAATAAGTTGTAAAATTTGATACCTTCTTAACTCTGCATCATAAACTAAATCTGTATAATTCTGAAGTTTATTTAGTCACTAACATTTTCGAGATAGGGGCAAGCAAACAACAAAATAAAACTCCATCCATTCTAACATAATTGAAAAATATGTGCTCTCCAGATTCAAAAAATACTTACCGAAGTGAGTAAATAAGTGTGGCCCAGCAATTTTTAACTTTTGTAAAATATGTTGCAATATATTCTAGGAGTATTATAAAAAAAGTATGTTTTTTAAAAAATAGTTTTAGCATAAATTTTTAGAATCAAATATTTATTTTTAAAAGTAAATAATATTTCAGATAGGCAATAAAGTACATTTTACGGAAAATATCATCGACAAAGCATTTTATTAAGATAATTTGATCAGGGTTTATATTTAAAGTTTTTTTTTTGCAGTTCCCCAGCAATAAAACATTAATAAAAAGGAGCGGAAAAGTGCACGGTAATCAAAGTGCATAAATGAAATTATGTCAAATCAAATATTTTTTGTTTTAACCATATTAATTTTTTAATAGGGTTTTCAATATTAATTTTCAATATTAATTTTATTTAAATATGAATGCTCTTTTACCATTACATTAACCTTTTGCACAAAATGTTATCGAATATTATTGTTGTTATGTTGTTGTTACTGTTATGTTATGTTATGTCGTGTCGTGTCGTGTCGTGTTGTGTTGTGTTGTGTTGTGTTGTTTTGTGTTGTGTTGTGTTGTGTTATGTTATGATATGTTACGGGACTGGGGCAACCCTACCACTAACTCTCGTGGGGAGATCGTTAGAGAGTGGGCGGTCACTACGGGCCTCACCCTACTCAACACAGGGTCGGCCCACACATGTGTACGACACAACGGGGGGTCCGTGGTGGACTTATCGTTCGCCACCCCGTCCATCGCCGCACGTGTTCGGGCCTGGAGGGTGCTGTCGGAAGTGGAGACTCTTTCGGACCACAAATATGTGCGTTTTGAGATCTCCACCTCGCACAACCGAAGATCGCTACCCCAAGAGCCGACAAGATTTCCGCGCTGGGCCGTCAGCCGCCTAGATGCGAAACTGGCGAGAGAGGCAGCCATCGTCCAGTCATGGTTGGCCATCCCCACGCAGACAGACGTAGACCTCGCGGCAATTCGCTTCCGCCAAGCGGCAACAGCGGTGTGCGATGCGGCCATGCCGCGGTCTCGGCACCGACCCCATGTCCGTGAAGTCTATTGGTGGAGCTTGGAGATCGCGAAACTCCGAGCCACTTGCTCAGCGGCACGTCGGCCCTACGGGCACAGCAGGAGGCGAAGGCATGGCCGAACTGACGATCAAATGCCAACGTTGGAGCTAGAGAAAGAGCGCCAGCTGTATGAGGCGTACCGCATTGCCAAGCGGGAGCTGCAGCTAGCAATAGTCAGGGCCAAATCGCAAGCTTATGGCGAAGCCTTGGCGAGCCTGGACAGAGATCCGTGGGGCCGGCCGTACAAAGCTGCACGGAGAAAGTTCCGTCATCAGACGCCCCCGGTCACGGAATCCATGGAGTCCGGGCTCCTTGACCGGGTGTTGGGTGGGCTCTTTCCCGACCGAGACATCAACTACTCTCCTCCAACAATGGCTGTCGTCTGTGAGGAATCAAACCACGACACCTCCATTCCGCCCGTCTCGGAAGAAGAGATGGAGGCTGCAGTCTGCCGCCTGCGTGGCAAGAAGACGGCTCCCGGCCCAGACGGTATCCCGGGCCGGGTGTTGGAAATCGCCCTCCAAGAGTTGAGTGGTCCTCTTCGGAAAGTATTCAGCACCTGCCTCACGTCTGGACGGTTTCCGAAGCCGTGGAAAGTTGGACGACTGTGCTTGTTGCGGAAAGAAGGGCGACCCCTTGACTCGCCCTCCGCATACAGGCCCATCGTCTTGCTGGATGACATGGGCAAACTGCTCGAGAGAGTAGTGGCTTCCCGTGTTGTCCAGCACCTGGAGGGGACTGGGCCTGGGCTTTCAGAGGCCCAATATGGCTTCAGGGCGGGGCGGTCTACAATAGACGCTCTTCTGTGGCTTAAAAGATGGACACAGGCCGCAATCTGCGAGGGAGAAAAGGCGTTGGCTGTCTCCCTCGATATAGCCAACGCCTTCAATAGCCTCCCACACGGGACAATACAGGAGGCACTGCGATACCACAGAGTGCCCCTATATCTGCGGAGGCTCTTGGCGGATTACCTAGACGGTCGAGAGGTGTTGGTGCAGGGATGCAGCGGTTTAAGTCGCCGTAGCGTTTCGTGTGGGGTTCCACAGGGGTCAGTGCTGGGCCCACTCCTATGGAACATTGGATACGACTGGGTGCTCCGGGGCACGCTCCCTGCGAGCGTGCGAGTAGCGTGCTACGCAGATGACACCCTAGTCGTAGCCAAGGGGAGGGATCTTCGGGAGGTGTTGCGGTCGGCCGCGGTTAGTACGGCATTTGTGGTTGGTCGTATACGCGCCTTGGGGCTGGAGGTAGCTCTTCATAAGACCGAAGCCTTACTTTTCCATGGGCCTCGGGGGGGACCTCCTCCAGGTACCCGGCTTACGTTCGATGGAATCCCCGTCCGGGTCGGGACCCAGATGAAATATCTGGGTCTCACCCTGGACGGCAGGTGGAATTTCGGGGCCCACTTTGCCGGGCTGGCCCCGAGAGTCGTGAGAGCTGCCGCCTCATTAGGTAGGTTGCTGCCGAACGTGGGTGGCCCTAGCTCCAAATGCCGTCGGCTGTACTCGGGAGTCATCCGGAGTATGGCGATGTATGGAGCACCCGTCTGGGTGGACGCCCTCAGTCGCGCCAACAAGACCCTGCTGCGACGTCCGCAGCGGATCATCGCTACAAGGGCGATCCGCGGATACAGAACGGTCTCATGGACGGCGGCATGCGTGCTGGCCGGAGATGCCCCCTGGGAGCTGCAGGCGGTGGTCCTCGCCGAAGCGTATCATTTCCTGGCTGTTAGGAAGTCTCTGGGGGAGGCCCCAAGTCGAGAGGAGCTCACACAAATGCGAGCGGAGGCGCAGGACACCCTGTTGCGTCAGTGGTCTAAAGACCTAGCCCCACCGGTTCCTGGGCAGTGGACGGTGGACGCAGTTCGGCCAGTCCTTCGGCAATGGGTGAGGCGGCGACACGGGTCGCTAACCTTTCGTTTGGTGCAGGTGCTATCCGGACACGGATGTTTCGGAAAATACCTGCACCAAATCGCTAGACGGGAGGCCACCCCGGTCTGTCATGAGTGTGGTGCGCCACAGGACACGGCGCTCCATACGCTGGAGGTGTGTGCCGCATGGAGTCCACAGGGACATACGCTTTCAGCATCCTTAGGACATGATATCTCTCTGCCGATCGTTATCAACGCCATGCTCGACAGTGAAAGATCGTGGCAGGCGGTGGTCTCCTTCTGCGAAGACGTTATGATGCAGAAGGAGGCCGCGGAGCGGGCAAGGGAGGACGCACCGTCCTCCTCTGACTTACTCCGACGCAGACGTACGGGGGTAAGGAGAAGACGTTTCGCTCACCTGCTTCGCCCTCCGTAAAGATGGGGTTACCGGTCGGAAGTCGGGGGACTTTCGGCTGGGTTATCAAAATGACCCCATACGTCTGAGGGGTGACCTTCTTGTGAGTGAGGTCACCCCACATTTGTGCCGGGGCCCGGTTTGTATCTGGGCTTACCGCCGGGGCAAGTTGGCGAATGCTAACGCGACCCCATCTTGCTCCACCATGGCGGAGGACTGCTCACACGTGGGGTTTTTAGCCGGTAAAAGTCCGGCATAACCACTCTGGTACCCCCGTACTGGAGTGGTATCCATGAGGATTTTCCCAACGACAAAAAAAAAAAAAAAAAAATGTTATGATATGTTATGTTATGTTATACACTGCTCTTTCTTAGTGTATTTCAATTTTTGTTTGACAAATTAGGTGCTTATGGGTTTGATAGCCACTAGCGTTATAGAATACCAATTTTAAGAGTATCGATACGAGTTTATCTGTCAAATGATTAATGGTGGCCATTAAAGCGATTCGATGACTGTGACGTCATGGCAGTTTGTCACTATAGTTACATAATACGAAATTAGTTGTTTGACAACCATTATGTCCGCACTTATGATAGTGATTTTCATTATAGCTGTCAAAAAAGATACGCAATAGCCCTGCTGTGCGAAGATGAAGAGTTTCCTTTTTCAAAATAAATGAATTTAAAACTCAGTGTTTTCTAAGGTTTTCACGAGTACTACACATTGAAATAAAACTATTTTTACGGATTTAACTCGCGTATATTGAATTAAATTTTAAATTTACATTTTAAATCTAACCCGACGTTTCGAATGCTTTGCAGCAATCGTGTTCACGGAAAGACGAGATGGAGGTGTCTGTCAGTAAGTCAGTTAATTAGTCATCTACCTCCAACGGTTTCTAAGCTTCCGGGCATACAGTTCAGGATTCACACAAAACGCACTAACAGTATCTTGAGGTCTTACAGTGCGGTCACAGACATGGGATTTTATATTTTTCAAAAGTGGGTCCCAGGTGTTAGATAATCCCCAACCATCTTCTCTATTAAAATTAGGATGTTTTTTAATTTCAATAGCCTCACGAACCATTCTTGGAATATAACGTTGTTCTTTAGCGAGGATTTTAGGTTTATCAAATCTTATATAATGATTGGGCTTGTCTATGGTATGTTCACACACTGCAGACTTCGATGTACGCCTATGCTTGATATCCGATATATGTTCCTTAACTCTTTTACCGATGCTCCTCTTTGTTTGACCTATGTATGACAAGCCACAATCGCAGTCAAGTTTATATACTCCAGCACATTGTAAAGGAATATTACTTTTGATAGGTCTCAAGAATTGGCTCACTTTCCTTTGAGGTTTGTAGATAGTTTTAATAGAAACCTTTTTTAAGATGTTGCCGATTCTGTCAGTAACTCCTTTCACATATGGTAGTAGGGCCGGTTGACGCTCAACTGTGGGTGGCTTGATGTGGTTTCTGCGACGCTGGCGAGGTACGGGCAGGTGGTTGTTGAACAAGGCATGCTTGACATGCTGCAGCTCGTCCTCTAGGTGTTCAGCGTCACAGATGTGTTGTGCTCTCTGAAACAAAGATTTGCCAACGGTAGCTAACTGGCTAGGGTGGTGGTGTGATTTACCATTGAGGTACCTATCTGTATGTGTGGGTTTCCTATAAACAGTGTGTCCCAATGTATTGTCAGGATTCTTGATAATAAGAATATCAAGGAAAGCTAAAGTATTATTTGATTGCAATTCCATTGTAAATTGTATTTTGTTGTTAATGGAATTAAGGTGTTCTAGAAAAGCAGATGTTTGATTTATAGGTAGTATTGTGAAGGTGTCATCTACGTACCGTTTAAAGATGTTAGGTATAACAGGTGCAGAGGACAGGGCCCTCGCCTCGAAGTGCTCCATGTAGATATCGGCAACAACGGGGGAGACCGGGGAACCCATTGCAACTCCATCAACTTGTACATAGAATTCATCCTTCCACATCAAATAGCCAGATGTTAAGCAATGCTTCAGTAATTCTGCATATTCTACAGGCATGTTGTTATCCTCCTATATTGAGCCAATTCTTGAGACCTATCAAAAGTAATATTCCTTTACAATGTGCTGGAGTATATAAACTTGACTGCGATTGTGGCTTGTCATACATAGGTCAAACAAAGAGGAGCATCGGTAAAAGAGTTAAGGAACATATATCGGATATCAAGCATAGGCGTACATCGAAGTCTGCAGTGTGTGAACATACCATAGACAAGCCCAATCATTATATAAGATTTGATAAACCTAAAATCCTCGCTAAAGAACAACGTTATATTCCAAGAATGGTTCGTGAGGCTATTGAAATTAAAAAACATCCTAATTTTAATAGAGAAGATGGTTGGGGATTATCTAACACCTGGGACCCACTTTTGAAAAATATAAAATCCCATGTCTGTGACCGCACTGTAAGACCTCAAGATACTGTTAGTGCGTTTTGTGTGAATCCTGAACTGTATGCCCGGAAGCTTAGAAACCGTTGGAGGTAGATGACTAATTAACTGACTTACTGACAGACACCTCCATCTCGTCTTTCCGTGAACACGATTGCTGCAAAGCATTCGAAACGTCGGGTTAGATTTAAAATGTAAATTTAAAATTTAATTCAATATACGCGAGTTAAATCCGTAAAAATAGTTTTATTTCAATGTGTAGTACTCGTGAAAACCTTAGAAAACACTATGTGAACCAGTACGGACTGGAAACATCAAATCAAATCCGCCGGTTGGAGTACCTGAAGACCAAGCATGTAAGACTTTTAACATCTCTAAACTTCTTAAAAAGATGCCGAGATCATGACCTTGTACCGGTATGCGTTAAAATATCACCTAAGAAGGACATAAAGCATTGCGCCGGGATACTTCGCCAGGCAAGTAAAAGATTACTTAGTCATCTTATTAAACAACACCGTTCGGATGCACGTCAATTAAGTGATCAGATTGATATCCTTAACAAAAATGTAGAATTAAAATTGTCCAAGGCAGATTGGCAAAAATGTTTTGATATAATTAATAAACGCGCCACAACTAAATATAATCAATTTAAAGACAGGCAAATAAATAAATTTGAGAAACTCTTAAAGGATAAATCGGATATTAATTCAAATAAAACAAAATTAACTAGTAATAGTCTGGCAACACATACCTCAGTTGTCAATCTGTCAAAACAACATTTGGATAAACCAACCGTTGAGATACTAGAAAAAGGCTTAAATTTTGCACCAGCTCCAACTAAAATACCGTTCGAAGACATTATTTGCAACGTTGAGGAGTGTCTTTATAATAATAGAATCACGAAAGAGGAATCTGAAGCAATCCGCCAGGATATTTCTTGTGTTCTGCGCCGGAGCAAATTGCCGAAGAATAATATCTCCCGTGACGAACATCTTGCTCTAAAACACCTACGCAGCAATGAAGACCTTACCATCCTCCGTGCAGATAAGGGGAACGCGACTGTGATAATGGATACGAGTGATTATAATAGTAAAATATCAGAAATACTCGCGGACAATAACACTTACAAAAAGGTTGAAAAAGATCCTACCGATAAAGTTTTAAAACAAACCGCCGATCTAATACAAAAATACAGTCCTAAATTAAATTTAGACATAAAATCACTCGTACCATCATGTGCAAAACCACCAAAATTGTATGGGTTACCCAAAATACATAAACAGAATGTCCCACTACGTCCCATAGTCAGCCAGATTGATACACCAACATATAAACTGGCTAAACACGTTGCAAGGATACTGACACCTCTCCGGGGACATACACAAACTTATGTCAAGGATTCTTACCAGTTTGTTAATGATATTCAACAAGTGAAATTAAATGACAACGACATTATGGTTAGTTTCGATGTACAGTCACTATTTACCAGCCTTCCAGTGATTGACTGCATTGAAATTGTCAAGAGAAAGCTGGAGGATAACAACATGCCTGTAGAATATGCAGAATTACTGAAGCATTGCTTAACATCTGGCTATTTGATGTGGAAGGATGAATTCTATGTACAAGTTGATGGAGTTGCAATGGGTTCCCCGGTCTCCCCCGTTGTTGCCGATATCTACATGGAGCACTTCGAGGCGAGGGCCCTGTCCTCTGCACCTGTTATACCTAACATCTTTAAACGGTACGTAGATGACACCTTCACAATACTACCTATAAATCAAACATCTGCTTTTCTAGAACACCTTAATTCCATTAACAACAAAATACAATTTACAATGGAATTGCAATCAAATAATACTTTAGCTTTCCTTGATATTCTTATTATCAAGAATCCTGACAATACATTGGGACACACTGTTTATAGGAAACCCACACATACAGATAGGTACCTCAATGGTAAATCACACCACCACCCTAGCCAGTTAGCTACCGTTGGCAAATCTTTGTTTCAGAGAGCACAACACATCTGTGACGCTGAACACCTAGAGGACGAGCTGCAGCATGTCAAGCATGCCTTGTTCAACAACCACCTGCCCGTACCTCGCCAGCGTCGCAGAAACCACATCAAGCCACCCACAGTTGAGCGTCAACCGGCCCTACTACCATATGTGAAAGGAGTTACTGACAGAATCGGCAACATCTTAAAAAAGGTTTCTATTAAAACTATCTACAAACCTCAAAGGAAAGTGAGCCAATTCTTGAGACCTATCAAAAGTAATATTCCTTTACAATGTGCTGGAGTATATAAACTTGACTGCGATTGTGGTTTGTCATACATAGGTCAAACAAAGAGGAGCATCGGTAAAAGAGTTAAGGAACATATATCGGATATCAAGCATAGGCGTACATCGAAGTCTGCAGTGTGTGAACATACCATAGACAAGCCCAATCATTATATAAGATTTGATAAACCTAAAATCCTCGCTAAAGAACAACGTTATATTCCAAGAATGGTTCGTGAGGCTATTGAAATTAAAAAACATCCTAATTTTAATAGAGAAGATGGTTGGGGATTATCTAACACCTGGGACCCACTTTTGAAAAATATAAAATCCCATGTCTGTGACCGCACTGTAAGACCTCAAGATACTGTTAGTGCGTTTTGTGTGAATCCTGAACTGTATGCCCGGAAGCTTAGAAACCGTTGGAGGTAGATGACTAATTAACTGACTTACTGACAGACACCTCCATCTCGTCTTTCCGTGAACACGATTGCTGCAAAGCATTCGAAACGTCGGGTTAGATTTAAAATGTAAATTTAAAATTTAATTCAATATACGCGAGTTAAATCCGTAAAAATAGTTTTATTTCGAATTTAAAACTCGTATCCAATTCGATAAATAAGAAAAAAAATATATAAACCAAGCTTTTAATATTAAAACTAAAACAATGTAATAAACTATATCTTAATATACCTGGGTCAAATAGGTGTGTTCACGTATTTAAAATGGGATTTTAACCGACTAGTTTCGATCCCATTCGGGATCTTCCTATTATTAAAAATAATTATTATTATTCCAAACAAATGTATATGATGTTCTCACTATTGTATGTGTTGAATATAAGGTAATGTAGGTAGATTCCATAAATTAAATGCAACCTGTGGAATCGCAGCTCTGTATGTGTCAGTCGTGTTTCTAACAACGCACGGTTTTATTCCACATCCTCAAGAATTTCCCAGTGTCGTCACTGGTTAAACGATCTAGTGAGACGCGTATGTAATTAAAAAAGACAGTTCAACATGTCGATAGGTAAAACAAATTAATTTAACGTGAAAAGTATTAACTGGAGATTATACATTGGAGATTGCAACAGTATTTTTTGGTTAACCAAATCGAGAGTGTTTTGTATGTAACTAACGACATTAGTGATGATCGTCAGTTCAAAGAGCTACGATTTATTAGTGAACTTATGTACCCAAGGAAACCGCAGATGAAGGACTTTTGGGATGAAGAACTTTTACAAGTGGAAAGGGGATTATGCAATACAATTAACCAAGATACTGGTAAAACTCCATTAAGGTTTTATTTGAGCTGAGGCTTACTGGAGTTTTCTTAATATAGTGATGACATAAGTACGACAGATTACGTGAAATTAGGTAAGAAGGTTAATACATATACAAAAAAGTAAAAACCAAAAAAATAGATTTTATGAAAAAAGATAACGTTACAATTTTTAAAATGGGGGTTTTAGTTAGACTTAAAAGACTTGAAAGAGCAACACATATTGTGTTTAAAAGTAAGAAATTATTACCAAAATGTTCGGGGCCTTACAGGATAATAAAAATTTTGGATTACGATAGTTATGAAGTTGCTCTCTCCTATTACAAAAAAGGAGCATCTAATTACAAGGATATATTATTTATCGACAAAATACAACCTTGGCTTTGTTTTAATAGCAAAAGCAATCTAGAGTAGAGATAAACAAAAAAAAAAGAGAATATAAAGTTGAGAAAATTATGTTAAATTCTTAAAAGTATGAAGTGATTACATATACTTATTTGTAATAAAACAATACATCTACACAAATATGTATAATATACATAAATAAAATAAGTAAATGTTTAAGCATGTATATATAAATACATATAACTAGTCTTGCCATAAACATTCTAACACAGATTTTTTTTTAATTATATATAATATTTATTACTTTTACAGTGTGTTAGTTTAATACACAAATATAAAACAATTAAAAATATAAAAAGCTTATTCGAAGTGGTGTCCATTGGCTGCAATACAGTTCTTTAAACGTTGAGGCCAGTTATCAATAGAAGCATGCACTTTTTTCATGGGGAAATTCTTCACTGCCAATCGCATGGATAGTTTTAACGACTCCACATTATCATGGCGTTTAGAGCATGTTGTAGTACTCTCTAAAACTGAGCATAAATCATAATCCAGCGGATTAAGATCTGAATTAGACGACGGCCAGTCTTCGGCTTTGATGAAGTCCGAGACGTTCGCTTCCAACCAACACGGCGTGGTCCCAGCTTTATGACCCGGCACCAAGTCTTGCTGGAAGGTTATTGAACATGGTGATATTAAGGGGCTTAACTAGCTTCTCAAAAATGGTATCTTGATACACTTGTGCCGATGTTTTACACAAAAATATCTTTTCTTTACCTTTTTCACAAAAATATGGCTCAGTCACTCCTTCACAGGCTGCAAGTCCTAAGTCATTTCTTAACATATGCGACATGGTTCTAGGTGCTGTCTTCATTTCCCGAGATAAAATCTTTTGCTTTCGGACAGGACTTCTTCGAATTCTTTCCCTTAATGCTTTGACCACCTTTTTCGTACGAATACTACGTAGACGGCCAGATCTTTCTCTGTCACAAGCAATGGAAGTCTAATTGTATCCATTAATAGCCCGGTACCCAAACATTTGACTAATATCAAGTGTATGGAGAGTTTTAAAAAATTCCATTTTTCTCCATACCTACTTTGTGTAATGCAATCACAGCGATTCTGTTCTCTTTACCACCCCACTCCATTTTAATATCGCAAAATATTGTACAATTGTTATTTATTATAGATAGTATAAAATTTGGAAATTGAACTTTATGCACTTTTGAAATGTCATAATTCCGATGCGATATTTGAATATGCGAATGCGATGCGAATTCCGAGTCATACTTATTTGTTGAAAATATTCGCCATCGCTATCGCCTACAAGTACATATTTAATTATAGTACGCACATAAACCGCGTTTTACATTTGTATCTTCTGTAAAACAGCGTTTAATGACCTAAAGTACATAGAATAAAATTAATCTTTATAGGACTCACATCTGCTTATGAGTATATATAAAATTATACTTATCTATCATTCCTTTTTTTTCCACAAAAAGTATTCACTCAATACACTTACAAAAAACATTTTTTTTCCAAATCTATAGGAATTCAATTCATTATATATATATGGATATTTATCCAACTATAAGCTACTCTTTGTAGATTACAACCAGGCCGTCAATACGACGAATATATATTTTATTTATATTGAAAACAATACACAAAAATATAAAAGTTACCACAAATATTAATCTGAAATACGACTTTTTTATAAAATTGTCAGAGCAACAGTTTAATACCTGCACTTCAAACAATTAAGAAAGATGTTACTGATAAAAATATGTGATCAATCATTCTTCATCATTCATTATTAAGCTAAAATATACAAACGAAATAACGGAAATGATATAACGTGAGTTGGTTTGAATCCTTGTTGCAAACAGTGTTTAAACTCTTGTGAATGCTTTAAACTCGCGAACATTCTACTTTCTCTTTGTGACAAGGTAAGGTAGGTAAAGACTTATATTACAATAGTGCGGGTTGTCTCTGGATGTTTAGACTTTAGGTTAAATATGTTCTAAATTGCTCAAAATAACTCTCTCATAAATGTAAAAAAATGTAAAAACTGTACTCGGAAATAACAAATAATAAAGAATATTGAAGGTCAATAATAATAGATCATAATTTAAGGAGTTCTATGTTTACTTTAGTGCACCATAAATTTAATAAATATCTACCTTAGTAGATAAAAAGTAAAACTTGGGACCAAAAAAAAAATTACTGAAGTAACTAAAAGAAGGCTCTTATTTTTTTTTGCGCTCACAGTTACAGGGACTTGGAGAATTCTATCTATAAAAATTCTAAATAAAAATAACAATATATATTGATACTATCATATTTTTGAACCAAGATGTAAATAGAAACTTTTAATGTGATTTTTAAATTGTTATCCGTTAGGTAAATAATAGATTTGTGAAATTCACTGTCACATTGTTATTTATAACAAATAACATTTATATGTTTTAGTGCGACGTGGGAATTAAGTAAGTTAAAATAGACTTACTAAAAACATTTTCTTCAGGCTATTGTCACGTCTGTCTTGGAGCGTTGTTAGTATTATAAAACCAATAGGCGCTATTAAATATTAAGTAGCCCTAATATGAAATGCAATTCTCAATGGCATAAAAACATTGTTTACATGAATTTTATAAGTCCTTAGCACTCGTTCACTTTGATGTCCTTTAAGAGACTCATATAAAGGTACTCATCAGCTCCTGAGGGGATAATACCGTAACAATAATAGTTTATATTTTCAGAAGTTGAAGGTAATTGAACTAGGGCTTTTATCGACGCATTTATTTTACAATCCGTGTGTTAATGTGATATATGTATTTCACAATATAAAACTTCAACATTCATGATGTTATAATAATAGTAATATGTATAATATGTATGTATGTATGTATATCAATCAGTATAAATCCCAAATTGCTCATTATATATATCAATGTGTAAGTGTATATAGTTAGATGTATATATTTAATATTTATCATGTCTTTTTTTTCTAATTTATCTTTATTTTATTTTTAAAGGCCTACCATAACTTTTTACCATACACAGAGGTTAAATGGGAGAGAATGCCATTTGGCATTAACTTCGCCTTTTGTTCATTCAATAAAGTGTAAATAAATAAATAAATAAACATTTTAGATTTCATATTTTACGATTATTTCTAAAGGTGTTTATTTTCTTTACCAGTAATTTCGTAATCCACTAATTTGAATGCTCACTAAGGCACTTTTATTATTAATTACGCTATATGTGAAATAAAGAACATATGCAGTAAGAGTAAATATTACTTAATTAGTAATATAATATAATATTTGACACTGATAGCGCGTAATAATGAAAATATATACAGGGATATTTTTAATAAATTGACCACCTCTTGCAAGCAGCCTCTCTATGTCAATCCCAACAACATTTGTTATACAACTTTTTACAAATCTTGATAAACAGCACAATAAAACGAAACAAAAATATTTTTGCTCCCCCTCTTATTTATTACTCTGTATTTTGTAAGAAGAACTTAAAAGGTCAACGGTCGGGTGCCATACCGACGCGACGCTCAGCGTTATTGCCAGTTCAAAGACAACAAATAAATTTTGTATGGGAAAATTTAAAATTTAATTTAAAGCCATAGAACAAATGTTGTTTTAATTAATGCAGAGATGCTGCCCGCAAGAGATGGTCAACTAATTACAAATAACCCTGTGTAGATAACGTGTTAAAAACAATGCTACAAAAATTAAATCCCAAATTGCTTATATTCTATGTACCTAAACTTAATTTAAATATATACAAATCCATGGAGTAACATTGCCACAATTCAAACTAAAATTCAACAATCTTAAAATATTTTTTTAAGGTACAAAACAACTAACGACATGCCATAGAAAAAATTTAACGAATAAAGTAACGTGCCGCGTGAACCCGCCTCTTGTGTTTGACAGTACTACTTCAAGCGCTTGTTACAATGTAAGGATTAAATGGACATGATGCTAATACTAGATAAGGCGATTAAGATTTTGGGATGTACTAATAAAGATTCGGTAGAAACCGTGATTGTAGTATATATAATTTATAATCGCCAACAATCAAGGCGGTATATCGTAAGTAATTTTACACTAAATTTATTGATTTTGTGATTGCAAGTGATTTTGTGAGTAATGAAGTGAATAACAATATTGTGAATATAATAAAGTGAATTTAGGATTAAAGTGATCTTTTGTTTTAATAAGAAAGTACCAATAACCAACATAGTTAACGTAGAAATTTGACTTTTGTTGTTGCTACTGTTGATAGGTCAGTGACCCCTGCGAGTGTATACCTATTCGTACTTATAGATTACCCCACTCATCTTAAATGTATTATTTTTTAGTTTGATATTTTTTCTTCCTTTCTTTATTTAAGTGTAGAAAAGGTTAAATTGGTTTAAATATAGTTTATTGTCACATTTCACATGTTTTTTAAATAATGTATGGAGTACATGTCTGTATAATTTATTCTTTGAAATATTTATGAATATTATTTATTTTGATATTTACATGTCATTTACTGACCAATCAAAGCTTCAATTCAGTTATTAGAGTATTTTAAAAATGGCGAAAATGGAAAAGATAATAATACTCTCACTAAGACACAACTGTTTGTCCGAATGTTTTTTACATCTCATAAACTTCAAGGAGTTTAGGGTGTGACTGTGGATGGAAAAATCTAAACAAAAAAGTTTTCTTTGTCACATAAAAGCCTGAGATTTAGAAGTCCTTGTGCTACTTGTTATTACTATTATTACATACATATTTTATTTTTAATACGTTCTTACATAATACTTGAAAAAGTCAGTTTTTCTCTAAAGTTTGGTATCTTTGTTTAGAAACTATGTTTAGTAACTAAACATGAAACACATATAGTTTTTAACAAAAATAAATACATATTGACATAAAAAGTAATCGATATGGCTAGATTCGAACGTGGGTCCTATGAGATACCGTTTCAATTCTCTGCCAACAGAGACAAGGTTCGCTATCCTTTTCTATTAATATGGTTTTCTACTTATAACTATCTTGTATCAGGACGATGGGGACATATATAAGGCTTGTTTTGAGAATCCCAAACAAAGTTCTTAAATTACAGTATAAAATAATATGAAAAATTTGTCACAACTGGAACTATATGTTATAAAAATTTTTCGGTTAATGTTTGAAAATATCTATAAATATAAATAGCCATGTTAAGCTTACTTAAACTTAAACTGAGAGCTCTGAGAGCTAGCTACAGAGAATTAGCGATACGGTAGCTCAGTTAGTGTAGCGACGGGACGGTTTCCCAGTAGTCGCGGGTTCGAATCCGTGCCCGTATCGGTTTTTTTTAATTCTATATTTATATAAATTTAAATAAGCTTAACATGGCTATACATGTTTATAGATATTTTTAAACAAGCAGTAATAACTCCTTAATAAGTAAGCAGTAATAACCATAAAACATCGTAGTGAGAAAAATCTGTACATCAAAGAATGGATAAATTTATTCAGTAACATATCTTAAACCAATAGCTTTTAGATATATTTAAATGTTTGCCTGTGTCTTTTCGTCTGTTTATGTAGTTGTATATAATAAAATTATCATGTCTTGGTTATATGTAAATCCAGGAAATTAATTCTTTTAATTCTTAAAAAAAAAACATTTTAGAAATAATAACAATACAACAAAATTATTTTAAAGATGCCCACGATATTACGTCATAAAATATACTTTTAGAAAAGAGAAGAAAAAGACAAATATGAAAAACTTAAATTCACTAAAATCGAATAAAACTCAAAAGGTATCTACAACTAACATGACAAGGGACCTAATCCTTTAAAAGAAATTAAATTTTAAGTCGTGGCTTATCGTCTCAAACAAAGAAAGTCATATTATCTTTACCTTCATCATTGAAGGTAGATAACAAAAATCATGGTAGATAAATACCTTAATCCTCTTAAAATAGTTACCACGGCTATAACTTATAATTTTTTTATAATTGCATAAAATCTAAATGATTATAATCTTAATGATTAAATTTAAACCTTATGGATTTGTGATCTAAACGTTATTGTATAAAACCATATGGTTTCACGCCAACCACCAAAACCATAAGGTTTTAAAGAATATTAAATAATCAGTTTTTCAACAAACAATATAAAAAAGAATAAAAACTAATATTCATAATAAGTAAGCAAATTTTTTTTAAATAAATTTAAAATATTTAAATATACTTATAGAAAATTTCAATCTCTAATATCATTTAGCTTTGAATGTATTTTCGGAAGACAACTAATAACTGGCACTTCCTCTCAAGTAGCGAGCGAAACATCTCAATTGTTAACGCCACAGAACGTTATCTCAAGAGATGTCAGGTTCGTTGTTGATGAGCTACCCGCGTTGATAACTTGTTAATTGTTTATTAATATTTACAATTACCCTTCTATTAAAGAAGAAAAAATCATGTATAATGATTAAGGGTAATATATCTTTACAGAAAGTGGCACCCCAATCGTGTTCTTTGGTGATGAATGGTAACTGTGCGGTCTACGCACAGCTAACATGTATATTTTCTGGTTAAAACTAAACCAATGTTCTCTTCCAGGTCTTAGTTGATCTGTTGTAAAATGTTATATAAATGCATATAGTTTTTGTTGCGTATTTTATGGACGGATGTTTGTCCACATCGAAACTTTCTCTTTTATAATAGTGGAATTTCATATATTATAACAAGTAAAACTTACAAGATAATATTATATTTTTCAACTGTATTATTTAAATTTAAAATATATTTATTACCCGGACATACAGACCCTTGTTATTACCCGGACATGCAAAAACTAAAATTGGTTTTTTCTTAACATCCAAAAACACCGTATAAATTTAACCTCTATAGAAAAGAAGTGGTCTTAAGTTGTGGTTTTTTTTTTGCAAAACAGGTTCTTGTAACTCTTTTGTATATATTTTTTGTTAGCAATTTTTTCTAAGTATTATGTATGGAATATTTACGAATGTGAATACAATGTCATCAAATTAAAAATAAATAATTGTTAATTTGAACAATTTCAAAGTTTCTTTTTTCTTAAAAATTTGTATATATTTATAAAGGTATATAAATAATAAAAATAGACAGAGTAGTTCAAATATGATAAAAAAATCAAATGTAATATTATACTATATTATAATAATAAATACTATGTCGGTGCCAATTCTGTTATATTTTAATGTTAAAAGTCAAGTTGTAAAATAAAAAATCTAGTTTTGCAGTCACGCTGCTTGGTCACCCCACTGTCAACTACGAAATCTTGATTTCACAAGTGAGCTAAGATATCAGTCTCTCTCTGTCTTAATTCCTTTGTGCCCGTGTTTTATAGCAATGTGATTTGTTTGTGTACTTAATTAAGTCAACATGACTCAAAATACAAGGTATGTTATTAAATGACAGTGTACTTAACGTATAAAAATATATATAGAGATTATATTTAAATAATAGGATTACTATAAAGATCTTTTAGGGCAATTGTGAATAAGGAAACTTATTAAAACGATTTGTGTCTTTAAGATCTAATATAATCGTTTAATAGGATTGAGTAACTCCCACAAAAATATATTCATACGAGAATTAAGTATTCATATTATTATTCTTCTATATATGCAGAGATATATATCTGTGTATATAAGTGATGTTTCCTGATTCAAATAATTAAATAATCAACCAATAAGAACATTTCGATGAATAAACCACGTATAATACAGTTTCAAGTGTTGTACTTCACTTCACTACTGTTTATAATCTAATAGATATTTCAAACTGTAATAAGATGCACTTCATAATAAGTAGGTATGTTACATAGATACCGGATGATCACAATTATTATCATAAGCAAGGTTTTCTATTTAGTTCATTTGCGTTGACGGATAACTTGCTATAAACATTCGTAGATAAATAAATGTCGTAATATCTACAAATATAAATACTACCATGTCTGTAAATATCTTTATGTGTGTACGTTTCAGTTGAGATACTTGTATTCAATATATTGTACCTACTCGTGTCAGTTGAGATACTTGTATTCAATATAATGTACTCGTGTCAGTTGAGATACTTGTATTCAATATAATGTACTCGTGTCAGTTGAGATACTTGTATTCAATATAATGTACTCGTGTCAGTTGAGATACTTGTATTCAATATAATTTACTCGTGTCAGTTGAGATACTTGTATTCAATATAATGTAAAGTGACAAAAGAATATAAAACTATTTATATTGATTCTGATCATGAACATTATTATATTTAGATACTATGCACTAAAGTGTAACTTTCAATGTAGTACAATTTTGAACGGACATTTTATAAAAGTAACGTAGATACGTATATGTTTTATTTTTATATAACTTATAAAATAGATCAGTTGAAAGGTTGAAAGAAGCAGTTATTCAAATAGTTAATAAGTGTACTGCATATAAGCCGAATAAGACTAATATTTAAAACCGAAAATTATTCATCAATTTAAGCACTCACTCCAAAGGTTTTTGTCACAGAATCAAAATAATATATGAAAAGTAGATAGTTGTATGCCAAGCCACGCAAAACAAAAATATAATGCATGTTATCATGAGATAGCATGATGTTTTATTTGGAAGCTCAACTTTAAACGACAACAGATGACCACATGTGACTATCAAAAAATAAATCTAAAAATATTATTACGACTACCTATTACTACTAGATTGAATGTTAATTTGTTAAGCCATATGTATAAATATATATATTTAGATACAATATCTATCCAATTCAATTGGTAAAATTTAACTTAGGGGAAGGGGCCCAAAACGGGCATCATAACTTTCAGTGACAGAAAAACGTACATTAATACGTAAATGAAAAATACTTTTAATGTTATTAGATGCTATATTTATTCTACTTTCATAACCAATATATATATATATATATATATATATATATATATATATATATATTTTTGTATGTGTTAAGAATATTAAACTACGATTCAAAATATGGAACCCTATCAAATGCTCACTTTGCCCGGAGGCTGGCCCAAAGCGGGCATGAGCATAAGGGCAAAGCGAGCATTCTTCTATTTTATTATCTAATTTACAGATAAGAAAAGATATATTTATAAAAACATCAGTAGGTTAGTAATAAATGATTATGAATCCTTTTTGCACAATAACATCATCAGTAATATTACCTAATATGAATATTATAACTATTATAAGTAGGCACATAAACTATATGTAAAATCAACATTCTTATAATAACTCAGGCGTCATTCGTAATATTGCAGTCCTATTTTCATAAAATTTGCAATTAAAGAAAATGTGACAATGCAACTACTCATAGTTCACAACAGATCTCAATCTATAAGGATGCGTGGAGTTTGTTTAGCTTAAGTTTTTAGCTGGTGCCTGCTTTAGGCACCTTTCTCCTACACTCGGGTAAATTTCACAATTAGTGATTACGATTCTTTTATAACTCCAGTGTCAGTTGCAGATACGCTTGTAAATTTACAAAGCGTACCAACATTAAAATACACAAGGGTTTTAGACATGTAATTTAAATGTTGCTAGTCTGGCCTGGCAGAATTATTACAAGTACCTACTCCGTGAAAAAGATTTTCTAGAAATATATTAAATTTATTTAAATATCATTTATTTTTGAAGCGTTGGAACTTGGAATTTAATATTTCAATATAATATTTCACATTAGTTATATTTTGCCATAAACTGGTTTCATTAAATAGCCGCTTAAATTCAAAACATCTTATTACTTGAACATAAGTAATTTATTAAAATCAAAATCAAGAAGTGTGGCCTGTGTGTGGCGAGCGCCTTATTCCCACGATGCATCATCCTCTTAACGTTTTGAAGTATTGTAATATAGTGTTGAAGACTCAATATTTGAGTCTACATTATTCAATTTTATGTAGATTCGATTAATTCTGGCATGTTGAGCGCAATTATTGGATTTCTTTGGTATAAAAAAAACAGTTTCGTATACCGAGTTCTCTTATTAGATACATTAACTTCGAGAATAAAATAAAAAAAAATCTTTAATGTAGTTTCAATTTTATATTTGTAAATGATTTAATTTAGAGACCAGACGCAGTTCGCATATTCCACAAAAGTTACTATTAATTTGTCTTTAGTATGGAGCAAAAAAGTGAAGTTTTCAACATGGATTCGACGTTAACTCTGCGATCTGAGAGTTTGGAAGACAAGGACGACTACGATCCGTTCCAACATAGAAATGTTCCGCACACTACCTCGTAAGTAGTTGTTGATCGAAAGTCAATAGTTGATAAATATACTTTAAAAAATATTAATAATTAATATTCTTTACACACTTTATTTCACAATGAGTATTTATTCACTGTGAAGTACACAATGAGTATTAACTCAATGAGAAATACCATTGAAAGAGTATAGCCATCAAAATAAGAATCTCTTGTTTAAATTTAAAAGTACCTCCCTTAAGGTTATAACTATCCTTTTTTACTTTCAGGACTTTGGGTTCCTTTTTCCACTTGCTTAAATCGGCATTAGGTACAGGACTTCTGGCGATGCCAGTGGCGTTTAAGAATGCTGGACTTATCCCCGGGTGTATAGGGATAACACTAGTAGCAGTGATTGCCACTCATTGTGTACATATACTGGTAAGTACGCTGATTCATTTCCGTATTTGTAAAATAATTTAATGATAATCACATAAAATAAGAAAGTTTTGATCTTAATATTACTAAATAAATTAATATTTTATACGAGTTTACCTCTCTATTATCTCAATAATTGCGTGAATAATAATCAGAAAGTGTCTTTTCCTTAATTAATTTTATTATCATAAGAAGTAACTATCGTCCTTGCACAAACTCTAGTATTAGTACTAATATCTAGGTTAATTTAGATTTACATATCTTTACATGTTTCATGTAATGTATTGTAATTTAAAATGTAATAGAAAAAAACGTATATAAAATTGTGCGTAATTGAAGTGATGATATATACTTATTATATTTAACATTGATGTGTTATTGCCGCAATTATTAACATTTGCCAGCTATTCCAGTTATCTTTAAATAATTATGATAATTTAATTAATCTCTTGTCTATGATAGACGTCTGATACTTGCATAAGTAGACACATAATATGGTTACCATAGCTCTGTTTTATAAAGTGCAAACAAAAATGTACCTAGAATACTTTATTACGTTTGTTTTGGATTTGATGACGTCATAACTAGGGATTGCAATCCGGCATCATTTTTAATCCGGCTGGATCCGGACGATTTTCCCTTGATCCGGCCGGATTCGGTCGGATTGAATCCAATCGAATTTAATTGATCGAGTCTGGTTGATTACCGCATCTCAGTTAAAAATGAACTGTTAGTAATTAAATCATGTGACTATACTCAACAAAAATAGTTCCGAATATAAAACATATATCTATACAAAACATATATCGCAATTCGCAGATAATTAAGGGTTTTCAAATAGAATGCTTAATTCACCTTAGCGGGTATCGTATAGTAGCTCAATATCAATTAAAATCTGGGTCTTGAACTAAGACGGTTCGAGGTCCCAGGTACAAATCGGTGCCGGTATCGCTATTTTCATCATATATTTATTTAAAAAAATTAAATCTCTTCTTCGTAGGGCCTCTACAGCCAATTTAAATGAGTGCAAACTGTCAATTAAGTTTCTATTTGGACCAAGATCTATAAAAAAGTTATCGTTACACATTTTTAGCTTATGTTAATAAATTTTATTATGAAAAATTAGTAATTATAAAAAAAAAGTAATAGAAATTTTAGAAGATACATATAAACATAATAAAAATATCACGGCCATGCTAGATTGTGGCTTACGTGATGTCATAATATTCTTTTTTTACGATAATACGAATTATTTCTTAGCTAGTTCTAGCAATAAGTGCGGTAGAAGTAAATACTATACATAAAATATGACATAAATTATAGATACCTTGTTGTTAGTAAAATATACTCCACGTCATCTGAACTTTGAAACTACCATCATATAGTGGAATATTTACCAGGGTCTTCTTCGAAGTAAACTAGGTATTTACAGCCGTACAGTACATTTGATAATAATAGGACCATTTACCTGAGGTAGCCATGAAGCGTTTTATAAGAAAATTCAATATATACATTTGTCAAAAATAAAAGAAACATCAAAACTTAATGATCACAGGCTCAATAAATGTAAGTTGCCATTATCAATATTCAATAGTATTAATAATGAAAAATTCACCTTATGGTGCACCAGTGAGTGTGTTGGCCAATAGTGTTTACAATAAAGATAAATTGCAACCGCAAACCGGCCACAAAACAAATTAAGTCGTTGCATCGGGAGACAATTTTACATACGTTGACTATGGTGTCTATTTTACGAAGTTTTCGTTTTCGAAGCTAATGAATTAAGACTTAGACTGACGATTTTGTTATATATTTATTTGCCTTAGTAACTTACTTGCATTTTGATTTCTTCATTTTTTTAGAGGTCCCCCGACTTCAATAAGTACATAAAAATATTATTTTTATCCTTTTTACAGGTCTGTTTACCTGTATAATCGGGTAAATATAATCGGATAAAGGATATATAAGGGACTTTTTATATTTTAAATATTTTTTTCTGATTGATTGAGATATTATTTACGGAACAGTGTGAATAAACCAGCGACAGAAAAGATGAGAAGTTATCGTTTGTCTTTGTATAATAACTTATTGCGTAGGGATAGAATGCATATAAAAAAAAGTCGTAAATATGCATATAAAATGAAAAATAAACTGATACGGGAAGAAACTCGAACCCGCGACTACTGGGAAACCGTCCCGTCGCTCTACCAACTAAGCTACCGTATCGCTGTCCGCATCGGTCAATTCTATTCTATTCAAAAGCATTTTATATGTGATCGTCTTTATCGGGACGGTGGTGACATTTATTAGGTTTCTTTCGAAAATCCTAACCTATGTTTCTAACTTTGCAGTATAGATACATTTAAATAAGCTTAACATGGCTATACCTACATGTTTATAGATGTTTTCAAACTCTTAAATATGAATGTGTAAGATAAGACAGCTACCAAAATGAACATGAAGGGAGTGTGTAAAAATAATACTAGCCAAAAAGAAAGTCTCCACTGAGGTGAAATATGAGAGAAGAGTATAGAAGAATTTAATACATTGTGCCCGCCTAAAGTTATGTCAAAAGGGCAGGAGGATGTTAGTAAAATTTATTGACATGTGATTTATAATCTATCATTAATTTACTACATATTATACACACAAACATCTCTTATGTCACATTCAATGCTTTATATAGTATAAAGGAAGCAATTGCAGGTAAAAACGTCGCGAGACATTTGCAAGGAATGTCGTATTGGATCTTTAAGTTACACAGACACATGTGTTAAGGTGTTCAAACATGGACCAATGAAGCTCAGAGCTTATACAGGATTTGTAAGGTCAGTATGTCATTTACATTATTTTAAATTTCGTTGATCATACACATGAGGGCGGACCATCCCCAAAGTGTATTTTATATGTAAATTAAAATAATAAGTTCGGTGTAGGTGTACAAAAATACCTACTACTTCCCGCGCTTTTTTCTTAGCTGATCAAATTAAGGTCAAATTAACACTAGAAATTAATTCCTATTTTAAAATTAATTCAGATTATTACATTTTCAAAAAAAAAAAAATCAGCTTCTTTAAAGAAGTAAGTTTGTCAAAACCCATAAACGTCGCCAGACCTACCTTATAAGAATCTACAATTAATAAAAACGAAATGACAATTTATGTAGCATCTTGTCAATTCTCTGCTTAATCCAGTTTCCCTTCATACTTAATCAGGCTTTGGACTGGCTGCATTATTCGTTTAAAAAAGTTACTAAATCTAACGTTTATTTATTAATGCAGGCGTTTTCAAAAGGTAGAATCAGATTATTTACAATAATAAATATTTGCAAAAGGATTCAATATTTACAAATTTCCTCTTAAATTTATATCTAGTGGATACCGGTGCAAAAAGGTACACACACCCTACACATGAAACACAAAGACCACATCTAAAAATCCACTGTTCACCAACTCGTCTTAACACCAGCACTCGCACCATCTCGGTGTAATCCATGTTTGTGTAATGATATGGCATCACAGTACTGTTTTCACTAATCGAAATTCGGTTTCGCGGCAACGGGGGCCAGCGACGCGCTCGGCGCACGCGTTTCTAATCGACCTTGACAAACGACTGAGGTCAAGTTCAAACGTACATCGCCGCCGCTGCGTCTACACTCTACAGTCTAGGAACACACTTAAAATGCATATTGGAAGGTTTATTAGAAGCCTAGTATTATTTACCAATACCTATCGTAAGTATATATATTAAAATTCCATATTAAATAAGATGTTGTGGTTGATAATAACATTAATACTTATTTTATCTTTAAAAATCTGTATAGTATCTTTATAGTACACACTGTGACGTTACATGCAAAACAATAGATAAGATTGAGATCGACTAACATAAATAATTCACTTTATACGCGGTTATTTACACTACAGAGATTATTTTTAATGCTGAAAAATAAAGAACTACCTTTATTTTATAATTTTAACTTATAACAGCTTAAGGAAAATTCTGTAAACATAAATAAATATGATAATAATATTATCTGCCATAAATCTGTTGTCAGTAGTTATGCTCGTTAATGCCAATAACTTACTAGCGTTAATATTTTTTTTCCATAACCGAGAGTATTTTTAAAAATCTTTTTCATTCTAAGCAGAATGTCAGACTGTCGAAACCAGTTCACTTCACTAGTTCGGTATTCACTGTATAATTTGCTCGTTTTTTTTTTAATAAAAATGTATAGAGTTTAAATCCTAAAAAGTACCGACAGTGGTTACAATATGTCCCTATTTTCAATGACAGTCCTATAGCGCAAGATCTTTACAGCTATTTACAAATGTGTTTTTTGTTCAATTCACTAAAGTTACAATAGTTTACAAAATGGAAAACCTAAAATATCGAGTTTCAACGTGGCACCAGCGCTGCGGAAATGACTCGAAGGATTAATGGATTCTCCACAATAATCGGACACGTTCATCGCAATGGTTTGATAATGGTCAGCCCTGCCCTGCCCCAAGAAAATGACAATGACAAAAAAAAATACTTGTAAGGGTTTGGTGAACTTGTGCCGGTATTGTTCATTACAGTTTTCTCAAATCTGGCCAGATTATTACGGCAGATGTCCATTGTTATCAAACAAATTGCAAATTGTTTGCTGCAAATTGCAAACCATAGTAGAAATGCTAGTTGCTAAATAACATAGGCTGGTAAATCGCTCCACACCACTGCTGTTTCACGACAACGCTGGACTTCACACTGCAAATTAGATGACTGTAAAATTAGAAGAGCTTTAATTAGAATATCTAAGACATCCAGCGTGCTCTCCGAACCTTGATCCAACAGATTATCATTTTATTCGAAATTTGGATAATTTCTTACACGTAAAATAATTCAACTTCTTAGGGCAGCCCAAAACGTCTTCAAAGATTTTATTGCTTCTCGTCCGACTGGTTTTTTTTAGTAAAGGGATTAATTACCTACTTATAAGATAGCAAAGGTTCATACTTTGATTAATTAAATATAATATAGAAAATATTCAACTTTTTGTTTTATTTATGACCCTAATATTTATTTATAATTATAACTACATTTACTTTTTATTATATACTGTTTGGTAAAAGGATGTTTCGTAATGACAACATTTGAATAATAAACACACAAACATACAATGCCTTCAATTTAATAAGTATATGTATTAGTAAAAATTTCCCTTAATACAATTTAAACAGATTTTAAACATTACAACAACTATTATACAAGAAGTGTATGATTAATTTAATAAACGGATATTAATTTACAATTATTAAATATTTAACATCTTTTAAATATTATAAATATCAATGCTTGAAAATTTAGACATTTAGATAATTTTAAATACACATCGCATTTTATTCGAAAAAGTCAGTTTAAGAATTTTAAAGGCAAAATCAAAAAATATCCTCCGGATGAGGGCACAGCAACTAACTACCTTATTAGTAAAAACATTTAAGACTTCTAATCAATTTATAATAATAATATTCACACAGACACTTCGTTGATTACGCGATGGCCGGAGTCTGCATTGGCGGGACCAGTGTTTATGTAATATTCATCGCCTCTTCTTTGAAAAACGTGAGTATTTAGATTTAGACAGAATTTACACCAACACAAAGGTACAGCCAATATCATTTTCAAATAATGACATTCAATAGTCAATAATATTGTTAGTCAATAGTTGCTCGACTACTGATATAAAATATATTATTTCTTTATCTTATGAGTCTATTTCCGACATCATAGATAGTGTCGATACTATTGATGGTTTAAGATTATTTCACTTACATTTCACACTGCTTGATAAATTTGCTTATATGTTCACATCATATATTACATACACTTTTTGTATATATTATAACTTTTATTGCCTGCCTCACCCTATCGCAGTCTGCTACTGGAAATAGTTCTCCCCCATATCGGATCAGATGTCCCGGTCTTCCGCGATCCTTATCCAGCCTACACTGGTGACCTTTTGCAAGTCATCGGACCAGTAGGACGAGGGGCATCCTTTATTATCTCTTATTATGATAATATGCAAAAATCCTAATATTTAGGATAAATCAATAAGAAAATGTAAATATCAATAAAATAATAGATCTTCTAACTAGAAAATGTAAATTTTATCCAAATTTATTTTTTGTGACTTATTCAAACAAGATATTATGTTTATATATGAGTGTTATGATAGTATATGTATTCATGTACATATAAGTATGTAAATATTCATCATATTATTATTTTATGATTATTCTGTCCTTATAGTGCGACCGCAAAATGTTTATGTAAGTTGCTACTATTATTAGTAAGTTTGTATTTCCGGAGATTCAAGAATAGACATTAAGTATAACCTTCTTTTCGATTTAAGCCTTCGAATTTCATTAGCTATATACATCACGGGAAATCCCTACATCTAAGATTGATTTCATTATGTTATAATAATATTTTATTAAGTTAGATTGATCACAGCTTAAGTGATACAGAATACCCGTTACAGATATTTTGGTAGAACTATATAAAAATGACCAAATGTCTTAAGTAATTGCTTATCGAATAATATGGTATATGGCGAATTACTATACTGTTATCTATCTAGATAAAAGTTATTAGAATAATCTTATTTTAATAATTTTTGCGTATAGATTAATAATTTTATAATGCTTTTATCCTAGCACTGTATGTATGATACAAAATGTGCTTGACATAAATAAAAAAAAATATATATATTTTCTTATATTTTTTTGTAGTGTAAACAAAAGACATATCAGAGGCAGATAAAAATTTAAGGGATTTGTGTGAATGACACTTGCATAAATCCATGATCATATGACTGATGATAATATATATTTTTGGTATTTTATATTATATATGATATCTTATAGTCGAACTATTTCCCAAAAACAGACATTTTATGTTTGCAGACAAAACCAAAGAAACTAGAAATTACAAAATTACGATACAACTATTCAAAACCAGAAAGGACAAGTATTGGAAATGTAAATAAAGTTTGAGACACAATATTAAGTTGGTATTTTATTCGGATTTACTGTTATCACAAAAAAATATAGCAAATGTTATCTATCGTTTCACTATGGTATAACAATTGAAAATGAAACAGTTACTAAACGCACAATATCAAGAATAGAAACAATCGTCTAATGACTAATGCAGCATTATCTAATAGTTAAAAATTTTCAAGCAATAATTTCTTCTAGTTATAAGTTCTTCTTCAGATCACTTATAGTATCACATAAATTGGCTCGTGAAAAAAATCTTCAGTGTATGGAATAAATACAGTAAAATGATATTTTAAGAAATAGTCGATGCGAACTGTCATTGGGAGTATAAAGAATCGCTCGTTAAGAACATTTAAATTAAGATTAAATATATAAGTGTGATGTCGTTGTATCTCTTACCTATCTAATACCTTGTGGTTATGATAGGTTATGATAATAGATGACATTAGATAAATATATACAAGATTTAGATAAATATATACAAGATAAAAATATACAATATTCAATGTCATTTTTTATTTACTTTTGAGGGTTGTTTTTACTAGTACGGGTCATTGTTCTACTTCGTCACGCAGCGATGGGGCGGGATGCTTCATTATCTATCTATTCATTTTTATTCTATTATTATCATTAGTTTTATTAATAAAATCATAAGCATGACAGATTTGCATGATTATATATTTTTTACAGATGAAGCTCACACATTATCACTATAGGCTTAATCAAAATTATACCATTACTCAAACTGTAAAAGTGATTCTGAACATTCCTTTAATTTTCAGATTTTGGACCATTTCTTCCCAGAAAACAAATATCCAGTAGAAATTTACTGCGCCGCGTTAATTTTACCTCTCGTTATATTGACTCAAGTAAGACACCTCAAGTTTCTAGTTCCCTTCTCAATATTTGCGAACTTGTGTCTTCTTCTCACGTTCATAGTTACTTGTTACTATACGTTTGTAGACATATCCAACGTTGCTGATATTAATCTAATCACCAGTGTAGAGCAGTGGCCATTGTTCCTTAGGTAAGGAAATTTTCACTTAAGCGCTATGAAGTTTACATAATATTAACTTTAAAAGGATTATGTTATAAATATTATGGTGTAAGAATAATATTGTAAAAATTAAAAACAGTACCTAATAGTATTATACCTATATAACCATTTAAGCAACTTTACCAACAATATTTAGTGGCAACCAATTTAGCAAAAAATAATTGTGATAATTACCTTCATTTTAGTAGAAATAAATAGATCTAAGGAAATCCTTATCCACACTTAATAATAGCAGAACAAATAATAACCTTTGGTTAAATTGATCTTTTTTATAATGCTGTACTAAGCAAAACAAAAACCTTCAATCATGTCAATTATATAATCTCAACTAGCAATCAATAAGGCTGAATCTTAACATCACATAGTTAAACGTGACATTAAATAATTCTCAATAGTCCTCACAGTGGAAATAGCTATAATTTATGTATGTAACATTAACTATATTGACATTTAGGTTAAATAAAACAGTTTTATTACTAATACGTAATTTTATTAAATAAGATAAAGATAAAAGTAATTATTGAATTTAAAATATAATAAATAAAATGAAAAATAAACCTACACGGGCAGGAATTCGAACCACTTCGAACTCTGGAAAACCGCTCTACCAATTGAGGACTGTGTCTCTACCCGTCTCGGTGTATTAAGCATTCTATATCTGGATTCTTTATCGGGAGGGTTCGAATCCCTGTCCATGTCGGTTTATTATTATTCTATACTCATTTAAAATTTAATAAGCTTCACGTGGCTATACATGTTTATGGATATTTTCAAACATAAAAGTAATTATTCTGTTTTAGTACAGCTATATTTGCGATGGAAGGCATTAATGTTGTTATGCCAGTCGAGAATGAAATGAAAAACCCTGAACATTTTCTTGGCTGTCCCGGAATATTGAATGCCACCATGATAATAGTCGGTGGTCTGTATGCTGTAGTCGGAATATTTGGATATTTGAAATTTGGAGACAAAGTACTTGGAAGTATAACTTTGAACTTACCTGAAGATGAAATGTGAGTATTTCATGAGAAGTTTACAAAAAAATAAAAATAATTTTATAATATCAATATATTTTTTTATTGATGCTATATCATATTTTGATATTGAATAACATATACAATTATGACATGAAGAACTATACAATATACAAAATTAAATATTATTAATTTTGGACAATTTAATTGTTCAAAACCGGGTATCTCAAAACCTTATAAAATAATATAAAATTACAGACACAATTTAACTAACTTGCAGGTGTAAAAACCTTAGTTCATAAATATTTTTTTCTAACTAATTATGAACGTATTTTTTTAACTAATTATGAACGTAATCTCGCGGACAAATCACTTATTTACCTTTTATTAATTTTATCGAGGTCGAAAAAAACTACTAAATGATTCTCAATGACCTACATCCTTTAATGTCTTATAATTTATTAAGGTTTAAACTTTAATACCAATATTATATTGCAGTAGTAAATTTAATATTAAAAACGAACCTATAATTTTATATTCATTATATGTACTTGTCATCGTGCAATTTATAAAAAAATCCAGTCCAATTTTATTCAAACCTGATTTTATTTACCAAAATAGTTGTATTTATACAGTTTGTTTATCAAAAGAACAAGGATGTTTGACCAACTATATATATATGTTATATACCTAGTTGATATATTAAATACATGCTTGAAGGGGTTCGTACCATCATTCATTATATTTTTTCTTTTGTATGTACCATGAAAGATTGTTTAATGCCAAATTTCAAGATTCTAGCACCACTGAAAGTACCCTTCAAGTTTTGATACCACTACGCGTTAAAGAGGAAAGGAGTAGTAACTTTAAAATTATTCAAAAATATATATTTATGATATACCTAAAAATTACGGTTTTCGCAATTCATTCTTTATCTGTGTTATAAGACGTTGCGTGGTATCAATCTTTAAGATTCAAGATTGGGTTGGCTCAAGGCCAAAGTTTGATAGTTTCAACGCTCTAAAGAAGATTAAATTTGAGTATTTGATATAAATTTCAGTTTGATACCTCCACGGGTTCATGAGAAAAAGCATCTTGACAGACGGACCGACGGACGGTCATGATCCTATAAGGGTTCCATTTTTTTCTTTCGAGGCACGGAACCATAAAAATACTAAGAAAAATATATAACACATTGAAGCTAGAAACCACTGACAGAATTCTGCTGTCGAAAGAGGCATATGACTAGGTTAAATAATTAAATTTTATCCATAAAACAAATCAGCTAGGTCGGTCTTAATAAAAATGACGAATAGATAAACTGTAACCCACAAAACGTAAAGTAAGAGATAGATTGGAAAAAAATATAATTGTAAACAATATACGTACGTAAATCGTTCTATCCGTGACAAAAATAATCTAGAAGTAAGAGTAAAAAAACCTTTGACTAAGTACTTCAAAGAATCGAATCGAATCAAAAATGTCTTATTTCATGTTTAATACCTTTATAGATATATATGCGTGCCAAACTTGGAATGTTACAAACCAAACTAAAATACATAATAAGTACCTACTGAATATTAGAGCGGAATTAGGCGAAACATTTTGTATTTAAAGAAACAAAAACAATTGACGCTTTTAGAATACTAAGCACAAATAATTGAATGTAAATGAACCGCACGTATAGCTCGACTTAAAGATCAAATGGATAAAACCGATTACATCATGCAATGACTCTCCTGGCAAACGTTTTTAAGAGACGTTCCCAAATATTGAAATCACAAAACATATTATAAGATAATAAGAAAATACATTCTACTTAATACTAAACTTATATTCTTCGAGTACCTATCATCAATATTATTTTTTAAAACTTACAGTACAAAATATATTCTTAAATAAACTACAAAATGTAATGTGTATTAGTATATTAAGAAAAAATATTTGTTATTTTTTTTACGATATATAAGGGTATTCAATTATTATTACATATTTATTAATGTACCTATTATTATCATATTGGAAATTCTAACTGGTTTCAGATTAGCGTTAACAGCCAAAATTTTAGTGGCTCTAGCAGTATTCTTTACATACTTTCTTCAAATGTACGCACCAATGGATATTTTATGGTTGAGACTGAAGGATAGGGTCAGTGAGAAATACCACAATGGAGGTCAAATATTACTGAGAACATTGACTGTACTTCTTACTGGTAAGAGAGCTTAGAATTAATATTTTAATGTTAAAAAAAAAGTTGATATGGAAACATTAAAAAAATAAATATTGCAGTTTTATAAAAAAAAAAAAAACTTTCTAAGTTATATCAATTCATAATATACTAAGACAAATGAGTTTTTAATTAAATATGAAATAAAAAAATATTAACAAGGTCAAGACAAGACTTGATAACATCTGGTCTCTGGAAGTCCTTCCATGTCGCTGTACCAAATAAACTATCAGGTCAATTCTAAATGTTTTCTAGCATTCTATATGTAAATATTTTCATCAAGACAAAGGCGATATGTGCTAGGTTTTTCCATAATTCTACTTGAATAAGATGGTTAGCATAGAATAATATTTTTTATTATTTTTAAATTTATAATAATGACAAATGAGTCTGACTGATTGAATGAGATGACTATCGAGTTGGATAGTGCACAATGAGAAAACAATATGTATAAATTAATGGTTTCATTCCAGTTGTCTTAGCAGTAGCAGTTCCAGACCTCGAGCTACTGATAGGTCTTGTCGGCGCCATTTTTTTTTCCACATTGGGCATCCTTATTCCTGTTGTGGTCCAAACTGTACACAAGTGGGAAAGAGGATTGGGAAAATGTTCCTATATTTTATGGAAAAATGCTCTTTTGTTAATTATATATATCATTGTTATAGTTTCTGGTTGCTTTACGAGTATAACTGCGATTATTGATAAGTTATTATAAACTATTCATAAAATATAAAATGAGAGGTTATTAAAAGAAATTGTAACATAGACTTGTAATCTATGCATATGATGACATTTAAAAATAATTTGAAACAATTCATATTTACAGGTTCTATATTATAATTATTAATAATGTAATAATTTACTTATGTAAATAAATTTTTATTAATTTAATATTTTTATTTTAATGCACTTAAACTAAAATTTTGCCCGATAAAATAGTATTGGTCTCATAATCCGTACAAGATGACCGCAACGGTTGGACAGGGCAACCTATGACTTGGTTTGTACTTAAACTTAAAAATTCAAAAAAGTATATCTATTTATTTTTTAATATTTTTTTTTATTTGTGTGTATCTTAGAAATATCTGTTTAATATTTATTTTTTTAAATGTAATCCCTGTTACAAAGTAGTTGGTAACTATTATTTCTGACATTTATTTTCAGGCACCAACTGGGCTTCATGTAAAAAACAGCTGTTGCAATCGATTTTTTCCGTCCAATCTCCCCCATTCCTCAAACTCCAATCTATCATGTTTGTAAAATATAACCCAATCCAAACATACCTCTAGTTAGTTTTAGATCATGTCTCATAGTGATAAGCATCTAATATTGACCTATAAAACTTTACTTTGCTTACTTTACTTTTTATAAAAAAATATCTCATTATTTTGTTGTAATTCATGTAAAATTAAGTAAAAATGAGATAACAGAGTCCTTTATGTTGATTTAAATATTTAACCAACACCGCTCCAAATTTTATTTAAATTATTTTGTTTGTTATTATATGGTTTCATCGTTTAATTTATACGTAGCAAAACCGTAGCAGCGAATAAAAAGACCAGACCGGATAGAAGTAGTTAGAAACAGAGAATCGATCTAGTTTCCAGTTTTCAGCTTCCTTAGTAGTTATAACCGCTTTTTGTTACTCGTACAATATACAGGTTGGTTACTTATAACCTTGTGTAAATTGAAGTTCAGAATTGGTTTTCATTTGACTCGAGGTAAAATAAACTAGTAGCTATCTGGCAGTATTTCGTGATACATTTTGACTTTGCCTTTGAATTGCGACAGGTCATTTTGAAATTGTATGTATATATAAATAGTTTAAAATTGTGTAGGTATTAATCTTAAGTTAATAAAATTTCAGGTTCCTAGACTTGTTTTAAAGGCTTGTCTTCTCAAAAGTTTGTCTTAATATGTGTCACTTAGTGTAAACTTATATGATATCTTAGTAAATTTAGCCCGCAGTGATACACCTGGTAACAAACATCGTAACAAGTCATGCAAGTTTATTGGTCACAAACTATATGAAGCGAATATTTTTTAATAGATTAATTTTTTAGGCAAAAATATTTTTTATTTTATTTATTATGTTAAGCTTTTATTTTTGAATTGAAATTTAAAAGAAGTATCTTTTTTTTGTATTTTCACCTCTAAAGCCTACACACGTTTTGCAGATTAAGTGTGACAGAGAATGTATTAACGTTAAGCTCAGCTTTTATACATGTTTAGAGCAGAAAAGGTAAAAAAAGATGAGAATGTTATTGATTAAAAATGTTTTTTTATAAATCTCTCACTCTTTGTAATCCTTCCAAAGCCCGAACACTTATTCTAATGAACAAGGTCTTGCCGTTTAAGCCCTTTTTACAAGGACCATATTTGAATGGATATTTTAATCGTTTTCTTTGTAATTAACAATAAATAGCTCATAATTATATTTATTTAAATTCATTATATCCTGCTATTTAATATTTTTGGCACTACCGGTAACCTTTACAATAAATGATAATAAATCCTACATTACATAGCTAACTGCTAACGACAGAATTTTTATGTGTGTTTTATTTTACAATTTATTAGGTTCTTCCATACCAAAAAAGGGTTTATATAGAAAAAGTAAAATGAACAAACAATGATATAAGTGTTGAAAAATTTATGTCTTAGCTCTTCTAAAATACCAATCTTCTGTCGTAAAGAATGGGGTCTAGCCTTGTCTAAAAGTGGCAGTAGGCCAGAAATATTCACCAATCTCGGATGTTTAATAGCCAGATCCTCTATCATCTCTTACAGTTACCGATCAACCGTGCCGTAACTTTCTGACTAGATTTACGGAAGCTGTACTGTATTGTACTAAGCCAAGCACAATACAAGGCCGCTAAACAATCGCCAGTACAATTTTAGGTGTAAATATTAGCTTGTTGTATTAGCATTTACTATTTTAAATTGTAAATATTGTACCGGATTTTATTAAGTTCAAAAATACCATCTTTATTGTAAAAGTTCAGTAATAAAACGCAGCACTCAAAGCGTGTTGGTAAGTGTACTTCATTCAATTCAAGCATCCCCCATTTCTTGAAATTATTCACTCTTCCAATTTATTTCAAGTGAATTAAAATTATTCTATCTCTTTTTTTCATACAGAAGCCTATTGCTAGCTAGAGCCGTGGTAGTGACATAAGTAATTATATAAGCGTCGTCAATTATGACATTTGGATCTATTTTCCTCAAGGTCAATGTAAATTAATCAAAATAGTGACACTAAGCAATTGAAATATAATACACAGACTAATTTATCATAATAACATTCTACGAATATAATTAATATTATTAGAGTTGCGAATAAAAATCATTACGTAATTTGCCGAAATGGAAATTTAGAAAAGGCTAGATTTTTCTTCATTTTATCCCCAAAATATATAATTTATTTTTAAGACCCGTAAACATATGAGATACCTTAATAGACTTGTCTGTAATTTATTTTATCAACTAATGAGTGATATTATATAACTAAATTTATATAAATTATTAATTTAAACAATTTTAACTGATGCCAGTGCCTTATATAAATTATAATAAAGAATTATAACTTTGTTTCGTTTCTTGATTGTTAAATATTTTTTTGACAATCTCGATTGATTACATAGATACAATACTACAATTGTTTATAATATAATAAAGGGAATAGTCTCATGTCTTGGGTAAGTATTAATATTACTTAACGATGATCGGCTCCAACGGCCCATTTTCGATTGTCGTTTCGTCTGACCTCTACAGTGTCTATACGTATATTTATATAATGTAAGCTGAAAAGTAACAGATAAAAGTTTTACGTAATATAAGAAAAACGGGAAAACACAAATAAAACAAAGTATAATAAACGATCATCTTCTCTACAGACAACATGTAGTATCAGCTAGGACATGTATGTCTTAAATAGAAATAGAAATTTAGAAATATAATTACATAGACAATATAATAACTAATAATATGAGTACAATAATTCAGTGGAAGCACCAGTGCTAAGTCTGTATGGTGTGCTGACAAAGGTGTTGTTAACAAATCAAACAAGTCAAATATAAATTGTTTGAGTGTAAACAAGAAATAAATTCGACCATCTTCGAAAGATAAAAAAGACCTTACCCTTTTTCAATAAACATATTTTGCCTTAACTTGCACATCAAAATTAGGTAAATATGTCAAAGAGACATTCGTTTTAATACCTTCAGAGAACGCTGAATCGTCGATACCCGATCGCAATTTTAGTAATGCGGCCAATTCGTTACTAGCTCCTACAAATGTTTTGCTATTATCACGAAAAATATTATGTGATATGCTAACACTTAGGTAAAAATCATTGTCTTAAAAAGAAAATAAATGTATTGATGAAAAATCGCAATCTTCTAAATAAAATAAATATAGCATTTGGTAGTCCATTTAGAATAATGGATATGGAATGTAAATGTAAGTAGTACGATTGGCAAGTGATAGTAGTGAGCTAAACAGGAGTGGCTGATTCATCTAAATATTTAATACTTGACAACAATTGACTAAAAAGCTTAGAATAGAGCTTAGTTGTTCATAAGTTGAGTGAATCATACCTTGCGTCGTCAACAAGGAACGAATTTTATGTTACGAATAATGGGTCACTTGTTAAATACGATAACTGAAAAAAAATGTTATCCTCATATATGAGTTCCGCAGAAATTACGCAGGATTGTTGTAATTTATACGAACTTTTTCTTATATTAGCTCCTTTAACTTTTTTTTAATATTTTATTTTTTTATAATCTTTAAGACATTTGATGACTTTTTAGTCGATTGTCAATGTAATTATTTTTAAATTTATAATTGCCATGACATTTTTGTAAATTGTATTTTATAACTTATTTTTATTTTAGGCCATTAAGTTTAGGAGAAGGCTAATAGTATCAATACGTCAGCTGTATTAAAAGAGATTAAATAAATTGACATATCTCTTTGTTGTTATAAAAAATGTAGGTCTGTACTGGGATCCCCCATTGTAAAACAATAATAGAATCAGTCCATAACCCGTCCGTCTGTTATGGGATAGTCAGTCTGGTTGAACTCCTAGTAATATACAAATCTTTGGTTTTACTCAAAGAAATTCTAATTTCTCAAAAACCCTTTTTTTCCTTTTTTTCCTTTATATTTTTAGTTGGTTTGGTTATGTTTTGGTTTCTTGCATTATAATAGACCGTAATGTGAACGAGCACTACCTTTTCAAACGGAATACCATTACAGAAAAAATATTCTGACTCAGTATCTTTTGCAACGTGTGCTATTACGGTCGTCTACTCAAAATCTAATTCTAATTGATAAGTAATATTTGAAAATTCAAAGGAGGTACATTTCTAAATAAAAAATATCTAATTCTTGGTCTTGATTTATCATCACAACCTGCCTTACGTTATATAACACACTCAGACTTCTTATTTTTTATGTTTTTGAAAATAGTAACAGTCTTTAAATATATTTAAAAAATAATAATCAAATTTGATATGTTTTAATCTATATAAGAGATAGTTTGGTGATGAAAATGTAATAAGTCATCGATTGTCGAGATATGGTCACAATATTATGTGACCAGGGATGAAAAGGATATAAATAGAATGAAGTATTCATGTGGATAGCTATTAAAAAAGCTTGATTGAGAAATATATAGATGGAATAAATAAAAACTGATACTCATAAATCAAAGAAGCCACTGTGATTGCGAATTATAGATGAGCGTGGAAGAAATTGCGTATTGCGTTGACCTAAAATAATTGAGATACTGCTTACTTATGATCTTACTAGTACACACGGAAAAGGAAGTAAGAATTTTCAAAACTTTACTCTTTAGAATATGGCGTACAAGATATAAAATGAATAAATGACATTGTTTTCTAGTTTGAGAATTTGAAAAATTTTCGTATTGCAAAAACAATAAATTATCATAAAATTTTATGTTTCGATATCTTAAGCATTCAATTTTAAGAATTCCTTAAGTTGAAACTTAGCTTCACTTTAGACAATAGCTATAATAATAAATCAATACTAATGAAATATAGAAATTATAATGTTCATTATGATTTAAACGAGTGGTTATTTTATGACAATGCCTGCTATTGTAGCAAGAATTCCTCGATTATTTCGATTTATTATAAAAGTAGGCCATTCGTTAGATATCAAATTTAATTATCTTATTAGTAACCATAAACAAGTATGATCATTTGTTTGTACTTATATATCTTTGAATATTAGTTATGATGCGTTATAATCCATGTTCAAATTAAAAATATAATTTTCTTCTGGCTTTTAGACCAGAAAAACTTCTCGATTGTTTTAAATATATATTTTTTTAACATGGTAATCGATCTTTTATTATTTTCTCAAACATTTAAAAAAACGTTTACCGCGACTAAACATGTTCCGAATTAAAATTTCTAAAAGATCATTTATATATATTATTATAAAACGTTGGATTTTAATTTGCATCTCTATAATTAGCTCTGTAAAGAAATAAAAGACTAACATCAGTACATACTCGAAAATAATAATAATATTCAGCCTTTATGATAATATCCGGTTAATTATTATCAACTAATATTTTTAAGTTTAAAAATTTATAAATTTATACGTTATAAATTTTATCACTTAAAAATATTAGCTAAGTTATTATTATTCTTAGCTAAGTCTACACTAATATTATAAAGAGGAAAGATTTGTTTGTTTGTTTGAATTCAATAGGCTCCAAAACTACTGTACCGATTAAAAAAACTTTTATCATTAGAATCCTACATTATCCCTCTGATGAATAGGCTATATTTAATACGAAAAACAATAAGGATCCGCGCTAAAATTTTGAGAATGTAATAAATTATAAATGGATTAAGTAACAAGACTTTGTCATATATATAGGAAAATTAATAAATATAAACTTCTAAAGTTAAAATGATTTACAATCACTAATAAAACTGGTATTATCACTAGTTGTTGCCCGTGACTCTTTATGGCTATGATCATAAACCATATAAATATAATTTTTACAGTCTACGTGGGCAGGCACGGATAGCAGCAATGGCTAATAAAGTACTTTACGTATTGACCTACATAACAAGGCTTATTTTCCTATATAGCGCGGGTAAAGCCGCTGTGAATATATAGTATTAAACAAAATAGTTAAGAATATTAGAACATTCTTTATTTGTTTAACCTTATATCCTCAATAAAATATTTATTTACTAAACTTGGGATCCAATTGAAGAATACAAACTTAAGTACAAATAAATATTATTAGGACTTAAGTCCACAAATTAAACGCAAACACTGCAAGTAACAAAGTTATCACTCAACCTCACTCTAAAACTATTAGAAAAGAGTCTTTTTACCAGTGAATTTTATTTTTAGCTGAATTTAGTTTTTGTTTTACTATTTGAAATCGTATTTATTTCTAATTCATCTCGCTGATTCTATTATTCAGTGACAAAATGTTAAAGGTGTAACTATGAAATTTAATATTTAAGAAGACTCGTTATTAAAGGTCAGGTTAAGCCGAATCCTATTAAAATAAAGTTTCTTATACATCCTCAGTTCCACAAAATATTATATAGTTCCTTTAATTCCTTGAACTACCGCGTACTTCAAACGATACGCTACTAAAATTCGTCATATAGCTTTACTTCTTAGAAAAGCTATAAATCGACATCACTGATGATCTATTTATCTAAATTTATCTAAACCGATTTGTTAAAATTAAAAATCTTAAGAGCACACAAATCAAATTACCATAGCATTAACAATAATAATTAAATCAGTGGATTAGTTAAGATTACCAGACTCGTTGCTAATCACTAAAGGATGATACTACGTCGATCTTATTTTAATTAAATAATATAAGCTTACACCCAAACGGAGACGATGAAAATTGGTCTATTGATCTTATCCATTTATTAAAATAAATTTATTTTTTTATATACCTCTTATAATAATCAAAATATATTTTTATATACTGTGGGTACATAGTTAACGCTCGGTCCTGATTTTCATGTAAAGTTATACTACGGTTCATGTATAGTTTTATTTAATGACAAACATAAACTTCTAACATTTTTCGTTGACCTCCCTTTGCGTACCGCTTCAGTAGTTGGTTCGAATTTACCACCCTATTCATCTTTAATTTATCAGATAAGAATGATGAATGAGTGCGTCTCTTATAGGCTGCAAGTCCTAAGTCATCTCTTAAAATACGCGATATGGTTCTAGGTGATATCTTCATTTTTCGAAATAAAATCTTTTGCTTTCGGACAGGATTTCTTCGAATTCTTTCCCTTACTGCTTTGACCACCTTTTTCGTACGAACACTACGTGGACGGCCAGATCTTTCTCTCTCACAAACAGAGGAAGTCTCATTGTACCTATTAATAGCCCGGTACACAAACATTTGACTAATACCAAGTGTATGGAGAGTTTTAAAAAATGCATTTGGCTCCATACCTACTTTGTGTAAAGCAATCACAGCAATTCTGTTCTCTTTATCACCCCACTCCATTTTAATATCGCAAAATATTGTACAATGTATTGGCGGCAAAATGAGAAAACACAACGAAGAATCGTATAAAAGTGCAGATAAAAAAAATTTAATATTTTTTATTTTTAATTGTAACAGTATATATGGCCAGACCAAGTACATGTTATTATATAAATTTCTATCTTAAAGCAAATATCCTATTTTTAATGATTTGTAAAATGAATTATTTAGTGATTTAGTTAAAACTTCCAGTTTAACATGGTACTGCTATACATAATTGATTTTCCTTAATATTACTGTAATATTTAAATTAGAGTAATATTGAGTACTTCATAATAATAATAATACATTATTATTATTTAAGGTGATTCACTTTAAAAACCGTCACGGTAATATAAAGTAATTTAAAAAGTTATTATTGTGGAACGTCACGGAACATTTTATATGTATTTTATACTTACTTTTTTGACAGTAAATGTTGTATAATGTGAATCATAAAACTAAGAAGGGAAAGAGTACATTTCAAAGAGTACATTACATAAGCCACTCGTGACCGACATAATTATTATTTTGTAAGCAACTGTTTCCGTGTAACTCTAACCGATAAGGCACACGCAAGTCATTAGAAAAGGTTAAATATTTCAGTGTCACGAAAAAAATTTAGTCTCAATATAAGACAGCGCATAAAAAACCGTTTAACCGATTTAAAAGTGTGCTAACATCAATTGCGATTGTTATTTGTATTTGGATAAAATTTACAAACACGTATATGCTTATATGTTTTTATGAAACACTGTTCGGAAAAGTAATTGAGAAAAAAATATTTATCGCACCGCGTCAATTTATACTCAACTTTGCGAAAACATTGGTTTGGATTTGGTAAGGAATTCAATAGACTTTGTTACTTTTCCGATAAAGACGATTATATATATATATATATATCGTATCAATATTTAAATTTATCAAAAGAGGTAGAGATACGGTAGTTCAATAGTTAGAACAACGGGATGATTTTTCAGAGGTGGGGGGATCGAATCACTGCTATTATCAATTTATTCTTTAGTCGATATTTATTTCAAATTTAAATATTATTAAATAACAAAGCTTACCAATGTTAATCGATACTGTCAAGTATATATTTACATACTCAAGTTATTAGCCATTTATCATAATCTAAAATGAATAAATCCCAATTTTTTACATTATCTGTAATTATTACCGATTTGTCTTTTGTATTGGAGGCGCAGCATTAAAATATCGATAGAGAGAGCAGATCCTATTAAAAAAATATATTAAGTTTACTATTGGGTAGTGTATTAATGCGATGTCTTGGTCGTACGCTATATGTTTTAATATAACTAATCTATCAACGTACAGCCTTATTAGCTGGAGTTATAATAAACCTATTTTAATGTAGCTTTGAAGACGTTACAATGCCTACGTAATGAGATAATATTCAAGAAGGGTAACTAATTGAGGAAGAAACATTAAATAATACACTGTTATCTTGCTAACGATGTCTATCCAAATTTGTACTTTGGAACAATGAGTTTGTGAGTGATTTAATAAAGAGAAAAATTTTGTATGAAACTTTGTCTGCTTGTTTCTGATTTTATTAAATAAAAATTTGTTCTTCAGCTTTTATTATTAATTAAGAATAATAATAAAGTATATACGGTCCTTGAAGTTCACGAATTATATATATTGCGGTCCAACCACAATCAAGTTTAATCAATTTTGTTAAAAAAATGTTATTAGTATTACATTATTTATACATTTTGATATTTGTACAGTAAATCAGTCGTCTATTTTTTTTATTTCTCATTTATTGGTTCAATTATATCAAATCTACAACACATAATATTAATAATAATAATATCACTGGACAAATTACACACATTAATTATTTTATGCACTAAATACTGCCTAATATAATAAAATTGTCTTTTTACCGGTGGGTTGCCTGTAAGAGATCACTTTTAGTGATAAAGCCGCCTTTGTAAGGAAATTATTTGCTTGTGTTAAGGATGTTCGTCAATGATACAAATACATAGAAAACACATTATAAATACAGAGTATATATTTAATGAACGACAAAACCCATAAATACAGACATCTATGCTTATCACATATATGCCTGTCCCTGTCGGGAATCGAACTCGAACCCCATTGCGTCGCTATACGTTAGGCGTCTGCGCTAACCACTCGACCAACGAGGCGTTTATAATATTAATGTATATGAAAATTAAATAAAAAATGTTGTCCCTTACTAAATCTGACCTATTGCTCATTCTTGCGTATTAACTATTAGCTATATTAGAAAAAAATATCATTATTGCGGGTTCAGATATAATACAGTTACTAATAAAAAAGTTATTTAAAGCCATATACCATGCCAAGATCAAAAAGAAAAGTCAGACCATTATAAAAATTCAAAATTTTAATAAATAACTTTTTATACATAATATGTGTCTACCAACTCGTCCTAATTTTATGGAATCCTAATATTTTTAGAAATATCAACCAATCCAATCAAGAAATATTCCATATTTTTATAAAAATACATATCTGTAATATTAACGTTATTATTTTTAACCTGTAAAAATAACAGGGAGTGTCTGAAACATAAATAACTTTCAACCCTTGTTCAAAGGCCTGGAAATGTATATTTTTCAACCCTAGTTCAAAGGGCTGGAAATATATATTTTTCAATTGTGCAATATTCGGTTCACAGAAAAACAAACACAACAAGTGAAAATCAGTTTGTTTGTAGATTCATTAAGTACAATATAGAAACCAGTAACATAACTTTCAAAATTAAAAATTTTAAAAAACCCCGATACAAAAAGACTTCTAAAATGGATAAAAATGATATTATTATAGTACTTACTAATTCATTGCATTGGGGGACCGCTAAATAAAGAAAAAAATAAAAATGCAAGTAAGTTACCAAAGTTAATACCAAAATAACAATACCAAGTCTTATAGTTTAAGTCCTCATTCATGTGTTCTGAAAACTTCGTATATTAGACACCATCGTCAATGTACGTATAACGGTTCCTTTGGCTTAACAATTTCACGAACATTTCACTAGTTTTTCAGTACGCGGTACGTAAAATGTCGTATGTAAAGTTGAAAATCGCCTTTAATGACGGCTCAAATGATCTATCAATAGTGCATTGACTAATAAATTGAAAAGAAATAAACAAAATAGAAATCCTATAGCAACTCGTAGGTTTTTTATAAAATAATATGAATAAAAATGTATTAAAGATAACATAAATCGTTATTGATGTTATGATTACTTTATTAGTCCTGTAAAAAATAACTTTTTAGTTGTTCTTATTTCAACGACTGGAGGAAACCAAAACTTGTAAGCGATATTTTAATAATGTCTTAACAAAACAAAATATGATTTTCTAAGATGTTCATTAATATTATCATTTTCTTATAAATCGGGTAGATAATGACAGTATTGAAACTGTTTAAGTTATTAAGTAGACCATTTCACAGTTCAACTGAATTAGTACCATCACTGACCCTTGAACCTTATGGACCTCCAAATGTTTATATAAAAAATAAATTTATGTTTAAAGAAAATAAAAGTACAAATAGACAATTCATATCAAAAAGCATTATAACCTATTTTTTTTTCCTTTGGAAAAATCTGTTACATGCCAGCCAAGAAGGTGATGACCTAAGGGTTTATGTAGGCCATTTTTAAGGCTACCCACTAAAAAACCAACGTTTGCCCTCATCGCCATAGTGGGACGCTATTGGATTGCCCTAGCACTCACCGTGATGCCTCGGCGGATAATAACCTAACCTAACTTATCTATTAACTTAGAAAGCAATAACATATGAATAAGTAATATATCCTTTACTGTTTTAGATGTATCTCAAATATTACTTACGCATATAAGTCATATTTTCTTATTTTTTCCAGTTTTTTTTTAATTTGCGTAGTATTCTGTCGTGTGTTTTGTGTGTAAGATTTGATAAACCTAAAATCCTCGCTAAAGAACAACGTTACATTCCAAGAATGGTTTGTGAGGCTGTTGAAATTAAAAAACCTCCTAATTTTTATAGAGAAGATGATTGGGGATTATCTAACATCTGGAACCCACTCTTGAAAAATATAAAATCCCATGTCTGTGACCGCACTGTAAGACCTCTCGAAAACTTAGAAACATTTGCAGGTAGATGACTAATTAACTGACTTAATGACAGACACCTTCATCTTGTCTCACCATCATCACGATTGCTGCAAAGCATTCGAAACGTCGGTTTAGATATAAAATGTAAATTTAAAATTTAATTCATTACGCGCGCCTTAAATTCGTACAAAAAATTTTATTTCAAAAATCTACATATTAATGAGGTAGGTAATATAAAGGTCAAGCTAGACCAAAGACGAGATGGATGGATTGAGCGAAAATAGGAGTGAAAGAGGAGTGACTGTTGAGATGACAGTTCATAGACAAGAATGAAAGAGAATCCGTTGTGCTCATCCCAAATAATAAGAGAAAAGTGCAAGAAGATGATGATGTAAGAGAGACGACGAAGCTTCTTAGCAATCCATGGATTCACCGTGCGGGTGCCGGGCCCATCGCGTTGCAAGGAGAGGAGAGCAAGCAGTGCCTGGGACTTGCGACCCAGGAGTAGGTTTAAGGGGCCCCTTTATTATGCGCAAAAACGCTCACCTTCACCCTCCACACTCCTCTCCCTACCTAACCAAATTTGGAAAGAACCTACTAATGCCGCCTTTGAAATACGTTCTAGAAATGAACCGATGCTTTTTCTAGAAAGGCCAAGGTCTTTAAGTAGGCTATAGAGAGATTTTGCTGTTATACCTCTCGCTCCCACCTCTACCGCGTACAAACTAACTATATATTTATTCCAGATCAGTTCGTTGGTCAGTTCGTAATACTTTGAGCTTGAATGTGTGATCCCTTGGGATGTTTGTTTCCCAAGGAACAGTAAGTTTCACAAGTATCACGCGCCTCAGATGTTTCGAATACAGGAATAAGTCCGGTCTGGATGACGAAACACCAACATCCCCAGGGATTTTGTAATGCTTTTCATACCTGTCCATCATGAGAATCCAATCAGGAGCCGCGCCTAATATTGAATAAGGCTTCACTTTTGATTTTTTGGAGGAGCCTTTTTTACGAATTCCGCAGATCGTTTGGTGGATGTTATAAACTTCCGCGCTCTTGCTACTGAAAGACTAACCGCTTCCCGTATAATTTCTAATACCTTGTCGTGGCGACGCGAGTATTGACCTTTATCTAGAAGTACCCTACACCCTACTAATAGGTGTTTCGCGGTTCCTATTGCCTCCCCACAGATGTTGCAAGACTTTTCGGTGGCTTTGCCCCATCTTACTAAATTACTTTGATCTGGGAGAGTCATTTGGAATGCATTAAGATAGAATTTTAATAATGCTGGGGACCAATCATAAATTAAGGTGCGCCACTTCAAAGCTAGTGGAATACAAAAATCTCCTATGGTCACCCATTCGTTTTGAATTTCTAGGCTCATCGCGTGGAGTCGGTAATTATCGTTTTCGTCTTGTCGAATAAAAGATTTTGTTATGTCTATGTCTTGAACTTTCCTACTTGATCCTAGCCCTACTTTATTCGTTTGAGCACCTATCATAATTTTTTTATAGAATTGAAGTCGTGACTCGAGCTCTGAGGCAACTTTGTCTTTTGGGAGAGAAGTTACAGTATCATCTTTAGATTTTCCGATGATATGTCTTTTGGTAACTCTTAGATGTTTGTAGAGCTCCGATGGTCTCTACTTTTAATCCAAAATTATTTCGATCTCTAAATAAGGTTGAAGAGTCCGCTGAGTGCGCTAACCCGAGCCATAACTTCAATGTCTTTATGACGCTTGCATCTAACTTTGACAAGAGTAATTTAACTATTTATAATCGTAATAGTAGTCAAAATTCCACTGTTGGTGATCGATCGGTGAATATTGTAGCTATTGATATTAGCCATCATATTAAAACTGCAAATATTGCCTGTCATTTAGCTTTACTAATTGAAAAACCAAATTCAGATGACCGTATACTAATAATTCGTATCTAACATTAAGTTTCAATAATTGGACATACATCCATGACACATAAAACAGTTGGCAAAATAATAATGGTTTTCATTATATTATGAAAACCGTTGCTACTGTCTCTCTTAATAAAATCATCCAATTGTTTTAATAGCACTTGTGAAACCAAAGCTACTTCCCAAGTTCCAATATGAAATGCAATCCAATATGTAATAAGACAGAGACATAACATAAAACCAAAAACCAATAATACTATTTCGTTACAATAACAACAGTTATTGTAAATAATTTTTATTGTAATGAAATAAACCTGGAATCCTTTGATTATTGTAACTTATCATATTTTATAAATCAATTTAATTGGAAAAATTTTAATAATTAAAATAAAGTTCGTAACGCTATCGTAATGTAGTAGGGATTATTTTTAAATGTAACTATTTCTGACCATTATTATTTTTTTATAATTTTGATTTATTTTAATGTATGATAGTATGTGTTTACCTTAGGTACAATATCATATTATGGAACATAATAAGTAATTCCCACTACCTCTAGAATAATATTAACTTTTTACTCATATTAAATCATACAAGTATAAAATATTATACTATGTTAACTTCAATAAGTGATTATAAATCCCCTAACGTAATGACTTCAACTAGTACATAATTGTGTTATTTTTATCATTTTTAAACATGTTACTGTATCGGGGGTTTTTTTATTATTTTTTTATATTTTTTATTCATTAAGTTGGTCTTTTACTAAACAGTTAGATTTATAACAATGATGGATATTGCATTCAGGTACTCAGGTGAGTTCTAAATGTTTTGGTGGTAATTTGCTTGGAAAAAGGATCATCGGACCGAATATTTTACTTTGAGTAAAGTTGCTTAGAAAAATTCTTTCCTTAACTTTAACTGCAGACCTTAAAATATATCGTAGAGTTTTTACTATTTTTTTATTTCAGTATAGATTATTCATGTACCGATTGGATATAGATAAGGATTATTTAAAACATTACTTGTGATGTATATAATTCACGTAAAAATACTTCTATATTATTGATTAGTCGACATTAAATATATGTCTAAATGTTATTATCAAAAGTATAGTGCTTTTTACCATTAGAAATATTCAAATCAATCTAGTGTTATATGATAAGAATAAAATACTGACCATTTAATTATTTTTATTACGATAAGAATAATTATTCACAAATCATTATTATAGTTGAGATAATAGTTCAAGTTTGTACACTTAGATACTAACTTAGAAACTAATAATATTTACACATATACATTTACAATACTAACATGTATTTACCAGCTCTGCTTAATATGCCACCATAACTATCATTGTAAATATGTTTATCAATAAAATATATACATTTATTAAGTACAGAATAAAATAACAACGAGGATATGAAATTTATAGAACACAATCCGTAATTTAATTTAAAAATTAACTGAATATGAATCATAAGTAACGTTACATATTGATAATAATCAAAACATGTGTTACTAAAATCACTGCTTGCAGGTGCTGGAGTAAAATCTAAAGCGAGTATTTTAGTAATAACACGATAATGTTATAACTTTGTTCTACTAAAATAGTCAAACTTTGAAAAAATATAAAAGTGTGTATATAAATATATATGTATAATATGAGTAAAATTACAATTTTAAACGTTACGTTCAAACGAATTATAATTTAGTACCATCTTGATCGTTTGTAACTAGGTAAGTCGGGATTATGCAGAATTCGGCCATAGAAATTGTCATCTCCTATTTATTGTTTTATTCTGATAATTAAAAATTTATTATTTGTATATTTTGAAAATAATATGAAAAATTAGATAATCGAAGCAGAGCAAATACTTAATCGCATATTCAGTTTGCGTATTTTTTTATATCCTTATGTAAAAAATAATAATTACAGTTCGGTGGTCATGGTCCAGGTTCAGGTTAATGTTTTATTTGTATTCATTTTATACGTAATTAAATTGACTATTTTCTGGTATTTTCTTTACCTGCGAGTTTTAGTTTTCAAAGGGACTGTGAATGCTTTGAAAACCTTTTATAGCACGTGACATTTTAACGTGACCCTTAAATTTAGGGAACCTCACCACAATATAAGTATTATATATATAAAGTAAGTTATTTGCACAAAAATTGAGTACAGTCTAAAACCGTTTCACGTTTTCTTAGAGTATCAATATTTCACTTTTCACTTACTAAGTCTGATTACTCATAGACTGGTTGTGAGAGCACATTGCTCTTGGATTGTCCCGCCCTCGGCCACGTTATCCGATACAGAAATTGGCTTCCTTCCTCTCCTGTTTCGATAACCTGGACAAAGAAGACAATTTTAGTAACATTAAAATTTGTATTAAAAAGTAGGATAGAAACGTTATTTTTGAGAAAGCAAAGATGAAGTATTGCGCGGGGGCAGTATACTCAGATCTCAACAATAATATAATTAATTACTTGAGTCATGGGCCGCGAGATGCCGGGAGCGGGCAGGGCGGGGTGAACCCCGCTTCCCAAAACAGTGCTTTGCGAACCGCTGCTAAACACAATCCTCACCTTCCAGTCCCTCCAGTTCTACTAAATCAATAAATTATTAATATAATACCAACCGTTTCGAATAAAATTTTATGTAATTTCTTCAAAGGTATGATCGATTTCTTTATTGCATAACAATTTTGTAACAGCTTTCTTATAACAAAGAAAATAATCTGACAACAGACAAAATTAATAACAGTACTTTGATGGATAAATAGTAGAGGAAGTAATATTATATTAAAAGTGAAAATTTGGTTAAAGCTCTTCAGATGCATGTCTTAGGTACTGATATAAAAAATGAATTTCACTATCTAAAGTATATATTAGATATGCTTATCTTATTTGAGCAACATAATGTTCCATGCACTTAATTTAATCAAATCGTTTGTATTAGTGGACCAGTTACTAGACTACTAGATTCAAATAGTTGATATTTTTGTAAGTCTTAGATATCTGAAATATTATAATACTTTGTGAAAGGTTAAATATATCGAAGCTAGATGTTCAAACGACACTTTTACAAATTAATTAAATCCTATAACTTGCAGAATTTTAATTTACGTTCTCTAAATACATTTGTTTTTTCAAATAAATTAAAATAAAAAGATTCTCTGATAACTTAATGTCGCAATTTAATTACAGAAAACTAAATTTTTTTCTGTATATGTTTCCTTCTGGTCTCAATGTTGTTAGTTTAAAAACAAATTTTAATCCTTTCATTTCTACTCTGAATTTAGGTAATTTCAATCATGTAAATTTAATACAAATTCAAATCCAAAATATATTTACTCAAGTGGGCATTTACACGCACTTTTCAATCTTCAATGATAACATTAACTTGGTCAGTATAGTGAGTTCGTAAGTAAGCTATCAGCCAGCTAGCTACCAGCTCGGAATGCTACTCTGTTGAGAAGAACTGAACTCAACAGTTGCTCTTTTAAAATGAAATTTAACAATGTTTGACTTTAACATTATAACATCAAAAAACCAACCAACCGGGACCAAAGTCTCGTAAAGAAATCTTCTGCTTCCGGTGCAATACTACTGAACGAAGGCACAGGTGTAACAGGGATTCGAGTAGTTTCGATACAGTACCAGCGGCAGCAGGTCACAGAGTAACAAGGGTTGAAGTGGTCACGTAAGCTTCCTCAATGGTACTATAGGAGTCTGGTGAGTCATTTTCATTTTGTTTTGATTCTTGTGCCGAGAGTTGTCTGATTCAAGAATGTGTTGCAAACAATGTTAGTGGCCAACGTTTTAATCATTCAGTAAGTTTAACTGGCAACGATCTTAGTGTCCAGAGTACGGTACAGATCTTATCAGAGGTTATGATTAATAATTTTCTACAAAAAAGTCTATTTCAAATCATTCCGATCATAAGATCCCTCAGGAACTAAATGTTTTAGTCGAGCAAAGTGATATTAAAGTCCCTACAGATAACATCTTGCCTACTCATACTTGTTGACCGCACCTCACGTGTGGTGTAACACGTGTAGTGTAACACGATGGGTCTGTTTTGTATTGATACACAGTAAGTTGAGAAAGGTTAAGGACTGGCGGATATTCTACATGACCGAAGGACTGGTTCATGATAGTTATTTGTATATGATCGAAGGACTGTATCATATTGCAAAGTATTGAGTTGAGTACGCAAGTCTGGTAAAATCTTGATTGATTTTGTTAAGTAAAGTGATGGATCTAATGAACAGAGAAGTTTTTATCTGTCGTAAATAAGGTGAATTGCGTACCTTGTGTTAAGAGTTATAATTTTCTATATACTTAAGATCTGTACCTGCATGTATATAGAGTCAAGACCTGAGACTGGACATTCACTGTTTTTATTGGCAGAATAACGGAGCAAGTTATCCTTGGATTTATTTGTTTTATTACAGACCTTACATCCGAAGACGACCACGAATCCATTAGCTACTCGATGGAGGTGGCGTGGTTATCATCATTCGATGCAGGTTGTATGGTTATCATCACTCGATGGAGGTGGCAAGGTTATCGTCACTCAATGGAGGTGGCATGGTTATCGTCACTGTATGGAGGTGGCTAGTTATCATCCCTCGATAGAGGTGGCAAACTTATTGTCAGTTGATGGTGGTAGTATGAACTACTACCACTCGATATAGGTGATAGTAACAACACAGTATGATAGTCGACATTTTTGAGCAGAAGTAGCTTTGATAATAAGAAATAAAGTTTCAGTGGTATAGTGTGCTTCAGTAGGTAGGCTGAGCTTTGCTTACAACCGAAAAATTGTTGGTTGATGCTTATAACGTTATTCAAAACCATCTTGTTGGTTACTACTGAAATTGTAGTTAGTCAAGAAGGCCGAGTGAAGTGACATCTACAGTTGTATATTGTTTGGATTTCAGATACGTGCACACGAGGACGTGTGACTTGTCAGTATGACCGTGTCGCAAATCACGATAATTTAATAATTAGTAACTCAATTGATATCATTGTAACAATGGGGTGTGAACATCGTGGCGTAACGAGTTACGTGATCGGAATCGTTTGGAGGGGCACCGGAGACATTTTAAAATTTATTATTGTGATAATTGATTATTATAAAATTAATTTGTGATAATTGATTACCTACATTTAATACAAGAATTTTCATATTGTGTCTGTGTGGTTTAATTGCCTGAGACCTACGCCTCGGATCCTGTCACAGAAGACTCCAGCAATAACGAGCAAGCCTCTAATATGCCTCTATCTCCAAAATATATATATTTAAGACACGTACAATATTAAAAAATATGTATTAATTTTATGAAAAATATATAAAAATTATGTAATTATATATCCTACTACTATTATAAAGGCGAAAGTTTGTAAGTATGGATGTATGGATGTTTGTTACTCTTTCACGTAAAAACTACTGAATGGATTTGAATGAAACTTTACCACAATATTGCTTATACATCATAATAACACATAGGCCATAGCTTATACATCAGAATAACACATAGGCTACAATTTTTGAGGTTATTAATGTGAGGTCGTAAAAAAAACACTGACTGAATCCTACAAGATAGATCAAAACAATTTACTACAGTATTGTACAACTTAAAAAGGTCTACAAAAAAGTCCGTGATGGTATATGTTTATCTCTTAAGAATAACCCACAATAACCATTTTTTATCCTTTACTTTGTACGAGAAATAATGGCTTATTTACGAAGCGATTTTAAGCAATACAGTATTAATCCTTATCCAATTAAGTATCTTAAATACATTGTGCATTTAATAAAGATCACGTGTTTCCAAAGCGAAGAATCTGCATGTTTATGCTGAAGGAAAAAGATCGTTAAATGTAGTTTATAGGAGCATACTGCAGTAGCTACCTATAGGCCTATGATTAGGGTTCTGCAGTGCTTAGTTACCGTATTTCTTACTTATTACTAGACTAGACGGGACAAACCTGAAGTCCACGCGAACGAAGTCGCGGGCAAAAGCTAGTATACAATACATATAATGTTAATCCTTAATACTCTCCCAAGACAGACGGATTTCTTAAAAAAAAATTCTTGGAGACCGTCTATCATGTTTTGGTAAGCCGTTCTAGAGTTTTACTGCTACACTGTGAATAAACTTGCGCGAAAATCAGAGTGATGGGAAGGGACAAAAAGTTTAAGATTAGATGAGGACAACAGACATCAGCATTGACAATGAGAAGATGGATCAAAAATTGCACTAGCAGAGTTTTGGTCCGAATGGATAGAAAGTTTTTATGACGATAAATACTGCGAAGTGTGAAAGTTACTTTATGACAAATTTCAGAAACGTTATCTGTCCAACTAAAGGTTGAGTCGATAAAAAGACCAAGATTTTTGACTGTTTGCGCAAACGAAATCGGTAAGTTGTCAAACTTTACTGAAAGAAAGTACAAATCATACTTTACACACAAAAGGTGGCTCCCCAGAACTATGAGCTGATATTTTAGATACACACTAATTCCAAACATATTACACCATTTCAGAAAGTGATATAAGTTCTTGTTAATTAAATCAATTATTTACTGTCGTTAAATCAATTATTAAGACTATTTTCGGATAGCATGGGTATAGATTTGTAGGTCATCAGCGTACAGGTGATACGAGGATTTGAAATCTTTGATGATAAAGGAGAACAGAAGGAGTGAAAGAATACCGCCTTGTTTGTACACCGTAGCAAATCACGCCACTCTGACAGAATATTATTCATACTTAGGTTTAGACCAGGTTTACGCTTGCTGTAGACCACGAAGATAAGTGAAAAGTTAATTTAGTTCTTTGGAAGAAATATTAAGTTGCGAAAGGAAAGTAATAAAAATATCACAACTAACTGAATTAAAAGCTTTTGAGAAATCCATAAGTACTAACACAGTCAATCGTCCACTACCCATTGCAAATCGGAGATCTTCCACAACCTTAAGAAGAGCCGTACGTGTACTGTGGTCAGAACGAAACCCGGACTTAAATTGGGATAGGAGGTTGTTATTTTAAACAAATGAAGAAAGTTGCTTATATATGATTGCTCCAAGGACTTTTAATAGGAAAGGTCATATAGACATAGGGCGTAATTCATTACGTGTAATATTTTTTTCTAAAATACACTTAAATTATCTTTTTTGTTAATTATGTTATGATCCAATATAAGATTCGAACGTACTTTCAATCACTCTCATCCTAAATTTATAGTAAATTTAACTATTGCCTTAAATGCTTAATGACTTTCGAATTAATAAGGAATAAGGTCAAATTCCTAACTTTCATGTCATTAAGAAAGTTTCAGGAGTCTTAATTGTATTTGTAAAGAGCGATCAGCTATACCATGTCTGATATTAGATGTTTGGTAAATTTAACTAACTTGAAAACCAATATTTATAAAAATAGGGATTGATTTTCTAACTGTAAACAATTTGTCTTATCCTTTTGAATTAGAAAACAAATCAAATTATATGTAAGTTTCCTTTATCTGAGCATGTATTTTTTTTTAGATATTTCATATTAGATTCTAAAATTAAAAGCAATTTAGCAATTGTTTCTTCTAAAATATTGGTAAGCTTACGAAAAAAACCATTTTCATTAAATCATTGTGAACATTATGATTATTAATTTATGCTTTGAATTTATTAAAAGTTTATTTAGTTTGTCTTTTTAATTATTATCCTTTTTGGTTACACTAGATGTTTTTTTTATTTTTTAATTGTGTTGATTATTCAAAATTGTAGCCATCGTAAAAGTTTTAAAGTGATTTTTAAATACATGTTTTGTAAACTACACGAGTAGCATTCAATACTGGACATTACCTGTGCGTCCAGTTTGGCTCCCTCGAATAACACACGCAGTTGCGTCTTGGCTGGATGGCTGAGGAGTTACCTGCTTGCCGTCATCCGGGTTCTCAAGGAAGCAGCACCTAAGATACTTATTCACTTAAATAAGGTATCTTTGTCAGCGTTATCGCTCTTATAAACATAATATGTTACACTATATTATTAAAAAAATATTGATACATTTAATTAAATACAAAAGTAGATACCTCCCTTGTATAGAGTTACGTACCTATAGAGACTGGATGCAAAAACCTAGGAAACGTAATGATAAAACTAATTCAACAAATAATGATAATATTCTAGAAGAAAATTTATATTACTCATACAAAAATACAAATGGAGAATAAACTGAAACAAACTTCAGTTGAAACAAACAGTTTACTACATAGCATTACTAGAATAGTTCTAAGGAATAACATAATAAATAGACAAAACTCAAGCAATTGAAAAAATCGGTTTACGAAACTACAAACTACTTCAACACACTAGTTTATAAATTTGAAACCAAAAAATAGTTTCGTAATAAACAGGTTTTAGTCAATATAAATGGGAAGGGTATAAATAACTTATCTTGAGTTACGAACATAGCAGATGAGAATTGATGACCAAATAAAATTAATAATAATGATATAAAATTGTTTCGCGATGTATATTAAATAAGTAATTTGGATATATTTTCTTAGAAAATAAAATATATTATGAGTCAAGTATTGCAAGTAGTTTTCCAGCAGTACATACCGCAGTATTCTAAAATTCTTGAAGAGAGCAATGAATGCTTGTCTGAATTTCTTATTCATGAAGCAATACGTGATGGGGTTGCAGCAGGACGAGCAGTAAGCCAGCAGTTGTAAAGAGACGACGCCTTTGGAGCCGATGTATTGGTATAGCTGTTCTGGGTAGAAAAGATAAATCTGTAAAAAAAAATTGGTTAGACGGATAAAAATTATTAATATATAAACGGGTTTCCACTAAAAACCACAATAAACATCTAAGTTATCATAAATTAAATAAATGTACTTTTCTTAAATTTTAATTTAAAAAAAGTTTTTTTAAAGGTACAATTTTAGAATCCCTTTGTCCTCAAAATGTTATAGAATCTAGTCAAAATTGATAAAAGTATCTTTTTTTTTTATTTAACACTCCTCAACCAAATTTAAAATTCTCAGTGACTATAATTTGACGTTTAGGTGATATTCCTAGCTGAGACTTCATGTGATACTCATCTAAAACCAAAGTAATGAGCAATATTTTATGTCATAAAATTCAACTCAACCCAACAGTCCAAATTACATTATTTTGATATCCAATGGAACTACTGTATCTTCTTTTGAAAATATATTTCTTCAAAGTTATTTTTAAATTATCTTATTTATATGTTGACTGAAGCATTGTAATTCGCATCGAAAGGTATTCGGAGCATTGATATCGATAGCAATTTAAATTGGTTTTCAATTATGTTTCGCAGGCTTTTTCGATGCAGTTTCTGTTAATATGTGGTAGATGTAAAATCCAATAATCAAACATATTAATTAATTTAATATTATTTATATTAATTAATGAAAAACATAGTAATGTCGCTCACATAATTGACATCAATGTTTAACTTTTTTTATATATATCGGGATCGTTGCAGGTGGTGTCTATTTTACTTAGTTTTCGGCACTAATTAATGAAGACTCAGACAATATACCATTTGGTATCCTTATAAGGTACATAATAATATTATTATTTAAATTCTTTTTAGAAGTCTTTTTATATCGGAGTTTTTTAAGATTTTTTTTTTCTGCTTCGTAAAGTTGTGTTGCTGGCTTCTATATTATTCCAAATATACTTTTGAAACACTTATTATCACATGTTTAAGTATTAAATATCAATATTGTATAAGAACCTTTCACCAGCTCTAATAAAAGCTCATTATCTTAGAAACGACTGTTTCTATTTCGACCAAACATAGCTAAGAACCATTTCGACGAACCAGGCTTTTGACAAAAACAAACCGCAATTAAATCCGTCCACGCTTTGTTTGGCTACCACGATGCCAAAGACAGACACACATATACACAGATATACATGTCAAAGTTATAACACCGCTCTTTTTTAGTTTTGGGTTAAAAAATATGTACAATAAAGTATTAAATGCGTAAAATATATAACTTAAATATACATATACTAAATGTAGATTTGTTAGATGAATTCGGAAAGTGGTCGTTGTTTAGAATAAGATAGCCTAATGTCTTTTCAAGTGTGTCGTAATGGTCTGCTAACAGAAAAAACCTGTGACGGTAATTTTTGTTTGGTAATGAAGCTTCACACACCATTTGGCACTATAAAATAAGCGAGTCTTGTTAATTTATCTAGCCCGCTACTTCTTTTCTATATTTAATAGAATATTATGAATTAAGTTTTAAAACAAAAATAAAACCGGCCAAGTACGAATCAGATTCGCGCACCATGGGTTCCGCTCCATTACATATAAAAAACTTCAAACAAGGTTATAAATATAAAATTTTTACTTAATTATTTCTTTTAAAGTTTATGAAGTGTATAAACTCTTAAGTATTGCCGTTACTTATTTTTAGTAAAAAAATACATTTGTTGTATGGGAGCTCCCTAAAATAATATATTTAACTCTGTTTTCGGTATTTTTGATTAAAGCCGCATCAGAAATACATAATCTGAGAAAAAATCATCTGTCTGGCTATCACGGTTCAGTCTGGAGACACACAGTAATAGAATTCTGTTTTTACCTTTGGCTAAGGAATATTAAAAATGTAATGGATGTAAATATTTGCTATGTTACTTATTTAGTGTGGGTTACGTATTATTTACAACAGAATATCTTCCCGGTAATCGGATATAAAGTATCCTAAATACTTGATATTGTCCTTAAGTACAATATATTTAATCAAGTACCGTCTAGTTTATTATAGAAGAAATATATTTGAAGCATTACAATTAGTACATAATAATACTATTTTTATCTTCTTAGACGTATTTTTGTATCGGGGGTTTTTTAATTACTTATTTTTCTGCTTTTTTAAATTATTTTACTTTTTTCTATGTACACATACTTATATCACTTCTTTAAGTTTTTATTATCCATATTGTGTAAGAACCTCTCATTAGCTCCAATAAAAGCTCGATATCTTAGAGACGACTGCTTCTATTTTGGCCAAACACAGCTAAGAACTACCTCGTTAAACCAGGCTTTCGATTAAAAAAAAACCGCATTTATATCCGTTCACGCATTTGGCTGCTACGTTGCCACAGATAAATACACAGGTCAAACTTATGACACCCCTCTTTTTTGGAAGGGCGTTAAAAAGTAATGATTATAATCATAAGTACTCTAAAATCATCAACGTTTTATTTCTTTTTGTTTTTCTATTGAATGTCATTATTTTTCTTATTTTATTTATATTGATTGTTTTTTATAAGTTAATTTTCTTTTTCTTTATTTTGTGATGGTTTTAAATTGCGCCTAGCCTAATATATCTGGGTGCACAACATTTTTATAAGTACAGTAATACGCCGACTTACGCTACCTCGACTTCGCCAATTCGGATTTATACGATTTAATTTTCTCCCCGGAGATTCAGGCGGAATCAGTGGCAGGGCCTGGTGAAATTGGCAAGGTGATGTGATTGCAGACGTTGTCGAACTTGATAGACAAATAAATTTAGAAGTGGATAGTGATCGCGTTCAAAAACTGCTGGATTCAGACAATGAGGAGCTTACAATTGAGGAGCTAATAAGAATGCGTAAACAAGAGGAAGACATTGATAATCCTTATTCTTTGGCCCCAGATTAATTAGAAGATCATATGACAGTTCGAAACTGGACAGAAGCCGCAACGCAGGTTAACAAAGGGTTTTTTAAAAGACATACATTCCAATGAAGATCGCATTTTTGTTACAAAACAAATAATAAAAAAATTACTAGCATGCTAAGAGGAGATGTTATGGGAGAAGAAAAATACATTGATTCTTGAGACGACTTTGTTACATTTTATGATTTTATGAATAACTTTGAGTTGTGTTTATACACTTTATAATAATATAGTTTTTCATATTATCTAAAATTTGATACAAGTTTGTTTTCCTAATTATTGTTTTATGTAGTCTCCGGTCTCAATTAAACATACTTTGTATGCAAAAATGTACTCCGCAAATTCGATTTACACGGATAGCGCTCTAGTACTTTATTTTATTCTTAATAGATCTCTCACTGATGGTGTCTTTCTTGATGAGTGGAAGAAAGCAAAAAATGTTCCAATATTTAAAAAGGGACATTCATGGTACATAAAATCGCCCAATTTTCATACTTTCATGTTTATCTAAGCTTTTTGAAATCTTTGTAAGTCCGGTAATTATACGTCATATGGATTGTTTGTTGTCTGACCATCAGCATGGATTTAAGAGTGGGAGGTCTGTGCAAACAAATTTGGTATCAATTAAATCCTATCTTTCAAGTGAATTTGATAAAGAACAACAAGTTGACGCTATATATACGGACTTCTCTAGCGCTTTTGATATAGTAAACCATTCTCTGTTGTTAAACAAGTTAAAGAGCATTAAATACTAACTTTTTGCTAATGATCTAAAATATACAAGGAAATAAAAGCCGCAAGTGATTACCAACAAATTCAAAACGATCTTCAACAAATCAACTTATGGTGTAAAGAAAATGGAATGGATGAAACCAAAGAAATGTTTCCATATTAAATATACGCGGTAAAGTAATATTTATGAATGTTCTTATTATTTGAATGGAGATTGTCTTAAGGAGGTAAATGAGACTCGTGATCTAGGTGTAATCTGGGACACAAAACTGAAATTAAATGCTCATATTGATGCTATCGTAAAAAAATCTGCGAGAATGTTGCGATTTATTAAGGATTGTAAAGGATTTCTCTCTCCTAACACAAAAACCACACTCTACAACGCCCTAGTTCGCAGTCAACTAGGATTCGCGTCTGTGGTTTGGAATCCTCAGTACGCTACTTACTCGCAACGTATCGATAGTATAAAACGCTCTTTCACGAGATACCTTGCATTTTATTCCTCTGGATTATCTCACAGAGCTCCATATGTCAACGACTAAAATTCTTCGGACTGGACTCATTTTATAACCGTTTAGTTTTTGTTGATGTTATGTTTCTCAAAAAACTTGTAACCGATTCTTTAGAATGCAGCAGATATCCACATGATTGCATAAAAAAGTATTTTATATCCCCAGATGTAGAATGAATATTCACAAACATTCTGCAATTTCACGAAAATGCGCTTTATATAAATAAATGTGTACCTTTTTCTCCGTTACTTATTATTATTATTTTTAATATGCTGCTGGCGGGTAAGTAGCATGTATTATTATATTATTGGTCTTGTATTTTACACTATATGTTTAAAAAAAATTGTTTTATTTTAAGCATTTATTATAATATTAATTATTTTATTCATTTGTTTACTTTATATCGAAATGCACAAACGAACGAGCAAAGCAAGCCGAGCAAGCTTACGAATTTAACTATCATTCGCCACCTCTCATACAAAACTAAGTTACCTAAGGCTGAATCTAGAATTGTCTTGCAGCGCAAGACGTTGGTGGGAAGTATATGGTGGCACAGTTGCAGGTGGATACCTCTAAGATGAAAAGATTCAACGTTTTAAACGCTTACCTTTCTCTCCAACGCTACAAAGTTTTTAATATGCGACAACTGTACATTACAGTACAGTAGTTTAGTGTAACCAACTTTTTACTAAGACTAGTGACCAAAACCTGTATAAGACACGACATTGTCCCCTTCATGACCACCACAAAATACGACAGAGTGTTGCTGTGCGGAATCCACGCCGTGAATCTGCCAACCTTTGAGCTCATAAAAAAGAACCTTGAATGCATTCGAGACTAGTCGGGCAAATTCCAATATGATATTGATTTATTTATTTCTTTCATCAATATACATTTACAACTTCTTAACAGTTTACATTAATGAGATGCGACAAGTAACAGCATTTGTAACATTCCTTGAGAGGAATTTCCACTTATCCTTTGAGCAACTTTCGTGGTTTTTGACATATAAATAAATTGACATACATTGAGATTAAGTTCAGCTTCCGCAATGCTTGTGTCATGGGAGAATTCTAGAGTAAATTCAATTTAACAGATGCTATACAGAATACGTCAGGCTGACGCCTCGCGCTCTTCTTAGGTAGTAGGTGGTGTACCACCCAGATATATTAGGCCTAATGCATTTTCTATAATATTAATACTGGATACATCCAGTCGCGTACCACTCCAGCCACATATTTTATTAGAGCAAGGTGACATCGGTGAATATAACTAGTTAAACTTATATTTAATAGTCAGAATAGTTTACGACAGTTTCAATGCGAAGACACGTTTCATAGATGAAGTAGAAAGTCTCAATAAGATTAATAAATAAAAAAAAAGAAGTCTATCGCATATGAAATACACGAGCAACAATAATCCTAAATACTATAAGCGCAACCATAATGAAAGTAAAATCAATTAAAATTATTAAAAATCAACAAATGTATCAGTATAAAAAAAATGATCAAAACAAATTTGAAAAAGTGTCCCGAAATGTACAGAGAGAGGGAATCTGAGCTCTTTATCCTTGAAGGCTTCAAGGCGGGACTTCAGTTATATCCGAATTATCAGACCGTAAGAAACAGGAAAATAATGATAATATTCTTTATTGTAAATCCTCAAAGAATCCTGAAAGTAAGAAAAATAAAGTATATATTAAACTTACAATAAAAATATCTATAGTACAATTCTAAATTCGTAATACGATGGAAAGTTATGAAAGAATTAATAAAAATGTATTTATTTATGTACATTTATAATCATTTGCTGAAATGAAAATGTAACTTGAACTGTAAAATGTGTCTTTTATAAATACCAGAGAGAAGTAAAAATACAAACTGGCTAAAGTGGTTATCTATAATTCACAAAGCTGAAAGTTTCAAAACATTTAAATAACCTAAAACTGTGTATACAAACAATTTGTCAAAATGAAAAGCACACTAAAATTCTTAAGATTGCTCGTAAAAGAGTATTCTAAGCTCAGTTACAATATATTAATCACGTAAAGCAAGTTTTTGTGGACTTTCAAGGTTAATTTATATATTTTATCATATAAAAGGAAAATGTAATCGAATTAAAAGAAAAACGTTTTATCAACTGTAAATAATCAAGCAAATGAAATTGATGTAATTCTTCAATTTATTGATAATAATAATAATAATAATAATAATAACAATGTCACAGGACTAATTACACACATTGATCTAACTCCTAATTAAGCAAATTATTTGCTTGTGTTAAGGGTGTAAGACCACGATACAAATACCTACATAGAAATACACATTATAAATACTGAGAATATATTCAATATACGCAAAAACCTAGAAATACAGATATCTATCATCACATACATATCTGTCCCTGTCGGGAATTGAACCCGAGCCCCATTGCGCCGCTATAAGTTAGGCGTCTGCGCTAACCACTCGACCAATGGGGCGGTTAAACATATGTTAAGGGATTTTTAACTTATATGTATGTTATTATTTAATGAATGATTTAGTAGTGTACTAAAAATAATTGCCATGTATGTTATTACAAGATAATGTAATAAAATTATTATGAAATATTTTCTGATTACATAAACCGTTAAATGTTTCTACTTACCGTATTGATGACATGTAACGGAGCCCAACACACGAAAAATTCCAAAATGATCACAAACAACATTCGAATGACCTGCGAAGAGACATTATAATGAGAGATATACTGTTATATGAATCTTTATATTAGTAGACGAGCATGTATTTAATATATAACTATTAGATGCCATAAAACTATGGAATAGCCTTCCTGACATATTTCGACGTGCTCTCAATAGACAAGGTTTTAGGAAACGCATCATAAAATATCTACATGAGAGATCATAATACCTGTATAATTATTGTTTAAGGTGAATTATTAATTTATATACTTTATTTATTTTATTGTTATATATTTAGTTTATATTATTGTTTTATATGTATATACTTATTTACCTATAGCTTAGTTTATTATAGCACCTTTATTATTCTTAGCTTTAAGTGTTTCCATTCTGTTCATTAATTTTGTTTTTTGACGTGACAACGTCTTAAATTAGGTTAAGCTGGGAGTCACTTATGAAAAAGTGTAACGCCCGGTAACGTAACGATGAGTCACCGAACGAGAGACAGGCCCGCCGAATGCCTTGCGTCTCTCTCCCACTCAAACATGATCGGTCCGCCGAGCAATGTCTTGATTTTCAAATTGATTCTTTAAAATTACAAATATTAAGAAAAAGTGGCAGATATAAGAAAACTTGATTTAAAATGTGTTGAGCAAGAATTTTAACATCTAATTTAAGTAAATGTTTTAATTTTCAACTTCATTATTTACAATTACAAATTTTAATTAATTTCAAATTTATTTAGCAAAAATTTGAACCTTCGATCTGAATAAGTGTATTGATTTTCAAATTAATTCTTTAAAATTAAAAATATTAAAATATATAAAATCAGAAGTGACGTCACATAACATTATCTGTACTTATTATTATTTAATATGTAGGCCAGTACATGTGACCATACTTGGTAGACACAATTGGAAATAGTATTTTTTTATAACTGAAAAAAATAAATATATAAAATACTGGTAGCAAACAATAACTTCAATGATCGATATCTCCGCAACTAATTGATTTATCGAAAAAGTCTGTAAATAAATTTTGTAAAAAATAATAACATCAATAATATAATATAAAATAAATAATATATAAAATGATTTTACGTCTTCATCGTCCGATCCTCAACAAAATCACTCAAATTATTAAAATATTGTGCAATTTAATAATATTCATATCAATAAATATTCTACCGAGAAAAAGACGTGGTCACGTAAATCTTCGCCCGTAAAACCGACTTTACAGGCAACCATATTTTTTTTTTATAATTTCTGTTAGCTGTGTTGGTTGACTGGTAGAAAATGCTTTAGCATTAAGTCCGCCCATTGTATTTTATGTTGTATGAATATATTATAAAAATAGCAATAGTAATACATATTAAATAATTTTATCATAATGATAAATAATATATTGACTTACATTGTATTTTGTATCAACATTAAAATGAAAAAACAAATAAAAGTAATTGTTTGCAAAGTAATATTAGGATTACCCAATAAGCTATATATCGGGTCAGTTAACATGAAATGGTAGGCGCTACAGATTTTAATTTTAAGCACCAAGAAACAGTCCTGTAATTATCTCGAGATCATGGTCAGGCAGGTAGCGCAATCTCAATTTGCTTTAAAATGTAGAATAGACAACATCTGGTTACTGTCACATAGTTTACCTACTCAGACTTATGATTAACTGTTGATTCTCTTTACAATTATTATTATATCAATTATAAAATAGGGTTTAAATTTAATTCAAAGAACATCGAACAATTTTGGGCTAAAAAGCGATTGTATTTATAAAACAAATAAAATATTTAGTGGTTTTATACACTCTCACGTTATTGAATTCGGTAGGACGTAGTAGTACATTGTACGTACTAAGAGTTAGTACAGGTAAAGTTAAACGAGCGAATGTATCGCCTCTCTTACCGTGTGTTACCGAGCCAGTGAATATTCGGAATGTTAAATTGTACATGCATAGTGATACAGATACAACATAGACATTAATATCCGAAACACAAATAAACGTTTCGTAAAATCGTATCGTGAACGCAGTGATTTAAAGTGAGTTAAAAAATAACGTCTAACAAAATGTGTTACTTACTTTTCTTTTAGCGTCGATGCTTTTATCTATATGTGTAGATCTCACAACATGTCTGAACTCGAAGTCTGTGTATATGCAGCTATGTAGTTTTCGTTCTTCGAGTGTTTTTTCTGTATCCTGTCCATAATCAACATACCGTTAATAATATCGCCAATACTATAACCGAATACAAATGAATCTGAAGCTCAGAAGCTAAATTCTTTAACATGAACCATAAACCACAATTTCCAAATCATTTAACGAAAACGAAACTAGAATTGTCCACTTCAAGCAATTTGCATTATTTCTAAACACTCAAAGATCTTTTTTAAATTCTAATCGCTAAAGTAAATTGCTATATACTTATGATCATAGTTCCTCAATTATATTATATTACGGCATCTACAGGAATACTATAAGATAGGCTGATCTCTGATACGAGCAACTAGAATCATTTCGATCAATTGTATAAGGACTGTATTACTGTGGCCAGTAATACAGTCAATCCAATCACCGGTTGACGAGCATAACGTGGTACGTAATATAACTAGGGTCACCTATCAGACCCTTCGCCATAAAGAAGGGTTGAATAAAAAGAATCCATAAGCTATCTTAGCTTAACTCAGTTTTTTTAAATCATAAATCTTAAGAAACCTATGTTTATAATTATTGAAAGAGTTAAAGAGAAAGTTTAAATAGCATGTATAGATTTCACCGAGGCCAAAATCGGACTATCTTTAAATATCTGTATGTAGAAATTGTAGATTTAAAACTCTACATAATCACGTAAAAGGAGACGGCCACCAGCGATGATTCAATACGATTCTCAGTAGCCTTATAGCATTATGGTTTTTTTATAATATTATTTTTAACATGATAAATAAACATTAAGTTTTCTATTATATTAATTCATTTTGATTGTGGTATATTATAAGCAAATCGGTCAAAATCCAATCGGTAAGGTAGAAAAAGGCTAAGGCTAAAAAGGCTCACTAAAGGCCAAACCAAAAAATGCCACTATTAAAATTTAAAATCACTTATTTATATTTTATTTTATGTAACGGTTAGTATTGTAATTTGTTATATTTTATTTTTTTTGTAAAATTATATTATGGTTCCAAAAAGTATAAAAGCAATTGCAAAAATAAAATGTTTATGGTTTTGAGCATTTCGGAATAACATTATATTAAGTCATTTTAAAAATGATGTGACTTTTTTAGAATATTTTTAACCAGTATTGAAAGATTATTGATCATAAAATAATAAAATGAACTTATATGAAATTATTATGTAGCCATTTTACAGTTTCGTGCATCTAGAACCTAATATTGAAATTCTATGGTAATTACAAAGGGCTTTTGAATTAATAATAAATGTTAAAACACAAACCTTTGTCGTTTTTTTAGATAAACATCCATTTTTACAACAACATTCTGTTGGATTTTCTTGTAGTATTGGTGTTGAAGGGACCAAATTTTTTTTGCCAGTGGCTCCATTCACTGCAAAAATAAAGAAATTAAATGAATGTTATTTACAATTACTTATATGCAAATATTATGTAACTGGTTCTTATTTTATTTTTTAGAGAAACCTAATAATCTATGAATAGCATTAGAGAAATAAATCAATAATATTCTTAAGATATTTCAATTATACCAAAAAAATATATACTGGTCATTGAGTCGAAGGGACGTCTTTAAGAGAATGGCTTTTGGTTCTCTGGCCCAAAGTAGGTACGAGATGTTATCATAATAAGTACTTTACTTCATTCATTTCATTCTATATTTATATAAATTTAAGTACTTTACGTCGATCTTCCGGGAAAGGGTGGGTCTGCTCCAACTAAAGAACGAATACAGGTAGCAGTGAATGAATATAAATATTTTTTTTCTTTACAGTAATGGTCAAGAAACAAAATACACGTATGAATGATGTTCATATCCTTAAGAAACAGCTAGAAGGGTCTATTGAAATTCCTTTACCTTTATCATTTTGTAATTTAAGTGGTTGTATTTGAAATTAGTTATATATTTTTTTTATTCTGTTCTCATACTATAAATGACTTTTAAAAAGGTGAATATTTTTTTCTTAATATTCGTACATTTTTGGCTTTAAAAAATTAAAATCATAATCTAAATTTACAATACTTGTATATATATAATAATGTGCATCATTCTTGATCATAGAATAATGTGTAGACTAAAGATGATTTCTGGACCTAAATACCTATTTTCGTTACAATATTACTTGTTTAATTTAATGAAGATACATGTACCGAATCAAATAATATAATAATAAAAAAAACAAAATAAAAGTATTGATTTGGAAACTAATTTTCGAAAAAGGGTTTATACTTTTTCGAAAATTAGTTTTGTTATAAAGTTCAAGAATCTTATTTGTAATTCTATACGCATCCCACTACAATCTATTTGCAGATTTCATCTTCCCAATTTAATATCCTATAATTGAAATAACTTCTACTTTTTGACAGCGACCTGGAAGTTGTAAATTTATATGGTATTTATACGGAATTACTAAATAATTTTAGTAGTAGTTATATAAAATAATAGAAAACTTAACTCTGTTAACAAGCCGTTGTAGTAACCAAATTGCAAAAGATTTTAATCTGGGATATTATACTATAAATAAACTAATATTAAATTATTCTTTTAAACTTGAAAAATAATGAAAAATATAACAAAAAATAAACAAGATTATCTCAAATACCTAATTTTATTTAAAGTATTCATCCCATATAGAGTTATTAACTATATAATATATACATATCGAATGGTTTAATTTGACTAAAACATCAAAATTCATTTCGGCTTATCCCAATATTGTTTAATTTATTATAGATTTATAAAGAGCACAGAGTATAGAATCTGATTAATTTGATTTAGGTGATAGTTATGATGATAATTTACCTTGGAGTTTGTACGGCTTTTATTCCAAAATTAGAAACTCCCATGGCTTATATTACTTCTATTAATTCCGTTAATAGAAGTCAATATTTTTAAAATAATAAATTTAAAATGTTTACAGATTCGACAGAATAATACCATAGTTTTCTTAAACGGAGTTGTTTTACCAAAATAGTAATGTTCCATGTACTTGGCTAGGCCTAGGCGCTGATGCTTCACAGAAAAATAGAGTAAATTCATTCATAAAAAATTAAAAAATAGAGAAACATCTCTAAATCACTTGGTACCTCAATTATATAGTTAATAAATGCCCTAATAATATAATTTTAAATTTAAAATACACATGACTGAAACGGTATAGAGCATCTAGTTTAGTAATATAATTATATATTTTTTACTTACATTCAAAGCTAACTCTTATTTATTATGTATATTTTCAGAAAAAAATTATATTTTATAGTATGGGGAAATAGAGGTCATAAATATTTTTTGCGTCAAAAAGTAATTCCTAAAAAATATATCTTAACTGTTAAAATTTAAAAACTTTACAACAATTGAAATCATAAGTTTTTATTTATTAATCTTAATTAATTAGTACTTACAATGTTTCTGCCAATTAAAGTTATGCTGGATCTCATGGCGCATTCCTCTCCATAGCTTTGTAACAATGAGTGAATACGCGAAGGACATGATAAAGAATGGAATGAGGAGCAAAGCTGCGTCCAATGCTAGATTAAAAACTCTTTCCATCTCCAGATTCGTCCAAACTTCTCTGCATTTGTAAGCTGTTGGCAAAAGCATAAATCTAAATATGTTACACGGAAAAAGCTAAGTAGTAATTTAAACAAGCTAAGAGCGATAAATTAAAATGATAACATCACATGTCAACTTTTATCACATAATAATCCATTGATTATTATGTGACAAAAGTTGACATGTTTAATATGTACAGTATTACATTTAATATGTACAGTTTTGCCAATATGTATCGTTTTTGAATTCTTCGAATGTTTACGAACGATAGTATAGTATAGACGTAAAATGTGTTGTTAAACTGTTATCTACATATTAGTAGTAGCTTATCCATTTAGTAGAGAATATTTTATTTGCAATTATGCAAAGAACATTAAGATATTATTGAAACTTTTACGAGTTTATTTAAATAATGTCTGACAGTTTTATCCTTTATATCTTTTATGTAATCTATACCTACATATAATAAAATTGTCACTGATCGAAAACTGTACATGGCAAATATTAAAAAAATAATGATGGGGCCTTTATAAGAGCAAGAGAACCCAAAACAATGGTTTTCATTTTGTCTGTTTGTCTGTATATGTCTGTATGTTTGTGCACGCCAATCTCAAAAACAGCTTAACCAGTTTGGATGCGGTTTTCCGGAATATATTCAAATATTTTTTACTTAACATTTAGTGCTTATTTCATTTAAATCGGTTTAGAAATAAAAAAGTTATGTCAATTTATGTCATTACCATACAAAACTTATTTTATACATGTAATAAATCTGTAGAGGAGAGTGGTCTTTGTGCATTGAAAATATTTACAATAATAATAACTACGATAAAAAAACGACTGTAAAACTAAAAAGTAAAAAATAATGAAGATTTAATATTTATTATACACTACCTATTATTTATATGTGCTATTTACTAATAGGTTTGAAGTCGGTGCCAAGCCATTTGGTATAGGAATTTGGTTGAATACATTGTCGTAATTATTTATATTTTTGTTTTTGGATTCAAGCTAGTAATAATATTAAGATTTAATTGCTTTTTATAGCTTTATTTACGTATCTTAATTTTTGAAGTAAACATTTTAGAATTAACATGATCATTTATTTTAAGAATTCTGTTGAATACATTTTCATAATTTTGGTTTTTGTTTTACTATTCTTCGTATTGATTGAGATGCTTATAATATTAGGATTTAATTGCTTTTTATTATGTTTATTCAATTCGAAAAACTTTACCTTCGATACAAAAAACGGTCCCCCGACGCAATGACTTTAATAAGTACATAATAGTATTATTTTTATTCTTTTTAAAGGTCTTTTTTGCATCAGGGGTTTTTAAGTTTTTTTTTTCTGCTTTTTAAAGTTATGTTACTGTGTGTTACTTTCTTAATTGACTACATGTCATGGCACTAAATGAACCTACAGACACACAAATTCTCAGTTGTTTAAGTATTTCTATTAATCAATCCCAATATTACAAAGAGGAAAAAATTGCTTGTTTGTTTGAATTATATAGGCTCCGAAACTACTGTACCGATTTAAAAAATCTTTTGGCATTAGAATCCTACATTTTTTTTTTTTTTTTTTTTATTATATGATCTAGGGCAATGCTTGACTACATTCCACCTGATGGTAAGTGGAATGTAGTCTTAGGTGGTAAGGCGCATCACCCTAGCAACCTATTCACTCTTCGCTTGAAGACACCCACATTGTATTCGGTCGGAAATACCGACGCAGGCAAACTGTTCCAATCCTTTGCTGTACGCAGTAAAAATGAGGAAGCAAAGCGCTTCGTTCGGACAGGTGGAATGTCCACAACAAAAGGATGAAAACCTGCCGTGCGTCGGGACGTCCGGTGATGGAAGGGGGACGGGGGAATTAAATTGTGTAATTCCAGCGCACACTCACCAAAATGTATCCTATAGAATACTGAGAGGCTAGCAATTCTACGCCTGTGCTCAAGGCTTTGGAGGTCGGCTCCGACCAATTCGGGATCGCCTATAAGCCTCTTTGCTCGCCTCTCAATTGAGTCCAGAACCGCAAGATGAGACTTTGCGGCACCAGCAAATATGTGACCACAGTACTCTACACACGACCGGATCTGTGCTTTGTATAAAACAAGAAGCTGTCCCGGTGTAAAGTACTGCCGAACCTTCGCCAGAACGGCAAGCTTTGCTGCTGCTGCTCTTGCTCTGGACTCAATGAACCGACCAAAGTTGAGGTTCGAGGAAATCTCTAAGCCTAACAACTGAAGCCGGTCACTGTATTCCAAGGATACATTCTGGAAAGTAGGAGCCAAGGTGAAAGGGCTCCTTTTGGCGGTGAATAGACACGTCTGCGTTTTGGTGGCGTTGAACTTGACAAGATTGGCATTGCTCCATGCGGAGACTGCCTGAAGTTTGTCATTCAAACGTTGCACCATGGCTTCTCTTTCAGACTGTACTTGATCTCGACTAGCCCGAGTACTCGGCAGATATCTTTCTACAACTGTGCTGTCGTCTGCATACCCATAGATACCGGGCTTCAACAGATCATTAATGTGCAGCAGAAACAGAGTTGCAGAAAGAACGGACCCCTGAGGCACTCCGGCATTTATTGTCAAGGGTTCCGAGGAACACCCGTCGACAACTACTCGGAGAGATCTGTGGCTCAGAAAGTTCGTTACCCAGCCGATCAGACCAGGAGATATACCGTACGCTGAAAGCTTGCTTATAAGGCTCGCATGCCAGACCCTGTCAAATGCCCTCGAGACGTCCAGAGAGACGGCGACCGCTTCTCCGTTCTTCTCGATGGCTTCGCCTAAAATGTGAGTAGCATACACTAGGAGGTCCCCAGTAGACCTATTACGGCGAAACCCGTACTGTCGGTCACTGAGGAGATCGTTACCTTCTAGGTATGCTAGTAGGCGCGAGTTCAATACACGCTCCATAATCTTGCAGAGTATGGAGGTGATTGAAATCGGTCTGTAATTGACAGGGTCGGCACGGCTGCCTTTTTTGGGCACGGGTTGCACATTAGCAAGCTTCCAGGATTTCGGCACTATTCCAGTCATGAAAGAGAGACGATACAGACGTGTCAGTACAGGAGACAACTCAGCTGCGCATGTCTTGAGCAGAATGGCTGGTATACCATCAGGACCACTGGCTTTATTCACATCTAAACGACACAATGTTCTCCATACCTCTTTGTTAGTGATGCGGATTTCAGGCATCGAAACACCGCAGTGAGGAAGATGTGCTGGAGAAGCATTGCCAGTGTCTAGATGCGAATTATCAGCAAACAGAGAAGCAAGTACGTTCGCTTTCTCTGTTGCTGTGTGGGCCAGGGATCCATCCGGCTTCAGCAGAGCAGGCAGTGAGGGTTGGCAGAAATTCGACTCGATCGCTTTCGCAAGAGACCAGAAAGCTCGACTGGCAGTTGGTCTGACAGAGAGCTTTTCGCCATTCTTAGCGATTCGATCGAGACGAGCCTTCCGCAATGCCCTTTTGTAGGACTTGGCAGCTTGGTTAAAGGCTCTCTTCTTCGAACTTACATCCGGAGTTTTGCGGCTTCGAGCATCAGCCCAAATGAGATATGCCGAATGTTTTCGGTCTTGAGCATGACCACATTCGGCATTAAACCATGGGCGAGCTTTGCCACCGATGGGTACGTCAGCAAAAGGAATAAAATACTCCATTGCCTGATGCACCACATCGGTTATAGCATCCGCGCAACTCGACGGATCCAAAGAAGAGAAGCAGACCTGCCGCCAAGGATAAGACGCAAAAAAGTGCCGCATCTCATCCCAATCTGCTGACTTGTATTTCCATACTCGCCTAACACCATGAGGTTCGAAAGCTGGTGGGGAATATGTAAACACAGATTTCACCAGACAGTGATCGGAGGTTCCCAAGGGAGAGGTAACCTCTACCCGATACCTGTCCGGATCAGTTGTCAGCAGAAGGTCCAGGCAATTGGCTGTATGGCCTACCACATCTGGTACCCTTGTCGCTTGCTTCACCAGCTGAAAGAGGTCCAAGGACAACGCAAAGCTCCGCGCTTCTCTTCCAGCATGGTCGGTCTTCTGGTACGGGAACAGCCAGTCCTGATGACAGGCATTAAAATCCCCCAGAAAGACGAGCTGCGCTGAAGGAAACTGATGCAGAGCCATATCAGCAGCCTCACCGAGATACTCGAATAATCTAGTTGTCTCCTGGTCACCGCTGTGCGAACGGTAAACACAGGAATACAGGATTTTTTCGTTTCCTGTGTCTACTAAAACCCATAAAGAAGAAAAAGTGGGGTCTTCAAGGTGACGGAGACGCTGGATACAGATGTCGTTCCGCGCATACACGCAGACTCCGGCACGTGAGCGAAAGTTGTGCTCTAACGTGTATCCGGGATAATCCAGGTGCGCAGCGCTTAAGGGACATTGTATCTGCGTCTCCGTCAAAAAGAACAGGTGCGGTTGTTCTGTCTCCAGGTGGTGATGGACAGGTAAGATATTAGAGTGCAAACCCCTAATATTACTGAGGTGCACTTTAAATGAGGAGGAGTGCAACCGCTGTACAAACTTTTTCCTTTTTTGGTTTTTCTTCATGGTGAAAATAAATAAAAGTGAATAGGGATGGGAAATGGCAGTTGAACGAGGCGGTACGTATCAAACCCGACTTCGAAATTGGTGATGTCTTGCCACTGGGAGGCTAGCCTGGAGACTGCGGGGACGCCCGAACCCCCCCAGGGATCGCCATCGGGCCTCCTCGCCTGGTCGCCAACCAGCACGATGGAGCCACCCTGGGATTTTTCGCAGCTGGCGGGGCAGCCTTTCGTGGGTGGCTAACCCACTAATTGGGCCCCCAACTATCTGCGGGCGGCCAGCGGAAAGCCGTCGCTTCGGATCCCGCTACCCTCCTCGACTAGACACCCGACAAAACAAACACCAACTCGACGTCAACCGGTTCGCCAACGTACCGCAGCTGTTCAGACCCATTTCCCATATACGGCTTCATCGAGCAACGTACCGGAACACGACTAGGTCGCTTTGCGGCACGACTTTGCCCGATGGGTGGTAACTTTGCCGGCGACCCGATGTTATGGTCTATTATAAAATATAGCCTATGTTTATTCCTGATGAACATAGGCTATATTTTATAATAATAATCATCATCATCATCACCAATATTATAAAGAGGAACGATTTGATTGTTTGTTTGTTTGAATTGAATAGGCTCTGAAACTACTGGACAGATTTAATAAAATAGTTTACCTTTAGAATCCTACATTATCCCTCTGATGAACAAAAGTTATAATAAATACGAGAAAAAATAAGGATCCGAGTGAAAATTTCGACAATGTAATAAATTACAAATGTATTGAGTAACATAATTCTAGACTTTTTATATTATCACTAGCTGTTGCCCGTGACTCTTTATGACTACGATCATAAGCCATATAAACATATTTTTTACAGTCTACGTGGACGTAGTCACGGGCAACAGCTATCCCCAATAAAGTACTTTATCTGAGTAAATAAGTGTAAAAACCCTTTTGGCTACAAAACAAGACTTTTTTTACTATATAACGCGGGCGAAGCCGCTAGGAACAGCTAATTATTGCATATGAACCTCTCCCCCGCACGAATAAAACGTCAATATCTTGGAGACGACTATTTCTATTTTGACTAAGTATAGTTAAAAACCATCTCGACAAACATAGCTTTCGATTAAAAAAAACCGCATTGAAATCCGTCTAGGCGTTTTGCCGCTACATTGCCACAGACAGAAAAACAGATACACAGATCGACCGGTCACACTTATAACACCCCTCTTTTTAGTCGGGGGTTAAAAAATTGTAACAAATAATTCTGTGGAGAGTAAAACATAAAAAATTAAAAAATAACTATTAAAAGTTTTTTTGTTGTGTCAGCATTTTTTAATTTATTGTTATGTTAACAACGAAGTTATGTCTTTAAGTACTACACGAACCAAAATATTGTTTAAAAACAGCTATTTCAAAATATTATTGACACCACTGATTGAAAATAGGATAAAATAATAATTTCATTTCAATTTTCCATATCTATATTATTATCAAGAAACCATTTCTTGAGTATATAGTTGAAGATGATATAGCCTAACCCTTCTCAATAAATTGCCTGACAAATAAAATGGTTCTTTTCAAATCTGACTGGTAAGATGGTTCCGGAAACTGGCACATTCATACAAAAAGAAATTATAATATATTATAAAATATCGGCATGTCTAATGAAATTATATAGTTATAAGTAAATTTAACCATTCAGACAGTTTTCGTATGATTATTGGTGAATTTAAGCGTTATTATTTTATATTAAACTAGCGACCCGCCTCGGCTTCGCACAAGTGCAGTTTAGATACTAATTTAGACCAGTGAAGATGAATAGATAATGATTTTTTACTACAGGATGTCTTTGTATACAATGTTTACGAAGTGCCTTCGCTTTATAAATCTCTGATATCTACTAAAATACCCATTTTAATGATGCTTGATGAAATGGCAGTATGGATGTACATCAAATGCACTACATATTCAATGCATTTAATTGGATAAGAAATAATACAGTATTAAATAAAAAGCTTGGTAAATAACACATCATTTTATAATATATACGAAATATTTAGTTTTGGTTATCTTTTAGAGATAAATATAAACAACGGTTTATTGAGACAGTCTAATGAGACTGTGGACTTTCATATTGATGTTTTGAAGATATACATTTTCGTAGAACATTAATTTGCTATATATGCTAAGGTTAAGACATCTTTTGCAATATAAGAGCACAAAAATATTTTGTTGCAACATCACAAAAATCTTTGAATTCCGAAATATAAACCTTCCTTTTGAATCACTGTATCAATTAGAAAAACCGCATCAAAACCCGGCCTGCACTTTTAAAGATCTAAGCATACATAGAGTCCGACTGCGATAAGTGACTTCGCTTTATATCATGTAAAGATAGAACAAGAATCATATTGTGTATGTCTCCTTCAATAAGCTGATCATTTCAACAATTTAGGTGTTTTAGTTTGGTTTATTATTTTTGGAGACCAAATACGAAAAATTTTATCATTGTTTAAAAATATAAAATAAATCAATAAAGTGTTTTATATGTTTGGAAATAAAATTAGTCGCTTTTTTTAAGCAAATGATACACAGATAAACAGTAGAAGCCACAAGTATTCTAAGTCATGGCCTATATCAGAAATCAAACAATGTATTATTATTATTTTAATATTACTTTTAGTTATATATGTTCTCTTAGTTACATATGTTAGCTTTTATATAATTGAACGGTAGATTTTAATAAAAAATAAAGATATCAGTTGTTGGTTTGACTAAAACATAATGTTTCATATAAGTTTAATTGACTAAATACATGATTGTAATATTGGATACTGATTTGATTAAGAGTAGTGAATATATTAGTCGTTTCCCAGCTAAGATAAGGCAGTGTGTAATTGAGAGACTAAGTTATGTAATGGAACTAGTATAATAAAGTTTAACGGTAAAGAGTTTAAATAGAAAATAGTTTAGTTTGTTTGTGAGCAGTGCCATAAAGAGTTTTTTTAAGAATAATTCATTGGTGATTCTTTACAGTAATATAATTCTAATGTATGATAGATTTTCTTAACACTTAAACAGCACAGTCGTCGTAATCTCTTAAACCCAGCTATTAACAGTTTTCTTTATTAAAAAGTTACCCTTAAATACTTCTAATTGTAGCCGATTTTAGAAGCGTAATACTATAAAGTAGTTCCGTTTAATACTTAATTTAAAAATATATAGCAGTATTAGCTAAAACTAAGCTTCATAATTGAACAATTTTATGTTACAGAAGACAGATTACAGAAAATATGGGATATAATACTTATGGGATATTCTTGGCGTATTTGTGTATTCAATATTTGTTTTTAAAAGTTTTTATAGATAAATATGTTATAGTTTTCAATGTTTTTTTATTTATTTAATTTTATAAATTTATTTATAAATTTATTTAATTTTATATTGGATTTGTGTTAAAATACCTACTAAAAGATCAAACGTTAAAATAAGGTTTACTAAATTACCCTCAGTTAATATTTAAGACCCTTGTCAATGAATACGACAGATAAAGGACCGATATCATATTTTTCTTCTCACATAGAGGGTTATATACTTCAGAGTTTTAATATGGAATTTATGTAATTGTTTGTTGAAACGTAAACTTATTTTAAATGAACAACGAATTTTTACGAATTTTATAAAATTGCTTAAAGTACATCATTTACATTAAGCATCAATTGTATTTATATAGAACATATCATTACAAAAACTGTTAAAGGTATTGTAAATTTTTATGACAATTTTGTTGCAGTTGCAGCAGCTCACTATGCGGATCGCGACGGTGGTGGTAAGGGTGGGGGAAAGATGTATGGTCGTCTTCCTGTGAAGACCTGTGTCTTATTCAGGTCTTAGTCACTCGTTGTTATAATACGTTGTGAACACACTGAACTCACTGTATCACTATTAAATGTAACTCATTGTTAGTGTCCTTTGTAGTGTTATTAACCGGATTCCAGGTCGTATAGCATCCAACCACTATCCCTACTAAAATTCGGTAGGCGGCCAATTTCGATAGCTTCACGTACTTTACGCGGTACTAAAAACTTTTTCCTAATATAAGACGTGTTCAATTATCGTTGAGTCATTACGGCACAGATTTTAAACACAAGGGTATATGTTCATTCATTTTTATATTGACATTAATACTTACCGAAATCTCAAGGAATCTGGTATACACACGTTACATTTAAATTGTTTTTATGTTTGGTTGACCGTTAAATTGAGCGTAACTTACAGTTGGCACGAAACCTGGTCCTAATATTATGTTATTTCCTGCTTAATAACTACTCTATCCTATCAGTGAGTCCTTTGATTTATGGTAAGTAAATGGGTGAGCGCACTGCCTGTAAGGCAGGAATGTAAGATCGTCTAATTACGAGTATTTGACGACAGTTATATCTGTTGCATTCTAATATCTATTTGATGTGTTTATTTAGTCGGGCATAATGCCGATTGATTTACGTGAACATAGCCGGGTAAATATATATTTAATAACATATAACTGTTTCTCAATGACAGCTGTTACTAAATTATATTATGAATAATACTAATTGCTACTCCACCACAGATGTACTTTAGTATGATACTTAATAAGTAATATCAATCTACGCCAGACTACAGTGATATTTTTAAGACGCAATTAACGAAAATATTACACTGAAATATCCTTAAATTTACTAGTTTTACAACACAATTAATAATAATATTTTAATTTCGTGATCCATTTGTTTTTGCAATGTGAAGTATAATATGTTACACACACTATAATATAAATATTTATATGTTTTTTCGTCTTTCCTTGTCAACATAGTCAACAACACAGTGCTATTAGTCATTGGTTAGCATTTAATTTCAAAAACCCAATTGAAAGCTACTTAGATAAGCTGATAACTTTATGTCAAAATAAAAGATAGCGATTCATAAGAATATTAAAGGATCAGTATACTTGACTAAAAAACAAAAAAAACCCTAAATACTCATTACAAAGTTATAGAATTGCAACAAAGTTCTACAAAAATCTCTATAGTGCTCGAGAAAGTACACAACAGGCATCAACTCACCACAGCAATAAATATCAAACCGATATAAATTCTATAAATTGCACGCCATTCACGCAATAGGAGGTACATCCAGTTATAAACAAATTGAAAACGGATAAAAGGCCTGGCTCAGACAATATATTCAATGAAGCTATAAAAGTGGCACGACCACGACTGGCTCTACCGCTTACTGAGATTTTAAATCGTATTATCGAATCTTTCAAAATACCCTGGCAAAGGTCGGCGTCAGAAATAAAACTTATTTATAAAAAGGGCGATCCATGCAATGTCTCTAATATGCCTACTACCCTATATGTACAAACTTTTTTCTTCTCTCTTAAACCAAAGAATAAGTCGCACACTAGAGACTCATAAACTCACAACAGGCGGGATTCAAGAAGAAATTTTCTACTATTGATCACATACATACTCTAGAACTGTTGATCGCAAGGTACCAAAAAAACAGAAACCTGTATACATCGCTTTCATAGACTATAAAAAAGCCTTCGACACAGATTCACATCCAAGTATCTGGAATTCGCTAAAAGAACAAGGGCTGAAAAACGGGTATATTCAAATATTAAAGAATATATATCGCAATAATGTAAATAGAGTGAAGTTCCAGTTTTCCCATACAAAGAGGAGCTAAACGCCTTGTTTAGCCCAACCTCCCCAACACTATTCATCGCCATTCTAGAATCCATAATAAAAACACTGGACTGGAAAACAAGTGGTCTAAACATAAACGGATCATACCTGAGTCACCTTCGATTGGTGACAATCTGGTGCCTTTTCTAGAATGATGCTCACAGTTACAACGTATGATCCTGACACTAATCATACCGAGCAAAGAAGTAGGACTGGAGATAAACTTGGCAAAAACAAAGTTAATGACAAACAGCATCTAAAATAATATTTCAGTATATGATTAATGACATTATTATTTAATAAATCTTTATTGTACAAATAAATGTATATAAATGGCGGACTTAGCACTCTCTACCAGTCAACCAATAGAAAAAATAACAGAAAACCACCAACGAGGGGTACAATAAAAAAAATATAAATTAAAAAAAATAATAAGCAACAGGATAAAATATAATATTAAATAATAATAACTATACGAACAAAAACATTAACCTAGGAAAACAAAAAGAGCAACTACTCAGAAATTGAAAGGCGTACCCAACTTACGTGGAACGAGTACTGGAGCCTAAAGGAAATCTTTATATGCCAATAAAAAATAAAACTAATGTCATGTGCCTTTTACCGTGTCTAACATATGCTTGTCAAACCTAGAAGTACACAGCCAATGTAAACCAAAGTACATGCCAGCGTGGTCCTGAAACGAGACATGCTAATAATAAAAAAAAATACAGAAACCACCAACGTGCTTAAATTTTCTAAAAAACTGAAATAGAAATGGGCGGGTCACGTAACATGGGTGAAACACGAACGCTTGACGAAAAAGTGAACAACCTGGCGCGGTCCCAGAGAAAAACGATAAAGAGGAAGACCGCTAATAACATGGGACGACGACATCAAAGAAGTAGCTGCCCCATGCTAGATGCAAACGACTCAAGATTTGGAGAAAGCCTTCACCTGCGGAAGGGATTCTTGCAGAATAAAGATTAAGGCTTAGATAATGTACCTTAAACTTACGTATGTAACTCTAAAAAATTAAGTGCAAGTAGAATTAAGTTTACTATATGTACTACTTATAAAATTCAAGACGTAAAGGTTTTTTATTTATTTTTTACTTGTATTATACTTGACTATACTATAAGTATAATATATTGTCCTACAAAAATATAGATGGTAAATGGAAGTGAAGCGTGGAAAAGGATGATAACCTCATCTTTCGGACAACTGGATGAGTGAAAAAGAAAAAAATGGTCGTATAAAATAATTTTCGTAAGTTATATTGAATGTTACGTGATATCATTGTGATTGATGTTTAATTTTAAGAAAATAATCACTATATCTATTTTAGTTATATTTTGGTAGGAAATTTTTGTTTTCTACTACTCTGCCGAAAATTAATTAAAATAGATATATCTATTTTAAATATTGTTTCTAATATAGCGTTATTGTTTTGTTATATTTGAAATTATAATACAAGAATTAATTTCACTTATCAGGATTATGATGTACTTTATACGTATAACATGCCCAAATACCTATATTGAATATATATTTTTAAAAATAATAAAAAAGCATTTTGAAAAAACTACTGGATTGATTTTGATGAAATAAAGTGTGATGTAGCTTACTGTTTACGATTGCTTTTGAATGGTTATAAATGTAATTAACTAAAATATAACAACAGTTATACGAAATTTGATGTAGATATTAAGAACATAACATTAGGATCTTACTTTCAGAAAAAATGAAATTTAGATATGTCCTGAGGGTATTTGAGCTTTGCATTAATTAGATAAGTCTCCATTGAATTTTAATACAATAAAATATTGAATTGGCTACTATATTTTTGAAATACATACCATTTCCTCTCATCGGTTGCAAGGTTGATACTATTAGAATGGGCGAATTGAGCATAATGGAGAAGATCCAGACTATAGCTATCATCTTGTAAGCGTGACATTGGGTTTGCCACTTTCTTGATTTTAATGGTCTACATATGGCGAAGTATCTCTCCAATGAAATCGCCACTAAAGTCCATACATCCACGGATACCGAAACAGCTGAAAAAAAAAATTTAATTAAATTTAAAATTTTTGTTGACTTCAAACAAAGAAGTAAATCATCAAAATTAATTACTTTAATCTTTTAAAATTGAGTGACGAATGCATAAAATATATCTTTAGAAAATTGAGAAAAGGGAAACCAAACTATTCAAATAATATACATAAAATGAAATAAAATGATATGAAAATGAAATGATATAGACCTTTTACGTTGTCTTGTATGTGAGAACGTTTACATATAAGTGACTAAGGATGACATTCTACACTTTTTATTGACTTAATAGAACGTAACAACATAAATTTAATAAATAATAAAATTTCAAAAAAAAAAAAAAAAATTATGGGAAAATATTATTAAAGCTCTTCAAGTAATCCATTTAAAATAATTTTGAATGAGATTTTTTTAAAATATTGTATTAATGTGTGTAACGTATATTAATACAATTGTAACTATATCATAATTTAAATGTTTTTATGAAATACAAAAAAAACTTTTTCTTGTGTTATTTAAAACTAATACAAATATATGAAATGCAATGTAAACAATTGGAATTTATTTATTACTAGCTGTTGCCCGCGGCTCCGCCCGCGTGTCGTTGCGTCGGGCGTATGTCGCTTTTCGAGTAATCTGTGGAAACAATTTCATAGAACATCATTTTTGCGTAACTTTCACCGTTTTCGCAGCGCACGCAGTTTTTTGTTTATTTTTTTATTCAAGTTTTAGTAATCATCCCTAATTTTTTGAAAATTAAACATAGCCTATGTCACTCGGGAATAGTGTAGCTTGCCAACGGTGAAAGAATTTTTGAAATCGGTCTAGTAGTTTCGGAGCCTATTCATTTCAAACATACAAAAAAATAATCAAACCTTTCCTCTTTATAATATTAGTATAGACAAGATGTTATAAAAAGTAGAACATTAATAATATGAAAGAATTTAAAAGTAATTATAATTTATCGTTTTGACAATCCGCCAGGATTTGGATAAAATGGGCTCTTTAATTGTATTCTTAAGTCCCAGCCGCTTAACTGTATTACACTAATATAATGAAGTTTTAATTTTAATTACATTTTTAAGCTTTCCTTTCTTAAAATATTATACTTACAAATAAATAAATTCAAGTACAATATACAATTTTCAAATATATAGATTTCGGAATATTTGGGGGGTCCTCAGGTCTGTCCTTTCTGTTTCTGCTGCACATTATCAAATATTTGCTCAAACCCAATATTTGATTATGCTAATGACGGCATGGTTGTAGAAAGACATTATTCGTATGCTCCGGTGAGATAGGATAAAGAACAGAATAAAAAAAAACGATGATGTAGCGTTTATGTGATACACTACATGAGGGAAAGTCAAATTTGTAAAGTTTCACCCAAAACACACACGTGTCGCTTTAGTTCGATCTAACGTACAGCCAGATTTAAATAATGGTCTGATTTTACTTTTTCATTAGATCAGAAAATGTATAACAACGCAAACAATTGTCGTTTATTAAAGTTATGTAAGGCGCAAAATGCTATGCTATGCTAAAATATTTTATTATTACTATAGTCTATTTTTAACCCCCAACTCAAAAAGGGGGGTGTTATAAGTTTGACCTGTCGATCTATGTATCTGTGTTTGTCTGTGGCATGATGCAATGACTTCAATAAGTACATAATAATATTTTTTTTATTCTTTTTAGACGTCTTTTAATATCGGGAGTTTTTAAATTTTTCATTTATTTTTTTCTCGACATAAAGTAATATTGATACCTTATATTATACAATATATGTAAAAGAAAATAAATATTAAAAGTTAAAAAGTGAACCCAAAATTGAGTGGTTAAGCAACCATGCTAATTCGACGCCACCTAGAAAATATTTTGGAACATGTACATGAGATGAAAATGAATTACCCAGGGTTATCGAGAGAGAAAAAATCCTATGTTATTATTCCGGGTTATATATGTAGGTACTATATAAAAGTGTTGGTACATGGATAATTCTATGTACCAAATTTATTCGGAAACCGTTCTTCCTTTTTGCGTGATTGAAGAACAAACACACAAACTTTTACATTTATAACATTATATTACAATTACACACTTACACTACAAGCATCAGGAAATTTATTTATTTCACGTTTATGGTCACCGCAAACATGTTAAAGAGACCCTTAACTTACTAAAGCTATGTCATTAACAAATGTACCTCAATTAATGTAAAACTTCAAACTAAACAACGATAACTATAAAATATTTTGTTTTCATGAAGCTACATATTAAAGTAATAAACTTAGTACGTATTTTATTTTTATTTACCAGAAGTAAATAAAGTACAGTCTCTTAGTGTTAATTATTAATAATTGTATACATTCAAATAAAAATATTATTAAATAAACAATATATAACAATATACGATTATATTATATAAATATATGTTCTAATTTATGGCATTATAGTTACAAAACGAAAGAAAGACAGTGTAAAAGTAATTATACTCCTACGCCTCCATGTGTGTTAAACTTTTTTCCAGATATAAGGGAGACTATATCAAAAGATGATACTGCCTACATTTAGCCAGTTCTGATCTTAATATGTATAATATTGTGATTATTAGGTTATACTTTTTATTTATTTAAAATCTTTAAGACACTAACAAGTACTACAATTAAATCAACTTCAAGTTGACGATTCTAGTGATAAGTTGCAGTTGATTAGTAAGGACACTCAACGAGTACGTCGTCAGAAAAAGTTTTTTTTGGATATTTATTAAATTCCTACAATCAAGTTTTTATTCAATTGAATTGTAACGTTACGTAAAATATAAAACGTAACGTAAAATGTAAACGTAAAATATAAAATCAGTCTAAGCATTTAACAAAAAAGTAAGGAAGGAAATGAGACAAAGTTGGTTTTGAATACAACAAAGTTTTACACATATAGTTATATATTATGATTTTTCATAAATCCATACTGAAACAGTATATCTTTTAAGAAAACACGAACATGTTATAAAATGATTAACTAAACACAAAGTAAGTAACGTAAGTTTTTTTTTCAGGATTTATATCGACAAAATCTTAAAAATACCAAAACCAAATGTGATTGGATTACCTTGTAGAAATGGTATCAATTTGCACAGCAAAGCTCCAAAAAGAAAACGCCTGTATATTTGACCGACGAGAGTGAAAGGTAAGCAAAACACTCCCAGCAGGAAGTCAGAAATTGCCTGTAAACAGAATTTTATTAAATCATTTACATAAATATATTTACTTTACTTATTTTTTCAGACTGTTCAAGTAAATAAATCGATAGAATCAGTTTTTTTTATATTTTAATATCTGAAGAGTATATTATTTTTGTGTTCTAATCTCTAAAATTAATCGACGATTAAAAAAAAATATTTATTGAGAAAGGTGATGGACTATATATTTACATCCTGCTCCAACAATTTAGTCTGAGTGGGGCGTTAAAAAACTACGTAATAATACTATGAGAAGCGCTTTGTAATAAATATATAATATGGATATATAGACATGAAGGTGAAGGTATGTAATGTAATGTAATGTTTGCTTACAATGTGTTATAATGCAATGCTAATGTGTTGTAATATACTGAGTCCCTGAGTCAGCAAAAAGCATAAAAGCTGTTGTATTAAATTTTAAAATTGCGTAAAATAAATACTTAAGTGAATTAACATTTTATTTACATAATCAATAATTTCTCGTAGAAGACAATATCTTTCTAAAAGGAAAAAAGCTCAACTTAAAATGTACAATTTTTAGATGGAGATGGGCTGATGAGTGTTGGACGTAGGATGTTTAGAGCTAATTTAATTAGTTATACAAAAAAAAATCTTTTACATTTGCTACTCATAATTTGAAAAGACTTATATTCTAAAGTGAAATGGAACTTAGATAATTCAAGACCAACGTGAATGTTCACTGTTAGAAAAACTGTAAGGCACCGTCAACAAATGTTAGTTATATAGACTCATTAAAGCAAATTTATTTTATCAGTTGGTCGATAATCGTAAAAGAACGCGGTTCTAAATGAATTAAGTGTTACTTCAGCCTACTCGTATACCTATGTAATGATTGTATAAATATAGAAGCGATGAGTGATTTGTACAATGAGGCTTTTATAATATCTCTAAAACGATTTTCCTGGAAACAAAAAGCAAGGCATACATTTTCAAGCTACTACCAGATAAATTAGAAGTAAATATTTCTGACTTCAATACAACATAGGTAACTTTATGAGTACCTTTATTCCCTTTTTTTTACATTCAACAGGTAGGATCATTCAATGTTTAGTTAGCACCTAGACAGTTTTATGCAGAAAATGCTTCTTAACAAGAAATGAAACAGTTTTTTTTTAAATCTTATTTCATTATATTATTGACTGCTTTTTGTTTATTTTTTATCTACCAGTATTAAAATTATTACTACACTTACTCATAAATACCAAGAAAGATCGATCAATATATTTTTAAAAACCACTTGACGTATAATTTTGGAAACTCGCAATGTGTTCAACTAAAAACATGCTAAGATGTTCGGTCAAGTGATTTTAAAAAACATCATTATCAATTAGATTGGTCTCCATATAAAGCTTATAGAAATCAAATTGGTAGTAAACTTAAACACCGCTATATTTTTTAAAAACTTTTGCTTCAAACACAATTAAATTATATAAAACTTGTGTTAGCACCCTTCTTATTTCAGATAATCCTTCTTTACTCGACTTAAATATTCTTTACTTTTACTTCCACCAATCGTTGTAACGTAAAATTAAGGTTGTAACTTTTTCAACATTCACCATCTGCTTAAACCCGTTACACATTTTTATAAATAAAGACCGAGTTCAAAAAGCATTTATTAGTCATAACATCAAAGGCCAATGGTTGTGACAAGAATCCAATCGTGTTATGGTTACCCATTTAATCAACCTCTCCCTGTCCTCAGATTATTTTCCCATTCTGTAACGTAAGGTTCTTATCATACCACTCCCAAACGCTCCCAAATCACCATCTCACCGTCCTATTTCCATTTCACTATTTCCCTCCAAAAAATCATTTGCTTACTAAATATGTTCTCCTCGACTCATTAAAATTAGGAATTTGTATTGTACACTTTTATTTTATATTTAAATGTGCCAAAAAAATAATAATCAAAGTGTAACTTTAATGTTATTTATTTTTTCCATAATATGATAAAAAACTTTCTTTAGTGATGAGTTTTCACTGTCGTAAAGCATAAAAGATCAGGACTGCATAAAAAAATAATGAAAGAAAAGATTAAAGTACTTATTGACATATAAATAAAAAACCAATATGGCACAATCGAAACAAAATATTCCTGTTATATAAAAAAAATATAAATTATTTAAAAACGTAAATTTGTTGACACAAACTTCCAAAACAAAGCTTGAAACACCAAAATTAGCTCCCTTAAGATAACAATTAAAAACCTCTATTATTTTGGAATCACATTGGGTCTTAACTGCCAGTGAAAACACTACAAATTAACCCCACTACCAGCGCCCCGTTCTAACTGCCTGTTACGAGCAATGTAACTGTGATATTCGATCGCCTTTGTGGCCTACCTGTATATTAAAGGGCCCTCCGCGCTTTAACAATACTGGCATCAAACCAAAAGTTAACAGCACTAGTTTAGTCTTTCTAAATAATCATTGGAAATTAAGATGAAAAAATTCATTTATACTAACTAGTCTGGCGATAAATTCTGTTACTAATTGTTTACATACATTTAAAAAAAATATTAATTTGAATTTCAAACATTAGCTTCTACGATTAAAAATAGATAAATTTACCGCCATTGTTGTGTATTTTTTTGTTTGGAAAATATTTGTTTTGAAAATGGAGTGGGGCACTAAAGGGAATAGAATTGCAGTAATTATAATGTAGAAAATGGGTAAGGAGCCAGTCGAAATTTTTGATACATTGAAAAATCTAGGGATTAGCCGAATTTTTGTATATCGTACCATCCAAAGGTACAGTGAAACCACGTCTGTTGATGACCATGAGAGATCCGACTAACCGCGGTCTATTCGAACAAACCAGGTCGTTAATGCAGTCAAGGCCAGAGTTCGTCGAAATTCCATAAGGAAGAAGAAAATCTTTTCCAGAGAAATGATAATCCTACCGAGGACACGGTCTCGGATTATCAAACTAGACTTAGGACTTGGGGATTACCGGAGATACATAGGACAGACTTTTAACAAGGCACTAAAACAAAAGAAAGTCAAAAGATCAAAACAGCTGTTACTTCCATACGCGGACCAAAAACACATAACAAATCTCTTTACCGATGAAAACATTTTTTTAATCAAGGAGCACTACAACAAAACAAAATGATCGAGTATATGCACACAGAATTAAAGAAGCTTCCGAGGTAGTGTCCAAAGTTAAGCGAGGCCATCATCTAGCATATGTCATAGTTTGGTGGGGTGTCTCCTACCCAGGGGGTACGAAACTAAATTTTTGCGAAAAAAGGAGTGAAATCTTCAGACAAAGTTTATCAAGATACCATTCAAGAAATGGTAGTTTAACGCCTCAACAACACTTTGTTCAAAAACGAAAGGTAGATATTCCAACAATTTACTGATCCATTCAGCGAATTTGGCTTGAGCAAAATGTTCCAGACTTCATAAACGTTGATACCTTTGGACTATAAATTGTGGTCTGTGCTAGATGACATTGCCTACTCTAAGCGTAACCCAAATATTAAGTCGCTCAAGAAATGTTTTTACGAAGCAGTGACCAAGTTTCCAATGGAATTTATATAGATTCATGGATTCAAGCAAACAAACATTTTTTTTTCATCTTGTGGATAGATTTGAACCATTTATTTTAATTTCGGATCAGATTACATATTAACATAGTTTGCGATTTGAATAAATTAGGAATATTTCATACGTCTTAGATTTTAATATAAGCAGTCTATTAAGAAGAGTGCCAAGCGTTGATATATTACAAAAACATTGGTTTATAATAATAATAATAATATCACAGGACAAATTACACACATTGATCTAACCCCTTAAATAAAAGAAACAGTTGTCAAAAAAAACTATTCAATTACATTGTATTTAATGATGTCAATATTCATTTATGCAACAATTTCAAGTCGTAAATTTATTTCATGAAATGAACCACTTATTAATTACATTTAATGGTTAAGTTGGACAATGTTAAAATGTAATAATATTTAACGATATAAAATGATACTAAATTCATAGCTTTCTTGAGATAAATAGGTCAACATGAAGAAAAATCGTTAACGGAAAGTGAAACTAACTGATTATAAGCTATAGGAGTTTATCAAAAACACAGCAACTCACCAAATTCAATAAATAAACATTTGTAACCGTTCTCATACGTCGGTTGCTAGCTAGGGTTGCGATAACTAAACAGTTTCCAGATATTGAGAGAAGAAATATAAGGATGTAAGGCGGCAGGATGAATCTCCATTCATAAGCATTGCTAGCTAGTGTGATGTTCCGGACTATACTTGTTGCTGTTGTTAACGTAGAGTCTTCTCTTAGCACGAGCAAGCTTACGTTGTATAGGGTCATGTTTGGTTCCATTTCTATCTGTAATAGAAAAAAACAACATTATTTTTAATGAACGCAAACACCATGCATAAATGATACTATTGTAATTTTGCCGAGTATAGGATTATTATTATATAATAATTTGGTGTGTAGGGGTAAAATAAAGATATTATTACTTACGTAACTACATATTTTCGTAGACAATAAGTATGCAAAATATTGTTGTTACAATTGGAATTAATAATTTAGATCTATATATTATTGTTAACTATCAGAAGCTATCCTTAAGATATTCATATATTATATTTATATATCTAAATTTTTAAGTCATAAATGTGTGAAACAACATTGTTACAAATATATTTAGGATTTGTTTTATTTTGTACTATAATAATGTTCTTATGAGACATTTAATGATGCTTAAAGTTGTGAATATGACCAAACTCCAAAAGCTACTGTTGGCGCTTCTGTCGCTTTTATTTAATTATAAATATGTCTTCTTGTCTTAATTAAAAGTAATCTGTATCGAAGAGTTGGGAAGAGAAGTGATTTTTAAACTTATTGCGTTTATTATATATGTAATATCGTGTGTGAGTATTTTATCGTATTGAGTTATTAGTAATTGTGTCTACAAAAATACTCAGTAATAACTATATTATTGTTTTTATTATATTCATGTACCGGGAGTCATTTTGTAACAATAAATAATATATTTGTTTAGTTATTTCTTTTTTTTAAACTTATACAGATAATGCATTGATATGTATTATCATTTGATTTTACGTGTGAAGTAGCTTGATTAAATACTTTATACTATATTATTTAAGTAGTTTTTAATTATTTGATCTTATTAAATCTATCACAATATCCGTTACACTTGTAACAAATTTATTTATTATTATATTTATTTTTTAATATTATTATTTTTATTAATTAGTAATTATAATAACTTACTTAAAACTTAACTTGCTCAAATACTTACAATTGAAAAATAATTTCATTTGGTTAAAAAAATGTAGGTATATTTTCATTCCACATTTTATTTATTACTCATATATATATAAAAAAAACATGTAACGAGGAAAATTTGTACATTATATATTTTTAGAAAAAGATAATGGCTGCATTTTCAGTATATGACACAGAACTTAAAACTAACGTTTAAGAATAAATGTTTTGACTTTTAGTCTGTTCATTGGTTTGCCGTTGTTTTCTTATGATCTGTGAACTTCTTGTGTACCTGACTCTCCAATAGCCGGCTATAGAAAATAATGGAAAAAGCCGCGCAATTAATCTGTATTTCAAAAGCCTTTGTATGTGTATTAAAAAATATTTTTGAGTCGATCGAAAATCATAAAAAAAAAATCTCTGAGTATTTCTTTTGATTTTTTAAACCTTCATATTAAAGATGCTAACTAAATACAAATTATATATATATATATAGACAAATATATATATATATATATAGACAAATATATATATATATATATATATATATATATATATATATATATATATATATATATATATATATATTTGTCTGTCTGTCTATGCTGTTAGCCCTGTTGGCTATTACAGCGTCACCGGGAGAAAAATACAAAAATAAATACAAAATAAGAGTTACAATACTGTCACTCGATGCCTGTACCAGCGCTCCTCAAAATACAAACGTAAATTGTAGGGAGGTCAGTATCCTGTTTTTATGTGTAATATTGTCTCCTGCTTTGAGTTACCATGGGTGGATTTCTTATTGAATGTTTATGACAAAAATGTAAGTTAATATCAATCAGCTGGACTTAATCGAAGTAATGAATGGTTTTTTAATGAATTTTAGAAAAGAAGAACATAATGAATTCATAATGTATGTATGATGAAAATCTGTGCCATTAAAAATCCTTCCAATCAAACGATTATTAGAAGATTTTTTACAAACAAGTGACAAGCTTATTATTTTTAACATTTTAAAACTTTTAGTATTTTTTAAAAAAACTCCTCGTGTGATTATTTAAATATTACATCGATACGAGGGTTTAATGAAATAACACGTGTATATCTGCGCTCGGACGTAAAATACATGATGTGTATAGAACAAATAGCAATTTTGAACAAGAATAAAATAATACCTTGAACATTTTAAGAGCAACTTTTTATTTTTTACTAACTTTACTTATATAGTGTTTTCTAAGGTTTTCACTAGTACTACAAATTGAAATAAAACTATTTTTACGGATTTAACTCGCGTAAATTGAATTAATTTTTAAATTTACATTTTAAATCTAACCCGACGTTTCGAATGCTTTGCAGCAATCGTGTTCACGGTAAGACGAGATGGAAGTGTCTGTCAGTAAGTCAGGTAATTAGTCATCTACCTCCAGGGGCTTCTAAGTTTCCGGGCGTACAGTTCAGGAGAACCGTTGCACGTGGTGTCTATTTCACTAAGCTTTGCGAACTAATTGATGAGAACTTAGACTATACGATTGTTGCTTTATTTAGCAGTCCCCCGGAGCAAGGATAGTACATAATAATATTATCTCGATTTTAATAGAGGTATTTTTGTATATTGTACTAAATGAAAGAAAAACCTACGAATACACTAATTTTCACCTGTTTTGGTTTTTACTATTAATTTTGCTTATAAACTTTCACCAGCACCAATAAAAGCACAATATCTTGGAGTCCACTAACTGATTTTGTTTCGACTAAACATAGATTAGAATCATCTCGACGGGCCAAGCTTTTAGCAAGCTAGATAAAAAAAAAACCGCTATCAAATCCGTTCACACGTTTGGCTGCTACGATGCCACAGACAGACACACAGATACACAGGTTTAAATTATAACACCTCTCTTTTTAGTTCAGGGTTTAAAAAGACTTGAGTTTTGTAATCAATGAGTTCTATCTGCAGCAGTCAAGCGGAAATAAACTAAATGAAATCGTTATGTGTCAATGTTGTTAAAATGGACTATGAATGCGAAATCACTAGCTTATTCCCGATACAAATTATGTGTTGTACATTTAACTGTTTGATGAAATAAATAAAAAAAATGCAAACACGCCGATTTTTTTTAAATTATTTTATTATATGTATAAATCACTTAATTTGTAACCCATCAACTGAGGTCAAAGTGTATTTATTGAACTAAAAAAACAAAAGATACCGCGATGCGTTCAATCATGCATTCATAAGCCCCTCAATGCGAGTAAATATAGCACCGAAATACTTAAATTTAAGGTTCAGCAAACCTGAATAAGTAATTAACTAATGGAAATAACTAAACACGTGCTCCAAAATATATTTTTGGACTCATTTCAATATAAGAAGTATGTGGGCCGTACATATGTATTTTGTATATACATATTTACACATACATATATAGAAACACTCATTGCTCGCTAATTATAATACATTTATAGCAGTTAATTTGTTTACATACATTAAACATTAACACAACATGAATATTTGCATAAAAAAGATGTATTTATTATATATTTTTATATATAAATATATTCAATGATATGTCTATTATAATGAATTGGATTGGTCATATTTCCGTGACATGTTTAAGATTATGTGGCTCTAGTGCATTTCATATCATCTGTCTCTCACCAGTCAGAATCCGACACGGGACGCAAATTGTTTTGAGTACTTACGTTCTTTGCGAACTTTTTTCCGCAAGCCATCCCTATTATCGCATCTTATATTGTTATTGCTTTTTTCATCTTCTGTCGGTAATTGAAATGTCGGTATTTGATTTGTGGTTTACCTGCCTATTTATAAACTTTATGCCGTTACAACTAGAATGTAGAGATTATTACTGTCCTTAATAATTATAATAATCCTGAAAGCATAACATACTTCTAATTAGGGCATAATAATTACCTAATCGTAAAATTAAATAAAAAGTATTTCTGATAAGAGGCACTTACTTCAATTTTGTATTTGTGAGATAAGGGATGAAAGTCTGTTTAGTCGGACGTGACGTGGCGCCACAAGAAATAGCCAGTCAAACACGTAACAATTTGTCTATATGATAATTAGAACATACATTTACTCCTTGATTGTTCAATTTATTGATTAATTATTTCACTAATTGAAATATTATTATTCAAAGTAAGAATAACATTAAGAGTTAATATTAATATAATGACTTTTGAGTCATGCGTCATGTTAACAATTTGATGTTTAATTTAGCGAATTATTAATGATGTGATGTCTCTTGTCCAACCATGAATGATATTAATTATGACACTAGTATTTTGATCATTATTTTATTTATTATATTATATTACTTTTATATACAGGGCTATTTGTAATTAGTTGACCACCTCTTGGAAGCAGCCTCTCTACATCACTTGTTTACACTCTACTCTACTTGTTTTTTTGTTTTATTTCGAGTAGTACTGTAATAATTACACAATCGTATTGTATATTAAAATTTTAAACTTATGATGTATACAATTGTTAACAATTAATCCGTACTCAAGTTATACTGACTTACAATGTCCAAAGATTTAATTTTACCAAAGATATTTAAAAAGGTACAAAAAGAAACCAACAAAAAGAAACAAAAAAAAAACAAAGTCAACCGTAATAAAAAAATCAACAAAAATAACACCTACTACGTTTTCCCGCGCTTTTGTTAGCCGGTCAAATTGAAGTCAATTTTACACTAGAAATTAATACCTATCTTAAAATTCATTCAGATTATTACATTTCACTAAAATTTATTAATTCAGTTGTTTTAAAAAAGTAAGTTTGTCAAAACCCAAGCACTTCGCGAGAGCTACCTACTAAGTACCTACAATGTATTAAAACGAAATGACAATTTATCTACCAACTTGTCCGCGCTCTCTGAATCCAGTTTCCCTTCATACTTAATCAGGCTAAGGACTGGACTACATTATTTCTTTAAAAAAAGTTACTATTTTTTTTATTTTTAATGCAGGCATATTTAAAAGGTAGAATCAGATTACTTACAATTAATACAATGTTTTATTTACAAAAGGAATCAAGATTTACAAATTACCTCTTAAATTTATATCTCGCGGATACCGGTGCGAAATAGTCCCCTTCACATTCAACAGAAATAACGCACCTAAAAATCAACTGTTCACCGACTTGTCTTACCACACTTCGCCAGCACTCGAACCATCTTGATGTACTCGATATTTGTGTTATGATACGACAGTACTGTTTTCACTAATCGAAAGTCAGTTACGCGGCAACAGAGGCCAGCAACAAACGTCTGAGGTCAAGTTCAAAAGTGCATCATGAAAAACAAAATTTTTAAAACCGTTAATTTAAAAAAGTCGTAAATCAAATGTTGTCGGAATTGAGGTAGAGAGGCTGCCTGCAAGAGGTGGTCAACTAATTACAAATAACTTTTATATATTTTATATATAACTTAATTGAATATGAGATTCCAATTTGATTTCAATATTAAATTATAATTGTATCCAAGTTATTGGCTAATACATAACAGCAATAACTAACTTATTTTTATTTTTTAAATAAAATAATTACAGCTAAGCAATAAGACGCGTGACCTTCTCGGTGGAGTTTCCTTAGAGGAAACTAATAGACGGCGCCGAAATACTAATATTGACCTTTTTTATTTACATCGAAGAGAACAAATATTTGTTCGCAAGTAGAATTTAGTACGTGAAAATTATTAATAACACATCAATCATTCCCACTTATTAATTATAAATTAACTGGTTATTCGTTAGAACGAAAATATTATTAATGATCTCTAATTTTACGTTACTTTGCTTACGTTACTAAAAAAATTCTAGGTTTCTTTCCAACTAATATTAAATTCTGAAAATGTATGTTATAATAGCCAATTAAGGTATTGGTAATCTAATCTAAGGTATTGGTAATATCTATACTAAATAATTACAATGATTTTAGTAAAAAATTTCTTACTTTTCATGTTCTTTCCTAAAAAAGTTATATTAAATCCTTAACTCAGCAGTTTTTTTTTATAACTATACGTTTTGGCAGTCAGGGTACCCAACCCTCATAAACTAGGGCCGGCGTCACGCGGCGTTTCTTTGTTCTTAATCTTAAACCCTAACGCCGCTTAATCTTAAACCTTAACGTTAAATTATAACTTTCATAACATTCTGTTATTTGTAATTATTATAATTATACAAGAATATATATAATTATATATGTTCTTGTATAATTACATATTATAATATTTATATAATTATAGATTTATCAAAATAGTACAATTAGTAACAATAGCGACCTTACAAATTTTTATGAATAAATAATACAAAAAAGGCATTTATAAAATAATAATCATCCATTGAAATGATCGATCGATGTGTAGTGCTACTTGAGAATTACTTACTATCACTAATTTTCAGAAGCTTCATCAGGCGAACGATGAAGGCGACACCTTACAACATTATAAAGTAAAATACTAAGTTACTGCCCATAAAAGAGAGAAACTTTACCATCGTGGAAGCCCTGCTTATGACGAGTGAAAAAAAAACAGTGTTTTGGTAGGAAAACGTTATTCAAAATAAAACTTAAGAAGTTATATCCATGGGTATTGATAAATTTATTTAATATGTAATTATTAATCAGTCATAAAAATATCCTCAGAAGCTGATAAATCAAGAAATAGCAAAAAAAAAACTAGTTTGCGAAAGACCTAAAAACATGATTTTTTTAATAAGCAGATTGATGCATTTATATTGATAAAGGAACAGACGAAAGACGATCCTTAAAGTTTTTAATAGGGTAAGATATAATATTTTTTTTTACATTTTCAATCTTTTTATTTTAATATATTGGTATTATGAGGCGGATTCGAAAGTGTGGGTAGTTATACGCAATACCAGATTAACAATGATATAAACATTCGTAGTAAAGTAATGTACTAAGTTACATGCCATGTAAATAATTTTACTAATAAACACCAATCAAAAATCAAAAGTCACCAATACTTTCATTTTACTTGGCATGATTCACCAGTTCTCTGACGTCACGGAGGTTCACGCCTCAAAGGTCTGTCTGCTTGGCTGGTGGGATATATTTGCGGCATAGCTCAGGCCTGATGCCGCGGGGCCGACTGAAGACGTTTATACTGGCATTTGTAGGTGTGGTGATGTATACATCAACGATCTGTAATGAACAGTACTGGCACGGCAACAGTATGTACGTCCCTCTCAAGATATTCTTCTGCGTTTCGTCGTTGCAATATTCTTTAGCTGTGATTTCTTTCTCTGCATATATCAACCAATGATTGTCAGTCACCGGCTGTACCTTGATCTCCTCAATCTGGTATTGCTGGTATTCTTGGCATTCAGTGTAGTTATGTTTCAATAACATAAGCCTACTCTCTAGCTCTACACAAGTCTTTACTGGGCTCTATTTTCTTTTGAACATAGATATCTCAAGTCTTCACTCTCTATGTATGTATTCACTACAGAGCTGTAATGCATTCTTTTCACTAAGAGATATGGATATTTGGGTATTAGGATGACTTCATCAAAACCTTTTTTGTGGGTAGTAGAGAGATATATTAGGATTACTTTATAATACAAATGTGTTTACTTTATTACTATCTGTACATCCCTTCATGTCTATATTTGATTCTTATTTTACTAGATTTTTAATACTTACTGAATAAATTAAGTTGTTTCTTAATGTTTCCCAATCTTCTTAAAAATATTTATATTTTTTAGTATTTGCTATAGAATGATACTATAAATAGAGCGAAAATATTATATATTTGATTGAAGGTATTCATAATCGTGATCAAATTAGAGTATAAGCCTTGTTTCATTCTGAACAATTGATTGTAACTATTTTTACTTATAATTGAAATGTAAAGTATTACAATTAATATCATCCGCAATGTTAAACATTTGTTTAAATCTTTTAATTTAAATGACATGTATCATAAACCTACTCGTATTACAGTTACCTCAATTTCCTTCATAGACAAAATTTTCACTAACTTTAATATAAACAAATCTTCTATAAAAGAGAGAGAGAGAGATAAGAAATAAACATGAAATTTAAAAATTAAACAAAAAATTTAAGCCAAATTTCAAAATGTATATTTAGCTCAAAGGATATAAATTATTCTAGTCTTAAAAATTGGTGTTCCTCAAGTGTCAATTACTTGTCCTTTTTTGTTTTTAGTTTATATTATCTATAAACCGTATCTGATGTGCAATATACGTAATATAATCGTGTTCGCCGATGATACTTTTCTTATCTTTAAAGTAAACAGAAAGGAAACAGACGTTTTACAAGTAAATGACAGTTTATTGATCCTTTCGAAATGGTTTGCGACAAATAACCTTAAATGTAATTGTATAAAAACGTAAAACCGATTTTCAGGCTTACCATCTTTATACCAGGATTTTCATCCAACTGATGTCTCGACTGCTAGATTAGTTTTACTTTGCATAATTTCATAGTATTATGTGTGCACCTGATTCCCAGAGAAGGATAGTAGCATCCTTTTCTGAGGATCGGGTGCAGATGTAGAATATTTTTGATTTTAAAAATGGGTTCTCGGTAGTTACTTAAAACTTTTTCCCAAATTGTTGCGCTTTTAACATTTCTATCGCTCTATATTTGTGATGAAAACATAATGCATCTTCAAATTAAATTAAAACATTTAGGGTAAATTGTGAACTGCATATTTTTACTAGATATAATCATAAAAATATTGTTCCTTAAATCAGACTCAAAAAACCAAAAAAAAAAACATTTTTGGACAATTAAATGTGTTTTGACAAAAATTTAAAATCTGAAAATTCGTTTTTACAAGTAATTGACAAAATCTTTCACTCAAGTATTAAGAGGTTATGGTCTATTAGCGTTCTAAGTATAAAGGAGATCATCATAGATCTAGTAGTGGCGTCGTTGGTAATTTAAGTCTTCTTTTCTGGTGCCACGTGGATTTCTTATTTATTTTTATAAATTAGTTTTGACTCTAACACAAAAGATCAATACAATGGGTAATTGTAATTCGTATTGTATGCCCATAAAAATGAAATTTTTTTTATTGTAAATGTACAAATGATCTTGCACGGTTTTTTTTTTATGTTGTAGACTTTAGAAATTGGTCATGTGTTTTTACCTTTTTTTTTTATATTTCAAACTATTAAAAAAATGAAAAATCTAATACATAAACATATAAAAAGAAAACTTTGTAGTTATTTTGAAACATATTGTGAGTACATGACAGTGCAATATTAGGATTGACATGTACTTTATGTACTTTTAACATGTATCTGGAGAAATGTAAAAGGCCAAAATTTATATGTTACATTGATTAAACAGATGCGGATGTTGGCTGCGGATAAACGATTTTGCTAACTTAATAAGAGCGCAGCCTAACGTTTCAAAGAACACATTAGCGAAATTCAGATTGCGTAAATCATTGTCAAAACAAATAGTTGATCATATTTTTTTTAGATAAAAAAAAAAACAATTTCGTTAATAACATAATTGCAAAGCAAAGTGATAAAATGCTTAGAACTGTTATTTTGCTAAACAATTAAAACCATTAGACTAAAATTAATATGGCGGAAATAAATTACAGAAATAAATCTAGTCCACAATCATTCGTTACCGTTTTTTCGGAATATTCAAATTTTCTGAATATTAAATCGTGCTGCTACTGGTAGACAATTAAGCTCAACGGCAATGGTGCAGTAGCTAGGATAATAAAATACCTAGCTGATTGCCACAGAGTGGTTTAATTTGCATATCTAGATAGCGTTATACTTTATGAAATTCTGATCCGGCGATCGAGGGCAGATGTAACGCTATATAGACATTGATACTCTGAAATCCCTTCAAGCTGTTTTCAAAGATGCTACAATATTTATGCATCGATCACATCAGCATTTTAGAAAATATGAAGGCCGTCGGGTAGAGTTATTTTTCTTTAACAATAAATGATATATTAACTTAAGTAAGAATGTATCCTGGGAAAATAGGAGTAACAAAAATGCCAAGATAATTCGTTACAAAATTATTATTAGACCATTTCTGAAAACCAAGTAAGCAGCACGTAACTAACACACTTATTCATTTTATTATAAAAACTTATTGCACATACAATTATTGCAAGAAATTACAGTAGAAGGATGTTGATACTGTTGTAATATTAGTAAATATTAATAATCTTATGTTTGCTATTTTGATACTCATAGCGCCATCTATTATTTTATAGACGCAAACTTATTATATCTTATCTAGGCTAGATTTGGTTTAACCCAAAAAATAGAATATTTTTTATCTGTTCTTGTTCATCACTTGTGTAATACGTTAGCAAAATAAAGAATAAGTTTTTCTCCAGCAATTTATGTTTTTGATTTCAACAGATACAGTAAGAATTATTTGTGCAAAGGCGGTCTTATCGCTTAAAAGCGATCTCTTACAGACAACCCTTGATGAGTAATGAAAATTTGCGAGGTCATAGGTTAGTGCAAGCACACTACAACGAGAATAAGAATTTATACATAAGGACACAATAAAAATAAAAACTATCGTTTTTAATTGTATAATAATGTAATTTAATAATAATGATTATATATAAATATATACATACATATAATAATATACATACACACATACGTTCATACATATACATACATATATCCTTATATATAAATAAATAGAATAAAATTTATAACCTATATAATATATATGGACACACACTTAGTAACCAAAACCTACAAAACCTTAAATAAACAGCAGAATTGAAATTTATTTCACCAACACTGGCGTTCTGTGTCATGTGGGTGATCTTATTTCATTATAAAGAAAACTCTTTCAGCTATTGTGATAAAGAACCTGGACTTTATTATACCTTACATCGTAAATTAAATTGTAGTAAACTTAATAAAATACCTTAAGAAAATAAGTCTTAACTCCTCATACAAAAAATGTCGTATCGAACTGGTTTAAATGCCACTTTTTTTATTTTATTTGCATGCCTTTGATACTATCACTTTTTGTTATTTCTGTTAATTCCTCTAAAATAATCATATTCAGTTTTTCTAATACAATTTTTTTTTCTATTTTACACCAACTTTTACTTTGAATATGTCTTTTCTTCTACTCTTCTTATTTTTTAGCAATTATTACGATTTCTTGTAGGTCTTATCGCTTTTGTGTAAAAGCTCGAAGTTATAGTATTAAGATTCAATTAGTTTTATAAAAATATATTTTGATATATAAGTTACATGCAATATGTATACATTATCTAATTCAAATTCCAATTCAAAATATCTTTATTCAAGTAGGCATTTACACGCACTTTTGAATTCAATTACACAAATTGGTCAGTATAGTCAGTCTGCGAGTAATGTAAATTAAAAAACAAATGATAAATTATAATTAAGATTATTTCCATTTAATTTTTTTCATCAAGAAGAGTGGTTTTCAATATTTCACTCAAAACTGAAGCAAGCAAAAGCTAATAAAATGTAAGTGATATGAAAGTAATTGAATTTAAAATTAATATTAATATTTTATTCAATATATGCAATTAGCTTAACAAGCGAGAATATTGTTCAATTTTTTTTTTGTCAATTACCTTAATTCAATTATGTCGTTCCATGGACTATAAATTTAATAACGATCTAAACACAATATGGTTTTACAATGTATCAAATGCGATTTAAGTATCTTTAAAATTTCTTTTTTAAAAAATCATGTTTATACGTAAAATTTTTACACTGTCAAAGCTACCACCAGCTCGGAAAATTTATTGCCACAAATCTGGGATAGTTAGTCGGTTTACAAAACTGTTATTTTTTAAAAGTCTCATTTATATGATTATTCTGCAATATTCATATTATTTACTTATTTCAAAGTTGCCGCTTAATAATAGATGTGGTTTATTTCTATTAATATTATTTATTTTTTACCATTTAGGTCTATTAAGCAATGTTAACATTTTTAAAAGTGTTTGCTTTTAAGTATATAACTATAATAATATCACATGTAACATACTTTTAGTAAAAATTTGTATATATTGAAGAAATTTTACTAAAATCTTAAATTATTTCCAAAACTTTTAAAGCCTTGTTATTATTTAAATTACTTAGCAGCATTATCTTCACTAAGTTTAAAGAACTGATCAAAAGCTTATTATACTAGAGCAAATAATAAAATGTACCTGCCTTTGAAGTTCTAAAATTTGTGAAATATAGCCCATTTATGATCCAAACACAAAACACAATCAATTCACATATTTATAAGACACATCTAAAAACCCGTTAATCACTTTCAACTCGATATTTTATCACTATAATTATTTGTATTAATAATGTTTATACTTATCACTATTTTAAAAATATTTTCTAAACATAGGTTTTAATACAAAGTTATCCGATGTTTTACGCGAAACTTTACAGAGCGTTAAAGTTTGGACTGGTAGAGACTCGAATGTAGAGAACGAACTGCTTATTGGCACGGATAAGAAATTTTTCAAGTACTCTACGCATGCGTAATACATTTTGACGCTCACAAGTTAAGATTAATTTTAATATGAATTAATATTTTGGTAAAAATACATGTAAACATAAATAATTTTTTATTTATATTTTTTTTTACCTTATTTGTATCAATAACGCTAATATGGTTATTTAATAATGAAGAATGAGAAAAAAAAATATTTTAAACTATTATAATATATAGTAAAAATAAAAAAACTGTAAAATAGAAAATAAATAGTCTAAAATTTGATGAGAGTTTGTATTTCCTAACATATACACTGATTCCGAATCATTATTTTATTAGTCAATTTTATTAAATTTTAATATTTATCATTTGTATGTAAATACTAAAAATAATGATGCCATTTATCATCATTACAGAACAGCTTTAATAGCACTTATTCTCGTTTTATTGCAATTTATGCCTGACTCAGAACTAAAATTCCTTAGCGCCACATAAAAGACCAATACCCAGTTAAAATAGTTTGGAGCAGATCTAACGCTTCCTTGTATATTCAAGGTCATTACGAATAAACTCACATCTTTGTTTAAAATAATTAAAAAATAATACAAATAGTCTAAAACAAATTCCTTCAGATCAAATTGTATTATTCATAATGTTATGTCAAACAATTTGTACAAATTATAAACTCTTTGCCTTCTAGGATGTAAGTTTAGCCAAGTAAAGTTTAGTTAAGTATAATCTTTGACGTTTTCCGGAAAGAGTCCTTCACGGACGGAATATACAGCGCAGCTGAACGAAACACCACCATACACAAGATTGAGGTCGAAACAGAATCTTTTGAGAATGATCTATATGCTCAGCCCAATTAGAAAGCTGGTGATTCACTTATGCTATACACGATTAAAGGCTGATCAAACTAACTAGCAGGCAAATTATGGCGTTTCTTTCAATGTGGTTGATGACGACCACCAACAGTGTATTAGGTGCAATAGAGGATCAGGAATTTTAAAAGAAACAGATTCGTGAGCATGGTTAGGAGGATCTCTGGACCTCAGCAACATCCTCTCAATCAAAGACAATGTCATTGATGAACAGCATATACCAGGGTGCCTCTTCCTGTATGTTTAATGTCAATGTCATCCATTACAAGGAGGAACATTTAAGGGCTTAAGGCCGATCCCTGGAGTAATCCTACAGCCATATTAATCTTGTTGGTTATAGAGCAAAAGACTGTACATGCGTATTTGCACATACAAGTTGTACGTACTTCCCAGGCACTTCCTCCTCTTTAATAGCCCACCACATAACCTCACGGGGCGCCCTATCGTATTCCTTTTCCAGGTCAATGAATGTTGTAGAAGTTTTGGTTACATTTTTTATGACCGGCCCTCCCGCCTGACGTCAACTCTACTTGGGACCACCTATAGAAAATGTTACGAGTATGGGAATTTAATAAAAGAAAGGAGTAAAATAGTGGGAGTGGAAAAGAAGGGAAAAGTTTAAGGCTTCCGGCAATATCACTCATCGACCGAAAGGCAGATATAATATCCACTTTACGCCGATCCTGTGTGAGACCCCGGACGAGCCTGACGTTAAAAAAAAGGCTCTACCACCGAAATCGTTTGATATCATTATTATTAATGATATTTTATATCAAATTACTTATCATTATCATTAGATATGCATTATCTGAATCTCACAATGTTCATGCTGAGCTTATTATGAAATTTGGGTAAATTATTTTAGGATATCTTATATTTTTATTAAAGTAGGTTTTCGTCTGAGGTTTCCATACCCAACAAGTAAAAACGGAACCCTATTACTAAGAAAAATCCATATTTGGTTGCCAATGAGACAAAAGTTGATTATTTGATTTTTAATGTTAGTCTTCCTGGTCGGATTTGTGCGAATCCAATATATTTTAATAATACAAGTGGAGAGTTTTAAGCAAACGAAATTTTATTGATGCATACTAGAGATGGATGAGGGTCTAGCGCCACATCACCCAGATTGGAGCCGCAATCAAGCAGCATTGAAGCGTTTAAAACCTACATCAAAGTAAATGATGAGTAAGGAAAGTAGAAAATGGTAAAATAAGGAATGAATTACCTTTGTTATCGTATGTAAAGTTTGTCAACTTTTTATTGTTCGAAGTAATAACACTACTGAGATCTCGGATTTCTGTCGGTTGAGTGAATTTAAAGAAATAAACTCAACGTCGGGTATTATATCAACATTAAAAGTGTTTTTTAACCAATACACTGAATGGTTCCTCAGTTGTTGCCAGTCCCGCCATTATTTTGAGTAAATAGAATAATATACTTTCTAAAATTAAAATATTTGATAAGCCGACGGCCAAGAGTGTGGGTTATAAGGAACTAACCGGTAGCATAGAGGACGCAGATGTCCACTAAAAAACCAACGGTTGCCCTCATTATTCATCGCCTTGGTGGGACGCCACGGGATCGCTTTTGCACTCACCGTAACCCTCCGGCAAGGGTTTCCCTCCAACAAACGTTATTTTTTTTGCCTGATTTTAATTACGGCAACAGATAGACGCTTGAAATAGCCACATATATTTAGTCAAAATAAAATAAAATTTATTGTAAAAATAAATAAAATAATCAAAATAAAATATAAGATATATTTTTTTTTCAATTTTGATGTTATTTACTAAGTATGAAAACAAACTTGATTTTATTACGTTTTCTATATGTAATGATAGGTAACAATTTATGCGCGACTCCGACTCGCACTTGGCATGTGTTGTTTAATTAGTTTTATTTTCTTAGCTTATGTTTATAATCTTTAGTGTAAATATTATATAAGAATATGTGATGTTAGTAGATATTTTTTTAATAAGGATGCATGTGTTTGTTGTACTTATACACTTGGTTTATAGTCTTACTATAAATATTGTAACAAAGAAAATAATTATATTTTGTGTCCACTGGCTGCAATACAGTCCTTTAAACGTTGAAGCCAGTTATCAATAGAAGCACGCGCTCTTTCCATGGGAATTCTTCACCGCCAATTATTTTAGGGGCTCCAAATTATCATGGCGTTTACAGCAAGCTATACTCTCTAAAACTGAGCATAAATAATAATCCAGCGGATTAAGATCGGAACTAGACAACGGCCAGTCTTCGGCTTTGATGAAATCCGAGACGTTCGCTTCCAACCAAGACTGCGTGGACCGAGCTTTATGACCCGGCGCCGAGTCTGCTGGAAGTATCATACATAGTTATTGAACATTGTGTTATAAGGGGCTTAACCATCCTCTCAAGAATGGTATCTTATCAAGATACCATTACCACTTGTGGGGATGTTTAGATATGTTTTTCTCAAAAATATGGCTCAGTCACTCCTTCATAGCTAACACCAAACCATCACCAAAGCCGGATAATGCCCATGTGGTTCTCTGTCGACAAATTGGGAAGCTTCTTAGAGTTTTGAGCATAAATAGCCAAGCTTTATAGCTTTGAGTCATTTTGTTTGTTCAAATGTTGCCCAATTATAAAAAAATCACATGCGTAAACAAAATTTTTAAGTGACCTGCCTTTGCGTAGCGCTTCAGTAGTTGTTTCGATTTTACCACCCTATTCATCAGTTAAGAAATGACCAGTGCGTCTCTTATAGGCTGCAAGTCCTAAGTCATCTCTTAAAATACTCGACATGGTTCTAGGTGCTATCTTAATTTCCTTAGATTAAATCTTTTGCTTTCGGACAGGATTTCTTTGAATTCTTTCCCTTACTGTTTTGACCATCTTTTTTATTGAATTGAATTTGAATATTATACAATGTAGTGGCGCCAAAATGAGAAAACACAATGAACAATCATATAAAAATGACCGATTCCAAATTCAAGTGTAATATTTATTTATTTTTAATTGTAACCTTATTTATGGCCAGACTAAGTATATGGAGAGCATGCCGAGGGTTAAAATGTGTTTGATTAGTTGATCCCTAAACTCCTATTAAATACTCCAAATGTAGCTTGGCTAGAAATTAGGAATGGAATTGTAAACTTTTCGTAATTCTAATGTGACTAAGGAGAATTTTGATGGATGGATGGATGGATATGTATTTATATGATGGTGAAACTTACACGGTGTCATACATACAACATAGACACCGTGTAAGTTTCACTATGTTTAATTTACAACTATATCTAAATTATATACTTAATGTAGTATTTTACCTTTTTACTTTGCAAATGATTATCAACCTTTTTTTTTTTATTGGAACATAGACATAAAAATCTGTTAAATATATTTATTTTTTTATTGATATGTGATATTATAACATTTTTTTAACACTGAAGACGTTGGTTCGATCATATTTCAGGATTGTTATTTTTTTAAAGCAGAACAACGTCTCCAGGGCCTATTCGTATTTTTAAAAAAGCAACAAAATTATTTACAATCATAGAGTGTTAATATACCATATTGACCGGTTTTAAATAACTTACTAATGTATGATAAATAATTTGTGTATACTACCAATACTCTTTTAAATATGAATAATATTTAAATTTATATAAACACTTCAGAAAAGTTCATGTTCCTTCGCAGCTCGTGTTACATAGAAATTTCATTTCTGTAGATAATTAAATATTTATAATTTAAAAATTATCGATTTCTTATTATCTGTCAAATTCGTAGACAAGGTAAATTATTTATCTGTTGACAGCTAATTACAATTTCTTAATTAGTCTGTGACATTTCTTTTTGTTTAAAATATTGAATGTTGCCAGCTGAAGCTAACTTTATAGTCCCTGAAATGTTATTGAAAATATAAACATTTTATTAATAATTACTATTCTTAATTTCATTTATTAGTCATCATTAAGGATAGCATATAGCTAGATATTTATTTAAAAGTAGCTGTCATGTTGTTTCAGAAGTTTAGTTGCAGCCAACGTTGTTTTATTGTTATATTTATTAGTATAACAATTTGTTATAAATTTATTGCACTCGTTTCTTCATTTAGATAATAAGGGCATTGTTCTTAAATTATTTAAATATTAGCCTTCTTTCGATTAATATCAATTTTACCCACATTTCGTGTAGCGCGGCGTGCGCATAGCCACATTGTTTGCTTATTATGCATATTTTGACTATAAAATTCAATGTCGTGACCTTTAGAGTCTTTTCTTTCGGAAGCACTTCCGAATTGAATATCTTATTAGCCTTCGGTGAGTGTTTTAGTTATTTGTGATCTTATTAACGCATTTGAAGCGTTGTTTCTTAAATTCATTAGCGTGTTTAATTGCAGGGCTAATAATTTAATATGGAATAATTATAATTCCTATTGCCGGCACTTCCCGGGCAGTTTCAAAGTTTGTTGGAACAATATTTCGTAAGTAAATTGAATCTTTATTCTAAATTAGGAGATGTTTCATAGGTTTTGAGACTTTATTTAATCTTATTACGTGGTAATATTCCAGTATTTGTCCTGATTCGACCCTGTGAGTCGACATAGGCTAATATTAGTGCTTGCGAGGCCTTTTTCCTCCATAAGGTATTATAAATTATTAATATTTAAATAGATCAATGTGAGATTAGTGTTATTATGTAGTTTTAACCTGTAATTTAATCATTACAGGAGGTTTTTTTTGTATACCCTAGAAGATACGGGTAAATTTATATTTGGTTCGCGGGGGTAGACGTGAATCTTCGGAGCGTCGTCCTGTTGGTCCTGTATCCTGCTTCCTGACTAGCTGAGTTTAAGGAGCTCGTCTTTATTGTAATCCCGAATTTATGGTGATGTACAAAATTTATTAATATCAATAATCAACACTTCCATTTTTAAAAGTTTTATAAAGAACACGTGTTTGACTGTGGTTCTCCAGTACTGACAAGCAGGAGGATCATATATATGTCTTCGCTTGTTATTTGTCAGTGGCGCCTAGGATATTACTATTTTAGTAATTAATATATATATAATTTAAAATAAAGTATTATCTCAAGTAACCCACCGCTGAGTCTAGCTGGCATTTTTTTGTTAAAATTATTTTAACATTATTTTTATCTGTATTAACTTAATCAATTATAAGGTTTCATGTTTTCTTTTGTGTATTATTAAACAATAAATTATTTAAAACTAAACCCACTTTTTATTTTTGTAACAGTGGCGCACAACAGTCGGGGCATTACTTGAGATAGTTGATATATCTTATTGCTATATCAATAATTACACTTTTTATATTATATTTTTTTTATAAATAAGGTAGTGTTGATATATTTGAACTGTTTTATATGGTATTAATATTTGTTTTTTCACTAGGTTATTTAGTGTACTTAATATAACTTATATTGTTATATTATGGCAAGCAATATGTTTGCTGATGTGTAATATTTTCACTTTTGTTAGGTTAATATTATGTTATATTTAAGTTAATTTTATTCTTACCTTACTGTGAAGCCAGCTCGACTTATTAGGTTTTATAAAGTTTAAATATTTAACTTTTAGTATTAAAACTGAATATTTAAATATTTTTTTTAAGGATCTTGAATATTTATTTTTCATAAATATTTTATACTACTATTGAACTAGTTTATTGTTTGTTTAATAGTTTGTTATTCAAGTTTCTTTAATTTTTCATTAAACTTTTACTTTGATCTTTTTAATAGTTACTTCAAATTTTATTTTTGTTTGAAGTTTTTGAATCTTTTGCTTTGCCGGGAGATATTTTTGAATTCAAGTTAGAACTTAATTCTAATTAGAAATAGTTTAGTTCTATTATTTTATTTTCTTTTATTAGGCAACATGGAGCGTCCAATTGCATATGGTTTTCTTTGTGAGGATGAATTCATATATGATGTTGTTGTTAGGGATGCTAGGCTGAGGGGTGCTTTTGAGGAGTTGGGAGTCCGGATTGTGGACTCTGCTTCATCTGTTCCTTTAAATGAAATTTTGGAGGTAAGTTTTGTGTCGGCTTCTGAAATCAGGATTGTTGATTCCAGAGCTGAAGTTTTAAATACTTTACCTACTCCTCCAACTTTTAAAGGTTTTGACTGCTTTAGGGCAGTGGCTCATCTCTTTTAATCCCTTTCAAGTTTATAATTCGTCCGGACAGCTGAGTTGTATGGTATGTAACATCGGTCCTGACAGTTGGTTAAAATATGGTTTGTAGTGTCCGTAGGTTCTGCTTGTTTTTTAATATCTTAATTTTCAGTATCACTTTAAATTTAAGGGATATCTGTAGTTGAGTATTATTAATTTTTTAGTATATATTTTTTTTACTTTCTTTTTATTGCTGATCTTTAGTTACCTTATATTCCAGTATCAATACATGTTTTATTTGATATCTGTTATTAAGTGTTAACTTTGGTTAGTTAATGTTTAGTTTATAATTCGTCCGGACAGCTGAGTTGTATGGTATGTAACATCGGTCCTGACAGTTGGTTAAAATATGGTTTGTAGTGTCCGTAGGTTCTGCTTGTTATTTTAATATCTTAATTTTCAGTATCACTTTAAACGTAAGGGATATCTGTCGTTAAGTATTAATTATTTTTTAGTATATATTTTTTTATTTTCTTTTTTTTATTGCTGATCTTTAGTTACCTTATATTCCAGTATCAATACATGTTTTATTTGATATCTGTTATTAAGTGTTAACTTTGGTTAGTTAATGTTTAGTTTATATTTCGTCCGGACAGCTGAGTCGTATGGTATGTAACATCGGTCCTGACAGTTGGTTAAAATATGGTTTGTAGTGTCCGTAGGTTTGCTTGTTTTTAATATCTTAATTTTCAGTATCATTTTAAATGTAAGGGATATCTGTGGTTAAGTATTATTTATTTTTTAGTATATATTTTTTTATATTCTTTTAGTAAGGATTAATTGCTGATCTTTAGATACCTTATATTCCAGTATCAATTTAATTATATTTGATATCTGTTATTAAGTGTTATCTTTGGTTAGTTAATGTTTAGCTCATAATTCGTCCGGACAGCTGAGTAGTATTGATTGTAACATCAGTCCTGACTGTTGGTTAAAGCAAGGTTTGTATTGTCATTAGGTCATTCTGTAACTAAAATTGAATACCTTAAATTCCAGTATCACTTTAATTATATTTGATATCTGTTATTAAGTGTTATTTGTTCTTAGTTTTCTTATATATATTTGTTTAGTTTTGGGTTAAGATTTTTGTGTTAGAAACCTTAATTTCCAGCTATCTATTTAAGAATAATAGATATCTGTTGTTAAGTGTTGTTGTATTTTATTATTGATGTTTGATTAAGTTGAATATTATGTTCCCAGCTATCTATTAGATAATTATAGATATCTGACATAGTATTTTGTTGGGTCTTACCTTAAATATTACAGTTAAGGATTTATTTGTTGTATCTTATGTATGCAGCAATGTGTTTTCAGTAGGGAGTTACTGTTGAACATTTATTATATGTACTTGGACTTATTTGTTCTTGTGTAATGTGGTTGCTTTGATAGCTATTATCCTTTTATGGAATCAATTTTGTACCTGAGACAAGGTTTGTACCTTGTTTCGGTTTTTAAATTTCATATTATGTTATGGATGATTAGGTGGTGTTATGGGTGTGATCTGTATTTGGTAGCAGCACACATATGTTGAGTTGTGGGTTCGGTGTTACTCTGATTGAGAGATTTTTGGTTTTGCAGCACTTATTATTATTCATGATAAGTTTTTGTATTTTTATTATTTCTGCAAAACTGTTTATATTATCAAGTGTCTACTGTTTAGTAGTAGATGCCTACTTAATTATTTTTATTAATTAAGTTTATACCTTTCTTTTGTTTAGGTTACAATTAATATGTTTTTCACAATTAGGTATGGGAGCTTATGAGCTGGAGGGCCAGCTCGAATTTTCCTCTTATATCGCGTAAAATTCTTCCGGGAAGGGAGGTACTGTTACATAGAAATTTCATTTCTGTAGATAATTAAATATTTATAATTTAAAAATTATCGATTTCTTATTATCTGTCAAATTCGTAGACAAGGTAAATTATTTATCTGTTGACAGCTAATTACAATTTCTTAATTAGTCTGTGACATTTCTTTTTGTTTAAAATATTGAATGTTGCCAGCTGAAGCTAACTTTATAGTCCCTGAAATGTTATTGAAAATATAAACATTTTATTAATAATTACTATTCTTAATTTCATTTATTAGTCATCATTAAGGATAGCATATAGCTAGATATTTATTTAAAAGTAGCTGTCATGTTGTTTCAGAAGTTTAGTTGCAGCCAACGTTGTTTTATTGTTATATTTATTAGTATAACAATTTGTTATAAATTTATTGCACTCGTTTCTTCATTTAGATAATAAGGGCATTGTTCTTAAATTATTTAAATATTAGCCTTCTTTCGATTAATATCAATTTTACCCACATTTCGTGTAGCGCGGCGTGCGCATAGCCACATTGTTTGCTTATTATGCATATTTTGACTATAAAATTCAATGTCGTGACCTTTAGAGTCTTTTCTTTCGGAAGCACTTCCGAATTGAATATCTTATTAGCCTTCGGTGAGTGTTTTAGTTATTTGTGATCTTATTAACGCATTTGAAGCGTTGTTTCTTAAATTCATTAGCGTGTTTAATTGCAGGGCTAATAATTTAATATGGAATAATTATAATTCCTATTGCCGGCACTTCCCGGGCAGTTTCAAAGTTTGTTGGAACAATATTTCGTAAGTAAATTGAATCTTTATTCTAAATTAGGAGATGTTTCATAGGTTTTGAGACTTTATTTAATCTTATTACGTGGTAATATTCCAGTATTTGTCCTGATTCGACCCTGTGAGTCGACATAGGCTAATATTAGTGCTTGCGAGGCCTTTTTCCTCCATAAGGTATTATAAATTATTAATATTTAAATAGATCAATGTGAGATTAGTGTTATTATGTAGTTTTAACCTGTAATTTAATCATTACAGGAGGTTTTTTTTGTATACCCTAGAAGATACGGGTAAATTTATATTTGGTTCGCGGGGGTAGACGTGAATCTTCGGAGCGTCGTCCTGTTGGTCCTGTATCCTGCTTCCTGACTAGCTGAGTTTAAGGAGCTCGTCTTTATTGTAATCCCGAATTTATGGTGATGTACAAAATTTATTAATATCAATAATCAACACTTCCATTTTTAAAAGTTTTATAAAGAACACGTGTTTGACTGTGGTTCTCCAGTACTGACAAGCAGGAGGATCATATATATGTCTTCGCTTGTTATTTGTCAGTGGCGCCTAGGATATTACTATTTTAGTAATTAATATATATATAATTTAAAATAAAGTATTATCTCAAGTAACCCACCGCTGAGTCTAGCTGGCATTTTTTTGTTAAAATTATTTTAACATTATTTTTATCTGTATTAACTTAATCAATTATAAGGTTTCATGTTTTCTTTTGTGTATTATTAAACAATAAATTATTTAAAACTAAACCCACTTTTTATTTTTGTAACACTCGTAAAAATCACTTAAATAATAAGACAATATTTTACAAGAAGATAAATTCCTTACAACATTTTGTGTTTGTAAATTATCATTTATTACAAAAGATATTTGATTTTCTGAAGAGACAATTACATTTTATTTATCGATGTCTATTCAATGGAGTATTGAGAAAATAATATCTTTAATATGACTAACTAGAATATAACGATCTCTCTTCATAAATAGGAGACGCTAACTGAATATTGTATATCTTAGTAGTATTTTATTATTCTGATTTATGAAGCTTTTTTGAAATATATTATTAAGATTAATTGGAACGATGAAGTAAGTTAAGTTGCAAGTAGAGTTTGACGTTTCATAAGTGCTATCCATGCCTTTTTGAAATTAAAAAAAATGTTATTAACTTTGAAATATTAAATTTAATAATTATAAGCTTCGCTGTTTAAAATCGAATTATAACTCTGTATGACGAATGAGGGATGCAAAAACGAATACATTTAATGTATTGATAATAGGTGAAATAAAATGATACAAATTGAATATTTTTAAATAACAATTTATATATTTCGAAATATATATATAACATTTTTATTTACACTCAGCCTTTTTAGGATAACTATTTTTCAAATAGCCTACAGCTCTACACAACACGTTTAAGACAGACGGTGACTTTGTACGGTTTTTTAATACTTACTTAAATTTGACAAAATACATTTTAATAATAATACTGACTATCATAAAAATAATTTAATGAAATGTTCACAAATAGTGTTTCTTGGCGTTCTGAACATATATTTAAACTTTATAAATATAAATTCTGTAATAAAATTAATATTTAACAATATTATGCAAGTCAGTTTATGTAAATTATTTTATATAATTACGGACGTCAATTAATATCATAATTGCAAAGTGATAGCTCTCAATGATTCTGATAATATTTTTATCTTCCAATTCATATTCAATAAATAAAAATATTTGCCTGTAATTGTTAAATAAAAGTGTATTTATCATATTTCTTAATATTTAAACAATGGCAAGTTTATTTACAATACGTACAGTAAAATAATGTTACATTATTCGTCAATTTTGTGAAACATTAAATTTGGCACAATCTATCCTACCAACCTTTTAATTACACAATAATCATGTCATTGTAACATTAACATCTTTATGACCACCAGAAAAATCTTCAATAATGTCGACAATGGATACATAGGAGCCAGAGACAAGGGTTATTATAGCTATAATAGCAATTATGAAATTTTTGATGAGCATGTAGTAGAATGTTCCCGTACTTTTCCTTTCCCAGTTATAAACAGTATCAACAATTGCGGGGATGAGTAGGCCGAGGGTAGAAAAGAAGAGTGCTCCCACGAGACTGATCACCAACTCTAAATTCGGAAAAGCTGATCCTAGTGCAACTAAAAGAACAAATTTAATAAGAATATATTATACATAGAATAATATATAATACGTGAATAATAAGCAGTAATAATTATTTAACTTACCGCATACCGCCACAATGCCTGTTCTAACACTTATCTGTACAAAGTTCTCATATCTTGTACCTAAGTTCTTTAACATGAGACGTTGAATCCCTTCCATAGGGACATAGAACTGAAGTCCAAAAGACAAATAAATAACAATAGCCATTAGCAGCTTTGCTACTTGCGCGACCCTGAAATTGATAGTTTTTTATTATGTTAGTTAATTCGTTAAGTTTTCCTGATGTTTTGTATATATTACTATGTACTTTTTATGAAAAATTTAAATTAAATAATAAAAAAAAATCCTTTTACTAAAATTTAAGAATTGATACCAATTAATATTAATAATAATAAATTAATAAAAAAAGATTAGAATAATTTTTATCATCATCCTATTTCAGTTTACTATTTAATATTTGATTTGAACAAAAACTTATTTAATATATTAAACTAATTTGACATAATTCATTCTTACCATTGGTCTTGAGGTAGATTTAGTGTAACGCTACCTTTTACAGCATCTCCATACTTCAGATACCCGAAAAAGCCAAACACACAGTACATAGTAATGACAATGAACATAGAGATGTTAAGTACTCCAGGACACCCAAGAAACTTTTTCGGCTTAGCCATCTCGTTCTCAACTGGCATCACCACTCCAATACCTTCCATTGCGAATATTACCGTACTAAAAACAGACTTATATAAAATCATAATGAAAAAGATTTCATAAAAGATATTAAAAAATTTAAGAACTTTATTTTGAAACGTATATACAATGTTTTCGTGTAATTATTATAATTCTATATTTAAACATAAAGAATATGTTGTTGAGTTTTAATTGGTGGATTTTAATTAGATTAGGTCCCTGGAACTTAATTTAAAATACGTTTAATGTTCAATATTTTTTTTCTAGTAATTAATTCATAAGAATTTTACAGCTGTATTGTAATAATAATATTATATTATAGCAAGAATATTTAACTGTCAACTGAAATCTAAATTATATACAGTATTTATAAATTTGATCGCCTCTTCGGCCATTAAAAATTCTTATACGACTTAAAATTTGATGTCCAAAAGAAAAAAGACTTAATAATACCTTAGAAATAGTGGCCAAGTTGATACTTTAGTGACTACCTCGCGTTCACTTAGGGAAGGCACATCAATGAACATGTAGTACAGCGTCACTGCAAACACTATCACAACCATTATATTTGCGAGTGCGGAGAATGGCACCAAGTGCTTTAAGTTTCTGATCTGACAAATTAGCACCAGCGGCACCAGCGTCAGGGCACAGTATACCTGTACTGGTAAATTGGTTTCTGGATAGTACACGTCCAAAACCTACAAAAATATAAGAAATGAACATTAACAAGTCATTCAGTATGATTTGTTGAAAATTATATATTTTTTCTTTCATACCTTACAAATAAATTAAATTTGTAGTAATATTCGATGAAAAATATAACTCATTACAATATTATTATTGTTTAAAAGATTTTTTTTTAAATAGAAGAAAAAGATCTACTATAGTGTTCGCTGTGTTCTAACGTTTTAACATGAAGATATAAGATTACAGCAATGTTTATCTTTAACTAAACAGTTTCAAAACTACCTCGTATAGCATATCTTGTATATCTATAGCAAAGTGTTGATTTTAGTACAATTTGCGTTTATTATTAATATGATTAAATTACCTCTTTAAATGTTACTCCGATGAACACAACATACACGCACAAGACACTTAAGTATGTCAATATCAGAGAATAATCAATTAATAATCTGAAAAAGATATATATAATTATTTCAGGTTTATGAACAAAAAGGTTAGTACATTATCATTATACAATATTGTTATTGTAATTACTATACAGTTTTTATATGAAAATCCTTCATAAGTAATGATATAAAAACTAAGATCACTAAGATCATACTATGATAAGTTTAATTACTAATTATATAATAACATCTCCTACTTGACAGGTCCGCTTAATTTCTGCATCCGCTTAGGTCCGTATTGAAAAGCCGCTCCACATGTTTCAGAAAAACTCATGGAAGGCTTTTTAGCATCCACGCAGGCATCTTGTGACGTTTTTACCTTTAAAGATATCACACATTAAGACCTTTGATGTTAGTTAAGATGTTTACGAATATTAGATAACTGTAGCTAGTTTTTCTACGATGTACTTAATAAAAATATTGTTTGAAAATATCTATAAACATGTATAGCCATGTTAAGCTTATCTAAATTTATATAAATATAGAATGAAAAATACTACTACTGACTTCCCAGTAGTCGCGGGTTCTAATCCCTGCCCGTGTCGGTTTATTTTTCATTCTATATTTATATAAATTTAAATAAACTATTATTAAAATTTTATTATGTATTTTAAAACAAGTATTGTAGGTACAACAAAACAAATCACTATTGACCAAATACTGTATTATAAATTAACATGTAATGTACTTAAAAGTGAGATAAACACGTCAACAATATCAAATTCCGCAATATTTAATTTTATTCACTTCTTAGGAACGAAAACTATACATATGTCAACTGAAATATCGTTCCCGTATCCCCTCCCTTTTAGGTTCCTATCCTAGGTCGCAGATCCTATTAGGCAAATGTATAACAGAAGATTGTTAGTCAGTTGGGTCTTAAATATATAAAACAGTTGCTTATTACGAGTGTATATCCTGGGTATTGATTTTGACAAAAAACAACAGCCAGGATAGTAAATTATTTTTAAACATAAAATAAACATTCTAAGATGTTTTTTGTTAATTTAATATACCAGTATATGAATAGTGTGTGTGCAAATAAATCCAGCCAATAAAGTCCCGACAACGCCTGCTGCTGTGCCCGCGTTCTTGAAAGCTGATGGCATAGCCAAGATTCCTGTTCCCAGACATGCTTTAAGAAGATGAACTATTGATCCAAACACTCTGAAATAATGCGCAAGTGTAAAATAATTAAACAATGATTATTATTTATAATAAATTACCGCTTATTATAAATAATAACAAAATAAAAACTCAATTTTCCCTATTAACAACGTTGTCATTTCAGATAATTTATTTTAGTATTTTAAGTGTATTTATTATAAGTTTTTTTTGATCGCATGGAAACAACATAGTTTTTTTGCAAATATTTAATAAAATAGATTAAACATATTAATCTAAAAAGAAGGTACAATATTTAGATAAGCATTCGAATTTAGGTACTTATAGTTAAAAGTGTTTTTCATGTTTTTTTAACTTTGTACATATACATTATATGGTAGTATTCTAAAGGTTTACTTACGAATTAGGATGGGCCAGTTTGCGGTTTTCAAAGGGGTCATACACCTTCTCATGGTTGACGCCGTCCTTGGAGTCTAAACTGACGGTGGATATGAACCCGCTATTCTTAGTTAGATTTGCTCTAAAAATATAAATATATTTAAATTAGATTCAAACAAATCACTTTTAACATAAAAAAGATATAATATTTTTGAACATTGTGTTTAAGAATTAAAAAAAAAACTTTAAAGAACGTTTCGTTATTCGGGCTGAAGATATAAAAAATGTACATTGTAAGATGTTATAAAAAAAGAACATAAATATCGACACTATTAATTACAGTACCATATATTTCCACATACCATACCTAACTGGTTAGACCAACAAGGAATAACTCGAGCGTGACTTCGATTGAAATTAACTTTTCGCATTGACAAACTCAGTTGAAAAAACACGTTACGAACCAGTAGCTATGTCAATGATGTTCAATTTACAAGGCCAGATTACAAACCGATAACAAAGATGAAGGAGATTAGAAATATAGCCTTGTATTTAATGTTTTATTGTCACCTTATCCAAATAAGTAGCTACGTAAAAGTTAATATGTATAAATATTTACACTTTTAGAATAACTTCCTGGGACATAACTTTCAACATTTAATAAATTATGCGTTATTTTTTTTTATTATAAGATACTACTCGATTCCAGTTCTTTGATACCGAATCTTCCATCCAATAACACAATTTCCTTAACAAAAAATTTTATCATTATTTTTCCTACTTAAGTTATATTATTATTTCACGTTAAACCGTTTTACATGTTTCTCGTGAAAACGCATGTCTTTTCCAAAAGTATTCTTTTTGTTAACTAACATAATGTGCTAAAAAAAAATGAACAAACAAACAATCCGTCAAAACAGGTAAATAGGTATCAAATTACCATATGATAAAAATATAAATGAGGTATACTACGGACGGATATACATCTCTCTAAGATAAACAGTTTTATCCTCCATTGCAGTTTACTTAGAATGTATTATCACTGTGTTTATTAATCGTTCTATTCAGAGTCAGGCATCACTAAGTTTTAATATTATATTGATACCGATGTGATATCCTAAATATCTTACATAATTCTCATGTGAGACATTTTAGTCCCTTTAGACAAACCATGCAATTAATCTTTACGTAGGGTTAAAATGATCTGAATGTATTTCGATAAGCTAACATGTAAATTAAGCTGATTACAAATGAGATTCTAAGACATTAGGGGTGTTAATTACTATTAAGTAAAGGATTATTGGCAGTACAGGTTAATGTGGAAATATCAACTTACTGCTTAATTAGTTATGCTGGCTAGTTTAAAAGAACACTAACCCTTATGTTTTAGAACTTAGAACCTCGATGTACTATCTTACCCTCCACCTTGGAGCAGCCGTTTTTATAGTTATTAGAAAAAAATATATCTAAGAGATATATGCGTTACTACCTTGTTTTGAAATCATTCGTGTTAAACCAGATCACATGAGTAGGGTATTAAGGGTAATTTTAGTTGTTCAATCATGGAATTATTCTGTTGATATCCATAATTTGGGACTAAATAGTTTTCTAACAAAATTGGTTGTACAAAATAATCAAAAACATTTAATGGAGTTGACAAATTGGATTGGTCTACATGAAATGATTTTAAAAGGTAATTTGTTAAGATTTATGTCAGTTTCCACGAAACTGTTGTACTCTAAAAAAATATTACTCAGTATTTAAAAAGAAATACTAAAAATAGTATTCCTAGCAAACTAGGAATACTATAGTAGTAGTTTCAAGAAATATTTTGTTGTTAAAAAACGAATTTTGTATTTAGTAACAATTTTTTATAATAATATTAGGGACCTAAGTAATTATGGCTGACATTGTTTTAATAATTGGTAAATGGTTAGCGCAGCGCACGCAACCACAGCTATTTTCCACAATCAACTCGTTATATTTTTTAAGCATTACTTGTCAAATTATAACAACGCTTTTGTATTTAACTTTGTCTACAAAAAAATATGTTTGAACCAACATTTATGAAGTCATTATAATATAAAAAGTTACTTTAAGGCAAATAGATCTAATGTCGTTACATCCAATTCGAGGGTTATTATAATATCAGGAGTTATTTTTAGGCATATTAATCAAATGTCGTAAAATTTAAATGTTATTCTTATATAGGAATTCATATTAAGGCAAGTAAAGAAAATCAGATTGTTTCTGTATTTTTTTTTCAGATACCTACCGAAACTCATAATTTAAATAACCTTTATAATTCTTTAAATAGAATTTATACCTACTTTTGTCCTGAATAACTTTAAAACAAATTTAATATATTTTGCAAACAGTCTATATATTATTATATAAACTTACCTGTATCAAAACGAAAACAGAACCATAGTACTCGTTATTGACCAGGTGACTCTCAGAATGGTAAAATTACTTTGACTCATCGTGTACTTGCGACATGACTTACCTATTAACAGTTGCTTGAAGTCGATTAGGGTGGAACTTTACGAGTGATCGTGATTAATACAGTAAATATCTCATGACAAATATGGGCTCATAAAAATATATTGTGGACAATTTTAAATCATCCAAAAAACTTGTTCTTCGTGACATCAGTATTGGTTATTTAAAATGTTTAAGATAAATAAGAAACATTTTCTTAGTACTAATAATTTTATAATAAATTAGATGACGTAATAATAAGTATAATATTATGACCCTGTGTAAATATGTCCTTTGCTGTAGTATTTTCCTGTGCCTTGATAAGGAACTTTTAAAGAATATTAAACGACTTCCGTTATCATAATAATTTGATCTTTTTATTGTTCGCTTCTTTATATTTTCTTAAGTAGGTATATACTTTAAGTTAGATCATTTCCCTGTAAACACGAATATCATGTTGACCATCATGTTGACAAAATTCTAATTAGAAGTGGGACATTTGATAAGGTTTATTATGTAGGTTTATAGAAAATATATTTATGTTTTTTTTATTTATAGCAAAAATAATTTAAGCAATTAAGATTTCATGGTCATCATCAGATTTTTCTAGCGCACATTAAGTAAGGACGCATATTAAAAAACGTCGCATGCATGAGGAAGGCTACATGAGGTCATTTATACCTAAGAATTATGTTTTTATATGAAGATAGTTGGAAAAACACAATAATATTACTATAATAGATATTCTGTAATCTGTAGGGTATATTATCTATATCTTGACTGATGTCTACTAAAAGTTTAGGAACAATATGTTTTTCAACTAACTAAAACATGTAGCAGGCTTTTAGCTTTCGCATCGTATTTTGTTGAGAAAATTATTAATTATAAGTTTTAGGTGTTTAAACTTCCGTAATCCATTATTACTATAATAATTTAATACATTTACCCAGCTGTATTCGCGTTAATTATTATCTCGAAATGTGACCGAACCCTAGTTCCAACACATTCGGGCCCCTTAATTTGAATTCATTTTTATTTAAGTTGCCTCATATCTGAAATATAATATAACTTACTTAACGGGTGGATCGTGGGTAATTATTGGAATCTATGAGTATTAAACAAATGTGTTATGGGTATTTATGTTTTTGTAAGGTTTGCGAATTTGAAATAATATTTTTGTGGTTAGTAAAGTCAAAAACCAACAAAAAAAAAATTATTAACATTTTTAAATTCGTATTTATGTCGTATTTTTATTTAAAATGTATATTACCATCACGTAACATACGACTGAACGTATTTTTACTACCTGTAAGTCACGTAGCTATATGTTATATATTCCATAACGTACCTCGTTAAATGGGCAGTCAAATAAAAATATATTTTTCAAATCCGACTGGTAACTAAAGACTAGATGATCTAGAAATACAAACAATATCTTGAGCTATACTAATAATATATTTATACAGTTTTTATTATCTATAGCTTATTGTTCACCATTATAGTAACGATGGTCACATTATAAGATGCCTTCTATGGCAGCACATTAAATGGTTAATTGACTTCAAAACCATAACATAATTATGATTTTACTATCTACCTTGAGAACCGGATGTCCGTTAACAAAGAGGGAGCCTCCCTCAATTTTTAGTTCCTCTTTCTCTCTTTTTGCCTTGTTATTATTTTACAGTAGTTAATAAGAAAAAATCTTTCATACAAATTATTCAAATAACATAGAATTCATAACAAACATTTTATTTTTTTTAATACGGATAAATACTTTTAAAATGTTGATAAAATTTGGTTTCATTATGAATTACCCTCGAATTTTCTCATTTTCGTGAGTATAATATCCCTTCATACAGATGTCTACAGGTGTTACAAAATTTGTTTACATTTTATGTTGTATTTATTTGATTGATGGTTTTTAATTTGAGTATGAAAGAGGAGGAGAGGTGAGAGGGGAGGGAGACGAAGTCGATGATTATAAAAATATTAAAGATTACTAAAAGAATTTACTTACGTAGAATTAAAGTTGTCAAGAGGGTTTTCTTTTGACATGATGTTTCTTCAACTGAAATAAACGATGTTTTATTAAATATTAAAAAAAAAAACTAACACACACATGACATAACAATTGCCGATACTTATACATATTATTAGTATACGTTTTTTTATGTAAATAATAACAAATAACAAATTATAAATCATAATTTATATTGAAAAAAAATAATAAAAATATTAATACTTTAAAACCAGAAATAACGGAAACGTGTTCCATATTTTGGTGGTATGTCTGAAAAGTGAATGTTGAATACCACACTGTAGAAGAATCTCTCTTCTTAAATAAAATAAATCTTATTTCATTTAATACATTGCTTTTAATATAGAACTATTAAATATGCTTGCATTTCTAAACGACTTTACAAAATGGATTCATATTCACATAATTCCATAGGTTATAATGCTTGAAATAGGTATAGAAGTAAATATCATAATTAATAATAATAATTATTATTATTATTTATCATAAAGGGTTAGTGTAGAATCAGAAAAGTACTACTATGGTCTGTTGGTCTGGTGATTATCCAACTACTGATGGTAGTTACCATCGTCTTGATTTTAACCCCTACATGAGACAATTCTTAGTGCAAATCACTGTTTTTTTTTCGAGTATGAGTGTTTATTTTGTATCAAAGCTTAATTTCTTCAACAGATTTTTATAAAACTAGGATCCGCCACATGCGCTGCGAAAGTTGAACTAAGCCCTTTTCCTTTTTTTGTGCTACTAAATTTAGCAAAAATTTTGTATTTAACACTGATACAAGCGCGTGACGATTTAATATGGGAACTCCCATAAACAAATATATTTTTGCTATAACTTTTTTTCTAGTTAACATTTTTAAGTTTAGTTTTTTTTTAAACCATCTCATTAAAAAGTTCTAACTCCCTCACGAAAATTATGAATATATGTTAGAAAGTTTCGAAGCTAGCGCGGATGTAAAACAGCGAAATGAACAGTTACGAGCTTCGCTTAAAATTAATGCTATAAAAGTTGTTATTATGACAATAAATAGATTTTTAAATTTATTTTATTAATATTTTAACATTTTCAAATTATAATTAAGTTAAAATGCTCAATCATTCTAGGTAGATGACATAATAACTGACTAACTAAAAGATACCTACATCTCATCTTCTTATGAAAAAGAACGCCGTAAAGCATTTTTAATATCAGGTTAAAAATAAAATATAACGGATATACCAATTTTAAATAAAATTTTCTTCTCATGGCAACTACGAAAAAAGTAATCGGACCTTGAAATAGTCAGACAAATCTCGATGTTAGTTATCACCAGAAAACAGTATCTTATCTGAAGTTTGTCTTGAGTGCCATTGATTTCAATCATATTGACAGATGACGTCTTTCTTTTGCAACATTTTTGAATATTTTTTTTACAAATGGTTGTACACTTAACATCACAAATGTTTTGTACAACATAACGGTTGAGTATTTAAAATTAACGTGTATTTAATTATTACGAAACATTTTTATCACGTGATGTTGGTTTTTTTTTTTCTAGAAATAGATTTTTTTTATTTTTTTATTCCAAATATTTTTCAACCTAATTTAAATATTGTCTAAATTCTACTTATGATAGATAAATCAGAATTTTAATGAATGATTTCAAAAATCTTATCATGAAGTAGAATCATGGTAAAATAGCAAAAACCGTATCAATATCGTACATTTTTTTAATAAATTAAAAGTTTCGCAGCCAGATATTTTATTTATATATTTATTATTTCGTATATAATAATTACAAAGAGTATTATATACAAAATAATAATTACTACGTTTAATAGAATATGCATTTAATTTATTGTTCTACAAAATAATAATTGCTATTCAAAAATAACAAACGGAATAAAGTAAGTTATGAGTAATAGTTAGTTATAAAAGAAATAGTTTACATTTTTCCTTATTGTTGTTGGACATGTGCTAAAAAGATAAGACAATGATCAGTTAAGTAAAAAACTATTTGAATTTATTACGAATAGGAAATGAACGATCCTTACCTAACTAAATTAAATTTAAACTAAACTAAATTTTTTATAAGTGATGAAATTATCACCAAGTGAAGTTAATTGTTAACAGAATCGAGACGAGACAACATTACTTCAGTCTTTGCAGTTGCAACAGTCAAAGCCTTATTAGTAATTAGTTGTCAAGGTCTGAAAGACCCAATAAACGTGATTCTTTAGCATTCATTATATTCTTTGAATAATGCTGTTTTTGCTATATTTTATAAATATTTATTATTTAAACATGTTCATAAATACCAGCATGTGGTTTAAAAATATTTTTAAATTTAATTTATTTAATTAATTAGTAAATATTTTAGTCAAGGTTGTATAAATAACATGAAGTTACAAAGTCTCTTTTTAGCGATGTGATAGTTGTGATGTATTCAAAAACTTAATTAAATAAAAATGCCTAAAATTCTAAAGTAATGAACATAATATGGTATAAGAATATTACATATGAAGCTATTTAATTTAAAATTTGATTAAAGTATGTTAGACTATTTAAAGATAAAAATAATTACTTAATGTTTAGAAAGTCCTATTTAAGATAGGCTAAAGAAAAACCTTGGTTACAAGGTGAACATTGAAACAGGTTTGATTTTGTTAATGAAAATGTAATTTTTATGACTTGTAATTATTTTTTTTATTAAAACAGTGTTGATTTATGAGAACTTAAGAATAAGCATTAAATATTTTTATTACAAGATTATAAAAAATATATCTACAGTACTAATAATGTTAAATTGGTACTAAAAATAATATTTTATTAGTTTCTTATGAACTTTTTTGTTATGTTTTTTGTTATACTTTATAAAACAAATGAACCTTATTTAGGTATATAAATATATTGGAATTTATAAAAATACAATTATGTACATACCTTTATTTATTATATTTATCGGGAAATGTTTCGATCACTCTAGTTTTGTTTACATACGTGAAATCAATTTACAACAGCGTGTCTTGACATTTGAGAGCAAACTGATCCGACAAACGAAATAATACAAAGCGCTTGAGTCGATCACTGTCAAATGAAGTCGACAGCGAAAATTAAGACTTATTTTTTTAATTTAGAGTTTATAACTGTTCGGTACGTGCTCGCAAGTAACTAGTTTTACGATAACTGGAAAACTTCAAGTTTTGGGTTTATTTATATTAATTTTCTATAACCTTAACATCGATGTTTTAAGTAATTTTAATTATATTTTGATAACATAATAAATACTAAGGTATCTATTATTAGCATTTTTTCAGCAAAGGTAAATATATTCACATACCAAAAAAAAATAAATAATAATAAGATTATGTAACAATGTAATTAATAACCCTACTTCTTTATATATATTATAGTATTCTTGTTAAGTTAATACTAAAGTTATGTCTAGCAGATGAAACAGTATTAATACTTGCCTTTTAGTAAACATTAGTAATTTAGATGTACGGAAAATAAATTTCTTTTACAAATAATTATAATAATTGTTCGGTTTTTTCCATAAATAATTCCGCAATGGAGGAAAATCCGCGTGTCAGAAGAAATTTACTATCCTTAGCTGAGCAGTATGAGCTTTATATCCTTCTCATCAGTCATATGGAGTCACATGGAGCTCAAAGCAAGGAACGTGTTCAAAATACGCGGCTTCACATTCAAAAAACTTTAGCTTCTTTTGTTTTCTTTATCGTCTGTACAATATTCTGGAGAATTATTTGACATTGTTCCTTTTTCACGTTTCTTCTATTATTTTCCTCACAATTTGTTATTTTATTTAGAATGTGTTATGATTATAATAAACTGCAATTCAAATGGTCTGGTCAAAATTAAATATCTATAGAAAAACTGCTTATCCTAAATTGTTTTATTTAAACTTATCTTACACTTATGATCTTAACTTGTTTTATTATTATCTCAATAATGCTTTCGAAACAAATGTGTTTATATACGTACGTACAATGAGATTTAAGTACATGTTTTAATGACCCCGCAATTTGTCCGGTAACTGCGATATTACACGTAATTACTTCACATACGTGATTTACTCTACAATAGCTGCATTAATGATAATTGTTAGTGTAATTTTTTGTGTTTTTCTTTTTATTTATTTACACAACTATAAATCAATATGCTCAGATCAAATTGTCTGGGTAATGTTCGTTTTCCTTTTTATAATGCAAAAAGACTGATAGGTTTTGTGCCAGGCATAGTGATAGACACTCCCCCTAACACATCACGGTTTGGCAAATTATTAGTGTAAAAGAGGTGCAATGTCATTTTGACAGCTAACTCAAAAAAAATTACTAAGAGCAATTACATAAATATTTTTTTTAGCATAATAATGTGATACATTCTTCTAAACCAGAAAACTGATTAGATTCGATTAGGTTATAAATTCTAAGATTGTTCACGATTGTCATAACATAATAATTATTAGATTATTTTTGTATTAAGCAAAAGATTTACAAAGATTTTTGTTCACGGGAAGACTAGATGTAGGTAGATGTCAGTATGTAAGTTAGTCAATTAACTTATCATCTACCTACAACGGATTATTAGATTCCGCGTTATTTAGATTCAAACTTCTTAGATTTTCCTCTGCCATTTCTTCCTGTATAAAAATGACTAATGTTTTTAGTATATTTTAAACTATATACCCAATTCTGAATTCTATGTTTTACGAGTACAAGATATAGAAAATAGTGTACCCGTATTTCGTCTATTCATTAACCCGCGACATAGACCCAACTCATTTTAATATAACAAAAGCTTGAAGCGCTTATTAGCGCTGTCTCAGAAATATTTGTTAGTTCATGTTTTATAACTTTGAATGTATAAGAAGTTTTGTGTTGTATTTTATGACCGACCTTCCGAAGCTGATAAACGGTCCCTCTTGTGGCATTGTCTTGTATACTAAGGTTACATTTAAAAATATATGTTTATGTTCATTACGTATTTTTATACAATAAATATATTAACGAATAACTATTATAATACTCCATTAATACCCCTAAAATCATAACATATGCTTACGGTAAGCGCATATCTTTAATGCAATATAATTGGCACTACAATACAATTTTTTAATCTCCAATAAGAAATAATGAACAGTACCATTATATTTGTAGAATAGTAAATAAATAGATTAAACTTAATTTGTTAAATTAAATATAAATAAAACATAGTGTGTCTTGATAACCTTACATGTAAACATTTGCTCAAAGATCGTGTCTTCATTAAACAAACTCTTTCCACTGGCAGGTCGATTGATTAAATAGTAAAATGGTTTTTAGGGTTTACCTCGACTCACTCGATCACTTTGTTATCGTCAGTTCGTCAAGATCCTTTTTCTTACTGCTAGAGGTATCAAGTTGATATTTATGAAATATTAAGTATTAAATACTTGGGTCTAATGTTCCTTGGAGCTGTGAAAACCGTATTTTTTTTTACTTGCATCATAATATAAAAATATTTTTGATAATTTTAAAAGTTACTTAACAAAACAAAAGTTTTATGCCAACGTAATGAAAAGAATCAAAACAGCAATTTAATCCGCATACTTTCAAACTCACAACTACTCGTGGGAGAATCAAAACCTAAAGAGTACTTCCAGTCGACCTTGAACCTTGAACTCTGGCATGAAGCAATCATTTATAGTACATACGAGTATAAAGGAAAAATTCTAAATACCTTATTTTTTAGTTACATCACATATTTTTTTATATACAGTACGGAACCCTTCGTGCTAGACTCCGACTTCCACTTGTCCGATCCTTTTTTTATACGTGTAATTTTAAATCCAAATTCAAATTCAAAAACTTTATTTATGCCAGACACTGCTTAGGTACATGGTAAAAAAATAAACAAAAAAAAAACAAAATAATAATAATAATAATAAAACAATATAAAAAGAAATATAAAATACAATATACAATTTATAACAATAACATTTTACACAGCACTGTACCGACACAAAAAGGTAGATCACTCAGCCTATGTTGAAACCGAAGGACGCTTAGCGTCCACCGAGATCCAACGCTGATTTTCAGTGACCGCCTAAGAGAGTCTATCAGCAACAGTGCAGCTACATATGAAAATATTGTTTCTGAAAAGTCAGTTGACAAAGTGTAAGGATAAAATCTATAATAATATATAACATAATATGTTGTCGCGTAGTCTTGGCGAAAAACGTAAATTTATATTAGAAATATAAGAACTCCGCAAAGAACAGCATTACCTGCTATTGAAATAGTTTTGTAGAACGATGATGATATTTAATCATCTCGCAAAAATAAACAAATCTGGTAGTTTCCAATCACGTAAGTATATCTAATTAAGTCCTTTCACCCGTAGCGATAAGAGTATTTCTCTGTCATTTCATGTCATTTGTCATTTGAACACTTAACCCAGAGTACAATGTTTCACAGGCCTTTGGCTCATTAGTCTAAAAGCTAATAATGATCCTTAGAAGCAGGTTTATTTCGTTACATTTATATTTGTTTTGTATTTTAACTCACTCAGGATGTGCAGTATCTCGCGCAACTGTAGTATTATTGAGGTCCTTTAAATCATTCGTAGGTATTTAAACCAAAACTAAAATTATAGTAAATAGCAGTAAAATTTAATCTCTCGAATATTGTATTTACATTTTAAACTTTAGTTTTAAACTAACCCGACGGTCCGAATGTTTTATAGCATCATGGAAAGACGACAAATAGGTGTATGTTTCTTAAATTCAGGCGAAGAATTCAAGACGCATAAAAAACTCAGTGACCATATCTTGAGTAACATTATTTAGCATAAGTCTACTAATAAACAATAGGAAGTTATTTCTGTAACAGTATTTTATATAATCATTGAATAAAACGTAGCGATTAATTCAATGAAGTCAAATTACTCCAAAGTTCATGTCAATGCAAATATGAACGTTGGACTTCTGAGGAAATAGTGTGACTGTTCACTAAAAAGGGGCTTTTCTTCCTAAAAAGATAAACCTTTTGTTACTATTCTCATTAAATACTGTTTATAATAATAAGATCTTTATGTAAGAGGGGTCTTTAATTTTTTTTATTTATTTTTACGCACTTTGCATTTTAAAAACAATATGCTCCTATGAGTTGCATAGAATAGACAGTGTTAGCCACAAAGGAAACCTTTATGACATATATTAGGTCACTGTCCCTATAAAGATCATTATGTATAGTTATCCCGATCTCACTGAGGCACAACTGAATAAACTTGAGAAACTACAAGACCTTAGTATTCGGTTCATATTTGTCTTACACAAGTATGACCACGTTTCTGAATTCCGTACTAAACTTAAGTGGTTACCTATTCGCTTTCGCCGGAATCTTCATATCCTCTCGCTTCTGTACTGTGTGTTGTTCTTTCCATCCTCTCCATTTTATTTAAAAGAAGAAAGTATTTTTTAGGTGCTCATAGTAAAATTCTTAGGTCTTCTGACAACCTCACTCTCCGTTTACCGTCTCACTCTTCTCGCTTTTATAAAAAATCTTTTACTGTTTAAGCAATTTTGCTTTGGAACAAATTACAGACATTAGTTGTCAGACAAGCACAGTCTTTGGCTAAATTTAAGGGATTGGTCAAAGATCATTATCTTCGCCTTCCTTCTGCACAGTTTAGTTCTATCATTTAAATATAATTATCGATTTTATATATTAAATATTATATATTAAAATATTATATTTTATTGTAATAACTCTTCCTTTTCTTGTGCTCTTTTTAAGTAGGTATACGTTACTATTCCTTTATTCATGATATTATTATATGTATTTAAATGATATACTTATATATTTTAATTTAGGATTTGTTATATGTATGTAATGCATGATATAAGTTTATATACGTGTATTTATTTTGTATGCATTATTATGCACCACTTTTCTCTTTATATCTCACTTTATTCCTACCAGTATAAGGTTGCCTGCAAGAGATCGCTACATAGCGATAAGACCGCCCTAATGTGTACCCTTAAGTTTTATTTATACGTTCTGTTGTTTTGTTCTCTATTATTTTGTGTGAAATTTGTGGTTGAAATAAAGTATATTATTATTATTTTAATATATAGAATATTAGATTTATGGAGGCACGATGGCGCAATCGGCAGAGCGACGGGGCTGATTTCAAGAGGTAGCTGTTTCAAGTCCAGCCCGTGTAAATGATTGTTTCTTTGCATATTTATTTAAAATATAGTATAGATATTATCGACTACATATCTGATCTACTGCGTTATTATGTTATCTCACTTGTCTCGATTACAAATTCGAATTTTGTATAAATCTAAAAATACTACTACGTGTAATACCCTTATGTTTTATTTGTCCACCAGCTGTTACACATCACACACACACACACACATCCAGGACATTATTCAGATATACCTATTAAAGCATACGAATACAAATGTTTTTTTTCCAAATATTACGAAATATTCCAAATTAAATAATTTCTTTGTTGAATTTCAAACTCCTATACCATATGCGAAAACATAATCATAGCGAGTTCTAAGAAAAGTCCGAGCCATCTATTCAGATTTTACGTAGCTAAACTTAAAATGGGCATATGCTCATATTCAATTTGTTATTTTATCAAAACTTTGATAAAACAAAGTAGAAATTCTAGCTTTATCTAAATTAAATACGTTTATGTAAACAGTATTCAATTCTGTTTAAAGTTGTGAAACAGTGCTTGAAGTAAATTTTCAATTGACCATAACTTCTATTCCCTTAACCGATTTTGACCACGCTCCAGATTACTTATAATTCACCTTTCTTTGTCTGTTTGTCTGTACCAGACAGAGAAACAGACAAAAATTCCAAAAATCTTTTTTTGGTTTCTGTTACTCATCTTTAGTCGCCCTATCAGTTTATTGAAAAAATATTTAATGTACAGACACTCGATTTTTACGGTCTTATATTTGAGATATATGAAAAAAGTGTTATTAAATTGTTGACAAATACTTTTAATCCGGTATAGCCCGTATGACCCATGTTATATTTGCACGTATGGTAACAGCTAAGAATATAACTAACCCTGGTACCCTTTGGTATCGTAAACCAGTCCAAAATGCGATAAAAGCATTCTACCGTTTCTGTCTCTTGACTTCAAACGAACGAGGTGATTAGACCAAAATCGTACCACACTCACAGAAGACATTCAACCGTCTGTAATACCTACCACCTGGATGCATGTCGTTCATTAATAATGCGAGTTTCAAGAAACCTTTTGTCACGTATATCCAATACTTGGAATGAGCTTCCTTGAGTGGTGATTCCAGATTGATATGCCATGAGTATAAAACATATTGTGCAAACTTTAATGATATTCGTTCTTACTAAATATTGATAATATTATACGTAAACGTAACTATGTTGGTACGTCTTCGTATTTTTATGCGATACACATTCTTCAATAAATCTTGTCTAAATAGATACATAATAGAAATTGAATAAATTAATATGTTGACAGAGACCAAAATACTTTTTATTTCAAATTCTGTCTACTACACTACGTACATATTTGCACGAAAATTCTTGCTCTATATCATATATTTAATAATATATAATTTAATTACATATATATATATATATATATATGTAATATATGTAATATATATATGATATAGAGCAAGAATTTTACGTTATATATATTACGTTTTGTCTAACGAAAAGCTAGTACAAAATTTCCCGAACGTTTTATTTACGTCATGAATGGAGTTGACGAATATATATAAATCTTTTTCAAAAAGTCATTGCTCTATTAAGCGTGCTCTGAAGTCATCACATTGTATTTTTATTAACTTTGCATTCATGTGTTAATATTTATAGATATGTAAATTTAAAACATCTTTTTCTTTCTCAGTTCATTCACTGCAACATGTGTTAGTGTAATAAGTGTATACTTCATAAATCATATTTTCTACTTAACTGCAATAGACGGTGTCTTAAAAAAGTTTTATTTAAAAAACAAAAACCCGACATCGTACAAAATGTTTATTAAGTCTGTGGCCACATTTTGCGCAAAATATTGCTGAATTAATTATTTGAGAGTATTGACTCTCCATTCAAATTGAAATAAGTCAATAAAAGTTTTGTCTAGCTATTATTAACATGGATCATAAATTGAAATCAAAACATGTTTTATTTTAACTGAAATATTTCAGTCGAGAAACATATTAAATATATGAGGTTTATATGTAACGTTGGTTTAGTTGGTACCACTCAAAACATATTCATCATAATCGATAAAAAGTATTACCGTTTCTGAGAACTCAAGTACCAAGTAGCTAGGAAATTTTGAAAGATACCGAGATAAATTGTGACACCTACAAATACCTATAAAGATTATCAGCATAGCACGTGGTAGATGACTGTAAGAACTTAAATAACATATGGGATCAATATAAAACTAAACTTCAAAATAAGAAGAACATTTTGGAAATAAATTTAATTTAAATTATAGTTTAATAATGAGCAACGTTTCGGAGCTCGTCTTCAGTGCAAACTTAATACGACTGAAACTAAATCTTGAGGAGAGATACTGACTGCAGGATGGAAACAAAGAGATCCTTCACGTTATTATTCACATTAAACATAGTGGAAAATGTCATAGAATCGATGTATGGAGAAAGAACTCTCGCTTCTTTCATATTCTAAAATATTTTCGACACTGTCATCGTTTTTTAGATAACCCAATCGTTAAACTTGGAGTAAAGGTTATTTAGATTTACCATTATTTCTAAAATATTGTTTTAATTATTATTCTAATACTATTGATAGATTAAAAGTGTCTATATTACAAAGTATGTAATATATGGTAAGGTATTTTGCTAGCTGTTTTCCGTGAATTCGTCCACGTGGACAGTAAAAATAAAATTTATATGGCTTATTCACCTACCTGTGACTTCTTTTAAAGTGTTTTTGAAGTAAAATTTTGAAGTGTATGAATAAAAACTGCGGATTGATCAAAATGTGGAGGATGTTGACTATGAAATGTGGCAGAAGTCCGAAACAAAATTATATGGCGCCATATAGTATATATATAATTGAAAGGTCTTAGGGAAAACGTTGAAGATTTTTCCTAGTCTCTACAGACCAAACAAAGCATTTTAAGTTGGTGGCTAAAGTATGTCCAATATTATTTTTTGTTTATTTTTGTAAAATTCAGTGACCCAACGACTAAATACAGAAACCCTTGTGGCACACGCTACAACTTATTTCAGTTCACAGGCAAAACCACGAGCAAAAGTTAAGATTTCTATAGCCTATGTGTACATAGCAACAACATTACGACATTGCCAAGTTTTATCAAAATCCGTTCAGTAGTTTTGGAGTGAATGAGAAGAAAGATCCATCCATCCAAGCATTCAAACTTTTGCACATATAATATTATAATAATATAGATACGAGTGTATAAAAAATGAAGTAATAACTTTATATATATATTTTTTAATAAATCTATCTAAATAAATATAAATCTAGCTATTCGGGAGCTGTTGGCGTGTACTGCATCAAATAGCGTGTCATTCTCAAATCGGTCTCAGTCTGAACTAAGACTCGGTCAGAAGTACTTACTGCAGTCTTTATTATTCATCATACTCTCATATTGTATTTGAGTATATAATAAGAAAACTCATCATTCTTTATTATATAACACTATCAGTAGATAATATTGAGTCGTAAGAAAATAAGTTGATTCGATTTAGAAACATAACTAAATTTTCGCCTTTTAAAATAAAATAGCAATGATGTTATAATCCAAATAAAAGATTTGTTATGATATGTTATATATTAATAAACAGGGCCCAGTATAAATACAAAAAAATATGATCGCTATTGGGATACACTTCAAATGTTAATATTCCTTCCATGTTTGACCATTACAACGGTAGCTTTATAAAACTTGCAAGTGTATTGCCAGTACCTTCTTTTGCAATATAATAAAATAAAATAGAACAGAAAATAGAACATTAAAATAAAATGAAATAGAAAATAGTATACAAAGCATATCGTCAAAGTCGATTAGGATGTAAAAGACACAACGTAGGTTGGAAATGTAGAAATGCCATTTTATATTTATCTAACTGTGGATCCACAATCAGTATTTAAATCAATGATATTTATTTAATTTTATATTACAATGTAAAGTTAAAAAAATAAGAATATATATATATATATATAAAAAAACAACTATCGACAAATTCATGATATCGGCCTTTTCAATAGCCATTGCAAAAGTTCACTATGAAAAAATACAATTGGATATGATAATTTTTTTAATTTGTTTTTATATTTATTTTTGTAAAATGAAAATTCAAAGGAAAATAATGTAATGTTTTGAACATTGATTAAGTTTTATATATTAGGTATAACTTTAACTAAGTATAGAAATGACAATTTATATTGTTAAAAAAATATATAAAATTGTGTCTTTCTGCTACACTTACTTAATGATACTTAATTAAATTGAATGGACTCGTATAAGATAGTTTTTTAATATGGGTTCAACAGTAGATTACAATTTTATAGCCCATAAAAATTCTTATACAAACTGGCTACGATATGTTTTAAAATACCAGTAATTTTACCAAAATGTCTATTTGATAAATATACATCACCTTACACCGTACAGTTTTAATAGTTTACTCATAACTCACTCAGTAATTATTGTTCTTATAATATTATTAGACAACCTTAAAACATGACAAACGATAATACTCACATTCCATAAAGTAACTTTTTGTAATAAACTTATAACAAATAAATTGTATAAATATGGAGGACAAAATAAATATGTACAATAAAATTTTGTTAAAACTAATAAATTTACATAAAAATAAACAAAATGAACTAAATAGAGAAAAATCAAATGAAGAGTTTTTTAATTAAGATTACACATACACTGTATATAGATGTTTAGGAAGGGAAAAATAAGAATTTGGTAAATACATCTCCTAGGAACTGATCATCATCATCTTGGTATATATTGTATGATCATATAGATACCCAATCAAGCTCGACCATATTTAATTATGGACTAACTACCGAAATTTATAGTCAATCTATATACCACTATAGATTGACTATAAATCCAATATAGATTGACTTGTGATGAATTTCGACCAATTCAACTACATGTTTATTGTATGTTAAATTTTAGTGGCGCTGATAACTCCAGTAATTATACCACTCACAATACACAAATGTAATATTCGTTTATTATATTGCCAAAATGTTAGCTTTTATATGTTTTTAAATTAATTAACTAATTTTATATAATTGGAGGGTAGGTATTGATAAAAAAATAAACATATCAGTTGTTAGTTTGACTAAAACTAATATAGTGTTTGAAATAGAAGTTTAATTGATTAAATAAATAATTGTAATATTGATTGAAAGTAGTGTATATATAAGTCTCCCAGCTAATAGAAGGCAGTGTGTGAGACTAAGTTGTGTAACTTAACTAGTATAATAATAAAGAGTTTAAAAACTTAACAGTTTCGTATATTGGTGATTGAGCAGTCTCATAAAGTGTTTAAAGAATGGAACGATTGTCGTTGGTGACTGTTTGTAGTAAGATAACTCTAACAAAAATGTATTCAATTCTACTTATTAAATAATTAAATTGTTCCTTACAGGTTGTAGACAACAATTTGACTGTCTCTGTTCATAGACGTACTACGTAGAGTGTGAACACTTGTTTCAAATTACTTAAGTAGTTGTAATTTTGTCCTTATCTTCGTTGCAATAAGATTATTTTTGCGCTGATCATGTATCATTTTAATATTTCACCAGCGTGGTTCGTTCTGCAGGCTTTTCGGTTTATTATAAGCCAAATTATCAAAATATGTTTCGCATGTTCATTAATTTCGTTACAATTATGTAAAAGTAAATAATATTTTCACATCGCAACATCAATCAATTATAAAACAGAGTAAAGTTTTCGTTTTAGTTTATTTGTCTAAAGGAAAACATATATCCCACGTTCTCAACTTTCAATCAATTCATTAAAATTTTATTTCTTTCCTACTATATAGATATTCGAAACTATTCGTTGCCAAAATTGTCACAATCATGTATAATAAATTATACAAAATATTTAGAAACTTTTTACATCATAAGTCTTTATTATTGTAATACCGATAGTCATTTTAATTTTTTTTTTTTTTAGAAAGCAGCAAAAATTTCGTTCTTGTAGATAATTACAGGATTACCTCTTTTCTTGATCCTACGTGTTGGCTATAACTTGAAGGCAGAGGTGACTTGAAACAATGGTTTTGCTTCTAGATTTCGATTTCTTAACGTACTCTCCATGTGTTTTCTACTAAGAGCGTTCTACCAGTTTTTAACTCCTGATCGAATCAAAGCATCAAATACCGATATCGTATTATTTGCTATTTTGTTTTCTGAGGATCGCGATAAACACTTCCACGAGAATTGCGTCAGCGAAGTAAGTTAATGAGATAAATGAAGTTGTACTTGAACTCCTAATATTGGAAACCACTACACGAACAACACAAATTGTCATTATAAAAAATGTCTATTCATAATTCCATTTTTCATAAACTCTCTCACCGTTCGTCCCTCCTAACTATGAAGTAAGCTTCATTTGTAATAAGACAGTGTACAAAAAACAAGAAGATAAGTAAAATCATAACAATGCAAATGTTATTGTGTATGTGTATGTATGTTTGCGTAGCATTTAGCGTGATCGCATTACCTACTTGTTAATATTATGCGGGAGTACATCCGTATTAAAAATAATTAGTGATATAACAAATTTGTGTAGTTTATTAGAATACAGATAACAACTAGACAAACAACGATAATCTATAACCTTTCGGAAATTCATCGAAATCTGTCTAAGAATTATCGATTTTACTATAACCAGAAAAGAAGACAACAATTTAAAACTAGTTTTGAAATCTGTATTAGGTATATTTTGAAAATGTTGCAATTTTTTTTTATACCTTTGATGTTGCATTACTTTTATAATGAAATATACAGAAATAATCACTTGCGATTTTAATAGGCCTTAAAAGAGTAGTTATATATTATATATATTCCTTTGATATATACCATTACTTTTTTATATTGTTGAACTTTTAAGTAATATATCATCAGGTCCTATAAATAATGTTTAGTAATGAATATATAAGTGGTGTCTTAAGGAAAATCTTAAATTGACCTTTTAAATTAAAAAAATCAATCACGAGCTTTTTACTTAGTATAAAACCACCGCATATATTTCTGAAGGTTCCTTAAAACTTGGATAAGGGATAAAATAACTATTCACACTCTTCATCCTACACCTCAAAGGCGGTAGAAACCCCGCCAACATACATTTCTAAGGAAGGTTGTCGTCAGGACAGCGGTTGTGCCTAAAATTTTTTGTCAAATATTTTACTACGTATTAGATACTAGCGGTCGCCCGCTACTTTGTCGGCGTGGACTTTATTTTAAACCCTTTGGGGTAGAATTTGAAAATCCTTTCTTAGTACAAATTCTGATATTTTATTCTTGAAGTATAGTAGCACTTTTTAATATACGGAATATTTATTAAAAGTTATACATGTATTAAAATATTAAAACGAGCTCAACTCTGAAATTAACATTAAGTACTTCCTTAATTATTACCTGAGATATAATTACTAAGAATTTATTTTTTGTTATTTATCTTTTAAATATGTAAATACAAACTTATTCATACCAATAGCAAACACTAATTGATTAACAATAGTTAATTCTTTAAAATTTATGTTATAAATAAGGTCAATAATACCTTGAGATAATGAGTTTCAATTTCAAGTCTTCGTGTAAATTGAAAGTAAGAGAGAGAGGGACCATTTTTTTTAAATATAAACTGTAACAGAATTTTTAATTATTGTATTTTAAGATAAATAGGCGCTATATTTTTGTGACAAGCAATAGTTTAACTACTTAGCTATCTTGTTATTATCATAAATATAATATTAAATGAATTATGTCTTAAAAGTACTCATTTTTTCTGGGAAAAGTCAGTTATGAATTTAAGTATTAATTTAAAAGGCAACAATTAGCATTACGTGTTGTGCCAACTGAATTGTAAAATGAAAAAATATATATTCATGTCATTATTATTTCATATTAAAAAAAATAAACTAAGTTGTACAGCTTACCATCCAACCCTTATTCTAATAAAGAACTAAATTAATCAAAAAGTTATTTACTTTAACAAAGCAAAAAAAACTTAACATTTATCAGCAATCACATCCATAAGAATCCAACGTAAAAGTAATAACTACAGACTATATAAATTATACCTAATATATACATCACGAGGACTGGTACAAAATAACAATTTTTTATTTACCTAATGAGTCTTTATTATGTGTATTTTTTAAACATTTTTAAGTTTTTTATTATTTTTGTATCTCTTGAATAATTTATTTTTTACGTATTCTGAGGAAGCGTTGCAAAAAAAGTCATGATAACGTGACGTGAGTGATATAACTAAGGCCCATATGACATTGCCGAGGAAAAATATTACAACTGCTAGCTAACTAGTATTTACACCTTTTTATGATGTTACAGAATCGAGGGATAATCAGCAAAAATATCGATTTTAAAATAGCACTTGAATTCTTTAGCAACGTTCTAAATCTGGATCTACGATACAGCCAACTCCTACAACCAACACATCTTAGCTCAAAAGACTACGTTACTTCGTTTATACTTAGACTCCAAGGATTTGTTGGTTACTCAAGAATATTTTTTTATTTAAAAATCATAAACAAATTTTGATGAAAGTTTACCGATTATTGTTATATAGTAAGCAAGTATAAAAAAGAGAATGATAATACCTAATGTTATAATGTGTGTTTGATATTTTAATGTGTAAGTCAAAATTTCATTTTAAAAGAGTAACTGTTGAGTTTCTGGCCAGCTCTTCTCAACAGAGCAGCATTCCGAGCTGGTGGTAGCTTACTCACGGACTGACTGATACTGACCAATTAAATGTAATCATTGACGATTCAAAAGTGCGTGTAAATGCCTACTTAAATAAAGATATTTAGAATTTTTAATAATAAACTAAATAAAAAGTTTTTAAAAAATAGAATGTCAGCTCAGTCTCATATTGAAGTAATTTATAGTCTTACAAAAAAACGCTTCATACAACTTATCTCTGATACTTGTTACTTGTCGCTATTACGCTATACATATCTGAATAAGATTCTCTTCAAATAAAAGATTCTTTGAAAATTATACAATTAAAATTAAAAAATATACCTAAGCACACACGGTTCATAACTTGTGAAACAAATACCAACAATTGTAGCTTACAAGTCGAGCCTTAATGAAGTGAAAGTAATATTTTAATTATATTGCACACTCATAAACCCAAAAACTTTCTTTGAAATCAAAACATTAATTAATGAAAATGTAAGTATAATTTACTTTAAGTTTTTCTATGAAACTAATAGCTATAAAAATATTTATATTTAAGATACCTTAAGATTCTCAGAATTTATTTGAAAATTCCTAAATAAGCCTGAAGGTTTTTCAAGTCTAGATATAAGATTACAGGTTTTATTCCATAAAATGGTATTAGTAAAGCTTGCCGTTTTAAAGAACATAAAATTTAAAGCAGTGTGTTCATTGGCCTTAGAAAGTATATTTTTTTATCATTGATCCTACCATCTTTTATCATTCATTATTAATGACAAAAAACGAAAGTTATTGATGGAGACCGAAAACAATCTTTATACAAATGAATAAGTTATTAATAAAGTATGATAATTTATGTATCTAAAAAAATAATAATTATTTAAATATTTATCAGCTTCTATTCCTTCTTTCTTAGAGTTCTTTTAATTGAAAGTATTTAAATTAATTCTTTTTACCCTAATAAAGAATTGTCCGTTTATTTATTTTTTATTTAAAAAAGTCCAAAGCAATAGATTCGATTTAAATAGACTTATTTTATCTATTATATCTATTATATAATAAATAACCTGTCTAACTCAATACACGAATATACGATTACGAAGTAGCGAACCGTAGCTTTAGAGAAAAAAAAAACAGGGAAACATTTCGAAAACTTGTATCTATGACCTATAACCCTATGACACGTAATAAATTCCTGGTTTTTTCATATAAAAATACGAAGTAAGTTCGTTGTTTTTTCATATAAAAATACGAAGTAAATTCGTTGTTTTTTCATATAAAAATAACAACATGAATTAAAAGCTTTTACAAAGAGACTTAAAACCTTTAAGTAAATGAAATAATTATTTATGCTACAAAATGAATTAAGTCGTCCAGATTCAAAACTGTCCTCCTTTAGACCCAGTTTTAACGACTACTTTTTAAAACTTAAATCCTTCCTTTTAGAAAGTATTCAATTATTCATGTTATTTCAGCATTAAATCTTTTATTTAGTTTCATTATTCTAATTCAGGAACGTTAATATTTTTTTTTATATTTTTTATTTAATTTGCTTAGTTTAACTTTTGAGTACACTGTCAAAGTTAAAAGTAAGACAACAAGCGATAATCACACATTATAGATCACATAAGCCAATTATTAAATGTAAATAGGAATGTCCGACTTCGAAATTTTTAAGTAAAAGTGGTTTGATGCGTCCTCCTACTGACTATACACAAAACATCTCCAACCGTCACTCCAAATTAAACCTAACACTCATATATTAAAGTCCATATTAGTAAAAAGTCATAAATCTTAGTAGATTTGAGCAGGTGAGTGAAAGGCAAATGGTACTTGCTTTCGACTCTCCAACGATTATAAAATCGGAACAAGCATTTACTGACTCATGGTGTCAAATCAATGTTTTATATAATAATGTTTAATTTTACAACGAGATAGATAAACATTTACAAAATAATGTTGTTCATTTTTGTAATAAATAAAAACAAACAAAAAAATATTTTTTTGCTATTTATTGTTCGTTACTAAGTTGATTTTCTAGACAAGTTTGTTATCAAGTTATTTGATTTTCTGGGCAAATTTGTTTAAGTGGTCTCTGCAAGACTACGTCAACTTTTATAATTTATATTTTTAATTAGTTCATCATAATAATAAAACTTATCTTCCCTTTGCTTATTACAAAAAGAAGATGAGTTTCTGTCGCATCTTCTCAGGTATGTGGCAATAACTTTTAAAAACCATGTTATTACATTTAAAATTTTGTCTATAAAAATATATAACAAAGCAAATCAGATCAAGAAGTAAAATATTATAGTAGCCTTATACTATTTAGTTTACAATTCTTTCACTTTTATTTACTTCAACTATTTTAAGGATTTTACTCGAGTAAATTGACTATTAAGTTTAATGATTTGAAACTCATTTTAAATATCTTCTTCTTCTTTGCTTCTTCTATCAACAGTGGTGTTTACCAATAGATATGATGTAGGTTAAAAGTAATATATACAAGACAATTGTATAAGATTACAATCTCTCCTAAGCTTTTTTTCTACCATATCATATCAAAACTGAATATACCATTTAATATCAAATAAAACAAAGTTAGAAACTCTTATTAGTTTGAAATAAAATACTCTCCATCCAATAAGCCACGAAATAATTACTTGATTAGATTACATTTTATTATATAACTAATATATAGTTGTAAAAGAAAAAAAACATGTAACTTGGCGATACCTTTATCATTGATTATTGTATCAACGTGTACAAGTAATAATAATAATCATTCTCGTAACACCCATGTTATATAATAAGGAAAATATAGAAGTTACTAAAAATAGTATAATTATGTATGAATAACCTACATAATAGACTATAATCATATAAGATATATTACATAAGAGTTTTCTTATTTTATAATATTCATCTCGATAGTTTGGTGTTTTGACTCTATACTGATATTTACCGATAGCACGATGTCAGTATTTACTCCCATTTTGGTTCTAAAATTCTCGGTAATTTACAAGAGTAAAAATTTCGTAATTATAAAGAGAAATATATACTTCATAAAAATGTAAATAAAGTTACATTAACATTCTGATGTTACAAAAAATATTAAAATATAAAGTCAATTAATTTTAATCAGCTCTATATTTTGTATGATACACTTACGCCTCTCCTTTCGAATTTCCGACCGGTTCACGTCCGTTTCCGTTATAATATTAAAATAAGTATTTGTTTAATATATTAAAATTACGTAATATTTTTTTTATAATTTCCTTAATTTTGTTATGTTTTATTCATGTGTAATTTACGTTGACCTGCGTTCCTAAATATTTAGTACGTAGGATTAGTTCACGTAGGATCGGTTTGAAAAGATTAATGGTTTCCAAGTAAGTTACCACTTTAAAGATTGCGAGCACCCACTAACCAATAAAATAAACAGATCTAAGAGCAATCTAAATATTGAGTACATAAATTGTTCCTGAATAAACTTTAAGGGCTTGGAAAATAATCTTAAGATAGATAGATATAGATAGATGGATATAAATAGAGCTAATCTTCAGATATTTCTTGTAAAATGTTATCTGTACAAATAGAAAAAAGAATTAATACTTTCGCAAGGAATTTAACACTGAATTTTCTGTTTTAATGATTTTTTAGGTTTTTTTGTTTAAGCCCTTTTATAAATTTCGTTTCTTACTAAGGAGGAAGTTAATATTTAACACAACATGTTAACATTTAGAAGTACGGAAGTTCAATATTGAAAGACGTTAGTTTAAACACTTAAAAGGAATTATTTGTGTTTGAAAAACCAATACTTATTTTTCAATTTACCTAATATTTTTAATGCTACTTAAATTTTTTTTTCAAATATATTGGGCGTGTTTATTTATATAAATTTGCAATAAACTTAAAATGCAAAATTCATCAACGAGATCAATTTCAAATTATATAATTTTAGATTTTGTATGTATTATTTTTATTATCTACCATAATTTGTATTACATATTATATATATATGTTCCTTTTCTATTAAGATTTTAGTTTTTATGTTAGAAGGCTTAATTAACATTTTTTGCATTTCTATACCACTATATATATATATATATATATATATATATATATATATATATATATATATATATATATATATATATATTGTAAAAAGTTTTGCAATTATTCAATATTGTAGGCTTATTTTCTGCAAACTTATCTTGTGTATATTGTTTAATGAATTCACAGTTAACGGTTAACGTTATGACGTCCTACTTTGTAGTTTACTATCTTTTAACTTTCACTATCTTTTACAGATTTTTACTCTCGGATCCGTCCGTGATGAAATGCCTAAATAAAATCAATTTAAAGTAAAAAATATATATATATTAATATTAGATATTAGGAGCCAACTCGGCTCAAAAATATATAAATAAATATTAGATTCACTATACAGTGTCTATATAGCCGCAGCATATTGATGATCATAGTTATTTGATATTGAAGATAACCAATACGTATATTAAATCACACTTTAATTATTCATGCAAGAAAGAAGTTACACGAATACTAATAAGAAAATATATAAAATTAAGTAATATTAGACATTTTTGTAATTTAAAAGGTATACAAAAAAAAGATGCGACTATCTAAATTTGCAGCATTTTTTTTAAGAAATGAATTAATGAATAAAAGATACGAATCATTAGTTTTATAGAAAGTTAGACTTAAATCGTTTATCTGTTTATATTTTATTAAATTATTTTAATTTGTGATCACAAAAGTGAATGTGTTTTATTTAATCTTGTATACCGGTAATGCTAGTATATTCAAACACTGCTGACTTTGACTAAGGTTTATTTTTAACAACATAACTCAAACATACAGACAATATAAAATATTCTTGATTAACCATGACTTTATGCATTGTAATAACCAGAACTACCACTGACCAGCACTCCTAATGTGCCTCTTGAACTCTATGAACAATAACTAAGGAATCGAATTAAATTACCAAATAATATCTTTCAAAAAGGTTCCTAGTATTATATTTTTTAATTAACTTTTCACATATTTGTTACAACTATCTAGCGTCTATCTTCGCAGAGGCACTTAAGTAACTTTGTTCAAAAGGTTTAGCCAACAAGTTAAACTAAACTAAACTAAACGTCCGACTAAACGGTCGTTACTAATCCAGACCCTTTTAACTGTAATTCTCTTCTAAAAGGTAAATATATTAACGTTTTTTTATCACTTTCACTTCATTCACTTTTATTATTTGTAGATTCATTCACTTTTATTATTTGTAGAAAAGTTTAAATCTTTTTGTAGGAATTTGCATCTAAAAATCATTAATACTTGCATTAGTACTGTTTCTGTAGCTCATTAGTGTTCTCCACATATTTAATAAAAAAATATTTATGTTTTTAAGCTTAATGCATAGTTTATTAAAGTTTAAAATTATGTTGATAGCTTGTAAGGTTATGCCTCACACAAACTTCGATAAAATCGAAAATAATTGTATATACTATAAACTTGTAAATCATGAGTATATTAAATTGACCCACTACTTAACTCTTTGAAGAATGCAGAGTAAGCCGATACTTCGCCAATGAGTTACGAATTGCACGTTACCGGAGAATACCATCGTATAGATGTAAATATTACTATTACCAAACCCGAAGAAATATAAGCATATAAATTTTGTGGCTGTGAAACCTATTACTATGACAATGAAAACTGGACTATTTTATATAAATTCTTTTAAAACATAAATTTTGTAAACATTATATGATATTATTAAAAAAAAAACTCTCCAATGTTTTGAATTAATCTAGTAATAAAAGAATTTGTTAAATTTCTTGAATTATATTTATTTTTTTATTTTCACAATAATGTCGATCAAAGATGGTCTCTAATATAGTAAGTACAGGACGTGTAGTTATTAAATAATAGTATACTTATTTGCTTGTGTCTTTACGTTATACGGTAAATAAAAAAAATCTGACATTTATGTGACGTGTGTTTGTTTTTATTAAATAGGTCAAAAATAATTTTATGCCAGTTGTAGTTACAGTTGCGGATTTTACATTAAAATATTTATCATTAAAAAGTACTAAAGTAAAATGGTATATTTATTTAACCCGCAACATTTAATAAAAGGGAAAGAAAAAAATTAACTCTGTAAATATTTGCCGTAAACAAATAATTAAAACTTAGTTAGTTCCAACTTTCACCATTTTTTTTTTAATTTTTAACAACCAATTCTTCGTAAGCATTGATATATCCAAATGTAAAAAAGATAGGTAGAATTATAGTGATATCACATTTACTATCATGTTCTTGATACAAAAATGTTCATTTTTTAATAATAAACATTTACCAAATTGGAAATTGACTAAAAACGTAATCATAATAATATATAACATTTATACAAACCAAATGTTTTATTGATTGCCATTTATTTTAATATTTAGGCGATTTAAAACTTGTTTCCTTTTTCAAAAGTTTTCTGAATGTAGACCCGGCTTTACAATCGTCACCCCCTAGTGGATTGTAAGTAATATCGGTGCGCAAGCGCAAACCTTTCAGTTGTCGTTCAAAGCTCGTAGGCGATACACGTCGCCACCTTGTGTTTGTGCGTTTGTGTATATATAATAGGGAGACAGGTAAGTTATTTTAATCGTTTTTTATATGTCAATTTAATTAATTTATTATTTGTCGTAAAATTAAGTTTATTTATAATAAATCATTGTTACGTAAAATGTTTATTAACACAATAATTACAAATTAGGCATAATACATAAATACGTTATAATGTAAAATAAACTTATTATTATATATTGTATCTATAAACGTACAGGAATGTTGACCCAATTATTATTAAATTTTGATCCAACTTTGTTGTGGAATTTTTACTGTAATAAGAAAAGAAAAAAATAATAGTAAATAAACAAATTCGTAACCAAAAACAGCATCCCAGATGTGATACATCCAAGAGGAATGAGGAAAACTCAATAGAGTTCAATGCTCTTTGACCTCATTTCCTAGTTGACCTTATCTGCAACATGGAGCGGGCTTTTCATTCATTATTCTGGGGTTTCTGTTAAATGTAACGTGAAAGCTATTAAAATGAATTGCTAGTATTTGTTAGGCTCCGTTTCAAATGTCTTGATACTAGTCTAGATAAATGTGTCGAGAAAGACGGACAATATCCGACATAATAATAAATAACGTAGAATCTACATTCATCTTTTATTAATGTAAAATTTAAGAAGAAATTTGATATTTCGTAATAGGTTACATGAATTTTTAAATGATTTTAAGATACAAGAACAATAACAACTTAATATACAATCTCTGTAGATTTATGTACATCTGTATGTACATTTTAGTTTCATTTTATATAAACAAAGATCAAAATAGAAACGAAATGTTTTATATTATCACATGATTTTTTTCTTGAGAAACATTTAATACTGTATTTTAAATATATTTACTAGCACACAAACAAATTTTACCTCTTTGTGGTGTTAATACATATAGACTTAATAATGTATTTTAAAATTAAATATGAAAAAGACATCTTAAAACTTATACTTATTATTTATTTACTTATTAAATTAAAGTAAGAAAATTGGAGTAGCTGATAAAATTAATAATTTGCCGTATTTCTAATAACATTCCTTAACTATTTGCAGCCGAAAAGCTTACAGACTACTATTTATATAAATATAACGATTTTTAACCCCCGACGCAAAAAGAGGTTTGTTTAACGTTTGACCTGTATATCTGTCTGTGGCAACGAAGCAGCCAAACACGTGGACGGATTTGAATAAGATTTATTTTAAACAAAAGTTAAGTTCGTTGAGATGGTTCTTAGCTATGTTTGGTCGAAATAGAATCAGTCGTCTCCAATATAAGGAGCTTTTTTTGGGGCTGGGGATAGGTTCTTATACAATATCGATCGTAAAAACCTAAACAAGTGAAATTAGTGTGTTTGTTGTTGTTAGTTCATTTAGTTCAACATGGAAACAAGTAAAATATTTATAAATATAAAAAAAATATACATAAAAATTTAAAAAATAACCGATACAAGAAACGTCTAAAACGGATAAAAATATTATTATTATATACTTATTCAAGTCGTTGCGTCGAAGGACCGCTAAATAAAGGAAGAATTCAAAATGTTTGTAAGTTACCAAGGCAAATAACGACATAACAATATCAATTCGTATAGTCTAAGTCCTCATTTATTGTCTCTGAAAATTTTGTAAATTAGACACAATCGTCAACGGTCCCCCGACGCAACGACTTCAATAAATACATAAAAAACATTATTAAAAATAATTTTTTAGACGTCTTTTTGTATTGGGGTTTTTTTAATTAATAAATAAAATTCAGATATCTCATTTTCTTTTCTTACTATCCAAATTTTAAATACATAGATATCGTAAATAGTAGCCATGCATATTTTATATCAAAAACATTGACTTTCGACCTTTTGAGTATTATATCTTTATAGAAAACTTAAAGATGTTACAAATTTAACAATATTGCGTTTTCCTCCCGAACTCCAAACCCTGTCGAGGGTGAACAAGTAAGTCCACTTAAATATTTTAGTTAATGTTTGGTATCTTCATACGATAATGACAGAACCGAGCTTTCAAAACTAATGTTTTATTGTATTGTTTATTCTCTGCCAGGTCATAGTTTTAGATGTCTTTTTTATATTACATGCTGAGTTAGCTTCCAAACAATTTCTTGGATCTTTACAATGTATAATACTATTTATTTTATAAGATGTTCTTTCTAACTAGGCAATTTACAACCTCAATAAATATTTTTCAAAGTCTCCCTAAGCTGGGATGTTCAAGTTCCTGATAATTAAACGTTTCGCAACGGTCTATGGCACTTTACAACACTTCCAGGTAAATAGACTAAACAGCAAGTTACGTTTGCGTCAAAACAAACAATATTAAATGTGTCCACAATACTAGTTAAGAGTAGCTTTCTATATAAACAGACAATATTTCAAATATAACATTGCATATACCACCGTGTTTATTTACTTTCATTGGTAATGATGCATTTCTACATTAATAAATAATACTTACAGTAACTTTAGAAGTTTAATAAGGCTTTCTGGATATTATTCTCAACTTTAACGCTTACAATAAAATATAAATTTATTTTATGCTTCTGAGCATTGAAGTATATGTAAGTATTTCAATATTTTCCAAATTAGTCGTAAGTAATTAAAAGACGAAATGTTAATCTGAAATATAATGTAATTTTAATACAATGCATAATCATTGCTTATTACAATTAATTAAAGCTTAAATACCATCTCCATTACACCTCGTAAGCCATGTCGTTAACGTATGCCATGACACTTTAACGTGTGGTGAGATACGATGAATTGTACGGTTTTTGCCACAATAATAATGTAATATATTTTTTATTTCATAATCATTTACCTTATACATTAAATATACAATCATGATAAAAACTTTATTAAATGTAATAAGTACACTTGAATATCCAGATGTGGCTTGAAAATCTAACATTGTTCAATAATACCGATAAGTCTTTGCTTATTCTCAATTATTATATTTTAAATAAACAAAACTTTCTCTCACTTCTTACTATGTCTTTTTCTTTTATCTAAAACTTTCTCTAAGTACATAGCTATTGAATATTTATAACAATTATGTTTAGTAAATGCGGGCTAACAAAGGTAAACTGAAGTAGACAATTTTTGAAGGCAAACTTTTTAGAGCTAAATTAGTTGAATATTATTTTAGTGTAAGGTTATTTGACATTTTAGTTGATTAGTATTTATGAAGAGGTACATAAAAATATAATGGAATATTTATCCTAAACAGTTTTTTATAGAATATGTTTACAATTCATACCATGTTTGTGGACAATCAGTTTTCGATTGGAATAACAGCTCAATCCAATTACCCGCGGGTTTCCTTCACTCAAACTTGAAGTGTAGCAATCAATAAATGTAATTTAATTCTATGCTTATATAAGGAGGATTTCTCCTATGATTCAGCTGTTATTACTAACTTTCTATCACATAAACTTCCCTAAGATACCTTTTAATATTAATGTTAAAATTTCATTATTATTAAAATATTAACGATGATTACTCTTTTTTTTCGTTATATTTAATTTTTTTTTAATAATTATAAATTGTTATATAGCATCATTTATGATTTGGTGTTAGTAGAGATCCACTTTATAAAAAAACAAGGTGATATGATACAATATTTAAAAAAACCAGCTAGACACATTGTTTCCAATATGTTTCTTTCCTTAAATACGTGTATAAAATCATAGGAAAATAAAACAAATGGTTCACTATAAATAATAATTACCGTTTCTCTTTATTAGACCTGTAACTAAACCAATATCACATAGGGATTACAAATTTCCAAATCAACTAATTTCTAATTATATATATATTACTATGTAAATATCATAAAATGACAATGAACCATTCTTGTTTCAGATGACACACTTCTAAAATGGCCACTATAGTGAACTCCACACAAAGTGTTCTAAAAGACACCTACGACTATTATTTATGGACACTTTCACTTTCCGGTGAGTTACAAGCTTAACTTTTTGTAAACTTTTGACCCAAGTTTTATATGGGAAATAAAATATAAGGTAATTAGTTCTTACTTCTTATGATATTATTTGTGGCTGCAGATCGTTATAGTATATGATGATATTCACGATGCAAAGACGAAACGCAATGAGTTAAGGTTTAATCAGTCTCTTTCTTCAAGGTCGTGTTTAATGATTTCATTGATATATAAACATACTTAAAAAACATTGACTTGGATATTTTCACCTAAAAATATGTAGAAATAATACATAAGAGTAATCTTTCTACTTATTACATCTTTATAAAATATTTCAAATCGTCCGAATTTGAAGATAATATAAGAATTTATTATCAGAAAACGACAATTCTATTTCAATTAGATAATTTCACTATACCAATATGCATTTAAGTGATATTTTATTAACGTGGATTCTGCGAAAAACTAAGGCAGCCCCAAGAATAATAATATTATTAACACAACGATTGTTACAGATAAAAGGACAGAGGGATGGCCGCTCGTGGACTCGCCCTTGCCAACGGCAGTCTATACCTTATTATACCTATTTATAGTATGGATTGGACCTAAACTTATGTCGAACAGAAGACCATTTCAATTGACATGGCTTCTAGTACCTTATAACTTAGCGATGGCGGCGCTAAATGCTTACATTGCACTTAGATTATTGACTGCCTCTTTTAGACTGCGATACAGTTATATTTGTGAACCATGTCGACAAAAATACGACCCGGATGAACTACAAGTGAGTTTGAACCATATTAATAACATTAATTGAATTAAATCTGAACTTTTGTTTGTTTGTCTTTCACGCAAAACAAAAACATAAGCTAGTAATGTTGTTCACTACATTAATGTCCGTATCCAATATATAGGAAGGAAAAACTAATACCTAATAATTGTAATAAACCTTATCATGTAAGTAGTTTAAATCTTGTACCGCAATAATTTGTACCATATAGTAGTACACTTACTACGTCTGAAAAGTTTTAATATGTTTGGTCACAGCTGGCATTGTATAATAATCTCACAATTAACTACGAAACTAATGAAAACTAGAGTAAGAGAAAGCGTATTTTCCTTTAAGATGTTCGATCACAGAAAATGTTATTAACGTAGTAGTACTGAAGAACTTAAAATAGTTGTAATTGGAATTGTAAATCTGTTCGTAACGAATTATTAAAAACAAAGAAAAAGCGCTTCACGTCGAAAATTACAATGATATACAAGAAATTCGTCTCACTTTACATGTCAACATTGTATTTATTTTTATAAAACTTCGCACAATAAATTACATATATGTATTTCTTAAAACGCATAATAGTGTGCATATTTATACAACTACGTGTGGTATACACATATAAGAGTTATCTAACTTAAGGGATTTTACTATCACATATAAATAAAATAATAACAATAGAAATTAAATAACCAAAACTATTTTTGAAATTCTTTTCAAAAAACGTTACTCATATCAAATAATAAAAATTTTTTTTTGGGCGTCATTTGTAAAATTTATCAAAACTAAAATGGCTGGCTACGGCTATTAAATGTTAAAATATCTAACAAATTGAGGTATTCTAAAGCTTACAATAATCCTAGACTAATAAGATTTAAATGTTTTAACATCATTCTACTTTTAATCATAAAATAGTTTAGTATATTAATCCGTAATGGGTAAAATAAATGGGTGTACCTTAATATAGATGTTCTTATTAGATTAATTGGAAACTAGCGAAAATGTTGAATTTATAATCATCAATTTTAATAGCATATTAAATTACCCCTTAGAGATGAAATAAAATAATACTATGTTAGAATACTATGTCGAAACATTAAGTTTTAGTTCTTACTGGATTAGGCTGTTTAATCATAATAATTTTATTTTATATTGTATAACTAACTCTATAACTTTTTTGTCCTTAGATAGCAAACGCTGTATGGTGGTACTATTTTTCGAAGCTTCTAGAATTCTGTGACACGTTCTTCTTCATTCTGAGGAAAAAGGAAGAACAGTTAACATTTTTACATGTTTACCATCACTCCACCATGTTTGGATTCTGGTGGATCGGAATCAAATGGGTGCCGAGTGGATCAAGTAAGTAATTAGTTATTTTTTTTTATATTTGCGTTGCTATCTTTAATGCAATTACTCATTATTCTGTTAAATTCTTTCAGCCTTTCTCCCAGCGATGGTGAACAGCGGCATCCATGTGCTGATGTACATGTACTATGGTCTCTCGGTGTTCGGTCCAAGAGTGAGCCAATACTTGTGGTGGAAAAAGTATCTGACCATCCTGCAACTGGTGTGTTTGTGTTTTTATATATTAAAATACTAATGCAAATTAGCATTTTAGGGCGTTTTAAATGTCAATGATTTGTTTAGTGAAAAAAGACATTGAAATAAATATAAAAGTTGAGTAAGACAGGAAATAGGTTTCTTTATTAATTATATACATAATTAAAAATATATATATCTTCTTTTGAAAACAATAAAATTTCATATTACTTTCAAAAATGCAATAATTCGTTTATTATTAGTTTGTTTAAAATCTGTTAATTATTTCCAGATACAATTTTCCTGTGCTCTTATCCTTGGTATCAACGGCATCAGGACTGGCTGCGAGTTCCCGCTGTGGATGCACTACGTCCTTATCATCTATATGATCTCTTTCATTGTCCTCTTTGGAAACTTCTACATGAAAGCCTATCTAGCAAAGGTTAGATTTTTATTATATTATTTTATAAATAATTATCATTATGAGACTTATATAAATATGAAAGTTAAAATATTTTTGCATAAAAAACTAGTCATTATAATACAATTACCAAAAACGTACGTTTACGTCATTATTTCATAAATTTTGCCCATTCCATTGTTATTTTCGCTTTCACGAGCGTTGTAATTACCTTCAATATTTTAATTATAAAAACCATCAACCGTGTCACCATCCAAGATCTGATCTGCACGGTAATCAGTAACATTAAACACATAACGAGCAACGGTCGGTTACGTTTTCTTATACAACTGGAGGCTCCAAGTGAAAGTGTCTACGTAACAGGTTTGTAGCAAGTCTCGTTACGTCATCGTGTTTTACTTTCAACTCAAGATCCGTAAGAGAGTAATAAAATACCCATCTAGTCCTGACACGGTCACTAAATCTGTATGTATGTAGTTAAGAGCACGTCTGACGGCGCTATAAATGATAAAAGAGTTATTAATGTGACGCCAATAAGAAAATATCACTACATTATTGATTGACTACGTAACTTATTTTGTGCTAGTTATTTATTTGTTATTTTATAAGATTGATCATATAAATAATTTGTTACAGGGAAGCAAATGTATGGAAGTGAGATACGGCCAGTGCTTGGATGATGAAGAAACCATACGTAAAAGAAAGTTAAAATATAATTAAGTTAACCAAGATATACGGATAATATTTACTATTTATTTAATTAGAATTATTATTAGCTTTAAAAATGTTTAGTACACCTACCATATTCATACCATAACATTATAAATGTTAATAAATTTGTTTTTGGGTTCGTATGGTGTTTATTAGTGTGAATCTTAAAACAACTATAAGATATACTTTATATAAAACATTGTGAGATATACCAACATTAATCACATTCATAATTTAACTACTAGCTCATTGCTGTGGGCAAGATGGTCGAAAAAAATATAAAATACTCTTGGAAAGTATAATTTATCACGAAAGCAAGTTACAACTTAGAAAGTTCTAAGTTTTTATCATTTCATTTTTTTATTGCTTGTTAACATAAATATCACAGGCGTACAATTCTATTCGGGCGTGCAATAGATCGCACTTTCAAATAATTGAAAACTGAAAGCTCAGACTAAATAAAATGTGTTATAGGATATTCCATTTCTAATTTTTTACAGTTAAAGGTATAGTATAATATACATAATACTGTTTACATAAATTACAATAAGGTGCTTTATCACTAACAAGCGATTTTTTCTGACAACCGTATTATAACTAAGAAACAAGATAACGTGAAATAAAGAAGCTTTATTTGTTTTTATGTATCAAATATTGTTTTTATGTATCAGTAGTGGATGAATATTAGTTATTATTATAATCGTTATTATTACATATTTTCTTTAACGCATAAACATAATATTTTTCAAATAATTACAAGCGCGACTAAGATAATATTTTTGCTCACGTAAAATTTATAAAATTCTTGAGAGCTCAGACAGCAAATTGCAATTAAATGTTTTTGTTAAAGCAAAGATAAAAGAAAAATAAGCACCATCGCTGGAAAGTTAAATAAAATAGTTTATAAAGATATCTTTTCTTTTTTTTAATAAAATATTGTTTTCTTTTTGAAAATTGTTTCTTCATTTTCTTTAATGAAATATTGTTTTCTTTTTGAAAATTTTTTCTTTATTCGAACGTAAAATTTCACTTCCTTGTTCACTAAGAATTGAAATGAAATGAAATAAAACAAAGATATACACTTTTTAATTTGATTACACAAACATGGTATGTTAAACAAATTGTTATTACCAAGATATAATTTAAAATCTTTAAGTAATACTTAAACAATCAATTATACTTGTTGACATTGGGCCCTTGCCATGTATGCCACCTTTTGGGCTCTCTGCACCACCTCAGGGCATCGCTTGCGCCGGACCATCTTACAATCCTGGAAGTAACCTTCATTTCTTGGAAATCCATTGCTTCCATCATTGAAAGTAACGATACCTGAAAGTAAAAACGCCATCCCAATTATTATACTAACGTATCCAAGAAGGAAACGAAAAACAAACATCCGATTGAGTTGCCCAGTTCTAGACACTTTCTAATTTGATGTTAAAGCTATGAGGGGTTCAAACGTCCTTATCTGAGAAGAACAACAAACAAAATCACTAGCATCTAGAACCGACGCAAACGGAAATGAAGCCTAATGATTTCAGGCATTGAATATAACTAAATAATAATAATAAAATAATAATAATAAATAATAATATAAAAACACGGCCTGCAACACAACCAAGCACCATGAAGGATAATTGTGTGTTACCTACTTTTTAGGAAAATGTGTAGGTCATTACAGACAAGTTATATAATAAGAACATTAGTCCATGAAATTACAAAAAAATAAAATACATGATTACCCAAATTACCTAGTACATTAAGGACGTGAATGGGTAAGCCACCATTGTATATATAATATTAACTACCATATGAGACTTATTATTCAACCTTTATTTAATAGCCATGGTAAACTGACCTAATCCCCAAACGCGGCCTCCTCGAAATTCACCTTCGAACTTCATACCATCAGCTCTCCAAAAGACGCCGTGACCATGAAACCATCCTTGCATGAATTCTCCTTCATACCTGAAATTATTTTTGTACTAGTCAAAAATAACCAACCAAAAATTTTTGGTTTGTTTATATACCATTAATTTTAATAGCTAAACCAACTTTATATATTTTTTAGAATGTTGAGTAAATCCTAATCGAGATAAATAATGTTCAATCTAAAAATAAATAATTTTATTTGTTATTTGTTTCCAATTAAATTAGAATATTACTGATTTTTAAAATAATTCCGTAAACATGACAAGTGACAAACATTGAAATTATGGTTTTGATAGTATATATGAAGGGTAATTTAATTATTTAGGTGCGTCATAATTCCTAAATCTAAAATATCTTAAATATTCCATTATTGATATTAAAAAGTTTTAATAATCAGAAATTTTGAGGATATTACATTATATATATATATTATACCTACTTATTTACATTATAAATTCTTTATATATTTACATTTAAATTTCTAAAAACGCCATACATTTTTAGTTTTTCTTTTTATACCAATTTTACCACTTACTAACTTAGAAAACAAATAACTCTTTAAAATCCTTTCCGTAGTTTTGTTGTAACTGTAACCCAAATCAGTTTTTACGTTTTCCAAACCATTTTCTTATGACTTAATTTAGAGTATTTAAAAGTCTTATTTCTTAGCCACATAACGGTGAAGTTTTTTTGACCGAACGCATAAAACACTTACGCTTAAATCATCATGGTGTAAGAATGCTATTTTATTTTCACAGGAAAAAAAAATTCTGATAATGTAAATTAATTTAAATAATGTAAATCACTAAGAACTTATTGTAATATCATGTTTATTTAACTTACTTAGCTCCATCAGGAAACGCCATGACTCCTAGCCCGGAGCAGAGCCCGCTTGCCAAGGCACCATCGTATCTGGTACCATCAGGGAGCATGAGATGGCCGGTACCATGCTTCTGCCCTTTTGAGTTCCATTCCCCCACATATCGTGTCCCATCATCGTATTTATATGCACCGATTTTCGCTACGCCAGTGTCTACTAGAAATTAAACGTAATTTACGTAAATTTACATTTTCAATTATATTCAAATCGCATAAAAAATACGAAAAAACTACATATTTTATTTAATAATATATTTTAAGTTGGTACAGTTGATAATGGAATAAATTATATTTAAAAAGTTCTAACCATCCACCATGTTGACGTACTGAAGTAACACTAAGTATTGAAAGGTTTCATCGAATATTGTAATCTAATTTAGTTAATATTGCATTAGTCGTTATAGTATTATATACACACATGTTCCTCATCCACATTTTATTTAGTTATCTTTAAACACTATTTCAATAAAGTAAGATTAAATTTCGTCTGAGATTGAGAACAAACAGTATAATCAAAGTATCATTCCGTTTTTGGTATAACTCAATGAAGCTCAATAATGTAATAGTAATAATATTTTTATAAGCCGATTACAGGCGTAAAATTTATTTTTTTTAAATAAAAGAACATTGGATCGAATAAGCTTCCTTTTATATTGACTTCCACATTTATTCATATTCTCTAATAATAGAAATATCATATATTTAATAGCCATTAGGTATTTTTCATAACCCAAGATCCGAAAACAGTAAATCAAACGACAATAGTAAGAATGACGCAACGACGTCAGTCACGTCAATTAACATACACAGTAATTGTAAGTTAATGGACACAGACCGACGGCATATCCTTATTACAGTACCGTTTCACCGTCGATGCTATACTCTCGCACCATCTTATTCCATGAACACAATTGTGGTATACTACAGAACACTAGGTTTTCATTACAGATAATGCTTTTAGGTAGGTTAGGAAATTTGTTAACGGTCTATCAACAAAATTCACTGACAATCCTTTGTAAATATCAATAAATAGATAGATAGATAGATAGATAAAAACTTTATTGCACACAAAATACAAAAATGAACAAAAATAGGTGAAATAAAAACAAAATAAACAACAAAAGGGTGCAAAGGCGGTCTTATTGCTAAAGCAATCTCTTACAGACAACCTTTTGGGGAAAGGAGTAAAAACTGAGGACACGGGATAAAGCATTAAAAAAAATGAAATAAGCTTAATAATTACAATAATACAATTAGTATTATGTAGATAGAGACAATACATGAATACATAACATTCACATAAATACATATACTATATTATTACAAATACATATAATATATGCATATATATACATACACATATATATACGTACATATACATACATAGCACATAAATAAATATATATATGATTATAAAAAATTATATACATTTTTGTTTATTTATTTAAATTCTTACTTTAAAAGTAGTAAGTGTAGGTATTAATTTAAAATCTTATGTTTCTTGACCTATCTCTCATTTTATAACTTTATGTTTTATAGATTCAATACTGTTTATTGACCCCAATCTAAATCTCATCATACTCTACTCGTTACAACTATTAACAATGACGCCATTCTAGACCATCTACATAAATCATAATCTATGTCTTTGCTAATACACGTTTTAGAACCGAGAGAACAATTTGACTCTTCCGTTGGCCGCACTGAGAAATGCACTGGACAAAAGTAAAGTTCAGGGACGATGCATGGACGTTTATTTATTAGTTTTATCATTTTTTATGTATAGTAAATACGTATAGTAAACACATTGACATTATTATACTATTGATAGTCCAATATATTTGTTTTTTTTTTCTTGGTGTAACATACACTACCATATATACTAATGACTACTACTATATACTAATTAGTATCAAAAAATTTCTTAACACATAAAAATAAAATCCAAAGCATTGTTATATGAAGTTATATAAAGCAAGCAAAGTAAAAGACCGAAAATGAGAAAAACACTTTATTACACAAAATGAGAAGGGTTTATGAATATAATAAAAGAACATTTTATCAAATACCCTTAATTATAATTGAATAAAACGACCCACATTAACCATCTAAACAGACTATTGAAATGCGCAATCCACTTGTAAATCGTATCATGAGAAACAGAAATTTAAAAGCAATGAAATTATATAATGTTATATGAATTGTTTGGAAATGGCTCAGCGGTTGAGAATCGATCGGATCCAAGGTCGGACCGCATTGAAGTCATTAGGGCTTAGAATCAAAAGTATGCCGTGGCGACAACCTTCAGCAAATAGAAAGCATTTCCTTTTAATTATAGTACGATTCACATTTACTTGTATTAGTAATTGAATCTTATTACATAAATAGTGATTCTGAAAGTTTGATGATGAAATGTGTAGTACAGTTATTTGGGACTGGATATATACCTATATATTGTTTGTAAATTAAATCTCTAAATTCTAATTGTTATTTTATGGTAGGTTGTTTAATCATCAATGATTACAATATTATAATAATTTAAAGAGATAAGTCACTTTGACTCAGTCAGTCACTTGCTTCATATTTAAGAAATATCATAAAATACCAATATCAACAACCGCATCTGACACATTTATAATCTTAACTTCAAATCATCAACCTTGATGTTTTAGAAGTCTAAGTTTGAATGATTGGCAGAAGGTTGCTTGGTAAAATAATAAGCTCGCCTACTCTTGACTTTGTGAAAAGTTCAAGGCTAATTTAAAATATATTTTACATATATACTTAGTCTGGCCATAGATACTGTTACAATTAAAAATAAAAAAATATTACATTTGAATTTGGAATCTGTCATTTTTATAAGATTGTTCTTTGTGTTTTCTCATTTTGGCGCCAATACATTGTACAATATTTTGCGATATTAAAATGGAGTGGGATGATAAAGATATCAGAATCGCTGTGATTGCATTACACAAAATATGTATGGAGCCAAATGCAATTTTTAAAACTCTCCATACACTTGGTATTAGTCAAATATTTGTGTACCGGGTCAAATATTTGTGTTTTAATAGGTACAATGAGACTTCGTCTGTTTGTGATAGAGAAAGATCTGGCCGTCCACGTAATGTTCGTAAAAAAAAGGTGGTCAAAGCAGTAAGGGAAAGAATTCGAAGTAATCTTGTCCGAAAGCAAAAGATTTATCTCGATAGCACCTAGAACCATATCGCGTATTTTAAGATCACTTAGGACTTGCAGCCTATAAGAGAAGTACTGGTCATTTCTTAATTGATAAATTAACTGAAGCGGTACGCAAAAGGAGGTCACAGAAAAATTTTGTTCACGGGTGAGAAAACTTTGACAATCATTCAACATTTTAACACACAAAATGAGCGTATTTATGCTCAAAGCTCTAAGGAGGCTTCTCAATTAGTCGACAGAGTGCAACGTGGGCATTATCAAACGACTTCAGTGATGGTTTGGTGGGGTGTTAACTATGAAGGTGTGACTGAGCCATATTTTTGTGAGAAAGGTATCAAAACATCAGCACAAGTGTATCAAGATACCATTCTTGAGAAGGTAGTTAAGCCCCTTTATAACACCATGTTTAATAACCAAGTATGGTACTTCCAACAAGACTCGGCGCCGGGACATAAATTTCTTTATTTATAAAAGAAGAAATGATTCAAAATCAAGTTATAAGTATTTTGACTGTCGTTTCATTTCAGGTTTCACTGTTTACAGTCGATACTTCGAGCAAAAGATCTGAATTGTATATTATTAAAAATATGTATCCTTTAGAATCGTTGTTTTCATGACTCTGTAAATGCTTATAAAGAAAATATTAATATAATTGAACTACCTATTTTAACATACTCTTTGAAAAAAGAATGTATCTCAGAAAAGACATCTCAGAGAAGATGTCTTTATAAAAAATAAAGATTCAGATTCTCCACTAATAAGTGTACAATAGTAACCCATTGTTTATTTTTTTTGCAAAATGAGACTAAATAATGAGATCAAAATAAAGAATGAGTTGCCAAAGAAACGTAGAAGAAAATTTCTGAACAACATTATAGAGGAACGTTACGCATCCAGATAGTGGGGATGTTATGCGATAAGAAGCAGGAATCCGATTAAAAAACTCTTAGGGAGGCTCTCCGACAGATCAAGTTACACGCCGTCAAATGGTAGAACCTGACATTGGGGCGATGTAAAATATAGATGGGCCAGTATTTTACGTGTGGCTTGACTAGTTACTTATTATTTTGTCATATTTTTTTTTATGTCTTTTTATAAAAAAATTGAATAAGAAAATTGGAACAAAATACAACATAAAGATACTTAGGCCCAAAAAATAAAATTTAATTCTTTGTAAATTGATTTCGTTATCAACGTTGTATTATTTAGTTCTAACTTTGTAAAAAAAATTGGTGAACTTATGGTGAGAACAGCTGACGACAGAAATTTAGCGGCTGATCTTTTGTCATATTTTTTAAGCTATACTGAAAGCCCAAATTACATCTATAGTAAATATTGAAGCATCCTGGCAGCAATCGCCGCATTTTTTTGATGCATCACGCTGTTTAAATGTTACAAAATACTATACTGTCAGTTAGCATATAACCGTTCTTTAAATCTTCCTTAAGGAGTAAAACTTCAACTTTTACTTGAAGCTTGTCAGAAAAGTTTGTAGATTTTCCTATAGGAGTGTAGTCAGTGTTGAATACCACGTATTAACAATACCTAAAGAAAAAACTTAGGTTTTTTTTTACTGGACACAACCTTACCTTCACACTGAAATTGACTGTATTTCAAACTCAATTATAGTTTAGAAGCTTTTGAAAATTAATTAATATAAATAAACATACCTGCCCCAAGCTGCAAGGTCGGTCAATGTCGTCACCGTCCCGTCACGTCACGTAACCGTGCCGCTAGCAAGTGCCGCAGTCGAATGTCATATTAGTAATCCAGCGTTATATACGGATCCTCAACAGTTCTTATTTTATTTTATTTTTTTATATAATAGATTGTCAACCTTTTTTACAAAGTAAGTTGGAAATTTTCACAGCCCATGTTAATAATATAGATAATTGATTTTGTATATCGTATTTTTTCTTTGTAACAGTACAATACCTATTGAAATATGTACTAACTATTATTGAAAATTAAATCAATATTAATAATGATGCCGTTTTTAATAATTTTCAGTATTTTGGAAAAATCATTAAACATTAAATTTCTAGGTTTAGTCTTTTTTCTCCAATATAATAAATAGTTTAATTAGTTCTTAGACAATATTCCTTCAGAATAAATCTCCTTGAGAATTCTGTAAAATTTATAAGTGTAAAATAATAAAAACATCATTTTTAGTTTATACAAATTTGGTATCTACTTATTGGTGTATTCGGAATTATTTTTAGAACTTATAGTTAGAAATTGGTATATATTTTAAAACGTCATTTTGTAAGTTTAAAAATGTGTTTATTAGATAAGATATCTTTCATGGTTTATTTATTTCAGTAACACAATTAAGAGACTGTTTCTTAAGACTAATATAAAGCTACCAATATTTTTTTCATACTATTACAAAAAAAAAATTACAAAAATGTACACTATTTGTTTAAAATTCCATTAATATAATTTTACAATTATGTATTTAATTATACTCAAAATGTTATGAGTATTTGAAATAATAAACAGTTGGGGGCAACTGGGAAGGAGGTCGGTGGGTGTCTACAGACTAACACGCAAACCGAGCTCGCCGAGTTTTCAGTTAAAACTACCGCGGGAACCGTTCTGGCCGCTTAACTATTACATTAGAACTGAATAAGTGTTAGTGCTGTGACGTTGTAGGATTACAGACATGATTCGATGGTTTGTCCTTTTTTTTTCATCCTACACAATTTTTTTAATTTTTTTTTTGTTATTTCACTACGAGATCTCTATTATGCCTGTAAATTGCCATAAATATACCATTATTTGAATACTAATGAATATTTAATATATTTTTATATAATACACAACTCTTCTCAATGTTTTGAGGAAAACATAAAATGTTAGACTGATCAGGTATCCGTTTAAGAACTTATTACAAAGAAATGATTACTTACTTGAATTTGAATTTTACATTAATGTTCAACGAAGATTTTAAGATAATGAAACGGTGATTCTTCTTGACAAAGCATCTATTAATTACTTATCTTAATTAAAATCGATAGTAATAATAATCATTAAGTAAATGTCACCCATTAGAAAATATAGATCCGAGCATGGACCAATTTTTCATTACTTAAAGACAAGGTTTATTATATGCCTTTGGATTTAAGTCACGTTGTTCTAAAACGTTATTTCGTAGTTACAAGTGCACCTGAGAATTATATTATTGGACCTCACGAAAACAATTAACAAAACAAACAGAACGTAACAATCAATAATAGATTTGTGGAACTACAAGAATATAAAAATAATAGAAGTGTTAAGAGGACTTTAAAGAAGTACATATTTATTGTAATATCCGGAAGACTTATTGAACAAAAGGTGTAAATTGCACGAACACTGAATTATTGTCTAAATATGTCTTTTCTCAGTTCCTCGTGCGTGGGCCTCAATTGTCACTTCGTGTTTATTCGACTATTACGGAGGATAAGACTATTTACAATCTTCAATTGAAGGTCACTTTTCAGATGATATCAGTTAATAATAAATTACTGAATAAATAATTGACATATTTTTGTATTATTATTTAAAATTGAGTGGATAAGATATTGACGGCGGACTATCGAGATCGATCACAATAGAAATAAATATAGTTGTTATTAATTTAATACTATTAATTAAATTTAAATTTTATTCTGTAATTTAGGTACATAATTTAAAAATTTGATAGATATAGGTATATATACGTTTGAAGATATTTTTCCGATTCAATTACAACTTTTAAGATAACAATTACTATGAGGATAAAATAAGGTTTTTGATTGGTTTAGTATTAAAATTTATAAATTACACATTGTAATTAATTTAAATGTAATTTATATTAACATGAATTGCACCAATGCGAAACATGAACGATACGCTAATAAATAATAAACTTATTGTGTGTTTGTTACTCGTTTTACAATTACCCAAACTATGTGGTAAACGATATTGACAGCAATTAAAAACAATATACGTTCTGAACAGCCATTAAAAACAAGTTAGAAAAGCTGATACCAGATGCGATATCAAACGATGTCCCTCGGGATGAATCGGGTGTCTAGTTAAGGAGAATTTGTTAAAGGACAGGATGTAGGACACATTTTAAATTGGTACTATATAATTTTAAAAATATTACCCTATTTAAATGATTCCTTTTTAAATGTTAAGTTTCGTAAAAAATAAACAATGTTACGTTTTGCGGTTGTTTTTTACAATCTTAGGTTTATAACGTATTTATAAGACACGTGTATAACAAAAGATACAATTCTTTAACGTATGACGTATTTCAAATGTAACAACAAACGCCCTTTCTAATAATTTAAATTCTTTCTATCGGATAAGAAATTACTGCCAAAACCGCAAATGTATCGCAACACGATTTTTAAAAAATCGTCAAGGCTTTTGAATATTTTAAGCGCACATCGATCTCCTTGAATCGATACCAACTTTGAACGTCCTACTTACCGTAGCGCTGCAAGTGATATATCGATTTACAGAGAATTATTAATTGCTAAATGTTTCTATGACAGCTTTAATAAATTCATAATAAAAATATAGTTTTAGTAAACACACTTTTTTTTCATTTTTTTAATAAACTGACAAAGTTTTACTACTTACTACTTTAAAAAAAATGTATCTAATAATAATAATGTTACAAAAAAACTGTCTTTCAAAACAAAATATGACATTGACACTTTTTCAATATTTCAATGATTATTATAAAACTAACAACTATTGTAATGGCTGACTACGATATATTATATAATAATTTAAAAGACAGAAAATAACGCGACAGGAAATTAATATCACATTTTTTTTATTTCATGACAGGTCAGGTTGCACTGGCCGTGGTCAGTTTTATATTATGATTTATATTTATATTAACTTATATAAACGCGATAGTTTCAAAGTTAACAAATTATTAATAAAATTCTATGTTCATGTGGCTTCCCCGTATCCATATTACAAAAATTGGTATTTTCTTTGATCATAAATTTGAAATAGTTAATGATGTCAAATATATTTTCTTTTTAGGTTTAGGTTATGTGTTTTCTTATTTTAAACTATATACTTTAACAATCAAAAATATTCATACTAATAATGTTTACTGTTATCTTGTAAGTAAACAAAAAAAAATGTTTTGATTTTGTTGTTTATTTATAATTCTCAATTCTAGGAGTTTCTGGCCGGTTCTTCTCCACTTTGACTTTGACTTTCATTCCAAACTAATTTCATTTATTTTATATTTATTATATTATATAACCAGCAGTATCTACGTTAATTGTATGGCAATTTACCCGATTTTTCAAGCGCTCAAAGCATGGCGGACTCACTCCAAATGCATTCGCCATATATAATGATAAGTAAGGCATATATAATGATAAAATTGACGTGGATACGACCGGCTAAATATATTTACAATAGTCATCATGATTTACGAAAGTTTACCTGTTATTTTGGTTTTTTCGTGTTGAAAGGTATAGCGTGTCTTTTGCGATGTTTAACATACCTTAGGACTGACGATTAATCAAAGTTATGCTAAATTTAATCTATGGTAACGACACAATCGTATCTGAAATATTTACATTCGCCAGTTTCCTTTAGTTTTTTTGGTATTGCTTAAATATTTATAAGAATTTCAGCAGTAGTTAAGTTTATTATGTAGTCTATAGTTCGAAGCAAATAATTCATTTGAAGTTGAAGTTAGTGACTAGGAGAGAGGAAGGTTAATAATATTAGTGATGAATTGTGTGAAAAATTATAAATTAAAAAAACAAGTGGGAAAAACAAAAGTTTTTTTATCAGATCAGTTCAAAATTTCTTACCAATATAATAATTCAAAATAACAATAGCAAAAATTTTAATGTGCTATAGTTTTAAAGTTGACCGAGGTTAAATTGAAGCAAAAATGCCATAACTGTCTCTCCGAAAAAAAAATAGAAACATAATGTTGAAAACTTACAACTGTAATTTGACAGTACCTGCAAAAGACTCCTAAGAATTATTTACTTCCCGTAGGAAGAAAAAGCAGTATTCCCGTAGACACCATTTAAAAAGTATTTTAAAAGAACCCTCTTGAGGCAATAACATATAATATCTATTATACATAAAACTAAACAAAATAATTCTACATCTAGCGCAACAGAATTAACTTATTAAATATTGATAAAATAAATATCACTGGCATTTATTCTCTGTCTGTAGAATATTGAAAAAATAATTGATCTATAAATCACAATATTTCTCATAATAATATAAAACTCTAAGTCAGATATTATAATTTATTATATTTCAGATAAATCCTCGGCGTTGTAATGACCTGCTACGACTCGTTCCACAGTCTGCCGCCGTAGAAAATGATTCCTTGCACCTGGCCTACAATATTTTTCTTCCTAATATGGTACGTAATTCCAGAACTAAAATAATTATAATTATTACTATTATTATGATTTTAAATGTATATATTTTTCACGTGATTAAGAGAATTATAATATCTACATCCAAAATAAAGTGCATAATAATTTATTATAATGTTATAAGATGTATCTTAAATAGTAATTTTAAATGTTTTCTTTTACAAAATAATTATGAAAATAGTTCGTAATCTACGGATTTCATTAACGTCCTCAAAATAATATCCAAATTATTTTTCGAGCCATATATCCCAGATAACTTTTGTTTTTGATGCCTCTCAATTCAATCTTTAACACGGCGGCTGCTTCTAAGTATGATTGGTGTCTAAAATAAATTATATTTAATAATATGGCAGTCCACAAATTTTATACAGTAACTAAAAGAAAAACATCTCGCTCTCTATTATCTTTCGGTAATTTTATGATTAAATTAACAATTTCTTTATTCTCAACTTAGTATTTTTAAGGTTGGATTTATTTGATAAAGTTTCAGGATCTCAGAAAAATCTCAAAAAATCTCAGAAAAACTAATATAAAGTATTGTTTATGTCTGTAGCTATTTTTAGTTGTCTATAGCTTTTCGTAAGTGAATATGAAATTTGGAACCTCTTTCCTCTCTAGATATCCTTTACCTCTGGTTTCAAGTTAAGCAACGTAAGATGAGTTGCTCTTTGCACCACTTATACTAATACTTATAGTGAGTTCCAGTTCATCTGCAATTTAGTTTACGTTGTATTTTCTTCGGTCTTTATGTAATTTCTCGTTTTGCAAGAAAAAATTATAACAAATATTCGTATTCATATCGCAATATGATTTCTTCTTCTTAACAAATCTAAATTGTTTTTACAAAATTACACGACTTAATTCCCCGTCCTTCCCCGTCTTCCATCACCGGATGTTCCGACGCTCGTCAGGCCATCCCTACGATGTTGACATTTCTCCTGTCCATTATTCTCCAAGAATTCAATTAGTTTGTAAAAGAAAAAAAATGTTATAATATAAAGAAAACCCGATTTCACAAAAAAATAAACAAAGTATTCATAATCTCCATCTCCATCGTTTAACGATCAATACTCGTTATAAAATAACTCGTAACAGGAGTATTAACAAGGGAATATATATGGATTGTGTCCCTGACTTACGAGACAGCATTATTATATAAGAATTTTCGATCTATATAGAATAAACTGATTAAAAAGAACTTATAAATATTACATTCTGAAATGTCTAGAAACAAACACAATGACCAGAATTAGGCAGCTCAAGTACATTTAAGATATGCCATCAAAATTTGTTTTAGAATAAAACCTATATAAAGAAACTAATAATGTTATGATAGCAAGATAAGATTTCGTATTATACAAAAGAAAAGGTTTGTATAAACTCGAAGTAAGTGGAAAATAAATATTAATTTAATGTTAATTAAGAATGGGAATACCCATGAATAAAATTTGTGCATAAAAACATTATTGTTACATTTATTTCTAATACATTAAATGTTGTATTTACTACGTATATACTTAAAAAGATACAAACATTAATTCCTTTCAAAAAAAAAAAAATCAATTTATTTAAGCAAATTTATAAAAGTAATTTCAAGAATAAATATAGAATATTAACTCTTAGTTTTAACCCTTTTAGTGAAACATAAACAATTATTCTACAAACACAGAAACGCAACGTTTAGTAAGGTTTTAGTTTGTGTTAATTAAGTTAGTAGTAATAAGTTAATGCTGAAAACTATTTTAATGTAGACACAGTTACTATTATAATGTTCAGATTTAGTTTGATTAAGTAATTGTATAATAAAATAATTAATTAAATAATTATCCAGCAAATAAATGAAATGATGTGGATTTTACCATACACATGATTTTTCTTTTTATTTCGTCTCATGATTACAGTTATTTTGAAGTTCTCATTACTATATCTTATTTTATCATATTTAACACACACACTTACATTTTGATTATAATTAACATAAAAACTATAACAATATTATACTCATAAAAGTGAGTGTCTCTTATTGGGTACTACATACCCGTTTTCAATAATCCCAATACAAACGTTCTATTATAACCCTTTACCTAATTTATAGAAATAATTAAGTAACATTTGTTTTGAAAAGATCTTTAAACATATATGTATAGCCATGTAAAGCTTATTTAAATTTATATAAATATAGAATGAAAAATAAACCGATACGAGCAGAGATTCGAACCCGAGACCGCTCTGCCTATTGAGCTATCGCTCTATCTATAAGTATCGATCATCTCAACTGTCCATCTCGGTGAATTAAGCATTCTATATGTGATCGTCTTTAACATTTATATTCTAACAGATGCCACTGTGTATCCGATAATGCATTTATTTAATTAAGGCTCTAAGAAACAGTTTCGGTCGCCAGTTTTTCTCAGGTTTTGTTCAAATTTTGTTCCAAACAGGGGCTAGCTAGGGTATACTTCGCAGTATGAGGTGCGTTTAAACACAAACGAGGAAATGCATCACATTTCTTACAAAATAACTTGCAGTTACAAAAGTTGACACCACCACATACAAAGTAATAACTTTCTCATTAAAAGGAGAAAAAATAAACTATGTTAAAATTGTAAAAGACATTTGTTTGGATGAAATTGTTTTGCAGAAAAATGTAACATCAGGAAGTAAAGTTATGTGCTCGTTTTGTGCTCAAACTTTTAAGAACACAGATAGACCTGGTCAAAATCAAGTAATACAACATCTGACTGAGGGTTTGTTTAAAAGGAGGTTGATAGAATAGTAGAAATTAATAAGATGTAAGAAGAATCAGTAAGTGAAAGTAGGAAGGGGAAAGCAAATTGTGGAATAGCTAATGAATTATTTGGTAAATCAAGTGATAGATAAGTACATGGGAGGTGATTGAAAAGTTACAAACTGAGGTAGAGCAATACATTTAAAGAGTGGCCGAAACAAATTTCATAAATTAAACCGAACTACTGGCAGAGGAGAGCTGAACATGAACTAGTAAATATAAACTAAATAATCCATACATATGGAACTCTACCGAACTCATTTTTGTTTTCTCTCATGATGATTTCACATTATTCCGAAAAGAAAATCAAACCAATGACCTATAACCTTAAATCTTATAAAAACCCGTTCAACCCTTTTTCCGTGATGCGTGAACAAAAAACAAACAACTTAGTTCTGTGTTATTTATTTTTACCGAACAGATTTTAGCTTTGCTATTGCTATTAAAATATAACTATTATAGATGATTTATGTTATAACCTATAAAATGCCCTTGCTGGCCCGATTTAGTTTTAATACTAAAAAAGTATTAAAAGTTTAGCTACAATTAACAGAAAATGATTAAAATCAAAAGGTATAGATGTTAAGTGGACTCTTTATTTTTAATACGCTTTTATTAGCTTGGGTTGTATGTATCTATGTATGTAACGGAATCTTCGAGCTTAATTTTCACCAGGTTCCAGCGATCCGATTAAATTGAAACTTTGCACACGTATCAAGGACCGATGACAATGCAATAATTTGATAAAAGTTTCCCAAAAAAAAAAAAAAAAAAATAAAATAAAATAAAAATAAAGAATAGTTTAAAAAACTAAAAAAACACGCTTTTATTGCTAACCGAACTAAAAACTAAAAAAATATTTTTTAATGACTAATAAATACTATTAATTTAATAAATAAATATTAATTTTATTGGAAGAGATACAATAAAGTGGCCATAGATGCCTTTAGGCCTAAACATTCGATTTAGGCTTGTAAATTTTATAATATATATATATATATATATATAAATATGGCTTCAATAACTGCACATATATTTCTTAAGATAAATAACAACATTGTTACAAATTCTCAATTTACGCATTACTCTTGTTGGTGAGCATTTGCGCGACCGTAAAGGCATCCTGCAGTTGCTAAGACTAATGTGCCAAACAATACGCGATTTTTTTAGGAAACCCTGTCAGGGACCCGTCTGCAAAGATACTGAAGGTCAGAAAAAGGTTGCAAGACTGTCCTGCCAAAAAAGACTGAAAAAGTAATTGAACTTGACAGAACTGAAACAAATATATCTGCACTAAGTTTGCAATATTGTACTGTAGAGACTGCGCATATGTAAGCAATGATATGACTGATTCATAAAACTAATTTGTAATTTTATTTGTAGTCTTATTAAATGTGATTTACATGTATCCTAATTATTAATATTTTAGAAAAAAAGTTTATATTTGGTTCAAGTTTTGTGACTTTAAAGCAAAGGTTGTTATTTTTGTTAATATTTTGTTCCACTATCATAAAAAAAATATAAAAAGAAAGTTTTACTTCAAGTTCTTTTTACTCATACATGACCACTTAAACTATAGTCGTTTTATCCAATTACAGCCATATATTAGTAAATTTCTCGTAATTATTGAAATTATGACGATTTTCTTCACGGGTCTCCTGGACCCAACCCTACTATCGTTGTAACATATTTTAACTGTGCTGACGCCGGGTTAATGAATTAGACTTATTCCTAAGAGACTTCAACAGTAGAAGTACTAAGGGTCTATTGACAACTTAACGACGTCAATCTGGATTTTTCCATTAATTGGGAGGTAAAACTAACCACAATGATGAAAGTAAGTCCCATTGAACCGTGAAGGCGATTGATTTCGGATCAATGCCCGTTGATCGATCATACGGAGACCACTGAGTGATTCTTTCTAAAAAAATCTAAGTAATGAAATGATTTCTCAATTTATGAGTTTGTCACAGACTAAAAAATAAAAAATAAACAATAGTTTAAAAAACTAAAAAAAACACGCTTTTATTGCTAACCGAACTAAAAACTAGAAAATAATTTTTAATGACAAAGAGTATAAAATTACAGTAGTAGAAGATCGAACAATTAATCATAGTGAATCGCCTTAATATAAAATTATAATAAAATTTAAGTTATAAACAGAATAATTCAATTCTGAGTAAAAAGCGTGGGGTGCTCGATATTTAAGGTATTACAATCATTCTATTAGCAACTATCTATGAGAGGATAGTTAAGAATCACAGTAAAATGCACCCCACGGTTTTTACTCAGAATTGAATTATTCTGTTAATAACTTAAATTTTATTATAATTTTATATTAAGGCGATTCACTATGATTAATTGTTCGATCTTCTACTACTGTAATTTTATACTCTTTGTCATTAAAAATTATTTTCTAGTTTTTAGTTCGGTTAGCAATAAAAGCGTGTTTTTTTTAGTTTTTTAAACTATTGTTTTTAAGTTTCTTCTAATATTAGTAATGTCAATTTCGTCTAAACGGATCTAAATCTTTCCGATTTCCTCTATATGCTCATAATATTAAACATCTATAACGTAGTCATGTTACATTAAACTCGATTATCCAGTAAAAAGTTTATATGTAAATTGTTTTTGTTTATAAAATTTGTTTTATTCGAAATAATGTTTTAGTATTTCTTACTATAGGGCTATCCGATGGTCAGTCGTATGGTAGATAGTAATCGGTCATCATTTATTAACCCACTCGCTTCCATAATAGCGGGAGTAAGATGGACGGACCGATAAACTGTTTTTCACCTTGAACTACGCAACACCCAGTAACACTTCATAGGGCTATACTTACCATTAATAACTTAAATATTGACCGGTATATATAAATAAAGTGTAAAACAGATTAGGGTGAGGGAAGCACGTCTAAGTATGAAAGATGAGACCTTTTTTTGGAATTAAAATTTTATGTATTTTGCTTATGAAACGTGCGTATAACATCTTTTATAAATGTACAAACAATATAGTTTTACAAAAATATTCTTAATTTAAACAAAACATTTAATTGTGTCGAAAATAACATTACAGTACAAAATAGCGAAAGGTTAAGGTGAGCGAAATCCAATGAATCACTGTGATAAGAGATAAGAACTTAACACCCTTAAGGTCACGGAGTAGATTAGGAGTTTCAGTTTATTTTACTTTGAAATGAGAAAGACACTTTTACGATTGTATATAGTATTGTTCAATAACAAATATCTTTAACACAAATTTGTCTTAGTTAACTTATATACATTAAATTAGCTATCATAAAATATAGTATAGTTTTGTAGTAAAAAACTATATCAAACATGTATAACAAAAATGTATGGCATAAATATATTACATAAGGCATAATACATTTGATATAAATATTAGGTACATAAATTTGTACAATTTATTCGTATTTAGTGTATTCATAAAAATATAAGATAAGTTAATTATAAGATTTTTAATTATAAGATTATTTTACGGTTCACAATATATGATCTAATAATCATTTTAATACTTTAAAAAAAATGGTTACGTCTTTCCTACACAAAAACAGGTGAAACAAATTTTATTGTGTCGAAAATAATATTTCAGTACGAAGTAGCGAAAGTGATATTTATTGCAAACTCAAATTTAGCAAAGTATAAATTTCAATATTGTAAATTAAAAGTATGCATATACATACATACTCACTTCATTATGAAGTAAGTGCTGTAGAAACTTCACAACCTTAAGTGAAATATTGGTTTTGTTGCAAACAAATATTTAACTTGAGGTTTTGAATTAAGTACCATCGATAACGAAATACGTGATGATTGTAGATTATGGTTCTTTTGATAGGTTCAGTGGAGATGGTTATCGTAATGGTTTAAATCTTTGTGACATCAATCCAATCACATTTATTAATGTAAAATGCCTAAAATGTCTCATGGAACTATATTGCTTGTTGCCGAATACAATGTGGGTGTCTTCAAGAGAAGAGGGAATAGGTTGCTAGGTTAATGCGCCTTACCACCTGTGACTACATTTCCATCTAGCAGGTGGAATGTAGTCAAGCGTTAAACTAGTTTCTGTAAAACACAAAAAAGCTGAATTATGATACCAGTATAGCAGTAAAGTTTGTTAAAATACATGAAATAACGTGGTTTGTTTTCAAGAATTTAATTAAGGAAACTGAGATGTTGTCATTTTCACCCAACAGTTGCTAACTATTTGAGATTTAATTTGAAATATTCTGGGAAGCAAACCCTCGATTTCAATTACTAAGTTTGCTACAACCGCCTCGGGATTCTATTTCACAGTTAATAGCTTTTTATTGGAACTCCATTCACTGAAGATAACTTCTTGACGAAAACTGATTTTTTTCAATTAGCAGTGGGGACACAGTCCTTATAGCTTATCCTAACCGTAATATTTATGGTAATACCTATCGTTATCCTAACTACATAACAAAAGAAAACTTTCTTCTAGCTGTGAAATATTTATAGGCTACGAATAAAATTAATGAGTTCGAAACCTTGAAACATCTGAAGACAAAGAACACGCACTTTTAGTTATGATTAAAATTTTGTAAAGAAGACTAAGTTATACACATTTGAGAGAGATATATATATATATATCTCACGAAAGTAAAAATTGAAATAAAATATTATATATATACATATATTAATATATATATACAATATATGTATATAAACATAGTCTTGCCATAAATATTGTAATAAAGAAAAAATATATATTTTTAAATTGCAAAAAACATTTCATACTTTTACAGTGTGTTAGTTTAATACACAAATATAAAACAATTAAAAATATATAAAGCTTATTCGAATTGTTGTCCATTGGCTGCAATACAGTCCTTTGAACGTTGAGGTCAGTTATCAATAGAAGCACGCGCTCTTTTCATGGCGAAATTCTTCATTGCCAATCGTATGGATTGTTTTAGGGACTCTAAATTATCATTGCGTTTAGAGCAAGCTCTCTAAATCTGACCATAAATCATCATCCAGCGGATTAAGCCTACCGACTACCCCACACGCCCCCCCTCAGACAGTCACAGGATACCTCCCGGCGATGCTGGATACCTGAGGAGGCACCCGTGACTGCCCCCGAAACCCCCTCCACCGAATGCGCTCCAGCATCGCACCAGGCAACTGAAATCCCAGGCACCGCACGTTGCCTAGACCATCTCACCGTCGAGCAGCGATTAACTGCTCCGCGGAAAGAGGTCCAAGCTTCCCCCCCGCAGTCAGGCCACCCCGAAGGGTTAACCGCCCCTACCAGCCATGGACCGGGCACAAACCCCCATGACCGACCCCCACCGCACCGGGTATTAGCTAACGGGAGAACCCGAAGGTTCTCAGTAACCGTTGTTACCCAGGGAGCACCACGAGAAGGTTCCCGGCGTTCGTCCCCTTCGATTTTACTACCCTATTCATTTTTAATTCATCAGTTAAGAAATTACCAGTGCGTCTCTTATAGGCTGCAAGTCCTAACTCATCTCTCAAAATACGCGAAATGGTTCTAGGTGCTATCTTAATTACCCGAGATAAAATCTTTTGCTTTCGGACAGGATTTCTTCGAACTCTTTCCCTTACTTGCTTTGACCACCTTTTTTTTGTACGAACACAACGTGGACGGCCAGATTTCTCTCTGTCCCAAACTGAGGAAGTCTTATTGTACCTATTAATAGCCCAGTATATAAACATTTGACTAATACCAAGTGTATGGTGTTTTAAAAATTGCATTTGGCCTCATACCTACTTTGTGTAATGCAATCACAGCGATTCTGTTATCTTTATCACCCCACGCCATTTTAATATCGCAAAATATTGTAAAATGTATTGGCACCAAAATAAGAAAAAACAATGAACAATCGTATGAAAAATGACAGATTCCAAATTCAAATGTAATTTTTTTTTAAAATTGTAACAGTATTTATGGCCAGACTAAGTATAATAGGCGTGCCCGCAAAGCATACTGACTGATTTTTACGTTTTTTAACATCTTGTGTATCTCATTATTCAGTATCTAATTTAAATATTATGTTACGTTTGTTATGTACGTTTTGCTATTATCTTTTTTTTGCCATACGTTTAAACGGTCTTGATGATTGTTAATTCGTCATTAAATTGATATTAAAATCCGAATCGATAAAAATATATCTAAAATGTCTACTGAAAAAATTCTCATCAAAGACAGTGAACAACTATTTAGAATAATATAAAATATATATTTTTTAATTTTAAATACTATCGCCAACCACAATATTAGCAGAATACCGGCAAAACCAAAAAAAAATCTCTATGACCATCCAAATTCACATGGACAGTTAATCTGCTTGTTTATTATTGTCTAAGTAGCTTAACATTCTAAAGTTGTGGTACCTACGGTAATTGTTTGTTTTGAAGTTTCTCTAAAATTTATTAATTTTATACCGCCAAATGCGACTAAATAAGTCTTTCAGTGAGAACACAAGTAAAAAATAATTCTAAATTTAGCTGTTGCGTGCAAGTAATATGGCAAATCGATGACGCCACCTTGGCCTGGAAAAGCCTCTACGTCATTTATGATATGCAATGTTTAAATAAATAATGAACTAGGTCTCAGAGAATTAGGACAAAGCTTTGTTTGTACGTAAGTTCGTTATGTTTTCAAGTTTTGAAAGTTTTGTTGCAGCATTCCGTGCTGTAAACAGTTTGCTTCTTAGGAATGTTAACTATATACCTTTGGCTGCGGTTTATTTGTCTTTGAATAAACAACATGAATTACTGGGCATAATTAAAACATTTTCTAGGGTCTTAGAGCCTTATAAAGAACTGTTAACCAGGATTTTTTTGTTAAAGCATAATTTTCAGAAATTAATTAAGTAAGTTGGTTTTTAGACGATTGCTACAAAATAACGAATATATAACGAAAAATATTATCAATATGTGATAATAAATGTTTATTGTTACAAAAATATATATATTTACATATAGTATTCTGAAAAACTTAAATTAGTAAACAGTTATTTGTTACCTTACTGCGCCACCCAGTTTTAAATAATTTACTCAAAAATAAATAAATGCTATAATGGAAATATAATTTATGAATCATCAGTAGTAAAATTTTATATAACCTTTGGAGACCATTGAAACTAAACAGTCAAGACTTGGTAACTGGCGCAAGACACGCTAAAAGTAATGTTGTCGGTAAGTGACATATATCAAAAGTAACAATATTAAAAATAAGAAAATACAAAAATCCCAACAAATTAAAATAATAAATAAATAAAACATTATAATATATTTACGTAATTAAAGTTTTAAGTATGGCTTTCGAAATAAAATGCCGAAAACTCATCTATGGCAATTAACTTCCTGAGCTCGCGGCTTTATGAATGAAAAAACATTAACAAAAAATATTTTTTTAATAAAATTTTAATACAATTAAAATTTCTAATATAGATTATATATTAAAATTTTATTAGACGCTAATATTTATAAATTATAGTAACCCTATTAATAACCTACTGTTGGCGTTATAATAAGTCTTCTGACCTCACAGCACAGTCTGCCAACTCGCTATCACGTGAGACCATAGAAATGAAGATTTATTTTTTAAGAAGCATATTTTTGGTGATTAACATAAGAAAGCACGAAATAAACAAATATATTTTCCATTATATAATTTTTGCCAAAATATTACCATTTTAGCTTGGTATAAGGTTACATTTCGAACGTAGCTATTGACGTCACAATATATTTAGGATGAACATAAATAAAATATGAATTAATATTTAATATTCTGTACTTTCAGGTTATGTAATGACGTCACATCTAAAAGAAATCACACATTGAAACCAAGAGTCGTCTTGCCAGAGAACTATGTTAAAGGTATTAAAAAACATTATTTCTTTTATTTAATACCAATTAAATCGATTTTGGAATTTCTAAGTAACTTCTAAATGTATATATGTTAATCCTATGGAATGTAGTTTCTCGTAATAAACAAAAGATAACAGAGGCAATGCGCAATTTCATTGAAATTCTTCCCGTAAAGTTGTTTTGTGTGTTATTAGATTCCGATTTTGTATTATCCTTTAAAAAGGATATTTATTACAATATCGTGTGCTATACATTGACAGGACCGATAAACTACAATAACTATTTTTAGCGATAATATTGGAAAAGGAATGGGATCTGTACTAAATTCTTATTTTGTAAAACAAAAAGTATTCAACAGCTGTTCACCTGACAATCATTTAATGAATATTACTAGACAAATAAAAAATTCAAGTAAACAATTTACTAAGTCAACAAATATAATAATTTTTGTAGGAAATAGAGATAATGTAAATCATTTGGAATTTAAAAAATGTTTTGAAACTATAAGTAACTTAGATGTCAATAAAATTGTCTGGTTTTCATTACCCTATAATCAAGGTTTGCCACAGGCCGAAAATAAAATTAGATATAAGATAAATTTACTGATATATAATTTATGTTTGTATAATGACAAATTTCATGTGATTGACACTAACACTAATGTTAGTAACTTTTATAATTTGACTAATGGTAGGTATTACCTATCTCCATATATTAAAAGACAGGTAGCTTCATCGCTATTATATTATTTTACTATGACAGCCAATAATTTGGCTAAAATTGTTTCTATTGAACAACATTCAGTTACTTGTATAAGTAAAAACAGCTTGGAAATAAATCCAACTAGTAATAGTAGTATTAGTAGTAGTTTAAACTAGATAAGACATTAAGACAGTAGAGATATCCTCTAGCCAAATAATTAAGATATCAAATAATGATATTAATGATCATTATAGAAATACAAAAATTGTTAAAATAAATAATAAAAAACATAATATAAACTGTATCAACCTGATGCATCAGAACATTCAGTGTATTAGAAATAAGGAATTAGAAATTGAATTGTTTTTAAATACTTTTAATATTAGTGTTTTTTGTGTCACTGAGCATTGGCTTAAGAATGATGAATTAATATTTAATTTCAATAACCACCAGGTTGGTAGTTCGTTCAACAGAGTTAACAGAGTTCTATGTCATTCCTACACGGGTTTGGAAACCCAGAAAAATATAAGGATACTTACTTTAATCCAAAAGCATTTTGGTGCGAAAGAAGGTCGTCTTTGATGATACTTTTATAAAAAGCTTTCATTCCTTTCAAGATTTCTCTTACTATATTGTATTTTAATTAGTATAGTGTAATAATGCCGTATGCTCTTAAACTAATGGAAACGACTAATATAAAATAAGCAATTATTTTAGAAACTGTTTGTTGTGCCGTGATATTATTTCCTTACTATTTTATAAGAATAAATCTTTTTATCTCTCTGTGATATGATGCTACAGTTTGATATAACTAACATATAACATAATAACACTTATATCATACAAAAACTAACTTTTTAGTTACTATCAAATATTCATATACATATAAAATTTTAAATAGTAATTATTATCGACACGTATAATTGATAATTATCAATTAACTTAATTAACCGCTATATAATTGATAATTATCAATTATTTAGCGGTTTGACAACCCCGTGATGAGTAAATATAAAAATATGCTTTTGAATTAGAGATCCAGGGTTCGATGCCTATTAAAATATATATTTTTTATTATAAATTAATCATAAGATAAACTACATATCTTAAAAGAAATCCGCCATTTCGCTATGAAGCACGGTGATGGATACGGCTCTTTATGTAATAAGTGATACATGCATATTGCAAGATTAAGCATAGCATAAGATTGTAAAATGTATATATTATGTCATTTACTATAATATTCATTTTATGCTATTTATATATGTATTATGTACAACTCATCTAAATAGCTAATAGTTAACTTAACCACCATTCATAGAATTAAAAAATATATATATTATAATATTAAATAAATTAAATCAATTTGTTCAGAGTAACCTAATCATACTGAAACCAAAATACTTAAATACGAAAGCGGAGGAGAAAAAAAAGTATATAGATTCTTATTATATTTTTGTGTATATTTACTTTATTTTATATAAAATTGCCAGTTACAAATGGTTATTATTAGCACACAAAACTAACGAGAAGACTCGATTTAATTAAATTACTTTCAACTTCATTGTTTCTATTACAGAAATGCGGCCGCCGTCTCGCAAAGGAGAGCCTGTTGTTGTAGAGTTCAGTATCTACGTGGTCGACGTTAATTCTATTAACGTAGAGGACATGGACTTCCGGTAGTTAAAGTTGAATTTTAAAACTTACAATTTTATAGTTGCATGATAACATTCTTCCTTATTTTGAACTTATCTGTACAGATTGATATTAATACTAAAATGCAAACATTCAATTACTTAAATGATATACATATATTTTGAATATTATGTAAACATTATATATAGTAAGTATATTATTTTATTATATTTCCATACATGTTCTAATATATTTTTTACATATCTTCCAGAGTGGATATGTTTATAAGACAGACTTGGATCGAGAGCAGACTGCAGTTACCAGAAGACATCTTCGAGGAAGGTGACGATCATGTCACTTTGCCTCCAGAATTCTTTAACAATCTCTGGCATCCTGACCCTTACTTCTTAAACTCTAAAGTTACAGGTATATTTACACTAAAATATAAAGAAAATTTTAATAAATTAAATAACAATTAGAATATTACTCTCTGAAAAATAAGTTAAGCATTTTATAATTAATTTTGTTAAACAGAAACAAAAAGCAATTATAAAACAATGATTATATAACAAACCAAGCATTTGGTAAATTTTAATTAAATGCCTAATGCACAGTATTCTCTTTGAATTAATACAAAATATAAAGGTAACTCTAAAATGCCCTACTTAAAGGGTTCGTTAAATTTAAGAAAAGTTAAATTGTATTATTTATTATTTACAATAAAGACCAGTGTTTATATTTATATTTTATCAGGAAATTAAGGGAACCATATTTATCTGGTAACAAAATATGGACCATATGTTCTGTCTCATTATGTTCAACTTTACGTATTCTTTTGTGTTGGATGGAGGCCGTAAAAAGTCTACGAAGCGTTAGTTTTTGCTGTTGTTCAACTAAGCTGGGCTTCGACTTGTTTGAATAGTTTCATTGACTACATTTTTATTTTAGGAGGAGCTTGCCATTTTTGTCACCAATCTACTGGTACGATGTTGCTCCGTTGTAACCATTCTGTAATTTTTATAATTATAAGAGCACTTGTGCAACTATATTCAGTAATAAGTTCCCACTTTTGATTTTGTAAGACTCAAACAAAAATTACAATATATTGAAGAACGATCAGTTTCAATGTTCAAAAGAAATAAACACCTTTCCATACAGTCCATCACGGTTTTACACTTTTAAAACGATATTTTAAACACTCAGCTTGGATGAACAATATCTCTCCCACTCATCACTAAGCACTGGACTATTTTATTGCAAGACAAATTTAAGCCGCTATGATTCACCATCACTAATGTTTTTTCATTAAAATTAAATTGATAAAGATACTACTATTTAAAATATAGTATATATACCATATATATATAAACTATTTAATATATATACTAATAAAATATACTGTTATATAATGTAATGATTAGAGTGATATAAATAAATATTAAATAACAGTACTCAGAATGAGATCTGTAGCACAAGTAAATTTTATTAATTGTTGCCAAATTGTTTACAGAAAGATTATCTTTTTTATTTTCCAGAGATAGCCGAATTGACTCACAAATTTTCGTCAGTGACCTTATACAGAAACCAGACGGTGAGGTATGCGGCCAGAATGCACGCAATTATTGCTTGCCAGATGGAATTTCAACTCTATCCCATGGACATACAGTCCTGCCCAATTTACATAGAAAGCTGTGAGTTTTTGCAGCGGAATATTACAACCTCATAAACAAGTTTTTTTAACTTAATATGCTTCATTTGTGTAGATTGTGTTGATATCCTTTAACAAACACTTTTGTGAAAAATCACGATATAATATTAAAATACTGTTAAATAGTATAACCTCAGCCTCATAATATTTATAAATTTAAATCAACGAAAACTTAATAGTATCTTAAATATTCTGAATTTCAGTCTCGTACAGCAATCAAAAAGTGAGGTTTCGTTGGAGTGAGGCGGGTGTGACCATCAACCCCGAGCTCAAGTTATTACAATATCATATCGGTGAGCCGCTGCGGCTGGAGGAAACCAACGGATACATGATTGATAAGGATGGTACTGAATTTTAATTTTTATATCTTTTATGTTTAGGAAGTATATTTATTTTAATTTGGTCACATATTAAGAGTTATTTAATATATATATAAATGATTTTCAGTCTTAAACTGATTATTTATCACCATTAATTAGTACAAGTATATTTTCAGGTAATTACTCAAGACTAGGAGTGTACTTCAGGTTTGAGCGTCAGATTGGACACCATCTTATTCAAACTTTTGCACCTTCGTCTCTTGTTGTGATGTTATCCTGGTTCAGCTTCTGGTTAGACTTGGACGCTATTCCCGGCCGAGTTACGCTGTTAGTTACTTGCATGCTGACTCTTGTGACCATGTTCACTGGTTTAAGAGCTGATATACCGCCAGTGGCTTATGTTAAGGTAAAATTCATCAATTCAACCTTCCAACCCATGAAGTCTTAAAGAAATACGCGAATGAGATTTTGCATAATAACCGCTCTTTTAATCCTACTGAATTTTGTTGCTACTTAACTTAATCGTACCTTAATATTAGTTTCCATGAAGTTTTCAAACAATATTTAATGTAGTACAATAAATATTTTATTATTTTATTTATATATAAGCTTGCAATTCGGTTAGGCAACTTACAGGCTAGAATAAATAAGAGTTAGAAGTAAAGAAAGTATATTTTTTTGGGTTTTATTTTAATTTTACTCATCAGGCCCTAGATCTTTGGATGGCTGGTTGTATGATGTTCGTCTTCGCTGCTTTGGGAGAATTCGTCGTTGTTAAAGTTTTAGACAAACAATACCAAATGAACAAATCAAAAGCACAGGAAGCCATGCCGAGAATAATTCCTGTGGTAATGAAAGAGAAAAAATAGACTGTAATCTAATCCTCAGTTAATGAACTACTTATTTAATTAATACACAGATATCATTGTTTCTTCACCAACACTTTGATTTACTATCATAACAGTTTTTAATAATTCATTATTCATGGTATAACGAAATTAATTGTCTTACATATATATTTAGAAATACATAAGCGTGAAATAAGTTATAAAATTATCAAAATATATAATTTTCAAAAATCCAGCTACCAAGAATTTCACAAAACTTTTCCCATTTCGAAAAGAAATCACCAATGTTTCTCATCGTAGTAATTATTTTGCATTCTTGACTTTTATGGTCCAAATAAATTTCAAAATAAAAGTCAAACTCACCAATTACTTTCTAAAAAAGTTACTCAAGCCGTATGATTTCAAATTTTTACTATAAAAATATATGTTCAGCGCCTTAATGGCGAAAAAGGCTCTTGTGGTACCGTCGCTGCTTGGGAAGGGAGTGGGGTGCGGTGTAGGAAGGTAGACCTCACCTCCCCAACCTCTCCCTCCGCAACCACCCCCGCAGTGCACCCTGTACCAGGTGCAACAGCGCATATCGTTGGAGTAGAAAGACGTCAAAGTATACTACAGGTAACTGACTATCATATCTTTAGATTGAGGTAATTAAATTTTGAAGTGGCAGACTCCATTTCTATTGAATGGACTAAAGCTCATAGTATTATCTAGTTTGTAGTTTTTTTTTATTTATAGTAACATCATCGAATAATAAGGCAGTAGTGGCAGTAAGTATAGAATGATACGTTAGCTCAAATTGGTAGAGCGACGGGACGGTTTCCCAGAGGTCGCGAGTTCGAATCCCTACCGGTATCGGTTTCTTTTTCATTTATATACATTTAGTAAAAACTAATTTTATTTATTATCCTGAACGAAGTGTAACACAATAAACTAGCAATTTTTTGGTCTTCTTATGTCAGACGGTCATTGAGAGTGTATTTTTATATCCCTTAGGATACCGTTTTTGGGATGTAATGTACTTCATGTCCTTATCTGTATCGCCTGACGTGTGTCCAAAGTTTCATGGTCGGATGAAAAGTCGAGATAAAAGTATAACACTGAAATAAAACTATAAACAAACAAATAACACTTATATTATTATTTCCTTTATTATAGTCAAACCTATTTATGAGCTTCAATATGGGTGAGATTATCATTAACAATTAAGTAAATACGATAAAGGTAAATAAATAAATGTAAACATTGTATTGATGTTTACTATGAATAAAAAAAAAACAGGAAATTAGTTAAATTGTTGCTTAGTTTAAGTAATAGAGTGACGTATTATAATAATGTATCTAGGTTCTAAGTAAAATATATTTTCCCTGATATTGTATTTACAATACTTAAGGGGGGTTATAAAAATAATCTTTAATAATGCAAGCAAATTTTGACACCGACTTTGTGTGATCGAATATTTTCCTTGAATTTTTGTATCAAAACAAACTGAATAACATAGCTTACATTTAATTATCAGGTGGCGTGGCTGGACGCGGACACTGGACAGGAGAGAGTGTTGTGGCGGGAAATAGACAAGCTGTCCCGGGTGGTGTTCCCGGCCTTATTTCTCTTATTTGTTACAATGTACTGGCCAGTGCTGCTTTTGAAAACTAAAGCATCGTTGTAACAAGTACCTTTATCTAGGACTTATATTTCGTTTAATGTTCATAGATTAAATAAATAAAAGTTACCAAGTTTGGGTGAGGCCAAATGATTGTTTTGACGGCAACAATAGAAGTAATATCGGGAGTCAATGTAAAGTCCGAGAATTTTAAGAAACGATTTTCCATGGTGTGAACAAGGCGCATAATTATAGCATAAAAATAAACATTGTCTAGAAAATATTATCCTTAAGAACTACTTTTTAAATAATTATACATAAATATTATATTAAATAGAATACTGCAAGGTAAACTAAATTTAAATAAGTGTATTACTGAGCCATTTCTGTAAAGTTGTAATTTCTTTATTTTTCTTATCCCTACAGTGGATAATTTTAACTAATCTTATAAATAATGATAGTATTTTATTTCATTACAAATATCTAATATTTGTTATGTTTATAATATTTGTAAATATTTTTACTGCTTTGTCAAACGTAGTAGCTACTGATGACACCAATTTAAAAAAAATGATTTATTTACGATTTATCAATATAATAAAAGTTATAATTTACTTTACAACAAAAGTTATTTGTAAAAATCTATCGACAATATTCAAATAAACCTAACAAAATATAAACTATAAAAGAGCAACGAAGCACATAACATGTCACTTAAAATGTTAGGCCACTGTCCTTTTGAGTGCTTAATATCATATTTTAGTCATTTTTAATACGCTTTTATTAGCTTTTGGATATAAGTAATGTAACAACGGAGTCTATGAACGTGATTTTGATTTTCTATTGTCGGATTAATTAGTATTTTTTCAGACCTATCAAGGACCGACAAGGACAATGCAATACTATAAAAAAAAAATAAAAAAGCTTGGGGTGTTTTAAAAAAATATATAAACCTGATTGGTTGTCGTTCTGCTTATATCTGTCAATAAAATGTTTATAACTTCCTACGCTGTGTACCCCACGTTTTTTTACAATTAAATATTTTTCTTATAGTTCTTTAATTTTTAGTTTTATCGTAAATATTATATATTTTTATTTCTTAGTATTTCTTTTTGTAAAAGTGTATTTTTTTTAACTATTATTTATTATTTTTAAAACATAATAACATACAAACGTACAATAAAATCGTTTTTTTTTTAAACGTCTGATATTAAAAATATATAACTCAAATTTGGATAAGAACTGACTATTAATTTCAAATTAGCATTGCATGTTACCCGGTCAGCAAATTAACTGACTCATGGACTTATATAGACATATATATGTCATAGTAATATAATTTAATATTATTTATAGAAATCAAATGTCTAAAAAATAAAAAAATGTTAATGCACAAAGTTTAGTTATGTTTTTGTTTTAATTGAATACTTTTAATTTATTTCAATCATAGTTTTTATCTACTCGCAAATTTATATAGTACATGTAAGAAAACGTAAAAAATATAATATATATCATTTATAGCCATATGTAAGATTTTGATACCACTTCTTCGTGTATTTTTTTAAACATTAAAAAAGTGCCTTGTTAGTAAAAAAATACATATACATCCACTTAATACGTATAAAAATTTTTCTACATATAAAGAAAGAAAGTGTAATCGTCAACATATTGTTTGTAGTGTTGCTAATATAAGATTAGATATTTTTCTACACTTAAAATTTAAGTCCTAACATTTTAAAAAAGTAAATAAAACGAAAATTCGTAAAAACTCAAACGAACATTGGTAAAAACTACTGATAGAGCCCATTTTCGTTCGTTGTTTTCAACGATTTATTTCATATAATGGTTATCTCACCCACCAGCGATATCGTCTATTTTGTTCATAAACCTTGACGTTTTGCAAGGGTTGAAAATTTTAAATAGTCTGCTAAAACGTAAACGATTCACTTTTATTCTCGCTGACTTGGCGATTGGAATTATAATATGTATATGGATGTTAATTTCAAAAGTAGACCTATATCAAATCACTACTTACATTTTGGAATGAAAATATTAGAGTCGTTTTTAATTTGTTAGTAGAAACTTAGTATTATTTATATCAACATAATATTAATAACATTTGTTTCATGTCGTAGATTTAAGTTCCGTCCTCTTATCTACGCGGATGTTGGATGGCATTATACTATATACATATAATCATCAAACAATTGTATATTAAAAATACTTTCACTCAGCTTTAATTCATTGTGATAGCTTAGCAGAATAGATAAGGATTATAAAATTGTCATAAATAATATTTATTATTATTGTAGATAAGAAATAAAAATAAATGCTTTTATGCCAGAAGACGATAAAAGGGTTGTTGATTTATAATTTATATGTAAATGTTTTTTCAGGCTGTGAAAAAACGCACTGTTAGAGAAAAATCTAACTTAATTAAGATATTTAAATTTTCACAGCCATTTTGTGATGAAATATTTTCGAATGTTATTTTTAATATTAGTTATATGTTATCATTATGTAAGTATCAGTATGTAAGTCACTGATATGGAATGTTTACATAGTTCGAGATAGTAAAAACAATCAAAGGCACAGTTTTCCATGTAAGATGACCGTTAAATTTTTATTAGTTTTTTAAGATTAAACACTTAATATGTTTGTTTATAATAAAGTATTATATTGAGCCAATATTACGTACACAGACTATATAACGTTGCTAAGATCTGTATTGATGTCATATACGCATAGACTTATTATACTTAGAGTATAAGAAGGCTGAAAGTGCGAGTGTCTATCTAATAATAAAAGAGGGATAATGAAGACCCATACTTATCTTATCCCACATATAAGAGAAAAGAAAGAATTATTTGCTTTCTCTTTTTCTTCGATTTGCTTTCTCTTTCTCATTTAGGGGCAAATGTTTTCCGAAAGAAAAACTGAAATTTTTACTTTAAAAATATAATATCCCCGAGGGGATGAAACCGACGGGGGTATTATGTATGTCAAAAAATTTGGATTTATTTTATTATTAATTAATACGTTCTAAAAGATGACGCTAGAAGAAAATTAGAAAAATGAAAATTGAAATTAGGGCAGGCTCCTATACTCTAGGTATAGTAATTATGAACATATGCAACGCATTATTAGTTTATATTAGATGCTTTATTACAGTTAAGAGATGTATACAGATTAAATATTGTTATTAAAATAAATATTTAAATAATGAGGTTTTTTTTACTGTAAAATAAAATTTTATAAACATTAGATTTTTCGATTTTTTAGAAATAAATAATTGAGTTTTATTCTTACTATTTATCTTTCAAGACCTATTTAGGTATTGGGATCTTATAAATATACTTAAAAAAGATAATTCAATTCCTAGCATAATATTTTGAAATGGTAACGAAAATTTTTCTTATTAAATACAAGAAATATTTTATATCTTATTATATTATAATACATTATTACTAAGGAGATAGCAGGAGATAAATTAAGGCTGGCAGTCGTCCCATGCCAATAGCAACTAGACCACACGTCATCATAAAACTAAAATAAGGTTTTAAAACTAAATTGTATTTTATTATTTTTTTGTGTTATTTATAGTCAATGAGTCAAATCTATTTGGGTCATGGTCACGACACAATGACTTCACGGTTCACGCTCCTGACCATTATACCTACTATAATATCACTAGAATAATGTTGAATAAATGTCTATCTTATATGAATAAAAAGTTTGTAGGTAATATAAGTACAAACTTGTCTATTAAAATTGTTAGCTAAGTTAATCATACATAAGTTTTAAATAAATATAAAATAAATCAATAGTCACCTACCACGACTGGAACCTGCCCCCTGTGGAAGTCTGTCCGTGTCGCTCTACCAAAATGGAGATATTCAGTTCTATATAATTTTCTTTTAATACTATGTTCAAAGTATCGGGAATCTATTATAACTAACTATGTATATATTCAGACTATAATTATATCAGCATTCTCTGAAAATGTTCTGTGATTGATCTAAAACATCTAAAGTACCTATTGTATATGTGTTGATAAATATGAAATAATAAAAAATGAAATACGGCATGGTCTGAAAATTACTTCATCGTACTACTAGATCGCGTTACTAGATGTCACTTTGTCGTAAACATTCTTTATTTTCACACATAAACACAAACTGTTTCGGTTATAACTAAAATATAAATAACTACTTGACGGATGTTAACGAAATTGGGTGTAATGTTGCCTCATCTGATTATTTTCAGTAGAAAACACAGCAATCGGTTTGATCACAATAATATTAAAAATATATTAATAATATTGTGAAAGTTTAATATTGTCTTTTATGGGAGGTAGAAGAAAGAGTTGTCAACAGAATGATGTGTAAGTATCATAGAATTATTATGTATCATATCTCTATGGGAAATATACTAACTATTGTTAAACACAATAATATAATATTGTGTATTAATAGAAAATGAATATAAATAATGACTTATTGTTAATAGGCTATAAAGGCTAATAATGCTGTTATAAAAACTAAACCCTTCAACCATTACAAATATATATAGGGTATAATTAACATACGTTCCTTTCATTTCAGTTTATTAAGTTATTCAGTTTATTTATTGTACTAATCTACATTTCGAATGTAAGCATCTATTGTTTATTTCATTTCTGTAAGAGTTTTTTTGCAACTACAAACAATAGTTTTGTTTAAGTATATAAATCATAGGTATTTAAATTTCACAAATACTTTTCAGTAAAATAACGAAGAAACAATTCCTTATTCATGTTATTCCAAGTTATTTCACGGTCACTGAATAATATTCTTTTATTATATATTATTTTAGAAAATTTTATTGAACACATATGTTAATTTGTTAATTAAGTATATCAATGTTACCCAAACAATGACTATACTACAGTATAAAAATAATGTCGTATCAAATTGGATATACACAATATTACCAGTAACAAATGTATGTACATATTTGTTTGTTTAGGATGTCACTGATCTTCCCTCTTCTCTCTCTGCATACATACATACATATTGAAGTTATTGTAATTTAATTCAGAGTCATTAAAAAGTAAGGTTGATGACATCAATGCCAAATATTTCGCGGATTCGATAAACATTTGTGGGTATTTTTAAACAACTTTGTTTTTCATAACTAGGATATTCTTAGGTTATACTTTTTCCCTTTATATAATGGAATAGTAAATTTGTTGCTGGAAACCGCTATTATTATTTGGTGAAATAATGGATGCTTAAATAAACAGGATAATATCTACCTCACTCGGCGTACGAAGTCCAACTATAGGAGAAACTTCTTGTTTTTTATACTCTCTAGGCCAATGCTTGACTACATTCCACCTCATGTAAAGAGGAGATGTATTCACAGATGGTAAGGAGCATTAACATAGCATCCTATTCACTCTCCTCTTAAAGACACCCACATTGTATTTGGCGGGAAATACCAACGCAAGCAAGCTGTTCCAGACTTTCGCTGTACGAATTAAAAGATGAAGCAAAACGTTTCGTTCGGACACAGGGAATGTCCACAACGTAAGGTTGGATACCTGCCGTGCGTCATAACGTCCGGTGATGGAAGGGGGACGGGGAAATTAACTCGTGTAATTCCTGCACACACTCAACAAAATGTATCCTATAGAATACTAAAAGGCTAGCAATTTTACGCCTGTGCTCAAGGCTGTGGAGTTTGGCTACAACCAGTTTAGGTTCATATGTCGCTTTGCTCGCCGATAAATTGAGTCCGGAACCGTAAGATGAGACTTTGCCACACCAGCAAATAAGTGACATAGTACTTCACACACAACCGGATCTATGCTTTGTATAATACAAATAGCTGTCTCGGTGTAAAGTACTGACGGACCATCGCAAAAACAACAAGGTTTCCTCTTGTTCTGGACGCAATAGATCGACTCAACTTGAGGTTCGAGGAAATCTCTTAGCCTAACAACTAAAGCCGCTCCCTGTTTTCAAAGGTACAGTCTGGAAAGTAGGAGCCAAGATGAAAAGGCTCCTTGTGGCTGTGACTAGACACGTCTGTGTTTTGGTGGCGTTGAATTTGACAAGATTGACATTGCTCCATGCGGAGAATGCAGTTTGTTACTCAAATGTTGCACCATGGCTTCTCTTTCAGACTGTACTTGATCGCTTTGATCTCTTGATCGATTCCCTATCTACTGAGACACCCGGCGGTAGATAGTTTGCAGCTGAACTACGGGTCAGCTGCTAAGATCAGGGTACTACGGGACCCCGGTACCTAAGCCCTCCGGCGGCGATGCATGCGCTTGCGTGTGTAAACTGCCGGGTTATCGGTTTTGATGTTGGATTCGTAGTGGTAATGTGGTTAGCTGCAGAGATTCGGCGCTGTTCGTCTGGGTCCCCACAGTTGTCGGGGGCTCGTCGGATCTTGTGCGCAGCGAGAGGTGATTGACCAGCCTAAGGCGAAGGGCTGTTGCGGTCTTTTACTTCGGGGCTTGGAACGGTCCTTAAGCAGAGATCTATTCGGGGGTCACTGCAGTTCGGGTAGCCCCTTGCTTAGAGGTTAGATGGATGTGCTAGCATCTATTCGGTCACCCGACTGTCACGTAGGGTAGGCTTGCGGCCTGACTGCCTATCGGGAAGTGAGCGTGCCTTACAGCTCCGGAACCTTTCATAGAGAAAAGGTAGCTTGGTGGTCGCGATTGGACTTGCCTATGACCGATAGCCTTGCGAGCTTACTAGTCTTATAGTGCCGTTGTCGGATGACTTCGGAGGTCAGACCTGCCGTATAAGGGTCCATGTGACAGGGGTAAAGCTTGACCATATGAATAGCGGCTCAATCCTTTATAACCAGAGGGTTGACAAGGTTGAGATGCTATAAACATAAACAATAGGACAAAAGGAGGCGAGGGCGGTTGTACTTGATCCCTACTATCAGATATATTTCTTCTTTCTTTCTTTCAGGCAGATATCTTACTACTACTGTGCTGTCACACTATCACGCTGCTGTCGCAACTGTGCATATCCATAAATACCGGACTTTAAAAGACCGTAAACGTGTAGCAGAAGAAGAGTTGCAGAAAGAACGGACCCCTGAAGCACTTCGGCATATATTGTCAAGGGTTCCGAGGAACACCCGCTGACAACTACTCGGAGAGATATCTGGCTATGAAAGTTCGTTATCCAGCCGATCAGACCAGAAGATATGACGCACTCGGAAAACTCGCTTATAAGGCTCGGTTGCCAGACCGTGTCATACGCTCTCGGGACGTCCAGAGAGGCGACTGCTTCTCCATTCTTCTCGATGACCTTGCCTAAAATGTGTGTAATATACATTAGAAGGAACCCGTACCGCCGGTCAGTGAGGAGATCGTCAGTCCGCTCCCATAGTCTTGCAGAATATGGAGGTTATAGAAATAAGGCCTATAATTGGCAGGATGGGCACTGCTGCCTTTTTTGGGCACGGGTTGCAGGTTGGCAAGCTTCACTATAGCTGCACTATTCCAGTCTTGAAAGAGAGGTGATACAGACGTGTCAATACAGGAGACAACTCAGCTGCGCATGTCTTGAGCAGAATGGCTGGTATAATGCCATCAAACCAGGGGGCTATATTCACATCTAAACGACACAATGTTTTCCATACTTCTTTGTTCGTGATGCGAATTTCAGGTATCGAAATACCGCAGTGAGTAAGATGGGCTGGAGAAGCGTTGCCAGTGTCTAGGAGTGAATTATAAGCAAACAGAGAAGCAAACACATTCGCTTTCTCTGTTTCTTTGTGGGCCAGGGATCAATTCGGCTGCAGCAAAGCTGGCTATGAGGTTTGGCAGAAGTTCGACCCGATCGCTTTGGCAAGAGATCAGAAAGTTCAACTGCCAATTAGTCTGACAGAGAGCTTTTCGCCATTCTTAGCGATTATATCGGGACGAGCCTTTCGCAATGCCTTTTTATAGGACTTGGCAGCTTGGTTAAGGGTTCTGATCTTTGAACTTTGATCCGGAGTTTTGTGGTTTCGAGCATCAACCCAAATGAGGTATGCCGAATGTTTTCGGTCTTCAGCATGACCGACTTCGGCATTAAACCATGGGCGAGCTTTGCCACCGATAGGTACGTCAGCAAATGGAATGAAATACTCCATTGCCTGATGCACCACATCGGTAATAGCAACTGCGCAATTCTTTGGATCGAAAGCAGAGAAGCAGAACTGCCGCCAAGGATAAGACACACAAAAGTGATGCAAAAGGAGCCCTTTCACCTTGGCTCCTACTTTCCAGAATGTATCCTTGGAATACAATGACCGGCTTCAGTTGTTAGGCTAAGAGATTTCCTCAAACCTCAACTTTGGACGCTTCATTGAGTCCTGAGCAAGAGCAGCAACAGCAAAGCTTGCCATTCTTGCGAAGGCCCGGCAGTACTTTACCACGAGACAGTTTCTTGTTTTATACAAAGCACAGATCCGGTAGTGTGTAGAATACTGTGGTCACATATTTGATGGTGCCGCAAAGTCTCATCTAGCGGTTCTGGACTCAATTGAGAGGCGAGCAAAGAGGCTTATTGGCGATCCGGAATTAGTTGACGCCAACCTCCACAGCCTAGAACACAGGCGTCGAATTACTAGCCTCTTAGTATTCTATAGGATGTATTTTTGTGAGTGTGTGCAGCAATTACACGACCTAATTCCCCGGGCCCCCTTCCATCACTAGACGTTCCGATGCACGGCAGATATCCATCCTTTTGTTGTGGACATTCCATCTGTCCGAACGAAGCGCTTCGCTTCGACTTTTTTACTTCGTACGTAATTTTGTCGGCGACCCGATGTTATGTTCTACAGAAAGAAGTATCTATCCCGGACGAACCACCCTGAAGACGAGCTGCAATCTATACTAAACTTTCATCAAAATTAGATTATGGATATTAGTTTCCAATTAAGAACTTGGAGACCTTTCAATCAACTTTGTAGAATAACTATTTTTAATTTAATATTGAGTGGAATACCTATTTGTACGAAATGCTTTTGAAGTTTTGAGGTGAACTGAGACAAATAAACACTCTCTAATCATTAATTAGTTTAATCTACTATAATTATCGAGCTGAAAGTGCGAAAATCGTATACATATTTTTACATATCTGGCACTGGCTACTATACCTTCAATTAACTGTAAAATATAAGGTCTTTGAACGATATGAAAATAATGAGACCAATGTATATTAACAATGTTTGGTAAAGCGGGTGACTAACTGCATATTTCACTTTTCATGTCATACTTGAAAATTCATTTTTTTAAATTTTAGACCCAACTGTATTATTTTAAACTAGCTGTTACTCGCGGCTCCGCCCGCGTGTAGGTCGCTTTTCTCGTAATCCGTGGAAACTACAATTATCCAAATTCCAAACCTATAATAGGCTTAAGGTTAATTCTATAGTATCCTATCCCCGTGGCAATTTTATACATAAAGGCATTACATTGTTACGATATCAAAATGAAAGTAATAACATACATACACATCCAAACACACAAACACAGCCAGGACATTATTGAGATATACGTAATAAAGCATATGAATACAATATATTTTTATCAAATATTATGTTTTTGAGTAATGTTCAATTATAGAATTTCTGTGTAGAATTTCAAACTGCTATACCATACTATATGCGAAAACATAACCATAGCGAGTTCTAATTAAAGTCAGCGCCGTCTAATGAGATTTTAAGTAACTAAATTTAAAATGGGCATATGCTCAATTAAATTTTTTTTTTTAAAAGTCAGATAAAACAAACTAGAAATTCTAGCTTTATCTAGATTGAATACGTTTATGTAGAACGCAGTCACTTCTGTTTAAAAGTTTTGAAACAATGCTCGAAGTAGATTTTCAATTAACCATAACTTCTTTTTACCTTTACCGATTTTGACGAAACAAAGTTTCGACAACACTCCAGATTATATATAATCCACCTGTTAAAACTATGTTCAAATCCGTGGAGTAGTTTCGACCTTATAACATACCAGACAGACAGAGAGACAAAAAATCCTAAAAATGTTTTTTTGGTTTCTGTTACTCGTCTTTAATCACCCTTATCAGTTGTTTGAAAAAACATTTAATGTACTGACACTCGATTTTTACTGTCTTAATATATATTTGAGATAAAGTACCTGGCTGACTGATGCAGGCTGTTAGCAAATTATTACAATATATTCATAAAATATTTTATGAATATATTATAACATATGTGTAATGTATAATACCTTTCTACGCTTGAATTTAAGAAATATAATAAATAAAGTATCATTTATTCAGTATAAATTAGTATCAATTAGTATCATTTCATACCTACAGATCTTTTTCTACTAAAGAGCTAAAATCATTTGCTAGAAATGTCAATAAGAAAATAAATGTTTTTGGACCTTGTGAACCTTTGGATGATTTAGTACTTAGCACACGGTTGGTACGTACTTCAATTAACGACGGATGAATTACTAGTTTCTAACACATTTGGGGTTCTCTGTGGACCGTCGAACATGTTCCGAGCTTATCATAAGGACTTCCTCAGCGACTTGAACGGTATTTATACAACTTTTATACCATATTTTATGGCATTATTATTAATTTGAAATATTAGATATTTGTCTTGACAGTTCTAGCATAATAATATAAATATACTATAATGTAATATAATGTGCTTTCCTATATTTAACGGAGGTAACTTATATTACACAAGGTTATCAACAACAATAGTATTGACATTTAAATAACATTGAATTTCCGGATGTACTAACCTTGCAAGTAGCAAGATGGAACCAGAAGCATTCATAGCTTATTTATCTCCAGTGGACTTAATGTTTTATTTTAAGTTTTGTTTTAAAATTGGTACATAAATAAACATAATATAATGTAAAGTTAACGTTATTATCTCTCACTAGATGTCTAAGATTTAAAGTCTAAAACCTGTAGATAAATATTTAAAACTATATAGTTACATACCAAGTAGTTGGATTTTTTTGATAGATACGTCATCAGTAGCTAATTCCAGAACTAAACAACGATACACTTTAAAAGAAGCGAATTATAGTTGTATAATAACCTCGCACCAACCTTTACAGAGTCTTAATATGTCAATATACATATATTAATATCTTGTAAAGTATTTCGAAGTAGGTGAAGGTTTCCATAGGATCATGCCTTTTAAAATTATGTGAATGGAATTTGCTATTGGTATTCAAAGGATTTCAACGCGTCATCTTCCTTCTGTTGCAGATCTTCTAATAGAAAAAACTTCGTATACTATACCGGTGATAAAAGCAAATATAGGGAAGAATTTTAATATGAAATGTCTTATGTATCTAACAATATCGTTGGAAATATACAACTATATTACTTTTTAATTTAAACAAATTCGTTTTAAACTATAATTATGTTAATTATATAGTGTAGAATATGGTTTTTTAAACGTTCCTGTTAATTATAAGTCATTGTCATCAAGTCGTCATTAAAAACCACCCGTTTTGGGAAAGAGAAAGCTACATGTCTGATTTACAACAGTTATGTATTATATTTGGCTCATTAAATTCATATTATATTTGACTGACATATAATTACCAAAATAAGATACTTACCCCTTTTAGGACTGTAGGCGACAAGTTAGTTTCTTAACAAATGAAAGAACTTTTAACATCAGATTCTACCAAATAATACCTAAACAAAAACAACCAAGAAAATTGTACTAAAATAGTTTTGTTTTAAAATCAAAGTATGAAATTATTTATTTCTTTCAGATTCCTTAAGTTAAATCTATAATATGATAATAATGTTATTTTTTTATTTTATAAATAAACTCATTTACATAAGTATCCTTATTTAAATATTTAGAATATAAATAATATATTTTATAGCTCTACAAGTTTCGGTACCACGTGTTTAGATCGCCTGATCTAGACAGAATGAGCCTTTCATATTTATTACACCATCTTCTGCCTGCAGCTTTGCTGGTAAAAAAATTGTCTTGTTACGTCGGAGAACATCTAAAAATATTGTTTAAATCCCTGAGGAACAATACTTTCTTTAGAGTAATAGATACTCTATATTTTTTTGTGTATCCCTGACATGTATACATTTCAGTAATAAAGGCGTCAAAGTGTAATACACCAGCTCTCGTTCGTATATATAAAAATACTAAGGATTTGTCTGTACTTAAAAATACTTAAAATTATATACATATTATGCACATTTCCAATTATATTTTATATATATTTATTTATATTTTATTACTTATATGAGAACTTTAAAATGTTAACGACGGTGTTTATGTTAAAGTAATAAAAACCTAAGCTATTTACTCTTTTATTATAATTGGTGGACTTTCAATTACTCCTGCATTTTTTACACGAAAAGCCGAAAACGCGTAACTTCACTAGTTATAATAATAAAAAACGTCTCTAATTTGACTATTAATTAACAAAGGTTTAAACTCCATCTTTACCATTAACACAATTTTTCTGTAAAAAAAATAATTATTAAAAATAAAATTAGTTGTTTTGCAAAATTTATGTTTGTTTTTATTATTTTGGGTTTTAGTTTGTAAACTTATTGTCAATTTGTAACTGATATACATTATGCAAATACCTTGCATATAAATGATCATAATACTATAATCGGAAATCAAATTGATTACACGAACCAAACTAACGGATTTTATACCATAAAGAGCCTACTCTAGAAACCATGACCTGAATGTTCATGAGCTCACGCAAGTGCCACGTGGGTTTAAATGTATTTTGCATTTCAACATACAAACACTAATAATAATAATATGAATATCTTCCTAAACCTTGCATACGCTTACAAAATATATGAAATTCTTGGTATTGAAAATAATTTAAGGGAGTGAATTAAAATTAGTTAAATATGTTACATTTCCTATTTTGGTTGTCTAGTCTTACTGGCTGTACCAACGTATCGTAATGATACTAGACTGCTACGAGTATTTGATTATGGCAACAAATTTTGGTACACAAAATTACGAATTTTATAACGAAATCTACATATTGAGATGACCTTGAATGTTTATAATATTAAAGATCCGGGAGGTAAAATAAAAATAATAGCGCAGAGCCACTGAAGAGTGAAATTGGTAAATATTATTCAAATAATTTTTTTCCACGGAAATATTTTTTCCACGGATTTCGTAATAACAAATAAAATAAATAATACACGAACAAAGTCTTCCATGTACGCAAATGGTATTTTGTTATTAAAAAAATCACTCAATACAATAAAAAAAACAACTTCCTAAATGCTCATTTAAGAACCACTCCTAAGCAAGCTATGCTTGATCTTAGACAGTTAAGGGGTTGGCTAATAACTGAATGGCACAAGGTCCTGCGTCCGCGCAATTTTACTAACTGCAGTCAGCAGTGTACAATCACCCAGTGTGTAGGTTGCACGTGAAATAAATCGTGCGGATTATCGCTAGTGATGTTCAGATAGTGTCGGATAAAAGTAAAATAAGTAAGTTTTTTGTATAATTGTATTTTACTTTTGTATAATTAATATTTTTTATAATTTCCTCTTATTATCATAGATCAGTATTGTTTTCTAATTCTATTGTTTCAACGATAATTATGGTTATAATTCGATTGTTAAATTATTTATCGGATAATTATATTTGCATTAATGCGATTCAATTCTTTAGATATGGTTTTCCTTTTTTGCTAGTTTTGTAAACCAACGTTATGATAATTGTAAAATTAAATGTGAATATTTTATGATGATACCTTCTCATTCACAATTGTTATGTAGGTGATCAAATAACAATAATAAAATATTGAGGCTATTGTGTTTCTTACGATACGATACTATACACTTACGATAAAAATATTTTCGAAAATATATATAAAATCTCTTAAAATCTGTAGGTAATAAAATTTTAAAATACAGAACTCATTTTATAAACTACTTAAATAACGTACAATTGGAATTAAGTTAGCCTGTTATGTATCTTTAAATTTATTTAATATATAATAATAGCGTTATAAAATAATTATAATTCGTTTTTAATTTATTTATTTTTAATAAATGTTATTTATACGAATAAATAAAATATTTTCGATTTAAACAAGTTTTGTTATGGCAGATATAATATTTTACCCTTGACTTCAAGGAAGTTACTAATATCTTAAATATCGACAGTAAATTAAGATGTACTAAATGGAACATAATATTTTCTATGCACGGAAACATACACACGTATCCAGTAAAGGTAATCCTTTCGCTCGGGAAAACGCATAACGCTAAATCAAACGCTGTGAAATAGATAGATAGTTAACTAAACTATTAGTAGATAGCCATAGTTGCTATATCTAGTACAGTCTAATATATAGCAACAGTTTTATATAAGAATTTCTTATGATAAACTAAACTTTGTTTATATGAATGGATTAACATTCATGTTAATGTACTAGTTAATACTTTAGACTAACTATTATTATTTATATTTATTGTTATCTGTGAGTTCAGTTAGAAAACTAGGTTAATATAGAAGTTTGTGGTAAAACAATAAAATAAAAAAAAAATGTTTCTATGGTGTAAACCTCGTAAAATTTAATTATTTTTGACTAAAATAAACAAATCTTCAGCTTTTCACACCAAAGTAAATCAAGTGAATTCATATTCTTAATCAATTAAAATATTATGTTTCTATAGACGGTAAGTGCAAGTTGCTACATTAAGTTGAAGCTAGCGGTTTATTTAATTGTTTGGTAATTTGGTGATGTGATTCATCATCTGGTAATTACAAAGAACTTTATACGATAAAAACAATTTTAATCCCGTTGCGACCCACATATCTGACATGTTATTACTATTATTTAAACATACTAAGACACTCCTACCAATTATTATATCTAAACAGTAACGGATTTAGATTTGAGGACGCCCTAGGCCCGAGACGATATGGCGCCCTTTATCTTTTGTAACAGTATATATATATATATATATATATATATATATATATATATATATATAACATATATGTACATATATGTGTGTGTATAAAATAATTAAATATAATTGCAGTTTACAGAAAACCCAATCGAATTTAAATTTTAGTCATCTAAAAAATTTTGGCGCCCCTCAAAATTTGCCGCTCTAGGCCCGGGCCTCACGGGCCTAAGCCTAAATCCGCTACTGTATCTAAAATTAAACGCCTGCTTATTTATACGCGATGTTTTTTCTTATAAATCTCGGCTATATTTTGTAATTAAAATATTTTTACATTATTACACTCGTACGTACATATCAGGTAGGTATGTTTAAAAAAGATCATCGTTAATGTTATAAAAATATTTCCTGACTAATTATGAAATTTAAATATTTTAAATAAAATTGTAATCTACGCAACTGATTCATTAGTATCTAACATTTTATTTGATAAGTATCAATTGGTCAAAACCACTTTAAAATTAACTGTGCAGTGTGTGCAGATAGATGTCTTTTGAAACCTACAATTATTAATTATAAATAGTTATCATAAAATCCAGTTATTTTTGTAATAATATATATTTAAAGGACTTAACAAAAAAAAAATATTTTTGTTCATCTGTGAATAAACGATGACTTTTCTTAACGCACTGATCATTCTCTCAACTGCTAAAGTTCAGTCTTTGAAATGTTGTATTTTGAAAAGTTTATACGGAATAATCAAAGTTTTAAACAAAGTACCTAACGTAGGTATTTTATCCGTTACAAAATGTGACAAAAAAAATATAAATGAAATAAGAATTGATCGAATATACATAACTCCCTCAGCTGAAAAACACATTAAAATTAGATAACTAAGCTTTTATTTATTATTAGTATAGCTATAACAATTTTATTTTATATATTTAAAGCTTATATGTATTTTATTACAATAGTCATGAGATATTTATATTTTTTAATTAAACTTTTCTAAACTACGATGACTGTTACTGACTGCAAATTCTGATTAAATTTACGTGAATCCAGCATCCATGTCATATATATACATTTACTAGTTAGATTTAGTATTAAAAATTTTGTGAAGTATCATGTGTATTACATATATATTTTCCAGGTTGTATTTACATATATTAAATCAGAATTTGACATGGCGAATTCGACATACCTCGAGATTATAAATAAGAAAAACGAATGGGTTCAAAACTAGTCGGGCAAATTCCGAATAAATCTACTTTAGTACAGCCAGGTAAATATATATTAACTACTTATATTTTTGTTTGAGAATCTAATTGTTTAAGTATGACGTGAATAGAATTCACGTCATATTTCAATTATATTGCACTTTTTCAGTTTTTCTAGTAAAGATTGTTTTAAATATTCCAAATGTTTTTCCGTTAAAGTTAACCTTCGATCGAGTAAATAATCCAATGTCCAATAAAAAATCCTATATTCTTTTCGATCCTGCATCTTAAGTGTACATTCAATTGCACTAAGTAATAAGTAAGCCGGATCTGTTGTAATGAACAATGACTCCGGACTTTTAGTTCAAAAAAGCTTTGTCATTTGGTCAATCAAGTATAAATTTTATTTTAAGAATATTACGTTCTTATGATATTTGTATCTATCTATATTATAAGTTTACATAAACTTCAGTATTCTGTGAAGATAATTTTAGAAATACAATTACCGTTTTAGAGTTTTTATTTAAAAAAAACATACGCTTTTTTACTCTTCAACCATTATTCCACTTCAACAGTTAAAGAATACAAAGTTGAATACCCGCTTTTTAAATGAATTCATATGATATTTGTTTTCTTTGTTTATTTATGGTACAAAGTGACAAACGAACAGACGGTCTATTTGATGGTAAATGGTGTCTTCAACATTGGACATTTGTAATTATAAATTTAAATATGTTGCCACCAGCTATTTCTTAATAAGAAAAGATAAAGGAAACTATGAAAATATTAGACGGGTGGATGTATTTACTTCTAAAACTAATTTAAAGAACATTATACAAAAACGAATGTACTACATACATAATGACTGTACTTGTATATTACGTAATTCTATTTCTTTATACATAGGGTATTCATATACTTTCACCCATTTCGACATGGCCTGTGTGGTCAATATTTATGACCTCAATGTAATAAAAAGCAAATCTTTTATTACGTCATAAACAATGGACTTGAGAATCCGTGATCTACAAGTTCGTGAAACTTTCTCTTAAGCTTCTAGTACCTGGATAAAAAAATACTAGAATGCCACAAAAGTGTAATACGTCATTTAAGGCAAAAAAATCTGTCTTTCCTATAGTTATAGATAATTGGAAGTCATTTATGGGACACTAGTGTCTGTATCTGCGCGTGAGTCAGTCATTGCATAAACCTCGTTTGTCATTAACCGTCAAGGTTCTGCGCGCACGCATACGTGACGAAACTGCGGTGTTTTGCTTGTCTATAAAAACCATTGGCTTATACAAATAATAATAATATATAGATTATGTTTGTAAGGTTGTATTGAGGAAGTAATCTTTGAACTTATTCATCTTTATTCACAAAATTCTGTTACAAATTTTTAGAATGACATTTCGAGTTGAGTCGTGTCGAGTAGCATTGTTTAATCTTCCGTTATATTAAAGGTCTTTTAGACCAATTTTTAAGACAAGTGGGTGTAAAATAAAAAGCGTATCAAGCGCGTCAAGGCCAAAAGCTAATTTTATATAAAATATATTAGTAAACCTGAAGGAGAAAATACGTTAGAAGATAACAATATATGAAGAACGTTTTATAATTAAAACTGGTATTTTGATTAATTTGTCTGATATTAGCTTAATAAATATTAAATAAAGTATGATTAATTTATGGTTAAATTTGATTATATTTTGCGTGTGAAAACAGTCCAGGTGTGAATGTGTATTTTTCAAATTATGTAGTTTGTATATTATTTGCTTGTGGTTTAGTAACCTCACGACACTTACATATCAGTATTAATAAAACGTAAGAACATTATAATTTATTAAGTTAACAACACCTCATGATCAAAAGTGTTATAGACTATTAAAAACGAAATAAATAAAAAATATGTTAGATACACACTGTACTAATGAAACTTTGGAAGTTCAATAAACAAATAAATTACGTTAGATATTGTTAGTTTTGTTTGGCAAAATATGTTTTTTTATTCGACCGATTCATTTTGATGACTTTAAGGTAAAATCTGGTTTAGCAAGTATAGCAACATGGTGATAATAAATTTGTATGTCTTTGTAATGGACCAGTTTATCTCGTGAACTATCTTGTGCACGTGAAATGTCTTCTTCCCAACAACATTTCCGTTTGATTGTAACTTTTATACCCAAAACATTTTTATTTCTTCCAGCAATTTATAAACAGTAAAAATGCTATATATCAACTTAAGTCAATAAATAATTATAACACTGCAAAATTGCATAAAAACCGTCACCAACAGACAAACGAAAAAATATTGTATATATATATATATATTTTAATTATTATGTCTTATTTTACTAATATATTACTTTATTCCATGACGTCATTTATGACGACAAAAAATTACAATAAATAAAAATCAAACCTGAAACAATACACCATTAGTTTTATGTGTTATCAACCAAATGATTACAAACTGTCATTAACAAACCACGTGTACCAATAAGTTCGCTTGTTCCTTATTGAGTTTACAAAAACCTATATGTATTTACATATATATGTTATGCCGCGGCCAGAATAACAAATAATAATACATTATCGCGTGATATAGGTATCGTCCAAATTAAAAAAAAACAGGTATACAACAAAATTTTAATGCTTCACTTACAATATTTTTACCAAGAATGAAAACAAGCAATTATATTATCTAACATTAATTACAAGGCATGTTTCTCACTCGTTTAAACATGTGTGACATAATTATACGTGCAATTACTTACATTATTAGTCAAACGACTTATTATACAATGAGAAAAAAGATTTAAGGGCAGTATCTTTAAAATATTTAAATGTTATAGAAATATGTGTCAAAGCAAAACGTTTTTATACCAAAAAAATACTAGAATAAGTAACTAAACCCAGACTAGTTGTGTGATACAAAAACACGTTTTATATAGCTTCTTAATTTTGTATCCGAGATATATCGGGGAATGGGCATTTAAGTGTGAAAACAAATACCACTTTAAAATACAGTTTTTTTTTGGTTTTAGTGACTCTAAATTCCGGGATGTATATCTGGCGTTTTAAATTATGTCAGTGACTCCTTGCGTACATGTATATTTAAAATGTATTTTTTCTAAAATTTTAACATTTTTTAATGAAATTAAAAATGGGATTATCGCTCATAATATTTTTTTTTCCTCATTGGCGTTTGGCATCCAGAAGTAAAAATAAATACAAATCAACTTAAAAGTTAAATGAGTATTCTGGATAAACTGGACGTAGTAAATTATTATATTTAAAATTTTAAAAAACCTGATAAAATTATATATGATTCTGTTACTAGATGAAAATCGTTGCGTCGCGTTTTCAAAACACCAAAAAATTAACAATATCTCAGAAACACACTTATAACTAATATGAGATGACCTAAATAAAACTTATTGTTGTTGACATATTAACTCTAATCTCAGGCTCAATGAAAATTCTCTATCATGTTTGCTGACATCACTTATTAAAAGATAAATAATTGTAAAGTAAACAGTCTAAGGTGTTGAAACTATAAATTTATGGTGCATAACACAAATTACAAAACACTTATCTCTCGGAATCAACAATTGTTTTATTATTGTTGTTATAAATGTCCAGAATATATTAAGTAAAGGGTCACCTTTATGTCAATATATTTGACTAAAATCTGAAAATAAAGCAACATTATTTAATTATAAACTCAACAACACTAAAAACCTTAACATTTTTAATTCTTAACTTAAACTTCCCTTTCCTACCAATGGAAATATTTTCAGTGCTCTGTTTTATTCGTGTATATTAAAACATATACAATATATTGGAAAATCAGGTCAACAACAAAAAACAAACACCTATAGATAAAATTAAATGTACCTTGCCACATCAATGTAATCGACCGATATGAACGCAATACTTTGTTTAGTGAAGTTTCTGTCACTTTTATACACGCAATAAAATAAATTAAGGATGTATTTTAGATGTTTTTTAACTAATTTATTTGATTTGAATAAACATAAGACATATTTAAGATGAAGGTCACACACACACACACACACACACACAAAAATAACTTGTATTACCATTTTGTTATTAAATTATATTTTGTCATTTATTTTTTGTTTCAAATTATATTTTGTCATTTATTTATTTTATTTATTGTATTTGTCGATAAACAGAATCATTAAATATAAGAGGAGAGTGAAATCATATATATTTTTGTACTTAATAAACATTCCAAAAGTCGTTTAGTTACTTACTCAAAGAGAGACTTATTAATTGTAAAAATGAAATTAATTTTCCCAAATTCATTGGCTGTGAAATTAAAAGGTATTTTAATCCATTTAATAATAAATCTCTTATTATGAAATATTTGTATTACTTCGGAACCATTTTGAATTAATCACAACTGATACACAGAAATAAAAGTTCAAGGAGATAGAGACATTAATATTTAGTAGCCCAAGATTGTTTTAAGAATTCGCAACAAATAATAATTTTTCTCAGTAAAATGACACACTGAATAAAATTTGACAGCTTTTTATAGGTATTTTAGTCACGTGGTAGATAAGTACATTTTAGGTTTATGATATTATTTTTATTTAATAATTACCTGATCGAAAATAAAGTGAGGTCCAGAATATCTTGACAGGTTTTGACCTATCTGTGTGACCTTTGGGTCATACAGATAGAAGTAAATATGGCCCTTTCTTATATATTTTTATATAATGAGAGAATTGTAAGTAACAAATGAAATATTTTCGTTAAAACCACGTACAGACGTTAAATCTTATAAATTATTCAACGTTTAATCTATAGTTTAAAACACGTCTTATCTTCAAGACATGTAATTTACCTCGAAAATAATTATGATCCTTATACCTCAGCAGTTAAATAAAAAAATATTTTATTTTCATTACAAGTTTTACCTTTAGTTGGCGATAATTTATCAGGAAGCACACCATCCATATTTCTATTTTTAGGTATTATTTAAATATAAATGATTTATGCAGCTCATAAAAAAAAAACCCAACTTAAATACTAACTCAGCGTTGGTACTACAAGTGCTCATAAGCTGACAAAGTTTTTGCGTGTTGCTAACAAAGAAAAAAAAAAACAAAAGTTACAAAATGGCAGTAATATGAAATCTCTTTTACACACGACAATTATAACTGACCAACTATAACGTAATATGTGTGAAGTGAGTTCTAACAGCTAGTTACGAAGGCGCTAAATACATTTCGTAGTGTCTCGCAGATTCTTTTATTTAGATTGCTTTCACTACTTTTGTTTATTTCTCGGGTTACATTTAATTTTTCCCATATTATCAAGTCAATAATAGAAAAGAAAAGGTTACATATAATTGTATATTTTGTTACATAGTAGTTAAAATTTGTTAAGTTCATGGAGATATTCATCTCAAAAGCGACAGCCTATGACAATTTAAAGTGTTGATAAGATAATAATAATCAAATCTAGTCCCAACCAATAATTACTGTTACAGAAATATATACTCACTTAGTTCCTCTTTTTATTTTTAAACATTGCTTCCTGTATTTAATATACCTAACTGTTTAAATATATTTTATATACATGTTAGTTTTTTTATGATAACAGACAAAATATATACATTACGCGAGTAGTTGAGATGCACTATATTCACTTGGAATGCAATATCATGACGCGAATTTGAATATTACTATATAAAAAAATATAAATATGACATTTGGTATACATGTCATTATGTGAATATAATCCAACCATTCACCTGTGATACTAGAAAACTTTAATTCTCAGAAAACATTGCTCAGCAAACAACTTTAACATTTTAAACCTTATTTCTTTAAGTAATTATATTACGAAAGAATTTGTAATTAAAAATTTTACTGATAATTATAGGGAAATATTAACATTTCAATACTACCTACATGTATATGCTTTTCCTTGTTATACCAAAAAATATTTTATTTAATTATTTCATTGCATAATTTTCGTTCTTACGTCAATCTTACGTACAAAAATATAACTTTTTTAAACTCATCGAAGTGTCGCATTCATTTAAGACTTATATTTCAAATTTATAAATATGTAGAAGAACAATTTATTTACACTTATTTACGTCAGTATACAAGTAAAACGTATATAGGTTACTTACTGCCAAGTTAATAACATAAATAAGCCCTCATACATAAAATATTTCAATGAATTACACATTTCATCTCCGTAAAGAAGTTATGAGGACGACAATCACATTTTTCCAGCGTCGAGTAGGATTTTTGTAAGAAACGTTGAATATCAGGTTTTATTAGTGTTGAAAGCAATGAAGTTATATGACGTTTAGCGTAGTGAGTAAATTATCACAAAAAACGAAGTATGTTATCCGGCTTTAATAAAGAAAAAAGTTAATTACTATGTTTGAAAAAACTATTCAAAGGTGTTAGATCTCGACTCCACTTGCACAGATAATATGTTTAGCTATAAAATAATACCGCATTTTATTATTTGTACCGTAACCATTTGTGTTTTCCATAAATATAAACACACATTTAACTCAAAACTTAAAAAAATAATTGATTTTTTCCGCTATATGACTCATGTGAGAGTTGCTCATAGGTCATGAAACAAATAATACTGGATGACCTCCATTCAACAGTGAATAACGTACTTTCAAAATATATATTTTTATACATATGAAATTTTTTCAAAAGTATCTTCAATGAAATTAGTAGTCAAGGCAAATAATATTTTGGTAAATTCCAGTTACATATAAAAAAAATCCTTCCTTGAAGAAATTCTTGAGACTTCTTCTGTAATAAAATTTAAAATTCCATTTTTTTAAGTTGAATCTCAAGGAGACAACTGCAGCCACATACAAAAATCAAGCTCGCGAGATCTTTCACGACACAATGGCAAACGCTACTGTGGCGACATGTAATAGGCAGGAGGTTATCCTGGTCACTGTAAAAAATAGTAACAAATTTTAAAATTTAAACTTTAACCAAAATGAATCCTCGAAAGTCTTTCTGTTTTAAAAGATTCGCTACAAAACTTAAGCATATTTTAAGCCGTAAGTCTTGCTTGCTTTATATTTTAAGCCGTAAGTCAGAAAATACTGCAAAGATTAAAACAACTGACATATTCTCAATACTAAAGATTAAATTTAACCGCTTTGTTGTTCGAGTGGTTAGCACAGACGTCTAACGTATAGCGACTCAATGGGGCTTGGGTTCGATTCAGGGGTAGGCATGTATGTATATGATGTACGTCTTTATTTCTGGGTTTGATCGTTTATTAAATATATTCTCAGTATTTAAAATGTGTATTTCTATGTATATTTATCTTTGTCTAACATCCTTAACACAAGCAATTAATTTGCTTACTTAGGTGGACAGATTTGTGTAATTTGTCCTGTATTATTATTATTACTAATCCTACTTTAAAAATTTAAACCCACTCTAATATTTTCGATTATTGGGCAACAGAATCGGTTTCTAAATGTCTATTATAATAAATTGTCCAAATTTGTTACCGATCAGATAAAAAATTAAACGCGTTATTACGTAGGTACAAAGCTTATTAAAAAACTATGGACTGCACAGACTATAGGGAGTCGTAATAATGATCAACTTGACAGCCATTCTTTCAAATGCACTTTAAACACTTTCACTTTATTAGAATTATTGGTTAAAAAATAAGACACTATATAAAAATTCTATTACTCTAAATGTTTCAAGTCAATAGTAATTACCATTGACTATGACTGCTTATACTTATAACTGACTATACTTTGCAGAGATGTCAATTTAAAATTAAGTTAATATTCATGAATTTTATCTATTGACAAATTAGCAAAACTGTTATGTTTCTAAACCATAGATAGCTATAGCTATAGCTATATAACACTAACTGTATGAGTGCTAATTATTTTTTTAGGTATAATTCATAAATGTATAAATAGTCCATGTAATAACTTTCTTATTTCATTACCAGAAAGAATAAATAAATTGTGAGTAAGAAATACTAAACTTAAATAATTTAAACTTTAATACGTATTTCGGTATTATTCTCATTATCTAACTATATATTATTATCTACCATTAATCAAAAATTTAAAATTAGAGTAAGAATGAAGCTTGAAATTTAAAAAACACAGTTTTAATTATTATTTAAATCTCGTATCTTAAGAAAATTATTTTGCTTGTTTAAACCATTTACATCTTGAAACTACACGACTTATATTTTTGTATTTGCTAATTTATTTCTGGGGTAACATTAATAGCTATATAGCATCATATAACGACTTTTGAGAATAAATGTGCAAAATGATATGCGTTCTGTATAGATTTAACACTGTTTCAAATAATTTTAAGCTAATGTTCAGAAAGTGATTTATATTCCGATTAAAAGTCTACACGGACGGAGTAGCGGCATTCAGCCTGTTTACTCGTATTTATATTACGAGTATTAGCAGAATGATATCAGTATGTGACCGGACTAAGCCGGTACTACCATATCTTTCTTAGTATCACGTTCAACTACTATCTAATAAAAATGTAGTTCAACACTTCTTATAATCATTACTTGTTTACAATCCAAATAATTTATTGCCTGATTTTGTTTTCTTAGTTTTGCACCTATGTTGCTGAATTGCAGATAGACAACAAAGAAAAGATTTTTGTTATAAAATTTAACATATTGAATGGCGACGATTTGCTATAGAAAAATGATCTGAACAATATAAAGTTATTTGTTTATTTTATTCATTTTTCACTAAAGAAGTTATATCTTTAAACGGACATAATTTTACTGTTTATTTACAATAGTGCAGTTCTACATATAGGTAGAACAAATGTATTTTTATATAAAAATTGATAGGAGATACCTACGGTTAAGGATATCTAAGGTTCAATGTATTGCTGACTCTATCCAATTCTAACTTCTAGTATAGTTTATTGTCAATGGGTGGTTGAACCAGTCCTACTTTTTATTCTCACTAAGTCATTTAGGTGTCCTTTGAACTAATGAGACAAAAGGGTTTATTTAGTAAAACCGCTTAAATAAAATCATTATATATTTTCTTGTATGGAATATAAAATATTTGTAAACTGTATTTTACAGTAAATAAGATCAACCTAAAGTATGCAGCAAAAACTATGTAGGTAATTATCATAATATACGTTACTAATTGCCACGGAATTGGAATTGGAAATATTTACATAATAATAAACATTCTAGGTATATTGAGTTGAAAATAATAAAATAAAATAAAAATAACTAAAATTATATTCAATAGAGTTTTATTATTTTTCAGCTTCGTATAAATGAATAGTCTTCGTTGTTCACTTGATTGATTTAATGAATGTATGTATGTATATCTTTTAACAATACCTCAAATTTATTCTAATTGATTTTGTATTACTTCCGACTTCTTATTGTGAATGATTCACATATAAAATATAAATACAAAAAAAGCTTACAATAGACCTTTAATCAGGCTTAAAATAGAAATTTATAAAAATAAGTATTAAAATCGTTATAGTACTTCAAAGTTAATAAATAAATATACATTATTTACTCATTATTTCTTTTTTTATACACAAAAACTAACTTACGATAAACATATAATCAGGCTTAATAAAGAATTTAATAAAAATAAATATTAAAATCGATTTACTTTCAGAGTTTATTGATAAATATGCAATATTTATCTCATTATTATATTAATGTAAGTATCGGTAACATATTGACAAACTCTCTCAATGTAAGAAGATGCCCAACCAGTAGCCTTCCCCGAAACTATCCAAGAACAAGTTATTAAATAGCTTCACCTTGAAAGTCAAGAGACCTTTACGTCTCTCGCATACATATCTTCGACCTCAAACTCGCTGACACAGCTTGACTCTTAACCAACTGTATCATTCTTAAATTAATAATAATCACGTTTATTATAACCTAAATATGTAATCAAATAACTTATTCTTTATTATTTCGCAATGCCATGGCAAATCATTTCGTTTCTAAATTGGGATCAACACAAAACATTTTATTTACTTGTATGGATCTTGTTTTTTGATATATTGCTATTAAGAGTTTATCCACGATCACATTTTTTGTATCGGAAACGTGACCTTATAAGAAAGTCTGGTACGTGACCATAATGATTGAATGATAGTGTTGTTATCTATTTGAATTTTCTCATATATATTGTGCCTTAAAATCGCGCGCTACGATTAAAATACGGTTAAACTAGGTCATCTCTTAAGAGCATCTGACGTGCACTGGATTATTGTAAGTAAAATACTTTTGTAGTAAAAAAAAACCTATCATTGATGCATTTTTCCTATTTTTTTTCTTTGTATTTATTGATTACACATTTCACTTGTATATAACAGCCGTATGAAAGCTATGCGGTAGAACATACAGACATGTGACATAGCTTTCATTAGTTTGTTAAATCGTATTAGCAATGTCAGGCAAATTCGTTTTCATGTAAACAATATCTTGTTTATTTTTTCTTTATGTAAGCAATAAAGTTATCTTTATAGACGAATCACATGTTACTTTATTTTGTTATTTATGTGAAAAACGTACCTAGTAAACATTAATAAACGAATATAACGTCAACTTTATTTTTATAGCCTTCCTGTGAATTGGCTATTTATATTAAAACAAACACTGTAAATACAACTTACTTGTCTTTAGAACTCTTATCTAAGTCTAAGGACAACATGTTTTGTGATTCATACGGAAGCTATAGCCACCTTGGTAACCTCCGCCTCACTGACGGTGGAAAGTGTCATACCTTTAAGAGTATTTTTTTGCCAAAAACAACTTCGCGTCAAGCACCTACATCCCATCCAAAATACTTGACTCATAGTTGCAAAAATTGCTTTTGTCGGTCTTTTGTATTATTCATACAGAATACATTTGAAGATCACTTTGTTTGAGCGCCCAATATCCGTATTCTTTGAGACACACACCGACGTTAATTGTTTATTATGGAATTAAGAGAAGTGAATGACCTGACAAGTATAGAACCGGCTAAGGTAGAGTCGGACCCGTGTACGAAGGGTTCCGTACTATTATATATAAAATATGACATACAAATTACATTTGTTGTCTGGGAGCCCCCCTTAAATGTTTATTTTATTTTAATTAGTTTTAATTATTTTTTAAACAATATAACTTAATGTTATGTAAATGTAGCAGTTATTAAAATTGAGCAACAAAAATACGTTCGCTGTATGGGAATCTCCCTTATATATTTTATTTTATTTTTATTATTTGTTATTTAAGCTTCCATAGAAATACATCGCATTTGATAATTCCAACTGTCTAGCTATCACGGTTCATGACATAGACGGACTGACGTACAGCGAAGTCTTAGTAATAATGTTCCGTTTTCACCCTTTGGGTAGGGAACCCTAAAAAGATATAATAAATTAAGTAAATGTTACCTCGAACTAAAATAAATTTAGACGACATTATTTATATCTTTAAAACAAACTAAACATAAAAAATGTTAAGCAACTTAATAAAATTTAAAAGTAATGTTAAAGTAGAGATAAAGTTTAAGTACTGTATTAAACATGTATTTTTTTATAGTTATGAACGCGTTGGCTTTCGCAGAAAATAAAAGGGACTTAATATCTTTTTCTATTTATTTCTTCTAGTAATTCTAATCTGGTTTATTTTACTGATGATAAATTGAAGTAGAACATTCAAAGGGTATTGTGTAGCCTGAGAATTTATATAGTATAAGTATATTTTCTATTAATGCTTTTAAATTAGCAACACTTCATATTTAAGTTAACCCATAATATTTTTTTTAATTTAATAGATGGACATAGTTTAACACAACATCTAATTATTTTTAAACCAAGCCTTTCTGTCCTTGTGATTATTTTACCAATTTGAAAAAAGAAGTAACGAGTTCTTGTTTTCTTAATTTGATATTTAATCAAACATATTATCATCCATTTAGACTTTTTGCTGATTAATATATATATTTTTTAATGTCCTCTATCTTTTATTACATGATATCGTCAAAAGTTATCATTTTTCTGTTAAGACAAATGATTATTTTATGACGTATTATCTTTGTGTACTGGACATAATGGAGTTCATGAAATTTAATCAGTGTTTTTTGGATATTCATTGCCGGGTATTCTGCGACCGGTTGTTAAATAAAAAGTAAGTTGACGAGTTTCATCAAAAACGGCGAGTCATGTGTCCCGAAACATTTCAAAAGATGTATAATTGCTGGATGCGTTATTTTATCCATACAAATATATGAATCTTTAAGAAAAAGAATTATATCTTTAGAACAATGGTTTAATGAAATTTTAATTTTAGTGTATGTGTGATAAGTTTTGTAAGACGGTAAGAATATTTCTATAATTTATTTAAATTAATATTTTTATCCTATTTTAAACATAATCAAAGCTTTTCTTCTCAATATAATGTCTAACTTAATTTTAGATTGTTTAATTGAGTTTTAAAAAACGATATTAAAAATATGAGACAAGTAAAATAACAAAGAATTCGTTGAGAGAAAATAGAATATTTAAACATTTTGTTTTCGGGTTTTTGTTTATTAGATCTTTAGCACTTTCGGTAAGTTTATTTATAGCATTATATTAGCCTTATTTACGTAAAACTTAAATAATTTACATACAATGCTTTTCATGCAATAATATCGTAACTTAAAACAAGTAATTTAAGCCCCAGCCAGCGGCTATATAGCAAATATTTAAAACACATAATTCCTGTTAAAGTAACCTCACTGTCATTATTTGGATGTTGTTCCCACGCCACGAATGTTGTACTTTTTAGGGTTCCGTACTCAAAGATTACAAACAGAACTCCTATACTAAGACTTCACAGTCCGTCTGTCTGTCTCCAGTTTGTACCTCATGAACCTTAATAGCTAGACCGTTGGAATTTTCATACATGATGTATTTCTGTTATCGTTATAATAATAAATAATACAACAAACTAAAATAAATTCATGTGTGATACAGTACAACAAACTTTTCTTTGCTTAATTTTAATAATGACAACAGGTAGACGTTTAAAATGTCCACAGAATATTTAAATATATACACTCTTCAAAAATAAATTATTAAATCAAAATATTTTAGGGGGTCCCCATATGAGAAACATGATTTTATTAAGTTTCTTATATGTAATTGTACGGAACCTTTAGTGCGTTAGTGCGGTTCTCATTTGATAGGTTTTTATAATGTCCTTAAATCAAGAATCCCTAAAAAAATTTAAGTAACGTAATGATAATAATTACTTTCATAATATAAATAAAACGTGACAGTTTATATTTCAACAAACTTTTCTTTGCTTAATTTTAATAATGACAACAGGTAGACGTTTAAAATGTCCACAGAATATTTAAATATATACACTCTTCAAAAATAAATTATTAAATCAAAATATTTTAGGGGGTCCCCATATGAGAAACATGATTTTATTAAGTTTCTTATATGTAATTGTACGGAACCTTTAGTGCGTTAGTGCGGTTCTCATTTGATAGGTTTTATAATGTCCTTAAATCAAGAATCCCTAAAAAAATTTAAGTAACGTAATGATAATAATTACTTTCATAATATAAATAAAACGTGACAGTTTATATTTCACGGTTCACAATTCGGGAGAAAATCCTATTCAAGGCCTATGGGAAAATCCAATTCTAATGAAAAAGAGAATTATTTTTCTTTTTCTGACATACAGTTATTTTTTGAAGAAACTTTTTTGAGGCTTTTATACTAATCCGTGCTTTGCAACTAAAGTATTTTATACACCATATTATATCCTTTGGATTACACAAAAATCCCTATATCTCAAGGATTTTTTTTACTAAATTGGATAAGACTTGGTTTCGATTTTAGGCCCAAGTAAGCAACAAAAGAAAATAAACTACATAATGGTTTTAATACTTTTATTTATTATTTAACAGCCGAATTATGATCAAAGTATTTTTTTATTTCTTTAAAAATGCAATATAATCTTACGATTTTATTTTATCGTTTAATGTTCTCATACATTTACACGAGTAATAAACAATAAAATAAAATAGATTAATTATCAAGATAATAATTTATACGTCAATATGACAAATTTATTACTATAATCTTGGAACAATGTTTTTTTTTGTTTTTCAATGACAACAAGATATACTTAATATAATATATTAGATAGCTATTAACAAACACTTAATGAATATTCATAAACAATTACAATATAGTTTAATATAATAATAGTGTATTCTTAATTGTATAATGACTTTAATTATTCATAAATTATCTAAGTACAGTTTAATTGGTTATCAACCTTTATATACACAGGTTTGCCTCGTTATATATAATAACTAACTTAAAAGAACCATCTGTACTCGTTTTAATCATATATACTCAATTCCTTGGTTGGTCCTATTAGGTATATGCAATAATTATATCCGAAGTAATAGTTAACAGTTTTCGAATACCATAATTGGATCGATTTAGTCAAATGAGCATAATTAGTTATAGCAGCAATAATTACTATAGTAACTAACGTACAGATAAACTAGAATTAAAAGTAGTTTGTGTTCGTATAGCCTTGACCAAGTTAGGAACAGGTACTGTTCCAGTAAGTATCATAGTGTTTGTTATCGAGTTACTAAAATAACCTGCTAGTTTTACATGTTATTGAGCTTCTTAACAATCCTTGATAAACTTGAATGAGAATCTAGCTAGTTTTATTTATTTTTTCTGATGTGTTAGATTTTTTTCCTAACTTTTTTTATCAAATTTAATATGTTTCTGATATATTATTGCTAGAATATATTTCATGTTTATCTTTAGATGTACCTTGACCTATTTACATGTTATTATAATATGAATTCAATATCGTTAAGGAATCTATGCATATAATAAAACTGTCCCTGATTGATTTCTGTGTTTGGAAAATATATTTAAAAAAAACCTAATGTGGACCTTTATAAGAGCAATTGAACCCAAAACAATGGTATTTCATTTTGTCTGTTTGTCTGTATATAAGTCTGTATATCTGTATGTCTGTATATTAGTATGTTTGTGCACGCTAATATCAGAAACGGCTTAACCAATTTGGTTGCAATTTTCAGTATCATATTGTTATGGTCCTCACTTAACAACTTTTAGTGTTTATTTCGTCAAAATCAGTTAAGAAATAAATAAGTTGTTAATTTATGTCGATCAACATTGAAAATATTATAAAGCCAGGATGTGAAGTGATAACCAACCGATTCCATTTCTCACACATTTGAAAATTTTCTACCTGTAAATAGTCTACCTACTATATATATTATATAAACTAGAAATACATCTACAAATCACCTACACGCAATAACTACTTGACGGAGTTTGATGAAACTTTGAAGGGTTTTGGTTTACTTTATAGTTTATACATGGTATGTACAAAGGGTACGTTTTATCGAAATCTAAATCTACGCATATGACGTCGCAGACACAGCTAGTGTTAAAATAAAAACATGAAACGAATTATGTAGCTATCAACATTTATATGTGAGGTAAACTTTTTATTACTATAATTAATTATTATTTTATTATTTATTTTCAGAAAACATTCACCAAGATGAGTCCCGGTGAAAAAAAAGGAACTATAGTTTTAGAGAACTTTAATTCAACGTAAGTAAACTTATGTTTTACAAATATCATTCAAAATAGTACAATATGTATATATAGATATTTTTTTTTTGTATATTTATTTAATATAACTTCTAAACGGAGTGGTAATACAATAGGTACTAGACAAGGATTACACCCAGAAAAAAACTAAATAAATTAGTTTATTTATAAATTAGCATGTTTATATAAAATCATGATTATATTGAGATACATTTATTATGGTTTGAATTGGAATGTTTTATAATATTGAATAATATATCTTATGCAATAAAGTAACATTTAAAAAATATCGCTGTAGTTTAAGAAGTTAAAATTGATTCACTTTTTAAAAAATATATAAATTTCAGAGCAAATCTAACTGCAAATCCTGGATTCCACTCTACTCTTAGCCTCGGCTCAAAAGATGTTCTCAACGAAAAGGCGTACAATCCATTTGAACACAGAAAAGTGGCCCATCCTAATTCGTAAGTAGCCAATAAATTTTTTATTTTTTTTTACTGCACAAATACTTTTTTTTTATTCTATGTCTAGATCTAGATTAGGAAACTAAACTATAATTAATTTTAAAAAATTAATCCCGAATAATAAATAATATTAAAAATATTGAACAAAGCATGTAGTTTACACTTTCGTATTATTTATGAATGCATCCTTTAGTATTATCCGAAAAAAAGTAAGCGGTTTTGTTCGATAAGCACATATTTTTGACAATCCATTCCGTATTTTTTTTTGCAATAATTGTAGTACAAACCAATTAATTAGCGTCCTGTTGAAATGAAAACATTTTCAGCACTATTAAAAGTGTACTTAAGAAGTAAAAAAGTTCGAAAAATATTTTTACAAAGCATAAAGGGCCCGTTACTATTTATTTATAGATCTTAAAAATAAGTTTTATCAATATTTAACAGCAAGTTAGCATTAATTTCTGCTAGATATGTTTTGTAAGCCAAGGGACATGAGTGAAATAAGGCTCAAGGCTCATGATTATTTATTATCATTAAATATGGTTTACATTCAAAACTAACTAAAATATGCATTTGTCACTACAAACATAACTGACTAAAGTCATCATATAAACTTGGCAATAGTTTCAAAAAAATGTAAAGTTGTTATTATTGAATGGTGTATTTGTTCCAGAACTATTGGCTCTCTTGTGCATTTGCTGAAGTCATCTCTGGGTTCTGGTATCCTGGCGATGCCGGCCGCGTTCAAGAATGCTGGACTAGCAATCGGAGCATTCGGCACTATTTTTGTTGGCTTTATTTGTACACATTGTGTTTATGTTTTGGTTAGTTTTTTGTAATAATTTATATATAATATAAATACAAAAGCAATAAATTGTTAAAGAATTAATACATTATTGTACATTTATAGGTAAAAACGTCTCAAGAAGTATGTATAGAAGCGAAAAAACCATCAATGGGGTTCGCGGAGACCTGCGGAGCAGCCTTCGAGTTTGGACCAAAAAGATTACGACCTTGGGCTAACTTCGCAAGGTTAATAAAATTAATTAAGACAATAATAAATTTACTTATATATAAATATTTGCAATTTTATATAAATAAACATGCAATTTTAAATATTAAATTTGTTTCAGAACATTCATCGACTACACGTTGACATGTACGTACCTGGCCGCCCTCTGTGTGTATGTTGTATTTATTGCCGAAAACTTCAAAGAGGTATTTGTAATTTAATATTATTGTTATTACTTAACAACAACACAAATTCCTGTTATATGTATAGTAGAAACTAAGATACTATTGTGTTATTAATAAATTGACCATAACTCAAGAGAACAATGTTTGTTTGTTATAAAATAGGAACCATCTTGAGAAACACATTGGTTTAATACGTTATTGACTAGCCAGTAACGAAACAGATTAATAGGCTAAACGTATTTTACTTACTAAATTATACATAGAGACGGAAAACACTCTCTTGCACTTATCGTAAAACTTTATTGCATGTCTACGAATAGTTTCAACCGTCATTTTGCTTCATATATTTGTTATTTAATAAACATTAAAATTTGGTATAAGAGTAGTAAAATAAACCAGATTTCATAATAAAATATTCGTGTTAATATGGCTGGCTAGTGGCAGAGCGGTGGTATAATTTATTGTTTATTCTAAATTCTAAAAAATATTTTTTTTGCAAATAAAGTATACTATCTTATCAAAATGTTGATATAATTTAGTATATTATATTAAATTATGTAAGGTTTAATAATAATAATATCACAGGACAAAATTCACACATTGATCTAACCCCTAAGTAAGCAAATTATTTGCTTCTGTCAAGGGTCAGAGACAACTATACAAATACATAGAAACACGCGTTATAAGTACTTCAAATATATTTAACAAACAGCCCAACCCAGAAATACAGACACGTACGATCATCATATACATGCCGGTCCCTGTCGAGAATCGAACCCGAGCCCCACTGCGCTGCTATTAGTTAGGCCGCTCTGCTAACCAATCGACCAAACGGGCGATTAAATTTATTATGTATTTAATTTTTTTTTTACTTCCAGGTACTAGATGTATATTACCCAGAATACAAGCTGTCAGTGGAAGCATACTGCGCTCTGACTCTTGTACCGCTCGTTCTAATCTGCCAGATACGGAATTTAAAATGGCTTGTGCCATTCTCCGCTATCGCCAACGTCTTCCTAGTGATTTGTTTTGCGATCACTATGTACTATATATTCGACGACTTGCCCAATCCTGCTGAAAGAGAGATGGTTGCCAGTTTCACGCAATGGCCCTTATTCATAAGGTATTATGACGATCTTATATTTTAATTTAAAAATTGATTTACACAATATTATTATACCAACAAAATTTCAAATTGAATAGTGTTCTAAAAATTACTATAGACAAAAATCTTAAAGCTAAAAATTTAAAGATAAACGAAATCTAAACGATTCTTAAAAACTGTCATTATGATTTTTACAATTTCTAACTGAAAAACATATTTGCTATAAATGATGTGTTAATGCTATTGTCTTATTTAAGAACACATTTACGAACATAGTGTTAAAATTTATTGATATTCTATTCAAATGTTATATATATATATATAACATATGAATAGAATAACCAATTAAGTCTGGTTATTACATATTTAAATAGATTTCATGCTCATATACTAACTAGACAGTTTCATCTATTGAATAGATCGACATTATTAATTCCTCTGACCATTTAAAACCTAATTAATGAACAGACAACAATAAATTAATAGATTAATTAGATCATTGAATAGAAATTAATAAAATAATTATTTGTATTACTAACATCGAAGAAAATAAATTCGGTTTTTAGTACTGTGATCTTCGCCATGGAAGGCATTGGAGTGGTGATGCCAGTGGAAAACGAGATGGCTAAGCCGCAGCAGTTCCTTGGATGTCCTGGAGTCCTCAACGTGGCCATGACTATAGTCATCTCTTTGTACGGCATTGTTGGATTTTTCGGTTATATCAAATATGGGGATGCTGTACGTGGAAGTGTAACTTTGAATCTCCCCCAAGATCAAATGTAAGTTTAAAATACCTTACATATTGCACTACACAACCGTTTTCTTAAAAAATTAACAATGTGTAAAGCATTTTTTAACAATAATACGATATTTTATTAATTAAAGCTGCGAAATATTGAGAAGTGTTTTCGTTTTATTTAAAACTATATATAAATATAACTATATAAAATATTCTCAGATTGGCTCAAAGTGCTAAGATATTGATGGCGCTTGCGATCCTATTCACATACAGCCTGCAATTCTACGTTCCAATGGAAATGATCTGGCGGCAAATTCACGAAAAGGTGTCAATGAAGTACCACAACTTCATGCAAATTACTATCCGAACCACAGCTGTGGTTGGATCAGGTAGATTTAATACTTTCAGCTAATATAATAAATTTTTCATCTAATATGTATACTTTTATTGGTACCCAAAACTTATTTAAAGTATCTGATTTAAAAAATGTGCAGTTTTTTTTTTATAACTTGTTAAAAGTAAAAATCTTTCCATAGTTGCCATAGCCGCCGCATTTCCTGATTTGGAACTTTTCATCAACTTGAGTGGAGCAATTTTCCTGTCAAGTCTTGGACTTCTCACTCCTGCCATCGTAGACACTGTTCATAACTGGAACCGAGGACTTGGCAAATTCAACTGGATTTTATGGAAAAATATCTTTATATCTCTTCTTTCTTTCACTGCTCTCTTCGCTGGATCCTATGTGTCCATTCGTAGTATGATAGAAAAGTATCATGTTCAACCCCTTTCAGAATCGCATATGAATACTACACTAACCACTTAGAATTTTATATTTAAGAACCATTTGGAACATTTTAAATTTATTTGCCTGATTGCGGGGCGAATAAATACAATAATTTATTATTGATTATAATGAGCATAAAAGAGAACCAATTTACCAAAATGATCTTAAATTAAGCAAATAACGAAGAAGATAGACATATTCTGAACTTGGAAAGTTGAATGTGACTATAGAAATGTGACTTTTATTTTGGTTTCGAGAGCTAAAACCGTTCAAATGGTGATATTAAAATGACTTTTTAAACCTGTACTAAATATAGGTGTAAAATATTAAAGTAGGTAAAATAAATTGTAAGAATGTGAAATTTGTGCCCTAGCCATTTTAACAATTAGGAGTCGTCGCGACTTAAAACACGATGTACATAATTATAAAAATACCATATATATAGAATAATAATTTATACATAAGAACTAAACATTGACTATATTTTCGTATTACAAATTTATTTTTAAGTTAAATTAAGTTTTGTACAAGTACAAGATATTATAAATATAATACACTACGTGTAGTGTAGTGTATCGTGATACACAAAACACATTTACGTGTTTTGGTTCAATAAAAATACATTTATGTGATAAAACAATTGACAATTATTGGTCTTATTTATGACAACTCTGACTTACTTCTCCACAAACTTTTAATTTCAAATTCACTGTAATAGTAATTTATTCACCTGGGAGTTAAATATTAGAGTAGAAGCTATTTTGAGAATATTAATAAGCCCTAAAGAAACATCAAATTGTTGAGCATTGTATGAGGTAGGAAATATTGTGTTGTTTCTTCTATAATATTTTTTTACCAATTCATATTAACATTCTAGCTTAAGTTTAATGTTTAGTGCACTTGGACGTGTAGGGGAAGAAGTACATTAACATAAATATAAAATGCCTTGGTTATATGACATTATATTTATATTATTTTAAAATTACCATTGTGATATTTTCATAAAAACTTATTTGTATAGTAATAAATGATTTTACAATTAATATCTTATATTTTATTGAAACTACACAATACAATAGAATCAACAACAAAAGACTTTGTCTTTAATCCAAACCGTTGCATGTTTTTTTGTTGTAGCTATCAGTCATGGACTTCCTCATGCACTAAGTGAAAGTTTTTTATTTTTGGTTACTAGTTACTCGTATAGATCATGTGTATGGATTAAATTCGACTGCTCATACTACAGGGATTATGATGTTAATAACCTCAAATAATTTGTGGGTCATTCAATATTTATTATGATGTATTAATATGTAAAACTCGACATCAAAGGTTTAGAAAAAAATAGCTGATTTATAACAGTGTTGCTGATTAGAAAATTATTTCTACAAAATAACACTCAAACGTTGATTTTAAATATTTATAAATAAAAATTTTAGAAAAATAATATTGCTGAAAATTTATAAGTTTTCCAACATAGTTTTTATAGAACACGTAGCTCCAGATACTAAAGCAAGTATAGAAAAAAGTAAAATAATTAAGTTTTTCCACAAAATCCACCTCCATTTTCCCATATCTTTTTCCCATCGAAAAACAGTTTCGATGATAATAGGAAGTGTTATACCTAAAATAGACAAACATATAGCACCAACTAACTCCATGAACAGTTCTAGCTTTGGAATTGCGCATGCGAGACCCACTGAAACAAAATATAATTATTTACCAATTAATGTTTTTAAAAATTAAATGTGTCTTAAATTATGGCTTTTTTTATCCCAAACTAAACAAAAAATTTAAACAAAATCTATTAAAAAAGATATATCCGTAAACATTATATGTCAACAGACATAAAAAAAGAAACATCATAACATAACGTGGACAGAGTACGTGGATGACATACATATTATTGAAAATACAAGTTTCAGAATTATATTTGGCACATTGAACTTACAGTTTTGTTTTAATCATAAAAAAATCATTACCAGTAAAAAGAGTTCCAGTCAGCCTTGTCCCTGCAACACACATTCGATGGTTTTTTTCTGGGACAATGTTTTTAATCTTTCCCCAGAAAATATCAAATGGCACGTAATATATTAACGCGTAGGACAGTATCATCACACACGCCACCAAAATCTTTGCTACTTGCGCTAGACTTGAACGAAACAATTTATGTTTAGTTACAAAAATATATTTTTTAAAGAGAGACATTATTAAACAAATGTAAAAAAAAAATTGTAAGATTCATGTGCTAAAAGATATAATCCTTTATACTCACATTTCATCCTGAGGCAAATTAAGAGTTATACTACCCCTAACATCTTCTCCAAAACTCATGTATCCTGTAAACCCAATGAATGTAAATAAAGCAACTACTGTGCTCATAGATATCGTCAGAACACCCGGGCATCCCAGGAACTGATGAGGTTTCGCCATTTCATTCTCTATTGGCATCACTACCCCCATGCCTTCCATAGCAAATAAACTTGTACTAGAATTCATTGAAAAATGATAGACACTAATATTTTTTATTTGCCAAAGAAATATATATTTTATTAATAATTATTAGAAATATAGTATCCTGAAAACTTTTATGTTGACTTTAAATTTTATTACATTTTGTTATAGTTATTAACTTCTAAACATTGACAAACCTTATAAAATTTACGACACCAGATACAGGAGAATATAAATTCCTTTCTGACAGTGTGGGGGTATTTCGCAAACAGTAATATATTGATATGCAAATAGATGACAACCACACACAATTAGCCACGGCTGAAAAAGGCACTAAGTATTTAAGTTTAGTGATCTGTGTAATTGGTATTAAGACAACTAAAGTCAGTGCACAAAATACTGTAACTGACCATGCCGGCCCTCCATAGACATCAGATATCTGAAATTAAAATGTGATACAAATTTTAACAACTAAGTTGTTGTTTGAAAATATCTTAAAACATGTACCTATAGCCATGTTAAGCTTATTTAAATTTATATAAATATAGAATGTAAAAAAACCGATACGGACAGGGATTCGAACCCGCGACTACTGGGAAACCGTCCCGTCGCTCTACCAACTGAGCTACCGTATCGCTGTCCGTTTCGGTGAATTAAGCATTCTATATGTGATCGTCTTTATCGGGACGGTGGTGACATCTATTAGGTTTCTTTCGAAAATCCTAACCAATGTTTCTAACTTTGCAGTATAGATAAACATTGAAAAGATGATGATGATCCCGATAAAGACGATCACATATAGAATGCTTAATTCACCGAAACGGATAGCGATACGGTAGCTCAGTTGGTAGAGCGACGGGACGGTTTCCCAGTAGTCGCGGGTTCGAATCCCTGCCCGTATCGGTTTTTTACATTCTATATTTATATAAATTTAAATAAGCTTAACATGGCTATACATGTTTTAAGATATTTTCAAACATTGATTTCGGTAGTGGCATCTTTTCAATGTTTATCTATACTGCAAAGTTAGAAACATTGGTTAGGATTTTCGAAAGAAACCTAATAGATGTCACCACCGTCCCGATAAAGACGATCACATATAGAATGCTTAATTCACCGAAACGGACAGCGATACGGTAGCTCAGTTGGTAGAGCGACGGGACGGTTTCCCAGTAGTCGCGGGTTCGAATCCCTGCCCGTATCGGTCGGTATCGGTATCCCTGCTTATCGTACATTCTATATTTATATAAAACTAAGTTGTTATAATAGTAAATTACACACCTAGGAAGGAAAAATAAAAAAATGTGATCTGAGGCTTTCTTATTTTACTTCCCGAGGTGTGTATGCTATTTCTCTGTCCGACGAAGGTGGAAAGTGGCAACTTTGTTTTACGCAGCGAGACGAAGATTGTCACTTTCGGCCCGGCGAACAGAAAAGTATATAATAAATTAAGAATCTTACTTGTTTAAAGGACTCTGCCACGACCACAACATAGACACAACAAGCTCCAAGATGCGTCACGGCCAGGGACCAGTCTGCGAGCAACCTAAGTAATATGAATCAGTAAAGTCTGATGTTAATCATATTGATTAATATTTATCTGATAATAATTTTTAATGTTCTCGAAACAAGACTGAAAGGCTTTTTAAATAATAAAACAATTTACCTGGCAATAGAAGCAAACTTTTGTACAGACTTAGGTCCATTTTTAAACACTATATAACATGTATCAGCGTAACCCAAACTAGGTCTTTTAATATTTACACACAGCGTTTGAGATGTTTTTACCTAAAACAATAAATTATTGTCATATTGATGAAATAAGAATTTATTTCGCTGAATATATAAAATACGAACATTAACTATGTAATGTGTTATTTGTAATTTTAATATTGTAATTGAAATAATATATTTGAGCAAGCGGTATATGAATGAGTGAAAAGAGATATGAATACGATAAAAACGAAATTGATGGTATTTGAAAGAGACGAAATATGACTCCTTGTAAGATTGTGAAGCATTTGAATGTTGAGCAAGTAGATGAGTTTGTACAGCTAGTTAGTATTTTTAAAAGACATAGAAAGTTTGATGAGGACATGGAGAGTAATTTATAGAAGAGAAACACAGTGAATGTAACAGTGAGCAGATATTAGTGGTAAGACTCTGCGCAAAAAAGTTCCATTGGTTTTTATGCCGTTTGCTTTCCCAATGCTGTGCTAGTTTCTACACTGACTTATAATAGCAAAATTTGAATATGGAAAAAGAAGCATGAATGTAGAATTAATGCAGTGGAGAAGAAATCTTTGAGGAGCATAAAAAAAAATGTTTTGTCTAACTTGTAATGTATTTGTGAAAGTGAATATTTTTTTAGCGCTGTCATTGTTACGATATACAGTACTCATATGGGCTTACAAAAATATGGGTGGCATGAACACAAATTATTCCGACGATTACAGTCCCTATTACGCCGACAAGCAGTCCAGCATTTTTGAAGGCTAGAGGCATAGCAAGTACTCCGGAACTTAAAGACGCTTTCAGTAGATGTACCAACGCTCCGAAACTCCTACAAACATATTAATTTTTGTATAATTTTTATGTTTTTCAATAGTGTTTTAATTATAAAAGTGAGTGAGTCTTATTGTTTGCATATTATATAACACTTTCACCGCTTAGACTTGTCAATTACACCAGCCTATGATTAAAAGGCGAAATAACCTGAATTCTAAATATCTTAAATTTTGTAAGGTTTGTTATAAATACTTAGTAAAATTGTTGGAAATACTTAATATTTCCAACAATTTTACTTGAATTTGATGTATATCCATAAATTATATTTTTTGATTAAAAAGAAGCAATAAATTTTGCTCAATCTTTATGTTCTCTTACTAGTTTTTTTATTTTTAGTGATAAATTTATAATCCAAATATACATTACTTACGACGTCTTTGTCTTCTGTGGTCGATGCTCTGCCGGCACGTAAGGTGTAACATCTTCTCTGGAGCCATGGCTAATAAAATCTAATCTGAGAAACACTTCACTTATAATTCATGTTGAAAAACTTGTTTTATTTTCGGAACAAAACGATTGTCAACGATTTAAAATAGAAAAAGGATATAATTTTGTACCTCATAACTTTTAGCGGGCTGTGTGTTCTTAAAGATTGAGCTTTATTCATATTCAATACTTTCAAAATTTTGTTATAAACTAGCCTGTATGGTTAAATATATGCTTATAGAAGAGAATGACATTATGATGCACAGTTTCATGAATATTTATTGAACCAAATTACTGAAATATAGAAGCGTATGTCACTAAGCTCAACCATTACTTTTATGGAACAGAAAGATGAACGGGTGAAATTCAAAACAGTGTAAGGCAATTAAAACCCATCAGCCAAGGTTGATATCAATATTGAATATGGATCTGTCAATTCATGGTATATTGATAGTTTGACCTCAATCAGTTCAGTTCAGTAATATGATGAAAGAGGTGTTTTTTATTGCATCATCTCTATAATTTGTTATCAACATTCCCAATTATATTATTCCTTAAATATTTGTATGACAATCCGGGTTTGATAAACATTTTTTTTTTTTCATTCAAGAGGGCTTCGCTATATCCTATATGTCCATTCATAGTTTGATTAAAATGGTGATTATCATTAAAACGAAATGGTAGCTCAATTGTTAGAGCGACGGAATGGTTTCCCAGAGGTCGCGGGTTCGAATCCCTGCCCGTGTCGGTTTATTTTTCTTTCTATATTTATATAAAATTAAATAAGATTAATATGGCTATACATGTTTATAGGTATTTTAAAACATCTTTAATGAAGTTATGAAGATGATATAAATATTTTAAATTTATTAGGTTCATGTGAATATAAACTCAAAAGTTGATATTAACATTACTTTTTAATCATGTTTCTAAAATTAATTTAAAATATAAAAACTAAGTACATAAATCTAAATTTGCTATAACATTATTATATAAAAAAATGTATTCGATTTGATTGGTGTTGTATTGATTTGATAGTTGAATTTAAATTTGTTTTTTTTTAGATGTTATAACATTTTTGTAATTATTATTTATCTATGGAGAGTTAAATAATTCTTTTCTATATATTATTTTTTATATACTGTGACTGTTATATTTATTATTTAATACATGTAATTAACAAACAAATTTAACAATTTAAACACGTAACAATATTTTTTTGACCAATCAATTACATTATAGTCTAGAATTAAATTAAGTAACGGCATTTTGATCTGGGTATCAGGTACAAGAACTATTTATATTTTACGAGTTCAGATAAACGATATATAACATGGGTCCCCGGAAGGTCCTTAAAATAGTTTTCTAAGTTGCAACAAATTGTAAGTCTTATCAGAAAAATTGCAAACATTTCATGTAAAAAGCTACTTACATAATATTGGGACACAAAATTATCTTAATTATGGTGTGGTTTTCCTCGCATAAATGCATATCAGGCTACAATGTAGCTAGTATAACATGATGAAGACTACTCAAATTTTATGAAACATTTTTAACTGACTTTCATGTGTTCCATCAATGGCTTTGTGAAACTTATTTCATCTGTATTGTCATGATACTATTAAAGAAATAGTAAAGTGGTACTCTCATATCCAAAAAACGCCGCTCTCCTAAACGCGGTATTTAAATGCAAAAATTAGTTAACAGGAGTTTTATTACTACAATAAACAAATTGAGAATTCCTCAGTGCCAAACTCTAACTCACCTGTATATAATGTTATAGATTCGAAAGTAACTCTGTCTTTCTAGACAATAAACGCGTAACAGTCAGACGACTGAACCAACTTTGATGAAATATGGCAAAAACATATACAATACGACGTAGAGAAAGGACATAGTCTACTTTTAACCGCGGAAAAATATCTAATAAATCCCCACTAATAATATGAGTGTGTTATATTATTGTAGTATTACTACATATAAAATTGTTATTATATAGTAATTTGGTTTGTAGGCAATATAAATATGTAATTATTTATTTAACTACATAATAACGTTGACCATAAATATTGTTGTTACAACTAGATTTACGAATTTAGAATTATTTAGAACTATATATCATTGATTACTGCTATGTTATAAAAGTAGTAAAAGATATTGATTTGACGAACTATCGGAAGTAGCCTTAAGATATTAAATATGTTGTATTTACATATCTTATTAGGTAAGCCATAAATGTGTGTGAGATATAAGATTATTATAAATATGCTTAGGCATTTGAAATGGTTATGTACTATTATATTGTTATTATGATATGATATTTAATGATGTTTAAAGTTGTGAATATGACTTATCTCCAGAAGCTGCCGTTGGCGCTTCTGTCGATGTTGTTATGTTATAAATATGGCTGTAAGCCTCTATTAAAGACAATCTGTGTTGGACAACTGGCAAGATAAGTGATTCTTATACTTTAATTGTTTATAATATGTGTAATAACTATGGTGGGTATTTCACCGTATTGAGTTATTGGTAAATGTGTCTAAATAATTACACAGTAATGACTATATTACTGTATTTATTATATTCATGTACCGAGAGTCATTTGGTTATATTAAATGATATATTTGTTTAGCTCTTCCTTTTCTTTAAACTTATCCAAATAATGCATTGAAATATATTATCATATTAATAGTATGAAGTAGCTCGATTAAATAATTTATACTATATTAATTCAGTGGTTTTTAATTATAGAACCTTATAATATCTATCAAGTGCTTAAATCTAGCTATGTTAAACTCACATAACAGGCATAGACTTTTATTTCATAAAACGGGTTTAAAGTAGGTCGCCACGAGCCATACAATATGCGTAGTATACTGGCCGCGGCCGCACGCAGCAGGCGAGGGAATGAGGGGTGTTGTTTACAAACATGACAAACCCTCTGCAACGATTATTATTCTTCATTAAAATTAAATTCTTAGGATCATTATTTGGTTCCCCCAGGGTCTTCGTTATCCAGTCCTTGCCAGCTACCCACTTCAAGTCATCGGTTCATCTGCCCGGCGGCTGTCCAACACTACGTTTGCCATACGTCGCCTCCATTTGAGACCCCGTTTACTTCACCGATCATCGATTCTGTGATAGATATGATCAGCCCACTGCCAATTCAGCTTGCTATGTATTTAATAATTTTTTCAGTCAGTTTTGTTTTCTGCTAGATAACCTCGTTTAGTTTGTTTCTTAGTAAGATCCAAAGCATAGTGCTTTAGTCCTAGCTTTCTAGTTTTTTTTGAAGTGAAACTTCTTTATCGGGGTTGGAAAAAAAATTAGTGTAACATTTTTTCGTTACGCATGACATTTTTCCGTTACGCGCCAGCTTTTTTCGTATAGCTTCATCTCTTTTACACCATGTTGCTATGGAAATACTAAATAATCAAAATGACAAGTATGTGGATTACAAAACACAATTTACATTAACCAAAAATAAAATTATCGGATTAGAGTTTTATAATTAAATAATGAATTGTAATTACATACTGGACAATACGATTTTATGGACTTGCTATTGAAACTAATAAATAAATTCAAGATTATAACATGAAGAAGAAATTATGAAATATAATTTATAATATTTTTAAAATACATTGATTGTCTGAAATAGAAGAAGTAAGAATGAAAAGAAATACGAGTTTTGGCTGAGAAATGGAGCATTGGGGTCCTGATCATTACAATGTCTGTTTTGCTATACCTAGAACGAACAACAACTCGAAACGAGAATATTATACGTCAGAAAAAGTCGATTCATTTCTTACGTTTTAATTAATTTATATTAATGAAAATTATGACGTTTTTTTGTTACGCGCCATCTTTATTTCTAAGTCACATTTAAAAGAAAATGTGAATTATATTTACATGTCATAAAGAAGTTTCACTTCTTACATGTGTACATACACACACACATATTTTTACTATACTTTTATATTTTCACGATCCATGATGGCTATTACAAATATGTTTAAACAGATAAACATAGAGCGAGATAAAGATAAATTATATCATTTTCGTCCAGTTTTGAACTCATTTGTGTAAACCTATTAAAATCAGTCCTCTACCCAATTTAAAAAGCAATATTTCTTAGATACAACCATCGGCTTAGAAACAGGTCATGGATACAATAATGGACAATAGTAATGACTTTAATAAATTCAAAAGTGATACAGTGAGTTCAGTGTTTATACAAACTTTTACAATGACGAGTGACGACCTGTACGAGACCTCTGAAAACGACAGTACATCCGTCCTGCGGCCGCCACCTCCCTCGCGGTGTGCTTATAAAGTTACTACACGCAGTTCATGAATACGAACGCTGAATGCATAGTAATGCAAAATTCAGATGTAATTAGCGCGAGTTTGTGTACTTTGTGTACTTTTGTAATAATTTCAAAAGAATATATATTCGTAAATCGGTTAAAAGATTTTAAAATATACTACATGTAACAGTGGGTTTATATCGTAAGTCAATTTATTTAGTTGTTATAGATTAATAATTAGTAGAGCAGTTTTAGTTTTGAGACTGTTATTAAGTCAAACGCTCTCCCTTCAAATCGTCACTGTTAAGAGTTTTTAATATCTCCCAATTTCTAAGCCTACTAAGTGCTTTCTATATTTTTTATAAAATTACATTAAGATGTACTTTACGTTGTCGGAAGTATTTTAATAAAGCTTGGATTTACGATAATTATTTAACATCACGTCTAAATTGGCCTTTCCTCGTGTATGATATAAATAAAACCCTTTTGTCAAAGTTAGATGCAAGCGTCATAAAGACATTGAAGTTATGGCTCGGGTTAGCGCACTCAGCGGACTCTTCAACCTTATTTAGAGACCGAAACAACTTTGGATTAAAATTAAAGAAACCATCGGAGCTCTACAAACATTGCTATCTACATTAACACTGTGACATACCTTCTTTCATCTTCTCATCACCTTTACGCTGACGACCTCCAAGTTTACACAGCCGCTTCCCCTCACAATTTAAATATTGCTATCGAGAATTTAAATCGAGACTTAGATAGGATTAACACTTTGAGTGAATCCTATGGATTGCGTGTTAATCCAAAAAAATCTCAGGTTGCTTTATTGGGTGGTCGTAACCAGCTGGATAAACTCTTACTTAATGAACTACCTTCCATACGACTTGGCACAACGATCCTTGAGATAGGCCAGTCTGTTAAAAATCTTGGTCTTATAGTAGACAAATCTTTATCTTGGGCCCCACAAATAGCTGAGATTAGCCGGATAGTTTTTGCAACTATCGGTGGCCTTAGACGCTGGCAAAATTTTCTTCCAATTAAAACTAAAATTTCCTTAGCACATTCTCTCCTCCTACCTCTCTTAGACTATGCTGACTCTGCTTATCCTGATCTTTCTGAGGAACAACTCAACAAGCTTGAGCGCCTCCAAAACTTGTGTATTAGGTTTATCTTTGGACTTAGAAAATTTGATCATGTTTCCGAATTTAGGGCTCGTTTAAAGTGGCTTCCTATAAGATTTAGGAGGTACATACATATGCTCACTCTTCTTTACTCTATTCTTTATAATCCTCATACTCCCTCTTACTTAAAGCAACGTTTTTCCTTTCTCGGTTCTCACAATGAACGGCAAAACCTGAGATCTAGCAAGGACAACCGTTTGCATAATCCTTCTAGGCTCACAGGTTATTTTGGTAATTCATTTACCTGCAAATCGGTGGTATTGTGGAACGATCTCCCTGCTGAAATTCGACATTCTAAATCAATTTTAATTTTTAAAAGTCGCTTGTATAGTCACTACCTATCAATTGCTAATATTTAATCTTATGTATATAACATATTTATTTATTTGCTATGTATGTATATGTATGAGTATATATGTAAGTATATATATGTATGTATATATGTATATATAAATATATTACATGTATTTGTATATATAGTATATGTATTTATGTGAATGTTATGTATTCATGTATTGTCTCTATCTACATAATACTAATTGTATTATTGTAATCATTTAGCTTATTTCATTTTTTTTTTTAATACTTTATACCGTATTCTTAGTTTCTACTCCTTTCCCCGAAAGGTTGTCTGTAAGAAATTGCTTTAGCAATAAGACCGCCTTTGCACCCTTTTGTTGTTTATTTTGTTTTTATTTCACCTATTTTTGTATTTTGTGTGCAATAAAGTTTTTATCTATCTATCTAAACATCTAAGAGTTACCAAAAGACATATCATCGGAAAATCTAAAGATGATACTGTAACTTCTCTCCCAAAAGACAAAGTTGCCTCAGAGCTCGAGTCACGACTTCAATTCCATAAAAAATTTATGATAGGTGCTCAAAATAAAGTAGGGCTGGGATCAAGTAGGAAGGTTTAAGACATAGACATAACAAAATCTTTTAGTCGACAAGACGAAAACGATAATTACCGACTCCACGCGATGAGCCTAGAAATTCAAAACGAATGGGTGACCATAGGAGATTTTTGTATTTCACTAGCTTTGAAGTGGCGCACCTTAATTTATGATTGGTCCCCAGCATTATTAAAATTCTATCTTAATGCATTCCAAATGACTCTCCCAGATCAAAGTAATTTAGTAAGATGGGGCAAAGCCACCGAAAAGTCTTGCAACATCTGTGGGGAGGCAATAGGAACCGCGAAACACCTGTTAGTAGGGTGTAGGGTACTTCTAGATAAAGGTCAATACTCGCGTCGCCACGACAAGGTATTAGAAATCATACGGGAAGCGGTTAGTCTTTCAGTAGCAAGAGTGCGGAAGGGTATAACAACCACCAAACGATCTATAGAATTCGTAAAAGAAGGCTCCTCCAAAAAATCAAAAGCGAAGCCTTATTCAATACTAGGCGCGGCTCCTGATTGGATTCTCATGATGGACACGTACGAAAAGCATTACAAAATCCCTGGGGATGTTGGTGTTTCGTCATTCAGACCGGATTTATTCCTGTATTCGAAACATTTGAGGCGCGTGATACTTGTGGAGCTTACTGTTCCTTGGGAAACAAACATCCCAAGGGATCACACATTCAAGCTCAATAAGTATTACGAACTGACCAACGAACTGATCAGGAATAAATTTATAGTTAGTTTGTACGCGGTAGAAGTGGGAGCGAGAGGTATAACAGCAAAATCTCTCTATAGCCTACTTAAAGATCTAGGCCTTTCTAGAACAAGCATTGGTTCATTTCTAGAACGTACTTCAAAGGCGGCATTGGTAAGTTCTTTCCAAATTTGATTAGGTAGGGAGAGGAGTGTGGAGGGTGAAGGTGAGCGTTTTTGCGCATAATAAAGGGGCCCCTTAAACCTACTCCTGGGTCGCAAGTCCCAGGCACTGCTTGCACTCCTCTTCTTGCAACGCGATGGGCCCGGCACCCGCACGGTGAATCCATGGATTGCTAAGAAGCTTCGCCTCTCTCCCAGTATTATACTTTGCTACATTTCAAAGGGAAGTTATGAAGTGTTATAACTTACACTATTTAGCTACGTAGTGACGTAGCTAAATAGTTAACTTTTATACGATCAATTGATATTTTTTAAATAGGCATTATGTTTCATGTTCATAAAAGTGTGCAATAGTTCCGGCCTGTAACAGTCTCACTGCTATGCAAAGGTATCTTCTGATACAGAGATGGAGCAAGCATTACGCTAGCTTACTGCTAATTGGCTATTTGAGACAGTTTTTAAAATCACATTGGTTATTCGCTAGGTCGGGTACTTAAACTTCAAGCCACTACAAGTCGAGAAACGTGATTTAGATAACACTAAAAACACAGATTTTGAAATTCTTATAAATTAATAGATGCTTTTGACAGTGATTTGTCATGGCAGACTAAAAAAGCAGTAGGTATACAGTTCGACTGTCACTCGAATGTCACATTGACTACTTTACCGTAAATAGAACATGTATTTTCCTTTAACGTTATGAATGTAATAAATGATTATAATAAGTGATTATAATAAATGATTCTAAATCTGCAATCAATACATACTTTTAGACAGTACCAATAAACTTCTATTACTTTTTAATCATTCTCAAAAATCGATTACAGTATTATCGATTACATTTTTGTTGTGTTTGCTGCAACAAAAATGTTTAACTTGCTTAAAATGTTTAAATGTTCAAAATCTTATTTTTGTTTATTTTTGATGTTTGAAATAGAAAAAAATATTTTTTTTTTTATTCTTTCTCAACCTTTTACTAGTAGGCTCAGAAATCCCCGTCTCCTTTGGTGATCTGGTAAATATTAATACTATCCTAGTGAACGTATAAATATTAGATAGCTCAAAAAAAAGAACTATGTCGACCCAACAATGATTATATGTAGGAACCAGGGTTATCCTTCAGGTATTGATGTAAATATTGATATTATACACAATATATAGTTGCTCTGTCACAGACATAAATGTCACTTGTTACCCTTCATTTGATATGGTGCAATTGTGTAAATCTGTACATAAAAGTAGATTATGAAATCACTTACGATAGACTAATCGGATTTTCGATGGATTAATAGGATAAAGGTACAAAACAATTTTAACGACATACATAATAATATTTATTAAGTAAACATTCAATGTCTAGACTAAAGTTGTTGAGTTAAAATTATTTTATTCATTATTAAGCAGCACAACATTGATTTTAAACATTAGAGAAAAAAATAATGGAAATTTTATAACTTTTCTAACATAGTTTTTATAGAAAACGTTACTCCAGAAACCAAAGCAAGTAGAGAAAATAATAAGATAAAGCCGTTTTTTATCAAAATCAATTTCCTTTTTTCGATATCTTTCTTCCAACGAAAAACAGTTTCGATGATAACAGGGAGTGTAATACCTAACATAGAGAAACAGACAGCACCCACTACCTCTATCAGGAGTTCTAGTTTTGGTATTGCGCAGGCAAGACCCACTGAAACAAAATAATATCATCATGTATGAGTTGAGTTCCAAAACTTTATATAAAAATAATTAAAAGAGCCAAAGAAAACTTCTTATGAATGTACTAATTTTGATTCTTTCTCAAAGAATGTTTGTATAAAACTTCGGTAAACTTGTTTCAATTTAAAATTATTTTATGTTTAAATGAGATCAAACAGAACCGCGGGCATTTACAATGTCGTATGATAAAGTACTAGTATCTTATCGATCGCAAAATACCACCGACAGAATATCATTCCACATTTAGATCGGTCGCTGTAGAAAGTTACTTGAACATAGGTACTGTTAAGGAATGTCATACATCCAGGTGGTAGGGATGGTGGTATTGTAGGAGGTCGCGTGCAAAGTGATAATGTAAATTGGCAGCGGAATCAGATCAAATAGTTCTAAGGAATACCTTTTAAGAACTCTAAAGTTTACACTTTTAGCTCACATTTAACATTAATATAACAGTGGTACAAGTATGATACCGTAAAAAAAAATAGTCATTTTACATGTCGGGTGTCAGCGGATATTTGTCATACACGTCATCGCCTCATAACATACTAAGAGTTACCAAGGATGACTTTATCTTTACACACTTAGCACATGCACACAGCAAAACGCATGTAAGCCATCCATTATAAAATTGTTACCAGTAAAAAGAGTCGCCACCAGTCTCATTCCAGCGACACTTACACGACGATTCTTCTCCGGGATTTTGTTTTCTATTTTTTTCCAAATAATATCAACTGGCACATAGAAAAGTAATGCGTAAGATAGCATCATCACACACGCCACTAACATCTTCGCTGTTTGTGCTAGACTTGAATGAAACAATATAATATGTTTATTAAATACATAACGTCTACACATACACACATAGTAAATAACAATAAACGAAATATCATATACATAAATATACAACAATACTCACACTTCATCATGAGGCAAGTTAAGAGTTATACTACCCCTAACATCTTCTCCGAAACTCATGTATCCTGTAAACCCAATGAACGTAAATAAAGCAACTACTGTGCTCATAGATATCGTCAGAACACCCGGGCATCCCAGGAACTGATGAGGTTTCGTCATTTCATTCTCTATTGGCATCACTACTCCAATGCCTTCCATAGCAAATAAACTTGTACTAAAATTGATTGAAATTGAAAAAATAATAGACTTTAACATTGTTATTATTTCCCATTTTTATATATTTTATTAATAGATTATTGATTTGTCAGAACGATATAATTTGGGTTTTGAACACGTTATTAATTAATTTAACCACTGAACACTTACAAACCTTATAAAATTTATAACACCAGATACAGGATTATATAAATTCCTTTCTGAAAGCGAAGGTGCATTTCGGAAGCAGTAATACATTGATATGCAAATAGACGACAGCAAAGCAAAATTAGCCACCGCTGAGAAAGGCACCAAGTACTTGAGTTTAGTGATCTGTGTGAGTGGTATCAAGACAAGTAGTGTCAATGCACAGAATTCTGTTACTGACCATGACGGTCCTCCATAGACATCAGATACCTGAAATTTTCTAAGTAACATCTAAGAAAATCTAAGTAATAATGAACCTCTAGAAACCTTAAGAATATTACTTGTTTTAAAGACTCCGCTATGAGCACAACGTAGCCACAACAACATCCTAAGTGCGTCACCAGAAGTGCGCAGTCTGCCATCAACCTAAAATAGTACATACTGTTAAAGTCTATATCTAAGTTTATTTTTCTTAGGGTTTTTCATTTGAATACAAATCATTATTGTACCAAAACTTTTTATTTATCTTTTTCACCTGGAAATGGAAGCAAACTTTTGTACAGACTTAGGTCCATTTTTAAACACTATATAACACGTATCAGCGTAACTTAAACTAGGTCTTTTAATAACTACACATAGCTCTTGAGATGTTTTTACCTAAAACAAAAAAATATTTATATTTTAATGAATTCGGAATATTTTCACTATTTATAGATACAATCGTACTCAAGGGTGCAATGAAATTGCAGAAGTGGATTTTTTTTATATGGTATATTATGTAATTATTTATAGAAAATTCTTAAACTAAACTATAAATCATTCAAATATACTTACAAAAATATGAGTGGCATGTGCGCAAATGAAGCCAACAACTATAGTTCCTAGAACCCCGACGAGTAGTCCAGCGTTCTTGAATGCCAGAGGCATAGCCAGTACTCCTGAACTTAAGGACGCTCTAAGTAAATGGGCCAGTGCTCCGAAGCTCCTAAAAAAATTGTAATTTGTTTTTTTTACGTTTTAGATGGGACCTTAGTTATAAAACTGAGAAATATATATCTCTCATTTAACCTAACATTTAATCAAAAGATAACGTTGCTTAAGTAATAGTTTTAAATTTGTTATGCTTTCAGCATTTATGTATTATACAAAGCATTTTAAGTACATTTTTATGAATAAAAAACTGCAAACAAGAATGTTTCAATAAATTTTGACATAGTATTTATTTTTATACATCATAAAACAATTCTGTTTATTAATTTTTATTTAATGTTTTTTATTTAATGATTATTTTATTTAATAAATGTTTATATGAATATTATCCAAGTTTTACCTAAAACTAATTGTAGTTTATTAATATATGTTTTTTTTTTACTTTTTACATTAGTTTTTTAAGTAAATCTACAAGAAACTAGTCTACTAGTCTACTAGGAAAAGTAAGATATTAGTCCATTGTAAAATCAATGTCCAATGTTAAAAAAAAAACAAAAATAATCTACAATTGCATTCAGTGCGGTTTTCCTTCGACCTCAATATATTTAGTAAAAAGGAAAACATTTTCTTAGCTTTAACATACTCATTCATTATATCAATCTTTTTTGCTCCGCACATTCATTTCAACATTTGCATTATGCTTCTTGTCATCCGCTTCCATCGCCGTCCAATACTTTGAACCAAACATTACAGGATTTGTGATAGTTTTACATATTTGCCACTTCTACTGAGGGATATACGCTGATCACCTGTCGCCATTTCAATCACCCTTTCTTTATTCTGTTTCTCACTTCATTATCAACTTTGCCACAGTCTTGTATTAATGAACAAAGGTCGGATCAGACTGTTAGGGATACGCCATCTAAAGCAACTGAAGTGGAAATCTAACGACCACCATGTTCTATTTGGTTCCGGCTGATCCTCCTGCTGATGTCTTCTAACACATTTGGACACTTTTTTAGTCTGGTCTGTAACCCAAGTCCACTCTCTCAAACGTACACAATATTTACAGCGAAAAAGACGTACCAAGGTGCTTTCTCCTGTATATCTGATATTAGATTAACCATTAACATAAGATGCAATTAGAGACTGGGGGCGATCGTTGATGCAACATTTTGGCCTCGCTGGCTGCTGACCCACCAATTATGTTTGGTCGATTATATGTTGCATCAGACAATTCAAGATATTTCCAATACATTCCTTTCTAAAGAGAAAAGAAAAGTCATTGCAAAGAGAGCTGATGAATTTATTCTTGCAAGGACTTGTTGAAGAATAAATACAGGATAAATGGATGGAGGTACCATTTAATTTTAAAACCTTACGGACTTGCACAAGTTTTTTATTTGGCCTGGTTCTTTTTTTAGTTTTTTGCACTTACGATTTAAGTTCCATTAAATAAAATACTTTTTACCATTACGTACCATCGTTTGTCAAAATTATAACCTTTACCAATTTCCTCTTGTTTTCGTCTTTCTCGTCTCTTCCACTTCATATCTTGGAAACAAGCCACATTTAAGCGTCTTCTCTTCAAGATATCCACCAGCTTACTCTCTGCATACATACTTTTCCGATTCATCCCTTACTGTATACCCGTCCTTAATAAAATGCTATACATCATTCTAATGTAAAGTGTATATATAATAAGAGGTAATCGTTTCCTTACATAACTTTGATCATTACGTCACTGCAAAATTAGCTGTGTTATGAGAGTTACTTAGTTAATATGGTTAATTAATAGATGGCTTAAGTGCGGTCGACGGTCAGACGTCATCTGATATGTTAAGTTATGACAATATCTGCTGTCAGAAAGCATAATAAGATTACGAACAAACAGTTAAATGTCGTTTTAAAAATTCATGACGATTTTCATTTCAAAACGCGCTATATGTGATTTTTATGATTTAAGGGTAGAGGAAGTTTGTTAAATAAATTAACTATTATCTCATGTTTTGTTGGAATCGTGAAATTGATCAAAGAAGATTGCGTTACCAAATAATAGTATATAATATAAGATACAATAATTCACTAGCTGGAACTTTCATTTAAAAATCTAATAACGATAAATTAACTTACGACGTATTGTATTCTTGTGGTCGATGTTCTGCTGGTACATAAGGTGTAACATCTTCTCTGGAGCCATTTTGTGTTAATTCTAATCTGAAAAAAAAAATGTTTTTTAAGGATTCTTTTATTAATGAATATTAAAATATAAGTCAAATATGTATAAGTAAAATATAACTTTTATTCTTATGACTTTAGATTCATATTTAATTCCATCATACTATTGGTACTTACTAGATATAAATAAAAAGTTATAATGTTGAGGACGTCAGTGCTGTCCCTGACAATTTATTTTGTAAATTATCATTTTTAAACAACTAAGTGTTGTATGAAAGTATATTAAATTGTAAACCTTAGTTTAACAAACCAACAACAAACCAATTTAACAAAGGAACAACAGTTTTTTTCTAGAATAACTTTAGTTGTTACAAAACTATTTACCTATCACAATTATGGAAACTTTGTAAAATTATGGAAACACCAAAATTAGACTTAACTAAGTACTGGGAAATCTTATGAAAATGGATTCAGATCGGTCAATAAGACATTAATGAGGTTAAATTTCGAGAAGTGGTAAGTGTGATAATGTTATCAATTATTAAACCAAACATTCTATTTATGAATTAATAAATGATTTAAGAGAAAGATCGTCATCCATTTGTTCCCATTATGAAAGATTTGGCAACTAACTTCTGACTGCGACTAACTTATGCAAGATTTGACAACTATTTTCAGACCGTTGCTTTCTACCGTCGGTGTACATGCATAACGTTAATATTCTCCAAATCACAATCACTCAAAATTTCCCAATCGCGCCAAAAGAAGTATAACTTCAAAAATTAATAAATCGGTCAAATAATTAGATACAGAAGAGTTTAATGACATAGATTGCATTTGATCCAATAACAAAAAGCTTCACTTGCTGCCTCGCTCCTCACTTGCTGATAATGTCATCTCACGTCAGGTTTAATTAAAAAATACCTTTAAATAAATTGTAAATGTAACAAAATTATACTACATAACAAATAACAGACTATACAAAATTTATATATTTTTTAAACAATTACTAAAGTGAAAATCTCTTTTACAATGGTGACTAAGTAGTACAAACAACTTAAATCACAAAATATACAACATTTTATTTATATGTAAAAAAAACAATGGTAGAAACAAGGAGCAGTTTTGGTGAAGGGGTTCAAGCAAAATCCATCGAAAATGATCTCGATCATCGAAAATAAAAAGTCGAAAAATTAGAAAACGTAAAAACCTTTAAAAAAAGTGACTTGTAAACGTTTTAACGCTAATCTCAGGAGCATATTATAGGGGTACGATTCTTGAAATGCTATCCAGCCCTACTAAATTTTGACTTACGTTCCAACAACCAAAGTTCTTCGTATCGTACTATCGTGACATTAAACTCTGCTATCGGACGGTGGTAAGGATTGTTTTCATTACCATGTGGTATGCCTGTATGCCTGTGCATAGACGAGTTTAGCCATAGAAAACTTCATGAAATTCACGTTTCTGTTTGGTCGTATGGCCCATTTAATAGCGTTTAATTTAATATTTAATTTAATAAGCGTTAAATAGTGACGATAAATTATTATTATTAGATAACCTACTTACTTTTGAAAAAACTACATAATTACTACTTAATTTTAACAAAATATCAGATTTACAAAGGCAACTCGATTGTTCTTCTTTTTAACCTACAAAAACATGTTTCCGTCATTTAATAAAGATAAATTCAAGAGAACTGTCAACAGTAATTTTTTAAACATGTTTAAAATAAACTAAAATAATGGTATAACGTTTGTGTACTTTTAAAAAATTATAGAATTATATTTTTGTAGAAAATATTACGTTATAGAGATATAAACTAGCGTCACAGAAGTTTATTTCATACAAATCACAGTTGTCTCCTCCACATTGACTTAACGCATATTGCATAATGTTACAAAAAAAATGAAAAACTAATTTACAATTCTAAAATATATAACCAATCCTAGTATTAGAATTCTCTTACTGCAAAAAAATAACCAATGACAGTCGTTCTATTCTTCAAAACACTTTATTAGCACTGCTCACGAAAACACTAAACTGTTTACAATTTATCTGTTTACTATCACTATTATCACTTTATTTCTGTAACACGACTTAGTCTCTCAATCACACACTGCCTTCTCTTAGCTGCTAGACGATTTATATATCCAATATTACAATTATTTATTTAATCAATGAAACTTCTATACAAACATTACACTCGTTTTAGATAAACAAGAATTGATATCTTTATTTTCTATCAAAACCTACCCTCCAATGAAAAAATAAAACTAAAACAAAGAATATTTGAAAAAAAATATCTCCTGTGATGTGATGTTAAAGCATGTAAATTTTGTCGAGTGGCTTGTCATTGGCACCGGATGTATGCGCCACTCGTCTTAGCTGTCGTCGATTGGATATTTAGGCTTCCTCCTCCTAGGTACAATTTCCTCTCTGAGCTCCAGACACCACAGATGATTAGAAGGTAGCTGTGATGAGTATTTAGAGAGATATCACGCTCGAAAAAGGTGCTCGAAGATGGTGACAAAGATGAGCAGGAGAGAGCATATAATTATGAAACGAAAATGGCAATAAGTAAAAAAAAAGAATAGAAACTTACGTTTGAAAACCTTTAAATATGCCTACTGCATAGCCAATACCAGAAAACCCACAAATAAGTTCCTGTCCATACAGGAGTTGATATAACATATATCAACTCTTTCGGAAGCATGTAGTTTAAGAGAAAGAAAAAAAAGTGAGGAGAGAGAACAGAGTTATACAAAGATCATGTTAAATTACAAAATAAAATATACCAGTTAAAAAAAATGTTTGAAGCTACAAGAAATTATTGGAAAAAGGCAGCAAGCAAAGTTGAAAACAGTATTCAGAATATTATTCATATTATTTAGAAAGCGCGGTTGTGCAGGGCTAAGAGAGCCCAGTATCACTGCGATCTAAAAGATCGATTGTGATCGCCACTGCCTACAATTCACTGCATAGGTATTGCAGAATGTCCTTTGCAGTGAAGTGTTGGATATCCACTGGGTCCAGGATGTGTTTCCCAGGGTGTCATTGTATTTACGCATCAGCGGACCGCACGCGCATAGAAGATGGACCGGGGTTTCATCCGCCTCGTGGCAATACCTGCACGCATTTCCATCCTCTAATTTGAGGGTCGCTAGGTGCTTTTTCCGGCCACAATGCCCTGTAAGCGTTCTATTTATGATGCATAAATTGTTCTTGCTGAGCCCAATGCGCTCCATAGCTGCTTTTGCAGTAAAGGGTTTTATGAGGGCTTTGGAATGTTTGAGGCCAGGGATCACCTCCTAACACCTTATAGCCTCACACTTAGTGAGGTTATTCAAGGTCATAGCTAGGCTAAGTTTGGAATACCACATATTGGTTTTGGACCGTATGTTTTGCTCTCAGCTCCAGCACGGGCCAGCTCATCAGCAATCTCGTTCCCGATATGGCCCTCGTGGCCTGGGACCCATCTTAGAACGTCTCTGTTTTTGAAGCCCAGAGCGTTCAATTTTGTCAGGCAGGCAAGCACCAGTCTCGACGTGATAATATTAAAGTTTAGGGCCTTTAGTACCGCCTGATTATCCGAGTTCATGTAAATGGTCCTATTCCTGTAGTTACGCCGCAGGTTCAGGGTCGCACAAGCAATTATGGCGTACACCTCTGCCTGAAAAACTGAGGTGTACCTACCCAGGCTTAAGCATTCCCTGTAGCCAAGGCGCTCTCCGTATACCCTGCATCCTACATTATTATCCATTTTTGATCCATCGGTGTAACTTACAAGACAACCGTTTCTCCAGGTGAGGCCGGTCAACCATTCCTCCCTTATCGGTACATAATAGTTCTGCAAACAAAATTGCAGTGTGGAACCATGCTGGCGCCAATCATAGCCAATACGTTGTCGCTCATGACCGAGTCCTTATAGGTCCTCAGCCAGCTCGACATCCAGTTTGTACTGCCCTGGGCCCATACTGTGAAAATATTGCCCCTAGCCACCCTCTTGAAATGTAAGTCGAGAGGTGGTAGATCCAGTAAGGCATTAAGAGCCTCTCCTGGGCCTCTCCTGGGCAACTAAATGAAACTGACTGTCACCATGTTACAGGCAGTTTCTTGGAGGCTGTTTAGTCTGTCCCTGACGGTAACCTGTTGGCACTTGCTTCACAATACCACAGATGCGTAAGTCACCACCGGCCTCACGGTCGCGGTATAGACGCCCAAGATGCCCAAGCTTGAGCCCAAGATCAGCCCATGATCAGATCATCTGCCCCCCGTCATCCTACCACACACTCGCAAGGCCATCTTAGCCTTGGTTATGGTGTTGTCAGTATATATGTCGCCCAAATATTTGACCCCAAAGGAAATTCAGAATATAAATAACTACAAAGTTTTTTCTTATGCCATTAAATAATGATAAAAATATGCCACAAGTCCTTAAGAAAGATGCGACTTTCATCCGATCGTTACTTTAAAATTGCACTACAAAAAAAGCTAGAGCTATAAGAGATACACAAGAGCGGTCTACCAAAACAGACGAATTTTCACAGCGGTCTCTCTCACTCTATTAGAAACCTATAAAAAACCTTTTTTAAAGAAAAAATTACAAATGCCACTACAGCTACTACACAAAATAAAGGATAGTTCATAGAATAACAACTCTGTCACGATGTTATCTCCCGGTAGTATGATTGTTTTAGTCATTTATATATTTCTTTATATATAGTACAATAATATACAAATAGTCATATTGGCAATAGTTAATGTTAATAACGTTTATATTTGTTTTGCAACTAGTAGCGAACATTGATTTATTAACCAAAAACAAACTTCATATTACCAAGATATGTGACAAAGTGGTAAAAGTTCCTTAATAAATATTTGTTAATCGATTTAAATGTATTGCTTTAAATATTTTCTAGAAGAGACCCTATTTATTCTCGTAACAGGAAACTGCAAATTATATAATGAAAATCTTTTGACAAAATAAAATAATAGATTATCTGACGGAGGAGTAAAGTTTTTGGTCGAGTACATATGTCAGGACCTAACAACTTTTTCCGATAGATAAGAAAATCACCTACATTATAAAAATTAGTGGTGATGAAAAGGCTATCAATATTTTTTTTGAAATTTGAGCCAACACTTGATAAAAATGTATTAAAAAAAAAACAATCCAACTACGTATGAACCACTCAACGTAAAAATATGTTTTCATTTAATTAACGTAATATCGGATCAATGTAAGATTATATTTATTCTAGGCATTCTAATTAGACATGAGAATACTTATTAATATACTCGAATACTCACTCAAGATACTTGATTTGTTACAGCTGTTCAAATACAACGATAATACATAACTATAACATTCATAATATTATGAACTACCTTTTAAAGCTCAAAAATTACTGGAAAAAAATAGCTTATGTCTTTGGTTTTTAGTAAATGTATAAAATTTTTAATGAACCGATTCAAACACATATTGTTTTTTAACAAAATTATTTCGAATAATTGATATATTAATAATTATTTAGATAATAATAAATTTATACATTAAATTAGATTAAGAAATATTTAAATAAAATTAATTACTTACTTGGAAATGGATACATTATTCACGTTTTTGATATTAATCGATTCAACTTGCATATTCACAAGTGGCATCGTCCTTATCTGTGTAATACCCACTTAATGATTTTGATTTTTTAAGTTTACTACCATAACTCGAAGTTCCTCTGATCGTACTAACCATTTAACACACACTACACTCTGAGAAATATTCAATTAGCCTATTGCCATTCACATGACCTTCAAATCTGAATAGGGTATGTGCATATGCTTTAATACAAAACTCTATTGAGATTTAACAAAAAAAAAAAAATATGGCACGTATTTGCTTATGAAACCAATTACAATTTATTCAATACATATTGCGTACATACATATAAGATAAAAACTTTTAAGTCTTCAAAACAATGTCTTGAATAAACTATCATTAGTTTCAGAGTTAAACGTTTCATATTTTATTTCTTTGTTTTAAAATTCACAAATTTTAAGCTATCGTTATTTTAATTTAGCAATTTATTTCAATTCTAGCTTTGGCTAGCGGCTTCACCCGTGCTGTATTTGTAAGAAAACAGCCTTTTTATGTTGGACGGAAGGTTTTTCTACTATTCCAAGGAACAGTACTTTTAGGGACTAATTATAACTCTACGAAATGGCATAATAGTCGGTACAGTAGATAAGATGTAAAAGTGTAACAAACAAACAAACTCACATTCAAATCCTTTATAATATTATTTAGGGTTGCTCAAGAATAGATAAGCATTGGAAAATAATACAGAATGATTAAAGCCAAAAATGTATTTTGTCATTTTTAAAATAATTCTAATTAGATAATAGGTATATAGTCATCTAAAAAAGTAGCCTATGGGACATTCCATGGTGATTGGTGGGACAGATTACTCCAGAATTCTAATGTTTGGACCTGTAACTTTCTATTTTGATCTAATATAAATGATCATATAGATATTTTAAAAATATAATGAACCTCCTTATTGAACCAATATCGGGAAATATAAATTATGTACACAATTGGATGATATTTTAGCGTTTAAAGGAATGTGACTGGTGGGAATATCTACCGTAATTTTTAACCTGAAGATAACATTTTTTAAAAAATGATTGGTATAAAGACACGGTTTTCAATTGTGTAAATTATTTTGTAACTTATAACATTTATTACACTTACTTTAAATATATAATTTTTATAAAATATTTAGAACTATTTGATTCAAAGAATTAAAAGGATTCCAACTTTAACTGTCTAAAGAAGAAATTCAATCTTGTCTATAGATACTCATAACGACAAATCGCTTAAGCTAATTTCAAGTGTGTCGTAAAATTAATGAACAACTTGCAAACTATTCGACGTACACAACGTAAGTTAGTTTACGAACGCGTAAGTTCACGGCTGTCTTAAAAGCTATCCTTGGTAACTTCCTCCCCTCATTGCACAAGGGGAAAGACTCAATTGCAATCAGGGCAAAAGTGAAAGTTGATCGTCTTGGCACTCTTTTAATAAAAATTGCAAAATTGTTGAACGACATGCAAGCTATTTGCTTGGCACAAAAACTCAACTGGCTTCCCATATAATATGTCAACGTCTGAATTTAAATATACATTCTCTTCTGTACTGTGTATTATTTCAAACGTCAAATCTGAACGAAAAAAAATTACTTTAAAGTATTCCAGACACTTCACGAATATCATAAACACTATTATTATTATTTACTGATACCTGTTAATTACTTATTATTTATACCTATTTATAAAAACTATCCATTTAATTTTTCCATGCTTTATAAACGTTCCTTAACAATGACATGAAAAAAAAAACGTGCGTCACTCAGGAACTGCCGCGATAAAGCTACTGCATAGCATTTTTTATCAACTTATGAAATTATAATTATTTATGTAGTATATTTTTTTATTAATGTTAATTCAAGTTTTTTCTTTTATATCAATTGAAGTTGAGTGCGGTGACCGATAAAAAAACAATTTTTTTTCTTTAATTAAACAAATTACGATGAGAAAATGTCATTCCTATGTAATGTCATAAAAAGGTTAATCAAGTCATTAGCTAAAAATATTTTCAACCTTAAATCTCACGAATAAAGTTCAATTGCGTTTGTTAAGTACTTATACATACGTTTGTTAAGTACTTTACAGTTTTAAGGGTCCCTTATAACACGATAACAAAATGAAAAAGGTCGTTGAAAAAATACCTCTGTACAAGTAAAACATTTATTTTCAAGTAAACCTTAACTAGTAAGCAATAAGTAAGTATATAATACATATTATCAACATGGCGCTTACGCTATTTTTAAATGATATGTACACAACACTCGGCCGACTTACATATTAGGCGGAGTGGGGGGTCGTTAGGTTTTTTCGTTACCGAATCAAGAAGATCCTTCTTGATTCGGTCGCCGCGCTCCAAGCCCGCGATAAAAGCTATGGAATAGCTTAAAACTATGAAATGCGGTTCTTTTATATGTTTACGATCAAAACCTTAAAGAATACTATCAGATAGACTTTACTACTATTGAATAGCTATTTATTATCCTTTAATTTATTAGTGTATATCTGCAATATTTGGAATAAGACTGCATTATGTACTTTGCAATGAATTTTAAGTATGTATTACTTTTAATTAAACAATAAACATAATTAATTCTTTATGGTAATATGCAAAAATTAATTCTAACAAGAACGATGGAAGAATAATCATCTAAAAGAAAACAAAATTAAACGTGTATTTGAGGTCAAAAACTTTTAACTTTTAATGGACGTAAGTCTCCATTTCGAATAGAATACAAAAAACTTTCATAAAAATTACATTCTACACGCCAGAAATTTAATGCTATTATTCGTCTGCCCTACGACTTTATCTGTTTATTTTAAATCCGAAAATAAAAATAATTACTTATGTAAAAACAATGTGATTATCAGATCAATCAAACAAAGACAAAAACCGTATTATTTATATAATTATTATTGTGTATTGTATTATTTATATATGTATTATGATATACATATGTATATCATAAATAAGCCCTGAAATTTGCACTTTTATTTAGTATATCTGCGACATTTCTTATATACGATACAATGTTGACGTAACACGCTTTTGCTATACATAATAATCAGGTCCGACATTTATATCATTATAGATAACCTTTTTTGAAACGCTGGATCGAATTTTCAATTATCTACTTATTACACTAAAAACACAAATGTGTATTTTATTAAGGTACTATCTAAAATTACGGGATTCGATGAATCCATGTTATTTTCAACAATGTAGGTATATAAAAAGACAACTATTTAAATATTACTTGCATACAAACATACAAATAAGTAGGTAGCGATGCAGACCATAAGATTTGTTATATAACATATGTGAAGTGTAACGTAGTGTTTAGAAAGTGCTATAACTAAATATTAAAACACTATTATTTATGTGCTAAGATTTAATGTTCGTAACTAAAATGATACTTCTTCAAATCGTATTTAAAACACAAGGCCTTATTATCTTCTAACCGTACTCATATAGTCCAGTGCCAATAGCTTCAAAATGGTCACAAGTACAAAAAAATAGAAACAGGATGAAACCTTTTGGAAAAGCAAGAAAATATTTAAAAAATGTAAGGAAAAATAAATTAAAGGCGATCTGAGTTCGGGAAAGGGGTGGGGATGAGCTTTTAAGGGTGAAAATCGGTTTATTGCGATTTCCGGAAAATTTACGAATCCTATGAAAAAAAGTTAAGTTGCAAACCTATATTAATCTTATTTGTATTTTTTTTACATAACCTCAAAATTTAAGCAAAAACTGCAAAAAACTAATTTTTTGGTTTTTTATTTGTATCTTTTATATTTTTTTTATAAAATTAGGTGAAAAACTTACCAACTTAAAATAATATTTTTTTTTAACTTGGTAAATTTAAATCCAAATATCTCACGTCAAATTTTCTGTTTTTTTTTTTAATCGGTGAGCTTTTCATTCGTTCGTATAAAAGAAATAGTTCTTTTACAAAAAGTTCAGGGCCTATTAGCAGTCAAAGCGCATTATCATACTGCTTGCTGCATATACATATTTATATATTTTAACCATGAAAAAGTGGAGATTTCAACAAATTTACATTTATTATTACAAAATTTGTATTAAGTTAAATATTAAAATGTTATTAGAGATAGATTTCTATTCCAAATATTAAGAAAGTAATATGGTATAACTAAGACCCAAACAAACTTCGTCAAAATCCCTTTAAGGGTTCAACGTACGATTTCAAAAGGTCATACAAAAATAAAAAAGACTGGACCTTTTGAATACCGATGTATTGTAATTCGATAATTTTAATTGTACCTCTATAAAAAATCAATTATTATTAAAAACATTATTATAGTATGTATATAACTGTTTCCAATTGTTTACAAGCTTTAAAGATGGTATTCGTGTATAATGTAATTTTTTTTTTTAAAGTTCGAAGTTCTTTGATTGAAGCAAAAAAGCAAGCAAACTTTACAGTTATTGAATTTTCTGTCTGTTTTTATATGTTTTTCTGTTTGTATGTGCAGATGTTACGAATAAATTACTAGAATAATTTCAATAGATTTTGGTGTGGTGTTAGGTTATTATTGAAGACAAAATTTAGGTTCATTTTTCATGAACAAAATTACAAATTCTTAAGAGATAACTCAAAAAATTGTTTGAAATATTCGCAATTAAACAAAAAAAAACATTTCTATATATTTGCGTTTACAAGGAGAAATGGAAGAAAGGTAAACAAAGTCATTGGCAAGGGCTTGTTAGTAATAAATACTTTAAAAAACCCTAATACGAAATTTTCACACATTACATACTACATTTGCATTCAGGTTGTATTTATTTTGTTAAACCGGTTCAACCGTTATCTTGCACAAAAGATATTTTGGAACGTCTCAGAATCCAATATATATTTTTATTAGTTTATTTAATTATCATTACTCTTTGGTTTTACGTTTCTATAACACTTATAAAATATTGATGTAGGTATAAATTATTTATATTATCGCTAAGAATTTTTATAACATATTTAATTACTTTATAACATATTTAACAACAATACTTCCAATATTAATTTCCATTTTTATGTAATTATAACTTTTTTATTAATGATTTTAACTTTTATGCTATACTTTAATATATATAAAAAGCATGTAGCGTGATTTCAATGTAAAATAAAAACAAATTTCTTTTTTTTTAAGATACAAGAAAAAATACTAAAATCTTAAATGTGTCAAGGCGGTTATTTTACTTCTGCTCATTATCATTATACATAATTATCCAACACCAATGAGTTTGAACTGTCGGAATATTCCAGCATTAATTGCTTCATTGTTCATGTCAAAAACAACATGCATATTAAGAACAAATTAAATATTTTTCTTATATACAGGGCCTGTGCTTATATTTTCTCTAACCGAGATACAGTCGTAATACCATATGATAACATTCGAAACCCTATATACTTCCCCATAAAAACCTGAAAGTTACTAACTTAAATATATATTTCTTTTTAAAGATGATATATTTTTTTTTAATTTAATATAGATAAAGAATCTTCTAGTGTCTAATTGTAAAAGTTACAACAATGTAATAGATTAAAACTATATACATAGGTCTAGTTAACAAGAACTACGAGGATATGTAAAATACTCTTTACGACACAACGTGACTTGTGCACACAACAAGACAGATATTAAATTATTATAAGATATACAAATATACTCTTGTATAATTTGATTTTTTACCCTAGAGAATAGTAATTTATTCAAAGTAGTTCTGTTCAAGTCGCGGAATGTAGGTCTGTTACCATAACGTTCAAGAAGCAAATTATTCAATTATGGCGAAGGCAAAACTATCTTATAGAAATATAATAAACATTATTTAATTGTATTGTACTTATTACTTCACTTAGCAAATTAAATAGTTTGTGTAAATATTATTTGCCATTTTATGTGTAGGAGCTACGTTTAGAAAATCAAATGACAGAAAAAAACGGTAACCTAGTAATTATGCAATCTCTAGATGTTATTATTAAAAAATATATATTATATTATAACTGTTATTTTAATATACGTATATATATTTAAAAAAGTGTATATTTTTTATATAAGTTACAATGTTTTAAAAATAAAAATATTTTCTAATAATAGCTGTCAAAAGAAATAACACATTTCGTCTCCGTGATTACGATAAGAAAATTCATTTGATTCGAAAACTACTTAATTTATTTTTGGGTCTACTTTAGTTCAATTAGTTCTTACAAATACTTAAACACTACAATATATAATAACAAAGCAATAATAATAAACGCCACACTTTGCATTTTGTAAGCGCTTGCGCAGTACTCTACAAGGTTGTTGAAAGGGAATCAAGACCTATTGCAAAATAATAAAATATATTTATAACAAGAATAATTCTAATTACCGTTTTTTTTTTGCTGTCAAAAATAATTCCAAATTATTTTTTAGGGATAGATGGTACAGCTGTGATAACTGTTAATCTGTTTAGCTGTGTCAACTAGGCGAACTAGAGTGTAGTAGAAGAATATGAAGTGGGTTTGGTTTCTGAGTTTTCACTTACCGTACAGATGACCGGCAGTTAAGTTTATTAGGAGAAATATTCATCTGAAATCCATCCATAAATGGTTATCGTTGCCAATGGGCATGCAAATTTGTGCGAAAATTTGACAATTGCGACGTAAGTGGAACAAGGAGAGATGAGGGAGAAGAGGGCACTGTGAGGTCTAAGGCAAGGAGGAGGCCAATCACTTCCTTAATCCTTCTTTTTCCGTCACTTATTTCTCTGGTCCGTCACTTATTTGTGATTAGTGTCATTGATTAGTTAAATGTCAAAGATAACAGACAACAAAAATAAAGAAACGTCTCAGACATAATTTAATTTCTTCATTGAATTGCAAATAAACGTCAATACAAAGATATCGTGATGACTGTTATTTTTGATTATGATTAAAGTATAATTACATTATAATGATATTTAATAGACTTAGATATTAAACAAGAATTGTAATATTTTGATCAAAATATGAGTTATAATAAAGTTAATTACTATATATTGTTGATACTAAACCACAGAAGACTGGAAAGTTTTTCGGAAGGCCTTATCGTTAAAGCGACCTCTGTGAAACAATCTAAAGATTGTTAATTGTAATTTAATTGAATGTTAGAAAAATAATTAAGATTGTAATTTAAGGAAAATAACTAATAACTGATATTGATTATACATACTACTTATATTATATTCTACTTTAAATGTAACGCAGTGTTTTATTAATCAATTCAATCAGTTATAGTAGAATAAACCGGATTAGGATACATATTTTTACATTATCATTTTACATATTGTTGATCTCTGCATTGTATAAAACAGTAAAAACAACTTTTATAAAAAATGGCGATGTGAAGAAAATTCGTGTTTTGTGATTACTTTAGACATTTGAACTAAATATATTTGTTGAATATATGTGTTCTAAATATAGTTTTTAAATATATAAAGTTCTTGAACTGTATTCATGCTGTATAAAATTTGGACTCGCTATACCATACAAATGCAGGGGAAGTAATTAAATTTGCGAGTGCAGGGTGATCGTATCCGGACCAAGTCTCGCGTCTCACTTTAAGAAAACCACTTGCAGCGTACGCGCGCCTGACAGTCGTACTTATCTGATAAACAATCTTTTAGTACGTTAAGGTAGTTTTTTTGTGCAAAAGACTTGCGTTTCGGTGGATAATATATACACATCATTGACATGTAAGTTTATTTACTTATTTTAAATACAAGTTCCTCACAATATATTAAAAATAAATAAAAATTTATTAATATAATTAATTTATTGTTATCTACAGTTCATTTTTAACATTTTGTAAGATCTAGATAGTTATGTGAGGTATTAAACAATCTTATTTCTAGAATATTATAATGATTTTGAAATAATTGTAATACAATTTTAAAATATAATTTAAATCAATTATCTTAGTTACTTGAAGGTTATAAAGTACTCATCAAATTATTTAAATAATAATTGAAATAAACATTTTGATTAATTGACTTAAAAAACTTTAAAAGTATATTTTAATAAATATTAAAAAAATCAATAATAAACATAATTTCATAAATATAAATAATTTTAATTAAATAATAATGATTTTATTTAAATAATCTTATTTGTATTATAGAAGCACTTAATGGAGTACAACCCTAATCATTAATTATATGATAACAGATCCAACTAGCAATCAATGAATAAATCAAGTACATTGCATACTGGAAGACCTTACGCATAGCATTTGAGTTATTAATTCTATTATGTCGATTTATTGATATGATATGATATATTTTTACACAATCATGTGATATAAGGGTGTGTACACACTCTAGGCTATAAGTGTGTTGGGTGAAACTATAGTTCTGCTAACTATTGTGGTGAATCATATCTTATCATAGTGATCTTTTACCTTCAAACCAACTTTACCAATTGAGGTCAAAGGGAATGTATTTGTCATAAATATGACCCATAGTACAATCCGGTAGATGGCTTAGCTATCAAGTTATTCATATTTTAATATTTTAAGATCAATATCACTCATATTTATAGTTATTAGTAATAATTGAAACCAGATCAAACATAATGTCTATATTATGTAGGTGGCATTCTTCTCGAGATATTTATTGTTATTTGCGAGCGGAACAGCGTAACATACAGCATCTAAATAAAATTTGAATGGAACCAAATTAATAAGTTTTGAATGTGCTAGGATATTTAATCTTAATGAATAATAAAGGATGAGAATTCGCTTTCTAGTAATTCATTGAGAACAAACTAAACTTACGTAACTTGCTCTCACGATTAGCAAGATGTGTTATTGTTGCCTGTTTCATGAGTACTATATGTAAATATCACGTTAAATATGTCGTCATTATTTTTTTTTGTTTTAAAATGTATGAAAATATAAACTAATGTTTACAATATATAGCAAAAAATCATCATGGCGTCCAATAAGATGGTTATCAGGATAGCACGATTGCTATAAAAATAAATACTAAAAATATAAAAAAAAAAAATTAAATATAAAAAAATATATAAAATTAAATGATAAAATTCCGAACACAAACGTAACTTAGAAGTAGTGCGTTACTTCGCAATATACTTAAATATAGCCTAAAGCTTTTGAAGCTAAAATGAAAGGCGGAAGAAGATTCACACAAATTTATTTTGGGATTGTCATAGAGTTATATATAATGACGTCACAAACGAACGCGTAATATTATTGTTTCGTAAAAGTTTATGCGTGGGATATTACATATAATAACATTTGTAATAAATAAATTTATTGTTCTATTCCAGATTATTATGACATTCATGTTATGTATCTTTTGTTCTCATTTAACTCGTTTGTTATACGAGAAATGTAACAATGATGTTGGGTAGTGCGACTTTAAATTCATATAATAAAATAATAACGAGACATCAGAGTGTTTAGTACAAAACTAAAGCAATGGTTTTTGAAATTACTCTCCATATTGTTTATTAGTTTATCCATCACGCAAAATGTACAGGGCTGATTAAGATGAATTTTATTATGATATAATCTTCTAACTCCAGAGTTTTTAAAAAACACTCATAAAAACAAATATTTGGTCCGAGTGGACCTAATTTTAGGACTTTTTAGCGAACTCAATAAATGTGTTTTTATAGAACTGAAAACTAAATATGTAAATATTACCAACCTAAAAAATGTAGTTCAATGACGCATAACGTATAATATAATATTATTCATATGAAAAAGGATATGACCTTTCTTCTCACTAGATTCATACTCAAATCCAATGTGAAGGCTACTTTACTTTCCTGTTGCTCGCCTGCTGCCTGCTCGCCTTGGGCTACATCTAAAGAGGTCAGTATCGTCTTTGGGTCAATAATAGTAAAGGTTATAATTTCGTTTCAAATTGTCACAAAAATCAAAACTGGGTCAGTTTTTAATGGACCTTCAATATTTGAATAGTTTGAAGTCGAATATTATTTTTGGGCCCAATTACCAAATCGTCAAATAACTCTCAACCACGGAATAACAAGTATATTTTAAAAGTTGTTCTAAAGAAAAACATGAAACTTCTTATTTTATGTAAATTCATTTTATACATTCTTTTTACAAGAAATATTATTTACAGACAATGTGACACAACGTATTTTTTTATTTTTATGGTTAGTTGTGAATATATTTTTATTTCACTCTTAATATCGAGGTTAGACTTGAGTTAGGGGTTAGTATCCCTTAAAGTAGACCTTATTTATTAGTAGACCTTATTAACTGAAATAGCTTTATTGATCGATTGAGACATTTTTGTAGCTGCAATAAAATTGATGATAATAACATTTGTGGTCTAGAGAATTTGTTTAAAAATCCCTATGTGTAATGAAATTAAGTCATCAAATACATGACGCGTTCGTATTAGAATGACGAATTGTTTTGAAGGTGTTTCGGCTAATTTTATTTTTCAAAGTCAAGCTCGTTTTTGTATTATTCGAATTTCTATTCAATTATTTTTTTAGTCAAAATTGCAAAGATTTTAAAAACACTTATTTTGTATTAAGGAATATTTTATCTTATTGGCCTTAAATATAGGAACTAATTCGTGATGTATCAACATTTCCCTAAAAATAACAAACAGTGTGTATTTCTATGGATTAGTAATTAGTATATTGGAGAAAACGATATTTTTTAATAATTTATGTTAAAGCTTAACAGATCAACTATAGTGATATAGTAATCGTGGTCCATAAATAAATAATTTGTTAAACTCTTTATACTTTTATACTTCTACTGCTACTGCTGCTGCCTATTCTTGTACTTCTGCTGACACGTAATGGTACCGGGTAGGAAAGTGTAGATAATAACCTCTTTGAATTTAAGTAATAAAGTCTTTTTAAACAATTTTTATTAATTTTTATAAAACATAAATCCCATCCTTTATTTATATTTTTATTTACAATTAGGCCATTCAAGTAAACAATAAACAACAGCTTTCAGAATTTACTGCTACCTTTTATGGGTTAAATGAGAGACCATGCTATGTCCATGCTTTTGCTTTCCACCTCTCCTAGACTCCTCCAATCCTCTCCAATTCCTCAATTTTGCAACGCATCTGCTATTTTCCATATTTGCATCTGTCATTACACATCTCAACTTACCTTAAGGTGGACTATCTTATCTATAGTCATCTAATCTTTGAAAAATACACAAAAAGTTCTATGTTTATGTTCAAAATACCTTAACGTTTTTAATAGATATTTGTTTTATTGTTGTATGGAGCGACTGTAAGTAATGATATAGTGACCTCCATCTCTTACAACTATAAAGGAACTTGAATTAAAGCAATGATAATAATAAACATTAAACAAGAACCTTGTAACTCAATGAAATAATAAATCTAATAATAGAACAGATCTCGTGAATTTGTATCAGAATATTAAACAGTTATCTAGAACCTATGTAACGGTCATAGTTCTTTAGAATTGTGTATTAGTTTACATCACCATAATATTTTCTTAATATATTATATGTATTATATAAATGTTTGTTTGAAACTAAACATTTTAAAGTTGTTGTAAACATTGTACACCAAAAATAAATACCAAACATACTATTAGAAATCCTAGGGCCCTGTACTATAGTACACGTGTCACAAAGGCTTTAGAATTTAGCTAATTTTCAGCATATTTACACTAACAGTTTGTTGTAAGGTTATAATTTCACTATATATATCACAACCAAAAATTATAGTTTTAAAGTTCTTATTATGTATAAGTATATACATAATATGTACTTGTTTATTTTTATAACATTGGATGCAAAGAAGGTGTAATAAAACGACTTTAAAGATTAATTTCATTTGTCACAGTATTTTTTTTAACGAAATTTTAAGAAAACCTCATTTAACTCTATTTACATGCAGCGACTAAAAATTCATTCATAGACTTACTTAAAAAAAACAGTTATATATTTTGGGCATTTATGGATATTACCTACTCTAAAAGAATAAATAATTGATCAGTACGACTTGCAGCAATACAAACCAATTTAACAACTAATAGTAACTCTTATTTCTTAACCTACTTACAAAGGCTTGTTTAAAAGATTTCAAATAAAGAAAGAATAATTAAATAAAAAACGCTTAAGTTGCGAGTCAGAGCCTCGCATCAAGAGTGCCTTTATTTTCCAATTATAACATTAATTGTTTTGTGATAGTCTTAAAATCAAACGCATTGTCTTTTTCTATTATTGGTATTTATTTGGGTTTTTATGAGATAAGTCCATATCAGTGTCACAAATACTATTTTAACGTCGTTGTATAAAAACTGTGACATATAATTATACTTGGTCAAGCTTCATTATCCAGGAATGAATGCAAAGCTGGAAGAGACTTCTTTGAAGAGATAAGTTCATCCTATGTATACATCTTGGTAATTTTTTTTTAATTGTAGGACACAAGGTAAATAAATAAATATATCGGTCTCCGACATCTGAAAAACATTTTCAGATCACTTTTTTCAAATATATCATATAGTTTTACTCTAAACTTGGAGTTACTACCATCGTAAACCTAATTTACCTTCCCAGGTATGCTCGGAGGTGGCGGAGGTGGCCATGTCTCACACATTTGGTAGGAGGCAAGTTTCTCCGGCAATTTATTTCAGTTGTGAAACTTGTCTGCGTCGATTTTAAGTAAAAAGAGTAGTTAGTTATCTTGTAATTTATAATATGGTTTCTGATTCTTGACTTACTGAAACATACATTTATTTTTTACATATTATCAAAATAAACAAAAAAATTATTATACATTACGATAGTAGGTGTTAATCTAACTAAAAATATATATAATTATAAGGATGGTACTATTAAGTAGACAAGTGTGTTTGCCAAACATATCTAATTTAATTTAATTAATCTCTCCTGTAATAAGAAATATAGGTTTCCTTGATAAATACTTACTATCCTTGACATATATTTATGCTTATTTATTATTTGCTTGGATATAATAGTATAGTATAATAGTAATAAGTACCAACTGCGATAGTTTAATAACCTTTCTTATGCTATAAGACAAAATATTTTATTTATATCATTAGTCTATATGTTTAAATATTTATCTATCTCGCGTTATCTCTAACTATCTCTCTCCCGCTATCTCACTCTCTACTTTCTTTTTCTTTTCCTATCATTCGCTCTCCCTCTTGTTTTTTCTATCGATATCTCTGTCTCTCGCTGATAAAAAATAGTATGTGAACCATCCCCTTTCAACAACGTAAAATATTTATATGTGCTTCCAAATTATATGTACTTATATATTTGACAGTTACAGAAAGTCGTGTCTTCCAAAAGTTATTTCGTAATAAGAAATATAATTTAATGGAGCATAACATTTAAAATGCCAATAATATAATAGACGTGTATGAATATTTACCTCATTTTGTAAGCAACTGTTTGACGTAATTGTTTTGGCCGTAGTGAAGACATATTTAATAATAATATTATAACAACGAAACCTAATTAATTCTTCAATATAGTTATACTTTAATTTTCAGAAACACAGTCAATTTTACGAAATATAAACTTAGCTTACCCTTCAATTATGCAACGTCGTCGTTAAAGTAACTACAGATTTATTTTTACATGAAAATATAACAATTAAGATAAAAAAGTCGATAAAATAATTAAGTAATTAAGATAATCACAATAAACATTAAACTGGTTTAGTTGCACCAATATTACTAATACACAACTTGTGATTTTAGACACACAATAAACAACCTTATTGGTTATGTAATAAAATCTAATATAGCAAAATATTTATTATTATCTATTTGTATATCTTTGTGAAGACACAGCACTTGAAATCGTCTGTTTCCAAAAACGACAATATTTACAGCAACGGACAAATGGCTTGTAAATAATGATATCATAACTTCCAGTATTTACTTAAACATAAGTTTACTACTTAATTTCAATCTTATAATAAAGCTGTAAAAAAACAAACAAAAAATGCACTTTATATGTTTAAGTACAAGGCCCTATAGTAAAAACTATAGATCACGGGTATAAAGTTTTCTATCTTATCTTGTGAATCTTTTCTTTCCATCTGTATGTTTTCCTGAAAAGCACTGACCAAATTGAAAACAGATTTTTGAAGTTTTCCAATCTAACGAAGCGCAGCATGACTGATAAATTTATCTTATTCACATAATGTGTATGTGAGTATGTGTGAGTACAATGGTCGCTGAAAAGAAAACAAAACACTGCTTACGTGGATGTAACTATTGTATTATAGTTTACTAAATAGCGCTAGTACATACAATAGATGACAAAAATACAGTCGCACTCTGTTTTAAAAAATTACAAAAATAATTGGACAATTTAGTTTAGAAGCATAAGCATAAGCAAGACAAGATAAAGAAATATTCAAGGTTCTTAAAAAATATTTTTGTATCTACAGTCGCCGGAAAAGCTATATACATATATAGCTTATATATATATATATATATATATATATATATATATATATATATATATGAATCGTATGTATAGTGTAATTGAAATTCTTTTCATTTTTCATTTCTGTGTACATAAGATCATACTGCTATTGTGTCGGTAAGTGGACTGCGCTGTATTATTATGTATTATTTTATTTTATTTCTTTATTATCACGTTCTCTAACATTTATTAACATTATATTCAATAGAAATTCTATTGTAACTGATTACTTTTTCCTCATATAACGATGTGCACGATCTTTTCCTAAATTACACGACCATAATAAGAATCATTGCATTGTTATTTAAAATTACACATAATATATACATTAAATAAACTTTAACTTGTTACAATAAGGAGTAACTATATATTAACAAAAAAACTGATTATAATAAAAATTATTACTTAATACTTAAATTTATTCTTTACATGCGTTTGCTTACTGCCATAGTTCATAAAACTATAGTTCCTACATATTTTTGTTATAAACAAGGCTATGTGTTTGAAGTTATATAAAACGTTTCAGTTTTCAGCACACACTTTATAAATAATAGCATTTCTCGGTAGCTCCGCCACGGTAGTTAAAATATATGTGGATATTTTAAATGCTAAACTACAATATTTTTTCTCATCTAAACGTTATGAATATATTTCTTTTATCAACTACTTAGTATTTCAAGGTTTATTTAATAAAGTGTAATGTTGATAATTCGAAATACATTTCTTATTTTATTTAAATATCTATTATTATAACGTTTACTGAAAGAAAATAATTATAGTTAGTTTTAAATCTAATGTCATGATAAGAAAAATTAATTCATTCTACATATATTAAAAAAATATATAAATATAACATTTCAAAACAATGTCTATCTAATTATCAAATGTGGTCCCTGTTCGATAACATTCCCTAAAGTGGGGATGTTTGTCTATATAATATTAATACGTAGAGGAAAAAAATAGTTTTTAACTCTTTCTAACGTTCAAACTGCCAATGTCAAACTTTTATCTTTTATGTCAAATCGAAAAGAAAAGTCTCAAGCCCATATTCAAATTGATTGAAAAGATTAGTAATGTAATAGATCAATAAAATTTAAATAATTATCCCCCATGAATAAAGATAACCAAATACTTATACTTATTATACTTCAAGCCAAAAACAAAAAAACATTGCATCTTATAACAGCGTCCAAATTACGTTCCAATTCCAGCCCCTAGTATGCATACTGATAAAACATTTATATCGTTATGTTGAAAACAAAAGAAACTTATATTTATTTTTTGAATTATACGTTGAAAACAAAAGAATCTTATATTTATTTTTTCAACGACCGTTATAAAATACAAGGTTAAAAAATAGATAAAATTTGCGTTTCTTTGTACGATGATAACTTCAAATACTCAAAGTATACAACTATATCACGTGAAACATGCATCCTCCGTCGGATTACTGATGAATCTATTCAAACATCTTAATACGTAACCCAACTATCTTTATAACGTAAAGTCGTAAAAAGGTCCTTAAAGATATAAAAATTATTAAATCTCGCAATATAGTCTCGAGAGAATTATTGCTAAGCAAATTTTATCATAAACATTTATGTAGAGGTGTTTATATTTTACGGTCACGGAACATCGTAAAGTTTATAGACATAAAACTGTTTAAAATAATTTTAATATTATTTATTTAGAACAATGGATAATATTGCATTTTAGCCGATGTTCAAAAATGGATGAAAATTAATTATTTTTGATTCAAAACTCTGAATATAATAAGAGGTAGGAAGGAGGTAGGTAGGTCTAGTGTATGTAGGTATTTGTGGTATTATTTCTAATGAACCCAACATATCTGTTTTTGCGAGATTGTTTGCGAAATAATCTTTATTACGTGGATTATAAGACTCTGTAGCTATTATCATAAATACTAAAAGATTTACTGAAAACAATGTTAACTGTTATCTGTGATGTTAAGGTCGTTCTGATTTTTCATACTTTATCTCGCACTGAAGAATGTTGTTATATTCTGTAAGTAGTGCCCTTTGGTAACATTATTTCTGGTAATTGTTAGGTAGGTACGCAATGTAAAATATACACCATCACCAACGTACGTACAAAGGTGCCTCGACGCATGTATTTTTAGTATTTATATGTGTATTTCTATGTATTTGTATCGTTGTCTAACACCCTTAACACAAGCAAATAATTATCCTGTTTCGGGGTGAGATCAATTCGTGTAATTTGTCCTGATATTATTATTATTTTGTCATAAAGTTGTCACTATGCAGACTCCGTATATTTAATCGCAAAAAATATATCTAAATTTAATGATATACATTAATAATTATATACTAATACTTACTATACTATATTAATATACATTAATATATATCAATTCATTGTGTTTGTATGTCCCTTTTATATTTTTCTTAATATTATTAATTTAAGCAATTTAGTACTAATGATAATTAACATTACATGTTAAAGTTTTTTTTTATTTCATCTCAAATAACAGAAATAAATAAGGGTAACATTTAGTTTTATGTAAAATATCTAAATATATTAAAAAGGTCAAACTCGTACCCAAAAGAATATAAATTTTTAAAAACTGTCGTGTACAGCGTAGTGTTGCCGTTTTATTTCAGTTATCTACTACGTGGTTATAATATTTTCATCTACTTTATCTAATTATATATTTAACCTAAATAAGATCTGAAAAACATAATAGCTTCTAGGTAAAACTACTTGGGTATGTAATAGGTAATGCAAATGAAGAAACGGAAGCAGCTCTGAATGAAATTAATGATAACTTCATGTCTTATTAATGTGGACTGTGTCTAAAAATAAAAACATTTACGGGCAAGATACGGTATCTTATGATTTCATTTTTGAAATATACAAAGAAACAAATAAAAAAATATGAGATTAAGAATAAATAGTAGCATCTCAGGCTTGGAGAAATGGTGACGAGTCTATTTATTAAATAATAAATTTATGTATGTATTTAATACAAATGAAATTTTAACTGGAATCTGAAGATCACACTCAAAAAGCGATAAGCTATCATTAAATGAAGCAATTAAAATAAGTATTTAATTCCATTGTTTAATTAGAATATCAAGTATGCAAAAACTAAAGACGATCCTTATACTTTGTAAAAAGATCTCATTGTTAATATTGTTAATGAATCCTACAAATTTCTACAATAGTAAGTAGCTAATAAACCGTTATTATTTCTTGAAATAAATTTTATAATTAAACGATAAATAGACCTTATAATATTTTGTTACTAAATTATAGCGTAGTTTTGGTAGAGCTTACATAATCGATAGAGATTCTGTTCAATGCGTAATCAATATTCAGTCAGCTATACTTTCAAATGATTTGTATTATCTAATTACATTAGGATGGTAGCCTCAATAGCAGATATACCTACCATGAATCCATATAGCTAGCAGTAGGTTAGTAAAAAATACTAATATTAATTACATTCATTATTATTACATTTGATTTTTGTGTGTTTGTGTGTGTGTCAAAGATTACCTAGTAGGAAAGTTATCTCATAAAGATATTAAGAGTAATATCATGTGATATAAAATTATATCATGTAAAATAAAACATTTCACATTGCAATATTTACCAGCTTTTTTTGTTTCAGATTCAATAAGGTGCAATGGATTATAAATAAAACTTTAAGTATCAATATACAATGGAAAAACAAGAAAAATCTGCCTCGCCGGCGGTCCGGCCCGTACTGGAATCATATAGCTCCAAGTAAGTATTGATCTTAAGTATAGTCAATGAATTTGTGATTGATAAACCTTGGAGTGTAAATAAAAACAATCCCGCTTATAATATTTAAGTATCAAGAGAGTATTAACGAAATAATATTACAAAAAAACGTTAAGTAATGTACGTGGCGTTATTTGCAGAGTGTCAAGTATTATATTAATATGTAATTTTAAGTCTAAAAATAATCCTAATTAATACCAATAGTAGGACTGACTTGATTGGTCTCTGTTTTTTATGAACGCAACTCTATAAGGTTGTAGTAATATTTCCGGTCGTTTTTTATTCAAGTTTATTATTTCCTTGCAATACGGACTTAATTATGCCACTGATATACAGTTCTTTACATATATTTATATTTATGATACATATATTTATAAGTCATTTTATTCTTCTAATTCTTATTAATTATGGAAATTCTTTCTTAGTGAAAAGTAATCTTTCAAATGAATAAAAGCAGCCATTATGACCTTTTAAGTCACACTCATAACTAATATATGAGAATAAATTAGATCTCCAGTAAGACGTAGCGCCTAAAGAAAACTAAAAATGTTAAGCTAATTTTAACAAAAACTGCGGTTGTTGCCTCTTTTCAATGTTCTGCAATACAGAAAAGATAGAAAAATCTTTAATATTACCAAAATAAACCCAATATATGTCACCTCGGGGTGACAGTAATGATTTTTACAGAATGCTAGATTTATTATATTATAAAATTATGACTGTTTACAATCAATATATTTATAAAAATTTAATTTACGTTCATAAAAACATTTCAAAGTTCAAGAAAAATTGTAATTTACATAAAATTAATACAAAACAAAAAAATAAACTCGCCATGGCCGGCACTAGGCTCCATAAAATAGGTAAATCCTTTAAGGGTAATTGTATACGTTTTTATAATAAGCTCCCAAATGAAGCCTTAAGCCTATCATTAAATAAATTTAAATTATATGTTAAAAATAATTTAATAAAAAAATCCTACTATAGTGTAAAGGATTACATCGACGACGGTATGGCCTGGGAATGAATCTGTATTGTATTGCGAATAGCTAGTAATCTCCGCAATTTGTTTTTTGTTGTAAATTATTTTGCTTTATCGACCTTCTGCATCACACCGATTCCTTAGAAGTCACTACTTGCGGTAGCATCGGGAGTCGGGTTGCCTCCCTCCCTCAAATATGTGCGAAGGGGGTGATGGCTGGCTCTTGTGTTATGCTCGTGAACGGGTGCTGCTTGCGGTGACTGGTTGTGTGGCAGGCCGAAGATTTGTATATATATATTTTTTCTGTTATTATTATTTTATTTTCGTTGCCTGAAATCATTAGGCTTCTTTTCCGATTGATTGCGACGGTTCTAGTTGTTCCAAAATTGCATTTAAGTTTGACGTTTGTGAAACAGTGATCACAATAACAAAAAATATATCCGGCTGAGTTTGTTGTGTGGTTCTTCTCAGACCAGGATGCGTTTGGAACCCTCATAGCTTTAACATTAAGATGGAAAGTGCTTTTTCAGAAGGGCTTATTACGATAAATCTAGTATCGTAATAGGCCCTCCTGACACTTCCATGTTGACGTACACAAGTGATCACTGATTATGATTTTAAGTGGAAAAGAAATAAATAAATAAATAAATAATAAATATTGAAACGAGTATCTAGGTCGCAAATTCTACCCATGTTGATGAATTTTTTTTTTGTAGTGTTGAGTTAATGTGTACTGCTCTAAGACGATATTCAAAAGTAGTGCACATTTAAATAATATTATTTTGCGCACTTAACTTTACTATATTTAGGTACATTTAAAATTTAGGTGAATTATTTCGTATATGTATATTGTCTGTTATATGCTACACTAATCGTCTATAAGATTATAGTAAACTAAGATAACGTTTAAAATTTCTTACCTATTCCATCTCACCAATATAAAGAATATATTAAAAAAATACGATTATCACAAGATAAATGTAGAAGTAACAAGTTTCTAACAAAGGACACAAAAACCGTATATTTATGAGTGACCTCGCAGCGTGCAGCTCTAGGTGGTAACAGGAGATTTTTCAAAGACATATTAATAATAGCTGTTCATTTTGTTCTCCTTTGTTATGATAAGTTATTACGTGATATTGAAAATAAATATGGTAAAATATACATTGTGACCAAAATATCAAATTAGCTTTTATATTCTGATTCATAGAGCCTTCTTTCACTGAGTACGTAATCAATCTTTGAGGCTATGTGAGACATATTGAGTATTAGAATGACTTTCTTAATATATCTATTTTGCCTAAATTGCGTAATCTCTCAACCGATAGACTATATCTAGTCTAACGTTTTATAGATTAGGGAAACTAGGCTTAGGTCGATATGGCTTACAAATCGGTATCCGTTTAAAAACTATGAACTTTACAATACCTCAGAATAAATAGCTAGAACCTAGAAAAAATAATATATTTCAGAATAATAGTAAGCTATTCTATGAACATATATTAACAACAGTTGTAACATACCGAATTATATACTCATGTCTATAAAATATATGATTTTCAAGAAACAAAGACATAATATGAAATGACACCAACGAGACCACAACAATTGGTCATCAATATAATGTATTGTTTGTCTATTTGGTTCTAGGTTTAAATATGTATTTGTAAAAACCACGAAATGACTCCATACATTCTGCAAGGCTTTTGCTATATTCCGTTACTTTTGTTTTAACTATACAAAAAGATAAACATTTTACAATATACACACATCTTTAAATTTATTATTAAGGGTTTCTTTTTGTAAAAAATATTTTCATTACCCATAATGAATTTTTGAAATTATTACTTTATGTTCAGTGTTTATTTTAATCTTCCGTCTTTAGATTTATTAATGTTACTTTATTATGTACATTTTTTTTCGTGATTTTTTTCCGCATGAACATTATAATTTCTAAAATATATAGTTATTCAAGTGTAAGTATTGTAGAAAATCTATAAACAGTTTTAAGGCACTATCGAGAACGAAACCATGTTGTAAGTAGATCGAACTGCTCAATGTCTGAAAAAGTTAGATGTGCTTATTGAGTATTTGGATTTTACTCATACTATGTATGATCAGTCTCTAGAATCCAAGTCAGACAGATTTTTGGTAACACCGAACGTTTTAGTGCCTCAGTACTAATAATAACAATCTTATATGTAGCAATATTACAATAATATAACTCATGTAATAATAACAATAGTGTATTCTTTTTGCCATTGGGGTTTTTTTACTGACGAGGACGCCTTTTTCGTCCAGATCAAACTGTAAAAGTTGCCTCAAAATTGAGATTGTTTTGATTTTATTATTTTGAGTATAAAAACTTAAAACAAGTTCTGTGATTTCTGTAATATGCGCCTTTTAAAGTTTGATCTGACTTTCAGCTTAACGTAACTACATTACTCTGGGTACAGATTTAACCCGGGTACAGATTCTTCAAACAGAATATGGTCAAGACAAACAATAAAAATATGGCCAGTATGGAATAGTTATTTTCGATAATAAAAATGACAGAAAAGGTAAAAAGTAATCGTTTGTTATAGTTTCGTAATGTGAAGGGGTGAAAGACACCTAATAAGAAGAGTCTGAAATATGTGTTATAAGAGAAGAGATCTAATGAAGAAGATTTGCTCGACGTCTTAACTGAGATGACGAACGGTAGAAGTTATAAATGAATCTTATAATAATTGTGCGCTAAACAACTGCTTAAATCTACTTGCATTTCTTTTCTTAGTAACACATAGTCCTGTGTTTTCGAAATTCATGGTCATTTGTAATTCTTTTACCAAAATATTTATATCGTATTTACTCGTACATATAATAGCCTAAATTATTTACCAATAAAAAGAATATAACGAAAACATTTTCCAATAAAAAGAATATAATGAAAACATTGGGATATAAAATGCTATTAATAACAAATCAAATTTTAGCATTTCAAATAAAATATTATCATCTAAATGTATTGTATATCGTAAAAACGATTAAAATGATTCTCAGAATTGTTGTCATAAACATACTTTAGTTGTTTAATTCAAAAACAACATAAAGAATATTAATGGTTTTTATAGAATAATTACTGCATATTTCTTTATTATTGTATTGTCTATATTTCGAGACTATAGATAAGCAATACTCAGTGCATGTTCAATTTCTAAAAAACAGCTAATTTTCTCTTATAATTTGATTGTTGCTTTATATTATCAATACTTCAAATACATAACTTAAGTCTATCGCAAGAAAAACATAAAAATTCATATTTAATTTAATTTGTATTTTTAAGCATATAAAATTAAAATTATAAATACAGCTACAATTTGATATCTTGTATTTGAATTCAAATTTATTATTCCTTGTTAATTTTTTGATGATGTCATTTATTTACCAAATTACATCTTCCTTGATGATAAAAAGGTTTCTCATAAAATATAAATTTAATTAAACATTCTAGGCTCCTTTCTGAAAACCCAAAATGCAATTACAACAGCAATATTTTCTCACAAAGCATATTATGCATCGAGTCATATTTCTAAATATCAAAGTTATAGTGTTGCAAAACAAAACTACAAATTTTAATTTTAACTTCTTAATTATCTATAATCAGACATTTAAGTATCCAATTTATATCTAACTATTAGGTATTTATCATTTGCGGATGCGAAGCAAACTCATCACTCTTATGTATTCTCTTTATGTACCTACAACTTAATTCTGAGATTTACTAACAATACTTCCATTCCGTCAGAAACGGATAATTATTCATAATGATGTCCTTTATGAATATATTTTTCTTTAAATACCTAACGCTCGTTAGTTCTCATCTTATTGTTTTAGTGGTTAAGGGGAATACCACTTTTAATGTAAACGGACGCGTCAGAATCATCATGATATCTTATAGTGTCTTATCTCTTCGCAGTATATTTGTCTTACTCTCTAGATTATTTATATAATTATAAGAGTACAAAAAATGGGGATCTCTTTATAACTTCAATATTTTAAGTCCTAAAATAATTACAGTACTAGAAAAGACAAAACCTAATTTAAATACAGGTAATAAATTTCTCGGTCCTAGTAAATGATACTTATAATGATATTTAAAGATACTTATCTAAATCAAATATTTAACCGATCTAATTTGCGTCAATTGGTTTACGTTCATCATATTTAACTATGTTGCTAATGCCTTGCAACTTGTTAACTGGAAGATAAAATTTGGATGTCTTAATTTGTGATCTACCAAACAATAGAGTTTAAGAACACACCAAGCGTATGTTGAGGTCTTGTACACCATTGATCACTGACGGATAGTTACAGATTATTGAGATATTTGTTTTATCGATTCTGATAAAATAATATGTACTCTTGTAAGCATGTGCTTACAAAAGCCTAATTACAGCATGTTTATATTTGAAATGTATGATATATCACAGATATCCTAAGTATAATCACTAACTCTGGTACCGATACCTCTCTATACTAGACTAATATATGTCAAAATCAAAGTTAAGGTCAACTGTATCATTATGAATATAAAAAAATGTGAGCATAAGTATTCCTTAGAAATAAATAGAACGTTAGCAATAAATCCTAATAGTAACTGTTTTAAGAGGTACGAAAAAAAGAAAACGTGAGATAGTGGAATGACCCCGTTGGTTAAAATATGAATAAAAGTAAAATGCGTTTTGAATCAAATATTTGATTTGTCTACTATTCACCGCCGGCTAATAGAAATAATTGACAGTGCAGGAAATCGTTGGTATTCAACTATTTAAATACTAATTGATTTCAATAAATAAAAAATAATATGTTGTGATTGGAAATAACTTGCTATGTAACTTAACAGATGTAACATGTGCCAATTTTAGCATTAGAGCAAACGCAAATACATTCCTAACTAATTAATTATTGTTTATTTATTGTTTATATGATGCAACAAAAACGTTTTTTCCATCACTTCTAATTAAAAATAATCTTGACTGTCTTAAGAATATCATTTATGGAATGGGGTATTTATTACTTATATATTTTGTTAATATTCTTGTTTTAGAATCGAACTCACTCACAGTGCGTCAAGAGAAGATTTGGATCCCTATGTACCGGCAGCCCATAGACCTCTGGCGTCAAACACATCGTAAGTCATATAAAACAGCACGGTGGTAACTATGCAACAGCTTATGTAGTGATAACTATGTACACACTTTCTAACTATAATTACACTGTATAACTATGATCACACTGTATAACCATGGTCACACTGTATAACCATGGTCACACTGTATAACCATGGTCACACTGTATAACCATGGTCACACTGTATAACTATGATCACACTGTATAACTATGATCAAGCTGATGAACTATGATCATACTTAATAACTATGATCACAATGTATAACTATGATCACACTGTATAAATACGATCACAATGAATAACTACAATCAAGCTGTGTAATTATGATCACATCATATAACTATAATGACATCTGTATAGTTATTCATAGTTATGAACACAGATTTCGTGATTTGTCGCAGATTTATGGAAATATTTAATATTATTTGACATTTTTAGAAGTTTCGGTGCTTTAGCACATTTGCTAAAGGCTTCATTGGGATCCGGAGTACTAGCGATGCCTCTCGCCTTCAAAAATGCTGGTTTACTGGTCGGTGTTCTCGGCACTATGATCATTGGCTTTGTATGTGCCCACGTTATACATGTATTGGTAAGTAATTCTAGTCTATACATACAAATAAAATATGTTTATATGTAATCTATTTTAAAATAAAATAAAGTTGAATCAAAATAAAAATTCTACTTTTCATAAATATACTTTCTCTCTTTATTTGTTTGAACATTAATTAAACAGGAAACAAATCAAAAATGTAACATCTGAACCGTATAAATAATGCAGTTCATAAAAGCAAAGTCAAAGTAAACGACAAAGCTATTAAAATTTTGTTCCATTACATTCTTTATTCCTTAAGGCCGGCTCAGTCTCATCAGCCATCTTGCATTTCTTTTACGTTATAAGCTTATCTTGAAAAGAAAAATAATTTTTTTTCTATCAAGGAGGATTAATATAATAATAATAAATATTACGTCACCGGTGGGATTTGTATTATCGTAAGACGATATTTTATGTGCCTTGTTTTAGACTAGATGTTAAGCTTAAAAAAAAGTTTTTTTACAACTCGGTTAAATTAATTTTATATTCCAACTTCAAAAATAATTATCATTATCATAATACGAATACATAGATAAACATTTTTTAAAAAAATGTGCGTTAATGGAGGATACAATGTATGCAATCGGGCACAGTTAAAGTTTATATGGAAACGTAGTGCAGAAAGCTAACTTGTAATATAAAAATGCACTTTTAAAACATTAAATTAATGTTAAAGTTATTACACACTAGGGTGTAATAACTTTAACATTAACCGAAGTACCACGAAGTAGGCTTCGTGGTTTGCGTTGTCACTGTCAATGTCAAGTACCTAACTATTCATTCGTCTAATGTCCTGTCACAGGGTTGATTGTCGCTTGCCGTAATATAGTAATAGACAAAATATATGCCTTAATAAATTAAAATTAATAAAAAAAATATATATGCATAAAAGTGTCAATCAAAACCCACATAAATATGTATTACACTTGTAGATTACGGTTGAATTTCAGCAGTTAAACGACCAGTAATGTTAATTATTATCAGAACCTGAAGATACGCATACTAAGTTTATATACATTTCCTCTCTTTACCAACGATTAATTGCATAATTACTTTAAACTAAAGAAAATAATCCAATATTAGGAAAATGTTAATGATTTGTTTATAATGATTGTGTACAAGGGAATAAGGTGACAACGACATTGTGTAATCTTTACAAATCTTACTTTCACCGTCACATAAACCGCAATTTTCTCTTTTGTTATGGCTAATACAATTGTTTTGTTGCATAATAAACCTTTAACGTTGACCGAATTAATGTTTTTATTACTATTTTATTTCGTGACACACTCTATAACAAAATAGTATTTATATATAATTCAACGAAAACCTTGTTCAAATCTGCTTACTTTAAATTTTAAAATACAGTTTAAAATACAGTTTTAACATTGGTATCTGCACAGTTGTAAACTGTAAACTGTACATACCCAGAGATATCTATACATATAATAAAATTGTCACTGTTCGATTTCTGTACATGGAAAATAGTAAAAAAAAAATGATGTAGCGCCTTTATAAGAGCGAGAGAACCCAAAACAATGTATTCAGTTTGTCTGTTTGTCTGTATGTTGGAAACGAAACGGCTGAAACAATTTGTATCCAGTTTTCAGGAATATATTGTAACAGTCTTCACCTAACATTTAGTGTTTATTTTATTTAAATTGGTTAAGAAATAAAAATGTTATGTCAATTTATATGAATCACGTAAATCTTCTTATATACATGTAATAAATCTGTAGAGGAGTAGTCTCTATACATTGAAAATATTACAAAATAAATAGCCAAGATGTGAAGGAATAACTAACAGAATCCTTTTCTAAAATAAAAAAATATCTGTTCATCTGTTTGTCTTTTAGTTGTGCACGCAACAACGTAAAAAATATATAACTGTAACTGATCGCTGTCTGTACATAAAACATATTTTCAAAAATTTATAATGGGGGGGAGGACTTTATATAAGTAGGAAAACCCAAAATAGTGGTTGTTCATCATCACGTTTTATCTAAATCTAAATCTACGCGTAAGAAGTCGCAGACACAGCTAGTATTCAAATAAGTAATGAACGACTTTCAAATAGATAATGAACGACTATTGGAATGTTGAAGAAGTATTACTTCTTAGTTTTAAGTTTGTTTTTTATAATTTCCTACGTTTTTATTGCAGGTAAAAACATCTCAAGCTCTGTGTGTGGAAATCAAAAAACCGTCGCTAGGATACGCGGACACGTGCGATTTGGTATTTCAAAACGGACCCAAACCCGTCCGGAAATATGCACCGTTTGCCAGGTGATACCATTATTCATATTTCTTTAATAAACTATATTATAACATCCGCCTCATTGATAACTTAAAACTAGAATTAATATCTGTTGGATTGTAAATTACTATTTTGTGGAGCTTTATTGATATAATTGTTTAATTTACTTATTGCCATTTTAACTTAAATATTCATTCCCTTGAACTAAATATAAATTGTTAACAGTGTACGTTTTTACTTAACATAGCAACATTTTTCATAGGTTTTTATCGTAATATTACATAAAGTGTAATAAACACTTAACACATAATATTTCCAGGGAGTTAGCTGACTGGGCGCTGGCTGTGACACATCTAGGAGCCTGCTGTGTTTACGTCGTTGTTGTAGCAGAGTCTTTTAAACAAGTAAGATACTTTGTATATTGTTAATTAGTTTTTGACACAATTTAAATTATATATAACCAGTAGCAAATTCAAGTCAGGCAGATAAAGCCCTGTGACTCAAAATAAACAAGTTGGTAACTAAAATAAAAGACATTTTGTATAAATTGAATAAAACTGGTTTTAATGCATCAAAACTTGTTTTACAAGTTCAAGATTGATATTAAGTATCTAAATTAAAAATGGATTTTTCCCCTTAAATATATGTATAAAACTTACTTAAAGAAATATAGAAAAATACATATTTAAAAATAAATTGAATTTAATTTGTATCTGCGACTAATTCTATTTATATATACTATTGTATTTGGATCACAAAATATTTTTTCTTTCTATTTTTTTATATATTTTTTGAGATTTTCTTTATATTTTTCAGATATCTGATGTATATGGAGGGCCGGCATGGTCGGTCACAGTATTCTGTGCATTGACACTAGTTGTCTTAATACCACTCACACAGATCACTAAACTCAAGTACTTAGTACCTTTCTCAGCTGTGGCTAATTTTGTTTGGCTGGCTTCTATTTGCATATCAATATACTACTGCTTGCGTAGTCCACCATCACTGTCTGAGAGAAATCTATCTACTTCTATATCTGGACTGCCTAATTTTATAAGGTTAGAATAACTTATCTTTTATGGTATTATGTGTGTGTCAAACTTCGTGTTGAGTACATCGCTGATATTTTTACTAATATTTACTTCAGTTCACAAAGCGATACTTTCGTAAAATATTTTAAACAATGAGATAAAAAAAAAAATACTTTGAAATTTACCATAAATATTTTAGCCGTGGTAAAGATATTTCCATTTTCAAAAAAAATAAAATTCATTAAAACTTGGGGAAATTTGGGGATACCTTCCTATCGCTCCATCAATCATGTCGTTTGTTCCCTTGATGTATTCAGCACTTTATATATTATATGTTAGCTATGCTCCGTGATAACGCCGATTATATCTATCGATTCCCCTGGTATCGATGAAAAGATCATTCTATTTAATTTTTAAAAGTTGTAATACTTTACAACTACATAAATTCTGGCAAGTATTGACGTTTTTTAATTTTTTTCCATAAATTCATGATTTCATTATAAGATTATAATCAAAAGAAAACTATTCTATTTACAAAAATGCACACATAAATATATCTTCATAGATGTTATATTAAAAGAAAACTTCAAAACTTACTAGAAAAGAGATTGCGGGAGACTTAATTCGGAGAGAATGCCATTAGACATTAACTTCGCCTTTTGTAAAAGCAATTAGGGGTAAATACTTAAATAAAAGTGCAGACTACAAACTGTTAGAAACAAAGTTCTGATAAACAAGTTCACTAAACAGAAGCATAAGAATTTTGTTTAGAATGAAAGTGTTTTAGCAATAAATTACAATTGAATAAAGTGTATTCTAAAATTCAAAGTTATCAAATGGAGCTTCTAAACATTTTCATTATTATTTTAAGTTTCGTCTTAATTGAAAATTTATTTTACTCTCAAGGGATTCCATTCAAAAAACCAATTAAGATTCAATAGTAGATAATTTTTGTCAACATTTTTATTTTAATTGTCTGAATTAAAACATATTATAATAAATACATAATAGATAATTATTATAGATACCAATAAAAAACTAAAAGCTTCTAGAAAGCTAATTCATTTAAGGAATATTGGCGTATTACTTTTGTTTTGTTATTATACTACTTTTTCTTGCTTTAAATAATTAAAATCCTTCTTTCAGCACTAGTTTGTTTGCTATGGAGGGTATCGGGGTAGTCATGCCTATAGAAAATGAAATGACTAAGCCCCAGCAGTTCCTGGGGTGTCCTGGAGTATTGAACATCGCTATGACAGCAGTCGTCGCGCTTTACGCTTTCGTCGGGTTTGCGGGTTATTTAAACTTTGGAGAAGGAGTCAGGGGAAGTCTCACCCTTAATTTACCACAAGATGAAATGTTAGTCATATGTTTCTTAATAATATCTTGAAATAAATAATTTATTACTATTTAGATGAATTATAGTTCAAACACATTTATACTATGCTATATCATCATTCAAAAAACTAATATTAATATTTCTGTTTCTAACAAATATATTCCAAATATTTTCAGTCTAGCTCAAGTAGCTAAGGTGTTAGTAGCGTGCGTGATGATACTATCATATGCGTTGATATTCTACGTACCAGTAGATGTGATCTGGCGGCGGCTGCAAGACAGAATATCACTAAGGAACCAGAGATGGGGCATGGCGGGTTTGAGACTCGCTGGAACACTGTTCACCGGTAATTGTTTTACATTTTCGAATGTTTTAATGTTTTCCATATGACCGATTTTTCAGTCTTTTAGTCATGTCTGTACAGCACAAGTCGTGTTTAATATTATGTATAAGCATATTTAGCTAATGTTAAGCTAATTAAAATTATAAATAAATATATAATGAAAACTTAATCTATATAGATAGGACTTATTAATATAGATTGTGTATTCTTACTAATGCTTTTCTAGTACAAATGCTAGAAATATTGTTAGGTTTTTTAAAGATATAACGTGTCGTTTTCAGTTCGATAAAGATAATTAAATATTGAATGCTAACTTCATTTAATCAGGTAGCGATATTATAGTTCAATTGTCAGAACGACGGAACAGCTTACATGAGGTCGCAGATTCTATTATTAAATTTATCGATTGTGTTATCATTCTATATTTATTTATAATTTTATTTTACTACAATACAATTAAATTATAAAGAAATATGTCTTATTAGTAGTAATATATAAAAAGTTGCTTGAAACGTTTTACAAAACTTATTGGATTCAGTTATTTTTTTATAAGATATGTATCTTAAAGTTATTTTTTCAGTCGGCCTGGCTTGTGCAATTCCACGGTTAGAGCTCTTCATGGAATTAGTAGGTGCTGTATGTCTGTCCATTATGGGTCTCTCACTGCCTGCTATCGTCGAAACTGTCTTTCGATGGGGAAAAGACTTGGGAACATGGAATTGGATTCTATGGAAGAACTGCGTTATTGTATTATTTTCTTTGGTCGCTTTAGTATCTGGAGTGACGTTTTCTATAAAGTCTATGATAGATAGTTTATGATGTAAAGAATAATGGCTGTGTAGATAAGTATTTAATATATAAATCATATTAAATGATTAACAAACAATTAGTAAATTATTAGTAATAATAATACATTCGTTTTATTTATATTATTTTATAGAAAGATATAACTTTTAAGCCTTTGTTTTGGGTGTAACTGTTATTCTATGGTTCGCCAACCGTCACTTATTGCTAAAGTTCCCCTTTCTGTATGTTTGTCAGTCCATCTGAACAGGGTAGGATACGGATAAGGTAGCTTTAATCGCACGATCTTAACAAAAGCAATAAACATAAAGGATTAACTTGTATGATTAATAATGTAAGTAAAATAACTAATAATAAAAACCAGCCAAGAGTGAGTTACACTTCAACTTATTTGTTTAAAACATATCTTTATAAAGGTGATAACTTAAGTCTTAAAGGTTCTTAATTGAAATCAGATGTGCACAGATTGTAAGTTAATAAATCACATCAATTAAAATGTAGAAATAAATACTGCTTACTTTAATTAAATAATGGTTGAGATAACATGTAGATGCATCAAAATAGTAAAAATATAAAAACGAACCTGGAATTCCCTATTAATGGACACATCATTCATTTAGTCTATTTTAAAAACCCGTTTCAAATTTTTGTACATATATTTTTTTATAAGCCCACTCATTCTACATAACAATGAAGTGATGTAGTTTGTCATTGAGTGAATTTTAATAACGGACACACAACTTTGCCTGTAAAATATTTTGCTTAAAATGTTTCCACTATAATTTGACAATACTCATATTACGAACTCTTATTAAATCTCACAAATTATATGCTTTTCAGGAAATAGGCTTGTACTTCATAGACCTTTAATATATGCAACTCATTTCCAAATGTATAATTATTTGTTATTATACGCATGCAAGGTTTTTTAAATGTACTGTAATTTTTCATTGTAAATGTCAGATATAAATTATTTCATATTCAGTACCTTATAACATATCTGAAAATATTTATAAACATGTTAAGCTTAAATTAATATAGAATGGAAAAAATATACCCATTCGAGCAGAGATTCGGACCCGCCGAGATTTAATTATTTATGAACGATAGCGTTCATAAATAATTAATTGTAAATCATTTATTTGCTTAGAGTTTGTTTGTAATAGTGAGGTAATCTGTGTTGCAATGATATTAATAATGCAATTATTCTATAATTGCGCGATGCAATAACTAAAAGAACTGGTTTTCTATTCTATATATCAGAGCAACTGACCTTTAGTGATGTTAACTTCAAAGTACACTTGAAGTTTCATTTTGTATTTTTTTTTATAATTTAGTTATTAGAATGGTTATTAGAGATCAATCACAAAGAGACGTATAGGGAAGATAAATATTTTTAATTCATAAAATACCAATATTATTCAAATAGACATACAACGTCATACGTTATTAAAAATAAATATGTGTTATTAAAAATAAATCTCCTAACTTCTCCAGCTGCCATATTTGTGCAGACACCTAGAGACATGGGTTCATCATATTCACCAATGTTAAAGGACACAATACCATATGCTTTACTATTTTTAGCAGCTCCTCCCGAAGCTCCCGAAAATAGTAATTAAATAAATTAAGTTTCAACCGTTACTAATCAAACACAGAATCATTCTATTTTTTCAAAACAAAGAACAAATATAATTCGTGTAGTTGAAAAATTTCATACAACCTAAGAAACCTTACAAAAGGCATACCTACATCTACAATAGTTGAACACTGTCACGTTCACTTTCCTCAATCATCTTAGTAGCTGCGATTCATCACACTTGACCAAAAAAACAGTGATTGTAGTAGCGAGTTTTTGGGATAAAAACGAGAAAGAGAAAGCTAAATTCATCGAATCAGCTACCGATACGGTAGCTTAATTAGTAGAGCGAAAAGTAGGGATTCAAGGTTGCGCGGATTCGAAGCCTTGTCCGTATCTATTGCCCCCAACTAAAAAGAGGGATGTTATAAGTTTGACCTTTCGTCCTGTCGATCTGTGTGTCTGTGTGTCTGTCTGTGGTAAGGTATCGGCCAAGCGCGTGAACGGATATGAATCCTTTTTTTTTTAATCGAAAGCTATGTTCATTGAGATTGTTCTTAGCTATGATTGTTCATAATAGAAACAGTCGTCTCCAAGAATAGAAGTGTTATTGGTGCGGGTGAAACGTTCTTATGCAATACTAGCTGTTCCCAGCGGCTTTGCCCGCGGTATATAGGAAAAAAGCCTTGTTGTGTAGGCCAAAAGGTTTTTACACTTACTCAGATAAAGTACTTTAACCGCCCCGTTGGTCGAGTGGTTAGCGCAGACGCCTAACGTGTCGCGGCACAATGGGGCTCGGGTTCGATTCCCGACGGAGACAGGCATTTATGTGACGAGCATAGATGTCTGTGTTTCTGGGTTTGGTCGTTTATTAAATATATTCTCAGTATTTATATGTGTATTTCTATGTATTTGTATCGTTGTCTAACCCCCTAACACAAGCAAATAATTTGATTACTTAGGGGTTAGATCAATGTGTGTAATTTGTCCTGATATTATTATTATTAGTATTTTATTAGGGATAGCTGTTGCCCGTGACTGCGTCCAAGTAGACTGTAAAAAATATATTTATATGGCTTATGATTGTAGTCATAAAGAATCACGGGCAACAGCTAGTGATAATATAAATCCCTTCCTCATTGTGTTATTATTGATTGTAAATCATTTTGACTCTAAATGTTTATATTTACTAATATTCGTATAATTTTAGTGTATTAAAAAATAAATAAAATTCGAATTTTAGTGTACCCATATATATGGGTACACTAAAATTCCACAAGGTATAAGATAAGAAAATGATGATCCAATCTTTATTTTCTTACTTTTAAATCTAAAGTTATAAGTATATTATTAAATAGATCTTATCATAACATTCAAGAGTTTTTGGTTGATCGAAATGGGTGGAACTTTGGTCATTGACTCATTTGCAGGGTTTATGTTATAATGTATAAGTAAATCATTGTTTAATTTCGTTTAAAAGAACCACTGTTGAGTTTCTGGCCAGCTCTTCTCAACAGAGCAGCATTCCGAGCTGGTGATAGCTTACTTATATATACTATACTGATATATATGAGCAATTTAGTGACTGTTTGCAGATATATTATATGATTATAGATATATTATATTATATAATGTAATCATTGACGATTCAAAAGCGCGTATAAATACCTTCTTGAATAAAGATAATTTGAATTTAAATTTAAATTAATAGATATATTCAATGAAAAAAAAGATATTTTATATAATATATTGTTTAAAACATAAGTATTTACAATCGGCGAAGTAATGTTAAGCATGTGAGAATGAAATACCACATTAATATTGATTTATGTTACTAGCATACAACGAAAACTAATTTACTATTTATCTACCTATTATATTATCAAAAGTGTTAAGTAAAGTGTTAAAAATCCTGTTAAGTTTAGTCGCAATACGAGTAGGAGCATTTTTAAAATCACTTTTTTTTACTAGTGACATGCTATTGTCTTTTAAATTGAACTATCTAAGGTGGGTTATAACGCTATGAAGTAGAAGGATGAAGTAGAAGAAAATGAAATTAAGGATGAATCATAATTATTATTGCAATGGTTTTATTCTTTTATTTAATATATTTCGAATTCATATATTTTTATATTAATCCCGGTGAAACGGGCTGGGTATGATAGAGTATTATAAAATAAAAAGCGATATCTCGTGATCTAAGGGTTTATTACAAAATGACAATTTTATTCAATTTAACCATAAATATTAAAGTGTTCACTATTTTACTGAAGTCCTAGTCGGAATGGTGTGTGTTAAAGTTCTGACAAGAGATAATTGCTATTGAACATAGTAAAAAGATGAAATCTGTATTACAAACTACTTCAACTAATGGTATATCCCCTGTACTTCCAAAACCACAGATAGGATTACCGACAGACCACAGATTAGATCTTAGTTTAAATTGAAGTTGTCATCAACTTAAACCAAATAGTAACAAAACAATAACTTTCACTGTGGTTAAATAGTTGGCGATCTTCTGGAATAACCAGCATATTATGGCCGATGGCCATATATACTAATATATAACATTACGTAAATAATCGAATATTCAACATTATTTATTGATGAAAATGACTTACTGATATTTTTGTATAACAGACAGTTCAAATATAAAGTTTTTTTATTTAATGATATTAGACAATGAGAAATGTTGTTTTTCCCTCATAAATACAAATATATTTAAAAAAGGTAGTTTCCATAATTCAAAATAACACAGTCCGTCTTAAATATTATAATATACCTATGCACAGTGATAGCTCGTCCCCACCCGCTCCCCCGGTGACGCTATAATAGCCAACAGGGCTAACAGTATAGACAAACAAAAAAAAAATTAAAAAAAATAAAAAAAATAGCTCGTGACGTAAGGGTTCATTACAAAATCTAGCAAAAATTTTGTCAAACTTGATTAAAAATATTGGAGTTAATTTACATTTACTAACTTTCGTATATTTTTAATTAAAATACAAAAAGAAACAGATAAAACCAGAAATCTTCTATAATCAAAATGTTTATATGTCCGTTGATGCGTCTAATCGTGTAACCTCTGCATCTTGACCGATCAAAGTCACATTCAAACAATTAATTAATTGTATTTCAAAATTAAGGTTTATTGACATTCTTAAGTTATTAATAAATGTCACAATGATTGAGTAAATGTTGATTAGGATTTGTTTTCACAATATGTAGAAAAATATTATTAATAAATAAAGATAAGTAATTAAAAACTAGAGCAGCAAGAGCCAGTTAGCAATTTTAAATTATACCTTAAGTGATGCTTAAATCTATCAGATAGTAGTCATTGGCCCATAAACATATACAAAAAATTACATTTTATTTTAACGTTCAAAGCATCCTAAAAACAGGAAAAAAGACATTTCTTTTTTTCTGTTTTTAGGATGCTTTGAACGTTCATTAATTTAAATGTATTTTTAATAAAAAAAACTTGTACCCGAAATGACAACCAAATTACTTAATTATAAATGAACAAGTTTTGAGTACAAAAACAAAACTTTAACAAAGGACAAACAAACATTAACAAAATCAGGCTACTCAATAACATGAACAAAATATATTCTACAAGATACTTAATTACAAAAAATATGTATATTTGACAAGTTAAGGTTAATTTTAAAGATCCGAGTTACAAGTTCACAATAAGAACAACAGACAGTAAAAACAAACTATGAAAGAATAGATTACTAAAAAAAATATGGTTGCCTGTAAAGTCGGTTTTACGGGCGAAGATTTACGTGACCACGTCTTTTTCTCGGTAGAATATTTATTGAAATGAATATTATTAAATTGCACAATATTTTAATAATTTGAGTGATTTTGTTGAGGATAGGACGATGAAGACGTTGTCACGTAAAATCATTTTATATATTATTTATTTTATATTATATTATTGATGTTATTATTTTTTACAAAATTTATTTACAGACTTTTTCGATACATCAATTAGTTGCGGAGATATCGATCATTTAAGTTATTATTTGCTACCAGTATTTTATATATTTATTTTTTTCAGTTATAAAGAATACTATTTCCAATTGTGTCTACCAAGTATGGTCACATGTACTGGCCTACATATTAAATAATAATAAGTACAGATAATGTTATGTGACGTCACTTCTGATTTTATATATTTTAATATTTTTAATTTTAAAGAATTAATTTGAAAATCAAAACACTTATTCAGATCGAAGGTTCAAATTTTTGCTAAATAAATTTGAAATTAATTAAAATTTGTAATTGTAAATAATGAAGTTGAAAATTAAAACATTTACTTAAATTAGATGTTAAAATTCTTGCTCAACACATTTTAAATCAAGTTTTCTTATATCTGCCACTTTTTCTTAATATTTGTAATTTTAAAGAATCAATTTGAAAATCAAAACATTGCTCGGCGGACCGATCATGTTTGAGTGGGAGAGAGACGCAAGGCATTCTATGTGTGTGTGACTCATCGTTACGTTACCGGGCGTTACACTTTTTCATAAGTGACTCCCAGCTTAACCTAATTTAAGACGTTGTCACGTCAAAAACAATCACTATCAGTAATATAAATTGATAAGTGGTAAAGGAAAGCAAGGTAATCAAAAAGTACTTTATCGACCTCACATATATGAAAATAAGGTCAAAAAGACCTAAATTCTTTATTTAAATTCTTACAGAATAACTCATTGAGGGTAAATATTAATAAAACCTACGACAAAATCTTTAAAATTAGAAACACAAGAATTTAATATAACGACCCTTTAACTAGAAATAACTTCTCAATAGAACAAAAAGTAGAATAAAATATACCTTGACCAGAAAATTGATCCCTGTATAATCAGGAATATTCAAATTAAGCCTAACGAGCTTTCTTCGCTCATATCGCTACGAGATATTAGACAAGAATGATTAAAATACGTTTTGTTATCATTTCCTTACATTAACGTCAATATTTTTAAAGAACAAAAATAATTAATTTAAAACTAAATAAATGATAAGTAAAGTATCCATTTCAACTTATATTTCATTACAAAAGTCTTATTAAGTAAACTCAGTCTTCGTTAGGACAGTTTACTTGTTTTACCAAAGACTCTCTTAGCACGCTAGGAATGGTAATAAATCTTGGAAGGAACAAAACTTTATAATAAACTGCCCTGTGAAATTGAAAACCGACATTCCCTTGATAACTCTAAAGTCTCCGTTGGCTCTATATAATTAAAAGAAATAAGTATAATTCCATTAAAACTAGAGTCTCTGATACAAGAGTTCCGGTCGTCTATTACTAAGCATAGTTATTTTTTATATAATATTGTTCTCATGTGACTATATTTTTTTGTTTCTTAAGGAAACATTTTTTTCAACCTTTGTTTTTAAATCTTAAACTATTTTCATTTACATATGTATAGTCAAAACACGTTTTAAGTATTAGGAGGATAAAAAAACGATTATTATTATTATTCTAGTACTTTAATAAATAGAAAACAATTTACAATACACAAATAATAATCAAAGTTATTATCATTATACAAATGAGGTGAGGTTGGGATGGCAAGTATATATTATTATTATCTTATTAGTCTTATAAACCCGTGTATTTTGTGATAAAGTCACGAATTGGTGGTGAAGATATTTTTGCGAAGACACTCGGTGATAACGCTTGACCGCAACCTCTGCCAAAGGAAACTATACCAACTGCTGTCCCATTCTGTATTGCTGCACCTCCAGAATCACCCTAACGATAAAATGAATCATTATTTATTTCAATAATAACACATCGAATTGTATTAGTAATTTAAATTATTTGTACATCACTAATACCTGACATGTGCCTTGTCCTCCTAAGAAGAAATTACCAGCGCAGAACATATTGTCCGTCAGTACGCTGAAGTAGGAGAACTTGCACCGCCAATAATTAACTACCGGAACTGAGACGCGCATCAACCTACTTGGTATCGGGTTCTGTCCTTGCTGTAATCATTATACTATACTCAATGTACAAAAGTCATAAAATAAATAAATAAATTCTCAATATTTTAAGAGTAACTTGGATATGTGTTCATAGATTTTGGTTAAACAGACTGCTGGTACGCTATCTTTTATATTTACACTAGCTGTGCCTGCGACTTCATGCGCGTAGATTTCGATTTAGATGAAACGTACCCTTCGTACATACCAATGCATTAACTATAACCCTTCAAAGTTTCATCAAACTCGGTGAAGCAGTTTTTGCATGTAACTGATAGGTAGATGTGTTTCTAGTTTATTTTTATATATATTTTTATATTACCCCACATAATTTTTTTTACAGAGTAGGTAGTCCGATTTCGTCATTTTTTATAAGAAAGGTGTTTTATACCCTTAGGGTAGGATTTCGACTTCAATTTTGAAAACATGTCTTACCGCAATAGTACGAAAATAAGAGATTATTTACTTCTTTGTTGAATATTTTAAATTAACAAAAAAAACAAAATGATAAGTCAAGTCCATGACAACATATATAGACGAAAAATGCATCCAAACTGGTTAGGCCGTTTCTGAGATTAGAGTCACAAACGTATAGATATCTGTATATCTATATAGCTGTATATACAGGCATAAAGACAAAATGAAAAACGATTGTTTTGGGTTCTCTTGCTCTTTATAAGAGACCCGCGTTATGTTTTTTTTTAATATTTTCCATGTACAGAAATCGACCAGTGACAATTTTATTATATGTTAATGTAATGTCATTATTTTTTATATTTAAACCTTATAGTAGTTTTATATTGTTTTGTTTTAGGATAACAAATGCTCCACTAAATCCCCGGCGTATATGCAAATGCAGATTATAAACTTACCTTAAGTCTTCCCCACCCAGTAACAAAAATATCACCGTTAAGAGGAGTATTTCTAAGTGGCAAAGGTATCGGCTGAATTGTGTTGCTGAACTGAATTGGTTCAACAGTTTTCATGTATCCCACGTCCATATCATATGGTGGGTTGTCGTATTCTGGGTGCGCCTTCACCTCCGATATTGGTATGATGGTACCATTTTGGCGATATGAACTTCCAGCTCGTAAAATAACTGTCGCTGGATCTACACTACAATTTTAATAAAATATTGTTTATTAGGATAAGGTTAAAATAGTGATAGTGTATCGTTATAATATAAATTTTACTTTTGAGAACAGTGACCAGCGGTCAAGATATAATTTTCGCTAACAATAAATCCTCCACAAAAATACGAGTTATTAAAACTATAGGATACTTGGTAAGGAAAATCTTCAATATTTGCTTCTTCTCCACCTACTATTCTTTCATCTACTTTAGGAGGTTTCTTCCAACTCTCCCATAGAGGAACTTTTTCTGACAAAATTATAGTCGATGAAGAAAACCAACCTGCAAGAAACGATATAATGTCTGTCCGTTTATTAACATCTCCAACATCGACTAATTGAATAACATTCAAAACGGACGAAACTAAAAAATTTAACTCGAACTAACGTATTCGACATCTGTTAAGAACGTTGTTGATTAAATTTTCATTCCGGGTTTGTAAAAAAAAAATCAAATAGCTATCACAGTATAATCGCAGTTTAGATTATAATAACTAAGTGGATAATAGATCTTTCTATTATACCGCGTAATTTCGATTTCACTAACAGAAAATGGAAAGTGGTTTGGTCATTCATCACAATCAGCAAAACAAATCGCACGTCGAAAGTTACATCAATATTTATACGAATCATACATACTCTTAACTTAGTTTTCCTCTACATTGCAGTTAAATAAAATTAACATATACAGCACATAAGGGTTAAAGAACAAATAAAATGGTTAAGTTTAAATTTAAATTTTCGTATAATCTTGACAATAACAAAATATTTAGAATTAATCTTACCCGAAACAGAAAACCCCGGGGATATCAACAAACAAAATAGTAAACACCACATGGCAATCTTTAGAAAGTAACACAAGTAATTGTAACCCGAGCGCCACACGAAGGCCTATATAGCAGGTAACCTCATTTGAATAACGTATATGAATTACCCACATCACGTACTTTGGCCCGCAAATTTGCCCTCCGATGACAACTCGTAATTTTTCTATTTACTATATTGTTTATCTTTCTTGTGATTTAGAAAAATACTGATGATGCTTTAATTTGATCGAGCTATAAAAATACTCTGTACCTAAATACAATATACATGTAATATGGTATTTGTCGTAGTTAATTGTACAATACATAATTTTAAAATTCGTTACGAAGTTTTTAGTGAAGGTAATAAAAACTTTTATATAACCGAACGTGCGAGTCATTCACCTTCAGAGACCTTAAAAGGTCCTTGTTGAATTTATCGCACACAGTGTGAAAAATATTTTTTAGGACAAGCTTTTGCCTTCCTTCCTCTAAAAACTGACGGTAGTGTAATATCTAACATACTACACTAATACGCATTCCTCACGTAATTGAGTTGATGTATAACAACAACACATAGACATTTTCACATCCTCCGAAAACCTGGAAATAAATCTGGTAAGTATCTAATATTTTTAGATTCTCATGATGACCTGCTAATAGTAGCAATATAATAAATATCAAATAAGTAATTCAAATCGAAGTAAAATGCCTGTTTCGTCCTGTTTATCACAATTTGTACTAAGATTTCATTAAAAAAAACGAGAACATGGTTCCGTGGTATTTGATAATGAATGTTTCTAATTATGCCCACAAAACAAAATACTTGATTATCTTAAATTGTCGTATTTGTAAATTGATGTATGAATTTTTTCAACAGTGGCTTTGCACGTGTTCAGAAGGGATATTAAAATCTATTTTTGATGATGTATAACCGGACGCGGTCAAACAAAATGGTCAGGTATATTTTTCGATATTCGGCTTTTATCCACGAAAACGTGCAAATAATGAACCAAACTAATAAAAACATGTTGATAATTTACAAACACTACAAATTTTGATTACAGGCTTATATTTTAATGAAAATTTATCATGAATTCTCTTAGTTAATGAATTTCAGAATATTTAACAAATTTATTGAATTATCAATAGAATGTAACCAGTTTACTTTAGAATCAAATACGAAATACGAATGTAATATAATATATTTTTAGTTATCATAAAAGATAAGAAAGGAACAAAGGAAGGAAGAACAAACAGAGGATGCTAAAAGATGCTCTCAAGTTTATTCTCGAGTGAGTAGTGTACGCGATTGTACATTAAATAATAGCAGTCTCTATAATATATCTGTGAACATTGTGATTACAGCTTCTTGACTTTAACCTTAAAAACAAACATCAAGGCTATTGAAAACTTATATCAAACATGAAACTTAAGTTGCGATTTAATTATTTCTATTTTTTTTTTATTATTTCGATTTTTCAGTAAATAAAGGCTGTTGTGTATTGAAATATAACCTATACATACATAATAGTGTTTATATAAAGGATTTGTTATTATTATTAATAACTTTAATAAAACTACTCCACATTATGTAACTTCATACATGATGAATTATTAAAATGGAATGTAGTAAACATAATAGTTGAATATTATATTATATAAGCAGTTGCCGGCAACTTTATCGTTTCAAATAGTAGCTCTCTCAATAAATAGTTATCACTATTGAAATAAAACTATTGTTATGGATTTAATTCAGGTATTATTAATTAAATTCTAAATTTGCATTTTAAATTGAACCCCATGTTTCGAATGTTTTGCAGCAATCGTGTTCACGGTAAGACGAGATCATCTTATTAAAATTCCCTTATTTTGATTTTTAGGTTTGATTTTAGATCACTAACAAACTGGTAAGAATACGACACGTTAAAATAAAATAGTTTTATTTTAACGTGTCATATTCGTGAAAATCTTAGAAAATCAGTATTTAACATACATATCTACAAACATTTTTTTTATTTACTAAAGACCACAACAGTTTTTGGCGTCATCCTTTTCAACCGTTTTTCAATTTTACCACAATTATATATAACGGAGTGAAGACCTCCGTAAGTATTTTTAAAAGGTGTGACGTCAGCATTGCTGCCGTCACTGTATTGTAGTCGTCGTGATGGTGGTTCATAATGACGTTTTCCAAATAAAAATGCACAAATAATTATAGCTTCGTTTATTCAACGGACAGCGTAACAGTATCCTTATAGAGATCCGCACAGTCTGACGACTTAAGCAAGACTAACTCTCGGACTGTCGATCGACGATCGCCCGTATTTATACAAAATACAATGTATTTTGATCACTTCTTACTATAAATTGATTCTGTTACAAGCAATAACTAGTAAATCTAATAAATTGTAATCCAATGTTCCTCTTTCGACGATTATGATTTTGTCTTATAAAGTCATTGCGCCGATACGGCCATTCTGACAGGCGGTGCGCGCTCTGCACCAGCCTGATAAGTTCTGTAATAATGAAAATATTTTTCTTTTAGTTTGGCATCTGTAAGCAACCAGCGTTGCTTATAGTCAAATTATTGTCTGTTATTGTATTCAGCAAAACAGTAGGTTTTTTATTATTAAGAAATCGTATGGTCTCGGCGATTCTCGTAGGGTCTCGGAGGTTCTCGTAGGGTCTCGGAGGTTCTCGTAGGGTCTCGGAGGTTCTCGTAGGGTCTCGGAGGTTCTCGTAGGGTCTCGGAGGGTCTCGTAGGGTCTCGGAGGTTCTCGTAGGGTCTCGGAGGTTCTCGTAGGGTCTCGGAGGTTCTCGTAAGGTCTCGGAGATTCTCGTAGGGTCTCGGAGGTTCTCGGAGGTTCTCGTTGGGTCTCGGAGGGTCTCGTAGGGTCTCGGAGGGTCTCGGAATGTTCTCAAAGATTGTAGAAGTATTTAGGAGAGTTACTTACTTTTAATCACATGTTTTATCGTTACTCTGTCGATTGGTCGACTGTAGTTTCACTTCTTCTCCTGAAGCTGATGGTGCCGATTCACGATCTCATAGAGAAGGTGGTTCGTTTTCCGCCGATACGGTCATCTGTTCACCAAGATGTTATTTATAAAAATAAAATTTTAACTTCTCACATAATTATCTATAGTATGTACGTTACACAAGGCATCAAGACGGTATCTCATGGTCTTCCTAAAGATACATGAAAAATCTATGGTTAGCACCTGAGCAACATATGTTTAGATCAAAGGAACCTCTAGTTATTTATTATCTCAAATTTGTTGTGTGTACGTGTCTACTCACAGTTCCACAAGGGGTCCCAACGGTATCTCATGGTTCTCAAAAGGATACATCATGGATCCGTGGTTAGCTCAAGGGTAACACATGAGTAGCTCAGAGGTACCACTAGATATTTATTATCTTAAAACTGTTGTGTGTACGTGTCTACTCACAGTTCCACAAGGGGTCCCAACAGTATCTCATGGTTCTCAAAAGGATACATCAAGGATCCGTGGTTAGCACAAGGGTAACACATGAGTAACTCAGAGGTACCACTAGATATTTATTATCTTAAAACTGTTGTGTGTACGTGTCTACTCACAGTTCCACAAGGGGTCCCAACGGTATCTCATGGTTCTCAAAAGGATACATCAAGGATCCGTGGTTAGCACAAGGGTAACACATGAGTAACTCAGAGGTACCACAAGTTATTTATTATCTTTTAAACACTTGAAAAAGTGACTAATCACGGTTGCTCAGGGCATCCCAATGGCACCACATGACTCTCTTAAGGTAACATCTAGGGTCCGTGTTTAGCCCAAGGGTAATGCACATACCAGAGATATCACTCTCTAGATACAGTAGACGCCGCTTATTGTGATCACTTTCAGCCCAGCCCGTTTTGATAACAATAACCGAATGATAACATTATGCGGATGGTACTTTTCATGCTTGTTGGGGGATTTTAGTGCACATAATAAATGATCATAATGATAAAATACGAATTGTAATAATTTAGAATTGATTTAAGTACTCTATAGTATATTTCGATCTCAGATCTGTTTTTTAGAAATTTACACAGGAGTGGTTGAGAAATTCCCAGTTGAATCGCAGCATCACGTTGACTTATTTTCGGTAATTGATCGTATTTTTCGAGAATTTGTTGTTTTTCTTCATTCGTATAATCTCGGCGTTTACGCATGACTTTAATTTTAGTTAAGCACTTCGAACGATGAAACTCAAAAAATGTTTCAAAAACTGTCTCAGATACGATTACTTCAACTCTATTGGTAGTTTGAGGAGAACTGAGGGAAATTTGAATTTTCAAGCCTTTTATAGACAAGTGCAGGGCCATCGCTTAATTGTTTTCAAAAAGGTAATTAACGAAAGGGACCAGGTGTTCTTTTCCTTTTGAAAAGTGAGAAACTTTTAATCGGAAGGTCGGAATTTGTACAATAGGTAAAGATTGTAAACTCAAACAAAAGGATTTTTGAATGAGGATTATCTTAGTAATAAATATTTCTATAAATAGCATTTGTACCCTTCTAAATCGATAACAATAAGCGACTTTTGATCACAATGAGCGGCTTTTTTCAAATGTATTTTTGAGGAGAAATTTGAGACCGACCATTTTCGATAACAATAGCCGGCTGATAACATTAACCGCGATCATAATAAGCGGCGTCCACTGTATTTATAACTGTAGATTATACTGGAGATCCTCGTAGATTATTTGAAGATTCTTTCGTTTCTAGTTCTAATATCCCTTAAGATACCTTATGTCGGCGTCAAATATTGTCTCCTTACACAACGGACGCAACTCGTACTGCCAATACCTCTGGCGTTGTACCTTGCTTACATTTCCGTGGTCGACCAGTCGAACCAGTCTAGCAGTTACATCGCCTTCGGAATTGTAAGTTGCTATGAAGATTTTACAAAGCCTTGGTCTTTGCAATTCTGAAACAGTTTTATTAAGTTATGTAAAGCAATCCTTCAATAAAATCAGTAGTATACTTGCATACTGTCTTGTTATGTTACGGAAGATGATGCTATATGCTAGTCAAAGCATATAACACGGGGTTAAGTATAGCTGGTCCAGACTTCGCAGATTGACGAAATTATTATTTGAAACCACGGCTGTACAGGGCTACGAGAGCCAAGTATCACTGCGACCTAGAAGATCTATTGTGATCGCCATTACCTACAATTCACTGCATAGGTCTGCCACTCTGAGGCATTGCAGAATTTCCTTTGCAGTGAGGTGTGTGGACCTCCATTGGGTCCAGGACGTGTTTGCCCAGGGTGTCACTGCGTTTAAGCATCGGCGGACCGCACTCGTATTGCAGGTGGATCGGTTTTTCATCCGCCTCGGTGCAATATCTGCACACTCTAATTCAAGGGTCGCTAGGTGCTTATTCAGACAACAGTGCCGTGTAAGTGTTCTAGCTATGATGCGTAGATTATTCCTGCTCAGCCCAATGCTCCTGAGCTGCTTTCGCATTATAGAGTTTGATGTGGCCTTTGGAATGTCTGAGGTCAGGGATCTCCTCCCAATGTCTTATAGCCTCACACTTAGTGAGTTTATTCAGGGTTATACGAGCTAGGCCGTTTGGAATACCACGTATGGTTCTGGATCGTATGTTTTGCTCTCAGTTCCTGCATGGGCCAGCTCGACAGCTTTCTCGTTTCTGATATGGGCCTCGTGATCCGGGACCCATATTAGAACCACTCTGTTTTTGCAGTCCAGAGTTCAATTTCGTCTGGAAATCCAGCACCAGTCTCGACGTGATAGTATTCGACTTTAGGGCCTTTAGTGCCGTCTGACTATCGAGTAGATCTAAATAGTCCTATTCGTGTAGTTGCGCTGCAGGTTCAGGATTGCACAGGCAACTATGGCGTACACCTCTGCCTGAAAAATGGAAGCGTATTTACCCAGGCTTAAGTTTTCCCTGTGGCCAGGGCGCTCTCCATATACCCAGCATCGTACATTAGGTCCCATTTTTGATTTATCGGTATACCATACAAAGCAACCGTTCCTCCAGAGGAGGCCGCTCGGCCATTCCTTCTTTGTTGGTATTTCCACAGAATAGTTCTGCACAAAATTGCAGTGTAGAACCATGCTGTCGCTAATCATTGCCAATACGTTGTCGCTCATGACAGAGTGCTTAAAGGTTCTCAGCCTGCACAACATCCAGTTTGTACTGCCCTGGGCTGATACTCTGAGAATACTGCCCCTAGCTACCCTCTTGACATGTAAGTCGAGAGGTGGGAGATCCAGTAGGGCATTCAGAATCGCTCCTGGGCAACTGCACATGGCGCCTGTCATCATACGACAGGTAGCTCCTCGGAGGCTGTTCAGCCTGTCTCTCACCTAAACCTGTTGGCACTTGCTCCACCATACCTCAGATGAGCAAGTCATCACCGGCCTCAGTTCGGCATATAGAGCCACAGCATCATCTTGGGCTGAAGGCCGCACCTACCCCATCCTACCACATACTCCCAAGGCCATCTTAGTCTTGGTTATGGTGTTATCAATGTGAGTGTTCCATTTCAGTCTTTGGTCTAAGGTTACGCACAACTTTTTGACCACACGAGAGAATGGGATCACTTTCCCATTGAGGACTAGGCATCTCAGACCATCAAGACGCCTCTTATTTGTAAATGGAACAATCATCGTTTTGTTTGCATTGTAGATCCGGTAGGCTTTGGTTTGGCCTTTTGCTGCAGCCCCATCGGTCAACACTCAGCCTTACGTCTGCCCCGTGCCGCATGGATTCCCCTGTGGGCAGCCCTACCGGCATGTTTTGGCACTCTGCCAGAGCCAAGAGGCAGTCGCACCAGATAAGTTTGGGTGTACGTCTCACTGGCCAGCTTCGTGCTGCCAGCGGGAGGGGCGTACAATTCGCTCCCCAGTGGGGTGTGGCTCGGTCCCCAATGGGTTGATTCCTGATCACCCTTGACCTTAAAAGTGACGCTTTTAAAACTAAGAGCTGCCACGAAGTTTCGGTTGCGGAGTGCCTCCACAGAGGGCTCATCCATGGCGAAAGTCACACGATGTCCATTCTCCACAGCCCTACTGTGCAGAATCCCTTCACAGCTTGACATTCAGACCCCTGTTCTGCTTGGGCAGGATTAGCAGAGCCTGGTCTACATATCCCACCTCACTAGTGGACAGAAAGGTCACCGCGGTGGTCGGTTTGGGCAGCTCACTCTCAGGTATCATTGAGAGTTGTGCCCCGTCCCAAGGCGAGAGCTTAGGGATTACCTTCACAACCCAGTCTGTTGAGGCCTGATCCATGCATGTGATCAGTATCCAGTCAGGTTGGTGGGTGAAACCTCCAAATTTTGATTTAACGCTGTCTAATCCGATGCCAATGATGGCATTAAGTTCCATCCCACTTCTGATAACGGAGTGAAGACCTCCGTAAGTATTTTTAAAAGGTGTGACGTCAGCATTGCTGCCGTCACTGTATTGTAGTCGTCGTGATGGTGGTTCATAATGACGTTTTCCAAATAAAAATGCACAAATAATTATAGCTTCGTTTATTCAACGGACAGCGTAACAGTATCCTTATAGAGATCCGCACAGTCTGACGACTTAAGCAAGACTAACTCTCGGACTGTCGATCGACGATCGCCTGTATTTATACAAAATACAATGTATTTTGATCACTTCTTACTATAAATTGATTCTGTTACAAGCAATAACTAGTAAATCTAATAAATTGTAATCCAATGTTCCTCTTTCGACGATTATGATTTTGTCTTATAAAGTCATTGCGCCGATATATATTTTAGAAGTTTTACGAGTTACCTAGAATTTAGGGATTAAAGGTTATTTACAAAAGAAATAAAAGCTTCTAAGCATTTCCTATTTTATTGCTTTTTAGACATTGTATTAATTTGTAAACATACATACACCATTAAAAAGTTTAGACATACAATAAAATTACATAAAAATATTACTTATATAATATTTGACACTAAAAGTATATAAAAATAAATCATGAATTTCTCATTTCTACATTTTGTGTAACGAAAAGTAGAAGACATTTGTTTTTGTTGCCCCGGGCCTGGAAAATAATAAACAAATAATCCTATTATTAAAATGTAGTGTCAATTATAAACATTCCTAAAACTGTTAACGAATACGAAATATATACCTATATACTTTATTTTGTCAATTGAGATTTAAGAAAACCTGTAATACATTAATTTCTTAAAGTTAATTTAAACAAAAAAAATACTAATTATTATTTTAAACTTCTTTTAAACATTAAGAATTTAAATAAACTCGGAAAAAAACACTATATATTCCACACAATATTAATGTCGAAATCTTGTTTGCAATATTTACACTATTTTAAAAATTGTTGACGTCTCAGCTTTACAAAATTTTTCGATGTTTCATTTTGCGTTATTCAAATACTCCCAAAATACCTCTTCCCTGCCCTCCAACAATGTTTGTATCCATTGTGATATTGTAATAATATTGGTATGGTATAAATAATACCCAAAACCATATTAAATTCACCAATATACATAGGAAAAGAATAAAATAAAATGGTCTGTTGTAATTTAAGAAAATAACGTTTTTGCTGGTTTAAGTTTCCCTATTTGCAATTATTTAACGGTTAAATTGACTAAGAAAATATTTGGCACAACAGAAGATCAATTCGAGAAATTTTATTTATTTGCGAGACACTACGTTATTAAGACTTATTTATAATCAAAGCACTGTAGTTAATAGTGAAAAATTAATAAAATACAACATGCGAAAGTAAAAGCTATCTTTTGCAATATATGATACCTAACAAGTGCACTAAAATAGGTAAATGTAAAAGTAAGATACATATTCAATAGGCATATAATATATACTTAATATCGTGTTCTTATCGATAATAGCAATTATCAATGTTAGTCTTGTAGGAGATGTTAGTTTATTGATGTTTTGATATCTTAGGTAAGAGAAGAGTTTCTTATACTATTATGATGTAACGTTTTTTATATTACCTTGGTTAATAATAACAATAAAACAATAACCCTATTATTACTAAATAATTAATAAAATCATTCAGTTTTTTAAGTTTATAATCACTTCTACATGTAAATTATTATTTTTTAAATAATGAGTTATGTTTGTGTAAATAATGTGGTAGTTTTTTTTATATAGGACATTGAAATTTGAAATCGAAAGAGTTACAAAATACACTCTCTCGTTTGTCTCGTTTGTCCTTGATAAACGTAAGTGAATAAAACGTATTTAAAAAAAAAGGGAGTTTTAATTGGAATTTTTACAGTTTCACTAGGAATATTTAACATTATATACAAAAAACCTGGACCGAATGGCTTAAAAAGGTTATATTTATAGGATTCTCGAGAGAAAGAGAACAATATATACTTTACATCACGTACAGAAATGAGACACGATAATATGCTATTCCATTATGTTTCCTGATTTTTTGTTTAATTCTTTGTCGGTATTTTCGTTAGTTTCGTAAAAAGTTTTATCAAAAAATTCTTGACAGGTGTCATGCTTAAATTTGTCTTTCGGTATGTGTCGTCATGTTAGGCTGATTTTAAATAAATATTACATAAACTTTGAAACATTCCCGTATCATTTGCTTGTGGAATTCCATACCGCAAATCTAGAAACTTTGATACAACTTTTGAAAGAAGCTTAATAATAATAAATAAATATAAGGTAGCTCAATTGGCAGGGTGGCCAGATTTAATATCTCATCATCAATTGATATTCTGTCCGTATTACGAATTTTCGATTGTATATTTACCATTTCTATATGTAGATCATCTTACACATTCTATATCCGTTTTTCCATCTGTCACTTTATTTTTTTTTTTCTTAGAAACACATTAACAAAACGATATATAATATGTTCCAGTTGTTTGGCAACTTCAAACATCAAACTGCAATTAAATAAATAATTGCTTAAGTAATTAAAAACTCCGTTTGAAAATATCAGTGATTGTAATTAACAAAACTAGAAAATTCATTTGTAAAAAAAACAAACACTGATTGTAATTAAATTTCAACGAATCTAGAAGCGTACTGAGTTTGTGAAACTTTTATATTCACAGAAGACTTCCATTACATTCATATTGTTTTTTGCCAAAAATTGATAACCTCGGTATGGTTTTTTTGTGTAACTTTACATAACGGACTTCCCTTCTTCCGCTCCCGGGAGTACCATTGTCTTAATAATAATATAAAAAATTATAACTGCTAATCTAATAGGCCATTGTAAACAAATAAAAAAAAGTGGTTTATAATGTATCTTATTTCATATTATTCATATTATTACTTTTTAAGTAATAATAGTACAAACAAACAGAAAGATGTTATAATATAACAATTTAAATCGGTAAAATTAAATCGGCATTAAAATAACCAATCAGATCCGAGACGGCCATGACAGTATTGCAATAGATAAAAAAACACCATTGTTCCATTACCGTCTTACATACGATGCGGGTTATTTTACTTCTTTTTGAGGTTTATGACTTCATATTGATATTGGAAATATGTAGGCATATTATATCATACAAAAATATATAAGTTATTGAAAAGAGACTTATGAACATTTACGTATGTTAAAACTGTCTGTAACAAAATGGGAACTATCAATCAATGTCACCCGACCAAGACATGCGAGAAATTGTGGATTTGCCCTTTAAGTACCGTTCGTGAATAGTTCCCTCACTTTTTATACGACTTATTAAAAGTTTTTGTTAAATCCATAGATAAAAATATAAGCCAGTGATTTCAGATATCTTGATTCGATATGGAATATGTAAGAATTATTGTTGTTTTTTTATTATTCTCATAATTCATTAAAACAAAACGCGTTTCGTGGTGGTAAATTACTGCATATCAAGATTGTCTAAATAGCTAATATCACTTTAGGGAATTCGTATCAGACTATTATAAAACATCATTTGAATATAATAGCACAGGTATGGAGTACAATTACGAACGATTTTAGAAAATATTTTGAGGTCATGTTATCAGATTACTTTCGATGATACTATTCGTGTCTATCGAAATGGGTTACCACATAGTAAGATTTTCTTCTAATTTCAGTAAATATATATATATATATATATATATATATATATATATATATATATATGTATATATAATATATATTTATATAATGAAACCTTTTTAAAATTAAAAATAAATCTAAAAACAATTATGTAAAGATTATAGGAGTTTCCAGAGATGTATTATCCGAGATGAACTAATGTCAATAAAGCTTTTATACATATTAAAACATATTAACTTTCCTCGGCTCATAGAGAATCTAGACAAGAGTTATTTATTTTCTATTCATCATACATTTATTAAATTAAGTAGAATCCCAGCTTCTTGACTTTTAAGAATTTTAAGAAACAATAATAAAAACAACAAGATTATAAATGTATAACATAACTTTGTATAACATAACTTTTTTATCAAACTATAAAGTATCATCAAAGAATACATATATTTAATATTACCTAAGTTATATATGCGGAAGATCAGTCAAGTATTTATTTAGTTTTAGAAGAACCTAGATACAGACAGTTAAGAAAACAAAATAAAAATATAACATAATTTTAAATTGAAATAAAACAATTAAAATCTTGCCCTAAAAATAATTATTCAAACGGGACTTACAGATAAATAGTTAATATAAATAACGTATCTTTCATGATTTAGTTTTAGGTAACAATATATCACAAAATGGCGGGCTAAGCTTTAGGGTAACCCAGTGAGTTAATTAATTAGGGGCTTAGAACCTGACGATGATGATAATCATAATAACCTTTTTACAGAAAATCTGGGTTAAGTAGCTATTCCCCGCAGACACTCCCTATATCTTCAGGGATACACACGCATTTGTAATTACTCATATTTGCAGACGTCCATGTGTGATAATCGCTTCGGTCCTGGATATAATAAAAATAAAATATGACTTTGTCAATTAAAGAGCGACATTAATTAGCGAAATATATTGTAAGATTGTATTTAAAATAATACAGATATATTCACAAAATAATTAATTTAAGTTACAACACATTCATGTTACTCTATTTTAAGTAGGTTATTATAAATCACTTAGTACTTCGATTTACCAAATTTGTACTTTGTTATTGTTTTTAGGATGTTGAATTATTGAAAACTTAAACTTTAATTATAATCAATTATTATTAAACAGCATATTACAAGAATACTAAACATATTGATGCTTAGTAAACTAAATGATTATTAAATATAGTTATTTATTCTTCATTCCTTGAGAATTTTTTAAATTTTCCATATCATTTTTAAATGTTTTAAAAATCATATCTTATATTTTTATGACTCTATATTGTCTTATTTTTGAAATATCTTTAATACATAGTAGTATTTCATATAATTGTGAGTTAGAGAAGTATAGTATTATTATTACCTGCAGTATTTCCAGCAAACAATACAATCAAAAGCATTGTATTATGTAAATGTCTGACGTGAATAAATAATTTACCTTGTAATTAAGACCAATTACACGATCGTGACCAAGACTAATAATCGAATCAATTTGGAAATAATTCTATACTTAGTTGTTTGTGTCAAATGAAAACAAAATATTACTGAACAATATTTTAGTTTTAACACTCCTTTAAATTTAAGGCTTTCAGGGGCGGGGAGGGGGAGAGATCAAGGTATGTTCTGCTTCTAATATTCCATAATGTTTAGAAGTTAAAAAAAATAAACGAAGTTGGTCTGGCAATCCGGTTACAGTCTAGTGTTGTTCTGGAATTGATAGTGTCAAATATGTTACCGATCGTGCTCTGGTAATTACATGAGGCACATCTCAAGGAAAATCAGCTATTGAAACTACCACAGTTCACCAACCGAAAGATCATACGTCATCTCCACCGCATCGGAATTTGTTATGTGCGAAGATTTTTTTTTAATAATCTCAATTCTTTATATAGATACCCTGTTCTCAACCAGAGTAAATTATGTGAGAAGACTCCTGTAGCTGGGAAAATTCTGTTGGTTTAACTTAATTACCCGTACTCAGCGTATTTAAGATTGCTTCATTTATACAGAACTAATCTCCTGCTTTCTTATATTACGAAGGGCAATGCTATATAGGTACCGTCGTTCTTGAGGAACGTGGGAAGATACATAAAGGAGTGTAGCACTCAAGGAGAGAAGCTATAACTCTCGCATCATGGTCATTTGAAATAGTATACCACTACCCCGGCGAGCAAATCGGATCACAAGATAAACTCATTCACAACACTATAATGAAGTCCCAGAAATACTTTACACAAAACGCAAATAATAAAAACTAATTTCACTATTACCAATTAAATATAATTGAAAATATCTTAACTTGTACAGCCATATTAAGCTTATTTAAATTCATATAAATATAGAATGAAAAATAAAACGGACGGGTACCGTATCGGTACACGGTAGCTCAATTAGTGGAGCGACGGGACGGTTTCTCTGTGGTCACGGGTTCGAATCCCTCTCCGTATCAGCTTATTTTTAATTTGTTATTCTATATTTATATAAATTTTAATTAAATATGATTTAAGTTATATTTATGCACGTTTATATGCTTTATATTGTTTTTCATATATAACCTTTATATTTCTGTATTATATGAATATGCAACTAAACTAAATAATTGCCATATTCATCACCCAGTAATGAACAAAAAGCAACACCCAAAAAAACTTGACGTCATTGAATTCAAGCATTTAAATTATTAAACTTTTTATCTTCCGAGAGGTAGTTTTTTTGTTGGTAATAACAATAATTACATTTTTATAAATATATGAGTCTGATGCATCATGATATTTCGTGAACTCAATCTCAGATAGATATTTTAAGAAAAGTTATATAAAGAATCTATTTAACATTAGATATAGTTCTTTTTATGTATGAAGTTTTCTTCTTGTAGTAAAAAAAAAACCTAATTCTTAATATAATACGGGTATTATTTAGATTTTGCCAAGTTAGAAAAAAAACTAATATGAAATTGCTGTTCCGCAAATCTTTTATTTTATTATTAACATGTACATTCAAATAATAAAAATTAATGAATATTTATTTGAAATGATTCCAGGACCAACTACCAAATAACAATCATAAAAAAATTATCACCGTAGAAACTTAAAATTTAAAAATATTACTAGAGGAGTATAAAAATACTTCCTGAAAAGAGAATTCCAGCAAGGATTCGAGCCAAAAATATAACTTAGATATTTAGGTAGAAATTATTGAAATTCATTCTTTGTGCAAATTATTGCTTTGACAAGGGCGTTATTGCAAACTGGTTTTGTTATGATGAAAATAAGTTTTTATTATTATAACATTATACACCATATTGTGAATGACGTACATCACAGAAGCTGACCTAACGTGCCAAAGTCCTTTCATATAACACGTGGCGCTATTTATATATTTAATATATATATATATATATATATATATATAGTTTATCGTACATCGTTTGTCATAGAGTGACCATGTTGTAACTAGGGCCACCCTAATAAGAGTCGACTAAGGGAATAGTACCAGATACTTTCCTTGTCCACAGTCCACTTATAAGAAAAGTGACAGTAATCTTACCCCACACATTTCCAAGGAGCGTTGACGTCAATTGGCAGCCGGTTCTTTACATTTTGCCGAATATTCCAATTCTACATATTACACTGACACCAAAAATTGGAATGAAGACAGGGATGATAATCGTAACGTTAATTCAATCTACGTTTCAAAAATAAAAAATATTCTGGTTCAAAATCCAGTTTAACAACAGACCGACAAAATGTTTCCTTAGGGAAAAGTACTAATAAATAGTTATCATAATGATGTTTGAAGTTACGTAATTAATTTCCAATTTAAAGTCGTTTAAGTGATATATGTATAACTCTCGTTTAGTAATTGTTTTTATAGTCGGTGTCAGTTGCTGTCAGCATCGTGTTTGTTGCAATTGTGAATTTAGTTGCTACGACTTAATCTAAAAGTAATTAAGTACTAGTGGTTTGGTAAAGTGCGCTAAAAGTTTTATTCATGCAAAATATATATTTTTCATATATAGCTATTATTATTTATATATTTATTATGTTTTAGAACTATCGTGTTACTTTATATTATATTTGTTATTTACAAGTAAGATTTCTTGGTTTCCGGTTATTATATAGAGTTATATAGAGTATTTGATCATCACAGGATGTTGTAGGCTTCAACTCTCTTCTTTCGATGGAACAAGAGTTTAAAAGAACACAAATAGAATTAGGTAACTCAAAACACATAAATTAAACGATTTCGGAATTAATGATTCACGTCATTTGAGGTAAAAACTTCTCCAATACTTTGAAACACAACGAATATGTATTTGAACAAATGAAATATAATAATGTAAAATAATTACTCTTGTATAAATATCATTTAGAATGCGGTTGAGGCTTGTCTCACACTAAGAGATATGATATGCTGCTGTTATGATTTGTATCGAATGGGTGATAATAACTAAAAATATTGAATTACATATTTTTTTATATTTTTATTTTATGTTATAAAACAAACAAAATGTTTTTAAAATCTGTAAAAATATCTAAAACCAAATAACATATTTTATAGAAAAAACATATTTTATGAAGCTTATATAAATATAAAGATTATTTGTTAACATTACCAGATCTTAATTTGACTCTATCATATCTATTGACAATTTTTCTACTTATTATTTTTAATTCAATTATTTAAGTGCCTTATACTTTTAATGAAATTGAATTGTGTTTAGTTGTGTTTAGTATCATCTACATAATCAGGTCTAAGGTGGTTTGTCTTTATTAACAAGAACCTTGCATTAGTTCCAGTCTATTAAGTACAGAGAAGTTGCAACTTGACAAATAACTACCTGTTACAGAACATATCTTTAGATAATATATAATGCTATGAAAAACATTATCTTTCTTAAAACATTTCAATACATTTGAATTAATTTAGAAACAAATCTTGGCTATATGTTTTTATTACTATATTAGGAACAAAAAATAGTCACTACAAAAAAATATGTTTTAACATTTGAATTATAATTATTTCGTACAACTTGTCTGCGTTTTTTTAAATACAGATATTTATTATTCCGCTTTTAATATTCGATGTATCTGATGACCTTCGGTCACACGAAGATCTCTGCGTGGCGAGTTGGTACAAGCACTATTACAATCATTATCATACAAGCTACAAGGCGCTAAGCAGGACCAGATTGTAGTCGCTATTTATTTTTATTGAAAAAAAAAACCACACATGGACAATCTATAACTATTTTTATTTGCTACTCGTGCGCAGGCGCATACGGTGCTCTCTAATAATTACAAGTAATTTCTCGCAGCAGCGTTGTATTCTATTATTTACAATTCAAAACACATACAGGTTGAATTAATAGACTTTTTATTAGTGTCATAAAATAATATGAAATTTTCATATAAAATATATAATTTGTGAATCCGTGATAAGTTTTGTGATTAATATGTTGGGAAAAAACGCGAAACTCTTTTTTACTCTATCAGTATGTGTGCTAATAGTTGCTATTGTACTGGCAACCTGGGGTTTCCCGAAAATAGTCCAACATCAAATAAAGAAGGTATGTATTGTATTTGTGTGATCTTATTTATGTGTGTTTGTAAACAATATTATTGATAACATCGATTCTCTTCATAAATCATTGAATTAGTTCATTGAATCAGAATTCACTAACATTGAATCAATTCAAGGTTCAAAATGTTGTTATACATATTGTAAAATGCGCACCAACTTTTTATCAAGTTTCTATTTTATTTTCAACTAAATCATAAGTTTAATTATAACATTATTTAAGAAATTAGAAACTAAAAATAAATTGGAGGTTTTATTACTAGGTATTATATTTAGTAATATGTACAAAATAATCTATCTAAAAGCTTCAATTGCGTGAATGAAATATCATTATTGAGAATTAAAAATAAAGTAAAATAAAAAGTAGAATAAATTAAAAATAAAGTAGAAGGGCTACCAGAACTTTTTTATACAATACTGTACTTAAACATATGTTTAACAAAATATAAAATGTATATAATTTATATATGCATTTTATTATTTAATATCACAATAGATATAATTAAAAGTTAAAGAACCGGAAGTCCGGAACTCAATATTAAAATAAATTTCTACAAACAGGATGCCTAAAATTATGCATAGGTAATGGGCCAATAGTATTATAATATTTGTTTATAACCAAACTTCCGGACCAACATATAGAAAACTATATTTATAAATATTTATAGGTATACTTTAACGAAATTGTCGAACTCTACAAACGATTCTATTTCCTGCCTAACAAACTGAAAAATGTTAAAAATATCTTTTAGTGAAAACCTACATTATAAATGGTACCTGCCTAAAAATATCTTTAATCCTTACGTAACATGAGTTTATATATATTGGAAAATTATTAACAATTAGGTATTATAATAAATACTTATTATTACTATAACAAGAGTATGTTATCATTTTGTAGACTTGGTATTTTAAGACCTTTGAAAAATATTTTTAATAATTCATGTTAAATGAAGGCCAGAATCTATTTCATGGTACGCTGACTGACAAAATACCGTAGGTCTTGCAATTTCCATAATTGGAAAATAATGGAAATTATGATAATACAATTATAATTATAATTCCGGATAATTTTATATTTACCTGAATAAAATTTATGTTATATAAAGAAATAGGAAAGAAATCGCGATAATATTCGAATAAACTATTTTTATAACATATACATTTTATATTACTAGAAACATAACCGGCTCTAAGTATTATTATATATTACATTGAATTGTTTGATGGATCATCTGATATTAAAATTAGTTCAAGTTTTTTTTGTTATGTGTGTGTGTGTTTACATGTGTGCGTCCTTGTTTTGTGATAATGCTACAGGAGCGCTATGCCAAAAACAAGTTTGAATAACTTGATGAGCTTAAAGACCTTAGTTTTTTGCTTCTACAGATGTATAATAATTTACGTATATTATATTAAAGCTATATTTATTTTCCTCTTATTTATAGATTATTATTAACAGCGACTTCTTAGTAAATGTTTACCTGTAATAATGTAGAAACTAAATTTAGTTATGTATATGATATCAAAGAAAAGAAGGCAAGATACACAAAAAGTATATAAAAACTGGTATTAAGTTTTTTGAAAGACTTATTGTGATGCGGTATAGTTATCAAATGTTTAAAAATATAAATTAGAAATAAAAAACGTAATAAAATACCAGGAAATGTTTAAAAAACAGCTTAATTACTTTAACTTCATAAGCATATTTTTTGAGATCAAAATGTTTTGTATAATAATTTGTTTTTTTGCTCTCATTAAAAGAATTATTATGTTGCTAAGACACATGTATATTACTAATTATTATAAAGTACATAATTCGCTGCATATTAATGTACAATTTATAAATAAGAAAAAGTCGTCATTTACCAAATCAGTATATATCAAGTAAAAATATAATTATAACAAATAAATATATATTTTTTTGTCAATATATACTATATTCTTCTTGTTCCTTTTCCTATTCAATTAGGGGAATAAGCCAATAAGCGCTAGTATTTACTTGACATTCTTATATCAACATTATTTTTATACACACAACAATTTTATTTTATCTGTGCAAATCCAAGATGTGTTCGATTTCCTCGATATTTTATTTTTAATTATATGTTGTTTAACCAAACCTAGAGTCTTAATAAAAATATAAATTAAAGATCTCTATTTTCTATATAGTTATACACTGTACACTATGTTATATAAATATATATTTTGTAAATATATGTCAAATCAACAAGTTATTCTTATACTCGAGCACCCAACCAAGTAATTCATTAACTAGCCATATTTTTTTTCAGAATCTTCAACTCGATAACTCGTCAACAATGTTTGAAAAATGGCGTGTCTTACCGATTCCACTAACATTCAAAATATACGTATTCAATGTGACAAACCCTGAAGAGGTAAACGAAGGAGAAAAACCTGTATTAAATGAAATAGGTCCCTTCATTTACAAGTAAGTAATATCAACATTTAATACAAAAGAAGTCGCTTCATTAGCTAAATATTTTAAATTTGACATAAATCAAAAGAGCACTGTATATTTTTTTCAGTTTTCCGCCAGATAATTAGAATGTCAATCAAGCTTATATCTTTAGATTAATGTTTTCGGCTTACTTTTCTCTTGTACTTAATGAAAGCTCATAACTGTCAGTAACTTGGGATACTGTGAACTGTAAATATGAACTGTAAAATAATTTAGACAAAATATAATTCAATTGTTTACTTTTAGAGAATATCGGGAAAAGAGGATTTTAGGTTACGGAAAAAATGACACAATCAAATATATGCTGAAGAAAACATTCCATTTTGATGCTGAAGCGTCTAAGCCACTGTCGCAAGATGATGAGTTAACGGTTATCAATTACTCTTATATGGTAAGCGATACAATAATTCCTCTCTTTTTCTTAATTACACATTGTCTTTCAGTTTTAGCTCATCGGTTGGCGCCTCTGTTGATTGGTAAGCAGGTTCGATTCCTAAAACTGGTATTTCTTTATTGATTGTGTACTATTATTATTATAAATTTTTTGACACGTACTGAGGGATATGTTTAATATTTTTAATGTATGATAATGATGATTTCTATATTTTTAGTATATATTTGAAATTACCGATAAATATGTCAGCCATTTGATGTTTATTTGTTTTTCTAAAAATGTAAGCTATTCTTATTGTCTTTTATTTATTATGTGTCCATTACATGATGTTAAGTAATCATTATTATTCATGATGTTAAGTAATTACAGTTAAGATTCATGTTTTCTTTTGTTTTTAAATAATTATTCATAATAATATTTCGGATAACTTGTCAATTTGTAGTCGGTAAATTATCGTTATCTTTAATCTTATTTATAAATAATTCCAGCAAAACGAGATTTTGTTTTGATTGGAATTCGTAAAAGCGAAAAACTAAATATTTTCTTTTGATCGATTTAATCACTAAGAGCTCTTTGAAACATCTTGATGGTACTAATAGGAAACTTGAGATTTTTTTGTTTCCCTGAAATGAGAGAAGTTTTTGACATTTACAATACAATGTTATTCATAAATATAATCCAAGATGAATTTGTAACGGCTATAACAATTTTTAAATTATTATCTTTTCCATTATCACTGTTCACGGTAAAGTGATTAAAGTAATTGTTCATTAACAATTTATACATGCAATGCTCGCGGGAATTAGATGTCATTAACTTATTGACGACAATAGCGTGACTCGGTCAAGTGTAAAAACTCTTTTGTGTTAAAAAAGCCCTCGACTGTCAAAGATTTTTATACGTTATTTCTAAACATTTACTTTACACTTTTCATTGATTATTTTATCGTAATATTTACAGTGTTCTGTGTACAAACTTTTTTCTGTTAAGGAGGCTCTAGGCTGTCAATGTTTTTTACACAATATTTTAAAACATTTACTTTACCTTTTTCATTGAACTTTTAATCATAAATCATAATTTCTTCTCATAAAATACCATCAATATCAAACTAGGAGGCTCAATATTTTGTGGATTTTAAATAATTTGACAATTCATCACTGTCACTACTAAATCATACTATAATATAAATATATTAGCATGAGGTACGATATAGACAGCCCTTTACTTAACAAATAATAATGACAATGTATTTATAAAAAGTCTAGCACATATATAAATATTAATTTATGTAATTCGTGTTAAAACAAGTATAGTCGTTGTTATATTATAAAAACAAAAAAAGGAATTTAATTTATACAGAGTATTAAAAAGATCCTCTAAAATTACTCAATTAAATTTTTAAATTATCTGCTATCCACTTAATCCTTACTTTGAATATAAAATATTATAATAGTAAACATTACAACCGTTTAACATTATCCTAATAAACACATACGAGTACAGATTGCCACACATTGTAAATATTTTGGAGGTTGCTCGGAAAGCAACTACTATTTTAAAATAACTAGATATGACGAGGTCATCAAATGTAAATTAAGTATATTAATAGATTAATAATATTTTATTGCTCTAAAAATACATTTTTGAACAAACACTACAAACAACAAACGTAGGTCTCAGTAAGTTTTGTCAAAAGTTCGTAATTGCATCTGTCTGATGATATATAAGCTTTAACTTTTACCAATATATGAGCTATATATACATCATTAATACGTGTGTTTCTCATTACATGACTTCAATAACGGTACATACATATAACAAAATATATGTATTCCATTTATCTAAGGTTGATTATTGAGTATTTTTGCAGTAATTTGAAAAGTCAGATACTTAATACATATATATATAATTATATATATATATATATATATATATATATATATATATATATATATATATATATATATATCTTCTCTCATATGTACCAAAAACGCACGGTAGTTTATTCTACCCTTTTATTCAGCAAATCAGTTTTGACGTTAAGTTTATTTACGGTATAAAGGTCTTGTCTGTTGTTGATATCAAACCAACAGAAATGATAAATATCACTTTGTCAACATACTATAAGAAGACTGTTTCTGTTTTCACATAAAAAAAAATAGAAATATCCTGTATCCAAAATTAAAGAATTATTATTAAATTGAGATAATATAAATAATTAAAAATACAGTATAACCTTCGTAACTTAAACCTCGATAATATCTGTAAAAATATTACAAAAAAAAAAAAATACACTTTTATTCATCAGATTAAGGCATAAATTAAATTAACTTTTATTATGTTCCATTTGTGTGTGTATTAAAGTTTATGATAGTCTTTCTATATACATGATATTTACAATAATCTCTCATAAGCTCTCCTCTCTCAAAGCACGTTGATCTGACAGCCTAAGTAATATGTTAATTTTTTTTTTTTTTTTTTTTTTTTTTTCATTTATTCATACCGAAATATATTTTTACAAAATTTAAAAACAATGCATTGCAAAAACCTTGTTCCAGTTTGAACGCAGTGCATGCCAATTCGGCTCGCAACTTATCAAATAACATTATTAACATATAAAAATAATACATAAACAATTTACATAACAAACGCTAATGCAAACGCATCACCGCGCGCGCAACCAAGTCAAGCGATATGCAACGACCTAGAAATATTTTTGTAGGAACTCCGAACCACATACAGGTCAGAGCTAGCGGACGGCGCATACAAGTTGATGCGTTTCTAAGCGGCTTTTAGAACGTATTTTATTTAATGGAGTTGGATGTTCGTGTATGGATATCAATATCTTATTAATTAGGAAGTGTTTTTTTGAGCGTACGAGATAGGATGCTATTCTACTTTTATATATTTATGTATGTAGGTATATAAGGGTTTTATGACTATTTATAATATATTTTCAATATATTTTAGTATTTATATATATTTAGTTGGTAGGTATGTAATATTATAGTAATTATGAACCTTCTAGTCTTTCATAGAAATATTTTTTATATACGTGTTTAAAGTTTTCATTAGTAATAGTTGATAGAATCTTGGGGGTTATTTTGTTTAAAAGCGTAGGTATTTGAAATTTGTTTGTCCTCTTGCCATAATAGTTATAAACTCTTGGTACCACAAGTTTAGCGTTAGTTATTTTTCTTGTGATAGTACTATGAGTGACTTTTATTTGTACCTCTTTGTTATGATATTGTTCTGTTAATAATAACATTTTAAATTTATCATGTACTGGTAGAATCTTGCAAAATTTAAATATTTCTATGGTGTCTTTGGATAGTTTCATTTTAATTTTTAGAGGTATGATTATTTTTAGGATTCTTAACTGAAATGTATATATTTTATCCAAGTAAGTTTTAAAAGTTTTACCATAGCTTGTGAGACCATACGATATTATTGACTCCGCCAGCGCATTATACAGATTTATAAGCACCGGAAATGGTACTTTATATTTAATTATTGAAAATTTAGCTAGCATAGCCCTTAATTTATTTATGATGTAATCAATATGATAGTTCCAGTTAAATCTCTCATCGACTATAAGCCCTAGATATTTGTAATGAATAACTTGTTCAAGCAATTCACAATCACATATCTTATTTTTAGTTGTTACATTATGCAAACACTGATGATCATGTGCAATTATAGTTAGTGGTCTGTCTATGTTTTTTATGTGACTAGAGCGAACATGTATGACTTTAGTTTTATTTGCATTTAATACAAGTCCTGCATCATGGGACCATTTACAGAGGAGTGTAAAATCTTTCTGTAACATAGATTCAGCCTTTGTTAGTTCTTTGTTGGCTATTACGAGGCAGGTGTCGTCTGCATATTGATAGACTGAGCTGTATTTGACTACGTTTCCCATGTCATTGACAAAGGCTAAATAGTGCAGGGGACCGATTATAGATCCTTGGGCGGTGCCATTGGTGATCAATGTCTCATTACTAAGTTCGTGTCCTATTTTCACCTGGTATTTTCTTTCTTTGAGATAGTCTTCACACCACTTTAAAAGAGGTCCTCGAATACCTGTGTTCTCCAGTTTTTGAATGAGTTTTTCATGTTTTAATGTATCGAAGGCTTTACTGAAGTCTATAAATAGAAGAATAACATGCTGTTTGTCGTTAAGATAGTTGTTTATTTCGTCGGTAAATTTAGCAAGTAATGACGTCGTGGATTTATTTTTTTGAAACCCATACTGGTCGTTAGATAAAACATTATAGGTATTATAATAATTTTGTATCTGGCTGCAAATATATTTTTCTACTATTTTATCTGTCACCGATAGTATCGTAATTGGTCGGTAATTCTCGTAATTATTGTGGGGTCCTTTTTTGTATATAGGCCTTACTATTCCTATTTTTAAATCTGGGGGATACTTACCTATCTGTACACTTGTGTTTATTAATTTTACTATTGCAGAAGTAATCTTTTCACATAATCTTTTAATATCTATACAGCGAATACCATCCGCGCCAGGTGCTTTATTGGTGCTTAACTTGTTAATTATTTTTGACACACTGCTGGATTCAGCTGGTTTAAAAAACATAGATCTATTTTCGGGAAATAGATACGTCATATCGTTCAAGAGATTATTGTCGCAATTTGGGAGTATCTTTTTTACGTTCATATCAAATTCTTTTGCAAAATTGTTCGCCAATGTTTTAACAGTAATTTTATTTTTATTAAAAGCTTTCAAAATTCCTGAATCTATTGATTTATATACCCTGCCTGTTAGTGAATTGAGTATACTCCATAACATTTTTGTATTGTTTTTACATTTATTTATTTCATAGTTATAGTATTTATTTCGTGACCCTTCTATTATCTTTCGTGTTTTATTCCTTTGTATATTGTATTTTAGTCTAAGAATTTTATTATTTGTATCTTTTTTCCATTCGTTGTATAGCTCATCCCTTTTTTTACAAACTATATTTATTTTATTAGTTATCCAACGCTCTTTGTTTCTTTTACTCGTTAAGTTGTTTTTTATAGAATATATGGATTGTTTATAACATTTTTCAAAGTTGTTTTTGATAAAGTTATTTATCTCTATCGGGCAATGCATTATTTGAGTTTGATTCCAATCTACGGCGTTAAGTAGTGTCATTAATTTATTATTATCGATTATTTGTTTAAAGCTCGCATCAACCTGTGTATTTTTCTTTGTCTCAATCCCAGTGCACGACAGTACGCACGCGCGGTGATCCGCCATAACTGTACCAAGCGCTGCCGAGTATAGGTCTAGTGAGCGGGATCGTGCAAAGATATGATCAATACAACTTCGTGTTATAGTTTGGTTTTTTGTTTCAATTCGTGTAAAGTCAGATATCGCGCTCAATAGACCACACTCAGCCATACAACCCATGTAGTAATCACGTATATTATCTTTTGATTTTAGGTTGATGTTTATGTCTCCAAGTAGGTACAGATCGGAGCGTTTAAAGTTATCATTACACAATATTTCTTTTAGTTCGGATACAAACAAGTGTTTACTCTCTGATGGCGGTCTATACAGTGCACAGATGTGTGCCTCGTAATTATGAGAGGTTTTAATAACTCCAATCAAAGATTCACAGTGTTTTAGATTTACATTATTAATAATTTGAAATTTGTGACATTTTTTTATGTATACAATTATACCTCCGCCTCTACGTTGTTCACGAAGCACACTGTACATTTCATAACCACTTATAGTAAATAATCGAGTTAGGTCATTACACATAGAAATACCAACCTCTGTTAGGATAATAACATCTATATTAATTCGAGATTCGTATATGAACTGCAATAATTGACTGAAATTCTTTATAATGGATCTAATGTTAATATGCACTAAATTAAAATTACAGGTATCTTTAGGTAGGTAATTTAAATAATCATTTATATTTGGACAATCAAAAAGTTCAACTATTTCCGATTTCAGGCCTAAAGTGGATGGGCCCTATTACCGACTGCCATGATTGTCGGCCTCAATTTTTGTTAAATCACCTGTATTTCTAATAATGATGGGTTTGTCGTTGTCATTTTTGCGTACTAGGATTCTACCGCCTTGGAACCATATATACTTGTGAGTGCTTTTAAGCTTGAGCTTGGTCTGCCACAAAAGGGACTTGTTTGCATTAGAGAGAGCTCGACGAATCGTTACCTTTGACCTTGAATCAGCTGGATCGACATAGGAAAGGATATCCTCTGATAAAACCACACACTTTCTTGCTGCACGTAACCACTGATCAACTTGATCTTCTTCTTTTAACGTAACCTGTATCACACCCTCTTTTCCATTTCTTCCTCTTAGTCTCTTCACTAAACTAATACTTTTGGGCTGAAGGTTTAGCTTCATAGCAAGCTGCACTGTGGTGTTTTCAGTATTTTCTTCTTTAATTTCGGGAATTCCGACAACTTCAATTACGTTGTTTAGTTGTTTTTGTTCTATTTCTCCAATATATTGCTCCATAGCGTCCATTTTGAGCTCTAGGTGTTTATTCTGATTAATGAGGTAGATATTCTTTTTTTCAAGCTCCTTTATTTTTCCACTAAACATCTCTAACGTGCCCATTATCCCGTCAACTTTGTTACAGCAAACATTAATCGCTTCATTTACAGTTAGTATTTCCTTTCTTACTGCTTTTTTTACTTCAATCGATATGTCGCTCAATAACTTTTTCATAGCATTGTCTCCACTGTTGCCCTCTGGACACATCGCGAAATCTTCTTCATTTTCGTCTTCCTCTTCTAGTATCATAAATGATTTGCGTTGAGGTGACTCTTTACGACATCCTATGCATGTCCATTCCAGATTATCTGTGTTGCGCAACGCCAACAGTTGTTTCGGTGATAACCCGGAACAGGCTTGATTGGCGTGCACAATTTTTGAACATTTGTTGCACTCGAGAATCGGAGACCTTTTGGCTATGGTTTTATCACAATTATCACATTTAGCCATTTTAATAAGTTAGGGTTTTTTTTGGAGATTGTACAGTAATAAAGGCTCACAAAAATAATTTCCGATTAATATTTATATTTTTAAAGCAGCACAGTAATAAGTGCTCAGTATTCCGAAGTAAGCGATCACAAGGTCTTAAGCGCCGTACAATTTGCGTCGCTTACGCCTTAACACCGACCGTCAGAACGCACAATTATTTTAATACTTATACGAAGGTAGAAACTAAATGTTCACTTATACACAAATGTTTTATATCACTATTTATCTTAATAAAATCAGTTATTCTCGTTATTTCACTCACATGACAAGAATATAAGCTTTAAGCACAAGTCTCAGAACTGCAAGTATCAGAACTGTGTTTTTTTATTTATTTATTTGTTTCTAACGGAGCACAACTATTGCGGTGCGCGAACCGAACCGACTATTATTAACCGACTATTATTACCTACCTATTATTAACTTATACTTCACATAGTCCCCCCAAAAGTTAATACATATTTGAAACATATTGTGTTCCCTAGAATTTCAACTTATCGAGGTTCAACTTTATAAAAGCGCTTATCAGAACGGAGTTTATATATATCTGGCTGTATGTACGTCAATTATCGGAATTTTCCCGATTAGTTTCGAACCCAAACCAGATTCGATGAAGAGCTCAGAACTGAGTAGCATAAACAATTAACACTGCTCAAAACTGTTCACGAAACTATTCTGGCAAAATTCCGATAATTGACGTGTATACAAGTATACATGATACACGAAAGTTAGTAGTAGTTAGAAGATTCACAATTTGTAATAAATCTTTGTATATCCAATTACCTATCCAGTATGTAATCAATAATCAAGTCATTATGTTTTCAGGCGTCCATACTGACGGTGAATGAGTTGATTCCCTCTGCCGTGGGTTTAATTAACGGTGCTTTGACCATATTCTTTTCTAACTTGACCGACCCGTTCCTAAGAGTCAAAGCGAGGGATCTCTTCTTTGATGGCATCTATCTTAATTGTGTCGGCGAAAACTCCGGTCTAAGTAAGTAATAAACTTACTAACTACATCTCAAACTACTCTTATAAGATTATTTAGTATTTTCTGCGAGAGACTTAATGTATCTATTATATTATTTAACAGGGTATTAACATAGTAATATGTAGTTGTTTGTGTGTGTATGTGTGTGTATAATATAATTGTTGTTATTGAAGCGTAATTTGACGGCTAATAATATTACAAGGTTACAAGTGACAGTATAAGTCAAATATATTATTGTATAACTCAACAATAATAAGATTGCTACGTACATTGCACACGACCGAACGGATCATAATGTCGGATAAATTAAAACAGTTGTTAATGAAGTTATTAATCGTCGATCAGGAACACATTATGTATAAACATTCGGTTAAACTAAGAAATATCCATTTGACAGCAGCTAGTATTTCGTCTATTTCCCAAGACTAGTAAAGTATGTGTTAATCCCCTTACGCTTATTTTTTAAATGTAGAGATTAAAAAATCTCTTATTCCATCAGGTTTTAAAATGTAGAATGTATTACTCGTACTTTATCATTTTAAATCAGATGATTGCGAGCACATTTGTATCGTAAACGTTAAATACAAGTTCGTTTACAAATGCACGTATAAACGTGAGTTTTTTTTAATAACGATCAATTCTGTATTGCTTTTATTATTTTATGTAGCCTATTAAAACTATGTTTTTTGATTGATCTATGGCTTATGGGTTTATACTTTTTAAAATTGTTTTGACTTATTGCAGAATTATATAACAAAATAAAATAAATTCATACTCCTTCGAATCTCTAGTCTACTATTTTTGATTGCACCACAGATTTTGATATTTGTAGCATTTTTTCATTTTTGATTTTTGAAAAATATTGCTGTTAAAAAAAAAATATTCAAATTTGAATCCTTTTGTTTAATATTTATTTCCTTAAAACAATGCTTTCATTGTTAAATTCCTCAGTCTTAGACTGAAGAATTTAATATTGTTCAAAGACAATGTTTCAAAAGTAAATCTGTATCACAGATTCCAATTTATTATCGCATCGTCAGTTTTAAATTACTTTTAATTACCTTTTAATTACTTTCCTATACTTCACATATTAATTCTATTAATAATACAACACATTCTATTTATTATTTCTGCTATTTTATTATCTGTTACTAGTTAAAATAAAATATCTTTGAATGTCACAATACTTTGATTAACAAAAAAATTAAAAACCTGATCCTCTCCGTTGTTTCTTCTGCGAGATATTATCTAAAAACTTACAGCTAAAGTTTTTAGATAATATCTAAATAACATTAAATAATCAAATTAAATATAAATAAAATAATCCTACAGCATGTATCCGTCCGCCGCTTGTGTGCTTTATAATTAATATTATATGATTGGCGAATACATTTCATATTTAATTCAGATAAGCCAACCAATAATACCAGACGAATAATAATATTCGTCATCAGTCATCAAGTAATCATTATATTACAATGTCAATGTGAAGGCCATGGATCATTTCTACGTCAGAAATAATGTATTTATAAAAGACTGGTTTAATTTACAAGTGTGCTCTCTAAATTATATCTACATCTATAGCTTATGTCAAAGAAACTGTCGTTTAATTTAACTTATCTATAGCGATTACTCGTTGAAAACAGATCCATATATTTACACATTTTATATAACGTATAAGAAATACATTATAATAGTCGTTTATGATCATCGTGAATAGAAAATTCAATCATCTTTAGATATTTTTCGAGCAATATAGGGAACATTTTTATACCTTTTATTTTTGCATAAGATTTTGATTTTGTAGATGGTTAGGACTCGGTATCATAAAAATATCCCCTATTTTTATGATTTTGTTACTTTAATAAGATTTAGTAATTTGAGTATTTTATGTCCAGGTCTTGTCTGTGGTAAAATAAAAGCAGACAAACCAGCTGCCATGCGACCATCGGAAGATGGCAATGGATTTTACTTCTCAATGTTCTCACATGTAAGTGATATTAGAATATATTTATAACTCAATCATAAAAACAGAAACAAACTTCTAAAATTACATTTATTGTGTTTCATTTCAGCTAAATCTGTCAGAAACTGGTCCATACGAAATGGTTCGTGGGACAGAGAACATTCACGAGTTGGGTCACATTGTGGCTTATGACGGAAAGTCAGTGATGAGCCAATGGGGTGACCCTCATTGCGGACAAATCAACGGTTCAGATAGCTCCATCTTCCCCCCTTTCCAAGATGGCGTCGTACCCGATAGGATATATACATTCGAGCCGGAAATCTGCAGGTTTGTATTTCTAATATTATTATCTAGAGTTTTTATTCATCATTATGAATAAAAATTATATTTTTGTAGTGTTATTTCGCGTGGCATTTTTATTTTGTATCCGAAAATAAATTGAGGAAACGAGACTTTTATCTGAATAGTTTCCTATATTTTGATCTTACACCATTGTTTGATGTCAATATGCTTTGTAATAAAATATCCGGAGACTTTGTTTTTTATGATGGTAAAGGCCATAAAATATCACTATGTTTGTATCGTAAGCTATAGAGGGTTTGTTGGTTCAGAATAAATATTGTCAAACATAGGGAATGTAATATAATATCCGCTTTCCAGTCTGCACTTAACGACGGGATAAAATGTAATTTTCCTCATAGCATTTTGTATGTCATTGAGCAATTAATTTTTTCAATCAATATTGCTTGAATACTTTATTCATAAATAGGATAAATGCATTCAAATGGTAACCAGAATAACATATATTTCATCTTATATTTTTCAGGTCAATGTACGCTAGTTTGGTTGGCCAACGTGATATTTTCAATATGAGCGCCTATTACTATGAAATAGACGAAACAGCGCTAGCCTCTAAATCTGCCAACCCTAACAATAAATGCTTTTGTAAAAGGTACTTGTGGATAAATGTTTACTATTTAGAATTTGGGTAAGGGGCTCTCTCGCTCATCTTGCGAAATAATATTCTGTTAGAATGTTATTGAACCTTGGTGTTGAACCTGCGTACTAGTTGAAGGCTGTTGTGTGCTATTTTTTATATTTATTTAAGTAACTTAAGTCTCTCTATGGAACAGACACAACATTTAATTTACAATAAAATACATAGCTAATTACAAAACGAATTAATACGTACCTCTAACATTAATATAAGTACTTCTTTAATTAAAAACAATGATTTGTTTGACTGATAATAATGTAATATCAACATAGTAACAAAATCATATATAAATCGTAATAATGATAAATAGAACAATATTTTATAAGTACAACATAAGTATTAACGATTATTCCTTCAGACAAATTTCATTACTTTCAGTTTTATGGCCTATTACTAGAAACTTTTAGTATTAACAAACTAAGTTGTTATTGCTAGGGTTTTATTAACAATGCCGATTTGTACTAGAGATATATTAGCATCTTTATAGCTCATATAGCTACCCTTTGTTTATTCTCGACTCAATTAAAAACTATACATTTGAATTATCTTAAATTGAGTGTTGCATTAAATATATCTTAATAGCCTTAACCTTTTAAACATCTCACCTTGTCTAAGTTTTAGTTAGATACATGACATATTTGGGCATAATGCATAAGAGAGGACAGTTAAAACTGAAACTGAACGTAAAAACCATAAACCTTTTTTTTTTTTTTTTTTTTTTTTTTTATCGTTGGAAAAATGCGTTACGCATCATCCCTGCGGCCAGGAAGGTGATGACCGAGGGGGTATGTGGGACTACCCGGCAGCATAGAGGACGCTGCCATTTTTAAGGCTACCCACTAAAAAAAAAAAAAAAAAAAAAAAAAAAAAAAAAAAAAAAAAAAAAAAAAAAAACCATAAACCTATTAAGGTTATGATTTTAAGGTTTTTACGTACAAATGAATTGTCAATCCAAAGACAGCGTGTCTCCAACTCATATGCAGAATATTTAAAATTTCCTGTCCTTATTTCTAACACACTAACGAACTCGGCCTAATATTTTCGAGGATTTTTCATCTAAATTACAATTCTTTAAGAGAGCAGCCAATTTTAGCGCTGCATTATTATTCAATAGACACTTATACTGAAATTTATTTTAAGTCAACATTTAAAAGCCTGACATGTTTCGTTAATAGAATTACAAATTAGGAATACATCTTTAACTTCAGAAGAGTCATAATATTAAAAGAATCTGCAGAGAGTAACCTGCTATTGATTATGTGTTATATTTGTTAAAGTCGTAATGAAGGATTTTTTTTAAATAATGCTCTAGTAACTGGAGCGGCAACCACGATGGCTGTCTACTGATGGGTGTGATGAACCTCAAGCCATGTAAGGGTGCGCCAGCCGTGGTGTCTTTACCTCATTTTTATCTCGGTTCTGAGGAAATACTCGAGTATTTTGAAGGAGGAGTCAAGCCGGAGAGGGAAAAGCATAATAGCTTTGTTTATCTCGAAGCTGTAAGTACTCGTGGCTACTACTTGGCTAAAATTAATTGTTTTGTTTCTAGATTAATTTCTAGATTAATTAAATTAAAAATAATTAATTTAGTGCATAATATGTTGTCCCCAAAACTATTGTAATTGTATTCGAATATCTTTCAGTGTTGTTCTTAAAAAATACTAATCTGAAATTATTTCAAACATCAACTATACCTTTTTTTAAATTGTATGTTTCATAATATTTCAACAATACAACAACTTGTACGTTTTGATACTTTATTTAACTTTACCCATTATGATTTCAGACAACTGGTGTAGTACTGAAAGGCCGGCAAAGACTTCAGTTCAACATTGAACTAAGGAATATACCGAAGGTACCGCAGCTGGAGCGGGTACCGACAGGATTGTTCCCTTTGCTATGGATCGAAGAAGTAAGAAATACATAATATGTCCATATTATTAAACGAATATATATTTTTAGTTGACAATGTTTCAACCATAAAACAATTATAAGCTTTATATTTACGTAATATAAATAATAATTACCGCAACTTTACAAGATGTAAATCAGATAATACAGTTATTGTATTATAAATGTAAGGCCCGTATAAACAAACTGACGCGTACATAATCTGATAATAGAATTAATGAATTCTTTTTAAGGTTCTTTTAAAAGTAATCTTGCAAAAACCGTGTTCTAATTTAGTTCCCTTTGAAAATATCATACGCATTTAAATGAGTTAATATAAAGAGATTTAACAGATCATGATCAATGAAATAATTTGACATGAGTAGGTAGTACTTGTGTAATATCATTTAATTTTCTAAATTGTTGTGTAGATATCTTATAAAATAAAAATTAGTTTGTTCATTAGTGTTTTATTTTTATTGTTGTTTATTTCAGGGTGCAGAAATACCAAAGGACATCCAGGAGGAGCTACGCCACTCCCACAAACTCTTGTCGTACGTAGAGGTGGCTCGCTGGGTCATACTCGGCGGCGCCATAGTTCTTTGTATCATAAGCGCTGTGTTCGTCTCTAAAGCTGGTCTAACACCATGGCCGAGGACACATAATAGTGTTAGTTTTATTTTAAATTCTAATGTTGGTGATATTAATAAAGGGCGTTGAATTTTTTTATTATTTTTTGTTTCCCTTTTTTATGTAATACTAGTTCTAGACTAAAAATCACTAATTATGAAAAACAATGGATTATTCTAAAAATACGCTTTAAATAATATTATTTCCAGTGTATTTTGCATATGGATAGTTTTTAAAATGTGAATATTTATCTCTTTCGTATTAATTATACAATTCGTATTCCATTGGCATTTATAATGATAAATAGTGAAAGGATTTGTTATACAATGATTTAATTAAAGACTCACGCCTCAATTTAGAGATTCAGAATAATTAATTAATTTTAACTTTGTTGGACTAATTAATGAGTTAGGACTAGGGTTGCAACCTTTTAAAAATGAATAAAGTACTTTTTGAAATAGTGGTATAAAAAATGTTTTTAGGTAAATTCAGAAAAAATTACCTTAGTATTAAAAACCTATTTTTCATTATTTTTTTATATATATAGTACTTACCCTTAATAGCTCTAAGGTCATTAAACTCTGAAGATATTAACAGAAAGTGCAACAATTAACTTAATATATTGCCGACTGAAGTTTAGAAAAAACAAATACTATGTAACTATTTATTAATGAAACAGGATCTTATACAAGCCCTATGAAACAAATTTTCTAATAAATAAATTAAACGATTAGATAAAAACTTTTCTTAATATTTAATGGCCGTACACTTATCGGCAATCACTTTAATAGGAATCCAATCTATTTATTTTTTTAAATATAATAGGGAGATGTGCCTAAAGAATAAATACTTAGAATTATTCAAATCATAGTTCATGCTATCTAGTTTCTAAATGCCAATAACGAGTTCAATATGATTTAAAGGGACTTTTAAAAAATATTGCAAGTAATGAACATGAAATCTTTATTGGTGTACAATGCCATAATCTTTATATTTTTGTTGTTGATATGACCTATGATATTCGAATATCGAATGAATCGTGTCTTTTGCATATATTAAGTTTCCAAAAAGATAAAGTTAATCTCACAAACCGTAAATCGTTAATTTTACAAACCTAACCACTCTACTCAAATTTATTTTTTATTTTCAAATATTGTGAGAAGTGGAAGAAAAACCTGTGAAAGACATGGCAATTAAATTTGGCTCCCCAAGAACGACATTGATTACCCAAATTAGACAAATAGTCAACAAAAGAACATAACTGATTTATTTATGAACCTTAATCAATAAAAGCAAAAAAAAATCGTTTTATAAAGTTTAATCAATGCTAACAATAAACGTTTGTAATATTTTTGAGGCTTCCTCTCGATTGTATTAGAAGGTCCATGCATCTTGCTCTTCTACATTGTTATACACAAGAATGCATTCAAGTTTTTTCTATTTTTCTGGAACTTGATGAAGTATTATAAACTTTCATGAACAACAACTCTAAATGTACACGTAACTATATAATGTAGTCTTGATATTTTGTTTGAAAATTATTTGTAAGTGCTAATCATTTAGTATACCTATAGAACATGCTGTTTTCCTTTAAACAAACTTAGCAAATAATTTGCTTATGTATTTGATATTTACTCACGTTAGGAAATGCAATTTTACATAGAATTGTTAATTAATTATAGATCCATAGTCATTTCTTTTAAGTGAAAATTTCTAACAACATATTCATTCAAAATTATGTAAATTTATTCAAGTAGCATTATTAAAAAATGCGATCTAGAAAATAAAACATTAAGCAGATGTGTGAGATGATATTTGATGTTCAAATAATAAAAATGCGAAATTAAATATTTTCGTTTCTGCCCAAAAATATAAGTCAGTACACAATTCACTCACGTGACGTATTCAATGCAACTATTATTTGGCCAGTCAGTTAAAATATGGTTAGGTATATCTAGAATAAATATCAAAGTAATGGCTATAGTTGTACTATCAAATGATGTACAACTGTTATATAAAATCGCTTGTTACTTTTTATTTCAAATATGCATACATTGCACTTCTGAATCATAGTTGCATGGTACTATAATTCCATGGAAAAATTCCAAGTACTAACAATAATATTCCAAGAACGACATCAACTCCATGAATACTCCTTTACATTATTTACATTTTTTTATTTTTTTTTTATAATATTTAAACACAATTCTAATCATATTAACATTAGAACAAATTATAATCCAAAGTAAAGTGGGAGCTTTTCTCGGGAGTTGATGCGAGATTTATTTAAAGCATTAGTAGCTGGTCAGCGGCTTCACTTCGTAAATCCAATTATTGAACGCTCTCCGACGTTTACTAAAATCTTGTTTTCCGATGAAGTCCATTTTCATCTTAATAGACATGTGAATAAACTAAATTGCCGCTACTGGAGTACAACCAATGCAAAACAAAAATATCAGAAACCCCTACTATACATTCGCCTAATCAACTCGACTTCTTCAAAAAGGAGGAGGTTTTCAATTCAGTCGGTATATATATATTTTTTTATGTATGTACACCAATTTCTCCGAGGTTTCTGAGCCGATTTACGTAATTCTTTTTTTGTTCGATGCGAAATAGTTTCGAATCGGTCCCATAAAAATTTGAAATAGGTAGTCCCATTAGTTTTTATTATATGAGCATTTTGATGTTTATGTATGTACACTGATTTCTCCGCGGTTTCTGAACCGATATACGTAATTCATTTTTTTGTTTGATGCGCAATAGTTTCGAATTGGTCCCATAAAAATTTAATGTAGGTAGTTGCCTATTAGTTTTTATTTTATGACCATTTTTGTCCAAGTTTTGTACCTATATATTTGGATATAATAATTTCTTACAGACTTTACTTGTTACTTCAGCATATTGATTTATGGTGGTTATAAAATTACGCTCAGTCATTGAACGAAGTCTTTGTGAAGTCTGACGCGCTGCTGCTAGCCGGTTCTCACGTTGCTAAGCAGACTCGGTTGCTGTACGGTTTCGTATCGCTTCTAATCTATGAGTTCTCTGCTCAGTTGACTCGTTTTCTGAACGCTCATTAATAAGAGCACCTTTTGTAGGTCTACCTATGGCTAATTGACAATGTAGCAATAAACTAAAAAGTATTAAATTAAAATAACTACGTTAAAAAAAACGACTTTAAAACTAAAAAGTAAAGAATAATGAAGATTTAATATTTATTATATACTACCTACTATTTATATGTCCTATTTACTAATAGGTTTGAAGTCGGTGCCAAGCCTTAAACAAATAATTATATTTAACCACTTAAATGAATACGAGCAAATTAATACAATAAAATGCCTAATTTAATTAATAAGATACATAAATGAACATAATGAAAAGCAATTAAATCCTAATTTTATAAGCAGCTCAATCAATACGAAGTATAGTGAAAAAATGAATCGCCTTAATATAAAATTATAATAAAATTTAAGTTATTAACAGAATAATTCAATTCTGAGTAAAAATCGTGGGGTGCATTTTACTGTGATTCATAACTATCCTCTCATAGATAGTTGCTAATAGAATGATTGTAATACCTTAAATATCGAGCACCCCACGCTTTTTACTCAGAATTGAATTATTCTGTTAATAACTTAAATTTTATTATAATTTTATATTAAGGCGATTCACTATGATTAATTGTTCGATCTTCTACTACTGTAATTTTATACTCTTTGTCATTAAAAATTATTTTCTAGTTTTTAGTTCAGTTAGCAATAAAAGCGTGTTTTTTTAGTTTTTTAAACTATTGTTTATTTTTTATTTTTTTTTATTTTTTTTTTGGGAAACTTTTATCAAATTATTGCATTGTCATCGGTCCTTGATACGTGTGCAAAGTTTCAATTTAATCGGATCGCTGGAACCTGGTGAAAATTAAGCTCGAAGATTCCGTTACATTCATACATACATACATACAACCCAAGCTAATAAAAGCGAATTAAACAACCCAAGCTAATAAAAGCGTATTAAAAAAACAAAATTATGAAAATATATTCAACAGAATTCTTAAAAAAATGGACATGTAAATCATGAAATGCCACCTTCAAAATTTACGATCCGTAAATAAAGCTATAAAAGAACAATTAAATCTTAATACGATTACTAGCTTGAATCGGTACGAAGAAAAATTAAAAAATCAATAATTACGAAAATGTATTCAACCGAATTCCTATACTAAATGGTTTGGCACCAGCTTCATACCTATTATTAAATAGGACATATAAATAATAGGTAGTATATAATAAATATTAAAACTTCATTATTTTTTACTTTTTAGTTTTAAAGTCGGTTTTTTTAACGTACTTATTTTTTATAAGTAAACATTTTTTTTTAATTAACTCTTTATTTTTTAACAATTATTTATTAAATGTTAACTACCTTTTGAGACACCTTGCACATTCACGCTTTCATTTTGAAATCATCGATGAACAAAATATATAAATGAAGTTTTTGATGAATTGTAATAAATTGGACGAAAGCTGAGATGTGTTACGAGTGTCATGTGAAAAGATCGGATCATTTTTAGTGAGCATACAAATAATATTTTGCTGACACAGCACTACAATACAATATGGAAGAGGTTTTTAAAAACAATACCATACTAAGATGACAAGCCCGACTTGAATCCACCGATATGAACAATACGCGACATAGATATATAAATAAAGATATATTTTATTATTACTTTCTTGTAAGGTCTAGCAAATGTATCTACATATAAAATACACATACAGAAATTAAATAATACATGCACGTAATATCTTATCCAGATATGTTATCAAAAGAATACTTATCACGAAATCATCTATCAACGTCAATTTAGTAACATCGTGTACTATTAAGTCGTGAGTCCCATTTTTTATACTAATATTATGTTTTAGCAAAGACGCCGCTACACCGGCCTTCAAAGACCTCGCGAAATCATTGAGGTGTTATATGACGTAACTAAAACGATGTTTGTTTTTATATTAAACAAAAGCATTTAAACAACGGAACAGTGCTTTTATAATTGTTTTTATTAAACAAGAATTTGTCACTTGACTTCCTATATAAAGTTTTATAATGTACCTCTAGATAGGGAAATTAAATGTGATGATTGAAATTATGCTTTTATTATTAATGTTCTAGTTAGTAACATCTATAGGAGATATTAGAAAGAGAAGTGCTAAGAAATAGATAGATAGATAGATGTTTAAATCTACATACTACTTAGAGCAATTCTAACACTGTTAAACCCAGAACAAGGTTAATCATTGGCTATATTGTTAGTACATATTTTAAAATATTTATAAACATATATAACCAAGTTAAGCTTAATTAAATTAAATAGAATAATAAATTTGAATCTCTGCCCGTATCTTTTTTTTATTCTTTATAAATTTTAAGTCTTATTAATTTCTGACACATAACATTTAGAAAGACCATCTTCTATCAAGTTAAAACCTACATTTAATCTCAATGTGAAATTACTCACTTAACTCAAAATACTATGATGAAATACTCTGAATCTGAATTATCAACTTCGCGGAATAGTAGGTAGTTAGTTTTAGGGTTTTTTTAACAAATTGGAAGTTACTTAACTTACAAATCCTACTATTAGAACGTGTTATGGGTAGGTGTGGAATAACACCGAACACGTACGCAATGAAAAACTTACTACAAATAAGGTTACGCGGTAAATTACGGCTTGTAGATAGTACGTTTACAGACACGCGGACTATTTTTAACAATAATCATTTTAATGTTTCAAAATAAAAACTGATTCTAGAAATTAATCAGCCTTTTATCATAAAATTATACCTATGAACCTACCTACTAGTACATTATATGCATATTTCTTATGTTCGGAGACTTAACAAATAAGATCCAGATACGATCAATAGCACGTAATACTGTTATATACTGTATGTAATGTACAAATATAACTCACAAGAAACATTTATCAAACTATATTTATTTTAACTATTAGGACCTTGATAGAAAAAGATCTTTTAAGTGACGTAATATACCTAATCTTTTTTGTTATATAACAATGATTTAGTGATTTTAACATATAAGAGAGAATGTTAAAAATTTATCCGATTAGTATGTTATTGTGTTACTGGGCGAGGTATTATACAAAGATTAAATATTACAGGAGTACAAGTAGAACATATTAATAAAAAGCATGTAAAAAATAATTATTCAATAATGTTACCAATAAAAAATAAAATAATTAAAAAAAAAATAACTATAGTAGAAGCAACCAGCAGTAATCGGAACAACAGATTTTTATTGTAATGTAATATTATTTTGTGACAATTTTTCTGACCATTGCATAGAAAACAAAATAACTTCAGTTAAAATGATAATCACTTCAGTTAAAATGTCATGTACTAATAATTGACCGAATATAATACTTATATGAGTGACCTTGAAATGTATAAATAAAAAACAGAGCATGTGGTAGATATTTTATTGCGAGTCGTCGTCGGAGGCGGTGCCGCGCCCGCTCGAGGCGTCGTCTTCTTCCTTCAGCGACAACGCGCTCACTGACTTTATACAACGGATCGTGTATTTATTAAATTCACATCTGAAACAATGACTTACTTGTTAATTTTTTTATACAAATTAGTCATAATTAGACCTTTCAAGAAATATTCAATAGAATAAATAATCCTATTTATCCTAGTTTCCCAAAAATCATATCTATATACTATAGAAGTCCCGGAGTCCAACCACGGAAAGAGTCCACGAGTGGAGTCCAAGAGTTCACTACATTTTTTTTTATTTACGTTCGGGAATCCTTCACTTAACCTAACTCGACAAGTTTTACTGCGGGGTGGGAACAGATAAATTATTATGAAAGATTTGTTGATTGTCATTTCATATCACAACTTTTTTATCCTGGAACCTGACGATTCCAAAACAATAGTGCCGCTAGGTCTGTTGGGACAAGACGCTAACAGTAGGTAGGTATGTATATCAGATGTTAGATAACAATAAAAGAGTTTTTATTGTGTTTTTCAGGTAGCAATTACTTATTAGTAATTTGCTGAGCTGGTAGTTTTAGAAGAAATCAGTATTTTGTAAAAATAAATGCTATTTGTATTTTTATTAATTCATTTTAGTTTATTATCAAATGAAAACCTAGAACCAAACAAAATAATTTCATAAAATGTTACAAAAAACTACATAACTGAAAAAAATCCCACCTCAGTAATATATATTCATGTATAGATCAATCACTCCCTGTACATCTCAAAGCCTTATCACACACTTGACCTTATCAGTGATAAGAAGCATGTGATGTGTTATGTAACGATCTACATACTGGTCGTTACTACTATTTCACATTTATTAAATATATTTTGGTTGAAGCAAAAAGTGTTATTTTAAGTCAATACTATGAATTCTAAACTACTGATTTTAGGAAAAAGAAATTTGATTTTGTTAAAATAAAGGTAAAACCATAATTCAATAGACATTATTATAAAAGTAACAGCTGACGTACATTACTTACACAAATTAATTTAGTTATGAGCGAAATAGTTTGAATCAAAAATTTATTTGCCTTGAAGCTACATTGCCGCAGACAAACACACAGTCAAACTTTGAATTTAAAACAACAGAAGTAATAATTATAATAGGTATAAGAGAATATATATATAATAGACAGGATATCCTACCACTATGGTATTAAAAACAAAAATCTCAAACTCTTCATTTCTTTCTTCTCTAATAGAATTAGGAGGGCTGAAGAAAGTGTAAGAATACTTCAAGATTTATTATAAAGTATTTGTGTAATTTTAAGAAATAATATAAGATCCAGACTTTCTGTACCAGTTCGGTCTTAGGAGTATGACAAATATCTTTCGGAGCAAGTTAGTTAAGTTTTGTTTAAAAAATGTATAAAACTTACTCTTCTATTATTTTGCACTTGATTAATGAATAAAGTTTTTTTTTTCAAATGTTAATAATCAAAAATACTATCTTTTATTTCAAAACATCTAAAAATCATGTTAAGCTTATTAAAATTAAATTCAATATACATATATACTCACATTTTATTAAGTTGTGAGTACTTCACAGTCAGAGCCTTCTCTAAAGCCAGTAACACACTGGGCGGGAACTTCTTCCTACTTGTTACGAGACATCGCACCCACATGAGGAGGTGTTCTAGATGAGTGCTGTCTTCTAGAAGAGTAGCGATGGAGTTTAGAAGACGATCTGCGTAGTCTTCTTCCAGACTGCTAGCTGTTAGTTCAACTGAAAATAATTTTATATTGTTATATATAGAAGAACAAGTTAATAGTATATAACTCAGAACTACAACTCATAAGATTTTAAAAATTAAGCCATATAATTCTAATCAAGTGTCGTTTATCTTCTCCCTTCCTTTGTTTTACTATAGACAACGTGGTTGAAACCGTAAGGTATTAATAAAACCCAGTACGTACTATCACTGGGAGGTACGGCCTCCACACATTGCTGTATGAGCGAGTGTTCGTTTAACTGCAGGGCTCCGGTGAGGGCGAAGCCCCAAGACTTGTCTGTGAGAAGACCTCTCACTGCAGCTGGGGTAGTTCCTGCTTCTAGACGGTACGGCCTACAATCATAATAAATAAGTTTGGTTATACCTATGAGTGGTACTTTTATTGTAAATGGATCTTTGAAAGATATTTTGGACATTTTAAATTATTAATGGAAAATTTACACCAAAGCAAAACAAATTTACACAGACGCACACAACTTACAGACACATGCACACAAACACATACACACACACGCGCGCAGGCAAACACATACACGCACACTTACACACACATATACACACACGCTCAAATGCCATAAGTCTGTAATGAGTTTTTCTTCAATTCATTAAAATTCAATTAAAATTCAATAAAAAGGGGGAGGGCGCTATATCCTGGAACACAGGTCTCCTAGTGTGGCAAAAGAGGCTTCATATATATCTGTATGTTTAGTATAGACTAAATAGTCTGTTAAATTGACTAATGCTGTATGCCAAAGTACTACTTTGGCATACATTTGAAAATTGTTTATTTACCAATAAAATTATTAATATAAAAAAATAAATATATATGAATGAGAAAATGCAGTACCTAAAGCTGTCTCCTCCGCGCTGTCCGTACACCAGCAGGCCCTCCGTGCAGGCCGACGAGAAGCTCTCACCCGTTGGAGAGAAACGCACGCACGACACACGCACCTACGGGTTATATATATATACTATTTAATAAATATCATTTTTATTATTTAATAAATATTATATGATATCTATTTAAGAAATTTCATAAATTGATAAATATACATAGCTATTTAAATCCCCTTGGATTATTAATTTAACAAATTTTTAAGCAATATTAGCATTATAACAAAATATATTGTTTTTAAATAAAATATATTAGTATTATTGAGTAAATTAGATAGATAATAAGAAATATAATATTGATATACAAATTAAAACTACAACTTATAAGGTCCTCTTGTAAATGAGAATAACCCTCTGTCCGGTTACCTCGGGCTTGGTCCTCCTGTCGGCGAGGTCCCCGCCCCGCACCCCGGGCAGGCGCAGGCTGACGTCCCCTCCCTCGTACTCCTCCCTGCTCTCCACCAGCGCCATGTTACCAAACTCCGTGATATTGCGACGGTTTATGAAGTCCTGGTACGAAATATATTCTTATATCTTTATTTATACAACATTTATGATTAGTAAAAAAACCGATTCAATTAGATTAAAGATTTATGCATAGATTTTAAGAGGACATTTGCAAAGCAATAGTGTAAAGTGTAAAGCAATAGTGCAAGGTTTTTTGTAATAAAAAATACACTTTACATAATTAAGAAGTTAATAATCCAAAAATAATAAGAAAAAATCTTACATTAACAGCATCCAGCGACTTATTCTGAGTGATAACAAACTTCTTTATGAGAACACTCTCCTTGATGCTGTAGAGACAGATGTGTTTTGAATTCCCTCCTCCCAGGATACAGGTGCCGTCCGCTGAGTAACATATTGTTGTGAAGGCTCTGACAAAACATATAGATACAGTATTATTTTTATATATGTTGTTATTTATTTACAATTTTCGATAGTGAAAAATAACTCAGTTGTTAAAGTGCCGGCACAAGGTGTACGGTATCACAGGTTTTATTTTCTGTATTGAAATTTTTTATTTTAGTTAAGATAAATCTATTTATACTTCGAAACATATTTAATATGTATGTGTACTACTTATGTCTTAAAAATCTCAGTTTGGAAGATTAATAATATTATAAAGTTAGAACTAAAAAATTGTGTCTTAAAATGATACCTATCAACAATGTATTAATCATAAATGATACTAATAATATATAACATACTTAGTTTTCAACATTTTCTCAGGAGTAATGAGGTCTGTGTCGGCTCTACCAGCGCCCAGGTCGCTCCTTCCTTCGATGCTGTTGGTTTCTTCACATGTTGTTACATTGAAGAAGGTTATATTACCATCTAGGGTTGACACAGCTATCTGAAATAAAGTAATGTATAGTATTATACTAGCAGTTATGAAATATACACATGAGATATATATACTTTTTACCATATACATTGAAAACTGGTAAATAAAAGTATATAAAGACACTTGTCTACACCAGAACGAGTAAAAAAAATAATTAAATTCCTAGCCTACTTTTAGAGTTTTGTGGATACATAAATAATGTTAAATGCAAAGATTATATTATAATGTTTCTGTAATAAAAGTAAGCCAATGATGTGTTTAATATTGTGAAACAGAGTCTTTTTTACATATTATGTCATCTGTTGTCAACAACTTTATGTTTTTTTTTCAAACAATGTAATCTACAGACTTGTCTTAGTTATAATTTAGTTATATGTAAAGATAAATACCTCATCGCCATCTGGTCTGAAGGTAACTTGCAAGGCGTCTGAACCGAGTTGTATGGTCTCACAGTCGGAGCTGGTCTCCACACAGTTCCATAACTTGACGGTCTTGTCCCAGGACGCTGAGGCCAGGCGGGAGCTCGAAAGCAGGGGACTGAAGGAAAGGCTAGATACTGGGGCTTCATGTCCCCCTAGTACCTGTAGAAATACAACGTAAATATTAAATAAATATAAAATAAACTAATAAGGGCATGAATTCCAATCCGCGACCTCTGGGAGACGAATTGGTCTCTATCATACGACGGGGCAGTTTCCGAGAGGCTCCTTGCTGCTTATTATTGCTCACCGGAACATCTTCTTCGAATTTCTTTTACATACTCATTTTTTATTCTATTCAACTTTGTTATACACATCCTCTAACCAGTTTCTTTCCCTGCACTTCCTTTGCCGACAAACATTTGTACCCATTCATCGCAGGTCTTATATTTTTGATTATTTTGAGGGTCTTCGCCGATCACATGCAGTACCTGTTATGCCGACATTTCATCTTTCCTGCATTTATCATATTCCTTAAATTGCTATCAATCCATACATTATTCTGAACTACTTAACCGGGGTAGCGAAATTCGGAGCAGACTGAAAGGGATACGCCACCTAAGGTAGCCGCTGCAGAAATCTTCTAGTTGGTCCTGACAATGCTGGACGGGATTTACGAAGAGTGTATCGCGTTGAGACATTAGTTTAGACTTCTAAACGGTACCTACTTAGGTACTGATCGAACTCAGGACATAAACAATATTATCCCCATTTGACGTATTCTTGCAGAAGGCAATACATATGTATCTTAGTGTAATGTGATATGGCCTATAACGTTTCTAAATAGATTATCTAATACAAAAACATTATTCAAAATCCACTACTCGTTCCAAAGTTCGACCAACAAATAAACTTTTCAGCTTTATTATTCGTGTACATGTAAAATGTTTGTAATGTAATGTTAAACCAGTGAAGGCCGACCTCCAGCAGCCTCCCGAACTTGACGGACCAGACGTAGATCTCGAAGACGTCGTGGCCCCCCGCGGCGCACAGCTCGCCCGCCGCGTCCAGCGACACGCACACGAACTGCACCGGCGCCGGCGACGACAGCGTGCGGAAGTTGCGGTACCTGCGCCAGCACACGTGCTGAGGGTGCTTTGTACGATACGACACTAATACTACACTATTATAGTCGTATCGTGGGTGCTTTTATACGATACGCTTTCTTGGGAAATTTAGAAATACGTAAAACACGATTTTTTGGGAAAAGATCATCGGAAGAGAAAAAACTAAGAAAGACATATCAAGACTCTTTCTTTCACACAAAATACAAAGATAGATTTAACTCTGTTTCTATCGCAAGTCCAACGACGTGTTTTTTTTGTCAGTTTGTATCACAAGACCTTTAGGCTTTATATCTTACGAAACTATGTAGTTTTTAGATGATCTGTTTGATTTTTGCTAGATTCTCGGTTGGTGTAAGGACGGTTAAGTATTTTTTGGTCACTGGTTACTTTTAGCAAACGTTTCGATAATTATTGGTATTAAGGTTTAAACAAACATAAGAAGTCACAAATAAGGACAAATATAAATGAAATATATGAAAGGTCAACAAACAGCTCAAGGGCAAGAATTTAAACTACATAGCAAACAATAAAAACATCATGTGAATAATTAATTACCTGATGAGGTCATAGCACCTGACAGTCCCATCAAGTGATGAAGACACAAGGAACTTCTTGTTAGCACTGAAGGTGATCCCCGTGACGGTGGACTTGTGCTCACTGAAGGTTACAAAGCAGAAGCCAGAGGTCGTGTTCCAGACTTTGACCTTCCCATCGTAGCCGCCCGTCACTATGTAGAGGCCGTCGGGTGAATACGCGAGGCAGGTCATGTCCAGCGAGTGACCTTGCTGCTTCATTACATATTGCTCGCCTGAAAATGTACTTTGTTATTCGAATTTAACAACAAAGTTCTTAAAACAACATATATTTTAATATTATCATAGAATCGAGAGGAGTTAGCCGATATCTCGTTTAAGCAAAATGTTTTTTTTATTAAATAATACCAACTCACTCTGCCACTCCCACACCAGCAGCTGTCCGATGTTAGGACACCCGAAGGCTATCCAGTCCCCTTGGTGAGATATAGAAATACTACTGATACGGTATTCTGATATACTTAGAGAGTGTATGAGGTTCACGTCCGGAAGCTCGTGGAGGAAGAATATACCCGTTGAGAATCCTGAAATATATTAAAAATATTTTATATTAAATTATATTATTTGATATCAACACCATCTTGAATGCTTCAAAAGCAATTCTATACATTTTAAAAATATTTTCCATTAATTGATCTTCCAAATATGAGAAACAATAGTCACATAGTTATCATTGCATTAACAAACACACATTTGTTCTAGCAAGGATGAGTACCTGTCACTAAAATCTTAGTGCTCTTGTGATAAGCCGCGGACGTTAACTTCACTTTATGATGAGCGTTCCTTATCGCGTCACCAATGTAGTGCCTTCCAAGTTTGTTGTACTGTAATTTCTTATTATCTTCTACTAACTTCTTCTCTTCTTCCAGTTCTACATCTTTGTCACTCTCCTATAAAATGTTTTTTATTCTGTATAACATTTAATATAGTCCTATTATTATTAGATTTTCTGAAACTGGCTGAAGGAATTATAAATAAAAGATTATTGGTACATTTGGCAAAAAGATGTTTAGACATCACCTACAGGATTATATTCTTTGGTCGCAAGTGAGATTCAGCTTCATATACTTACATATTCCTTATCTTTTTCCACTATATTTTCTTCATCCACCTCATCTTCTACCAACTCAGCTTCCTTTTGCAATTTCCGTCTCTTTTTATGAGATATTTGAACAGCTGAAGTCACTAAATCGTCAGAATCTAAACTCGCCTCCCACAAACAAACTTGACCATTACGACTAACAGTAATAAGATCTAAGCTTTTTTGTTCAAAGAAGACACCCACAATTTTGTCAGTGTGACCACTTAATGAGTACATATTGAGATTATCTAAGTATTCTGTTGTGTATATTTTGGTTGTGGTGTCTTTAGATCCTACAGCCAGTAACTTGCCGCAACTAGACCAGTCTAGACATGTTACTTGGTCGTGTGCTTTTTTATACACGCGTTTCATTATGAATGAACGAAACTCGCCAGTGAACGCACTCGGTGCGGTCATTATGAATACTGAAAATATAATAAAAATAAATATGAAATAAATAATTACGAAATTCAAATAATTAAGTTACTTTATCCAAAATATTGTACCTGTATCATCACAGCAGGCTGCAAACAGTTTCCCGTCAGGACTGAATCGAACAGCATTTACTTGCTGTTTGAACTTGTATCTGTGTATAACTGTGCATGTCAGTAGACTGATCATTTGAGCCTCACCCTCTAAAAAGGAAATTACCATATAGCTTTCAGACTATTGTAATGACATTAACTTATTTTCTACTTATAAGATTGATATAGGTTTAAAAGCTTAAAAAAAAAACTGTTACTGAGTCTTTTGTGTCTCAGATTATTTATACAAAACATTTAAATTTCTGATATCTATAACATAACATTAGGTAATTGTTTTTAAGCAATAATAATTATATTATTGGCTGAGTAAGCCTTTTTATTTAACCAAAGAACGTGATCTGAAATACTACATGAGTTATAATATTAAATCTAAAATTGGTTCCAATAGTAATGTTTAAGATGTTATGTATATGTTTTTACATATAGATTATATAATATTATAAAAATAACACTTAATTGATTTATGATTGAACTAACATACAGAAAAGTGACATACTTTCATTAATAGCAAGAAGTACCGATCCATTTGATGACACATCAATAGCTGTATAGTTGAAATTACTTTCCACTGGTAAAGTGTTGCTTTTGTTTCTGGAAACATAAATAAAAAAATATATAATGTTTCAAGGTGGATGAAGGTAATATAATGGAAAACTATAAAGAATATGTATGTAAATGGTGTTGAATCCCATTTGTGGCCAAAGAATATGATCCTATAGGAATTGTCTAAAGAGTTCTTTCACCAAATTGCCAATAATCTCTTACTTTGGATTCCTTAAGTCAAACACACATACATGCATACAGAAAGTAAAGTAATAAAAAAACAAAACAACTCACATTATTACATGTTTAACACCTTTTATTACATATTTCTGGCTTTCTTAATTTTATTTACCAGTATAAAGTTTAAGAATTAAAAAACATAATATACCACATAGGAAAATGTGTTTTGTTCAATAATTAATTATAAATAAGAATATGCATACCTGATTAGTTTATACATATATTATACATTAATTCATTTATTTACTTACTGCTTGAGATTATAAATGGTTATTCTGTTTCCAACAGGGCTAATAACACAATTTCCATCATTTGTAAACAAAACATCTCCTTGCCTATACACTGTGCCCAGTAAATTTAAAAACTGCAATGAAATATATTTAAATACATAGGATTCATAATCGGATAGACACTGTTAGAATTCAACCCAAAATATTATTATAAATATACTTCTATAATAATAAGGTCATTATTACAATATATTTCAATTATTATACAAACCTTATAATTATATTTCATTTTGATTTATCGTATATTGTTAAACAATAGATTATTGTTAAACCTCTATTCAATTTAATTATTTAAAAAATAAATCACATGGATCAAAACATAACCCAACATTTACAACGGCATTACAATGACAGCTGACAGGTACACAAATATTATACCACGTGACATTGGTTGAAATATTTTGTTGTCACTCTGGACGCAACCAAAACCATCTCAAAGAAACGAAGAAGTAAAAAAGTATTATATGTAATAAAAATATAAATTCATATAGTACAATAATAATTGATGCTGGTATGTTTTGCCAGACATTTTGATATCTACCTACATATATTTACAGTTTAAGCAAAGGATTTCAATATTATTATTTTTTTTTGATATTTTATCAATCATTAAAATAAAAAAATATTTAATTAGAAGGTGTTACTGTACACTGTTATTTAAAAATATATAAACCCATTACAATTACGATCATATATTCACAAAAGTATTTAATTCAAAGTTTTAATCATAAGCTTCAATTGTAAGTTTGAAATAATGTTGCATACTGAAATTTAATATAATTGTATAGAACATCAAATAAAAAACTACTAAATGCCGTAATAATTACGGCAGCAAACGGGTAGTGAAAACAAAATAACTCATGTCTATTTTGTACAGTAATACTACTTAGAAATTAAATTTTAGTATTATTTCGAAATTTTGAGAAAAACAATGATAAATCTGGAAATTTCATTTAAAGGGGGCAAAAACTATTGTGCGTCGAAAACGTTAGTGAAATTTTCAAACGCCCATATTACTGGTTTCGGTCGGTCGATTTTCAAGTTTTAGTATTTTCTGGGGTTACAGCCTTAGATTTTTCTAACGAGACTCTAAACAAGTTGATCGGACACCGGGTCCTAGTAAATGAACAATAGCTGTATATATATAGAAGTTTGCTTTGCACTACAAATGTTTGCTACAGTACCGTGCTGCAGCTGTGCTATTAAGGAAGGCAGCACCATCCTTAATGTGATATTACTGTCTAAATTCGTTAATATTATCTTGTTAATAATATTATCCTCTTAACTTTTTAGATTAAAGAGAGGGAACTTCTGTAGCAACCCCGTTAATGCTTTATAAAGATAAATTTTACTAACAAAATTTTAACAAAACAAAAATGTATGACTATGTGAGAGTTTATAACTATTGTTATGGAACCTATAAAATAACACTTTATTTTTTTATAAATTGCATTCATTTCAAACATCATACTTTTTTAAATTTTAGCGCGCCAACAACTGGCAACATCATTTTATAATCAAAACATCGAGTAATTAAAAACTTTAGGCAGATAAAAATTTTATAATAAATTTTTTGACCAACCATAATCAATTAAAAAATAAACATTAATTTATCATTTTATTTTTTTTATTTATATTGCTTGCTTTTATGAAATTAAGTTTTATAAAAAGAAGTAAAACGTTACAATTAAACATGCGCAATCAAAAAGTGCTGGCCAGCGATCCACATCAATGTTGTACGTCATAAGTCTGTGAACTTCTAAGCTCAGGATTGGTTGCGCATTTCGGAAGTTGCGTATCAACGCCAATCAGAAGTTGGGGCATATCGAGTACTGCCTTGAACATCAATCGTCATATGACCCATTCTATTGAGTCTGCAAAGCTTGAGCCATAATTGTCCGTGTTAAAATAGTTTCGTAGAGTGAGTGTGTGCAGATAGTCATCACAGTTTTTGGGACCTGTAAATACTCCCACACTTCATATTAAAAATGTCGGCCGAAGCAAATCCCATCTATGGACCCTTCTTTGGAGTTATGGGGGCGGCGTCTGCTATCATTTTCAGCGGTATGTAGTTTGTATAGATAGTCTGAAATGGCTGTCGGGTATTTCTGTAAAATAGTAGTATGACTATAAAATTCTTCCAAGATTACTATTTTTCATAATTATCTCTTATTTAACGTAGATTTTATCATAAGATACAGTTTATTTTAAGAGTACTATATATAGGAACAGGCGCACCTTGAGTCAGACTAACGCTAAGTATCTATAGTACTATAGTATCGATTGTATGTATTTGTATCGATGTTTTTTTTGTAAAGGCTGTTTGGGGATGGGAATGGGCGTAGTACAGCGGTGCAAATTTGAATCACAGATCATGTGATTGATATGACGGACGCATGAAGGCTTTATGTTGGCAACACTTTCTATAGCGCAATACCAGTTTACCAGCAATTACCAATATTTTTCGGGTCGTTGCATGTGTAACCTAATCAATACGATCGTTTTAGATATATATTCCCGACACTTAAAGAATATGGATCAGAGACAAAATGTCATTATGAAGGTGTTAAATCGAGTGTCGTGGGCACGTAAATATCTAAGTATTTGGCTTCAGTCTTTTTGCTCATTATGTAGTACTAATAATGTGTATAGTGCTAGGAAAATGTTATGAGGTTTATAAGAAATGTAATAACCAACACTAAGTAAACTCTTCCTATGTCATCACATGACTGATAACTTGGTCATGTGATTGAATCACTTCAACTTAGGTAATGGTTATTGGTTCTTAATATTTTTATGAAAGTACAAAGTTATATAGTTCAATTTAATGAAGATATAATATAAGCATAATAGCTTTAACAGATCAACTAATCAATAAATCAACATTTTTATTCCCTTTGTATTTTTTTTACGTGACATGAATGTTTAATAAAAGAGAACATTAAAAGTTCTAAAAGGTGTAGGTAGACATTATTAAATAGTCTTAATTAAGTGTAATTATATATTAACCAATTTAGTGGTTAAATAACATTACAAATGAAGTCATAATGCTTTTAAAGACTAATGTTCATAGTAGTAATCGACCATTAACAATATAATGATGATTTATATCTCTTTAGGAGTGGCCTTAATCTTCAAAAATGTAAAGTGGGTCATCACATGACCTAAGTTACAAGATAAATTTAAAGTTTCTTTCTTAGTACTTACATTTATTAAAGTATGAAATTAAATTCTGATTGTCACAATAGTTCCAAACTTTCATTGAATGAGAATATTACGTCACATGATTGATACTTAATTCTGTATGAAACTATTGTAAAGTTTTTGATTTTATATAAAAATATATAATGCTTTAAAAGAAACAAAGCATTATAACTAACAGTTACTTATACAAAACGACTTAATTACCAATGACTTATAATTATAAGCAAGACATTTACTTCTTTTTTCCTCATAATATTTAGAACAGTAACAGCTTGCAACTATTTTCCTGATAAATGAATATAATAGCAAGGCAATACCTAAATCAATATCCCATTGAAAAAATGATTCTTTTCATTCTTTAACAATTGCTTTAAATAGTTATTGAATCAATAGGTTGGTTTAGCATAACCATCAATAATAATCTGTCAAAAAAGAAAAGAAATAGAATTTCATTTATTCAATAAAACTTTATTTATAAATAGTATCTCAAAGGACTAATTATTATTCTAGTGTAGTTCAATGCAAAATAATTCACTTAATGATAACCACCAAAGAGTAAAAATTGTGTTATATAACTACCATTTTATGTATGTTGAATCTTGATAATCTATTACTTTGATATGATATTTTTAACCAGATAATAATAATATGCCTAAAAGGATCAATGCCTATATGTACTAAGAGTTTTAATTTGGTATATTCCAGCCTTGGGAGCCGCCTATGGAACTGCCAAGTCGGGAACCGGTATTGCCGCCATGTCGGTGATGCGGCCCGAGTTGATCATGAAATCTATCATTCCTGTTGTCATGGCGGGTATCATTGCCATTTATGGCTTGGTCGTGGCTGTCCTAATTGCTGGGTCCCTGGAGTCCTCAGCCACTTACCCCCTTTTCAGGTATATATGACGTCAATTGCTAATTTTAGACTAACTCATTGTTAAAAGTACCATCTTTTTCTTAACATACTAAGAAAAAGATGGTAAGTTGGTAATAAGTTTTTTGTTTAAAGCACATTCTGGCAACTAAACATTCCAAATGCAACTTCACTTTACTGTATTTATAAATTTGTTTAATTTCAGAGGGTTCATCCACTTGGGAGCGGGTCTCGCCGTAGGCTTCTCTGGTCTGGCCGCTGGGTTCGCCATAGGCATAGTGGGTGATGCCGGCGTGCGCGGTACAGCTCAACAACCGAGGTTATTCGTCGGAATGATTCTTATCCTCATTTTCGCCGAAGTGTTGGGTCTTTACGGTCTCATCGTAGCCATCTATCTTTACACGAAGCAACAGTAAATTTCTTCCTAACACTCCCGTCGCCCGTGCCCCGGAGCTCTATGCCTATAACAGTGATCTATCTGCTCATGAATATCTCGCGGGGGGACGTCGTCGCCGGTAGCGGCCCCGCATAGCGCCCCGAGGCACTCGTTTTGTATAGTACTAACCTTGCTCGTGTCGCATATCTCCCGCGGATGCGGACTTGATGCTGCGTCCGTATCTCGCCCGAGACGCGACTGTATAATACATATTTTTCTTCAATTTGATAACGAATAAAGCACGAATTTCGAATTACGGGTGGACGCTACCGCGCGATGATGGCTCTTTATTTATAATTTAATTTCGGCTATCTTTTATTACGGTGACTGGAGTATTTCACCAACATATCAATTAATTTGCGCGTTTACCACCCCTCGCGTTCCGTACAACTGGCGATATCACTTCTAGATTATTTTAGCGTTAAGGCGATACTAATGTACAGTTAGAGTAGAAAATTAAGTCCAAACAAGTTAACTTAAAATAATTTATGATCCGTTAAGCCCCCAGGGTACTGTGTACCAATATTTATTGCTGAGAGTTTTCAAAGTTGAACCTGGCTTTATTGTAAGTGCTCTTACAGCTTGCAGTGTTTCTAGTGGGTGTACTTATCCATACTACTTGTACTGTTACCTGTATGATGTATTGATTTGGTCTGAAGCCACTGATGTTATTCCACCATGAGTCGAAAACAATGTATTGCCAGGGATCAGTTAATAAACATGATTTGTACATTCCATATTATTTTGTTTCTACTTGTTTTGTGTTTTATTTTCCTCAACGATCTTCATATAATGAGCAAACGAGATACATATTTATATTTATAAGGTAGGCAGATGTTACATGTCATGGGCACTGTCGTATTATATCAAAATACTAAGAGTATATTAAAACGTTTCTGACGACTTAAATGCTATGTGAAATATAATTCAAAATATTTTTTATGTATACCTCATAGTCAAATGATGTTTGAATGAATATAAATAATTGGTAAGTAAAATAAATACAAATAGGTGAAATTGTATTATTTTAGATTTCATGTTAGAGAATGTTATAATCTTTGGTGTTATTGAATGAATTGTGTTAATAAAATATTTTAAAAAGTACTGTAAATTATGAATCGAGTGTTTCACTTCAATTAAAGTGGTCTTGTCTTTTTACCTTCCCATATCCTATTTAAATTAGTAAAACTTTGTTAGTAAAGTAAAATCGATAGTCTTATAATCTTGAACTAATATTCTATAGATGTTATGCGGTATACCCTTGCGGATCTTCGAAAATTCATAACTATCGGAAGATTTTAACATTTAATAAACACCTTTTTGAAACAGTTTCTGAATGAGGACTTCATGTTAAGTCAAAATCACAAGATTGTGCTTAGTTTTGAAACATTGGGTAGGTCTACCTACACTACTGTTATTTTTAGTACTAATCATAATTTGGGCGATGGCGATCATTTTTCGATTTATTCATTATTTCTGAGTAATTAAAAAGCTATAATATAGATTATTACTTTTTGTGGTCTTGTCGTTAATTTTTATAAATATTGTCAGAAGTTAGTCAAATTTATCGGATCGTCAATTAACGAAATCTTTAACAATATGAGAACAAGATAGTATTTTGTGAGATGTATGCAACGCCTTTCAAACAAATTGGCGGAATTTTTCACATTACCACCCTGACGCTTAGTACTTTAAGATATCAAAGGCGCTAAGTTTGTAACGTAAATTCATTATTCATATGTAGTAGGACGAGTCAATTAAATTACTACTTCTGAATTCTATAAAATTCAACAACGGTAAGGGAGTGAACGCAATGTTAGTGTTTCTTTCTAAGTTAATGTCCATCGTGAGAGTCCCAATCATAAGCCGCGTCTAAAGACTTGCAAGACTTCAGTGGCTGTGCCCCATCTTACTAAATTACTTTGATCTGGGAGAGTCATTTGATATGGATTGAGATCAAATTTTAATAATGCTGGGGACCAATCATAAAGCAGGGTGCGCCCCTTTAAAGTAAGTGTAATACCAAAAACCTATGGTCACCCATTCGTTTTGGATTTCTAGGCTCATCGTGGGCAATCGGTAGTTATCGTTTTCGTCTTTTCGAATAATATATAAATAACTAGGTGTGCTTGCGACTTCGTACGCGTAGATTACGATTTTGATAAAACAAACGTACCTACACTTTGTACTTACCAATGTATGTAAAAACTATAAACCTTCAAACTGGTAAGGTAGGACAATAAGAGATTATCACTTCACATCCTGGTATATTTTTTTTTATATTTTCAATGTATAAAGACTACTCCTCTACAGATTTATTACATGTATAGAATAAGATTTGCATAGTACCTATTACATGATTGACATAAATTGAAAAAAAATAAATATATTTCTTAACTGATTTAGACGAAATAAACACTGAATGCTAAGTGAAGACTGCGATAATACATTCCTGAAAACTGCATTCAATTTGGTTAAGCTGTTTTTGAGATTCAGACAAACTGAAAAACCATTGTTCTGGGTTCTCTTGCTCTTATATAGGCCTCCTATGATATATTTTTTTAATATTTTCCATGTACAGGAATGGATCAGTGACGATTTTATTATATGTAGGTATAGATATGTCTCGATATTTCCTACTTGATCCTAGCCCTACTCTTTTCGTTTGAGCACCTATCATATTTTCTATGGAATTGAAGTCGTGACTCCACCTCCGGGGTAATTTTATCTTTTGCGAGAGATGTTACAGTATGACCTTTAGATTTTCCGATGATATGTCTTTTAGTAACTCTTAGATATTTATAGAGCTCCGATGGTTTCTTTTATTTTGACCCATAATTGTTTTGGTCTCTAAATAAGGTTGAAGAGGTCTTATGAATAATATTATATAATAATATAATAATTTTATAATTAATGTTATCTTTTATTGTATATCCAAGGTTTTTTGAGGTTACTTATTGGTTAGTGGTCATTTTTAACGTAATTTAAAAGCTATCGAATCTTGAGTTGTATCCAACGATGGAGTACGGAATTGGTAATATTTTTTTATACAAAAAATTTAAACAGAACTGCTTCCGTAACCGCACTAACGCATTGCATAAGTGGTAAATTTGATATTCCGCCTACGGTTCTACCCAGCAGTGTTGCAAACACCTGAAATTTTTTCCCCCTAAATGTAATCTCGAAAACCCCTAAAAAACCCCTAAACCACAAATTTAACACATAAAATATATGGATTCTTTACTATCATTTATATTTTACATATTAATCTTACCTTATAACATTCTTCTTGAAATTTAAATGACGTTTTTGAAAATTTTATTTTAATTTAATGTTACTAGTCAAATGTCAACAAACAAAATACAGGTCAGCAGTGTAACTGCCTTCTTTGAAAATTATACCGATAATATGGTTTTTTTCAAATATTTATCGAAATTTAAAAACCCCTAAACCTTTTGTCCCTATTAAAAACCCCGGAACGCTTAATTTCCCGCTAAATTTGGGGGAAAACCCCTAAGTTGGCTACACTGCTACCCAGATACAGACCAGTGTTGCCAGTTGCCTCCTGGAACGATGGGCTGATCGTACTGGGGTCTTAAAATTATCGTACCTGTCAAAAAAATATCGTACACTTTCAAATAACCTATGAAAGCATTAGTTATTAATAAAACAGACATTGTTACGAAGTTATATTATGCTCGACCGTCTGTCACGTCCTTATTTTATGATTTTCACCAGTAAACCTCATAAAAAATGGCGCGGTGTATTGGGTGATTACATAATTTTATAAAACATAAGTGACCTGAAAGTTAATCGGTCAATTATTACATTTATTTATAAAAAGAATAATTCCTAATGTCAACATATGTAATATTCAACGTTATTATTTTATTTATGAGTGAACAAATACATACATTTGTAAAATTACACTATGCTGATAGTGCACCGAAGGACCGAGACGATCAGGGTTATGGACGGTAGAAGTAGTAAGGAGAACCATCTTGTATGGCGAACAAGTTAAAAAAGTGTCTACTCTTATCCAACAAAGGTGGGTTCAAAGACCCACCGAAATACACGATGGCCCTCCTTACACTTCTACCCTTTATAATCAGGGTCAAAGAGTCGATGTCACTGTCATCAGACGATTGCAGTGACGGTTCTGTTATGAATTATGATTGTCTAGTGTGTACTCAGACTTCGACTTCGAAACAGAAACTATTAAGACTTCTACAAAATACACAATTCGTCTTGCAAATGTATGAGTCCACTGACATCATCGGTTTGGCCATCTAATTAGATATTGTGAGATATCCTTAAAAACATTATTTTGAAAAAGACATGCGTATGCTCCCTTGCCCAAAAACTCTTCTTTGGACAAAAACCATCTAAATTCGAATGATTGACATTTGTACTGATGAGGTCAAGTTGATGACAAAAATGAACATGAATGCGTGGATTCATTTGTTTTTGGTCCTTATTTAAACCTACATGCGAAAGCGCACATATATGATAATCGAAATATACATATATTTGTTAGAAATGTCATCAGACACCACTAACATACGGAGTCACTGTTCAAAATACTGCCATTCAATGGTATTTGGTGCAGGATACGTGATGAATATTTACTTCTTGTCACAAAGCATCACATCACAGTTCTTCATCCGTTCCAGACAAGCAACTACATATTTGTGTCATGTGTGAAACAAAATTCGCAATCTATGCATTTACCATAACAAAATAACACAATAGAGCAAATGCAGAAACTGATATACGACTTCAACTCTTCTCGATCAAATCTAATATCAACCAATAAAAGTAAAATGATTAAGTACCTATTATTGAAGAATGGACGTAACATTTTTTGAGAGAGATGTTTTTAAAGAAATCGGTATTCTTATGGTCGCTTCTCAATACATTTTTAATAACTTATTATATTTGTGCCAAAATTTAAATGCTTATGTTAAAAACAGCGCCAAAATTTTAATGCTAATATTAAAAACATACGATCAAGACAAGAGACAAAAATAGGCTCGTAACGACAAAATATCGACTTCAAAAACTTAACAAAGCCTTCATGGACTTGAGGTTTACGCATATATAATAAAGTTCCACAAGATATCTTAGATCTTCCTTTTCTTAGCTTTAACTCTAAAATGAAAAGTATTTTATTAAACAAATCTTAGGTATTATAACATACAAGAATTTTTGGTTGATCGAACTGTGTGGATCTTGGGTCATTGACTCATCTGCAGGATTGATGTTATAATGTATAAGTCAAAGATTGTTAAATTCCATTTAAAAATAGCAACTGTTGATTTTCTGCCTTCTGGCCAGCTCTTCTCAGCAAAACACATTCCGAGGTGATGGTAGCTTACTCACAGACTTACGATACCGACAAATTTAATATAATTGACGATTCGACAGTTTGTGTAAATGCCTACTTGAAGAAAGATATTTAAAATTTTATTTATTTTTTTATTTTGAATTTTTTTTTTAATAAAGTTATATGGTCTCTCCTTATTTTTTTATTTTATCAGAAAAGACATTAACGAAGGATGTAAGAGGAATATTATTTTTAGAAAAAAAAAAACAAATTTTACGTTACAAGTAAAGAATTCAATGTAACAAACATTAGTAAACTTCCTAAACAGTGTCCACTGAAGAACATTTTTATATTCAGCCTTTGTTGTTGGTACTTGGTAGCCACAAAATCTTGTTAATAACGCCGTTTTCGTCCTATATCTAGAAATGCTTATTCTTCATGTCATAAAAAATTTAAACCAGAGACAAAAAACTAAAATATGTATATGCAATATATACATGTGCAATTTTAAGTATTGTTCTTGAATTAAATTAATATAATTAAATTTATTTTTCATTTTAAAGTTATACCTTCTTCCATCATTTTGTTTCGCTTACGGCCACGTTAGCTGTTTGTCGATAGCATTCTCTGTTTACGTTAAATGACAAGATCTGTCAATCGGTATTGCTTGGCGTTTAGTAATTGGTTAATATTGAATGGTTTTGTAAATTTCATTTCAATTCTGTAGATCAAGTTTTTTAAATTACACCTGAAACATTACGATGAAGTTCAAATCGCTGCTGTTTTTGTGTATATTTCTAACCTATTATAATGCCAATGCCCAAAACCGTGCAAAAGGAGTAAGTTTGCTTTTTTTTGAACCGGTGTACAATGTTACTTTCTATTCTATAAAATGTACTATTTTTTTTCAGCTTGAAGAAAAAGTCCAACAGTTATCAGATATGACGGCAAAAAGATCGATAATACCTTTGAACTTAAGTAAATTTAAGGAATATGTGCGATCTCCACCAAGGGATTACTCCTTTGTGGTCATGTTCACAGCCATGGCACCATCTCGGAGGTGTGCTATTTGTCAGCACGTATATGATGAATACCTAATTGTTGCTAATTCGTTCCGTTTCTCACCTGCACATAACAATAAACTGTTTTTCGGTATGGTTGACTTTGATGAAGGATCTGATATCTTCCAAATGGTAATTTGTTTAAAACCATTTTTTTCCTACAGATTAAATTGGACCTCTTTAAAAGAGCAGTAATAAAATTATATCTAAAATTTTAATCATATGTTACTTTAAAAGAAGTTTAAAATGTACAAAACTTGATGGTAATATAATCTATTTTCTCATATTTTTACAGCTACGACTAAACACAGCCCCCGTAATCATGCACTTTCCTGCTAAAGGGAAACCTAAACCTGCTGATTCAATGGACTTTGAAAGAGCTGGTATTCAAAGTGAAGCTATAGCCAAGTGGATTCAGGATAGAACTGATGTTCAAGTATGTATTCATCTCTATTTTATATATTCCATTAATTTTTAAGCCAGAAGTGAGTGTATGAACTATATAATTCATTACAATGAACATAGCAAAGTTAAGGATTAATTAAAAATATGTATAAACATATAAAGCCATGTTAAGCTTATTCATTTTTTTATAAATACAGAATGAAAAATAAACCAATACAAGTAGGGATTTGAACTCGCAACCTCTGGGAAAAGCAACAGGACGGTTTCCCAGAGGTTGCAGGTTCTAATCCCCCATATCGGTTTATTTTTCATTCTATATTTATAAAAAAATATATTTCATATATTTATAAACATTACAGATTAGAGTATTCCGTCCACCAAACTACTCGGCAGCAATAGCATTTTTAATGCTTTTCACCCTAGTAGCTGGTTTTATCTATATCCGTCGAAACAATCTGGAATTCCTATATAATAAACAAATGTGGGCTGTCATAGCTGTATTCTTCTGCTTTGCTATGGTGTCTGGACAAATGTGGAATCAAATACGAGGACCACCATTCTTCCATAGAACAAAGAATGGCCCTGTTTATATTAATGGTGGTTCACATGGCCAGTTTGTATTGGAAAGCTACTTCGTCATTACTTTGAGTATCCTTTTTAAATAACAAAATAGAGTAGTTTTCTAAGAATTACACATTATAAAGTTGTTAGTTTAATTAAGCCAAGTTATATTTGGAGATCAATGACCCTTCATTGCTCTTAAATATATATATTTATATTAATAACAATACATATACAATAACATCACAATAGGATTCATTTGGAATTCTTGATAATGCTTTAATGTCTTTTCCTACATGTTTATAATTATAGTATTTAAATATGTGCATGTTTTTGTAAAACAGTATCAAGAACAGCTCCTAAACCTATTTTTCAGACTGTGCTGTAGTAGTAGGCATGATCGTAATGATTGAAGCAGCAGGTGGAGTGAAAGGAACAGAAGTACAGCGTGCACAGGATGGAAAGAGGCGAAGATTCCAATCAGTAGTGGGATTGGTGCTTGTGTGTGTGTTTTTTTCTCTCCTTTTATCTGTTTTTAGATCTAAGACACAAGGATACCCATATAGGTGAGAGATTGTCTGTAATTTAGTTTAATGTGTATTACATATTTTATTCTGCTTTAACATTATTTATACTGCATTTATTATGTCAACAAATAGAACATCGAAAATACAATATTAACTATAACAATATTACAGCAGAATTTTTTTTTTTTTCAGTTTCCTCTTCAAGTAAGGACATCATTACTGAAGAAGACACAAGTGTTTTAAGTAATTTTGTGTTGAATTAATGAAACAATATTTATTATTATGTGTTTATTTATAGTAAAGATGTATAATAATTATTAAAATAAATAAGTTGTCTATTTCATAAACAATATTAATGCAGTTTGCTTTTTTGAAATTAAATATATAGCTTATTACATAAGCATATAAATATAAACATATTAGTTATAATAATTTTGGTACTATTGCCATCCTGTTATTGGGATAGTAAATATATAGCTTATTATATAAGCATATAAATTAATATATAACATATTAGTTATAATAATTTTGGTACTATTGCCATCCTGTTACTGGGATAGTCTTTAAATGTCTTTTTGTACCAAACATGTGCATGTATTGAGGTTTGTACCTGAAAAATAAATATGTATATTATAAAAGATTATAAATGATGATAGTTTTCTAGGAAAATTAATAAATATCATTTGTTGATAGCTAAACAAAAGTGATTGAACAAATTTTACAACTGTAGTATTTTCTTGCAGTATGATGTGACAAAAATAAGAAGTGATTGAAATGATTCTAAAGAAATAATGTTTGAAGATTACTATGAACATCTATAGTCATGTTAAACTTATTTAAATTATAATATAGAATAAAAAATAAACCGATACGAGCATTGGATTCGCACCCGCGACATCTGGAAAAACATCCCTGGGAATTCTATATTTATTAAAAAGAAATTATGTGTTTTTATCCAGAAAATCACAATTTTTGAACAATTTTGATATAGACCACACATTATTAGGGTTTTATGTTCATTTACAAGTAATTTTATTTAGGGTGTTTATAACTGTCAATAATGTTAGTATAGTACTGATAAGACGTTCAAATACACACCTGATTACAAATAACCCACAAAAATATGCAGAAGAATGTCCGAGTTGGTATTATTATAAGTAATAGAACATACATTATAACTTCACACATTCTGTGTGGGCTTGATACATGCTTGAAAAGTCTTCCATGGGGTATTTTATGCTCTTCTGTTAGAACTTCACCCGATTTTTTGTCTCTACGCAAATTTGCAAATATAATGTTACTCCTATATTGTTCATACCAGGCCCATAAGTAAAGTAAGGTGCATGGTACTAAGAGTAGAAAAGTTTTTCTGTCAGTCCATATTATTTTATTCCTGCCCTGATTACCTAGAATGAAGCTGATTTTTTTAACAATTTCATAATTTGTAGTTATGCAATATATAACAATATAAAATCAAGTTGTTTTATCTGGGAAGTTTGTAAAAGGGCGTAACTTATTTTTATGGATTTTTGGTTGCAGATGAAGGTTTATATGAAATAAAGGGTCTATTTTATTCTGGTATATATTTGAAAACTTGCTGCAGAATGCAGGTTGTGATACTGTGTACCTATGCAATGGCAAAAGAACCGTTTTTATAGACTATTTGATTTTCGGGGAATTGAAGACTGCTTGTTATTTATGGTTTTGGTCCAATGAGTAGAAGCGGATTATGTGGTCATCTAGGCTGGAAAAAGTTCCATAATAGAAAAAGGTTCTTTTGGTTTTTGTTGACATTTTCCAGAATTCCCTACAATACCAACATTTTCAGCATCCCTAATGCTCCAAAAAGTTTTGTTGCAAATAGCTAACAGCTACAATGAAATGTGTGCTGTTAACATCTATATGCAATATTGCTTGTAGTACAATATTGTGTGCAATATAGTATAGTGCAATATTTATAACACAAAGCAAATAATGCCATTGCATTTTCTATATTAGCAGATTAAAAATATATATGTGTATTACATAAACTAAACATACAATATGACACATTACACCCAGAAATATAATTGTAGTATTAAATAATACCATTCTTACCACAAAACAGTGGTGCTTGACCAATTGTTGCCACAACAACTGCAAAGTAATGCACTATACCAGCAATGTAGTGGCTGAGATTCATTTTACTGGAGCTTGCAAATACTTGTAAGCAGTAAGTCTCATAACATCTACGGATACACTGAAGAGTAATAAGTGACAGGGCCCATACACTGGCTGTTGCAGACACTGGAAATATATTTCACAATAAAAATGACTTATTAGTTTATTTACCACCAACAGTGTAATAAATATAAATTCTAATCAGAAGAATTTTTTTTTTTTACTTAAATTTTCTTTAGCAAAAAGAGACTTTGATGTAAACATTTATATTTTTAGACACTACTCCTCAAGCTAAGTCGAATGACACCACTCCCATCTGGCGCAGACCAAGAATAAGAAAACAAATGAATTAACGCAAATGAGAGTGGTGTATGGTTAGGTTATGTTAGGTCTTTTTTTTATTTTATTTTGTATTCCATTGAATTTAGAAAAAAAAAACAACTTTCTTATTTCTCGTGTGCGTCAAATGAGAGTGGTGTCAATCAACTCAGCTCGATGAGTAGTGTCGGAATATATATAAAAATATATCAAAATCTCTTTTTGCTATAGTAAATTCTTACCTTGTTTTTCTTAAAGTACAAAATTAATAAAATAAGATTTTAAATAGTACCTGCAGGTTCATCTTGTTCCAGAATTAATTTTAAAATGATAACAATATATCTGTGAACACTGAACTCCCAAAAATACACCAAGAGAGCGTAACAAAGTGTCACTGAACTAAACACTGAGGAAAAAGCGTAAAAATGTCTGTAGAGTGCTTTTGGTACTTCAATTATTTGTAAATAATTAGCACCAGAACCTTGATACGCAAAACTTCCATACTTAAAACCCTTTATAATAAATGCAGGAACGTGCTTCTCATAATGATTAATGACAAAGCCAGTAAAAGCCACTGTAATCGCTAAACTAAGAAATCCAAGATCTAATATATTCAACATTTTCTTATATTTATTTAATAGTCACGAGTTGAAGACATTCCTCTGTTAAGTAAAGTAAAGTTGTTCTAGAAAGCTGAGTACTGGGGGAAGGAGAACTTAACGGTACTAACGTATTCATTTAAACTTTCGTCCCCATTTCAACAAAATTCTTGACCAATGTTGCTGGCTGCTGCAAGTAATTGTAAATAGTATTATGTATGTTTAAAAAAGGACTTTATCTTCCCGAACTTAGGGTTGAAAATAATTAATTAATATAAATGTCAGATGTCAAACTGTTGCCTGACAGTTCAGAATATTTTTGTTTAGAAACCGTGAATTTTTTTTTAATTGATTACCGCTCGACAATAATGTCAAGGGATATCTTATAAATACTATGGAAAAATGTGCTTGATTGACTTTTATTTCTGGCTGGAGAAGATGATTAATGTTTTTAAAGTCGAAATGTACTTGCATCTGAACAGTTGCATTCGTTTCATTTTTAATATACTTAAATTCAATCTCAATTCATTGTCATGTCAAATTTTTAATATACTAGGGCTTTGAAGCAATAATATATCGAGAGAAAAAAAATGACACGTCCTTGCGATATAGAAACATAAATTTATTATTTTTGTATAAAAAGAAAAAAAGCTCAACACTTAAAGAAGTTACTGTTTCATGTACAATAGATAAATTTAATTTTCGGGAATATTTAGCTTCTGGTAGGTCTCTTTTTAGATGGGGGGCCGTCGCCGGGAACCTCCTCGTGTGCCCGTCTGTTTCCCTTGTTGCTCGGATTCGTCCGGTGGCATCGGAAGCGGTACGGGCCGGTGCTCCCTGGGCAACAACGGTTAATGTGATCCTTCGGGTTTGCATTAGCCGTTGGCTAATACTCGGCGCGGTGGGGGTCGGCCATGGGGGTTTGTGCCCGGTTCATGGCTGGCTGGCGGGCAGGCTGCCTTTCGGGGTGGTCTGTCTGCGGGGGGGCTCGGGCCTCTTTCCATCGTTTGATCACGTTGGAAAGTTGGCCTGGGCGTTGAGGGTGGGAGGGCGCAGGCCCTCTTTGCCGGGGTCGGCTGCGGAATTACTCCTGGTACTTCTCTGATAGCAGAGTGGACTGTGGAGTGGTTCCGCGGCTGTGTGGGGGGGTCCGCGATTAGGGTCTGGACCTCTTTCCACCAAGCACTTTAGAGAGGGTGCTTGGTGGGGAGACGGTCCGAGACGTTGCCTGGATTAATCGTTGCCGAGCGCGACGCCACGGTTGCGCTTGGTGATGGTTGGTCTGGGCGTGGTGGGTTCCCGACTTATGCCTTTTTCTTGCTGGTCTCGGCTGATCACCGTGGCCGGCGGTAAAGGCCTGTCGGGTTCGACGTTGGGCCCCCTACGTGAGCGGACTCACGTTCGACTCCAGTGTGTTGCAGTGAGGCTGTCTGCGCATCACTGGGTCTTATGGGAGTGTGCTCTTCCAGGGGGTCTGACCGGTGGTCTCCTCTCGGGGAGATAACCGGCGGCGGAGCTGGACACGGTCAATGGTCGAGTCGGTCTGTCCAACTGGCTCGATTCTGAGACTGAGTCCAGCTAGAAGGGGGTCTCGGCCCCCTTCAGAGGCAGCAGGCTTGGGTGGGGGGAAGGGGATCCCTCCACGATCTATCAAGCCTGCGAAAAAGGGATGGGTGCTCCTCGTTGCGGGGTGCCCTCTCCGTGGATCACGTCGGGGCATCGCGGTGAGTGCGAAAGCGATCCCGTGGTGTCCCATTATGACGGCGGCGGCAACCGTCAGGTTTAGTGAGTAGGAGTCTCACATAACCACCTCCATCATCCCCTTGATGGAGGTGTGTATCCATGAGGATTCCTGACGTTAAAAAAAAAAAAAAAAGGTCTCTTTTTAGATTCCAACAATAATCTGCTAGCATTCGTGGACTCCATTTCCCTTGGTAACGCTTCTCCATTGAGGAAATGTCCTGATGAAACCTCTCGCCTTGTTCATCACTCACAGCTCCCAAGTTTGCAGGAAAGAAATCCAAATGAGAGTGCAGCATGTGTATTTTTAAGGACATGTTACATCCCAAAGCTTTATATGACATTAGAAGTTCATTTATTAAATCTTTGTAATTTTCTGCCCTATGGTTTCCTAAAAAATTTTGGACAACATTCACAAAACTTTTCCAGGCAACTATTTCTAGATCATTCAATTTATCTTCAAAATCTTTATCTTTTATTAGTTTCCGTATTTGTGGACCCACAAATATACCCTCTTTAATTTTTGCCTCGCTGAGTTTGGGGAATTTTTGTTTTAGATATAAAAATCCACTGCCATCTTTAGGCATAGCCTTTACAAAATTTTTCATTAAACCGAGTTTTATATGAAACGGTGGTAAAAAAATGTCATCAGGGTTCACCAGAGGATCATTTTTAACATTTTTATGGCCTGGAGTAAGTGATTCGCGCGTGGGCCACACTTTCTTTATGTAGTGACTCTGTCTATCTCTACTGTCCCATTCGCAAAGAAAACATTAAAATTTCGTGTAACCTAGTTGCAGTCCGAGCAAAAGAGCAATGACTTTAAAATCTCCACAAATTTTCCAAGCGTGTTCACTGTATTTATTTTTTTCAAGAAGAAATCTCATATTTTCGTAGGTCTCTTTCATATCACAACCATGGCCAATCGGTACTGAAGGAAGCTTATTCCCATTATGCAAAAACACTGCTTTCAAGCTAGTCTTTGAAGAATCAATGAACAATCGCCAGTGACTTGGATCATATTCAAAATTTAATAAATTCATCACAACGGGAACGTTAGTACAATAGACTAAATTATCTGCTTTAGAAAAATAAGCTTTCATTTCTTCGTCACGATGTCGAAAATAAGTGATTTTTGTATCAGAAGGAAGTAAATTCCAGTCATTTAATCTGGATCCCAAAAGTTCAGCCTGTTTTTTTGATAGTTTTAAATCACGTACTAAATCATTTAAATCCCTTTGTGTCAATAAATGAGGCTCTTTTGAGGTAGACGATTCGTAACTTGAGTAACTTTGTTGAGATGCCTTACTCTGTTGACTGAGAACAAATTCCGCACTAGAAACAGAATTTTGACTTTCGGGTTGATTAGGAGGCTTTGGAACAGGCAGTTCAGCTGTGTGGGACAGGTCTGACGGCCGATGATAAGTTTGGATACTGAATAGTGTGTTTAGACTTGGTTGTAATGCCTTTTGTTTGAGTTAAACAAAAATAACAATCGCTTATATGGTCTTTTGGTTCTACCCAAATCATTGGTATAGCGAATGGCAAATGTCTAGGTTCCTGTTTAGCCCAACCTAATAAGAGTCTCATACATGTTACACAACATATATGTGGAACCCAGGATTTATCTTGATGCGAAACAGAAAATCCAAAGTAATCAACATAGCACTGTTCAATTAATGGCGTAAAATTCCGACGCTGAGATGTAAAAGTTAACTCTCCACACACATAACAAAAACTATCGGGGTTGTTTAAACACTTTCGTGGCATGTTTACGATATAATTAACATAAATAAAAATATGTAAGTTAGTTAAATACAGCAGTTATACAGTTGCCAAAATATTTTTTTTTTACTAAACGCGTTTTGAGGTTAGAAATGTATTTATAGCTGTCACAAAAAAACTGGACCTGACTGAAACGAAACTACTTTTTTTTTTTAATGAAGGGTTACTAACCTAAACAGAAATGACCACTAAGTTCATGTGACAAATTCAGTGTTGACCAGTGTTATTAAAGTTTAGGTTATTGTATCGTTATAGAGTATATATTTTTCTATTTATTAATTTCGTATATATTTTTCTATTTATGAATTTTACGGATTTAGCTTGCGTATAATTAAATTTAATTTTTAAATTTAACCCAAAGTTATGAATGTTTTGCAGCAATCGTGTTCACGGCAAGACGTGATGAAGGTGTCCAACATTCGAAACGTCGCGTCGGGTTAAATTTAATTATGCGCGAGATAAATCCGTAAAAAGTAGTTTTATTTCTATATCTAATACTCGTGAAAATCTAAGAAAATGCTATTAATTTCTTACCTTCATTGTTTTATTTAATGGGGCCTCTGTCACCCATAGCATCATATTTACAAAAGCTTTGTACCTTAGCATAGAGCTTTTTTTGTTTAATTTTAATAGTACACAATTATTTAATATTTTAATTTTTTTTTTCTTTTTGCACTTCTCTAAAATTATAGAAGACTCATCCCCGTTTTTAGAAACCATGTATTCCCATTTTTTTTATTCTGTTGATAATTAAATACTACTATGATCAGAACTGGTCGTATCTTGTCGTTTGATTCTGCTTTATATTTTATATTTATTAATTATACATTATTAATAAAAAATTACATATTTTAATATTTATTTGCAATGATTTTGATATTTAGGCGCAATGTAAGATTTTACGAATGTAGGTACTCTGGTTCTAGTTGCAATTTATAATTCAATACTAGTTTTATCTGTCTCTAATTTATTTTCTACATTTTTTTTTGAGACTTTCATTTGAGCTCATTGTTACAATTAGGAGCAGGTAGGATATGTTGATTCCTCATTCTATTAGTCAATTCATACAGCAAGTTATATTTTGTCAATAGATGAATAAATAGAAATGCGCATCCATTCTAAAACTTCTAAATTCTTCTAAAATCTTTTCAATTTCAACGCCACCTAAACGCAGATTTGTCTATTCACCTCTAAAAGGAGCTTTTTCACTTTGGCTCCTTCTTTTCAGAATGTTTCCTTGGAATATAGTGACAGTCTTGAATTGTCAGGCTTGTAGATTTTCAAGAACCTCAACTTTGGTCGGTACATTGAGTCCAGACCAAGAACAGCAGCAGGAAAATTTGGCGTCCGACAGTACTTTACACAGATCCGGTCTTGTGTTGAGTACTGTGGTATTTATTTGTTGGTGCCACAAAGTCTCATCTGGCGGTTCTGGACTCAATTAAGAGGCGAGCAGAGAGGCTTATAGGCAACCCTGAATTGGTTGTAGCCAACTCCCACAGCCTTCTACGCCTGAACACAGGCGTAGAATGGCTAGTCTCTTAGTATTGTATATGATACATTTTGGTGAGTGTGCGCGGAAATTACACGAGTTAATTCCCCCGTCCTCATTCACCGCAGGTTTCCCGGTTTCCGGTATCCATCCCTACGTTGTGGATATTTTTCCTGTCCGAACGAAGCACTTTGCTTCGTCCTTTTTAGTACGTACAGTGAAGGAATGGAACAGCTTGCCTGCGTCGGTATTTCCGTACAAATATAATAAAGGCATCTTAAAGATAAGACAAAATAATAAAGATAGATTGAGTGGGTTGCTAAGTTAATGCGCCTTACAACCTATGACCTTTTTTCAGCCATCAGGTGGAATGTAGTCAACTAAGTTTGTATAAAAAAATAGAGGCCCTTTTGTGGATTCTCACCAATGAGTGACTCACCTATCTCATCGGCATACATTAACAAACATGAAGACCGAAAATGTGAGCCGAGACAATATCGTCAACAACATTGAATAAGAACCGACCAAAGGATGAAACCCTACTGTAATCTGGTAGGTTTTGTTGTCGCCAATGGCAGTCCTAACCATAGGTGTCGTGGTACATGTCTACTGATAGTCTCAATATGACCCTCATGGATCCCTTTGTGTCGCAATGCCTCCCACCAAATACACTTACGAGGCACACAGTCAAAGGTCTTCTGCAAATCTGAAAAGGTTATGTACAGAGCTCTCCTTTTTTCTTGTATGCTTCCATTGGAGTTCTGAGGGTAAAATAATGACTCATAAGCTTAATGCTCCTGTAACTACCGCAGTCTTGAACACTGCCTTTTCCCTTGTAAATAGGTTAAATAAAACTTTGCCGCCACTGGTTAGGTATCTTTCCATTGTTCAAAATATGGTTGAAAAGGGCAGTAACCTAGAATATAAATATGAATTGATAAATGGATGTTTAAAAATACTTATATACTTGTGTAAGTGTGTAAAGCTTATTCAAATTTGTATTAAATAAAGATGAAAAATAAATCGAATACGGGCAAAGATACGAATTTTCCACTTCTGGGAAACTGTACCTAGAAGGGATGGATTCCGGTAACCATGTATTTTACATTTATTTAAAATTTAAAAAGATTAATTAATGTATGCTATGTAGTAGAAGAATATTATTTTTAGTGAATTTTAAAATATGAATAAGCTAAAGTTACAAATCAACAATCGCTCCCCTAAATGACACCAGTGTCCCCAAATGTTTCTAGGTCCCTTACCGCCCCCCTCTAGGCTTCCAGCGCCCAGGGAGGGCGTTATAGCCAACTTTGGGCTTTCCTTTCATCATTCTTTACTGATCTAAACCAATCTCTAGATCAATATCAACAGTCCGGTTTAACATTTTCACAAATCTGCCTACAGATTAAGATTAAGACTGCAATAAAGATTAAATGGAAATAACTTGGATGCTTGCAAGATGCACAACTATAGACTCTAAGTATAAAGAAAAAACAATAAATAATCTGAATGAAAAAAATACTAGTCCCTTTCCATATCCTAATTCTACAAAGTTATATAATATTTAGGGTGACATAATTGTCACCCTAAATATTTAAACCAATAAGAAGTAGTATTCTTATTGGTTAAACATATTTTACTTCTTCTACATATCAACCATTCAAGTGATTTTAAAGAAAATAAATAAACGTATAAACAATAAATAAATTAGAATATTAACTTTCCACTCACGAACATGTCATAACAACTAATCTTTGAAATGTCCAACGACTTGGAACAGCCTTCTAATGACGTAAAGCAACTTCAGACTGTTGTCACTTCCAATGTGACGCGCCATTTCACTCTATTTGACAGCTAAAGTACCCTCAAGATTTAAATTTGCGACACATTGTCGCCTGACAGGAACTTAGCGTTGGAATAAATGGGACACTTGATGGATTTAATTTAAGGATAATACGTACCTTAAAGAAACGAATTTATGGTACCTTTTTAAATCTGTTCTGATATAAATTACAGTGCTAAAGGCACATTCGATTGCTTATTTATTTAAATAAATTTTGTTAAGTATTTTTTTTTTAAATAAGATTTAAATAGGATTACAAATTATTATACCTACACATAAAATATTTCTTCTTATGTACGTAAGATTTTTTAGTAAACCAATTAGTAATTAACATTCTACTTTTCTGAAGCATTTCAATCTAAAAGTTACACATTTCGCTTTTTACTTAAAGTATTAATTATACTTGATTTTCAAACTCCTAAGACGACTCATCATCCATTTGCTCTTGTCTAAATTGTTATGGATTGGCGCAATTTGTAATTTAGCATATTTTAAAGAATTTTGTAAATATTTTTGGTTGCGTGGATGATCTCGAACACCAGATTTTATTTCTCTAGTCGATTATCCTCTAAGCTTAAAAGCTTGATAAATCAAAACAGACGAAACTTCTACACAGTCTGTACTTAAGAAACAAATTCAGTTTTTGTATTAGAAGAAATTTTTTCTTTCTAATTCCTTAGGTAAAAAATAGTTTTGTTTTGTCGACCTATCTATCATACTTTTTTTTTAATTTATTTTTTGCTAATAGCTAACAGGCGTCGCCAACACATATACTAGTGGTGATTTTGATATAAGGCGACCGGTATGAGAAAATATGAGGTGTAAAATCTACTGAACGAGTGACCTCGTTACGTTTTTGGTGCGCAACCTATTGTGCGCAACTGTCTAATTTGGTTGTCAGTGTCTTAAGACGTGCATAGGGTATGCTGCAAGTTATACCTATATGTTATTGGGCTTGTTTATTTCTATCAGTGGCGATGTTCTTATATTGCTGTTTATGTTATAAATATCAATAATAAGTATTGTTATTGTGAAGTTATAATCTGTATCATTATGTTTTGCTAAAGTGAAATGCAAGTATTTTGGAATAAACTATGGCAGCAAGGGTGTAGATAATATTGCCGGAACATCTAACAAACACGTACCTTTCCTAAGGTATCAACCTTTTTTTAGTTAAATAAGCTTTTTTTGCGTCTGTTTAGACAAGGAGTAAACTCCAGTCGTGCCTCGGAGCTAACGTACACAATTTTTAAGGCGTATTAACTTAGTAACCTACTGACTCTTTTCTTGAAGACACCCACATTATAATCGGACGGAAATACCGACGCAGGCAAGCTGTTCCAGTCCTTCGTTGCACGAACTATTAAAGACGAAGCAATGAGGATTGTTCGCACAGGTGAAATGTCTACAACGTAAGGACGGATGCCGGCCGTGTGTCGGAAAATTTCGGTGATGGAAGGGAGACGGGGGAATGAGGTCGTGTAATTCGTGCGCACATTCACCAAAATGGATCCTATAGAATACTGAGAGGCTAGCAATTCTATGCCTGTGTTCAAGACTTTGGAGGTCGGCTTCGATTAATTCGGGATCGTCTATAAGCCTCTTTGCTTGCCTCTCAATTGAGTCCAGAACCGCAAGATGAGATTTTGCGGCACCAGCAAATACTTTACACACGACCGGATCTTTCTATAAAACAAGAAGCTGTCCCGGCGTAAAGTACTGTCGGACCTTCGCAAGAACGGCAAGCTTTGCTGCTACTGCTCTTGCTCTGGACTCAATGAACCGACCAAAGTTGTAGTTCGTAGAAGTCTCTAAGCCCAACAACTGAAGCCGGTCACTGTATTCCAAGGATAATTAATTCTGGAAAGTAAGAGCTAAGGTGAAAGGGTTTCATTTGGCTGTGAACAGACACGTCTGCATTTTAATGGCGTTGAATTTGACAAGATTGGCATTGGCCCATGCGGAGACTGCCTGAAGTTTGTCATTCAAACGTTGCACCATGGCATCTCTTTCAGATTGTACTTGATCTCGAAGAGCACGAGTACTCGGCAGATATCTCAACTGTGCTGTCGTCTAAATACCCATAGATAACGGACTCCAGCAGATCGTTAATATGCAGCAGAAAGAACGGAGCAGAATGGCTGGTATACACCATTAGGACTACTGGCTTTACTCACATCTAAACGACACAAGGCTCTCCTTTCCTTTTTGTTCGTGATGCGGATTTCAGGCATCGAAATACCGCAGCAAGGAAGATGTGCTGGATAAGCATTGCCAGTGTCTAGATGCAAATTATTATTAAACAGAGAAGCCAATACATTCGCTTTCTCTGTCGCTGTATGAGCCTAATATCCATCCGGAGTTTTGCGGCTTCAAGTATCAGCCCAAATGAGGTATCCCGAATGTTTTCGGTCCTCAGTATGACCACATTCGGCATTAAACCCTGGGCGAGCTTACGGAACTAACGGAATACAAAAACGGAATAAAATACTCCATGGTGCATCAGGATGCACCACATCGGTTATAGCATCCGCGCAACTCGACGGATCCAAAGAAGAGAAGCAGACCTGCCGCTAAGGATAAGACGCAAAAAAGTGCCGCATCCCATCCCAATCTGCGGACTTGTATTTCCTAACACCATATGGTTCGATAGCTGTTGGGGAATATGATTATGTTATATTGTGTAGACAGAGGTTTCATCAGACAGTCATCGGAGGGTCCCCAGGGGGAGGTGATCTCTACACGATACCTATTCGGATCAGTTGTCAGCAGAAGTTCCAGGCAATTGGCTGTATGGCCTACTACATCTGGTACCCTTGTCACTTACCTCACCAGCTGAAAGAGATCCAAGGACAAAGCTAAATTACGCGCTTCTCTTCCATCATGGAAATGACAGTGATATTAGTGCTGATACTGCTTTATAATAAGTAAGTAAACTTATTTAACCGTACACTGAATCTGTCTATCCGTTACTTAGTACAAATTCCCATAATTTAAGTCTATATTATTGTCGTCGTTTTCGTCGTGTTAATTTGTATTATTTTCGATGTTGTTTAATTATTTTTGTTAGTCTTTTTTTAATGTAAAAAAAAACCTTTTAAAATAAAAAAAAGTATTTTTTTATAATTGTTTGATATTAAAATCTTGTCCTGTCAATAAGGAACACATAAAAAAAGAATCATCCAATTTGGTGAGTCGTTCTGAAGTTATGCGCGTACATTCATTTCGGCGATTAATTATTATTTATATAGATATCTATAACCATGTTGAGCTTATTTATGTTCATATAAATATAGAATGCAAAATGATAGGGTAGATCATTGATATAGCGACGGGACAGTTTCCCAGAGTTAGCGGGATCGAATCCCTGCTCGTATCGGTTTTTTTTTCATTCTATATTTATATTAATTAGTGAATTAGAGCCCAACACGTGTCGCATTGTTTCGTGAAGTGCCTTAACCATTCCTATATAAATATTACTCACCGATATGAATGGCGGCCTAAGCATTCTATTCCCACCACTCCCTATCTTCTCGTGGGTGTCGTAAAAGGCGACAGAGAGAGCAACCCGTCATAAAATTGCCGAGAGAGTAAAGGACAGCAGTGTTCTCCCTTTTTAAGTAATATATTCCAACTGTGCTGCGCTCGCCAACCCGCCTACTCCGCTTGGCGAGTCACTGCAACCTAAAAGATCTATTGTGATCGCCACTGCCAACATTTCACTGCATAGGTCTGCCATTCTGAGGTATCTGAAGATGGCACTATAGCATCGACTAAAGCTGATGTTCTGAGGGAGGTAAAAGTTTCTATGGACAGTTGCACACATCTTTTATCAAACCAGTTGCTGGCTTGGAGAAAGATCCGAGATCCAAGCCAACCCGACAATTTACCGATGACATTCCGGACATCAGCTTATGTGAGATTAGGATGGCTCTGAAACAGCTTAAGAACAACAAGGCGCCGGGTGAGGACGGAAACTCATCGGAGCTTCTTAAATCGGGTGGAAAACCGGTACTCAAAGTCCTTCAGAAGCTCTTTAATTCTGTTCGGCTGAAGAAGGTACCACGTCGGAAACATGGAACAGGAGCATCGTCGTCTTGTTCTTCAAGAAGAGAGATAACACTCAATTGAAGAACTATAGACCGGTATCGCTCCTGAACCATGTTTTCGTCTCGCTCGTAAGTTTGATGATTTCTAGCCTCCCGAACAAGCCGGTTTCCGAAAGGACTTTTCATCATAGATCACATAAATGCGCTGCGGCAGTTTATACAGAAGACCAAAGAGTATAACCTATCATTATGTAAAGCGTTTGTGGACTATGAAAAAGCCTTTGATTCGATCGAGACTTTGGCCGTGCATCAGTCTCTCTAGCAGGGCCATATAGACTCGGATAGTCAGATATATGAAAGTGTTGAAGTGTTTGTACAAAAACGCCATGTCTATCCGAGTACAAGAAAAAAGGCTGTTCCAAAACAGCGCATGGTAAGACAGGGAGACTTTATGTCTCCGAAACTGTTTATCCACGTGCTAAAAGACGCCTTCAAGCTTCTCGAGCGAAAAGGATTCGGATTAACATTAACGGCGAGCAAATCCAAGGTGAGTCCTTCGATTTGCAGATGATATTGTTGTCATAGCAGAATCACTGGAGGATTTAGGCACCTTGCTCGAAGGTTTCAACGGAGTCTCTCTGTAACCTTTGGGAACTCTGTTCTGGAAGTTATATACCATTATATTTATCTAGGCCAAGTGGGCCAACTAGGTAAATTCAACATTGGCTGGGCAGCGTTCGGAAAACTTAATCACTTCCTCTTGTCCAAAATTACTCAGCGCTTGAAGACGAAAGTCTTCAACCAGGGTAAGTTACTAGTGATGACTTGCGGGGCTGAAACGTGGCCTCTTATTTATGGATCTCATAAGAAAGCTCAAGGTCACTCAACGAGCTATGGAGAGGGCTATGTTAGGTGTTTCTCTAAGTGATCGAATCAGAAATGAGGAGATCTGTAGAAGAACAAAAGTCCCCGACAAAGCCCAGCAGATTAGCAAGTTGAAGTGACAGTGGGTGGCACATAGCTCGACCAACCAATGGCCGTTGGTACTGTAAGACTGACTGACATTAACTACTATGAATCCTATTCCTATTGGAATATCAGACATTTTTATCAAAAACATATTTAATACGAATACAATACAATACATATTCTTTAATAATGTCAACATTACTAGAAGCGTTTTCATAACAATAATGAAGAAGTTCTTCTAGTGCTATTTTTTTAAATTCAAATCATACTTCTACAGAAGTATGATTTGATAAAAAAAATAGCACTTGAAACAAGCTGAAGAGTCATAATTTAGTTACTCAACAAAAAGATATTATAATAATTGCTCACAATCCCAACACCTGAAACCTTCCAGTGACGAGTAAGCAATTAAATATTATGTCAGTATCTTATTGAATATTCATGTCGTAGGTTGATCTAAAAACATATAAAATGGAAGTAATTTGAAATTTATTCACACTCAAAATCGTTGAAACCTAAAAGAAACATCCATAGGAACAAAATGTAAGTACAAATTCTGTTAAAAGTTTCTTTATTGATTCCTTTTGTTACAAAGGCAAGCATTTTTTTTTTTGTCTGTCTATGCTGTTAGCCCGGTTGGCTATTACAGCGTCACCGGGGGCGGGGGAGGCAAGCATTACCTATGGAATGAGAATGCCAAAAGAATTATTTACCAGCAATAATCAAATCATTAAAAAAAAAAACGGCCGCAAGAAAATAAAAAACAAGAAAAAAGTCTAATTATATACAAAACAAAAACAAAAACTTAATATAGAACATATTGAATTTTATAAAACTTTATTTGATATTGTATTTTATAAGTAAAGAGATTCGTAATTTTTAACCGTTTTTGACGCTTAAAAATTAAAACTATTGTCGTAAATGTAAACATTTTTGAACGAAGTGAACGAAAAACATAGTATGCTATCCGTTATTTATAACGAAGTTTATTGTTAAAAAGCATACAATAAATCCTGAACGAATTTGAAAGGAAGCAGTCATAATTTTAATTCCTTTGTATTTAGTTCTTATGGTTCCTCTTATACTCAGGTTATAGACTGTTGGAACAGCCTTCTTCTGCACTACATATATTATTATTTGTGCCTTGCACCATAATAGTATACCTACCGTACTACACGATTGTTCATATTACATCGTAGCTCAAAGCTGGAAGTTGCGTTCAGACAAACAGCTGCATGGTAAACTTTTTTTTTCGTGAATATTCATAAGCCAAGCTAATACATGAAAGACATATTCCCCGGGGTCTGAAAGCTTGTCCTTGTCCAAGAATCTATTAAAGCGACCAGGACTCAGTCCCGGCTAACTACAGAACTATTGTCACTACCTCCGTTACCTCCTCCACTACCTGCTCTTGGGATACCTAGAGGAATGCCAGGTGATGAATGCTGGGATATATAGCTTGATTTGAGCTTGACGGGGAGTGTCAGTAATTTTTCATAATTATTTCAAACATAATCTGCAAAAAAGTTAAAAAAAAAAATAGAATGGTAATCACTTTTATAGGATACACGTGGACGCAGTTCCACTTGATTTAGAAATTATTTATAAGCAACCAATCTAAAAATCCAAAATGCAATTATAATGAGGCCACGGGCACAATCCGTCTTTAGTGATTTCAATTTAAATTCACATTTACAAAATTCAATAATAAATCTATATAAATTATAAGAGTTACAAGTACAAAATAATAATCAAATATTCAAAAGTTGACAAAGTTTATTGCATATGTAAAACTTCATTTTCAAAGTCCATCCAGATTCATACAAAATGTGTACAAACTTACGTAAAAATTCATTTGAAATGACAATTTCAGATGATATTTAATCCACCTTATCAAGATTTAATAATCAGAAATTCATTACTTGTATAAATTAAAGAGATGAGATATGGCTCAATCTGAACCAAATGTAAATAAGATAAGATAACCCTTAAGAAATGAATTGTTCAACATAGATGTATGATGATGATATGATGTATGTAGTTTACACTAAAATTACATCAGCTAAAAATAAACTCTACTATAAATGTTTTGAAAAGTATAATTCCTTTTAAAAATTGAGAACTAATTAATACATACCAACAATAAAACGAAATCAGAAATAACCCCACAGAATAAAGTAAAAAAATTTAACCTACAACTACTACTACAACTCAAGAAGTATTCATACTACCAAACGATTTGGATGAAAACTCTAGTATCGGTTATTTATTACTTAAATACAGATTTATTACTTAAATACAGAACAGACAAATATGCATAATCAGCTGAACATTTTGTAGCTTTCACTGGGTTCCTCTATTAAACGATTTTCGACCTACATCTAATTCAGCTACAATATTGACAAACGAAAGATATAAATAGGTGTAAATTTATTATTGACCAACAAAAAAAATTTGAAACATTTTACATAATCAATCTATATGAGTTAATAAGATCAGATTTTACTAATAAACATGAAGTTGAAAATCGTTAAAGTGATTCTGAATAAGTAACACACGGAATACCCCAAGGCTTATTGGTAAACAAAAAAATCGATTCAAAGGAGAAATTACTTTATTCGCTGACCATACGAGTTTGTTTTATTATTATAATTCTATGGAATCTATTATCAATGAAGCACAACAGGATTAAAAAAAAATAATTTCAAGCAAACGAGCAAGCAATATTTTGAAAAACATATATATTATTATTACTTATATAATTATTTTTAGATGAATTTCCTCAAATCTTCTTCGGTTGCCATGTTTGCAACATTAGTGACGATGTGTTGTGGTCACATCGGTGGCAGCCAGCTTCTACTGCAGGACGTCAGACCCCAGGTCTACTGCGGAAGAAATCTAGCGAGAGTGCTAGCGTTACTTTGTTATGATGAAATTGCATCTGCCAAGAGATCTGATGTTGGAACAATGTATAGTAAGTATTAAAAACAAAAACACTTTGTTGTTAGTTATTGCGTAACGTGTAACCATTGTTTGACATGATATTTGTTATTATCAATGACTATTTTATAAAATCAAACCATAATATAGACTTTTGGAAAGTTCAAATAAAAGGTCAGTGCACCTACAACAAACTGTCAAAATAGATTTTTGCAAGTAGGTACTTTTAAAACGGCATTTTAAACACGTCACGTTACAACTTTGAAAACATTCTGCATCCCTTTTTAAGTTCAAGTTTTCGGAAAACAAATGTACGTAAGTTAAATAATAAGCTCATAAGTTAATCTTTCAATTCATATTTGTACTATAGATTCAATCCTCACACCATACTACAAAGATCAAGAGAACCAAGTTGGCTGGCCGTGGGTTCCCCCCCACAAAGCGAGAAGCATGGAGCTATCTCGCGGTAAACGCTTCGTAGTTAGCGAATGTTGCGATAAGGCCTGCAGCGTTAGTGAACTGCAGCCCTACTGTTAGCTGTATAAATACAAGAAGTTTGCAAATTTTATACTTTTTGTTGATTTTGATAACCTGGCTTAATTTCTGTTTTTAAACTATTGTGAAAGTAATGACTGCTATTAAAACTTACAGAAAATATTCTAGTTGATTAAAATGGTTTATTAATTATTACGTGTACTTAATAATATTGATTTGTCACTAGTTTGTAATGTTTTTATTGTTGTTACGGGATGGTGGTTTTTGAATGTTTAATAATTTAAAAATATACGGATCGTTGCAATGTAACGAACATTTTATTTTTCGACATTTTTCTTTTCATAACGTACATACATACACATGCCATACCAGGTAATGGATTATTACTATCACGTATGAATTCCCCAATTAATTTATAAATGGTACGCAATCTTGAAAAGATAGGTATGTTGCTAAGAACATAAATACATGATTGCATTTCTTTTTTTAAGTTTTCTTAAACTTTTCTAAAAACTTTAAATATTAACATAAATATAATATTATAAAAATTTAATTGTTTATGGAAATGAACATTGTGTTTATAATCAAGTTTTCAATTTCCATTCGATACGAAGTTTATATAATGCAATCTATTAAAGTAAAGTATTAAAGTAAAGTAAAGCCAAATAGTTTGAAATTACAAACGTGAATCAACTAGAATCAGAACAATTTAGAGATGCTGACTATGTGTGCAATGAAAGAGGTCAACATTTGTATGGATTTCCGTGAAATTTGCTTTGCAATTCTCGATAAGCTAAGTACTCAAAACGACGCATTATTGATTGCATTATATTATATACTTTGGATTGCATATACTTGCAAGTAAAAAAAGAATGGTAATGAAATTAAATAAGTGAATTTTGATTTATTAGATAAAAAAATATTAATCTAAAGAATCCCACTGAATTTCGAGGACTTCAGTGCGATTCTTTAGATTAATATTTAAATTGATAAAAAAGAGCTAGGCAACCTCTTCATTAGTATGAAATTTAGTGTAACACCCCAAACAACCTTATAAAAAATGTTATTGTTATTAATATCTTAAAATTCAAATTTTGTTTTTGAATTAAGCTCATAGAACCAAATCCTGGAAGCCTTGATTTGTAGAGGATATATTTTATTATTTATCATGTCGGCTGTATAAACAGTTTTTGTATTATTCATACATCCAAAATATACAACAGTGAACATCTATCTCTTCTTTTTATTGTTAAAATAATTAATAAGGTTCTATAAACTGTCCTTTTTTTACACTCCACTAACTTCTAAACAGAGTTTTCCAGTCTGAAATGATCTTGAAAATCACAATTAGTAGGTACATGTTTTAGCTTCAAAAACTGCTACACTGTGCTAAATTATCATTGAAAGGCGAATAGCGAAAAAGTTTTTCTACTCCTTATCGCCTTGACCACAGGAAGCGTTGTTATGATAGAAGAAAAGGCCCAGGCATTTTGTTGTTGCACGCAGCAGAATAAACAATTGGCAAGTATTTGGTACTGTAAATCCAAGATTTACCAATTGTTACTATATCTTAAGGATCAATCAGAATTAATCAATTTTTCTCTAGCAACTTCCAAGCGCGCCTGCTTATGAATATCAATAAGATTGTTGGGTATCTCGAAACAATCCTACTTACGCAAAGGTAACAGTGATTGACAGGCGTGGAACTTGAACGGCCCAAAATGACAACAACGCCAAAGAAAGATTGTATAATACAACCTCAACATATGATTTTATATTTTTAACCGGCTATATATAGATGGTATGTATGATGTACAATTAATCCACTAATGTGATTTTGTCTGTGTTGAAAGATTATATATTTTTTTGCAAAACCTCCCGAATATTCTCTTCCTGCAGTTCACTTTTAGATTTTATCTGCTAAATCTAGTCTATCTGTTAGGTAGTAGTAAATGTTGGTTTCATGCAGCACTAGTATTAAGCATAAACAGTGTTGGAGATAGCGCGCTGCTTTGGGATTGGGATTCCTGGCAAACACCAGCCAGAAAATTGGTGATCCATTGGTATAAAATGAGGAAAGCCCATAGGAAGTTAGCTTTAAAAAAGGCGCTTTGTGCGATACACGAAGAAGAAAAATCTAACTGCAAAGCCCGATCAATTACTACCAAAGGCTGCCACCCATCAATGTGTCATATTGACGATCCCTGATCGATCTCCTTAATAACTTTAAGGAATGAAAATAAATAATAACCATCGTATTATGCCTTACTTTTTAATTAAGAATTCTAATATAATATAGAATTAAGTTACAATATCTGAAGGTTTCGTAAAATAATATAGTATGCAGTATCATACAGGCTTTTTGTTTTGAAACAGTAGTTAGATGCAAGTACATATATGGGATCATATAGGTCATGTTAAATAAGGGAGTTTCATGGTAATATTCATTTCTTCCTTAATACATTGTGTAGGATATATTGTATATAGTAACTGTAAGATATTCTGTATATAATTAAAAATAGGTCTTGTAATACCTATCTATTCTAATATTCACCTGACTTTGTAAAGCGGACGGTTTTTTGAAGGCAGAATAGCTGTGAATGGTAAATATGTTAGGATCAAATGCTCTTCAAATTCTTTTAGTTGTATCCATACAATTATAAAGTGTCTAAATAAATTAGGTCTCCCTATTGTGGTCCTTCTTTGTAAGAATTGAGCCATTAACAGCGATTCTCGTTCTTAGAATATATCCCTACATGTTCAGTTCTAGTAATTGTCAACTACAGTAGAAGTAGACGAGCTACATCACCTGCGCCACACCCATTTCATGTCGATCTTCGCAAATGTATCCTCTCGACATTTTCAATATTTAGAAACTTGCACAATCCTCAAAACATACCTATAGCTTTTCTTTTATTTTTATTTCTGGTGTTTGAATGTGTTTACTCACATAAGCCATCACTTTTTATAAAACTAATGTTAGTTAGTCCTAATGCTAGACTTAATTGTTCATCAATAATCCGATGTATAAAAATACCAATTATAAAGATCACTTTATAATTGGTCACATCAGTGAAGTATACAGCGATAATATTTCGCTTTATCTATCAAATATTGAGAGAGTATTATTTTTATATTTCCTGTGTTATGGTATTATCCTGAATTATATGTACTTTTCAAAACCAGAGGCTGTCTTGATATATCATTTGTAGTCTGTTAAAATATAAAACCGAATTATTCACTAAAAATATTATTCAAACTGTTGGTTTTTTTACCACCAAATCTTTCTAAATCTGATAAAATAAAAGTATATAGTGACGAATGGTAATAACAATGTGAAGGGGAGGGGAGGGGGGTCGTGGGATGGGGTTACCAATTATGACCTACATTTTTCCTATTGCTTGTATGTACGATAATGGCGAATGCTTATGACTCTGCTAAATCATAGTAAACAGTCTCTACGGATGGAAATTAATAACAGAATTTGTTGTTCTACAGACAAACCTTAGCATCATCACTTTAGAGACAACAAAGCTGCTTCAAAAGACCTTCAATAAAAACATTTTCTACTAATAACCTAAGTACATTGAATTGTTTAAATTAAACGACATAATGAATAACAGTTCTCAAATTAAGTCTACACGCTCTGCACACTTTGAAAATAGTTTTAAACAATTTATATCAGGTTTATTATGTATGTATGTACTTTAGTTTCATTCTAAATAATAATTATTAAGACGTTTTAGTACATTTATGATTTCATCTTCAGTATTAATTTGCTTTAACATTCATAGGAAATGGAAAAAATATATTTGCAAAGGCCTAAGCACACGATTGATTTTGGTAAATAAGCAGATTGATACGTTTGTATTGATATGGAAGCAAAAGAAATACGTTCTTTTAAAATTCTATTGATATAAGAGGTAGGGTTATATTTTCATTTTTAAAGAGGTATCAGGAATATTTGAAAAACTAATAAGTCATTTTAAGAAGGTGCTCTTAGTCTTAGTTTTTTCTAGTGACTAGATAAATTGCTTAATATCAATATAAACTCAATTCATCTAGTATCTCTGTTTATCTCTTATTTTTTGGTATCATAATTATGCAATAGAATACATAAATATTGGTCCCTTGCTTATTAATGATAACCTCAAAGACTAAAAATGTTAATATTGTTAATGATCCTGTTACTAAGGACACGAATCTACTTTTCCTGCAATTGCATAGGCCATTTTGTTTCTGAACTCGAGGTCACAGTTTACAGGTCACCTGTAGTGACTTTATTATTTATTGTTATAGTTAGTTAGTAAATTATAAGCTATATTTATTGTATAGCTATATTGCCTGGTGCCTATTAGGTAAACTAGGTTAAGATAGGCTAAGTATTATCTGAGCTATTATTTATAAGCGAGGGATGGGGCAGCTCTACTTAAATACCCTGAAAAGAACAGTAGAGTATTACACGCACATGCTTACTCTTGTAAAGGGTCTGAGTGTAAAATTTATTTGTCTGCCTGTTTGACTACGAAATTTAAAGTTAAATGATATTATAATGTTAGAAATATTGGTAAGAATTTTCGAAACATGACTCTTTCGTCCCAAGAAAGACCATTATATAGAGTGATAAATTCATTGGAGCGGGTGATACGACAGCTAATTGGTGGAGTGGCAGGACGCTGTTTCCGAGGCTGGGTACTAATATTTCCCGTATCGGTAACTTTTTTATTCTATATGTATTTTAAGGTATTGAACGTCCATTTTGTAAGTATTTAGAGTTTCGACACTGAAATAGTCTACTGTGAATTAAAAAAAAGTGAAATATTAGATACTGTTTCTTATTTTTTAGTCATAATTTTCAAGAGGTTTTATTATAGTTATTATTGTTTGACTAATCTATAATATGTTGTATTTAGTAATAATATTATTATAATAATAACAAGAAGACCATACTTTTGTTTCAGCTGTTAATAGGTACAACGTTAAACCGGTCAAACAGTGTCTAATATAAAGAAAATCTTCACTAAACTATCAAAAAATAACTCATATATATATATACAAGTTTCAGTAGTAGTAGTTTGCTCGTCGTCCCAAACTTAAAGTGCCTCTTGGAACATTTAATCACACAGACGCTTCAGTTGGCGGACGTGACGTTTGAAGTCACACGATGCTGGCAATAGGAGTTATACAGGGTTAGTTGTAAGTAATTGGCCACCTCTTGCAAGCAGCCTCTCTACATAAATCCCAACAACATTTGTTCGACGACTTTCTAAATTTAATAGTATTTTAAATTTTAATTTTTCCATACAAAATTTATTGGTTGCCTCTGAACTGGCATTAACTCTGAGCGTAGGTATGGTGCCCGGGCGTTGACCTTTTAAGTATTTGTTACAAAATACAGAGTATTACGTAAAAGAGGGAACAAAGCTTTGTTTGTTTTGTTTTTTTGTTGTTTATCAAGGTTTGTAAAAAGTCGTACAACAAATTTAGTTGGGATTCAGGTAGAGAACCTGCCTGCAAGAGGTGGCCAATTAATTACAAATAACCCTAAAATTTATAGTACACAAAAAACGTAAAATTGGTGAATTTAATTCTCATTTTTTGGGTTTTGCTTTTTTTTTTTTTCATAAAACATTTTTTTATATTGTTATCAATACCTATATACACAGACTCAACAAATATATATCAAATGTGCTTCACTACTATATCGTAAAATCATCTTAAATATTATATTTTCTTTGTATTTGTTTTTATATTGGCAACAGAAATACATAATCAGCTATCTGTAGTAATGGTTCCTTAGAAACAGCCTAGAGATCGACAGACAGACGTGTCCGTCTGTCTGTCGATCTCTTAGTTAGTTGTCTCTCTTAGAGTTGTTTCTCTCGCTTAGTTTTAGTAAAAAGTTTCCGTTTCTACTCTTTGGGTACGAAACCTTATTGCTACATTATACTATATATATACTACCTATTTAAAAAAGTTGTCTGACGCATAAACTACTACATATTATAAAAATTGGTATGATAATAGTTTAATTTAAACGTATGTAATACTTTTTATTTATTAAAAATCAAATCTTATTTTATTCACAAACATTACGGTCATAATTATAATAAAATTAGAATTTCACATTATATTTGTCCAAATTAGATAGATAAAGCATCTGAGAAAAAGTTGAAGTTTCTTGTGCTTTGAAAGTATTTTTGAATGTATATGTACAAACATTTTAAATATTATATTTCTAAATACAATTTCGCAATACAGCAGTGTTACACATAAACGCCTCGCTGTAACGAATGAATTTGAACGAACGCCAAGAAGCATTCAAAGGGAATACCGCAATCACACTCTACACTCTCGCGTAGAATATAAATAAGATATAAACAAACAAGTTATATTTTGAGGTAAAACCGATGATTACGAGTTCAAATTTCAGTAGATTTAAAAAATTGTTGTAACAATTATCGTCAGTACGTTTGAATCCTTGCTTTTATAGCGGCATTTATCCAGTAGTTTTCAGCTATAATCACTAAATTTGTTAAATGTAGGTAATACTACTGTAAAATTAGAGGAAACTACTATTTGAAAATATCTATAAACATGTATAGCCATGTTAAGCTTATTTAAATTTATATAAATATAGAATGAAAAATAAACCGATACGGGCAGGGATTCGAACCCGCGACTACTGGGAAACCGTCCCGTCGCACTACCAACTGAGCTACCGTATCGCTGTCCGTCTCGGTGAATTAAGCATTCTATATGTGATCGTCTTTATTTTTATTTTTCATTCTATATTTCGTTTATTTTTCATTCTATATTTATATAAAGGAAACTACTAGTTCAGTTTACTATGCATAAACCGTTTGGCTTCATCAAATCGTCTCCTGTAATTGTTACTACCAGCAGTACCACATTAAGTATAGTGCAGTCAATGAAGCTATAAACTAAGCTGTAAGCTAACCTAAGCAAAATTAATATGTTTACTAACTTATTCCCCCATACATTACAATTTACATTCATGTTGTTATTACATAAACATATTCTTAGTCGTAACACCAGACTGTCATCAAAAAATCAAACGTGAGAACAAACCTCTGTATAAAATATCAAAATCCGCTACAAAAGCGCAGGAAAGTACGTTATACGAGTCGCACTAATGTAATTGAATATCTTTTTATGAACATAGACTTACTGACTCATCGCTGTTTTAAGATTCTGTATTCACTATATTATATAGCTTTTCAAGTTCTTGTTGCTTATTTACTGCCACTATTCCTTCTTTATTATTAACTATCATTATCCTTCTTTATTATTAACTCAAGATGACCTAAAGTAGTCCTCTGTATTCTTAATTTCAATTACCTCCACCTATATACACGTGTTTTCAAACTAAACTTGAAATATGATTATTGTATTACGTTGTGATAATCGTATTATAAATAACTGTATCATCCTTAAATAATATGATTCATCGCATTGTGTTGAGTACAGAAAGTAAAAAAAACAATAATATCAAATTATCTCCATATATTTATCTAATGAATGTACACGTCTAAAAATATCCATAGCCATGTAGAACCATGTTAGCAGTATTTATTTTTTTTTTAATAAATATATATTGAAAAATATACCGGTAGAAAAACGAACCGGCAACATCTGGAAAATAGTCTTGTTTTTCAATTTATTAAATTAATCTGCAAACAGTTTAAATTAATTTTAAGTGATTGCATTAGTAAATTGCATTTGTGTAAAACCGGATTTATATTATAAGGTATCGTATATCTGTGACCATCAAATGCATTAATTATTAAATAATGAGCTATTTCTGTATAAAAAATGTTTGAATAATGAGAAGTAAGAGTTCATTTTAACAGATGTTTTTGGTTAAAATGAAACACAATGACAATGACTGTACATCCATTAAAACTGCATATGTTTTATTTAGGAGCAGTTACTAGAGAGTACCAAGAACCCAAAGGGGTTAATGTAAAGAGTAAGTACTAAGAGAGTAAAATGAATTTTACTATAATGAAACGAAACGTTGCGCAACTCATTACCTCACCAGAAATCTCGCAAGTTAATTATTTATAGCATTACACACTCTAATAAGAAATCCTCATTGAAAATTATTATTCAGCTTCGCTAGACAAATACTGGTATGCGATGAATAATATTATTTATGAATGTTACAGTTATTTACAATACAATACGTTAATCAGAACGTATAATACATAACTATATCGTTAATAACAATAATAAATACTCTTTATTGTACACCCAGATCAGATATTAAAAAAAATAAAACAGAAAAAAATGTGTAAATTTGGTGGCCTTATCGCTAAAGAGCAATCTCTTCCAGGCAAGCAATTAGTTGGAGGAATAGAGATACAGAAGACGTAGTGTGGGTGTTTTGTAAACAGTAAAAAAGATAAAATAAAAAGAAAGCATTGCGCAATACTTACTACTACATACATACACATATATAAATATATACATAAATACTCACATATAGAAACATACACACATACGCTATTATAATGTACTTTCTTTCCTTCGCTCTCGTAGCGGACTTCGATATTTTATTAAGGGGTTTGTCCTCACGTTAGACTTTTGATGACATTCTCGTGTTACGACTAAGATTTTTATTAGATAACTACATACAAAGAAATTGGAGTGCATGGTGTGTATAAATTACTATTAATATTAATACTATTTAATATAGCTTTATTTACTACACTGTATTTAACGTACTGCATGTGGTACGGCAGGTAGTAACAATTACAGGAGACAATTTGTTGAAGTCAAACGGTTAATGCATCGTAAACTGAACTAGTAATTTGCTCTAATTTTACGGTAGTATACTTACATTTAACAGATTTACTGATTATAGCTAAAAACTACTGGAATAATGCTGCAATAAAAGCAAGGATTCAAACCTACTAACGATGATTGCTGGAACTGTTTTAAAATAAATTCAACTGAAGATTGAACTCGTAATCATCGGTTTTACCTCAAAATATAACTTGTTTGTTTATATCTTATTTATATTCTACGCGAGAGTGTAGAGTGTGATTGCGGTATTCCCTTTGAATGCTTCTTGGCGTTCGTTCAAATTCATTCGTTACAGCGAGGCGTTTATGTGTAACACTGCTATATTGCGAAATTGTATTTAGAAATATAATATTTAAAGTTTTTCATATACACACTCCTAAAAAATTAAATACGTTGCAAGAACGTTAAATTAATTCGTGTCTCAGTAATAAACCATCTTGTATCACAAACCTTATGTTTTTAGTTCTTTACAAAGTGTCAATTCTAGACCGCGCGATAAGAGATTTGTGTTCTATCAGCACTGTGATTACTTATTAGAACAATTTAGATTTTAGAACACATCACAACGTTTTAATATACTTTTAGTTATATTGTTTTATACATAAAAGCAAAATGTTATTTGTCTTTGTTATTTATATAAATCACATTTACTTCTAAAGCTGTCTAAAGTAAATATTCGATGCTCGAGCATTGAAAATGGCTGGCGATGTGTCTAGCATATGCTATTGACTATTGTTTTGAATTTCAATCTCAAAAGTCGTTCGAATGAACCAACATCGATCTAAGAGATCGATTACTGCAGTTGTTTGTTTTTAAATGCCAAAATAATTTTATAAAATGGATGTATTTTACTCTACTCTGTTCTTTTCGCATTGGTGTTATAATTACATGTTTTAAGATTGAAATCTTTAATCTGTATCTCAAGTAACAATTTCTAAATAAGTTACCATAACAGTTGTGTTTTATGTTAACTTTCTTTTTGTACTCTTGGTTATTATAATGTAATATTTAATTTAATTTAATGATATTTATTTTTCGAATCCAGATACATGAGAGATATAAAGTACACCTATTCATCGCATTTAGGGCAAACCAATATCTATTATATTAAAGAACAATATCTATTACATAAGGAACATTATTTTCAAATGACACTGAGTAATTATCACCTTGTTTCAAATTGCTCCCATTTAACATTAAATGTAGTTTAGTGGTAAATCAGTTCAAGATTTTTTTTTATATTAAAGTAGTTTTTATAAATATTCTGTAATTTAAATTGGCAAAAAACAATATTTCTCTCCATGGTAGGAGTCACGACTCACAGCTTATTTTATTAGTTTAGGTATTCATGAAAGTAATTGTATTCAAAGGGTTTAGAAATATTCAAGGTATTTGAGATCCTCTATATAAAGGGTTTAAACTATTCTGAGACTTAGAAGCGTATAAGAAATTTAAACAGACAACAGTCGGTCATTGCCCTTTGGATAATACCATTTATTTGCTGCCAATTAATATTGATCAGTGAACCCTGAGGAGGTCGGGAGTCAGAGATGACTGATGAAACAAATTTATTATAAAAAAATTTACTAACTTTGCGAACATTAGAAAAAATCTTGTAATTTAGATTCAGTTATTTATTTATTTTTAACGTTAACGTTAATTTTTAATTTTTAAGTTATGACATCACAAAGATCATAACTCATTGTCAACCGGGTTCAGTTGAAGGTTTGACAAAAACGTTTAATTTTTAGAACACCTTCCGTCAAATATTTCTTATCTATAATATTAATATTGGTTTAAATGTCTTTGCTTACTCCACAATCTAGTATTTCACTGATGTTCAACGAGTTACACTACCTGTAGGCAAACCCCTTTCATGTCGATTTCCGTCGCATTATATCCAATAACCTAGACATTTACTAAACTTTACTAAAGGTATAGTGTCAAAATTTAAAAAAAAATGTTGTGGTCACGGAACAACGAGTGGTTACGTAACGTAGTTGTTAATTAATTTATTTATTATTTACGATACGAAAAGTAAACCAAGACTGTGTATTATGAATATTTTAATTTAGTTCAATAATTTGCTATGAGATTTATATTTTTTAATCTATTTTATAAAAGTTTTAAAAGTATTTTGCATTTATTAAAAACTTTGTTACAGCTTGATTAAGTTGTACGTAAGTTTTTTATTATCTATTCAATAATATTCCAGACACAGTACTTACTTATCTAACCGAGGATAGAAATAACATTTGTTTTATTTATGCAATTTCTATTTGCGATTTCACTGTTTGATTCAAAAGGTACTTCTTAATAATGTTTTTAAAGGTTCACACCTTTAAAAACATTGTTATATATTACTTACCACTTTCTTAGAATTGGGTTATCAAAGCGAAGCGTAACGACATGTTAAAAATTAACGAGTCGTAAAAATGAAACAGCTTTTTCAAGCTGAAAGAAAATATAAGACAAAGGATTTTGTAATTGTAAACTACCTTATTATTTATCGTTTTGTTAATAAAAAAAAACATAATTAATATCACGGACATTTATGTTTTATTGCATATTGAATTGTATTAGATAAGATGACCGAAAATATATTTTTTATACATGTGTGTCGCATAAGTCTGTTACAAATACAGCGTGTAAGTATTGAAATAAAACTATTTTTTACAGATTCTCTTGCATATCATTAATTTTTAAATTTACATTGTTAATTTAAACCGACGCAACGTTGCAAAACGACGGAATGCCTTGCAGCAAACGTGTTCACGATATAACGAGATGTAGGTGTCTCTTAGTAAGTAAGTTAGTTAGTCATCTACCTCCAATGGTTCCTAAGTTTCCCGGCGAAAATAGTACAGGATGCACACAGAACGCACTAACAGTATCTTCTTTAGTTCAGTTGTCTCGGTGCGGTCACAGGCATGGAATTTTATATTTTTCAAGATATAATCTGCCAGATGTAGTCTGTCTCATTCATCGGTTACGGAACATAGAACGTTGAATTTTATAATTTTATAGAAACTATTAAAACGATGAGTAAGGTCGGAGAAATGACTATAAATATTTGCAACTGTAATAAAAACATAGAACGCCGTATTCACATAGGACTGCATACATTTAAAGAACGCTTAGTTCAAAAGCTGTTCTCCGCGCCTTTGTTATGCCCCGAGGTGTTGGTTTTCAATTAGACACTACGTTTTTGCTCTAACATGTCTGTTTTGCACTGATACATGCATGAATTGTACACCATGGAATACCTGAACCAGCGGAGTTTAGCTTCGTTAGCTGTGCGTCCTGATTACAGGTAATGAAAACTTTAGTTTAAGGTTAACATACTCCTGGCTTTCAGTTTTAAATGTTTTTTTGATGTAAAGTAATTATTAATTTTGTCTACGAATATTAATGGATTTTTTATTGTTTATCAGCCAGTATTATTTATTGTTTAAGTTAAATGAAAGGTAGAACAAAAATTAATAAAAAAAAAAGAGAATGAAGTAAATAAAAATATTTTAATCTTCATCCCAAAAATTATTAAATTTAAGAATTATTACTAAACATTTATAGAAGAATTCATCGTAGAATATTTCAAAGAAATTCATATAAATATTGAGTTCTTCTGTCAAGGTGTCCTTTTCGTGAAGGCCTGTAAAATTGAACTATGGTCAGAAAAAAATAAAACTGCTGGTAAATAAGCACATTGTTATAAAGATATACAATTCTAGGGCGATTCTGAGAGTGAAATTTTTATTTATATATATTCTTTTATTTTAATTTTTAACAAATTGAAATAGTTATTTTAAACAATATTAAAGTAAAAGTAAAATGTGTCTTAAAATAACAATCCATTGTTTAATCCATTAACATAGTAATGGAAAATAAACTAACGCACTAAATTTCAATGAACCTTAATTTGTTATTTGTAATTATATTATGAAAGTGTTATTTATAGTTATGTAGGTTTAATATTAGCTAATTCATTGCATTTTAATGAACACGTAGATAAAAAGATCGAATGATTAACAATTAGAATGCGTCATAAAGTTAGGATAAATTTAAATCTTGCAATAAGAAAGTAACTAGTGGATTCTTTGACAGATCCAACGCATTTCAGATTGGGCCTTCGTTTTGCAGCATTAAAATATTCATCCAACTCCTATAAAAAGTATAGAAGATTTACATCGTTATAAAAACATAGCCATGTCAATTTGTTTGGAAATTATTTTTCATTCCAAATGGACAACCGCCCTCCGTCACCTATCATCATACTAGACTCTTTGAAAAGTATCTCGCTCTGTCATATAATATAACACTGTAAAATGACTGCTCATGGGCTAACGCTAAGCAGTGTTACATTTTTTTAAATGTTCCCATTACAAAACAACAAAAACAAAATGAACCATTAATTAAACAAAATCAATTCATTTACATTATACAATAAACAATAGTATTTACATTCTTTACTTATAATAACAAAGAATATTTATTATAAGTGCTCAAATCGGTGCAGTCGAAGTACAAACTACAGACTCAAGTACTAATTAGTTTCTAAGTAAGGATGCAACTTTAAGACGGATTAACGTTTTTTGTATTGAGTTTAAAACAATTCAGTGTCGATTTTTATTTTAATAAAATTTCCGTACCTTTCATTTTTTGACGTGACAACGTCTTAAATTAGGTTAAGCTGGGAGTCACTTATGAAAAAGTGTAACGCCCGGTAACGTAACGATGAGTCACACACACATAGAATGCCTTGCGTCTCTCTCCCACTCAAACATGATCGGTCCGCCGAGCAATGTTTTGATTTTCAAATTGATTCTTTAAAATTACAAATATTAAGAAAAAGTGGCAGATATAAGAAAACTTGATTTAAAATGTGTTGAGCAAGAATTTTAACATCTAATTTAAGTAAATGTTTTAATTTTCAACTTCATTATTTACAATTACAAATTTTAATTAATTTCAAATTTATTTAGCAAAAATTTGAACCTTCGATCTGAATAAGTGTTTTGATTTACAAATTAATTCTTTAAAATTAAAAATATTAAAATATATAAAATCAGAAGTGACGTCAAATAACATTATCTGTACTTATTATTATTTAATATGTAGGCCAGTACATGTCCATACTTGGTAGACACAATTGGAAGTAGTATTTTTTTATAACTGAAAAAAATATATATATAAAATACTGGTAACAAACAATAACTTCAATGATCGATATCTCCGCAATTAATTGATGTATCGAAAAAGTCTGTAAATAAATTTTGTAAAAAATAATAACATCAATAATATAATATAAAATAAATAATATATAAAATGATTTTACGTGACAACGTCTTCATCGTCCTATCCTCAACAAAATCACTCAAATTATTAAAATATTGTGCAATTTAATAATATTCATATCAATAAATATTCTACCGAGAAAAAGACGTGGTCACGTAAATCTTCGCCCGTAAAACCGACTTTACAGGCAACCATATTTTTTTTTGGAGTCATTTATAAATATCTTGATTATCTTTTTCATTATACGGTTATAAGAAGTAAGTGTGTATCTAGAACCATTTTATCATATTTCAATGGCATTTATGAAATACTTTTTTTAAATGGTATTGTTTTTGGCTAACTTGGTGACATTTTTATTACAACAACAGGTAAGACTTTCTAATCGTGTCGTTTGAGTAGAAAGAGGGGGGGGGAGAGGAGGGAAGGGGAGGGAAGGGGAGGGGAGGGTAGGGATAGGGGTTTCGAAACCCTATCCCCTGACATCATTTATATTGTGAGCAAGTGAGCGACCAGCCTTGGGTAAAAGTATGTGTAAGCATGTGTTTGGGTGTAAGTAGGTTTCAATATTGTGTTACAGCGGCTGGGAGCTGCCCTCCTTTCACTCCTCCGAATTTACAAAAACGAAGTAGAAGGACAGACAAGACTACGTGGAGTCGGGGTTGACAGAGTCGGTTTTGAAAAAAAAAGTAATAAATATATATGTATTAATTATTATTTATTTAATAAACATTTCAAATCACGAGCTTCATTTGTTAAGTTGCCGCCATTTGATATTCATAAATCTAAAACAACAAAGTTGTTACGAATTGTGTTTTCTAGTTAAATTAAAATGAAATACTTATATAATAAAATACAAAATTGATAAAAATATTGCATACATGTGAAATGTTATTTTAACATTTTGTTTTTTGTGCTGGAGAAAATACGGTAAGTTCAAAAACATAAAAAAAACTACGCATTTGCTCGGGATGGAAATAGTATTAAACGAAAGGAAGAGACCCGCCCCTTTCAAATGAGACCATTTTAAAACCAAAACTCAAACCACACGAATGGAAAGGCCAGACTAACACCAGTTAACAGTTGTATGTACCTCCTACCTGCTATTGAAGATTCTGCGTTATATGAATGGTTAACATCTTAAATAATAGTCTACACGGTCGGATAATATAAGCAAAATAAATAAAGTATGATAATTTGTACCAACGATCACAATGATCTCACAGAATGGCATCTTCAATTCACTTATATATTATAGGAAAATAGCATTTTTTGGAAGTACTAATCATAAGAAGGAGAAAGACCCAAATATTTTTTTATCTTAGATAACATGTAAAATGATACAAAATGGTACATAATATAAGCACAAAATGACGAAGATTATTTTAAAAACCTTTTTCACACACGGTCTATACCTTATTTAGGTTCGCACTTCGATCATCATTAAAACTTTACATAATTTATCAAATGTTCCAAAATGTTGCTCATATAATTAAATTAAACGAAATTCGTTAATAAAAAGGGATCATTTAAATTGAAAATTCTCATTGATTTAAATACTGAGCTTGTTTTTAGTTAATGGAGATAGACACCTTAATTAATTAAAGTTTGATAAATCTTTTGAGCGAGCATTATTTCAGTGGAGTTCAGATGTAATTTGTTCGTTGTATGGATTTAGAAAGTTTCAGATTACTTTAGATATTTCTCTATACTGTATGTTCAAACTTCATCTCGCAACATCGTTAATTCGCAGCCTCTGCTACCAAATAAAATATTGAAAACACATTCACAACCACCGCTGAGTTGCAACCTGCCAGCATCACCCTAATAATTGAAATATGTACAATCTCTAGATATATTATTCAACATGTAAAATTTAAACAATCCAACATTATCGCAATATACTGATTATGTAATCCTCAGATCAAACACTGACAGTTTCACTATCATTATTAGTCCGGGAGCCAGTAATCAATTTTCATCACGAATTTCCTCCCGAGTGAAAATTTGTAAAATGCAATTGTGTTATGAAGATCAACGATCTTCAGCTGCGATTCTGGTAGTGGAGTAGGCAGTGGCAGCCTCCCATGCACGTAGAAAAAAAAAGGATTTGTAATCATTTCCTCCCATTCTAAAATTTCTTGAAGATTATCTAATAACTTGAAGGGAAAATAAAGTCTGACCATAACATGGCGGATTAGATGTCAGCTGGCTGCTCGAATATGAAAAAATAGTTATATTTGCAATGATTTCCTCTGGACTAAAATTTTACCTAGTGATTCTTTATAGAAAATTAACATGAGCTTGCTGTATCACTACACTAATCACATTTGATTGAACTATCTTCATAATACTACAAATTGGAGACATACCGAATCTTTATAGGCACTAGCCTGTTATTGAATTGTTTTATTAAACTATCCTTTGTTTCTATGAATCGATTAGAATATATATCCTTTGTTTCTATGAATCGGGCGGCATACCGACGCTCAGAGTTAATGCCAGTTCAGAGACAACAAATAAATTTTGTATGGGAAAAATAAATTTAAAACTATTAATTTTAAAAAATCGTAAAACAAATGTGGTTGGAATTGGTGTAGAGAAGCTGCCTGCAAGAGGTGGTCAACTAATTACAAATAACACTATATATTTACTATCACAATTAATTACTTCTTTTTTGGGAAGTTATTTCAATATTGTATGTATTTGTCTACATGTATTGTTCAGACTATAGGTTTCATGCCTTATCTGTACCGAGTTAAGTTTTAGATCTATCTGGAGGAGGTAATTACACTATCTGTTAGCTTGCATGGAAATTAAATCTGCAATCTTTTCAAAGTTTCTTTATACTTAAGTATGTTTAAGATACGCTACGTTTAAGATAAGTAGTGCGTATAACAAATTATTGAAATTATAACTTACAAAATATTTAATGAAAGAAATTGTTTGTACAATATTATAGAAATAATTAACAATATCAGTTACTTTATTTTTATTAATATGTAGGTACTCATGAGAACGAGAACGAAATACGACCAGGTCAGCTTGCAATTCATAAAAATATAAAAGATAACGTTTGAAAGATCAGTGATTAGTTTCTTATGTTAATTTTCACTGGACGTCCATTGTTAATATTTAATAGCGACATAATACAAATGCTCAGCTAATTCTTAAATTTTAATTCCTGATCAAATAACCATTTCCTCGAGATCTCTGTTATAATAATGTATACTGTGTTACGATGGTAAAAAAAAATTGCCAGTCCGGTTCCGTGGTAAACCTTTTTTTCTCCAATGTAGTAGTATTTTGATTAATTAATTAAAAACCAAAGAATAAACTTGAAGGTTTTGATTAATGTCATAAATTATTTGTTGTTTCCTTTACTTTTATTTGGACATTATATTATGTAGTTTATTCACACTATGTCTTTATATTGTGATCTGTTAATAAAATAGATCAAGTTATTTTTAAAATAACTATGGTATAATTGAATATTACAATACTTTCAATTGAACTATTATCTCTTTACTTCAATCTATTTTCCTATATTTACGAGTATGTAACATTTAGTTCATACATACAATAACAAGAAACATTAACTATAAGTCTAGACCGTACTTAAGAATTGTGCAATAAGTCGCAGGCATGATTTCAAATAATAATTTTACATACTGTGTGAAGTGTTCTCTGAGAAAAAAAAAACTTAGCTTTACTATTACTAAACAAATTTAACTTAAAGTTACTGCAAAAAAAAATATTGAAAAGATTTTTTTTTTATATTTTCTTAAATAATGTTGCAAAAATGCCAATCAACAATCTAAAACAATCTAAACGCAGTCCTCCGCGCCTTTGTTACGCTCCGGTGTGATTGCTTTCAATAAGACACTACAATACTCTATGAAGCCCTGGTGCTTGCATGAATTTAAGCCGACACAATATAATATATAAAAAACTTTTTGTCATTTCATTTGACCTAAGTAAATAATAACTATAATGATACATGTAACCGACATGTTAAATATGCTGAAGTCTAAATTCTTGGGTGAGGTTAATAAATTATTTTGTTAATATTTGGTGGGTTAATATACTTAATATAAACGTATTGTTACACTATTGTTACGCTATTGGAACACTCATGAGTCATTTATAACTGGTATATGTTAAATTTAAAATGTTATGTTTAATATAATAAATGACTGTGTTATGAAGGAAGGAAGAAGGGAATGTAAAAACATTCTAAATGCAATTGCTGACGTCTGCATTATGAAAAGTGTACTGTATTTATTTTTTACAAAAACGTATTAATAAATGTTAAAAAAATATCTGTTATAAAATATGTTATTGATATTTCAACTTATAAGAGATTTAAGCATAAAAATCTTGGAAACGACGATTGGTTTGAGTCATCACTCCGACTGTTAGTGATTATTCCCAGGTTAAGTTTTGAAACCTACAAATGTGTTCTGGAACTAACTGCTCCATAATTAATTATAAGTGACATAATTGTGTTTCAGTCTTAACAAAGTATCTGCAACATTTTGTATTCAACAATTATTGTAAACTACAATTGAAACTCAAACCGAAGTCACTCTACGATATTCGGAACAGTTTCGTAAAACGTACAAGTTTCGGAGATAACTTTGAATTGCCTTTGTCGTTCAAAATATATTAAACTCTCCAGAATACATGACAATAAGAGGACACTTATTGTGTTTATTAGGAAGTGCCTTATGTGGGAAGAAAATATATAATCTGATTTTCGAAATGTACACAACTATAGGGGATATTTGTTATAAATGATAAAATATACTGGAATACGAAATTTTATCATTTTAGCATGATTGCAATCCGTGCTCGTACCCGTGCTAAAAAGTTTATTGAAAATTGTGTTTTGTCTTCATATTTCGGTATGTTACAAAAGTAATATAAATTCAACAAATTAAGTTTATAAGAATTAAAATAAAATTAAACTTAAAGTAATATAACAAAATAAGAAGAGAAGGAAATGTAAAACTAATTTACCTTTGCCAAAATTTTACTTTTTATTTCTGTTTACTGTTACTTGAATCGATGTTATTCTAATTATCTTTGATTTTTTGAAAGTCGTAATATCAGGGCTACTAGTAATTTGTTTTATCTTGGTTTCGAAGACAGTTTTTAGATAAATTTATAAACATGATGACTAAGAGCGATAAGCAACAGTTCTCTTTTTAAAGTCTAACTTTTTTCTAGAACAACTAGTTTAGGCACTGCAAGAATATACATTATTCTGACAATCTGTTTTATTCTGTATTATCTGTGCTTCTGCCCTGGATTTTCTAATTTGAGGTCTGATTTCATATATTTTTTTTGTGGCTCTCTCCAACGTTATGAAAATTTCAATAAACTTATATAAATCAACAATGTTTTTGGAAAATTTAGGAAGTTTTTTTTTGTTTTTTTTTTTTCAAATCCACAAAAGTGGTCTAAAAACTGACATCACAAATTACCGCCATTATTCGGTTCTTTATCCTTTTTAAAGATATTTGAAAAAAAAAAAGTACTCAACTCACGCCTTATACTTTTTCTCAAAAAAAAAAAATATCTGATGCGCAATATGGTTCTGGAGCTAGAAAGAGAGTAGCAGACGCGGTACCCAAGACACTTAGACAAGAGAAAAAAGTTAAGGGCATCTTTTTAAATTTAGTAACGGCTTTTGACTCTGTATCTTTCCGAACTGTTCTAAATAAAATGTAACGGGTTTTAATACGAGGTTAACCTCTTAATTTATTTAAAGTCTTTTTAAGAGTAACGATTGGCGAGCGCGTGCATGTTAAATTAAGCTTAAGTCTATGGGAGATTCAGTTTTTTGACTATATGTTTAAAACGAAACAATATTTTTTTATTCTGTTTTTTGTAGTACAAGCCCAGTTACGTCCAACCAATTTTGGTTAAAATTGGTCAAGTGGTTCTCCTGTGATGTTGCCTCAAAAAATTGTTTCCCAAACGGTTAAGAGCTTCACTTACGCTCAGCTCAATAAGTAATCTTTCTAAATACTGGCAAAATCTACAGCTCTTAACTTCGTTGGAAATACCTGGCAGGAAGTCTTTTAAAATGCGGAAATAAAATTTCATATGGTTTTAGAATGTTTAAAAACTAATGTTCTGACCCTGAACACAATAAAACATATTTTATGCCTTTTTCGTTTTCCAATAGCTAAATTGCTAACCTTAAAGACCATTTCTGCAAATTTGAAAATAATCAACCTAATTTTAAAGGTCCATACATTACTAAAATCATCAAGTATTTAGGAGTAAATATCGCCAGTAAATTAAGTTCGGAATCCCACTTAAACTCTATTGATGACCGAACAAGAAATGTTTAGAAATAACTTTTAAAAACGATTACCTTTAGTCCATACTGATATCCAATGCACTTTCCCTATAAGAAATTAGAGGTCCTAACAATAACACAGCTATATAGTTGTGAAAATATATATCTACAATATCGTTCAAAACAGCACACCCGTACCTCTTATAGTTATGATAAAATCGCTTAAAAACGGTCAAACAATAAAATATTCGATAAAAAAAAGGAATACAGTATTTGCAAAGCGCTACGCTTACTTTTTATCCATTTTTCTATATAACAAAATACCTTAAAAAATCCAGTATATCCTAACAATATTTGTTCTGCTGTTTATTATACTTTCTATAAAATATATATTATAATACGATTTAAAATAAGGTAAACTTTAAATAATATAATATATAATATATGATAATAATCTTAGAAGTAAAAGAACTATAGGTACCAAAGATATTATATCCATTATAGATTAATTGGCAGCTTTGCCTGTTTTACGAGTGACTATGATGAACATAACCTACCTACCTACCACCCCCGACTTAGAATCCTTGAAATAAAAACTTTATTATTAATTTGTATACCTTATCTGTGATACTTGTACTCGATATTCAATGTCAATTATGGCAAAAATATGCTATAAATAACTAATCTATGGGTGTTCTTATCCTAATAAAAGGTCCTTATCCTAATAAAATCCTTGCAATTTGCAGATCCTGAAATATCTTACATTTTCTAAATTCTTATACCAAATGACGCAGAATGTGAAGATCACACTATGAATAAGAATAAGAAATTTCATAAAGTTTACATAGACAATCACAAGCCTTTTAGTAAAAGTAGAGATGCCAAATTTCTATATTTTGTATTTGGGAGAGCAGTTAAATATCTTAAATATCTGAGAACGAAGTTTTAGAATAAACTATTTTATGACTTTGGCACGGATCGTCTCAGATAAACTTACGTTAGTCAACTAATTTAAAACTTTTAGTAGTTTACGGAGTATTGTTCTATCCCAGAGCCAATGTTCAAGTTGAGAGATACAATCAAATAGTCAAAAATTCATTGTCAGCTCAAAACTTCTCAGTCTACGAACGGGACTAGGACAAGTGTTTCTTTTAAATTTAATGATGAATACACAACACTATTAATGTTAACCCACAAAACTGTATGAACTCTGTTTTGAACTAAAATTAAGGGATGCATCAGAGAACAAAGTTAAAACAAGGGAAATAATAATTCTATCTTACATAAAAAATAAAGAGAACAGGTAAGTCAAAATATTAAGAAAGATTCCAGCTTTCTATTATTCCACTGTACTTCACCGGCTACGATACCATTCCCGCCGTTTGCATGCGTGCTGTTCTCATACAGTTCAGTTTTGGTGAAACTTTCTTTCATTATTTATTTTATTTTACTTATATCTTTTCCACTTAGAAACATAAACAGTGATCACTTGTGTATGTCAACATGGAAGTGTCAGGAGGGTCTATCACGATACTAGATTTATCGTAATAAGCCCTTGTGTAAAAGCACTTTCTATCTTAATGTTAAAGCTATGAGGGTTCCAAACGCGTCCTGGTCTGAGAACACAACAAACTCAGCCGGATATATTTTTTGTTATTGTGATCACTGTTTCACAAACGTCAAACTTAAGTGCAATTTTGGTACAACTAGAACCGTCGCAATCAATCGGAAAAGAAGCCTAATGATTTCAGGCAACGAAAATGAAATAATAATAACAGAAAAAAAAATACATATAAATCTTCGGCCTGCCACACAACCAGTCACCGCAAGCATTAAAACATGGAATCCATCGGGAGGTAGATGACGTTGTACCTTAAAAAAAGCGTTTACTTCTATTTTAAAACGCCTACCCCTACTTCATGGGCGACGATGATATACACATTGAATATAAATCTTTTTGGTACTTAATCATTTATAACATATACCTATGATATATTTTACATTGAACTATATTAGTTGTATGTGTTTATTTTATTGAAATCTAAATTATTACATAGATTATTACGCAGTTCTGCGTTGTACATGTAAGGGTTTAAAACACTTAATTATATTTTTTTAATAATCTAAAGCGAGGTTAGAACTAAAACTTCTTATTAAATAAGTATATATGAAAATAATGTCAAAAAAGGAAAATAGTATAGGATAAACATAGTATAGCATGTCTATATAATCATAATTATTTAATGAAGTGACGTCTCCAATTCTAATGTATGATGGAAAAATTTTAATTGAAACGGAGACTTAATTATTTTTTAATAATAAAATAATTTTAATTTAATATAAATATTTTCTTAATAATAAATAAATAATTTGTTTTTTGATTGTTGGGGTGCAAATATTTGTGCAAGCGATTTAAAAATTTACAGCTAAAATAAATATAGCTTAGGATATAATATTGTTAGTTCACGGCCTTTATATGTTTACGTTACAAAATAAAATATTAAAAACACATTCACAACCACCGCTGCGCCGCAGCCGGCCATCATTGCCCTAATACTATTCAAATGTATACAGTCCCTAGATACGTTATTCAACTTGTAAAATTGAAACAAAATTCAATATTCTCAAAACAATAACGCAGCACCTGTGTAATTAATTTATATTCTGTCCTGAGAGAAGAAACCCTACTACAGATTCTTTTCCGTTACTTGAATAATTTTTAGATTTTGCCTCTTTTCAATTCTAAATTTAATTAACTAGCGTATGAACTTTTAATTCTGATAGACATTTAACAAAAATAAAGATCAAAGTAAATAGCTATCACGCAGTTAGAAGTTATCTGGTAATTTTAAAAGATAACCTAATAAAATGTAGATTGTTGTCTCAGTAACTAGGGCTATTTAAATGTTATTATTAACTTAAAAGTAAAATACGTTGATAAAAGATATTTGAACTTTTTTGAATTTATGCTTGATTGTATTTTAATGACTCTTTCTAAATATTTATTTGAACATTAAAATCACATCTTTATTGATAGTAGTCTCTCAACGACCGAAATTCGATATAATCGAAAGTATTAATGCTTATAAAAGTTTTGACCAAAAAGCCAAAAAACTATTCCTTACACAATACATGAATTATTAAACTTGTGTGACCATAAATAGTTAAATTAAAATTTAACCGACATTTTCATGAAAAACAAAAAGGAAATTAATTTTGCAAATAAATTAATAAATTTTAGAATATAAAGTATAGATATGTGCTTTGTTATATTTTCTGGTCTACAAAGAGTTTTTGGGGAAATATATAAAACTTTTGTACCCAAGCTTTGTATTAAAGCTTCGTTAATATAAATATTGGTGTATTGGAGGAAAATCCCTCTCGTTATATTCGTAATCAAAATAAAAACCTACAGTACGAAAACATTTCCTTCCGCTCTGGTGCGGCCAACTTATGAACTCTCAAATATTTAGTCCTAAATTTGAATATAGTATTCTTTTGCAGTTAATGGTTTTTGTTGAAAGTTATACAAGTAAATATATTTTGAATGTAACGGAAGGCATGGATTCTAAAGATAGATAAGATTTCAGATTAAAATTCACATCATCTGATATCCAATGACAAGGCAAATGCAAATGATATACCCTCGTCAACTACTACCTTCTACTTTTGAACACCCTGAACCATATATACTGTAAGAGTGAAATTTCTTACCGCCTCTTAATGGCATGGAAACATATGAAGGCATTGCTATAAACATACCACTGGTGGTAGAAACGACGGCGCCAAGGACTTGTTGCTTAAAGTGGTTTTAGGTTTTAATTACGCCTTGGACTAGTTATGTTGTAATATGAGCTCTGAGAGATTTGTATAATTTAGCTTCATTATATCAACCAAAAATATGAATAAGTCCATTTCAAACCAAACTCTGATCATTAGGTTGCAAAAGAACATTGGCTGATGGCCTAATGGCTGAATTAGGACAAAATATTTGATATAGTTTAAAATTTAGAATTTATAAATAAATTTAAAATAAATTTTGTATTCATATAAGTAATATTAATATGGCTCAGAAGATTTTATAAAGTTAATTTAAACCTTATATACAATTATCACTTTTCCAATATAGCAATCAATTTAAGTTTTTACTTTCATAGCACTTTCTTTAATCAAAACATTAAACAATATGCACACTTCTGGCAACAGTAATATTCATTGATTGTTAATGTTAAATACAAGGCAAATAAATTTATAACAAATTTAATTTTAATTCATTTTATAACAAATTTATTTTTTTATAGCTGGATTTTTATATCAATGAATGATATTCACTCCGTTTCTTGTTTTATTCCAATTCATATAAAGGCTTTTAATGGAAAAATAAAATAAAATAAAATATACATATATTATTATGTTTGTAATGAATTGTATATTACAATACATTACAAACATAATAATGTAATTCAATCTATTTCTGCATATATGAAACTTCCTCATACAAGGAGTATGTTAGGGATAACTTTTAATTGAGTTTGTCGGTCAGATAGTACTCAAACCTCTAAAGCATATAACATAAAACTTCGCCTGTAAAAATGCAAATTAGTAAATCTCAAGCAATTAAAAATTACCATTCATATTACTGTAAAATATATTGTGGCATTCTTTTAAGGTTAAATTTTTTTGTACTTCTAATATAACCCTAACTGGTGAGTTCTCGTCTTTCCGTGAACACGATTGCTGCAAAGCATTCGAAACGTCGGGTTAGATTTAAAATGTAAATTTAAAATTTAATTCAATATACGCGAGTTAAATCCGTAAAAACTGTTTTATTTCAATAACCCAAACTTCTAGTTTTTTTAATTAAATAATTTTGTTTTCAAATACAGTGATAATTATGAAACATTTACTATTAAGTAGATTAGATTAGATCAACGACTGTGTAGTGTTTAAGTGGACTCCCTCGTTGATACGAGACATACGATTTAATTAATAAATTCATATATATCGGTTAATAAATTCACGCATTTCACTATGTTTGGCTTGAACACCGTTGGGTATATTTGTAGACCATAAATAAACAAGACGGTGTTAAAGTCAAATATAGTTAAATTTTGCATGACTTTGTTTTACTTAGATAAGTGAACAAATTTCAGACATGTACAGTTTTTATATTATTCACGTATATGATTCAGATTGTTTTTATTATTACTCGTCATATTAATCTATTTTATGTAATCATTATATTTAACTACCGACCCTAAAAGAGAAGTGTTATAAATTTGACGTGTGTATCTGTGTGTCTGTATGTGGCATCGTAGCAGTCAAGTGGTTGCTACGATGTGCGTGGACGGATTTGATTGCGTTTTTTTAAAAATCGAAAGCCTGGTCCGTCTAGTTGGTTCTTAGCTATGTTATAATACTTAAAACGTATTAGTTTAGATTATAATTCGTGAAAAAAAAGTTTTTTTTTTGGCTGCAACTTTTAAAAGAGGTGCTAAGTTATTGTCTAATAAACTATAAAAGGGTCGAACATTGTTACTTGGAATTTATTCTGGATATTGTGAAATTAATAAAAATATATAACAAATAGATCATATTGATTTATTATCTTTATTTCTAATATAGCTAAAAATTCAATTTAGATAACACTTGCTGGTCCCTAGAGAGTTGGATTTGATGATTCCATAGAAACTGTAAAAAACAAATAAAGAGGAAGAATCACACAACTACAAGTACGGCTTGTGAACTAAAACACATTACGCCGTAAGCACTAGAATAGCATACCTTTAAAGCACATCTACGAATTCAAGCGCTTTAGTGCTTTAGTTACTGGGTATTTGTTTTCAACTAGACACTAAACTGTTCTAATACGCCTATGCTACATAGGTATTGAACTTAAGCCACAAAATAATTTAATATAAAATTCAATATAATTATAAACTTTTTTTGACAAGCTTAATTTTAAAAATTATAATAATAATTCAACTTATTATATTGAACATGCTAGTTGCATGTTCAATATGCTGATTTCTAAAGGGTCACGTTAATATGTTTTATTTTGTTATAAGTACATATACATATCATATATACTCTGTAATCTGTATAAACTTATAAAACCGAAGAATTAGTAAGAAACTATGTATATTTATTGAAAATATCTATAAACATGTATAGCCATGTTAAGCTTATTTAATTTTATATAAATATAGAATCAAAAATAAACCGATACGGGCAGGGATTCGAAACCGCGATAACTGGGAAACGGTCAAGTCGCTCTACCAACTGAGCTACCGTATCGCTCCGTCTCTGTGAATTAAGCATTCTATATGTGATCGTCTTTATTATTAGTAAATATTTTAGAAAATAAATATATCTAATATGCATGTTTACAGAAAATAAAAAAAATATTATGACGCTCAATATGAATAAAAATATAGATTAATGTCAATTAAAATTATATTTTTGACGTCCTTATAATTATCCCAGTATTTGGAACAGCATTAATGAATGAATTAAAATAAAGTTTTTATTAAATACGAAGGAGTTGTAAGAATAGTACTTTATAGAAATTGTCGGAATTAAATAAACCTGCTTAATAGGGAGCATATCCGGCATATTAGGATATAGTGACTCAGCTATTGTACACTCTAGTAATTATTCAACTTTGTGCAATCGGCCCTTACTACTGAGAATAATAGTAGGGTTAGCCGGTTAGAACAAAGTCGTTCTTGACAAAGTATTTGCAACAATTTGTATTCAACAATTATTGTAAACTACAATTTAAACTCAGACCGAAGTCACTCTTAAGACATTCTGCGCAGTTTCGTAAAACGTAGAAGTTTCGGAGATTACTTTGAATTGCCTTTGTAGCTTTAAATATATTAAACTCTCCAGAAGATATGACAAAATAACACTTTGTGTGTTCTTTGATGAAGGACATAAGTACAAATCAATACTTATGCCTACAAATTACTTAAATTAATTATAGATTTTGTTTTTGTAAATATGGTTTTATCTTTACAAATCGATAGAATTAAATTAAAACAAGATATTCATCTCATTAACAATTCTGCTTTAGCTTGGCTAAAGAAGTCTAATGGAGCTAATTATATAAAAACATAAAGAATACACAATAAGTAAATAAAAAAAGTATCACCCTTTTTATATAAAAACAACATTGATGTTTGTTTCTAATTTTTTGGTACTCTTTAATGGATTTCCGAGCCCCAAACGTGATGCGTCAAGGAACTTTGTGTCCACTCATTCGATTTGGGTCAAAAGTTACTCCCGAGTTTCCAAAAGTAGGGTTATTTATCACAATTTTACTTGACATTTTCGTTACCTTTTTTATCTGTTTATTATTATTTGTTTTTTTTTTACGTTGGTACATGAAACTTTATTTGTATAAGTCATAATAATTATGTTCATAATTAGCAGATCATAATGTAGGTTATATGAAGTTGTCTATAAACACGTCAGCCATGATTAGGTCTTGTTAATAATACATACGTAGGTACATAGTCTAAGAAAATATAGTGGACCGCTTCTTTCACATTCACTAACTTAATAAAGTTAGTGAATGTGAAAGAAGCGAATGTGAAAGAAGCGAATGTGTTAGTGAATGTGAATGTGCATATATAATAATATATGCACATCGATTACTCAAGATTTGATCTTTCTCACTAAGTCACATATATATCCAGGTAGGTATATAGTGACTCTACTACAATTGTCTCTTCTTTCATAGTTCTTTTATACTTCATACTTTCCAAATAACTAACCTAATACTCCCATAATGGTGTTTTGCTCTAGCCGTAGCATCTTATTTCAGTCTACAAGTCCTTGTAATATAATTTCTTAGTATCTTCTAAGACTTTCACGAGTACTACACTATGAAATAAAACTATTTTTACGAATTTAACTTACATATAATTATTTAAATTTTAAATTTAATTAATTAAACAACTCCATCTCGTGTTACGTTGTTGCCAAGCATTCGAAACGGCGGGTTAAATTTAAAATTTAATTTATTATACGCGAGTTAAATTCTTAAAAATTGTTTTATTTCATATAATTTCTTGCTTTATCTATCAATTTTACTTACATATACTTCTAAGAGTTCTCTTTTATAGCGCCTTCATCCTACTTTCCTGCCTGTTTTGTCATGTCATGTCTTTACCAAAGAGTCAGTATGCTAAGCCTTATTTATGGTAAATCAAGCCTTTTTTGTTACTTTTCGTTTGCCGCTTCCGTGTTTTAAGTAACACATACTCTATTTCCCCCTAGCTTTTCTTCTTTCTTTTTTATGAATTTCTCCCTTATATTTCTTATCTTTACTAAACAGAAGATCAAATAAACACATGTTGATCCACTTTTGCATCTCCTTTCATAAACTAATATTCGTCTAGATTGAGATTTCAGATCTATAAAACAACTGTTCATGATTACATTTAACCTCCACGTAGATGCTACACAGTTTGTGCAGGCAATTTTAGTGGGACAGGGTAATTTAATGGTACACAGACATTGAAGTTCTTGTATAATAATATAAGCGTCTGTATTAAACAGACATCCACTCTATGTATGAAAAGAGTTGACCAAAAGCTATCGTTTACGATTCTATCGTAATTTTTTCTAAGGAAATAAAGACAGAAAATTATTTGATCTTTCGTTAACATGTCTGTTATGCTCCTTTAGGATTTTATTTATACATTCTATTATTAATTAAGGCCATAAAAATTATATTTACAGGTAAGCATATTAGGTACTCTTAAGCTTTCTAACTACTTTTCATAGTTTATAATGTAAGAATGACACTTACAGTATCGAGTTCCCCCGGTGACGTTGTAATAGCCAACAGGGCTAACAGTATAGACAAAAAAATATATATACATGTCATAAAAATACATAGTATCGAGGCAACAAAAAGCTGCAACGGTATTATCAATGTATAATTCACTCTAAAGTCATGCTAAGCCAGCGTACACATGTTTAACATATATACTATATTTCGTAAGTAGAATAACGTGTTATTCGAAGCCGCCACTCTAGATGACGATATTTTATTCAAAAGTTTGATCTCATTTTTGATTCTTAAAGGCGTACTCCTGACAGGGTTTCATGGTTAAGAGAATGTTATTATATTTACAGAACACAGATTTACCTAAACTTGTAGTAGTTATCTTAACTTATTGAATTGATTAAATCATAAACAATGAAATTGATTGGTATAACTATATTACTCATGCTATGGCAAGATATATTTTATAATAGTAACTGTACTTTTACTAAACTACACACAATGTACTGAATGTAAACTGAATAGTTATATTAATTAGCTATTATTTTAATTTAGTATATATTTAACCAATTGCTTGCTTATAGCTGATACCCACTGGATGTATGCTACAACTGTTATTAAGGCATCGAAAATAATAACGATGGTTGTAACAATTAAGTCGGTATAATGGCCACTTTAAATGAATTGAAGTACTCCACTCTACAAATTAAGCTTCCTGCTTCAATCAATTTAGGATTCTTTACATTATCGTCTTTATCTTTATTTATTTTTCTGAAATTTTAAAGAATACTGCCAACATTTCAGTTCAGGTTAACATGAAGAAACATATTGTATAGTCCTGTCAAGTTATCCACAACTCGAGAAAGATGTGGAATGAATGGATGAATTAAAAAAAAGTACTTTTTATTAAAAGGCTTTTCGACTTGCCTGATTATTTATCTGACCCTGTTAATATTACATTTCTTAACGTCGTCCAACTTTACAAGAAAAACTTCTTTGAATAATATTTTAAACGTCAGTCAGTATAAACGTCGATTTTCATTTTCATACATATCGTCAGAAGAACTACAAAATGTAATAAATACACTAGATATCAATATGGCCTCATTGTTTAAAAACAACCACTAAATCAAATATTTTTTAATTTGCTCAATTCTTCAATTAAGTTATTTTTTCTGACTTATTGAAAGTTGCATCAATTAAATATTTAAATAGAAAAACCAGCGTAAGAACTAATAAAGATGTTCACTTTTATATAAAGTTGATATCTAAAAGATACCAATAACAAGATACTTAGAATTTTGCAATATTTTGTTATTATCTAACAATATCTAATTTTTTTAACTACATAGGGCTACTCCAGCTCTTTTAAATGTTGTTGATGAAATTCTTTCAACCTCAAATGTTACTCGTAATTTTCCTTTCTTTCTTACTATATTCGATTTTAGCCAGGAATAGGGTAGCCTTATTCATAATTTAGTAATAAAATTATATGTTAATATGCTCGTAACCATTTAATTTTTATATTTGTCTGATTTAGTAACATGCTTAGTAATGTAGACCACTCTTTATTTTTTTTTCACCATATCTATTATTAGTGCTGTGCAGTCGGTACAGACCAGTTATTTACGATTACTGATGTTTTTAAAAAAGATCCATTGTTTTTGTAATTACTTTGAAACAATGGCAATGTTGTATGAAGTTTCCTTAAGATACATACAAAAACATTGCTTTTTTTACTTTTATGAGTAAGCGACATCTTTCTTAAGGGCGATTAGCGCAACCTATATTTTTATCACAATCATATGTTATAAGTATACCGAATATATCTCAAATACTAAAAATATATAAAATGAATAAACAAATATACAATCCCAATGAAGAAGCAAAATAGGTTACATTTTAAATATCTTTATACTGGGTGTGTACCTTATATTCGTTCTGGCTTCGATCATCATTAAAACTTTGTATAATTTACCAAATGTTCCAAACTGTTGCTCACAGAATATAATTAAATGAAATTCATTATTAATTAGGGATAATTTACATGTTGAGAATTCTCATTTATTTGAATATTGAGCTTGTTTTTAGCAAAAGGAATTTAAAATTAATGTTTCATAATGAGTATTTTGATAATTTGATAATAATGTTGTTCGATTCAGTCGAGTGATAATATTAGTCCGGGAGCCAGCTATCAATTTTCGTCATGAATTTCCTCCCGAGTGAAAATTTGTAAACTGCAATAGAAAGTTGTGTTATGAAGCTTCACGGTCGTCAGCTGCGGCTCTGGTGGTGGAGAAGGCAGTACCAGCCTCCCACGCACGAAGAAAAAAAAATTTTTTTTAGTCATTTCCTCCCATTCTAAAATTTCTTGAATAATAGTTTATCTAATATCTTGAAGGGAAAATAAAGTCAGCTGACCATAACATGGTGGATTATACGTCAGCTGGCCACCCGAATATGAAAAAAAATAAAAAAAATTCAATGATTTCTTCTCAACTAAAAATTTATCTGGTGATAGTTTATATGTTACTGTGAATGAAATTATGTTTTACTTAAGCATTAAGTGTATATGTGCGCTGTTATCAAAAGTAATAATAATATAAATTACAAATAATTAATTATTAATTAATTAATTAATTAATTAATTAATTAATAATTAATTATTAATTATATATGGTCGCAGCAGAGGGTGCAAAAGGAAATAAGACATACTTAAAATTAATGTATTTTATAATTAAATTACATTCTATATGATTCTAAAACTGCGTCGATGCGACTCAAGCCAAAGCGAGAGCGAAAATGAATAACCGTTGTTAGTATTTTTATTCATTATATTAAAATAAAATTTCATTAATTTATAAAATTATGCTTCAATAAATTATTGATTAATTAAACTTTAGTTATAACTATATTTCCTTCATTATTAAACTGCATATTTATTATCAAATCAAATATACTGCCAAACAACCTGAGAAAAGTGATTTCCTCCTGGATGAAAATTGATAAGAGAATAGTTAATATACTCTTGTAAATAATAAAACAAATCAGCTAGCTGTAAGTAAAGGGAAAAGTCGTCAGCTGTTAAGATTCAGTAGGTGATAAATGCAGCTACATTACACATTTCAAGTAACCAGCTGACGAACTTTCCACTGAGATACAGCCAGCTGATGTTAATTTTCATTCACAGTAACATATAAACTATCACCAGATAAATTTTTAGTTGAGAGGAAATCATTGAATTTTTTTTATTTTTTTTCATATTCGGGTGGCCAGCTGACGTATAATCCACCATGTTATGGTCAGCTGACTTTATTTTCCCTTCAAGATATTAGATAAACTATTATTCAAGAAATTTTAGAATGGGAGGAAATGACTAAAAAAATTTTTTTTTTCTTCGTGCGTGGGAGGCTGCCACTGCCTTCTCCACCACCGGAGTCGCAGCTGACGATCGCGAAGCTTCATAACACAACTTCCTATTGCATTTTACAAATTTTCACTTGGGAGGAAATTGGTCATGAAAATCTGTTACTGGCTCCCGGACTATATTCTTTATGTAGGAATTTTCAGAGGAGTTCAGATGTAATTTATACACTGTATGGATTTTTACTTTATTAATTACTCTATATTGAATATTCAAATTACATCATTATGCAACAACGTTAGTTCAGAGGCGCTGTTACCAAATAAAATATTAAAAACACGTTGATAACCATCGGTAAACCGTAGCTATATTCTCGTAATACTATTCAAATGTATACAGCCCCTCGAAATATTATTCAGCATGTAAAATGGGAGCAGAATTAAGTAAAACAACAACAAAATTGCAACACCTGTGAGGCTAATTGCTAATCTGTCCTGAATAATGTAATCAAAATTTCCAATTGCTTCTTAATGTTCAAATGTTGGACAACCTATTTTTATACCTATAATATTCGGAATACAGTTATTATCTCTACACAATAACTGTGAGAGTGAAAATGCTTCTGCCTTCTAATGGCATAGAAACCGGCATAAATAACAGCGCCAAGGAAAACTGCACAAAGTGATTTAAGGGCTTAATTACGCCTTGGACTATTAGGAGGTTGGAGGTTGAAGAGATAAGTATAATTTAGATTAACCAAAAAGATGTATTCAGTCCATTTAACTCTAAACTCTGATCTTTATGTTCGTAAAGAGCATTTATCTCTGAATTCTATAGGATTCGGCCTTAGATTAGACATCCATATTAGTTACTGGATAGTCGAAATATATGTCACAACTATATTTAGACTGCAAGTAAGTAATCTTAATATGGCTGATAAGATGTTGCTAAGTAAATCAAATATCTAATTATCATTTTTCCAATATAGTAATCAACTTAAGTTGTTACTTTCCCAGCACTTTCTTTAATCGAAACAATTATGCAAACTTCTCTTCGCATAAAGAAGTTACCGGTGGCAGTTTTATTTTTTTATAGTTGATAAATACAAGTATATAAAATTAAAAATCCGTTTATAAATTGGTCAAATTGTTTTTTCATAGATGGAATGTGACTTTGTTTATAGTTTTTCAGTTAAATTGGTTTTAATTGGAATAACTACATAAATTCCATCGCTAAAAATTTGTAGTATTTTTTGATATCCAGTTTATATTTTCATTACATACATAGCAATGTTATTGAAACTATTTTCTACATAAATGCAATTCATTCATTCTTCATTCAAGGCTCAGCTCGGGCATAACTTTTAATTGCGTTTGTCGGTCAAAGAGTACTCACATCTCCGAAGCATATGACATAACGCTTAACATGTAAGAATAAAAGCATCCACCTCGTTGGTCGAGTGGTTAGCGCAGACTCCTAACGAAAAGCGCCGCAGCGAGGGTCACGTTCGATTCCCGACATGTATGTGATGAGCGTAGATGTTTGTATTTCTTCGATTGGTCGTTGATTAAATATATTCTCAGTATTTATAATGTATTTCTAAGTATTTATATCGTTGTCTAACACCCTTAACATAAGCAAATAACTTGCTTACTTAGGAGTAAGATTAATTTGTGTAATTTGTCCTAATATATTATTATTATAATTTAATTTTATTTAATAATTAAAATTTAAGCTATTAAAGTTAAAGTTTACGGATTTAACTCACTTATAATTAATAAAATTTTAAATATACATTTTAAATTTAATCCGACCTTTCGAATGCTATGCAGCAATCGTGTTCACGGTAAGAGGAGATGGAGGTGTCATCCCCATGTAAATTTAAAATTTAATTTATTATACTCGTGGAAATTTTAGAAAATACTATGTCAGATATGGGTCTGCAATAAGAATAAAAATATGCTTTTGTTTTTCTTTCTGTTTCTTCAAATAGATTTTTTTCTAATTGTTTGTATTAGGACCAACGATAAATGAGCACTTAAAGACGTTCCTTTATTCGTTGTAGTGTTATCAACAAAAAAATTTATTGTATGTATGGGAGAGAAACATTCCTTAGAAAGGAAATTGGTTTTAGAATTTTTGGTTATTTCATTTTTAAATAAATATTAAAAAATCCTTGTTTTTCTCTGACTTGTGTGTTAGACGACCGTCAATGAATTTATTTAATTAATAGATTTCCTAAATCCTTAACTAAAGAGTTTTTCCATATTTAAACTATTTTTTTTCTTCTTTTCAGACAGTGCTAATGCACTGTAAAATGTAATCATTTTAAGGGACAGAGGTCAAACAAGTAAATGTTCCCTGGAGTATAAGTGGATTTTTAGCCTATACATTTGCAATTATCAGGATGATTTGGGAATATACAAACAAACATATGAATAAACAAACAGGCAAAAGTTATAAACAACTATAAATTAGATTTTTATGTTATATAGTAAAAGAATATTATCATTGCCCTCTAGCTTTCTCTTGACAATTTAAATGAAATCTACAACTACCGATTTCATGTAAATGGTGACTGTACATCGAAAAAAAAATTTGAGAGGTTGAATGTCACTAACAAACTAGTATGAATCCTCGGCTTGAACTTGTCCCTGTCCCTGGAGATGTCCCTGGAGAGGTGTAGGTATCTTAGCAATATATTTAGGTAGTTTATATGTGAGTGTATCAATCTGGCTGAATATAGGACGTAGTGAGATATATCACACTACGTCCGGACATATTGTTTGTGTATTTTAGGTAACCCATACAAATGCACATATGTGCAAAATTTACAAACAACTAAGCCAAGAGAACTGATACATGATGTGTTTCACAGAGTTTTATTAACTAACAAATACTGTTTCAATTTCTGATATACACATACAGACTCTGATTGAGTGACTTTTCTGAAATGCAGTGTTTTCTGTAAACTGAACTTTGCGATGATGGATCAAAAATATGTTGGGTTTTTGTTTTTTTTTATTCTCACTCTACAATAGGATCATAGTCAGTTCAGAAATGCTAAAGTTATTAATAGGATGGATCACCAAATCATTGATATTGATATTCGTGAATTAGTTCGATCGTCAGATTGCTTTAGAGTCCCATTGGGTTTTCCTAAAAGGGAATATACATCACTGCAACATCTGTCGGTTGTCCTAGTGATGTATATTCCCTTTCTGACTGTTGAAATTCCAGTTGAGTGGGGTTAATAAGTTTTCAATAAAGTCAATTATTAAAAAGTTGTGAAACTTAAATAATAAAATCTTGGAAAGGTTGTTAAATGTTAAATTAAATATTTTTACTATTATTGGAAAATAAGCATGATATGTTTTTAATAAAATTTTAACAGAGAGATACTCTCAAAATAGTAATAAACATAATTATTATTGAAATTATAATAACAGAATATTATATGAGCATATTTATTATGTAAAATATTTTAACAGATTCCATAGAAGAGATCGGAATTTCCAAGGAAAAAATATTGAACACAAAGGAAATACCTGGTGCAATTTTACTATGTATTTGATTCTTTTTACTTTATCTGGATAAAGAAAAATGGCAACAGATAGTGAAATATTCATTTGTGCATTGAATTATTAAAATATCAAGAAATCAATAGAAGTTCATCTTACACTTATATTGTTTAGCTTCATTTTATTTAAAACAATCAACTTCAAGTATTTTTAAGTGATGTTGAATTATGAAATGTTTTCATAGAGTATGTTATAGGGTTAAAGTGTTTGCAAAAAATATATATTAATTAATTGCAGTAATTTCTTTTTTTATTTGAGGTGAGGAATACCAAAGGCTAGAAGTTTGAAAATTTGGAAGAAATTTTTGAGTTGTAAGTTGTACATGTAACGAAGTGAACGAATCTTTTCACCTGTTTAATTTGTGATCCTCAGGAAAGATGCTGATCAAAATGATTCCCAGATGTCTTAATAAATTGCTAAATGTTACTTAAATACTGTCAAATATTACGTGGCAGTATCAAGCTGTCAATTTGGGATAACAGTCTAAACTCTAAAGCTACCGATAATAGTTGAGTTGGTATTTGTAGGATGTAGGTACTTAATGCACGTTTAGATATTTTTTTATCAATACATTTTAAATGTAGAAACGTTACATATGAGATAAAAAGCCTAACCCTTGCTCGTTTATTGTGTAACATATAGTAACGGTGTTACAATTGAAATTACATATATCCTACAAACAACTTGACAGTTTACTCTTAAAATGCACAAATTTTCATACTGATACTGAAGAAATTGTAATGAAATATATAGTTTACTGGCAAAAATACTACTTCAAAGACTTTTTTTCAATATAAAAAAAATCAAATCTGTGGACTTAAAAAAGAAATATCAAAAAGTATACAAATACTCAAAGCGCCGTAGGCACTAGTACAGTACAGTACAGCATACGCTTGAAGCATATTTAGCAATTCAGCGCTGTCCTCTGTGCCTTTGTTGTAACGCCATTGGGTGTTTACTTTCAATTAGAGTCTGCACTGCTCCAATATGTCTATGTAGCCCTGGTACATGCATGAATTTAAGCATATTGTATATATAATACTAATAATATATATAATACCGATATAATAAACTAAGCTTAAACATTTAAAACAAAAAAAAATAAAACCTTTTTCTGTCGCGTCGGTTGAATAAATAATTAATATACATATAATATAAGCATGTTAAATTTCAAATACTTAGTTACAACTTTAAACTTTAAAATATTTTTGAAATTATTTTAATAATTATTATAAATGAATATTTTTAGCCCCTGACTAAAAAGAGGGGTGTTATAAGTTTGACCTGTCGATCTGTGTATCTGTGTATCTGTCTGTGGAAAATTTGAATTTGAATTTGAATGCGGTTTTTCTATTCGAAAGCTATGCTCGTAGAGATGGTTCTTATCCATGTTTGGTCGAAATAGAAATAGTTGTCTCCAAGATTTTGACGTTTTATTCGTGTGGGAGTGAGGTTCTTATGCAATAATTGTTTGTTTCCAGCGGCTTCGCCCGCGCTATATAGGAAAAAAAAGACTTGTTATGAAGGCCAAAAGGTTTTTACACTTACTCAGGTAAAGCACTTTAACTCAGGTTAAATAAGAATTATAAAAACCTCTCCCAATAAAGACGATTAAATATATATTTACGGATATATCAAAACTACGTCCACTAAAACAAATAAAAATTACTAGTATAAACAATAAATAAATTTGAATATGTACTTTATACTAACAAACATGTCATACCAACTAATCACCAAAATGTCCAAAGATTTGGAACAGCCTCTAAGTGACGTAAAGCAACTTCAAACTGTTGTCACTTCGAATGTGACGCGCCATTTCACCCTATTTGACGGCTCAAGTACCCTTAAGTTTTAAATTTGCGACACATTGTCGCCTTTTAGGAGCGTTGAATAGAATGGGACACTTTATAAATTCTATTACAGAATTACAGAAACCATTTACGGTATCAGTGGATTAATTATAAATAATATAATGAATTATGATTTAAATTGCAATATATTTGGCAAATGTTAGATTTACCTTAAGTAAAATATTGAGTTAATTTTTATTAAAGGAACAATGGAAATTTAATATATGTTTGAATAATATACATTATAACAATATATAAACAGTTACAGAACATACAAGATACATAGATATAAAAGATAGGTTGGTTTAATTCTTTACAAGTTCTTTGTTAGCTTTGTGTCAAAAATATGTTGTGTATTCTTTATTTAACAAAAAAACAAGAAAAATAAAAATAAAAAACGTATAATAGGCGGCATTATTGCTAAAGAGCAATCTCCTTCAGGCAAGCTTTGGACAGAGGACATGAAGTATGAGGGTGAAATTAGGTGCTTAAATAATGTTTTTGAATAATAATAATAATAACTAAATAATATAATGAGGAATAAATATATAACTATGAAGTCTTGATTTTCAAGCAAAATAGAAAGAAAAATAACTGTCCGAGAACTAATATAATTGCTGTTGCTGAAATAATACGGTTTATAAAGTAGATGTACGTCAAGTATTGTTTATTATCTTTTGTATTTACTTAACGTAACTTGTTTATAATTAAGATTTTCAATACATGTAAACTTAACACGATTTTAATGTTAGAGTTTTGTGAAGTAGATTGTTTCTTTTTATAACACAGAGCAATCTGAAATGTTAAAATAATAATTTTTACTTAAAATGCCGACTTAATGATACCATTAGAAACTTTTTCATAAGACAGCCCCTTCTATAGGAATATGGGGCAATGTTTCCTTCCGTGTCGTTGTATTTGATGGGTAGGGAGGAGGAGGGGATGGGGGTGTCTAAACCCTATCCCCTGACACCATTTGTATCGTGAGCAAATTTTTAGTTTTAGACATATACCGATTTTAAGTTTTGCAAAAACTAACCTAAAATTTAAGTAATTAGGGTTTCTGTGACGTTTTCGGGTCTCCAGGATGGTCAGCCCTTTCACTCTTACGTAACACTCAACTGAAACCCAAGCTCGCCTTCGGCACTTTGGCTTGTTGGTCGCCTTCAGCTACAAGCCTCAGTAGCTACGGCTCAATTAGGTTTCAACACAGTGTTACGGCAGGTGGGAGCTGCCCTCCTTCCGCGCCTCTGGATTTACAAAAACACTCTAGGGGTAGGACAGACAGGACTACGTGGAGTCAGGGTTGACAGAGTCGGTTTTGAGAAAAAAGTTGTAAATATATACATATATTCATTATTAACTATTATTTATTAATAAATTATTATTATTAATTATGAAACTATTATTGTTAATTAATTAATAATTAATTATTATTAATAATTATTAGTATTAGTTATTAATAAATTATTATTATTAATTTTGAATTGATTATTATTAATTATTATTATTGTTAATTAATTATTATTATTAATTAATCATTAATTATTTATTATTAATTAATAATAATAATTAAATAATAATTAATTATGATTAATTAATCATTAATTATTATTTATTATTAGTATTAACTATTAATTATAATTATTATTTATTAATCATATATAATTAAACAACACACGTCATTTGTTAAGTTGCCGCCATTTGATATTCATAAATCTAAAACAACAAAGTTGTTACGAATTGTGTTTTTCTAGTTAAATTAAAATGAAATACTTATATAATAATATACAAAATTGATAAAAATATTGCAAATATTGCATACATGTGAAAAGTTATTTAAACATTTTGTTTTTTGTGCTAATATTGGTGAAAAAACATAAAAAACCTACGCGTTTGCTCGGGCTGGAAATAGTATTAAAAGAAAGTAAGAGACCCAACCCTTTCAAATGAGACCAATATGAAACCTAAATTCCAACGACACGAAAGGAAAGCAAACCCGAAATATGAGTTCAAATCAAATCAAACCAAAAAAGCTTTATATGAATGTTACATACAGTTTAAAATGTACATGGTTTTTACACAAGGATAAAGGATAGAAACTGTGACATCCAAAACGGTGGACCACTCTGCATTTGCGAGAATTTGTGACTCCCGACTGATTTTCAGTGGCCGCCGTGCTATGACGCAAAGAACATCAACAACGACCTTAGTCCCGTTGAAAACAAATTGTAACAAAAGACAAATAGTAGACGGGCTATAACATAAATAAAGTGTATGTAAAGATGAAATAATAATAATAATAATAAATTATGATTATAATAGAGAGTTATCAACTCTCTATTATAATGAGTAGCAGAAGAAATAAACTATAGAGTATTTTTTTATAAATATAGTATGAAAAATAAACCAATACGGGAAGGGATTAGAACCTGCGAAATCTGGGAAACCGTCCGGTCGCCAATTAAGTTACCTTATCGCTGTCTGTCTCGGTGAATTAAGTATTCTATAGGTGATCGTCACATAGAATGCATCATTCATCAGTTTATTTTTCATTCTATATTTATAAAAAATTAAATAGGCTTAACATGTTAACCGCCCCGTTGGTCGAGTTGTTAGCGCATCTGCCTAACGTATTGCGGCTCAAAGTGGCTCGGGTTCGATTCCCGATAGGGACAGGCATGTATGTGATGAGAATAGATGTCTGTATTTCTGGGTTGGTCGTTTATTCAATATATTCTCAGTATTTATAATATGTATTTCTAAGTATTGGTATCCTTGTTTAACACAAGCAAATAATTTGCTTAGGGGTTGGACGATTTATGTAATTTGTCCTGTTATATTATTATTATTACATGTTTATAATATATAATAGATATTTTCAAAATATAGAGTAATAATTTAGTTCCTCAAGAAACAGATTATAATAATTGCTCACAATCCCAACACCTGAAACCTTTCAGTGATGAGTAAGCAATTAAATATTATGTCAATATCTTATTGAATATTCATGTTGTAGGTTGATCTCAAAACATATAAAATGGGAGTCACTTAAAATTTATTCACACTCAAAATTGTTGTGTCCTAAGAGAAACTTCCAAGGGAACAAAATTATTTAAGTGAAGAATAACAAAATGTAAAGCTAATAATATTGTTATTTTTTTTTTTTTATAATTACACAATATGTTTGATATTGTACTTCACAAGTAAAGTAGCAACGAATTTTAAATAGTTTCTTACGCATTTATATTTTTAACAAACTCTTATACTGATTCCGTCTTATAAATAAATAATACTAAATTTAGTATTATAGTTGAAGAATTGCTGATAACTTATAGCAATTACAAAGATTCTATGAAAAACATTGTTTTATATTTTAGATGCATTTCCTCCAAACTTACTCGGTCGCCATCTTCGCCACATTGGTGACTGTGTGTTGCGGTCACATCGGTGGTAGCCAGCTTCTGCTGCAGGACATAAACCCCCAGGTCTACTGCGGAAGAAACCTCGCTAGAGTACTAGCGATGCTTTGTTATGATGAAATTTCTAACGAGAAGAGATCGGAAGCTGGTACAATGTATAGTATGTACATTATATTTATAATTCTGTCGGTTAGTTTTAGAAATTATGAAAGAATGGTTTTACTATAAATATATATTAAACAAAGTCACATATGACTAAAACTTTAAAAAGACAACAAGTAACTGATAAAATATTCAGGTATGTAGTTATAGATGTACTGGGTTATGCACGAGTTTATTTACTGGCATTAGGTTCTGCATCTTTTATGATATACAAGATGGTAGAAATAAAATGTAAGATTGATAGATCAAGCGCAAGAATTAATTTAAAAAATTATACTCACATTATAGATTCAATACTCACACCATACTACAAAGACCAAGAAAAACAAACTGGCTGGCCGTGGGTTCCCCCCCACAAAGCGAGAAGCATGGAGTTATCTCGCGGTAAACGCTTCGTAGTTAGCGAATGTTGCGATAAGGCCTGCAGCGTTAGTGAACTGCTATCCTACTGCTAGCTACACAAATATAAGCGGTTACAATTAACAACGGAAACTTATGTTAGTTCTCCTATTTGTCGATATTAATATCCTGGTTTGATTTATGTTATCAAACTGTTTTTAAAGAAACTGTTATTGTTATGTATAGATATTATTCTACTTGATTAAAATTATTTAATTATTATTAGGTGTATTTTTTAATTGTGATCTCTTATTTGTACTGTTTTTATGGTTATTATATGGAAATGCTTTTAATTTTATATGGATAAAACGTAATTAAAATTATATGGATTGCTTGATCATCTGGATCTAGGGGTTTAGGTAAGTAGGTTGGTAGGCCTGAGATACCTGGAGGCAGATAGTTCACAATTGAACTAGGTATCACCTGTCGTGATCAGGGTTCCGCGGGGCACCAGCTCTCCATCTCTCCTTTAATATTTCTCCTTAAACCAACGGGGTACCGGTTTTTATATCGGATTCACGGCGGTAATGTGGTTAACAACAAATATTTGTTAATCTAGCTCCCCACAGTCATCGATGGGTCGTCGAATTTCGAGCGCAACGAGAGGTGGAATTTAGTGTCTAAAGACTTCTCTCATTCCACCAGACAGCTGCTACGGTCTTTCACTTCAGGGCTTGGAACGTCTCTTGAACAGAAGTCTTTTGTGGGCTCCTAGTGTTTGGGTATGTTCTTGCAGTTAGATGAATCTGCTAACGTTTATCCCGTAGCGTGACTGTAGTGTAGGGTTGGCATGTGGGCCAACTGCAACAAGAAGTGAGAGGGGCACCAGTTGGTACTTGTAGTTAGCCCGTCTGACGTTTCTAGTAAGTGACATCGCAATATAGGATCCAAAAAGTTTTAACAAGGGTTTTTCTGATAGTAGCTCGATTAGGTTTATTTAAGAAGCACTCGCACAGAACGGCGTAGAACCATAATCGAGTGCCATAGTGTTTCCCATAAGGGAGTGCCTTTCACCAGCGCCCAACCCACCACCCGAAAATAACGACAGTTCTTAAAAAGAATCTAGCCCAGGAGGCTATTGGCTTAATCAAAGGACTATAACTTATCCGTTTCTACTTATGTATTTATAGTTAATTTTCAACATTAATGAATTTAAAAACCAAGATCAGATCAATATTTTTAAGTCAGATTAAATCTATAAATGATATTCTTGAAGTTAAATAGCTTAACCATTAAACCTTTCATCCTGAATCATATTCTTTAATTGTGAAGAAGTGATATTTTAATCAGCACATGAATGGTAAAACCTATGTGAATGTCATTACAAATAGTTTAATTAACATGGAACAGATTTTTCTGGAAAAAATTGAATATAACAAAGTATATATATTTTAATAATTGGTATATGAAAAACTCTTCAGTAAATATTCAAAACTTTTACCCCAAAGCTTTATAAATATTTACGTCTTTGTAGTTTCAGCGGTTTAAAATTAACGTGTTTTACTTGCTGATATAATCTAATAATATCTAAACAAAAATCTTCAGAACCAAAGCGTTTATTTCCGCTTTGGCGCGGTCAAATTATGAACTTCCAAACAGTACACTCCTATTTAAATATTATAAGCTTTTAGCGGTTAATAGTTTTTGTTGAAGTTCAACAAGTATTTTTCGGACAAAGCTAACCCTATGAGTTTCAACAACAACTAAATGCGCCACTACCAGTTCTATGATGCTTTCATAAATATAAGGGGCCTAAATGGGTAGTATTAAGCATTAAAACAACAGTAAATAATTATTTTTTAAAAAATAAGGCAGTATACAGGGTTATTTTTAATTACTTGATCACCTCTTTCAGGCAGCCTCTCTACATCAATTCCAACAACAATTGTTCTACAATTTTTTACAAATCTTGATAAATAACACAAAAAAAACAAAACAAAAAATGTTTGCTCTCTCTTTTACTTATTACTCTGTATTTTGTAAGAATGACTTAAAAGGTCAACGCTCGGGTGCCATACCGACGCTCAGCTAATGCCAGGTCAGAGACAACTAATAAAATTTTGCATGGGAAAATTTAAATTTTAAAAACTATTAATTTTATTAAGTCGTAGAACTAATGTTGTAAAGAGCTGCCATCAAGAGGTAGTCAACTAATTACAAATAACCCTGTATAAATAATACTTTTTTGAAATAAGATTGCTAATTGGAGGTCTTTTTGTATTGGGGGTTTTTTAAATTTTTAAATTAATTTTTTTTACAAATATTTCATGTTCAAAACAAAGATTAGTATTCATATTGTAAGAAAATAATTATAAGAAGGGTAGGTATCCTTTAAGACGCTTTCAGGGCAATGTATCCTTAGGGTGTTTATACTGAGTTGCAACTGATTTAAAAACTGGGTACACAAAATCACTACATATTTTATACAAAACTAATGCCTTCCTACATTGGTTCTTCTTTGAAAGAATGGGAACATTGAGAAGAAGAAGAAGAGAACAAGAAAAGGGGAAGGCCCTTTTCAAAACATATACGACATAAACTAGGATTACGATTCCGTTATATCTCAAATTGTAACTTTTTCCTTTATCTCCTTAGGTATGTTTACAAAAAATATAATATAAGTAGCCTTTTTTATGTATATAATGTTAGTTCGATACTCAATTGCTAATTAACAACCTGATATAGAATATATGCTCGTAAAAATAATTATTGTAAGGTGATATATATTTATGACTGATTTTTTTTAATTTCATTCTGTTCTATTTCGAACATTTTTAGTTAAAATTTATATGCAATAAAGCATAAAAAATAATTTATATTTTTCGTTGGACTATGTTCGTGTCATGAATAGTTTCACTATATATCATTTTTATTTGATATAAAATTGCACAGAATACCTTTCATTCACGGAAAACTTTGTAAATATTGGTTCATATAGAAATTTTTAGAGTGTTTTACCAAATCTATCTTTCTCGGGTCCAGTCACTCATTTACTCGACCAATATGAAGAAGTTCCGCAAGAGTTAATACTGTAATCTTTATCTCTGTATACGCAAAGCACCTGCACCATCGCAGCATCAGATACTTATGTTCGAGATCCCACATTTGATTAGATTTATTTAATCTGCTTTTGTTTGACCTTTAACCTTACCCGGTATTCATTTACTGATTTTTCAGTATAATTATTTAACTAAAAGGTCAAGAAAGGGTCTAGAGTGACAAACTATGTCTTGAGTTTGCGCCCGTGAGCTACACATTCGAATGGTAACACACTTATATACCTCGAACGTTATGTTGAGACATTTGACTTGGGTCAAAGGTATATATTGTAATGCACAATATTACTTTTCTATAATTCTTTAGATTTAAAGCATAATTATTTAATTTCAACATCACGATAGATCTTGTCATACGTAATATTAAGATGAACCATTACTTCGTCATTTATCGTTTGTCTTTGTCGCCTTAAACATAAATTACAAATGTAAAACGTTCTTCTTAGCTATCAATCCTTTCTGTATAAGGAAAAAACTTTTGTTGTAGAAAAAAATGAATGTGTTAGATAGTTTTATAGTTCGAGTTAACTGTAAACAAAAACGCGGAGGAAATTTTGTAGTACGATTATTCCTGTTATAATAAAAGGTTTGATACTTGTAGTAACAAGTTACTTTGATGTAATTAACTAAAAGAAGTATTCAGTTAATTTTACCCGAATGGCTATTATTTTTACTACTTGATATGGCTTAAAATTATGGATCCATTTAGACAAGTATTTAGTAATTAGGAGATATATTTTTATGGCTATATTTAGAATGTTTGTAAGAGATTTTATTATTACTCATAAGATGTTACTAAGTTAATTTAAACCATGTATCAAATAATCGATTTGCCAATAGACCAATCAACTTAAGTTGTTACTTTCACAGCACTTTCTTTAATCGAAACCATTATGCTCATCTCCCTTCGTGTAGAGAAGCTACTGGCTCCATTTATATTTATTGATTGTTAATGTAAAATGCATGGCTTTAAAATTAAAAAGCGTTTTGTAGACAACAATATAACAACTTGTTTTTATAGCTGGAATATTACAAGTTTTTTTAAAATTATATTTGGTACTTACAATTTCTAATATTCTTTGGATATCAATTTTACATTTTCATTACCAAAATAGCAATATTATTTAATCTATTTCCAATATAAATAAAACTTCCTCTTTCTTAGTACGGTCCGGGGATAACTAACTAACTTTTAATTGTGTTTGTCGGTCAAAGTGTACTCAACTCTCAGGAGCATATGTCGGCAGTATTCGCGTTTGAGAATGTAAATAATTATATATATTTACAATTTATTTATTTATGTAATAGTTGTAGTAATAAAAAAATATGTAAGAAATAATATTCCTTTCAATCATATGATCATCTGATTTTTAAGATTTACATTTTACATACAAATTATAAAAAAAATCCATTATTTAAAATTGTTTGTTAAGCAATGTTGTTTTCTTTATCTATTAAGTAGAATAGTTCAGTATAAGTTACTGGATGACTGTATAGTGTGGAATTAATTCCAATCCCTTTATAAGGTTCAATTAAAGAATCCAAATACATTATACAAATGTATGTCTGACATTAACATTTCACATAGGTGTGTGTTATGTATCAAGATAAACTTCTTTGAGGGTTTTTTTTATTTTTTAGATAAGAGATTCTTGAATTTGAATTTATTGAATTATCATTTTACCTCTATTTTAAGAAGAAAATATTAAAGAAGTAGAATGCATTCAATTTTATGTTGTAGATTGTAAGTTAAATAAGTTTTTGCAATTCGGTTTTTGTTAATGGTTTAATTAGTATAAATTTATTTATATTATTTTATTAATATGAATAAAAGGGACAAATAATCTTAAATGATTTTATATTTAATCATAATTGTAAACAAAAAAATCTGGGCCATGTGACGTGAGTCGGAAAAAATAAGGCTTACTCCACTCTGAAGCGGTCAGACAAAGATACATATAAAATGTCTCATTCAAATTCTGGCGTTGTATCCTTTTACGTTAGTGTGATTTTTGTTGAACTTAAAAAGTGAGCAAATTTTCGTCGGCTGGTTATTTTGTGTTACGGGATTCGTGCGAAAAATCTGGTTTATATTTGAACGTCAGAGCATATTAAGGCATTTATAATGGAAATTCTCATTACCGTTCCAGGAATGTTATAAAAATATAAACTTTTAATACACATGTTTCAACTGCAAATAACGTATACTAAGTACTTACAACTATAGTAATACTTATCGAAATTCTCTCTGTGATTCACAAAAATAATTCTCTCACCTCGGAATCGAATACGTAGTATATTCAATTCGTTCGTTATGTAATCAGGATCAGTAACTGTTACAACGAGAATCGTGTGAAATAAATAAGATGTATGGTTATAATTGTTGTTCTCAGACACGTCTTTAGACAATACTAAGTCTAACATGTGGAATGAACTGATTGCTTTAATCGATGAGAAATAATAATGATTAATATAGAGTTTTTATATCCTTATTCAAGATAATGTCTTTGATTATTTTGTGGCAAACTAGAGTAGAGCAGCAGATGGTGTATCTTCTTGCAAGGGAATTCTTTTGCCAATTGACATTTGTAAATTTCAGCACATCTACTGTGAAGTATGCAAATACACACACGCAAACGAATCATCAATTACATTAAATTGGTCAGTATAGTCAGTATGTGAGTAAACTACCACTAGCTCCGACTGCTGTTCTGCTGAGAAGAGCTGGCCAGAAACTCAACAATTGCTTTTTAAATGAAATTTAACAATGTTTAACTTATACATTATAACATTAACCCTGCAAATGAGTCAATGACCCAAGTTCCATAAATTTCGATCAACCAATAAACTCTCTTTGTCGAAATTTAGGCATTACGATCCTATTTTTATTTCTTGTATGGATCTTATGTCTATCGCTGTTTTAAATATGAGCCTTTAAATTTTGGCGTATATATAGTAAGTTATTAAAAGTGTATTGAGAAGCGACCGTAAGAATACCGATTTATTTAAAAACATCTTTTAGGGAGTCTCTACCTTTTAAGTTACAAATAGCCAGTATAGCTCTTTTTTGTAGAATAAATATGGAATTAATTTCGGCAGCGCTGTTCCATGGTAATATACCGTAAGACAAAATACTGTGAAAATAACTAAAATAAACGAGTCAAGCTATAATAGCGTCTGTTAATTGTCTTACTTTTTTAATTGCAAAGACGGCTGAGCTGTGTTTGCCTGCGAGTGTCGAGAGATGGGGGATCCACTGGAGTTTTCTATTTAAAGTTATGCCTAAGAAAGTTGTTGAGTCAGTCAGTTCTAACAACTGACTGACGAGATGGGTTTAAATCTCTTTACTTAAATGATTGCAAACTGTCAATATTTTTTTTATTTGTACCAAGATCTGTAAAAGTTTTTTCATTACAAATTTTGAGCTTATGACATATTTGCATAATAGCCACAAGAGTGAAAACTATCCCATAAATAGCTAACACCAGATCCGATAACATGGATCCGGCACCGGGATGTTGATTCCGGATCCGGTAAATTCATATTGAATTTTTTTTCTCGGATAGTGTAAAAATATTTAATTTATCTAATATATTAATAAATGCAAGACTATATTTATGCAGCTTAAATCATGTTTTTCTTGTTATTTTTGTGTACCAAACTGGTACAACAAATTTTTGTGATAGACAGATGAGAAGATTCAATCAAAGACCTCTTTCTTATCTATATAATCGCGCAGAGATTTCATTTGTCAACCAAATTATATGAAACTTTGAATTCATATTCTATAACTGCAGACCAAGCGAAGAGATATAAAAAAAAATAGTTGTTATGGAACTATCCAGAAACACAAAATAAAAGTTAAAAAAATTCGTTTCGTAATAATCAAACCTGTTAATAAAACTTGGTCTACTTTTGTTATTATTTATAGTAAGTTTTTTGTTTGGATAAAAAGCTCTATGATTTCGGCGCCAAAAAAAAATCCTAATTGAAATTAATTTACTAACACCTATAAACTCATATAACTTTTTTGTTGTTTTCTTCTCGTTCAGCCTATAGTGAACAGCACGACTAGTATTCAATATTCCCTCTGATTATAAAATAATACAAGACAATAGGAAAAAAAATCAAATCCATTACTGCTCGAGAATTGTTTAACAGTAGATTAAGAAACTCAAACCGCTAAAACATTTACGTAATTTTACATTTTAAGAGCCTCTTGGCTTTTGCAGTTGACATTAACTTTAATCAGCGGGAACATTTGACAAAAGTAAATTTCCATGAAGTAGGTGTTGCGTAGTAGTTCAATTCATGCATGTATTGAGGTAATATAGGCATGTTAGGGTACAAACGTAATTCCTAATTGAAAACAAACACACAGTTGGGAAACAAAGGCGCCGAGGACAGCGTTTGAATTGCTAAGCGTCCTACATATGTGTGCTATCCTAGTGCCTGCGGCGTTGTGTTTTTATTTTATGTACAGTGTTTGTGATTGTGTGATTCTTCATCGTTACTCTTCGTTTCAACAGTTTCTCTGAAATCATAAAATTCGAAGCTCTAAGGGCTGTCTAGTGTTATATAATAATGATAATCAACAGTTATGCTCTATTTATTTTATATTTTTAATAAGCTTACGTGGCTCTAGGTTCACTATTTTGGTAGGTGCTAACGTTCCTTAGCTGACAAATGAGGTGAGTCGCAGAAATGTGCTGTTTTGTAAAGCGATTGTTACTTACATAATGTATCCGCTAATAATCATATATCTATGTATAACTTTGAAGTATATATCATGTGATATCCGTAGAGTTTTTTACTAAGAGGTTTCATTTCAGAAAAGTAAACACACAATGAATTACCAGTTTAGAGTTAATTCTAAATTATTTTACGCTTTATTAATTTATCAGACAATAAATTTATCTTTAAATAGTGGTAGCAACAATTTATTTCTTACAAATCATTAAAACTGCAACGTTATCACTATTAAAGCAGTGTTACATTTATGATAATTTGACTTATTTTATAGAATTTGTTGCAATTTATATTTTAAATAAAAGTATAATACTCTTCTTTTTTAATTTAAATATAATACTCTTCTGAGGAGCTGCTAAATAAATCTGAGTCTCATTTTAAAACCACATCTATTCTAATTCTTTAACTGTCGTTGTAGCTCAACTTAGAAACTCTCGTCCCGCGCTTAAATTTTATGGAAACTCATCTCTTAGGTCTTTCAAAGCTAAAACTACTACAGTACTCCTCTCCCCTTTATCATAAGCAATGTGTATAAATTAGTAAGGATTATGATGATTAGCATATGTATGTATGTACATTTTATATAATAGCTTTGAATGAATTTCATTAACTGTAATATGATATGATATAAAGCCGTACAATACTTTTAAATTATTTGTATCGTTTTATATCGTAAATAATATTTCGTTCTATATAAGCATATACTACTCGAGATATAAAATATTTATTTTTTTTTTAAACCCCTGTAGCGAACGACGTATTACAAAAATCACAAAAAAACTTTCAATTGCCTTTTGTATCAATAGCAGAGGTTAAATTTTTTTTTAGTTTGACTGTACTTATTTCTATATCTAGTTGGATTGGATCTAAAAGTATAATTTATATAGCATCATATTGCTACCTACCTACCTTAAGTTGCAATATTAAAAAGAGTGCATTCTAAAAAAACTAAAGTGAGTGTTAATAATACTGTTTCTATTCCGCTTTTAAGTAATTTTCATAACGCCCATGTATAGTCTACGAGGACGCAATTAGAAGAAAAGTCAATAAATAATAATAAGGTGATACTAAAAAAAAAAAAAATATTTTTGTAAAAAAATATATAGATGATTGATGATGATTTGCTTTCTTTATGTAAATAATACTGAATATTTATTATCAGACAGACTAGGCAGATATACGTGTTTGTTATCATTAAAATGGATTTATTGTTTATCATTAGTTTGTAAAAAATATTTCAATGGATATTCTTGGAATTACATTTTATTTATATATATAATATTGCGAGCAAACGAGCGGACGAAACCATCTGATGTTAAACTAAAAAAATATATATTAATAGCCATTCTTTTTAGATACATTTCTCATACTTATTTGCAGTTTACCTACTATATTCTTACAAATTATATGGTAGGCGGGAAAGTACTCTCGTATTTTAAAGAAAATATTTGAATTTATTTATAAAATTATATGTTTGAAAATTATCAATTATATTTTCTCCGTTATTTGTTTAAACAGTTTGCTATCTTTTAATTAAACTGTCAATACCTGTTTTGTAGAAGTTTCCTTGGAGTTAAAATAGTCAGCAACTGTCTTAGAAACATTTTCAAACGACGTGATTTTCCGTTAGATGATTTTTCTGAGCTTTTCTGAACACATCATAATCAGATGGTGCAATATTAAGTGAATACGGTAGTTGACTAAAAACTTCCGATCCAAACGCATTAAGTTTTTGTGTTGTCACCATTGCAATTTGCGGTTTAGCGTTATCGTGGTGGAACTTTTTTTTTCTCGACGCTAATGAGTAATGCTGGCTTCTCTTCTTTGATATAATCTTTGATAGTATAATCCGTGAAGATAGTTTTACCCTTTTTTAACAACTTGTACAACACTGGACTTTTCCTGTCCAATCACAAACAAAAAAGTACTTTTCGTTCTTGGATAACTTGTTTTTGTATCTAATCAGGTGGGATGAACACATTCTGATAGGATCAGACAAATACTTTTCTGTTAATTTATTTAGAACACAAACATTTTGCTTTAACACAAAGCTAAAAGATTGAATCTGATTTCCAACAGTTGTACCATGGATGCCAAACTCTTCTGCAATTTCTCGACTTGTTAAATGTGGATTTTGTTCCAACTGGATCGCAAAAAATCATTATTGATCTTAGATGATCGTCTAGATCGATAACTTTCTCAGGCTCAGATCCCCGGACCGTTATTTCTTAAACCATCTTCGACCAGTACAAATATTTACAATATATTTTCCAAATATCGCAAATTTTATTTTGAATTCATACAAAATGCAGTGTCGTAAATGCACTTTATCTATTAATATGTTTTTCACTATAAATATCATAAGAAAATGACTAACGATAAAAGAAGAATCCTTTTATATTATTATTAAACTTAATTTAAGAGCTAAACAAAAAACGCAAATGACTCACTTGTCCGATGTTTTTTTTATTTAAAAGAAAAACTACCAGTCTATTTAAAATACGGCAGAACCCTCCCTCCAACAATACATGTATTGAATACTATCACAATTGGGCGATTGTAATGTAGTATATAGCTACTTGCGCCAGGATAATTCTACTTTATTAAATTTAATAAGAAATGCAAATGTCATTATCATACACCCGCCCTTATCTGAATTATATGGAATCAGCCTAATTTAAATTCTTTATCCTGTATACGTAAAGTTTATATTTTAAGTTAAGATTAAAGTTTGGTACATAAATAAATAAATAAATATATACAAAATGCTGGCCCGGTAAACCTCTTTTGTATGATGGAGGGATGGTATCCACTTTTATTTTTTATCTGTAGACTATTCTTATAGTGTCCTTGGAAATATATACAACGGTCTTATACCTTAAAGACCGCTTGGCATGAATATGAATAAATTTCTAAATTGTTTAATCTCTTTTCTGTAAGTAAGAAAGCTTCCATGCTGAAATAATCTACTAGATGAGACTATGGAAAGGAACATCTGCGCTAAGACTATACAAACAACAAGTCGATTATGTATAGCACTTATGGGTGTTTATCACTTGTATTACTTTTTATTTATTGGCCAGTCTTAGATTAGTATCTAGCTTAATAGCTATGCTGAAATAGTTAGAAGACTAGGGTAAGGTAAGGTAAAAGGTAAGTTTGTAAATAGGTTTATTTATATATTAAGTCATTGATGTGACTAGTCTGATCTAATTCATATTCTTTTAATTTTAATAATATTTAATAACCTTTGCAAGGCTAATAACCTTGTTGAAACGATAAACTATATTTTTTTTGTGTTTTGAGTAGGTAATACCATCGTCAGAGCAAGTTTTTGTCGATACATGATAAATCTTTATTACTTTTAGAGTGTGCTAGTTTAATACACAAATATAAAAAAAATAAAAAATATAAAAAGTTTATTCGAAGTGGTGTCTATTGGCTACGCGCTCTTTCATGGGGAAATTCTTCACTGCCAATCGTATGGATAGTTTTAGGGACTCCAAATTATCATGGCGTTTAGAGTAAACTGCAGTCTCTAAAACTGACCATAAATCGTTGGCCAGTCTTCAGTTCTGATGAAGTCTGATGAAGTCCGAGAGGTTCGCTTCCAACTAAAACTGCGAGAAGCTTTATGACCCGGCGCCCAATCTTGCTGGTAGGACCATACTTGATTATTGAACATGGTGTTGTTAATGGACTTAACTACCTTCTCAAGAATGGTATCTTGATACACTTGTGCCGATGTTTTGATACCCTTTCACAAAAATATGGCTCAGTCACTCCTTCATAGCTAACACCAACAAGGAAGATTCTTATGAGCTTTGAGTCTTTATATCTAAGTATCTGTCATCGCGTACGCACGTACGCTAGTCATAAATTTAGTGGTTAAAGTTCTCTTAAACCTTTAATAAGTGTAATTGGAAGTGAAATTTTTTGCAAACTTTATAAATTAGTTCTGTGTAACTAGTCTGTGTGTTTTTTAAATCGATATTATGCGAAAGTAAAATAAAATAGTGGATGTTACTAGAAAACAGTGACTCTTTTTGAAATGAACGCGTAAGCGACGCAATATCCCTGGTTCTTACGACGTTTTAAACGTGACTTTTTCATTCAACAAAGATAAGTAAGGAAATAAATTACTGCGAATTCATTGTGTTATATTGAGCATTATAATATCTACCTCCAACATATTTTTATCATGGAGTGTAAGAATTGTTCTGAGCAACTTAAACAAGATGGAGCAATGCCAATCTTGTCAAGTTCAACGCCACCAAAACGCAGACGTGTCTATTCACCGCCAAAAGGAGCCCTTTCACCTTGGCTCCTACTTTCCAGAATGTATCCTTGGAATACAGTGACCGGCTTCAGTTGTTAGGCTTAGAGATTTCCTCGAACCTCAACTTTGGTCGGTTCATTGAGTCCAGAGCAAGAGCAGCAGCAGCAAAGCTTGCCGTTCTTGCGAAGGTTCGGCAGTACTTTACACCGGGACAGCTTCTTGTTTTATACAAAGCACAGATCCGGTCGTGTGTAGAGTACTGTGGCCACATATTTGCTGGTGCCGCAAAGTCTCATCTTGCGGTTCTGGACTCAATTGAGAGGCGAGCAAAGAGGCTTATAGGCGATCCCGAATTGGTCGAAGCCGACCTCCAAAGCCTTGAACATAGGCGTAAAATTGCTAGCCTCTCAGTATTCTATAGGATACATTTTGGTGAGTGTGCGCAGGAATTACACGAGTTAATTCCCCCGTCCCCCTTCCATCACCGGACGTCCCGACGCACGGCAGGTATCCATCCTTTTGTTGTGGACATTCCACCTGTCCGAACGAAGCGCTTTGCTTCCTCATTTTTAGTGCGTACAGCGAAGGAGTGGAACAAATTGCCTGCGTCGGTATTTCCGGCCAAATATAACGTGGGTGTCTTCAAGAGAAGAGTGAATAGGTTGCTAGGGCAATGCGACTTACCATCTAAGACTACATTCCACTTACCATCAGGTGGAATGTAGTCAAGCATTGCCCTGGAACATATAAAAAAAAAAAAAAAAAAAGAGTGTGTTAGATATTATATGATTCTATAATTAAAAACCACTGAATTAATATAGTATAAATTATTTAATCGACCTACTTCATACTATTAATATGATAATATATTTCAATGCATTATTTGGATAAGTTTAAAGAAAAGAAAGATCTCAACAAATATATCATTTAATATAACCAAATGACTCTCGGTACAAGAATATAATAAATACAGTAATATAGTCATTACTGTGTAATTATTTAGACACAATTACCAATAACTCAATACAATGATATACCCATAATAGTTATTAAAATATTATAAACAATGTAAGTATAAGAATCACTTATCTTGTCCGTTGTCCAATACAGATTGTCTTTAATAGAGGCTTACAGCCATATTTATAACATAACAACATCGACAGAAGCGCCAACGGCAGCTTCTGGAGATAAGTCATATTCACAACTTTAAACATCACTAAATATCTCATAATAACAATATAATAGTACATAACCATTTTAAATGTATAGCATATTTATAACAATCTTATATCTTTCACACATTTATGGCTTACCTAATAAGATATGTAAATACAATATATTTAATATCTTCAGGCTACTTCCGATAGTTCGTCAAATCAATATCTTTTACTACTTTAATAATGTACTAGTAATAACAATGATATATAGTTCTAAATAAGTCTAAACTAAATAAATCTATTGCTACAACAATATCTCGCATATTTATTGTCAACGGTATTATGTAGTTTCATAAATAATAATATCTTTATTTTACCTACATACTGAATTAACAATATTATATGTATCAATATTACATATATATATCACGGCCAGCCTGACATATACTTCGCTCTCGAAGTATACACACCTACTTATATACATATATTTTTATATATATACATTATATACATTCCTTTCTTTTTCTTATATTTTGTCATTTTTCTGACTCGTGAAACCCCTTTACATAAACATGTTTTTTTATGTTTTGTCACTCGTCACATACATTTTTTTTAATGTTTTGTCAGTTGCCTAGACGTGTCAAATCCCCTTCACCCGCTGCTAGTGAGCTAGATTTGCACCAAACAAAAGACCGACCAGCGGAAACATTTTTTTTAAGGTTTTGTCAGTTGCCTAGACGTGTCAAATCCCTTCACCCGCTGCTAGTGAGCTAGATTTGCACCAAGCAAAAGACCGACCAGCGGAAACCTAAGATCTTATAACCAAGACCTGCTCTAATGCCGAGTTACAAATCAACCAACTTTTATCCCATTAAATAATAAAAAAAAAATAGAATATATATACAATATATATACAATATACCAGTAAACTATATATGTAATACAAAAAGTAAGATAGAATATATATAAATATATAATTTAAAAAATATATGTAATAATAATAAATAAATATTTGTCTTGTTATAATTTTTTTTTTTTTCACAACTTTAATTTTCCACAATAACATTTTTTTTTATCCACCTACTCCAGTAACGAGGTTTTCCTTTTCGAAAACAAGATTCCTTTAATTGCCTAAACCTTTTATATCCTGTTCGGCCTACCTGACACAATATTACGCTATTTAACATAATTAACGTACCTAGAAAACGTATCATTACTTTTGCAAATTACTTTTACATATATCCAAATATTTAAACTACTAAAGATGAAATTTTGGTATTAATATCCGATATACTACCACAAACTAATTCAAAGAATTAGTATTTACTAAAACTTAATTTTGTACAACACAATCACTTTATGTTTTCAAGCACACTCACAATAAGAGTCCACAGATTCGATGTATCGTATGTAGAACTGCTTTTTTTTTTTATTCGTTTCATAAGTTTTCTCATGACCTTCGTCAGGCGTTTCGCCTTTGTGATCGCCACTCCGGCATCGGTTGTATTAGCATCTTAGATACGCCATGCCGAACCGCGAAATGGCACAGAAGTAATTCCCGACCAAAGTAAGATCTCCAATGTTTGCTGATCCTCAGCCCCTCGTCATTCAAGAATCCTTATGGCCTTATTGATGACCATGGAATTCCCTTCGGGCATAGATGTTGGAGGAGACTACTGTTCCAGTTCAATCAGCTTCAGCTGAAAAAATAAATTCCGCTGAGTAAGTCACGTATAATCCGATAAGAGTCTCGTACGTCTTATAGTAGTTCTAGTTAACCTGTTGTATTAACGTTTAATAACAAACACAAGATAAATAAAAACGTTGAATTGGTCAATAGTTTTGGTGGTTCAGCTTAACTTGACCTTTCTTATCGATTTTCCTTCCGGTGCATCACAGGCTCGACACTGCACCGGCGAGAGCCATACTGGGTCCGCAGACACAGCTGGCATGGCTGCGGTAATGCCACCGCTCGGTCCGCATCGCCATGACGACGCCGAATGGTGTAGTTCGTACGTAGAATACAAACCGTGAATTAAATTTAATTCGTAAACCACTTCTTTATTAGAAATCACTCCGCCGTTTCCCAAACTACGCCTGGACATCGTAGAGGTGATGGTACTTTAACGTATATAGCGATGGCAGCGCGATTTTCCCTGTGAATTAGTTTTTCAACATATTAGTAAAGTTTATCACACAAAATGGAAAACAACAAAATAACAAATAAAATAACAATGTGGGTATTTTTGATTTTATCGATAAAATATAGTTTCGGCAGTCAAACTGTCGATATCGTGGACCGGGATTATCCCACTTCTGATGTTAGATATTATATGATTCTATAATTAAAAACCACTGAATTAATATAGTATAAATTATTTAATCGACCTACTTCATACTATTAATATGATAATATATTTCAATGCATTATTTGGATAAGTTTAAAGAAAAGAAAGATCTCAACAAATATATCATTTAATATAACCAAATGACTCTCGGTACAAGAATATAATAAATACAGTAATATAGTCATTACTGTGTAATTATTTAGACACAATTACCAATAACTCAATACAATGATATACCCATAATAGTTATTAAAATATTATAAACAATGTAAGTATAAGAATCACTTATCTTGTCCGTTGTCCAATACAGATTGTCTTTAATAGAGGCTTACAGCCATATTTATAACATAACAACATCGACAGAAGCGCCAACGGCAGATTCTGGAGATAAGTCATATTCACAACTTTAAACATCACTAAATATCTCATAATAACAATATAATAGTACATAACCATTTTAAATGTATAGCATATTTATAACAATCTTATATCTTTCACACATTTATGGCTTACCTAATAAGATATGTAAATACAATATATTTAATATCTTCAGGCTACTTCCGATAGTTCGTCAAATCAATATCTTTTACTACTTTAATAATGTACTAGTAATAACAATGATATATAGTTCTAAATAAGTCTAAACTAAATAAATCTATTGCTACAACAATATCTCGCATATTTATTGTCAACGGTATTATGTAGTTTCATAAATAATAATATCTTTATTTTACCTACATACTGAATTAACAATATTATATGTATCAATATTACATATATATATCAAGTGCATTAAATGTGCAAACTGTCAATGTAATTATCATCATCTTTGTGTTGGTCTACTGTTGGCTGATTTTAAAAAGATTCTATCGATGAATAAGGCCAGGTGGAAATGTCCTGGGTGCAAATCTTCAAAAAAGACAAGTAGCAACAGCCCTCATACATCTAATACTAGTGAAATTGACAATAAATCCTTATACGCCTACTTTGATGAGAGATTCAATCTCTTAGACTCGTCGATCAAGTCATTTAAAAACTTAATATCTGATGAACTGAAAAAGGTCACTGACGCCGTAAATAAGTGGTCTAGTAAAATAACACACATTGAGTTATCTATTCAGTCAGTCGTGGAACGTGTCAATGGCATTGATTTGGAAATGACTAAAATACATCATTTGGAACAGGAAGTAAGCAAATTAAATTCGACTATTAAGGACTTAAAAGATAATCACGACAGGAGTGAACAATGGGTTCGGCGTTCAAACATTCAAATAAATGGTGTTCCGTATAAGAAAGGCGAAGATTTAATTAAATTTGTCAAGAATTTGGCTGAGAAATGTAATTTTTCGTTAAACCCGAATACGGATATAGATTTTGTTACTAGAGTGGCAACCAAAAATGATATGGATGTTAAAAAACCAAAACCAATAATTTTAAAAATGCAAGCTCGCTATAAGAAAGATGACTTTTTGTCATCCCTCCGTAAACTACGTAATTTAAAAGCTTGTGATATCGGATATCCTGAGAAGAATGCAGCACATGAGGTACAATTTTACTTATTACATTTGGTATTGATTGTATTACGTCTTTGTTTTAGTCATATTCATAATTCTAAACAGATTATTTATATATTGACATATTTAGTTAGATGGCTTTGAATATTTATTATCAGAGTGTCCGTGGGTTACGGACTAAGTCTAATCAATTTTATTTAAATGTATTAAATCACAGTTATGACATTATTTAACAGAGACGTGGCTTTTACCGGGCATTTTTGACGGAGAATTATTCGATAAACGATACACTGTGTATCGCAATGATCGTAATTATGTTAGTACGAAGGTCACAATGGGAGGCGGCACTTTAATAGCGGTACGTAATGAATTTATAATTAAGTCCTGTGATATTTCCTTACCCATTTCTTCCAATGAAAATATTACGTATATAAAAATGTCTTACAGTAAAGACATATCTCATAAATGTTTACATATTTTTTGTTGTTACTTTCCTCAAAACATTAATCAAGCTGCAACACAATTAAATTTATTTGAATATATTTCTGATTTACAAATTGAGAATGTACACGATGATTTTATAATAATAGGTGACTTTAATGTAAGAGATGCTATATGGTCAGTGAATAATTACCCTAATAGTAATGAAATTATTTTAAATTATTCTGAATGTAATCTTGTTTATCAATTGTCTGCTTTTATGAGTTTTACTGGCTTTAGACAATTTAATCATATTTTTAATTTAAATAACAGATTATTAGATCTAATATTTACAAATCTAAGTTGTACAATTTCTCGTGAGGAACCACTTTCTGAACCAGAGGATTCTCATCATCCAACCCTTTTAATTGAAATTTTTGTCCAATCAGTGAAACTTAACCTAAAACCTGCTCGGCATCTTAGGAGAATTTATCATAGGGCCGATTATGATTTAATTTGTGACGAACTATCAAAAATAGACTGGATTCGGGAATTAGATAACAAGGACATTACTGAGGGGGTAGATACTTTCTATTCATTAATAAATAATATTATAGTTAAGTTTATTCCATCTACATTTAAATCAGAGTGTACTAATTACCCGCATTGGTTTTCACGTCCTTTAATAAAATTAATTAATAAAAAATTGAAGTTCCATAAAAAATGGAAAATTTATGGTAGAAGTATTGATTATGATAAATTTTCTGAATTGAGGAGTTCAGTTAAAAAACTAGAAAAAATGTGTTATAATTCTTATGTCGATAAGGCTGAAAATAATCTTCTTTTAAACTCCAAATACTTTTGGTCGTATATAGGATCCAAAAAAAGACATAATACAATTCCAGGAAATATGTATCTCAATTCTTGTGAAGAATCAAATGGGCCGGGTATTGCTAATATGTTCAACATCTATTTCCAATCTGTCTTTGAGCAAAATCAAAATGTGTTAAGTTCAAATCAATGTCTTCGAAGTATAGATCAATCGGTGATTAGTTCAGTTGAAATAACTAACCAAAAAGTAGAATGCTATCTATCTAAATTAAATACGTCTAAGGGCTGTGGTCCCGATGGTATTCATGCCTTGTTCTTAAAACAATGTAGTAAATCTCTTAGTATTCCTCTAACAATGCTTTTCAAAAAGTCTTTAGAAAGTGGTACCATTCCTCGTATCTGGAAAAAATCATTAATCATGCCAATATTTAAGTCTGGCGATAAAAATAATATCAAAAATTACCGTGGTATCTCAAAATTATCGGTGATACCAAAACTTTTTGAGAAGATTATCTATGATGAAATTTTCCCATTATTGAGATCTAAATTAATAAATAATCAGCATGGTTTCATAAACAAACGTTCAACAGAAAGTAATCTTTGTGAATTTCTAGATGTAGCACTAAATGGAATGAACGATGGTCATAGGGTAGATGTCGTTTATACAGATTATTCAAAGGCATTTGATAAGGTTTCGCATAATCTCTTAATACAAAAATTGGAAAATAACGGGATACATGGTAGCTTACTGAGGTGGCTTACATCTTATCTTCGTGAAAGATCACAAGCTGTAGCTGTTAAAGGTTTCACCTCGTCTTTTATTCCTATAACTTCTGGTGTACCACAGGGCTCCCATCTTGGGCCTTTACTTTTCAATATATTTATTAACGATGTCAGCAAATGTTTTAAAAATTCGCACTTTTTATTATACGCTGATGATATTAAAATTTTTAAAGTTATCAGAAATGTTCAAGACTGTACCAAATTACAAAATGATTTAAATAAATTACATAAATATTGTACATCAAATGAAATATATCTTAATGTAGAAAAATGCCATACAATTACATTTTCTAGAAAAAAGGAAATATTGTCTTTTGATTATTGTTTTTCTAATTCAAAAATAAAAAGGGTAACTGAGGTGAGAGATCTTGGGGTACTCTTGGATAGTCAAATTATCTTTGATAAGCATATCGATAAAATTACAAAAGATGCTTATCGAATGCTGGGTTTTGTTCTTAGACAAGGATCCGATTTTAGAAACATTAAATCTTTAATAATTCTTTACAAAGCATTTGTGAGACCAATCCTAGAATACGCCTCAATTATTTGGAATCCTTGTTACGCTAAATATAAAGATCTAATTGAGAAAATACAGAATACATTTTAAAAAATACTAAAATATAGATTTACTACATCTTTACCATTTGTATCGCTGGAACAACGCAGAGAACTTAAAGACCAATTTTTTCTTTTTAAAATTTTACATAATATTATTGATTCTCCATATCTTCTTAGTAAAATTTCACTTAAATGTCCTCGCTTAGGTGCTCGTTCTCAGGCTATATTTCACATTCCCGTGTGTAGAACTAATTATTTAAAAAACAATTATATATTTAGATCCTGTGATAATTATAATAGAAAATATCACCATATCGACTTGTTTAATAATAATTTAGACAAATTTGTATCATTGCTCAAGAGTTTGTAGATTAGTTTTAGTTTTAAGATTTTATTTTTTATTTTTAACCACTTTTTTATTTTTGTTTTGTTTTTTTCGACAAGAGTAGCTTTAGAAGCTTTAATTTTTACTTCCACTGTGTTAATTTTTTAAGTGGATACTTTACTGGCATGTCCGTAATATTTTGTTTTTGTTGTTATATTTTTGTAAATTGATGCTGTTTGTTGTCCCAATAAAATAAAATATAAAATATATAAATAATGTAAATACGGTCATTTTGTTTGTTAAAAGTTTGGTGAATTGTTTTTTTTCTCATTCGTAAACAAAATTTTTCTGTGATCCCCCTTTGCGTACTGTTTCAGTAGTTGTTTCAATTTTACCAAATTTTTCATATTTAATTTATCAGTTAAGAAATGACCAGTGCGTCTCTTATAGGCTGCCTAAGTCCTAAATCTTCTCTTAAAATATGCGACATGGTTCTAGGTGTTATCTTCATTTCCCAAGATAAAATCTTTTGCATTCGGACAGGATTTTATCGAATTCTTTCCCTTACTACTTTGACCATCTTTTTCGTACGAACACTACGTGGACGGCCAGATCTTTTTCTGTCATAAACAGAGGAAGTCTCTTTGTACCTATTAATAGCCCGCTGCCCGACACACAAACATTTGACTAATACCAAGTCTATAGAGAGTTTTAAAAATTGCATTTGGCTCCATACATACCTTGTGTAATGCAATCACAGCGATTCTATTCTCGTTATCACCCCATTCCATTTTTATATCGAAAAATATTGTAGAATGTATTGGCGCCAAAAGAGAAAACACAATGAACAATCGTATAAAAATGACAGATTCCAAATTCAAATGTAATATTTTAATTGTAACAGTGTTTATGGCCAGACTAAGTACATATAATAAAGATAGGTTTTGTTCTTAAAGTCTTAGAAATGTTAACAAGTATTTTGGAATGTGATATTTGTTGGAAAAACCAACTGATCCCTTTAGTATATAAAAAATATACATAGTATAAGTGTTCGGACAGACACATAGTATAAGTGTTCAGACAGGCAGACAGACTGCTGCTGATTGAACCCCTGTCAAATAAGACTTAAAAGCCTTTTTTTAGTAATATCGATTTCCACCGTTATTTAAAATACTGTATATATTATGTAAAAAATATATGTATAGCACGTGTAAGAAAAAAATATATGTTTAAGAAATAAGAGAAAAGAAAATGCATTGCGCTAATTATTTTATTCATTTATTTTCTCCAACACAAAATACAACGAAATTATACGAAGCTATTTATAATTTACAAATATAGGTGGTGTAAGGTATGAGTTCCGACCAGGTAAAACTTGTCTATAAACTGTGGTAAAACTGTATCAAAAAAAATCTTCTAGTTCTCTTTCCTCCATAAAGACTAACAAAACAAAAATTACACAATGAATTGTTTTAAATTATATTTAATTTGTTTTAAATATAAAATTAAAACAAATCATTACAAACAAAGTTAAATTATATAATAACTAGGGGTCGCCCGCGACTCCGTCCGCACGGTTTTTAGTGTTTCCTCAGCGCACGCGAGGAAAGCTCTCAAAAAAGAAATCTTTTCCCGTTTTTGCAGCATTTTTCATTGCTGTTTGACTTCTATAAGTCACAGCGAGATGACATATACCCTATAGCCTTCTTCAATAAACGGACTATTCAACACAAAAATATTTTTTCAATTCGGGCCAGTAGTTCCAGAGATTATTGCGTTCAAACAAACAAACTCTTCAGCCTTATAATATTAGTATAGATTATATTATTGACCACTTTCATATAATCAAATTAACTAATCACTTTTTTCTGTATATCTTATCTTAAATAATTTCTATTAGTTATTTATATTTTTGATTTGTGTTATTATGTTATGCTTATTGACAGATGACAGATGTGAAGTTATTTGTTTTTAATTTTGGATAATGTTTATTTATTAGTCGATACATCGCTGCGCTACCTGGTGGCGAGTTACATCAATGGGCATAGCATATTCGTTTTCTTCGAGGAAACATACGTGGTCATACCAATTTTTATGACAATCGGTTGAACGGGGCAGAAGTCTATATTTGACAGCGCCGCCTGGTGGCGAGTTACATCAATGGACATAGCATATTCGTTTTCTTCGAGGAAACATACGTGGTCATACCAATTTTTATGACAATCGGATGAACGGGGCAGAAGTCTATATTTGACAGCGCCGCCTGGTGGCGAGTTACATCAATGGACATAGCATATTCGTTTTTTTCGAGGAAACATACATGGCCATACCAATTTTTATGACAATCGGTTGAACGGGGCGGAAGTTGATATTTGACAGCGCCGCCTGGTGGCGAGTTACATCAATGGACATAGCATATTCGTTTTTTTCGAGGAAACATACATGGCCATACCAATTTTTATGACAATCGGTTGAACGGGGCGGAAGTTGATATTTGACAGCGCCGCCTGGTGGCAAGTTACATCAATGGATATAGCATATTCGTTTTCTTCGAGGAAACATACATGGTCATACCAACTTTTATGAAAATCGGTTGAACGGGGCAGAAGTCTATATTTGACAGCGCCACCTGGTGGCGAGTTACATCAATGGGCATACCATATAAACCTTCTCCGTGGAAAAATACATATACATACCAATTTTCATAATCATCGGTCCAATAGTTTCTGAGTTCATCGATTTCATATATACAAACATCCTTCTATATATATATATATAAGATTTAACTTTGTTTTATAATAAAAAGGCTATTTGATAATGCGAAAAATAAAGTGTCAATTACTGTTATCAGTATATATTATGAGTTTAAAAATGGTTATTTATTAATGTAGTAAAAAATAAAAGTAATTTATTTGAAAATCCCTAATTAAAAATGCATTTTTTAAAGATTTGTCACTGGCCACAAAACGGTCCTGATTGGTCGGGTTTATGATGACGTCACTTGCTTGTAAACATCCTTCGTCTACTAGTATTATATTAGCTTTCAAAACTGTTTTAAACGTTTTCCTATATGTATTATCCACAGATTTTGAGTGATTTATTTGCGATATTTTACAAATTCTGTCAAGTACTATTACCATGGACAACGATTTTGTAAAATCAGAAACCTGTCCCAAGTCGATGCAATCATGGTCGAATTAATTAAAAAAAAAATCCGATTTTTATGCTACGGAGCTAAAAATTGTGAAAACAGCAAAGTAAGTATAATAACACGTTAGTGGTAACTGAAATTAAATTATAACTGAAATAATAAACTTCAACTTTAATCTTTGAAAATTGGCTTTGGAAGGCTTTTTTATTTCAATTTCCAGGCAAACAATAATACAATTTACACTGTGTTAGTTATGTTGAAATGAAATAGGTAAAGTCTTTCTGATAGATTGCTTATTTAAGTTTGCAATAAAACGGCGTCAAAAGCTAGCTATAATTATAATAATGACAGTCCAAAATAATTTTCTAGTTCAGAAAAGGAATTACTTAATTGATTTTTTTTCAAAGACATTCATATGTTATGCTCATGTGGTATGTGGGTATGTATAAGTATTACATAAACTAAATAATAACAATAAAGAGGGGATTGCATTGGCTTTTTTTTAAATTAAGCGCAATGTATTCTGCAAACATTGCATTTCAATATCATCATTTTATAAATCTTTGGAACACTTACAAATATTTTTGTACATATTTTGAACGCATTTTGACGGAATTGTACATTTTAGTACTGCATACCATTAGCAACGCATTTTGTTAAATAAATCTTTGTTAAAATATAAATCCAATCCCGCTTTCCTTTTTTGTTTGCAATAAATGTATGTGGATGGTATGTGCCACAAATAACAATATAGGCAAGTGACGTCACTCTACCCATTGCAGCGCCATGATGTCAAGGTAGTTATTGCACGCTATTTAAATATCAAATATTACATTTTTACTTTGATATTTTTCTGAAAATATGACCAGAATAAAAAAAAACTTTTACTGGGTTCCTTAACTGCTATTAAATATTATAAAATTGAATATAAAAAAACTTGTCTAATAGCCTATTCAAATTAACAACAAGAAAACTTTTTAACCAGAATGTGACGAAAACGCTTAGTAATTTAATTAATTATTTAAATTAATATTTGTTTCCTGAATCATATTCTCGATCGGGGTACTTTTAATAAATAATAATTTCTTCTTTTCTTAAATTTCGGGTCCTTTGGCATATTTGTTTTATATTTTAGGCATATTATAATTTTTAATACAGATTGAACAATTTGTATATATATCGTAAATTTGTATATCGGGCCAAAAAAGGTTTGCCCCTTAAAACCAAAATTATTTTAGTTAACGCCCTCATCTTACCTATTATCGACTACGCAGATGTTTGCTATCCAAGCCTGAATAATGAACTTCTCGATAAATTAGAACGCCTCCTCAACAATTGCATTCGCTACATCTTCGGCTTGCGTAAATACGATCACGTCTCTCGATATTGGTATAAACTCAAATGGTTTACTATTGGTCAGAGGCGCAGCTGTCGGATTCTTCATCTCCTCTTCTCAATAATAAATGATCCAACCTCTCCTCCATACCTAAAAGAAAAATTCCAACTCCTCCATGACACACACGACAGAATACTTCGTTCCTCTGCCTCTCTCACAACCACCATTCCTTCTCATACCAGCGACTTCTTCCACAAATCCTTCACTATCCAAGCCTCACTTCTTTGGAACCAACTTCCTGAGAAGATAAGAAGAGCTCCATCCAAAAGTACCTTTAAGAAACTTGTTAAAGAGCACTTTTTAAAGTCCCCATAACCCGTGCGTTAATTTGAAATGTGTACCTCATAATGTAAAACATGATGTTATAATAATAGTAATATGTATAGTATGTATGTATTTAGATATATGTATACGTTTATTCAATTTGTATATCAGTATATATATGTATCAGTGTGTAAGTGTATATAGATAGATGTATGTATTTAATGTTTACAATGTCCTTTCTTTTTTTTTTTTCTAATTTATTTTTTATTTTATTTTAAAACGCCTACCACAACTTTTCACCACACACAGAGGTTAACTGGGAGAGAATGCCATTAGGCATTAAGTTCGCCTTTTGTTGATTCAATAAAGTATAAATAAATAAATAAATAAATATCGTATTTGTAAATATATCGTCCCGTTGCTATGACAACTGAGGAACCATGTCGCTAGCCCTCTTGCTAAATGTGCCATTATTTTTGTTTGTCGGTAGGGAGGGAGGTTACATCTATGAGACTCCTAGAATATTAGTAAATTAATTTCGTTTAAACATCGGTATATATTTTTCCTTTAGAATGAATTCCTCAATAGAGTTTATTAGTGTAATAAAAATTTACTTATTCCTTATCCATTGGGTACAACAAAAACACAAATAATAAACACACTTTTAATGCACTTTTAATGCACACACGGCTTAAATGCATGTACTAGGGCAACATAGCTCTATTGAAGTAGTGTAGTATCTAATTGAAGGCAAATACCCACCGGCATTACAACAAAGGCGTAAAAGTCACCGATTTCTAAATATGCATAAATGTATGCTGAAGCACTGCTATTGATTGTACAGCGTTTTGTGCTTTATATAGTGGTTGAGATTTCCTTTTAGGTACAAAAATAATTAAAAAAAGGTTTGTAGCAAACTTTTCCACTTCCAAAATTCACCTGACTTATGGATTTCATTCTAGTTTCTTCACTATTAGTATATCGATGTGTCTTATTTAGTGTATAATATTTAGATGCTTGTAAAATATGTTTAATTTCTATTCATTATTAACACATGTTGCACAAGGATAAGGGCCAGACTATTAAAATTGCAGTTACATTTTGAATTTTTTTTTGTATACTCATTCATATTGGAACTAAAATAAACTGATTTATATTTTCAAACAATTTATAATTCAACATCATTTAAAAATACTTAAAGTTAATAGGATTTATAATAAATAAAGCAAAAGAACACAAACGGTATTAGACCCTTTGAATCTCTTTGAATTAAATTCCTTTGTAATTCAATATAGCGATAGCTTTAGCCTTCTCAAGATAAAGTTTAAAATCCAGTGAATAGTAAAATTACACAAGGTATTGTCTATATAATCTTTCTTGTTTGAAACGAAATTACACTATGGATTAACTAGTACGGAGTTACAAACTACACTTCTATTATGGAATTTGCTAAAATATATCCATGAAAATCCATAATAATGAACTATATATAAAATATATTATCAGCAACAATAATATTATATAAACTTTCACAATTTAAACTCAATGTATTATAAATTTTAGATTGTTATAATCGTATAGCTAAGTACTGGAAGCTTATTGTGATGTAAGGATATCCCAAAATGTCTACGTAGATTAACATGTTAACCGCAGTTAACTGGAGTTAACCCACTTAGACGGAGAACATACATCACTTGGACAGTTCCCAATGGATCTCTGAAGCTGTCTGATGATTAGTCTAATTCACGGATATTAAATTCAATCAATGATCTAAAGATCTATTCCTTGATATATTAATAATACTAATAAATAATACGATAATAATTTAAGCATTTCTGAGCTGATTTACAAAGATTATAATGTAGAGTAACATTATTATTATTTAGTGTTTGATTAATCATAATTATTATTTTGTGTAAATTTACATAAATATAGAATGAAAAATAAACTGATACGGGCAGAGATTCGAACCCGCAACCTCTAGGGAACTGTTCCGTTCTAGAGGTCGCGGGTTTGAATCCCTGCCCGTATCCGTTTATTTTTCATTCGATATGTATTTATATAAATTCAAATAAGCTTAACATGGCTATAAATGTTTATAGATATTATCAAATATTATTAGGTGTGTTGAGTTTTTGAAATTCCAATTAAAAATATCTATATTCAATATGTTATATATGGCATTTACAAGCACCTTTGAATCGTGGATGATTACATTAAATTGGTCAGTATAGTCAGATCGTGGGTAAGCTACCAAGTTTTAAACTAAGTTTTAGATCGATCATTGCAATGTTTCACTGATAGATATGTGTGCTATGTGTAAATGTGTGTGTATTTGCTTATGAATGTGTGTGATATAGAGTTAAAAAAATAATGATAGTTAATAGGGAATACTCTGTGTTCGTACCTATGTATTATCTATTCTCTTGACTCCTGATTCACTGTCTCTATCAACGTTTACGTTCCTAGTACTGAAAAACTAGTTAGGTTCCACAAACTAACTCTTGTGTTTCATAAACGTACCAGCAATGTATTTGTAACGTATCTTTGAAACCGTTTATTATTAGTTTGTTTGTTCATTATTTAACATAAGCTTAATATATACGACGGCACAAATGAAATGCTATCTGTCGGTATTTGCTGCAACCAGCAGATTTGACAGATATCTTTTGTAGATGCAAATTTGACAGCAGGTATTTGTAGTCATATGTCGATGACCAACGCGGCCATGTCAGTGGCATTCTTATTTATTAATCTTTGGCAATATTTTATCGGGACAAATATCGCCTAGATGTTAATATTTTTTTTAATGAACGTGAATTCCATTCTTTAGCCTGATTAATATTTTCGATCCTGTTCAATAAGATTTTCAGTTTTATTGTTAATATGGTTTTCATTAATGGAAGTAAAAATAAATTGGTACCATTAGTGTTTATTGTTATATTACGTCATCTAAACGATTTCTAGAATCAATTAAATCACAGAATGTTATTACATTTTACATTTTATTACATATACTATTGTATATTACACACCTAGGGTGGTCAAATAAGAAATGTCTCAGACCACATGTAATTGTGACTAACATGTGATCTGAGGCTTTCTTATTGTACTTCCCGAGGTGTGTATGCTATTTTTCTGTCCGACGAAGGCGGAAAGCGGCAACTTCGTTTTGCGCAGCGGGACGGGACGAAAGTTGTCACTTTCCGGTCGGCTTTTCCCGGCAGGCAGAGACAGAAATTTATAATTGAACGTCTTTGAATGTCGTCTTCTGTTAAAAATATATGTAATAGCTAACCTCTAAATAAATAGTAGATATACAATCATAACTAAAATAAGCACTTATTTTATGTTTTTTATTTTCAAAATTTAACCTGTTTTTATACAGAACTTATCTGATAATATTGTATCTTATGAGTAAAGAGATATGAAACTTGCATTCGTTTGTAACCGTTTTCCTCACCATCATATTCTCTCTTATTTAGAACTTATTTGGTTTGACATTCGAATATTCGAATTCAATGCGACGCCCCGGCGGATTAAGAATAATTGTTTATTTAACACGGTCAATTCATACGATGTATGGTAGTTATTTACACCGATATAGCACAGTTTTGATGTAGATTATGTGTATGTTATTTAAAAAACAAAAAGCTAAACATCAAGGTACTGTAAACATACTTATTACAAAAACTTACAAAAAAAATTGAGTTATCAGTTTTTACTATTATATATCAAATAAAACATATGATAATATAAATTATAATTTTTTCTAAAGACAAAATGGGAAGCGAAAATGTCAAGCAAAAGTCTGATCAGTAACGCCTTTTCAGGAAACTTATGGACCCAAATCGAATGAGGGGACACTAAACTTTTGATGCATCACGTCGGAGATCCTGGAGTCCATTAGTGTAAACAAATTATTAAGAGGCTTTAAATTTGTTTTTACAAAATAATGGACGCTTGAATTGCTAAGCGTCCTTCAAACATATGTTGTAGTTCCTTCCGCCTTCCGTGTCTTTTTTTCTTGTAATTTCATTCACACGTCATTTTGAAGTCCACAATAATTATTAGTGAAAAGATTTGAATTAATGTTTTTGTAAATAATTCCAGTGTTTTAATAAAATATTTTGAGTATTATTTAATAGCTATAGTTAAGTACCTAGCCATATAATAGTATGGCTAGGTACTTAACTATAAACTTTGTATCTCTATATAAATTTATACACAAATTTAATCCGTTACCGTGTGTTATTTTATCGTCAAGTACGGGCTAGACTATTTAACATATAGTAAGAGTTTCTAGTTAATTTGTCTATAAACCAAACTTGTGCATACTTGTTTCAACATAGTCCGGACTAAACTTTTGGGACTGGAATAATTTTATATATATATACAGGGTTAAGTGTAATTAGTTGCCTCACCTCACCTCTTGCAGGCAGCCTCTGATGTAGAGAGGCTGCCTGCAAGAAATATGTTTTTTGTACTGTAATTCTAAAAAACATTCACATTACATTTTCTGTTATAGAAAATAAAATAAACCAAGTTCTAACATAGAAATGACGATGCCGAGGTTTCAGTAAAAATTTAACAAAATCGTAATGCGGAATTTCTTTAAGTTTCTCCATTATAATATTATTTTTATTTAACATCGATCTCCATAGAGACTTAGACCTTCCGACCATCACTCAGTACTTCAAGGGGCTCTCCCAAAAGTACTTTGAACGTGCTGAGCGACACCCGAACCCACTGGTGGCTGATGCCGCAGAGTATAGGCCACGTAAAACTACTTTAGTCAGAAAAAGAAGACCCAAGTCGGTACTCGTTGACCCTGACGACGCGTTCACAGTAGATAATAACGAACGCGTAGGCATAAGTGACACCACACCACATACAGACACACACCGTCTATACCGGTATAGACGAGGTCCCAACTTAGTAAGTGGTCCGTTGCTCCGGCGTTCTGCCGTCGGAGGACGCAAGTGTCCAAATTTCCTTAGTTTCCCTCCTGACTAACGACGCCCCGAGCCGAGGTCCGTGTCTCAATCCGAGACGCCTTCGGGACGTCGATCCCCATGGGGGCCCATCTGGCCCCCCCTTTTTAAGGATGGGTCTCCTGACCCACTCGCTCCCCCGGTGACGCTGTAATAGCCAACAGGGCTAACAGTATAGTCAGACAAAAAAAAAACATTATTTCAGACTTTAGTTTTAGAAACTTTAATAAACATCATACATATTGCTTATTGACTTGTTCTCATTTATTTTGTGTCCGTCACCATACTCCCTGTACGATGAAAAAGTTTTTCTTTAATTTAAATTTTATATAACGTATAAGCATTACACATCAAATTGACTCAGTGCCAGCAAAAAGGATTTGAAAAAAAAAAAGTAGCAGTCTTAATAATAAAATCCTATATGTCCAAAAATATCTATGAACTTTAATCAGAATTCGGGTTAATTTAAATCTATAACATTTTAATAGAAGATGAGATAAAGGAAAAACATTTTGAAGTATCTATCATTATTTACATTTAGAGGAGCTTTTTTATTTATGAGATTACTTCTAAGAATAACTGGGAATAACTACTTTACTCTTAATAACTTTTTACTTATGGGCCAAAACAGGAAAATTGATCCGGTCATGATTTAGAATCTATGATAGGGTGTCTTTGTTGTGGGGTGATATCTAGGACAGAATATAAATTGACCACACAGGTGCTGCGATATTGTTATGGGAATATTGAATTTTGTTTCAATTTTACAAGTTGAATAACGTATCTAGGGACTGTATACATTTGAATAGTATTAGGGCAATGATGGCCGGCTGCGGCTCAGCGGTGGTTGTGAATGTGTTTTTAATATTTTATTGTTAACAGAGGCTGTGAATTTAAGTTTCGGGACAGTAAATTAAACATAAAATGTTACTTATAACTGAACTAAATTCAGGTATTTAGACACTTTTGAGAATTCGTAAAAAAACCGCATTACATTACACCATTTAGTATCGATTATCTGGTGATACAACTTATTATACTATTATCAAACCTATTTTGCTAAGCCAATATATATATATATATATATATATATATATATATATATATATATATATATATATATATTTTTAAGAAGATTTTTAATGTATGCCTACTACGCTCGCAACATTTGTTAACTATCACGCTTAACCTATTTTTTACGAATTATGTAATTTATTACAATAAGTAAATATAATTATTTCTCTTGACAGATAGTTTCCCAGTTAGCAGAATCCAGAATACTTTATTTTAAAAAATACATTATATTTTTTTGTAAACAACTTTAAAACCTCTTAATAATTTGTTTGCGCTAATGGACCCCAGGGTCTCCGACGTGATGCATCAAGAAGTTTTGTGTCCACTCATTCGATTTGGATCCATGAATTTCCTAAAATAGCGTTATTTATCAGAATTTTGGCTTGACATTTTCGTTTTCCGTTTTTCCATCAAAAATGTATATTAATATTGGTTTTGTATTTAATTTTGTAATATGTAATATTATAGTAAAAACTTATAAGTAAAACATTTTGTAAGTGGTAATAATAAGTATGCTTACAATCCCGTGATTCCTAAATGCATTGATTCAAATTCATAAAATATGTTCATTTTTTCTTTTTTTTAAATAACAGAAAAATAATTAAAACCAAACTATCCTATATATAGGTTTAACTAACTACCATACCATTGTATAAATTAATAGTGCTAAATAACCAGTTAATCTAAATTAATTTCTAAGTGCTTGTTAAAATAAGTTATCATTATTCGTTTATTAATATTTAAAAAATACTTTTAAACAAAAGTACTCAATATATTTTAAAAGAAATCTCATTTAGGAAAGTAAAATATTTCTTTTTGTATAAACGAAAAATAAATTGTCTTTTTTAGAAAGCGTCAAAATTAATGAAGTTATACGAAACGAAAATTATTTAATTAGTGACCCTAATTCTTATTCTCAGGTATTTCTTTTACCAAAGAAAATTATTTTAAATATTATTTAATATATTATACAGATAAGTAATAAAAAATATTAGATAGATATGACAGCATAATTTTATGCCACTATCACCATATATTCATGAGCAAATAATTTAATTTACTTATTTTATATGAACACATTAGCAAATTGTATTGGTGTGATACTAGCCTGATTAAAAGTATAAAATCTAAACGAATTTTAAGGTTACCCTATCTTATGTCTATGATAAAATAGATATCCTATTTATTCTTGTCAATAATTATTCAATAATTAGCTTTTTATTCATTATGCTGTTTTAATTTGATATCTGATTACTTAGATATAACATTTATTTTGTAATTTACTTAAGAGACAAATTTAAAGACTTACTTTAAGTAGAAATAGTTACAATCTAAAATAAATACGGCGATATAATTACACAAATGTTGCTATAATAATTACGTTATAATCAAAACACACTCACCCACGCGCAGAAATCTCAGACGTAAATTAATTATTCATAACATTACTTACTCCAATAAGTAAGCCTCATCGCAAATTATTATTGTTAGCATCGCTGGCTGAATAATAAATTGCAATAAATAATATTAATGGTTATTACAGCAGTACGACGTACATGATACGTTTTGATTATTATAATCCTTGTTTTAAGAATACTATTTACCGAAGAGATTACGTATCTTAAAATTATATTTACAAGGAAACATTTTAGGCATATAGCTTCTAAGGCATATATTATATATATATATAATATAAGTATAATTAAGAAAGAATAGTAGCAACAAATACGTGACAGGAACTTGTAAGTCAAGATATACTCAATTCTAAAACCAAAGTTAATCATCGAGTACATGTCCGTAAAAATACATAGAATATTACCTAAGCACGAGTCGAATAAAGTGATATTTTTCTGCCTCGTTCCGGACGATGATATTTTATTCAGAGGTTTGTTCCCATGTTTGATTATTAAACGGCGTTCTTTTGTCCTGGCAAAGAGTTTGCTATTTCTTTTATGCAAGTGTTGATCTTGCAGATTTGCAATCTCTAACGGCATACACTTTACATAGTTACTATATACATACAAAAAAGTAATTGTTGTATGTCGTTTGTACAACTGAAAATTAATAATTATTTTGTAATAATTAGTAATACTGTAACAATAAAGGTAATTATAAATTTAATTCAACGTTTACAAAGTTACATTTAACGTAATGGTTGTAATTTAAGGTGTAGCAACAATTACCAAAGACAATTCGATGAAACAAAATGGCCGGTCAGAAAGCGTCGTAAACTGGACGAGAAACGACTAATTTGCTTTAATTTTACCGTATTTGCTTTAATTTTACCCATTTAATATATAATGCAATAAGAGAATTGTTAGTATAAATTAACAACAGCCGCTTTAAATAATTTCAAAAAAATAGTACAATTTTTAAATTTAAATTATCAGTCTGGTATTTAAATATCATTAACATATATTTGTTATATTTTATATTTAGTGTGTGAAATGTGATTGCAATATTCTCTTTGTATATTTCTTGGCATTGGTTCAAATGCATTCATTGTTAGAAGACGGTTATTGTGTATGTCACACCGCTTTAGGTATTGTAAAACGGTAGTTTGGAATATACTATAAATAAAACTGTTCAACTTTTTTTAAATATATAAAAGCCTTACTAATAAAATGTAAGAGGTAATTTATATTTCTTAAGTTTTCGTTTATTATGCCAAAAATACAGTTATTTATTTCTAGTAGTTTATTTGTTCGTCGTAGTAGTTTATTTATCGTTATATAAATAAACAAGCAAAATATGAAAAATTACAATTATCAGTTTCTTTCAGCCTTATCACTCTCTCTGAACCTCGGTTTAAAATCAAGTTAGTAAGCACAGTGACAAATCAAGTGGTGGCAAATCAGAGTAATAATTTGGGATTTCCTTTTTCGTGCTAGACAGGGAGAATTTGTAAAAAAAAGGTGCTTTAATTTACAATTATTATTAAGTATTTTACAGATAATTGTAATTATTTTTATAAAAATAAGTAGTGAATTCTAAAGGTAACTTATGAAGTTTGGACGGATGTTTGGCGTTGCGATAATCGACAACTTAAATCTGCTAAACAACATGTAATTATAATATTTATAAATCAGTATTATATTTAAATGACGTATGTTATAGAAAACTGACTATTTAAAATCTTGAAAAATTGTTCAACTTTGCCGGGGCTCTACACATTGAGCAACCGCCTCAGTGAATTAAGTACCTACTATTACTAGTACATGTACCACTTGAATTCTGATATGTTCTCACATATCAATTATAGCAGTGACTGAAATAGTTAATACTTAGTTATTGTAATTTTATAAATAAACTAGAAGTGTCTGTTGCCGGTTCTCCTTCCTGGAACTACCCTTTGTATGTTTCATTATGTACTACGTATGTTATGTAAGAAAAACATGGACTGATTAAAACCATTTAAATTTATATTGTAACGCTTTTATATGTATATCTTTAATACTTCATGACTTGGTTTTTTTCACCGAGTACATAATTTACACCCATTTTTCAGTTCTCATAACTAATAATTTAATTTAATATAAATTATATAATTATAAAATTTTAGACTGTATCTCGTGTGTTGAAAAAATCAATTTATTCAAATATACATAATTCTTGAATCACGTAAATAATATATATTTATAATTTAACAGAATCTCGTTTTAATATAAAAACAGGATTAATTTGGAATCACGGAAAATATGATCGTGGTTAGGTACTGTATCGCCAGAAATGATGTAGAAATACTATTAGTTGAATCCCAAATTTTTTTTACTTGTAACTCGACTCAAATCAACTGGAATAAAATGTGAATCTTCTTCTAGTATTGAACATTTATCATAATTTGGTTAATAAAATTATTATAAGTGAATTCAGAATTAAATTGCTTTCTCAGTTGCCATATGTAACTCGTTCATACTGTATGTATTAAATTCAAGAATAAATACTAAAAATTTTACAGTGCGTTTTAAGAATTTATTTTGGTAGGATAATGTATGCTTTTACATTTTTTGAGAGTCGATCGCCACTTTTCGCGTTTATCTCAATTTTGTTTTAGATTTCTCTTAACAATTTATTCACATAATATTGTTTAATTTCCATTCTATGTTCAATGCATTATATATTTCAAAACTTTATTGTAGAATATCTATGACGGTTCTCAAGTCTCAGTCGAGTATAAACTGAAGTCTCTAGTACTTATCAGTTTTCAAGTAAGTACGGATAACTTTAATATAGGAATATTTCTGAAGTTTTCTTTGGTTTGCAATTTTCAAACAATTGCTTCAACTTTTATTTCCATAAGACTTTCGTTCAGCACTTTCTTTTCATCTGTGTAATACAAATTTCCTGAGCATAACGGTATTACGTTATATAGACTGAAAATATTGTATTTTAGATATTGATATAAAGCGCTTGTTTACTGAGTTTGATTTGTATAATTCAAAATAACCTTTTTTGAAAATAGATATTTATAACATATGTAAGATCAGATGCACTCTTCAGGTTATATTGTGAATTATATCTATATATTAATAATCAAATATATACAATATTTATTAAAAAATAAACTAAATTTGTAATGCAGAAGAAACCTGTTCAGCCAATCTATAACTTGAGGTTACAAGAATCGTTGAGATATAGGCTCCATAAAATACGTAACTCCTTCAAGTTCAATTGTAAACGTTTTTACAAAAAACTCCCGAATAAAGCCTAAGTTTGTCTTTAAATCAATTTAAATTAAATATTAAACAGAAAAAAATATTATACTGTATAGGGTAGAATTATAATAACTAATAATTAATTGTACCTCAGCGATTAGCTACTAACCTATTGAATTTGTCTGACGTTGTTATTTACTCAGAAGTCACTACTTGTATTAGCGTTGGGACCTGGTTGACCTCTGCCGCAAATATGGTGAAATTGGTTATTTCTGACCCTTGCGTTATGCTCGCAAAAGGGAGCTGCTTTCAGTGACCTGCGTTGTTGCTCTCCCAGGGGGATTTTTACGATTTGAATTGTCTAAATACATTATTATTTATTATTATATTATTCATGTGCCATTACCCTTAAGAATACATTGATTGCGATGGTTCTACTTGTTTATAAACTGGACATTCAATATTGACGTTTATGAAACAGGGATCACGTAAAGCACGTAAAGCTGATTTCTTTGACTAGTTTTTCTTAGACGGGTTGGAATCCTCGTTATTTTAATAGGGTTATTACAGTTATTTACAGAAGGGTTTGTTTCGATAATTATGGTAACAACCACATGTAAGGGCCCTCAAGACACTAACCTAACCTAACCGCCCCGTTGGTCGAGTGGTTAGCGTAGACGCCTAACGTGTCACGGCGCAATGGGGCTCGGGTTCGATTCCCGGCGGAGACAGGCATTTTATGTGATGAGCATAAATGTCTGTTTCTGGGTTTGGTCGTTTATTAAATATATTTTCAGTATTTATATGTGTATTTCTATGTATTTGTATCGTTGTCTAACACCCTTAACACAAGCAAATAATTTGCTTACTTAGGGGTTAGATCAATGTGTGTAATTTGTCCTGATATTATTATTATTATTATTATTATTATTATTTGATGTACCTACCATGTCATATTGATTGAAAGTTGGAAAGATGTCAATAAATTAATAAATATATATGAAAACCGTTTATGTTTGTCTGCCTCCTTTTTGTGTCACCATGTATTATTTTATTTTTATTTTGTTATAATTATTTTATATTTTCTGTTTATTTTATATTCATTATTTTGTATTATGTTAATGTTTTCTGAACTGTTGAGTTTTTTAGTTTTATTATAAACTATATGTTGGAAGTAAGTTCTATATACGATATGATCTTGTCTAAATCTTGTCAAAGTTGTTACGAGCGCGAAATGTAAATTGCCACATACTGGAAATATTTTTTAATGTTTTTTTTATGACTAAATTACGTGTTTTAAAAATAAATCCTGAATTAATTGTTTTATATATATACACTTTTATAAAAATGTTAAACCGTTGCAGCTATCACTTCATACCCACTATGCAACGTCATATAGATTGTTTTTTTTTCAAATATATCAGATGGAAACCTTTAACCAAATGAACTTTAAGCAGATGCTTTTTTGGAACATGTATTTAATATTGCGTCTAATGGTATGAAACATCTTTTCCTCAATGAATGAATGAAATAATCAGTATTACTAGAATTACGGATACATTTTATTTAATGATGGTTACAGCTCAGAATCATTCAAAACCATGCATGTATAATGTATTTGAGGACCATAGTTAAAATCAGAACTGAATTTTATTAGTAAAGTTTAATTTTGAGTGGCTCTAGATAATTTTCACGAACCACTTATAAAATCAAGCAGCGTAAGGTATACCTACATAGAAGTACGGTCAGGTTTGCAAATTCATATCCAACTATGTATCAACGTGTGTTAAAATGGAAATAAGGTAAAAGATAAAAATTCAAAATGTCTTTCATAAATTGTTGTGAGTAAATTAAAGGGTTTGACTAATTGCAGCTTCTTCAACCTCTCTTTTTAACTCAACTCATTTTAATAAGCTTTTAAGTAAGAAAGTTAAGACAGTTAGGTATTGGTCGATTGTTAATCTAGAAAGTGTTAAATAAATTTGAATATGCTATACGTATAGAACTATAGTGCATGTTCCATGTCTTCACTTGTTTTTAATCACTTTATATTTTAAAAGCAGTATCTTAAGGGATCGCAAATAGGTAGGTATATAAGTTTTGAGTCTACTCGTGACCATGGAGCGTGTAACCGCTTCGAAATATCGAGGTAATAATAATAATATAACTGACCGTGGCAATAATCCCGTTTCTGTACATAATTCTAGGTAGGTATAAATACAAATCTTTATTATTTAGTACATTTGCTAACATATATATTTAAAATGATTAATAGAAGACTTATACCAACAAATTAGATATTTAATCATATAAATCCAACAAGTTCTAAGTTTCTGTGTATAGTTCACTAATAGTATCTTGAAGACTCACAATGAAAAGAACATAAGTTAAAATTACAAAGTAGACCCCCCCCATACCTGCTTCACACACTTAGAATTGCCAAATTAATATAAGTATATTTTGTTTTATTTAAATTAATTAATGATTTTATGGTGCCTCAAATTGTTAGAATTTATTATCATTATTTTTGTTTAAATTCATTTGTCTTGTGCGTTTATTAGTTAAATCAAAAGATTTTCTTAAATATATTTGTATATATTTGTCAAGAATAGCAATATTATCATTTCAACAGTCTTGTCGTTCATTTATTTTCATTATTTATATAAAACTCACATCTTATATATACCTACATAACAGATAGGGTCGCAAACGGAGTTAACATTCCAGCTACTTATTTCATTAATCTAGACAGTTGTCAAATTTTGTATTCAAGAAATTTAGAGATATTTACGAATTTCGTATTAGATGTTAACATTTTAATAGTGTATTCTCAGAAAAGCGTATTTGAAATTCGAATGAAGGACAGTAGTTCGTTGACCTCTGGATAACTTTGTTTCGATAGAGTCAGACCGAAGTATTTATTGAACCATGAATATCTTAACAAGTAACGCTCTTGCTAATCTCTTTACCCAATATTTCTTATTATTGAAAATTAATTAGTTTTAAGCTGGTGATTTTAGAAATTAATAACAAGTTATTTGGGTATCATAGAAATCCAAAAAAACATAAATTCACCTTTTCAAAAATTGCGTCCGCGTTTTCTAAATGTGTATTTTATTTCTGACAGAGTGAAGGGACAACATTTTACTTAATGGTTTCTTTTTTTAAATGTAACCGTTATAATGCCATTAAAACCAGCTAGATATAAATAGTACAGCAACATATTTTTTTATGACAAGTTCATACATGCGAATAGATCTTTTCCCCCACCTATTATTCATAATTTTTTTTTTTTTTTTTTATTTTTTTTTTATTTTATTCATAATTAGTAATAAATTGTCAAATGCATTGAAGTCCAAAAATAAGGTATTATAAAATTATAATTCTTGTTTTAGTAGTGGCGTGGTTAGTCTTTTTTAGACTTTTTTGGGGACGACGCTTTAAATGAATTAAAATTTGTTCATATACCTACATGAATAAAAACTACGATTTTTTGTAAATACTTTTAAATTGGTTTCTGATGTTTCAGAAGTCAAATGTTGCATACATTTGCCTATTTGAAATAATAATCTTGGAATTTAACTTTGAATATAAAAGAAAAATTATTGTATCTTGGCGTAGTATACAGTGAATTATTATATTTTACAAATAATCTACAAAAGACTTTATGAAAACTATAAAAAAATTATCTACACACACACACACACACACACACACGCACATACACTCATACATTTTTATCAAAATGAACCTCAATTCTATTTTTTTATCGGTAGATATAATAGCAAAGTTTCCCTTATAACAATGGCTACGCGTCAGAAAGTGATAAATCATTGTCAGCCGGGCTCAGTTGCACATCTAAAAACCCTTTTCTCGATGAGGTAACTTAATTAATTTGGTAGGAACGAAAACTATGGCCACCACTTAAATTAAGTGTTTCAGTTATTTGAGCCATAAAAACCTTTATTTTTGATTTGCTTATAAATTATTAATATGTATACATATTTAAATTTAGAATTACCTTAACTCAGTCCATCCACGCTATACTCGTTCTCGTGTCAATAATAATTAAGCTAACATATAATTGTAAAAATTTTACACTTCAAAATAGAAGAGGGTTTCTTCATCTATTGATTCTTTTATACTTTTATAAATAACACTTGGTTTATATAACTATCACTTATCAATACATAACGATCTGAACACTAATTTGCTTGAACGCCCAATGAAGACTGATGTCCTTTTATACAAATCTTAGAACTTCATTAAATTTTATTTACAAGTCTTCAATTGACTAACAATATGACAATTTGACACTTTAATCGGAAGTCAAAAGTGAACTACTAAATAAACTAAAACATTTTCTAATACTTCAACATAACTAACATATTATAAATACATTAAAATAATAATTGATATAAACTTTATAACATTTCACAAAATAACCGTTACGTTTAATCAAATTTACTACTTATTTTTATAAGAATCTATAAAATACTCAATATTAATTACAGATCAAGACACTATTTTTTCACAAGCTAACAATTCGTCCATCCTGATAAATATCGCGTCCCCGCGAATGGCAACAGTTAAATACATTATTCATTCCAACCAGCTCTAAAAATTCAATCACAATGTTACACATAATTTTTTACAAGTGTATTTTAACTATAATACATTTACATAAAGTTACAAAATTACATTGCAGTTATTGTGCACTTTCATATTCAAATTACGAATACATAACAGTTTATCACAGTTTAGAAGTTCATACTTATTGTACACATTGCACTTTAGCTATTTATTTACACTCACACTCAGCAGTGTAAAATAACCCTTTAATTATTTGTAAATTTCACTCGTAGCGGATACGTGCACATTGCACTATAGCTATTTACACTCACGCTCATAGCAGTGTAAAATAGCCCTTTCATTATTTGTAAATTTCGCTCATAGCAGATAGGTGCACTTTGCACTTTAGCTATTTACACTCTCCGCTCATAGCAGTGTAAAATAGCCCTTTCATTGTAAACTTCGCTCATAGCAGATACGTGCACTTTGCACTATAGCTAGACCTACACCCACGCTCATAGCAGTGTAGATCAGCCCTTGGGTTATTTCAAGTTTCGCTCATAGCAGATAGGTGCACATTGCACTTTAGCTATTTACACTCTCCGCTCATAGCAGTGTAAATAGCACTTTCATTGTAAACTTCGCTCATAGCAGATACGTGCACTTTGCACTATAGCTAGACCTACACCCACGCTCATAGCAGTGTAGATCAGCCCTTGGGTTATTTCAAGTTTCGCTCATAGCAGATAGGTGCACATTGCACTTTAGCTATTTACACTCTCCGCTCATAGCAGTGTAAATAGCACTTTCATTGTAAACTTCGCTCATAGCAGATACGTGCACTTTGCACTATAGCTAGACCTACACCCACGCTCATAGCAGTGTAGATCAGCCCTTGGGTTATTTCAAGTTTCGCTCATAGCAGATAGGTGCACATTGCACTTTAGCTATTTACACTCTCCGCTCATAGCAGTGTAAAATAGCACTTTCATTGTAAACTTCGCTCATAGCAGATACGTGCACTTTGCACTATAGCTAGACCTACACCCACGCTCATAGCAGTGTAGATCAGCCCTTGCGTTATTTCAAGTTTCGCTCATAGCAGATAGGTGCACATTGCACTTTAGCTATTTACACTCTCCGCTCATAGCAGTGTAAAATAGCCCTTTCATTGTAAACTTCGCTCATAGCAGATACGTGCACTTTGCACTATAGCTAGACCTACACCCACGCTCATAGCAGTGTAGATCAGCCCTTGCGTTATTTCAAGTTTCGCTCATAGCAGATAGGTGCACATTGCACTTTAGCTATTTACACTCTCCGCTCATAGCAGTGTAAAATAGCCCTTTCATTGTAAACTTCGCTCATAGCAGATATGTGCAGTGACCGCAGTATGTACAATGGACAGTGACCGCAGTATGCACAATGGACAGTGACCGCAGTATGTCCCAAACGCAGTAACCAGCCAGTGGCAGTTGCGCTAGCAGCACACTCTAACAGCAGGCTCCGACAGCAGGCTCCGACAGCAGGCTCAGACAGCAGGCTCAGACAGCAGGCTCAGACAGCAGGCTCAGACAGCAGGCTCAGACAGCAGGCTCAGACAGCAGGCTCAGACAGCAGCGCCAGCTCCGACCAGCAGCGCCAGCTCCGACCAGCAGCGCCAGCTCCGACCAGCAGCAACTTCAACAGCCAGCAGCAACCACTTCAAACGATGCATTTAGCAAGCAGCTCCGTAAGCCAGCAGCGGCTTCAGCCAGCAGCGCCGTCACCGCCAACCGCGCAATGCCGTCATCGCCAGCAGCGCAGTGCCTTCACCGCCAGCCGCGCCGCGCCGTCACCGCCAGCCGCGCCGCGCCGTCACCGCCAGCCGCGCCGCGCCGTCACCGCCAGCCGCGCCGCGCCGTCACCGCCAGCCGCGCCGTCACCGCCATCGCCCCGCACCATCACCGCCATCCGCGCCGCGCCATTACCGCCATCCGCGCCGCGCCATTACCGCCATTCGCGCCGCGTAGTCACCGCCATAATTTCTCATTTCTTTTCTTTCTTCATTAGCAACGATTCCTTCTTTCGTAGAATACTTCGAACGCTTTGTCATTTAATCTAATAAACGACTTGCATAAGCGATTAAATAGGTAATTTCACTCGATTTTCTTGATATGTGGGTAGATCTCAATTTTTAAGTTTCGAGATAACATAAATTTATTTTGATTGATTGATTGATTTACAACCATTGATTATCAACTATTGATTGATTGTATTGATTCTGGAACTTCTTTGTTATTATCTTGTATAATTCCTTGAAATAAATGCGACAACAAGTATCTATTTCGAAAATACATAATAGTTATGTAACATGCAATTAATTACAACCAAAGAAATCACGGAATACGTGGGACCATTTACTTCTAAATTAATTCATTAACTCAAGTTATATCTTCAATAATAAGATATAACCATACACAAGCTCATATCGTTATTTTATTGTTATAATATTCATGTAAGTATTTTTTTAACTACCCTAAAACAAACTCGAAAAAAAAATTGAATCTACTACTTAGTTTTTAAAAGGACCTTTTTTAAGGGATATACATGTGGCTGACCACAAGATAATATAAGATATACATGGCTGATCACAATATAAGAACATCTTAAATATAACATTATCTCATAATTTAAAAACAAATAAGTGATTAAATATAAACGTACCTTATTAGGAGCGTATGATTACACCAAGGCGGTAGCAATACTTTTAAACTCCTTGGTGGTATCCCACTTCTGAATTGTAAAAATTTTACACTTCAAAATAGAAGAGGGTTTCTTCATCTATTGATTCTTTTATACTTTTATAAATAACACTTGGTTTATATAACTATCACTTATCAATACATAACGATCTGAACACTAATTTGCTTGAACGCCCAATGAAGACTGATGTCCTTTTATACAAATCTTAGAACTTCATTAAATTTTATTTACAAGTCTTCAATTGACTAACAATATGACAATTTGACACTTTAATCGGAAGTCAAAAGTGAACTACTAAATAAACTAAAACATTTTCTAATACTTCAACATAACTAACATATTATAAATACATTAAAATAATAATTGATATAAACTTTATAACATTTCACAAAATAACCGTTACGTTTAATCAAATTTACTACTTATTTTTATAAGAATATATAAAATACTCAATATTAATTACAGATCAAGACACTATTTTTTCACAAGCTAACATAATTGATCAAGTTTTAAACTGTTTCTCAGAAAATGGAGTTCAAACACGGCTTTATTTATTTAGAACAATTTGCACGTGTAGGATATCTTCATTTATTTTAATACATAGTTTTGAGAGTGTTGCTAAAATTATATGTGAGGTTGACTTCTGTGATGTTATGAATTTCTGATGTTATTAGTTTATAGATGTGTACAGGTCAGTTCAACCAAATTTTAAAATAAAACAAAGATCTCTGTATGTTAGATAGTTTTTTCTTTCACACAAAGTACAACTAAATAGGTACTAAGTAATAATTGTAAGATAATACACAATTTTTCACTACAATCAACGACTCTCTTCTCAGTGATTACTAAATTTTTGTACATACTTTACAAGGTTGTTACAAAGAAAATCAATGAAAAGTTTAGAATACTCCGTTTTAGTTTTATTTTGGTTCTCGCAAAGCTTAATTAGGGACTTCAAGACCCTTGAGGTACTAAATAAATACATTTTAATTATACATTTGTTGGCTGATATATTTTTTGCCATTAATGTAAATACTGTTTTTTTTATTTGTAACTACATCTACATAAGCTATTTAAAAATCAAATTTAGTAGCTAAGTTCGATATACATTTTTTTTACATGCCTTTAATTAAAAATGGTTATTTCGTAAAATTATCTTAATTTTAAATTTAGGATACAGCTCAACTATTATATATTTTTGTTTAGTTAACTGCGATAAAGATGTGAATGAAATCTGGTCACTTATGAAAGTGACGTTCTAGAATTGATTATTTTTATATTATTTGATTTAACTATTTAGATCTTTGAGTTAAGCAGACATTCATTCAACAATTAAATTGTATTATGAAAAGGCCTCAAAAACAAGATGATAAAAACCATGCTACGAAAGCTCTAAGGTCATTTCCAACGTTGCTTCAAGCAGGTACTTCAATACTGGGTACATGAAGGTTCATGTTAGAATCCTTTCAACTCTCTAAGAAGTTGAACAGAGTCACTAACATCAATATCGATGTAAAGGATAATATACTTAATCCTGTCAAAAATAGTGACATAAGAATTCTATTGCATAATACATTTATTACTTTGATGTATATTAGCTTACACATTATTGGAAAATGTATGAAACTCATTAAAAAGTAAATTAATTTACTTTTTAATTAATTTACTTTTTAATGAATTTCATACTTCAAATCTTATGAAATGTTTTGAATTACGTGACGTAGTTCTGTATCCATTTTCCAAGATTGTTTAATTTTTGGACAGAATTTTTTCAAATCCTTTTCTTCGCATCTATGACAATCTATCTTAGTAGGAATATTACGTGGACGGCCAGATCTTTTCGCATTTGTCTATGATAAATTAAAAAGTAATAAACCAAATATATATTTTTTTAACACCGTTTAAGATTCTTACCAATAAATGAATGTAATCGTAGGTGCTGATCAAATAATGACGCAGAGTTTTGCAAAAAACTAAGTAACTATCCGAGAGGTGTGCATAGAACAGTTTTAATATTGCAGATCAGTCATTTTTCTGGCCTAAAGATGTTGATATGGTTAAAAATGGTGATTGTTCCGATTTTTTTTCCCAATTTACAAGAACCCATTTATCCATACACTTTGGTTTCTGTAACACTATTTGTAAAAACCATGGTATTAATCTCTACATTGGCATATATTTTTATATTGAAACTCTTAAATTAATATTTAAAATATAAATTATTAACGGTCGTCAGATAGTGAAGTAACATCAAGTTCTCACTGTAGCATTAACTTCACATCGAATTGATGGTATATATATAATAAAATGGATTAGGGAAACTAAATAAATATACAATTTATTTAACGATAACACTAATAATGTTTATTTGTAACCCGCCTAGTTTATTCCGATTCATTCCGGCATGAATTATGTGGGTTTACATTTATAAACTTATATAAATAATTAACCTTTTATGCATCTCCAAAGTAACAAAAAATACAATATTTATTACTCTTTGGGTCAAGAGCGCCAACAACTAAAATAATTTCAAGACGTATCTAGATAACAATAAAAAGCTGTATTAGGAGTATTTAGCATGATTTAAATATCTTCACCTTTTAAATAGTGAAGATATTTGATACAGTACATTGAAACTAGATTGAAAATCAGGTATCGGTATTCTATTGAATGTCATTTAATTGGATCTTGAATTGTCTAACACTAAAACGATATTTCTAGAATTCCATGAATATTTGACTTTGCTGGAAAATTGCTACTAATTAATTGGATTACTAACTAATGCAATAACTTAACTGAAGTAAAATTAAATTATTAGAGTCATGAATTGGTCGAATGTGTTGGTTTTTCTGCGATATGAAGGTAAAATAAATCATATCAGTGGCACTTGATTGCAGGTAAGACAATCCTTTTTGTCAATGATTGAAGATATTTAAATATTTCTGTAAACGGTAGCATTTTCCATTTAATATAAATATTTCAAAATATTTAAAAAATATAGAACAAAAAACTCGCGCAACAGTTTTCCAGAAGCCGCATGTACAAGATATTGAAGAACTTTTTTTAACATTTAAGTAAGCTATAAAAGCAATAATTAAATAACAATATGTCTTACGTGTTTATACGCAGTTACAGTTACTTATGTTTATATAATGAAACAATAATGTTGCAAAATAACTGCCCAAAAATATTGCTACGTTTGTAGATGACGTTGCTGATAAAGGATTGTTTTTTATAAAGACAAATCAAAGTATTCATTCAAATACTTTACTAAAGCTCGCTACGATCATCATTAAAAGTTAGTTCAATATATCAAATGTTTCAAAGCGGTGCTTACAGAATAGAGTTAATGAAATTGAGTTCTAATTAATTGAGAATAATTTAGATGTGTTGTAGATCCATTGTTTGACTTTGAGTATGTTGACTAGATTAGTAAATCCTACTGGCTATCTTGGCTTCTGCTTCGTTTCAATGAAATTTTAAATTTGAATTTCAAGATGTCAAATTCAAAGGTTTAATACCTGAATGCTTTACATTACAATACATAAAAATAATTAAATTGACTCAAATAATATTAAACAATCTACCTACTGATGACTTAGCTCTAACAATAGATGCTACGTCACTCTATAGTTATTCAAAAGCAATCCGTTGATATTTAAAGAGAAGATTTTTTTAATATTCCCAAAACAAAGTCACAAAACCTGGGTGGCCGATTTCCATACTGACCTAATTCTTGTTGAAATTTTTGTTTTAGGACATCCCACTTTAGACCCCTGTCTATTATTTTGGCCATCTCACTAAGTTTTGATGTTGATGGATTGACGTTAATGATAACTGTACTTTATAACAGAAACTTTGTCACAGAAAACAATCATATGACACGACAAACGTTGACATTTGACATTTCAGTAATTCACAGTAACACAGTAATGATAAGTTTGTATGTAATTCAGATAAGAAGTAAAAAATATAAAAGTTTGTTAATTATATTTACATAAATCAAATAAATATTTTTATCTTAAAAAATAAGTTGAGGTATATAAAATAAGTAAACATAAAATCTTCATTGAACCTCATCCTATCTTTAACCTTAGTCTTATAACAATCTACTTTTATTAAACCTCGACTAAAAAGAGGGCTGTTATAAATTTGACCTGTCGATCTGTGTACCTGTGTGTCTGCCTGTGGCAATGTAGCGGCCAAACGTGTGGGCGGATTTGAATGCGGTTTTTTTAAATCGAAAGCTATGTTTGTTGAGATGGTTTTAAGTTATGATTAGTCGAAATAGAAGCAATTGTCTCCAAGATATTGACGTTTTATTGATGAAAGGTTCTTATGCAATAATTAGCTGTTCCTAGCGGCTTCGACTGCGATATATAGGAAAAAAAGCCTTGTTATATAGGCCAAAAGGTTTTTACACTTACTTACTCAGGTAAAGTACTTTATTAGGGATAGCTGTTGCCCGTGACTGCGTCCACGTAGACTGTTAAAAATATATTTATATGGCTTATGATCGTATTTATAAAAAGTCACAGGCAACAGGTAGTGATAATATAAATCCCTTTATCATATTAGTGATGTCAACTCTAAATGTTTATATTTACTAATATTCATATATTTACTAATAGTCTTAAATGATGTTACTTAATACATTTATAATTTATTACATTGTCGAAATTTACACGCGGATCCTTATGATTTCTCGCATTTAATATAACCTATGTTCATCAGAGGGATAATGTAGGACTAAAGGAAAAATATATTTTTTTAAATCGGTCCAGTAGTTTCGGAGCCAATTCAATTCAAACAAACAAACAAATCTTTCCTTTTATAATGTTAAGATAGATTAATAGAAATACTTAAACAATTGAAAATTTGTGTTTCTGTAGGTTCATTGAGTACAATAAAGAAACCAATAATATAACTTTAATAAGCAGTAAAATAATAAACCTCCGATACAAAAAAAATCTCTTAAAAGAATAAAATTAATAGCCAATACATTTATAGGGGAATAAAGTTTCGAAGTCTAGGAATACAGCTGGTATAAATGTAGTATGTATTCTTTAGTTAGAAGATTGTAGATACTGAGAACCCTTATTGTGTTAATTATATTTGCATCTTGAATAAATAATAATTACATATAATTCAAATCAGTTCATTAATCAAAACAAAACTCAAATCCACTATATTATAACGTAATTAGTGTTCTAATTCTAAAAATATTATCTCAATACCTAATTTTAAAATTTGTACAAAGTAGTCTAGTAGTGGAATTTGTAGTCAAATCTTATAATTATAAACATTTGTATAGCAAAAATGTTTAAATATACATTTTAGTAAATATGGTTACATATAATATATTCTGAGGCTACATTCGTAAAGAAGGACACGAAATAGAGATGGCCGCAAGTGAGTTAACTCGCCTACTCCTACTGTAGTACTATAGCTGAACATGTATATATATATGTAGTATGTACTAAGAACGGGGAAAGTCTAGCCAGTATTAGCGTAGAAAATAATAAATAATTTTATACACTTATTTCAATAACTCTTCTTGTTCTAGATTATAGACATAAAAAAATCAATATCTAATATCCACATATTATTTGCACTTAGATTTTAAATGAATAATATCAACTCAAGTCTGGTTTCGTTAGGAGTATAAGTCCACAGTTCAAATAAAGACAAAAGTGATTATTTAAACAAATCAACGCCTTGGTTCATTGCACCGGGTCTATCATTAATCTTAGCGCGTCATAGTCCACTTGATTGATTCAGTTTATTTGCTGATTTTATTATACAGACGAGATAATTTTTGTTTTGCTCCGCATCAATTATAGTGCTGTATCGAAATATAATATAATAAATTAAAAGAAATGTTCTTAGGCGACCTCCTTAGGTGACCTTAGAAACCTCTTTTTGAAATTGCCTTCTTTCAAAACAAAAGTAATGTTTAAACAAACTGTGACCCTAATTATAATTTGATCTTGATATTTAAGGTATAATATATATCAAATAATTCGTTTATTACGTTTAACAGATTTAAAATTAATATTGTCTGGTACACCAATTAGATTATCATTTCAGTGTTATCTAATTTAAACTAGAATTGATCGTTTAGTGATATACAATGTATGAATCTTCTTGTGTTTCCTATCTAGACACATATAGATTATAGATCAACTCAGATAAATGGGTGTTCGCATCTAAGACATGAGGCATTCCCTTACAATATGTGACAGATCCCATCGATACTGGATTTACTTAGATATCCCCGGTATATCCTATAGGTGGTTGAGAGTTTATGTGTCTTTATATAAACTTGTAGTTTCAATTTTATTATATTATAATATTAAATAAATGTTCATCGGGATAAAAAAATATGTGTGTGTATTAGTGTACACATGTAAGAAGTGAAACTTCTTTATGACATGTAAATATAATTCACATTTTCTTTTAAATGTGACTTAGAAATAAAGATGGCGCGTAACAGAAAAAGTCTTAATTTTCATTAATATTAATTAATTAAAACGTAAGAAGTGAATCGACTGTTTCTGACGTATAATATTCTCATAGAAGAAACACATAAGTACCATAAAAACAGAGAAATGTACACAATCCACTTTAAAAATAATAACTTTAGGCTTCTTAACATGTTGGATCGTCACTATATCACAAATAAAATTATTCTTCATCATGGTTTCTGCTGTTTCGAGTTGTTGTTCGTTCTAGATAGAGAAAAACAGACCTTGTAAAGATCAGGACCCCAATGCTCCATTTCTCAGCCAAAACTCGTATTTCTTTTCATTCTTACTTCTTCTATTTCAGACAATCAATGTATTTAAATATATTAAAAATTATATTTCAAAATTTCTTCTTCACTTGAATTTATTTATTAGTTTCAATAGCAAGTCCATAAAATCGTATTGTCCAGTATGTAATTACAATTCATTATTTAATTATAAAACTCTAATCCGATAATTTAATTTTTGGTTAATGTAAATTGTGTTTTGTAATCCACATACTTGTCATTTTGATTATTTAGTATTTCCATAGCAACATGGTGTAAAAGAGATGAAGCTATACGAAAAAAGCTGGCGCGTAAAGGAAAAATGTGACGCGTAACGAAAAAATGTTACACTCAATTTTTTTCCAAGCCCGATAAAGAAGTTTCACTTCAAAAAATGATTATGGTATTATATAATATTTATGTATATAATGATACAAGATCTATGAGATTATTAAATAAGACTTGTTACATTAAATTCAGTTTAGTAGGATGTCGTATAACAAAATCAAAAAGTTCATAAAACAAATTCGGTAATTAAATAATTAGTCTGGGTTCGCCATAATATAACACAATATTGAATTAAATAAAATCAATTCATTAGTATGTTGGTTAAAAGGATATAATAATTAATGGAACCAATCATTAAATTTGGTGTCTGTTAATTAACACGAGGGAATATTCCATCGGGAACGATTGCGGCGATGTATGTTTTATATGAGAGAGATGAAGTTAAGAGATTAAGTTCGGATAAATATAAGCATATCTAGTAGTATGACATCTCAAAATATTAAGTCTATTATTATAGCAAAAACCTTATTTTTAAGAATTTTTGTTTACTTATCATTAAAAATTGATAAGGTAAACATAATTACTTCCTTCATGGGACAACGTTGTTTTACTTGACTTGCAATGCATTTCTACAACTTTTATCTATAAAAGACTTTCAAACTTTAGATGTTAGAATAACTGTACTATTTATTACATGCCTTGTTGGGAAAGAAGACTTCTAAATCGAATTAAATGGAGAATGCAAATGTACCAAGTTCTACACGGTGTTCGATGTCTCTTATGTAAGTAACAAGAGCTTCGAAAGGATATGTATGCCACTAGATAAGACTTGTTATCAAAAAATTGTTATATATAATGAAATTGAAATATATAATGTCCTATGAATATATATGAACGAATGTAATGAATTATATATATCTTAAATACGTGGTTGTGCGTTTTTGGTGTTGCGATTTAAAGAGTATTTAAATGAATTCGTTTAAAGAAAATTTAAACGAGTGGATATGTCATTCGCGTAATATTATAATCGTCGGAGGACGCTAGTGTCCAAATTTCCTTGGCACCCTGACTAACGACACCCCGAGCCGAGGTCTGTGTCTCAATCTGAGACGCCCTCGGGATGTCGTTCCCCATGGGGGCCCATCTGGTGACGCTGTAGTAGCCAACAGGGGTAGTAGCCAACAGTATAGACAAACATAAAAAAATAAATATGTGTGTGTGTGTAGTAGTGTACACATGTAAGAAGTAAAACTTCTTTATGACATAATTTTTTGAAAAATGGTTCACTAATTACAACTTTACAGGAATGGCTAATTAAGCTAAATTAGATAAAGTTTAAAAAAAAAAAAGGTGGCGCGCAACAGAAAAACGTTACAATTTTTTGACATTGCTATAAAATTTCTCCCATCAGTCGATAAAAAAGTTTCACTTCAAATACGGCGCGTAACGGAAAAATGTGACTTAGAATTATTTCTATCATCTTTATAGATGGCGCGTAACAGAAAAACGTCATAATTTTTTGACATTGCTATAAACTTTTATCCCATCTGTCGATAAAGAAGTTTCATTTCAAAAAGATGGCGCGTAACGGAAAATGTGACGCGTAACGAAAAAATATTACACTAAATTTTTTTCAACCCCGATAAAGAAGTTTCATTTCAAAAATACAATGAGTGCTATTGACCATTACTTTATCTTTGTGCATAATTTATAATGAGGTAAAAAAATAAAATAAATTTATATTTGATATAGTGTTAAAATAATATCTGAAAAAAGTATTCTAAAATAACACAGCAACTTTTTTTATGAAGGACTTGATTATATTAATTATACTTTAAAAAAAATGTTTTTAATATTTTTTTTATAATTACTAGTGTTTGACTATTAACATATAATATTTAAAGAGCCGCTTCCAGCTATTTTGAAAAGCATCACAAATTGCGTTTATTCCTAGCACTTTGAGAGAAGCCAGAACTAATCTGCTAATGCACCTACATTAACTGACAATACTATAGAAACTATTTCGGATCCAATTCCAAAATCATTTTGTTGCATAAGAGAGTTCTCATGGAGAGTTACTAGATTGAGATCGGACTTGGCAGCATTGTTTTTTATATTTAGGTATATATAATTCTTGCAGGACTTTATTTAATCCATGATTTATGCAGATTTCCCTTCTAGTGGATAAGGTCGAAGACGTCACTTACAAGTAAGGTAACAACTAGTAAGTAATTCAGTCAGAACAAAGAGTATTATATTATACAGTGTATATAAACGTAAACTTAGTAATATTTTGACGCATTTGAAAGTAATTCTGTATACACGATATTTTTTTGTTGTATTTTCGTTTAGTGATAGGAGAACGTACTGGTTGCCTATGTGTATAGACAACCTGATCTTGATAACAACATATAGTTGTCCGTGTAAAACAATCTTGACGTAAATCTATTCATACGTGCTTTAATGTTTTAATTAATTGTAGTAGTGTGTTTGTTAATTAATTGTAACAGCAAACAAATTGTAAATCATTAGGAAACATTGGAATGCGAGGTATGGCACCGTTTGACCAACTGCTGAAACAGTTAATAATATAACAACTATCACATCAATACAAAAAAAATAACTTCTGGTTCCGCTAAATAAATTTGGTTTTTAAGGTTTCTGAGCAAAATAATAGAAATACCAGTTTTTAATTTAAGGCAATGCGGGGGAATACCACTTGAATTCAGGGAATCGAGAAGCTCTAGTGGTCAATGTACCACATGTTCTTGATTTATTTCATTATCTTGGCAGTTTACTTAGAATTCGGGCGTTATTTTCGTCAACAATTCTATTTCTTGCCACCATATTGCCCTATGACACCTCCATTGATAATCTTAGGGTTCTATTTGAAGTAGACTTTAGAGATTAGATCTTCCATATTAGTAAATCTTTCACCTAAATTGTGATCAATATGAACTAAGGTTTCATAATGAGATATTTTGCCATCTCCTATTAAGGCAAAAATAACAGTGTTTCCACCCATGATTTTGTTAGAGCTTATTTAAATTTATATAAATAAAAAAATTAAAATAAACCGATACGGGCAGGGATTCGAACCCGCGACCTTTGGGAAAGCGTTCCCTCGCTCTAACAATAGAGCTACTGTATCGCTGTCCGTCTCGGTTAATTAAGCATTCTATATGTGATCACACACATGTCACAGCTTGCTAAACATGGCTATACATGTTTATAGATATATTCAAATATTTGTAAGAGCTTCTAATATCTTTAAGAGGGCTTTCAGAAAGATAGGTACGCTACCCACTATACACGAAAAAAAATTGTAAAGGAATAATAAAATAACAACCTATTTATAAAAATACAATGCAATTGAATAAAGTGTTTTAAAACTATCTATGTTGCACTATAATAAGAAATGTTTTAAAAATACCCACACGACAAATCCAATTATTTACAAAGATTAGTAACTATCCTAAACTCCCGTACATATCTACTACATAAAAAAAATAAAAAATAAACAACAAAAAAATAATAATAAAGCAATACTCAATCTAAAATACCTACAAATAAATTATGTGTTTTGATATTTACTTAAAAATCTTATAAAGGACGATCACAATTGAAAAGTACGACCAATCAAACTGTTTGCTTAGAAAAGTAACTATCTTCAACTTTAAGAACAAACGTTGAAGAAATAAGGAAAACAAAACCTAATAGAAAAATACTACAAAATCAAGATATGTTAGTACTTAAGTAGATAAGAATAAACAAACATTAGAAGAATAAGCAAAACAATATTCAACAGAAATATGCCACACAACATAGAAAAACATGTTTTATTTAATAGACGACGAGACGAAGCTTCTTCGCATTCCATGGATTCACCGAGCGGGCCCATGGCGTTGCTAGGAGAGGAGAGCAAACAGTGCCTGGGACTTGCGATCCAGGAGTAGGTTTAAGGGGCCCCTTTATAATGCCCAAAACGCTCGCCTTCACCCTCTACACTCCTCTCCCTACCTAACCAAATTTGGAAAGAACCTACTAATACCGCCTTTGAAATATGTTCTAGAAATGAACCGGTACTTGTTCTAGAAAGGCCAAGGTCTATAAGTAGATTATAGAGATATTTTGCTGAATTAATATTAATGAAAATATTAATGAATATTGAAAAAAACGTATTCAAAAATTAGTTCGTTGACCACAAAAGTTCCGTGAGGATGCTAATATTTGCTCGCAGCTATCACACTGTCGGCCCTCCCCTGTCACCGCGTCACGCACCCCATATATCAGTGCGAGTGTGGTATTTGACCATTGTGTATTATTTTAAATCTATAATAACTTCTTAAATATTGGTTGCAATCAAATGCTGTCAAATTTTGTTCACAATTGAGTGCTTGTGATATTTAATTAGATTAGTTATTTGGATAAGGATTAATGTCATGGTACTTAAAACATCTTCAAAAATATTTATTTATAAATAATTATTTATTTAGAACTAATTTGATTACCATAAAAAACGTTATAGTGAGTCAATCTTAAGAGATAGGTATAGCTAGCAGTCGTGGACTTTTTTTTAGAACTTTTAAAGGGAATCTTATCTGTTTGTTGTTTTAGTTGTGCACACAACACAAAAAATATATATTTTCAAAAATGTATACAGGGGGACCTTTATATAAGCAAGAGAACCCAAAACAATGTTTTTCATTTTATCTGTTCGTCCGTATGTCTGTACGTTTATGCACGCTAATCTCAGAAACGGATTAATCGATGTGGATGCAGTTTTTGGGAATATATTGTCATGGGATTCACTTTATATTTTGTTTTTTTTAACAATCGGTTAACAAATAAAGAAGTTAATAATCTCTTTTTGTCGTAGGTACCATTGCTTCTTACCAGCTTAAAGGTTTATAGTTTTTATATACATTGGTACGTACAAAGTGTACGTTTTATCAAAATAGAAATCTTTGTGTACAAAGTCGCAAGCACAGCTAGTATCTAATAATATTCACAAGTTATATCCTATAAACATTTATTTTTAAAGAGCGTTATTTTATTCTTAAACAAATTCTATTGCAAAATCACATTGGAATGATTCATACAAGATCAATTGTCCATAAACGAAAAACCTCAGGTGATAGTTCAAATAATGGACAGAGGTTCATTGTATATTGTCAAACTTGGAAAGTTATGCGGATGGAATGGAAATAAGCCTCGCAGGTGTTGCAACATTGTTTTGGGAATATTGAATTTTGCTCCTCTTTTATAGGTGGTATTAGATATGGACGGATTGCATACATTTGAATAATGTTGGCGATGTAGCGGTCGATATCGGTTGTGATATGAAATATTAGGTTACTTTAATATATTGTGTTTGCCACTTCATATAAGTGACTCTTATTATTTTAACCGTATAGTTTTCATGAGTAATACTCATATTAAACAACCGCGATATATGTCATTCTACTCATTTACGAACGGAATTTATTAACATTCATTACTTGATAAATAAATCGGAGTTCATATAAAAAAATATTTTCAACATAAATTTAATATTTCTACTTAAATAAGTTTGAATTTCACGCAGCTTCATTTTTAAAACAGCTTGGAGCGTATTCGATAAATTATATAAAGTATTGCTGATCATCGAACGAGAATAACAATAGGTGAACCGCAGGCTAGTTTGCCCTCTTATTGATATAAAAAGGACAAATAAAGGTGCTTACTTAAATTTAATATACATTTATTGTGATTTACAACGATTACACAAAAATTAAAGCGTTTAGAAAAAGTTCAGAACAGTCTTGGGAAATACATATATTAAGCATTTGCAATTTGACTAAATAACAAAACCAACAAAATTTTGCTTTTAGCTATAAACTATGTTAAAACGATGTGATATCTTCTAGATATCGGCTGCATAATTAAAGTATGTGCAGATAGGGCACGAAGCTCTTGACCTGCGCTGGAAGGACGGCGCTTCGTGTAGGACTTAAAAAACAAGAGTTTTGTACACTGTTATTGGAAAAAACTTATATACGTATGTTATTTGGTAATAATTCGTATAAGCGGTAACTCAATCTAATTTCAAGCAATATAAATTTAATATGAAAAGCAAACTTTGTATTTTTTAGGAGTTTGTGTATTTAATAAATATTTTAAATATATAAAATATTTTAAATACTATATTCCTAAATACAATTTCGCAATACAGCAGTGTTACACATAAACGCCTCGCTGTAACGAATGAATTTGAACGAACGCCAAGAAGCATTCAAAGCGTATACCGCAATCACAGTCCGTAGAATACAAATAAGACAGTAAAAATCGAGTATCTGTACATTAAATATTTTCCCCAAAAAACTGATGGGGGGCGACGTGAAGACGAGTAACAGAAATCAAAAAATCATTTTTTCGAATTTTTGTCTGTCTGTCTATCTGGTACGTTATAACGTCGAAACTACTCAACGGATTTGAACGCGGTTTTCGCAGGTTTCACAGGTTTGATTATGTATAATCTGGAGCGTTGTCAAAATTGGTTAAGGGAAAAAGAAGTTATGGTCAATTGAAAATTTACTTCAAGCACTGTTTCAAAACTTTTAAACAGAATTGAATGCGGTTTACATAAACATATTTAATTTAGATAAAACTAGAATTTCTACTTTGTTTTATCTAAATTTTAATTAAATAACAAATTGAATATGAGCATAATGTCTATTTTAAATTTATTTACATAAAATCTCAATAGATGGCGCTGACTTTTTTTTAGATCTCACCATGATTATGATTTCGCATATGGTATAGCTTTGAAATTCTATAAAGAAATTCTTTAACTGAACCTTGCTCAGAAACATAATATTTGGTAAATATTATTTCGTATTCATATACTTCATTACGCATATCTGAAAAATGTCCTGACTGTGTGTGTGTATGTGATGTTTATGTATGTTATTATTTTCATTTGGATATGCGATGTAATGCCTATATGTATAAAATTGCCACGGCAATAGGGTACTATAGAATAAACTATAAGTCTATTATAGGTCTGGATAATTGTAGTTTCCACAGATTACGCGAAAAGTGACCTACACGCGGGGGGAGCCGCGGGCAAAAGTTATAAATAACTGTAATAATAACGAATTGGTCGAAGCCAACCTGCAAAGCCTTGAACACAGGCGTAGAATTGCTAGCCTCTCAGTATTCTATAGGATACATTTTGGTGAGTGTGCGCAGGAATTACACGATATAATTCCCCCGTCCCCCTTCCATCACCGGACGTCCCGACGCACGACCGATATCCACCCTTTTGTTGTGGACATTCCACCTGTCCAAACGAAGCGCTTAGCTTCGTCATTTTTATTTCAGACAGCGAAGGATTGGAACAGCTTGCCTGCGTCGGTATTTCCGGCTGAATACAATGTGGGTGTCTTCAAGAGAAGAATGAATAGGTTGCTAGGGCAATGCGCCTTACCACCTAAGACTACATTCCATTTACCATCAGGTGGAATGTAGTCAAGCCCTAGAAAATGTATAAAAAACAGAACCACCACCACCACCTGCAATTGTTACTCTTTACAATAAATTATAAAATATTAAGACATGATTCTTTAAATTTGAATGTATTAAATAAATAGATTAGGTTAACAACTACAAATGTTTGTTAAATCGTGTCAGCCCAAGATTGCTACTGTGCAATACGAAATGATACAATCTTAGCCATAACACGAGAATACCATTAAAGAATTCAAACGTGAGAACAAACCTCTGAATAAAATATCGACGTCCGGAACGAGGGGGAGGTATAACACGTTATTTAAGTCGCAATATGAAAACTTTATGAAAAAAATTATATACTTTATTGCTACTACATAGTACATCAAAAAAGTTATTCTATTTTTTGAAAGCTATATGTAAAATTCTAAATAAAGCAATATGTAAATATGTTTATGGGTTAAAATAAGGTAGTCTTATTTTAAGGTAGTGACTCTTCGTGACAACCTTTTACTGTTAAAATGAGTTCTATAGATAATAGTGGTTCATAGGGGTAAAAACCAAAAATAAACTAAACATTCTTAAAAAATAGTTACAAAATCTTTAAAAATAAATAAATATGTTTCAGGTCACGATAATTCCACAATAGACGACGATGCTTCTTAGCATTCCAAGGATTCGCCGTGCAGGTGCCGGGCCCATGGCGTTGCAAGGAGAGAAGTGCAAACAATACCTGGGACTTGCGACCCCGGGGTAGGTTTAAGGGGCCCGTTTATGATGCGCAAACACGCTCGGCTTCACTGTGTACCCTCCTCTCCCTGCCTAACCAAATTTGGAAAGAACCTATTAATGCCGCTTTTGAAATACGTTCTAGAAATTAACCGATGCTAGTTCTAGAAAGGCCAAGGTCTTTAAGTAGGCTATAGATAGGTTTTGCTGTTATACCCCGCACTCCCACTTCTACCGCGTACACGCTAACTATAAATTTATTCTTGGACAGTTCGTTGGTCACTTTGTAATACTTATTAAGCTTAAATGTGTGATCCCTGGGGATGTTTGTTTCTCAGGGCACAGTGAGCTCCACAAGTATCACGCGCCTTAGATGTTTAGAATACAGGAATAAGTAACTTAATTATATTATTGTAAGTGTCGAGTCACGTGATCGGAGTCATTTGGAGGGTCATCTGAGACATTTTAAATATTGGAGAGCATCGAGTTAAGAGAGAAATCATTAAGGAGAATTCATGATACTGCTCGTACCCTCCAAACGGGATCGGTGGTTCAGGCAACTCTGATAATTATTTATCTATTAAATATTAAGTAATTTGTGATATATAATTACCTACATTTAATACAAGAATTATCATACTGTGTCTGTGTAGTTTAATTACCTGAGACCTACGCCTGGGATCCTGTACCAGATGACTCCATCAATAAGATGAAAGCCACTAATATAATTCTAACTCCGCCATATATAAGTAAAGTAAATATGATAAATAAAGGAGAAAGTCTGTTCAATACAAACGTGAAAATAGCAGATAAAACGAAAGTGTAGGATAATATAAAGAAATATGATATATAGATTCCGGAAAAAATAATAGGTAACTTGAATTGAGTTACAAATTCCAACAATTGAATAAACTTGCGCAAACCAAATATAAACCGAGACCAAGATTTCGAAATAAGAGATTCTTAAATTTATTTATTTGTGCCTTAGTTTTCACTACTTATCTAACGATAAGAAGTTTATTTTTTTTTATAATAAAAAAAATAAACAGGTCTTAGTGAGTAATTTTTTTGAATAAATTCACTAATATCATTTATTTGGCAAGACCATTTTAAATAAGCGACAATGCCTTTATGAAAATTAAAGTACTGTCAATAATTGACCATAATTGACGTTCTTTCTGTTGATGGTTTAAATCACAATTTTTAATGGTCCGCATCCATGGATCTCAACACTGAACATAGCATGTATCTAACTCATTTTCATTTTCTTTAGTCTCCGATTAATAAATACGGTGCTTTCAATTACGTTAAATACTATTGGTGAAGAAAGTCTCCAAAATACAAATCATTTCCAGACCATACCGTCGTTAATAAAATCTTTTTCATCTAAATAAGAAATTCCCGAAAAAAAGTATTTTAAATATATAATTTAAATTTATTTGAGTACAGTTCTAGATATTTTGGTTTTACAATTAACCCTAAAGGTATTATTTATTTTATGGAGCCTTGGTGGCCTAGGCGAGCACAGCTAGGTTACTTTTGATCCTAGTTAATTTTATCTTAATCACAATTTTGAATTTATTAATTTTTCTATGTTTTCTATATAACTTCAAAAACATTGAGTGTATGCTATATTATAGACACTATTTGTGTCTATACTGTAGTGAAGGCACAAATGATCACCAAAAATACCTTAAGAGTATTAACTTGGGACTTTACTTGGGAGCTAAATAAAATTATAGGCTTAAATTCATGCATACGCTAGAATTACTGTATAGTCATTATATTGAAGCGGAGTAGTGTCTAATTGATAGCAAACACCTAGTGACGTAACAAAGGGTCAGAGGACAAGGTTTGAATTACTAAACGTGCTCAAACGTATGTTGAACTTCTTCCTACGGCGCTCTGTGTTATATTTTTTAGATTTTTAACAGCGATTTGGGAAGTACGTAGATTATATGTAAAAATGATTTTTTCTTCAACAATTATGTTCAAAATAATATTTTTGCAGTTTAATAACTTAATTATATTGTTCTTTTATATAGATTTGTTAAAGTATATCATGCGTGATTTTCATCATTTAGGCTACGTAGACATATATACACTTTGTTGCGGCGCTATGATTAGTTTGTAATCTATTAATGATACAAAGCTGAACGTGAAAGATGTGAAATGTTTTATTTGACGTTGTTGATGGTAACCTTTATTAAACTTATTATTCTCTAAATTAAGCTACCGTATCGCTACCCGTCTCAGTAAATAAAGCAACCACTGCCGATAAAGACGATCATGTATAGTACTGAATACATTCTACTTTTAAAAAATGTATATGTTAAGGTTTTTAATTTTTCTTCAGTTAAGTTAACGAAATTTAAATTAGAAGAAATTCAGTATTTAGTACCATTATTATTATAACACATGCAAAATAATTTGATTACTTAGGGGTTAGATCAATTAGTATAATTTTTCGTGTGATATTAATATTATTTAATCAATTAATTTCAAAATTTAATAACTCAATAACCTCTAGGAATTACAAAAACTATTTAATGTCTCCTATGTGTTTATTTAATTGACCACAATAGTACATGAAACCCGAGCTTTAAACTAAAACTGAGACTATTGTAGAACATGTGTTGACTGTTTAAAGATGCGCGCTAATTCTCTGACCGCGTGGCGGCTATCGCTTTTATTAGGTTTTAATGGACTTATATCAGCATTCTATATTTTGAAATATCTTCTATAACAGTACGTACTCCATTTTCTTCTGCATAATTATAAAGAAACTTTGTAGGGAATTAAACCTTAACTCCTCTTCAATCCAGAATACAGAAATTTAAGTAAAAAACTTCTTCTTGAAAGTTAGCGATATTTTCTTATCGCGCAAGTTTCCGTTAGGAAGTTATCCGTGGGATTATTATAAACCTGTTACGTTACCCTTATTGGTGACCTAGCGTCTATCACTCCACCCTTCCACCCTGATCCTCAGTTTAATCCCAGCTCTCTTACGTGACACTCCTTTTACCAAATTCTCTCTCTTCATTTAATGAATTGATTATACATATTATTTTCTAAGTAAATAATATGTATGTAATAATCATGTTTTTGTACCTGAAGTTACCTTAAAGTCAACGGGCAAAATAATATAATAATTTATGAGAGTACAGCTAATTAAATAAACATTTATATACAATGATTAATAATGAGATACATCGCGTCCTTTTCGCTAAAACCCAAGATGGTATAAAATATAAGGGCTAATTTTTTATCGAAATTATATCTCTAAAGTCAGGGATAAGATTGAATAATTATTGTCTTTCTGATTTGTGAAATTAAATAAATATATACAAGTCAAGGAATATTATTAGGATCTATTGAGCTTTCATCAAGTTGGAAATAAATCATGAAGTTGGACATGTTTTTCTTATTAACTACTTAAGTGAACATTATTGGGAAAGTAGGGTAGTTGAGACATGCGACTGAGTCCGATTGATAATAAACTATTATCTTCATATCATCACTACCGTCGTCACATTTCAATATTTTACTTAATTATTATTTTCTGATGATAGAATAAAAGAAATGGCCCCATTTTATATAATAAAATATGTCTGTGTCTCTTCATGGTTCAATAATAATTTTTAGAAGACTGAAAATAAATTGTGTTATCCAAAGGTCAATAAACAACGGTCCTTTGTTTAAATTCAGTTACGCTTATAACCCTTGGACTAAACTTTTATCCCTTCTTACAAAGGATCTCAAAAACCTTTAATATTTTTGAGCTCTTGATTGAAAATGAATTTAGTGAATATTGAGACTTATAAAGTAAAAAAAAAGACCTGTTGTCCGTGATTCTTTCCATGGTTAATAAATATAGTTTTTCTTGTTTAAGTCATTTATGAAAGACCATATATTTTTTAAAATTAAATAGGAATCACTGTCCTCTTAATTCTTGAACCGTGCTGTAGAAGTTTTTGTAACGGATTTAAAACACTGCTATCTATTGGATCTCCTATACTGGCTACTTTATAATTATATATCCGTATGTTATTTGATAATTATCTTATGTATGTTACCTTAAGCTAGTTTATAAGAACAACAATATTGAATAAATGCTTGGAGTTTTTGTTATCTTATGCATTTAATTATACATCGATAAGAAAACACGATATTCATTGTAACGCAAAACTGAGTTTATTCTAAGATACATGATACTGTTTCTGGGAGAACAAATCTATTTTCGCAAAAAAAAGCGTAAAAACTGGTTCATGTTTGTTGGTTGGAATTACAATAAAATTAGAAATGTACGAATTTTTATGTGGAAATGCTGCTGATAGATATTTATTGCTAGGTAGGGAAATTAAGGAAAAGTATTCATGTAAAGAAACACGTAGAATAACTTTGTATTTGATTTATGAGTTTTTACAAATGTTTTAAATAGTATATTTGTATATGTTATAAAGTTGTGAAAATTATTTTTGTTATTACTATATATAAACATTTTTTTTCTACAACGTTAAATATTTACTTTTTCTAAGAGCATTCTATTGACATATTTAACCGAACTTTTTTTTCTAGTCATATATTTTAAAGAATGTGATTATACTTTGATTGTAGAGATTTCTATTGCATTTCCCCTTGATACAAAATATGACTATATAGTTATGGGTCATTATTACGACGTCGAAGGCTTACTGAAAATAAAACTAAAAAATTCTTTAAGTCAAAGTGGAAGTTTTTTTAATGTATTTGTTTTTTTTGTATGTGTTTTTTAAACGACACACTAGTTAATTCTCTTTGATTTTTTTTGTTTTTTTTAGGATTTGGTTCTATTTTATTATTGTTAGTAGATAAGATCCTTATAGATCCTATAAGTAATACGCATCACAATCTTACTGACACTGATTCAGAAAATTGTTATAAAAATAAAATAAGATGTAACACTAAAATATAGAAATAACTAAAGTTGTCTGCATGGATCATGTTAACCACAGTTAACTGCGGTTAATTCCGTTCGATAAGATACATCATTCAGACAGTTCCTTACCGATATCTAAAGATGTCTGGCGGTTATTCTAATTCATGGACAACGAATTCAATGATTTAATAATTTATCTTTTGAGATATTTTATTAATAACTTAAGCTTTCCTAAAGTCTCTGTCTGTCTTAATACCCTGTGTAAAATTATTCATGGCGTGCCTTATATGTTGAGTTTTTGATCGATCATTGCAATACTCTGCTGACAGATGATCAGAGTCAGAGTCTGTATGTGTGTGTAAGGGATTAAAAAAATAAAGATAGTTAATAATACTCTGTGAACTTTCCTACACAATGTGTCTTTTCTCTCGGCTCCAAAGTCACCATTTCTGTTAATGTTGACTTTCCAAAGTTTACACAGAAATCAAATTTAATAAACTGGCTTTTGTGTAACATAACAGGGACTGCTATAATATTTTTTATAAGCTATCTACGAATCATTGGAAGATGGTTTATAATTGCATCGTTTATTTATTGTTTATATTATGCAAATAATCCTTGTACATTTTTCTCCTAAATATATTTTTTTTAAGTAGATGTATTCTCAGTGTGTTTCTGAAAATATCCTATTTGTTATAAACATCAATAAATACAACATATACATATGATGATACACACGTGTTAAACACCGCAAATACAGCAAGGTTTATTTTATTTTCAAGCAGACGCGAATTTTATCCTGTAACTGATTCAAGTAGTTCAAACTTGTTGAATAAGGGTTTAACTTGAGGGCTTATTACTTACACACTTATCAATCAGCAATTAAAAAATAACGTTTATTGAAACAATAAAATATTTTATGCAGTCAATTAAAATTCATTGTATATTTCGTTTATATTCTGGGGACTATCAGTTTTCCTATACTCTATCCAATTACAGAATAACAAAGATTTGCAGTAGAAAATAGTCAAAACCACATACTAGTGGTACAAAAAAACATACCTATACTGACAAAAAAAAACTATAAAATACATAGGAGTTATTTCGATTCGACAACAATGTTTTCAGTCAATAAAGGCACTTTTATGTTACAAAAGTTTTATACCTTAAATTTAGTCAGCTTATACATTATTAATGTAGAAAGCTCTATATAAAATATCGTTATATAAGTTATTTTCCCGGTAAAGATGATAAACTTTATAATATCATCTTTTGAGATAAAGCCTTTGAAAGCTATTTTTTTTTAAATAACAATATTAGCAGTTAGAATATCTTTCTATAATATAATTATATGCGTTTCAATTATGAAAAAAATCTAATAAAGTATAAAACAATAACAAAGTTAAGTATTATCATCCGGTTTTTTGAGTTGTATCTATTTAATAACTACTGCTCTTTACGCAAGGATAAATTGTAATTAAAATTAATAACAACAAATAACCTGAAATATTAGGTTATATACATAAATAAATGTGAACTAATTTCATCATATGACAAAGTCCTTTATTTCATGGCGTTTCTTAGCTTTTGGACTCCTCCGATAATGATATCCCACTGAGTTTTATCTCGTGAAACTCTTCTCCAGTCAAGTCCTCCATGATAAATAAACGATTATCCTATTATCTTTGTTGACGTCTTCTTTCCCGTATCATGTCTGGATTACCAGTACATAATTGTTTTGTTCCATTAATCTTGTGTCTCGGATTATATGTCTGAACCTATCTTCGAGAAATCTTAGAGGGGTTAATTTTAGCCCATTAACATTTGAACGATCCAACGTTGAACGTTGAATTGGGACTGAATTTGGCTTGAGCCCATTGAGGTCAAATGGTGGGCAACGCCATAATAGCTCAGTTGGCAGAACAACGGGACAATATTTCTGAGGTCCCAGGTTGGAGCCCTAACCGGTGTGGTAAATTTCCATTATTTAATAAAAATATATATTTTTTCAATTATTAAAAAAATTAAATTGAACTTACTATAGCTAACATAATTGTATTCATGTTTAAATACTATTTCCAAATACCATTTTTATATCGATATTCATTTACAACATTAATTGATAATTGTTTTTTTCTTTTAAATTAATTTAGTTATTGCCTTGGGGAAAAAAAGGGTTATCAGACGTACAGTGAAGCCTGACTGACAATGATTTATGAACTTCATTTCACCGTCCTAATTATTATAATAGAAACATCGAGGGAATGTTTTTCAAATACAGCATTAAGGGAAAATTATTCTGTTTTTACAGATAATTAAGTTAAATAATGCTAATGTTTATATATTTTACAGTATTATTGTTTACGAGGCCCTGGACAAGAAGTATACTTCAATAACCTTCCTTCCATAATCTTGCTTAATTTTCCACAAATATTACAAAATCACCCGTATTTTTAAAAATCTTATATCCTAACAGAAATTTACTTGAAAGAAATGAGTTTAAAAGCAGTATTTAAAGTTTTTAAAACACAATATTTTTAATTCAAATATTGTTTTTTAAATAACGCTTGAAATTAACCAAAAATATATAGACAAAATTTACACTGTCCCGATAAAGACCATCACATATAGAATGCTTAATTCACCGAGGCGGATAGCGATACGGTAGTATGGTAGAGCGACGGGACGGTTTCCGAATCCCTGCCTGTATCGGTTTATTTTTCATTATATATTTATATAAATTTAAATAAGCTTAACATAGCTATAAATGTTGTTAAAATATTTTCAAACAAAATTTAGTAAATCTACAAGGACAACTTTAACGAGGGAGATTTGTGTGTACCCGAACTGTACAGCTGCAAATGCTAAAATTGCGCAGAAAATTGTACAAAAGTCGAGCTTAAAGTTACAAAGGAAGTCTCTACTAGCTTACCCTAGGATATACACTAGAGGACATTTAAAAGTATGCAAAATAATATATAAAAATAACAAATATTATGCAAGAACACTCAAAAAGTTTTAAGTGTCCTTTTACATTTCACATCTTTACAAAACATATTTAATATTTAGGTTTTTGTTGGGATGTCACTTATTTTTTTAAAGTTAAAAATAAATTTGAGTTATTATTTTTTTCGGTAAAAAATCTATAATGATTTTTGCGCTTAAATGGTATAACTTTCCTACGGTAGTTTGCGGCATTATTGCATCATACTATTCAAAATAAAAATTCTCTATAATTTTTAATAAAAACCATTTGAGAACTTAATTACAACGTTGGCTCCCATATGGCTCGGGTTAGCGCGCTCAGCGGACTCTTCAACCTTATTAAGAGACCGAAACAATTTTGGGTTAAAATTAAAAAAACCATTGGAGCTCTACAAACATCTAAGAGTTACCAAAAGACATATCATTGGAAAATCTAAAGATGATACTGTAACTTCTCTCCCAAAATACTTGCCTCAGAGCTCGAGTCACGAATTTGATTCCATAAAAAAATATGATAGTGGCTCAAACGAATAAAGTAGGACTAGGATCAAGTAGGAAAGTTCAAGACATAGACATAACAAAATCTTTTGTTTGACAAAACGAAAATGATAATTACCGACGCGATGAGCCTAGAAATTCAAAACGAATGGGTGACCATATTTTTTTTTTGTATTACACTAGCTTTGAAGTGCGCACCTTAATTAATGATTGGTCCATGCATTCCAAATGATTCTTCCAGATGAAAGTAATTTTGGAAGAGGGGGCAAAGCCACTGAAAAGTCTTGCAAAATCTGTGGGGAAGCAGTAGGAACCGCGAAAAACATATTAGTAGAGTGTAGAGTACTAGAGAAAGGTCTATACTTGTGTCGCTACGATAAGGTATTAGAAATTGTACGGGAAGCGGTTAGTCTTTCAGTAGCAAGAGCGCGAAAGGGTATAACAACCACCAAACAATCTGTGGAGTTTTTAAAAGAAGGCTGCTCCAAAAAGTCAAAACCTTTTTTATTCTATTTTAGACGCCGCTCCTAATTGGACTCTCATGATGAACACGTTTGAAAAACATTACAAAATCCGTTCGTGTTTCGTCATCCAGACATATTCCTGTATTCTAAACATCTGAGGCGCGTGATACTTGTGGAGCTTACTGTCCAGGAATAAAGTTATAGTTAGACCTTAGCTTTTCTAGGACAAGCATCGGTTCATTTCTAGAACATGTTTCAAAGGCGGCATTAGTAGGTTCTTTCCAAATTTGGTTAGGTAGAGGGTGACGTCGAGCGTTTTCGGGCATAATGAAGGAGCCCCTTAAACCTACTCCTGGGTCGCAAGCCCCAGGCACTGTTTGTTCTTCTCTCCTGGCAACGCGATGGGCCCGGCACCCACTCGGTGAATCCATGGAATAGCATTCCAAGCTTTGAAAATTTTGGAAGCTTCGTCTGTCGTCGTATACATATATAATATATAAAAGAAATAAATAAAATGTTTTAAAATATCTATAGACATGTATAGCCATATTAAGCTTTTTTATAAATATAGAATGAAAAATAAACCTATACGGGCGGGGATTCGAACCCGCGACCTCTGGGAAACCGTCCCTTCGCTCTACCAATTGAGCTACCGTATTTAGGATTATATACGATATGATACGGTAGCTCAATTGGCGAGAGGACGGTTTCTTAGAGGGTTTGAATCCCTGCCCGTATGGGTTTTTTTAATTCTATATTTACACAAAAAATAAAAACAATTCAATAGAAAAGACTTGGTATATTTTTTGTTTATTTTTGTTCATTTTCGTTAAGTATATTTTGTTTTAAATGCTTTTTTATAATAAGGACAGTGAGTTTTTCTCAATCCTTATGCAGTAGTTTACGGAGCACAGAATGACTAGCTCTATGAAAATAAGGACCATTAATTATTATTCTCTGTTTAGTAAGTTAACCTACATGTTTGTTATATATTCACTAGTCTCTAGAGCCACAATATCGATCAGTGCTAACGTTCCGTAGCTGATAAATGAGGCATGCTGCAGCAATGTGTTGTTGTGTAAAGTGATTGTTACTAACAGATACTTATGTACCACGTACATACCATATATGTTTTGGTTTCTTTTGTTGATCTGGTCTTTATTAATAAAACATAATATTATTTTACATACGTCATGTAGAATTTTACACAAAAATAACATTTTAACTTATGTTATTACTATTTAGTTAGTAGTAGTAGTAGTTAGTAATTATTTATGAAAAAAAAAATGTGTGTTAGATACAACAGAGATATCGTTTTCTTTACGTTTCCATGTTTTCTTAAAAAATATTAAAGTAAGAGATTTTATTTCTTAGACAGATTTCAAGGAGGATTACCCTAGATCGGAAAATCTTTAGATAGTATAAATTGAAGTTGTTTCTGCATTCTGTTCGCTAAGATCTCTAAAACTATTCAGCGAATCCTAATGCAGTAATCAGCAACAGATAAATAGTAAAACCATCAATAACAAGTTTTATATGTATATTACCTATATTTTTTAGTACAGAAAAGTCGACACATTCAATGACTTGTTATATTTTATCGGAACAAAGATATTTTTGTGCTCCAAAATCGCAAACGCTGACTAAAGCTAATGAGATAGAACAAGTTAATATACTACGAAATTGTACATATATAAAAGATCAATATAAAAGTCCCGTATATCAATATAGTATGTATTTGTGTCTAAAGAATGACCCATAGATAACCATTTTTATCTTTTATATGTTATAAAAAACTATTTTTATTAACCAAGCTATGTTATCAATTAAATACATTACATATATTTTATATTTCAATGTTCCTAAATGGAAACGGCCCTTAACAGCATTTCATTAAAACGGATATCTTAGAAGATATCAAAGGTTTATAAAGCAGTGGCAAAGCACTAATATTTTACACAAAGAAATCCTTTGGTATACATACATAAGGCCTCTTCCGTATTGTCATGATTGATGACGATTTAAGCCTGTGTGTCTGTCTGTGTGTGAGAGCCACCGCCGTTTGTGACTAACGGCACTAACAGTTCGCCCGCTCTTCTGGCATACGTGGAATACGTGTAGCAGAGGGCTCATTGTGCCTTTTTGCTTGTTTTTGGGCTTGGCTTGGTCGTGTGCAGTACACCCCTCCGATATGGATTTCCTCCACTTATCGCGATCAGATGCAAGGTTCTCCCACGCTTTGCATAGTCTTTAAAACGTAGGTTGGGCCATCCTACATTGCGCTTCGCAAATGCCAATTGGCTTAATAAAACCTGTCTGGGTAAACGAATGCTGTTCATGCGGTTTAGCCATCATAAACGTCTCTGTTTTAGGAGGTCAGTGATAATGGGCAGCTATGCCATTTCCAGTACTCTCTCGTTCTTTACTCTGACTTTCCATGACATACTAGGCATGCTCCGAAGGCAGCGCATATGAAAGCAGTTTAGTCACCGTTCTTGCTTGGCATAGGACGTTCAAGTTTTAGGGTTCTGCTCCATACAAGAGTGTGCTCATGACGCAAGTTTGGTAGATGACCATCTTAGTCCTGAGAGTAAAGTGTTTATTATTCCATACTCTTGTACGCAGTCTGCCAAACGTAGTGAAGGAAATATCGTTAAGGAGAGCATACCATCAAGGGCATGCCTTCTAGTGAGATGGTTGGTAAGTCGTATTCTGAGCCAGGATCATAGTCTTCTTTGCATTAATGAACATGGAAAACAGGACTAATTTGTCCCGCAGGATCTGGAGTTCTTCTGGAGCTGTAGACTGTCGACAAATAAGTCATTTCGATTGTGTCGGGATTGCCACTGGGAGATGTTAAACAGTTTCCCGTCTGATCTTGTATGTAAGTATACCCTGCTGCGTATTAACCAAAGGATTTCAGAGGCAGAGAGAAAAATATAGCTAATAAAGTTGGAGTTAGGACGCAGCCTTCTCTGCGCATTTCGAAGGCTGCAGACATCTGATCGTCAAAGAGCATAGTGCCTTTCATTCTTGCTAGGGAAGACATCCTATCAGCTCAAGTACATTATATAGGCCGTTTCTACTGATCGTGTCTAAGGCCTAAGAGAGGTCCACGAACTAGATCACTAGAGGGGTGTTCTGCTCTCAACACTTCTCCTGAAGTTGACGGAGATTAAAAATGATATCCGTAGTGGATCGCTGAGAGCGACTAAAGACTAGAGGTATACGCGTTCAGCAAGGTTTTGCAATTTTGATAGAATAACCCTAGCGAAAAGCTCGACTACGATGCTTAGAACGGAAATACCGCGATAGCTATTACAATTGCCGCAGTTGCGTTTCCTTTTGTATAAGGATATGATATTTGCATCGCACATATCCTGGGGAAAATGCTCTCCTCTTCCAGCATTTCCCTAGAAAATTGTGAAGTACGGGCAGTGTGCAATTGAGCTTGAGGATTTCGGTGAGTGCACCGTCTACCCCAGGTAAGAGCATTTGAGCATGATCACGGCTGTACGGAGATCCTGCACAGGTTGTCGAGCTCGGACATAGCCGTTAGTTCTGGAATTAAGTCTTTAGCGAGAGGGTTATTCTCAGCTGGGCGAGAATAATGATTCTTTCCACCTCTTTACCTTTTAGTTATTACCAGCAATGACGGATCCATCGTACAGGGCCAATAGCTATCCTGATCCCCGCATAGACACCGGAACGTTTCCTATAGCTGAACAATGTTTAATATTTCTACACCTCCAGTAAGTATTAGCAAGCTGGCGACAAGTTCGCTGTACGAATGATTTTGCTGCACAGAGTTCAAAGGGAGTGGTTGCACATGGATTAAGGCGGTGATTGAGTGCTGCTCCTCCGTTTTTAGTCCGATGATTTCACCTGGTTGCATCCGAAGACCTGACACGCTGTCTTTGTAAACAGGTCTTTCATGCATTCCCATTATAAAATATTAAATAGTAATTTTCAAAAACATTATCAAACCTTTATTCAATTAAAAAGTGTATTTCCATTAAAGTAAGCTTAGTGATTAAATAAACGAAAATTTTGAATATGGAGGTTTCCCAATAAAAGTTAAGAATTTAAGTCTTTTAGATTCTTTACTATTCTTCTGTTAATAATTTATAACCTTTATTAATAAAAGTTACATAATTACAAGTATACAATAACATTCGTATGATAAGCGCAAATAGCTACTATTATCAAGACGTCAAAGATTTTATGGTCTCTCTTTTTTCGCATCGGTCGACATGAAACTGTTTTTCGATTTTTATTTAAACTCACACGCAAAAGGCTTTAGTATATAACTTAATATCTAGAAAGTATAAAATGATGTAATTATTAATCCTATTATTAAACACTTTTCAGTTTTATTATTTTTATATATAGTATAATACAACAAATAAATATGTATAAAATTCTTAAATATGATGCTCGTTTTTTAATTATAATTAGATGTAAAGAATCGATCAAAGTTTAAACTTTAATGCAAGTTGTCAGATAATGCTTGACCGCGGAACTCAATATTTATTAGCAAATAACATAATAAATCGCAAGTTAGATAATCGGTTAGTTAGAGAAAAGTTACAAGCAAGCAACTTTGACATGTTATTAGACATAAATTGCCCATTAGAATTATACAAATCTTTTACAAATAAATTCACTAATATTTACAATGAATGTTACAAATTAATACCTACCATTCAAAACAAAAGTAACAGAAATAACAAAAATTGGGTTAGCAATAATTTAAAAAAAATGATTTTAGAGAGAGACAGGCTGTTTAATATATGGTGCAATGAACCAAAAAATATGATAAAAAGACTGAATTATACTAGATATAGAAATAAATGTAGCAAAGCTATATTTAAATGTAAAGTTGAGTATGATAAACAGAGTATATTAGATTGTAAAAACAATATTAAGAAAGTTTGGAACAAATTAAATAACTTATTGGGGAACAACAGACAGTCCTTAGATAGTTCTATAATATCAAATATGGAAGGGCAAGGGAATATAAAAGATATATGCGATAAATTTGCCAATAATTTTTCAAGTGAAGTTAATAAAATAAAACATCTGTGTACTGATACTTGGTTGGTAAGGGATAACTATGTTAAGAAATCAGATATGTCTATGAGATGGCAGCCAGTTAGTGAAAATGATGTCAAACGCGTAATTAGACAATTAAGTAAAAATAAAGCACCAGGAAGCGATCTTGTGCGTATGTCAGATCTAAAAGTAGTTGTAAACAAAATTAGTCCCATATTAGCAAAATTAATTAATTTATCTATAAACCAGCATAAATTCCCAGCAAAACTTAAAGAAACCATTATTCGTCCGGTCCACAAAAAGGGTGATTGTAAAGACTTCAGTAATTACAGGCCCATAGCAATTTTATCCAGTATAGATAAAGTTATTGAAAAATGCATAGCTAACCAGCTAGGAAATTATTTACAAAAAAATAAAATATTGAACGAAAACCAACATGGTTTCCAAAAAGGTAAAAGTACAAACACACTTTTATCAAAATTAACTAATGAAGTTAATTTACATTTAGAAGAAAAAAAATTTGTAGTGTTAATATTTTATGATTTTAAAAAAGCATTTGATACTTTAGAAGCGGAAACAATCTTGAATGGTATGGATGAATGTGGAGTACAGCGACCATTGAACCAATGGTTTCGTGAGTACCTTAAGGAACGCACTTTTTGTGTGAAAGTGGGCAACACTGTTAGCGAAGAAACCGAGGTCAAATGCGGCGTCCCTCAGGGATCTGGAACTGGGCCACTTTGCTACCTACTACATGTGAACAGTTTGTGTGGTGTACTCCGCAACTGTTCTGCGTACATGTATGCGGATGATTTGTGCACACTACTCGCCGGTTCTGATATTGCAGAAACGTGTCGATTAGTACAACGCGATATAGATGCGGTGGTCAGGTGGTCACATGATAATGGTATCGTCCTAAATTCCCAAAAAACCAAATTCATTATAATTAAATCACCATATCTTAATCAATTAATTATTCCGCCATTTATGTATACTCATAGTTATTCCTGCCTACATTCCAACATAATAAACTGTAATTGTGAGCCGATAGAAAATGTGGATTATGTAACATATCTTGGTGTTAAATTAGATTCTAAATTCTCTTTGACCTATCATATAGATTACATCTGTAACAAATTAAGATTGCTTTTGTGTAAATTTTATCATTTAAGTTTTAAAGTACCAATTTCTACATTAAAAATTTTGTATTATGCATTAGTTGAATCCATCCTGGGTTATGCTCTTGACAGTTATGGTTTAACATTTAAAAGCAACATTAATAAACTAGAAACACTACAGATTAGATTTTTAAAACTACTAGTAAACAAAAAAACCAAAAGTAATTGTAAAGGTGACTATTCTAAATTATTTAATATTTGCAAAATACTTCCAGTTGGCTTAAAGCATAAATATTTATTGGCTTTGAATAACCATGGCTGTAAGGAGCATGACTTCCGATTGGTTCAACACAAAAGTGGTACACGGTCGGTGTCCGAAGGTAAATATGAGGTGCCTAAAGTGAAAAACTACTTTGGTGACAGAACTCTAAAAAAGCGTATACCTCACCTTCTGAACAGCCTACCCAAGGACATCCGGCAGGAAACCAACAAAAATAAATTTAAGAATAAATTACGTTCATATTTGTTCACAATATGTTAATTGTGCAATAATTATTATTTGTAGTTACTTTTAGAGACTCCCGATTCCGCAGTCAAACTGATCGATCAGTTTTGCGGAACTATGTTGTATTTTAAGTTGTATTTAAATTTGATATAATAGTAAATTAAAAAAAAAAATAATAATAATTTATAACCAAACATATTTATTGGTTCTAAAGTGTCATATTTTAATACCATTTTCTATACTAATTCTTTTACGGTTGTCGCTACTCAACTTTGTAACTTTGAAGCTCCTTTTCCGAAGACATATTTTATGGAAATTCATCTCTTAGGTATTCCAAGCTAAGACTGGAACAACACTAAATATCTTATTTGTAATAATAAACGTATGTAAATTAGTATCTATATATAAGTCAATATGTAAATTTTTGTGTATATACATATTATGTTTGTATGTATGTATCTTATATATGTAAAATAATGTAAGTCGACGGAGGCTAATTAAAAAAGACAAATTAATTTAATTTCTTTTCCTTTTTTATAAACCGGTGGACATATTTAGCGGAACGCAAAAAACAGACTGCAAGATCATATGAAAACACATTTTTATTGTACAATACATTTGATTATTATTCTGAATTAATTAAATTAACATTTTTGAACATAAAAAATCACAAAATTAAAGCGAAAGAAACGAAATTAAAGACAATAAGGTCAGTGACTTAATTCTGAAGAGTTTTGACCTAACACAATGAAAACTAAAGAAAAGTTAATATTGTCCAAATGACTGGTTTTTTCGCGATGGGTGATACAATCAGTATTTAGTGTTGCCACCTCTTGCTGTTAAAACTGCCTGCATGCGTCTGAGCATGCTCTCTATTAAATTGTCAATAAAACTTTGCGGCATTGAGTTCCATTCTTCAACCAATGCGGTTTTGAGGTCTCTTACGTTGACAGGTGATGGATTTCTTTGTTTAATTTGTCTTCCCAGTTTGTCCCAAACGTGTTCTATTGGATTTAGGTCTGGCGAGCGTGCCGGCCACCCCAAAACCTGGATTCCGACCTCATTAAGATATTCCGAAACTAATGCCGCAATGTGAGGTCGAGCGTTGTCATGCATTAGAAGAAAATTGTCTCCAATGAAAGGGGCAAAAGGCATCACAATCTGCTCAAAAAAGTCGGTTACGTATCTTGCCGCAGTCAGGGAGCCGTTTTCTACGATGTGTAGCTCCGTGCGTGCTCCTAAGCAAATACCGCCCCATGCCATTACTGACCCTCCACCATACGGCTCTCTCCCAATAATGTTACACTGAGCGTATCTTTCTCCGGGTCGTCGCCATACTTTGGTCCTTCCATCATCTGGTTTGAGACAAAATCTGGACTCATCACTAAAAAGAACTTTTCCCCAAGCGTCATTATTCCAATTTAGGTGGAAACGAGCAAAGCTGGCCCGAGCCACTCGATGACCTGCGGTGAGCTGTGGACCTCTGGCAGACAAGTACGCCCCTATACCAGCTGCCTTCAGTCTTCTTCTGACGGTTTTGGTACTAATTATCACTTGTAGAACTTCCTGCAGCTGGTTTCGTACCTCAGAAGAAGTCAAGGTACGGTTTCTGAGAACACTGCTGACAATAAATCTATCGTCTCTCTCTCCTGTTACTCTTTTGCGACCTTGTCCTTTACGCCTGGTATACTGTCCAGTCTGCCGGTATCGTTTAACATAGCGGAAAATCACAGACTTGGAAACATGTAATGTTTGAGCCACTTCATTGTAAGTGTAACCATTTTCAATTAAAGTTACAGCTTTAGAAACCAGAGCAACGCTGAGATCCGGCATTATCGCCTAAATTTATCGAATTAAGTTCACTTCACTCAATAATGAAAATTTTTCGTCAAAAAAACAACAGAAATAAAGTTTTTGTTAAAAACAACAAAAGCCGACGAAAATTCCATACACTACGTGTCTCAGAAATTAGCAGATAAACAAAAAAAAACAAATGAAATTTAAAATAAAATTATTTTTAAAATCATCTTTTTTTTTAATACATAATATTGGTATAGTGGCCAGTACGAAAATTTGAAAATATTTTCCGTTATTCGACCTTTTTTTTGCGTTTCCCTAAATATGTCCATGAGTGTATATATTTTCTTGCGTAGATCGCATAATAATTGATAAATACTCTTTTTTGCCGAGGAGCAACTAGTAGGGACTTCTTAAAGAAATTTTGAATTAGTTCAGGTAATTGGTGAGTTACCTACTTCTACAATATATAAATATTGATAGTAATTTATTGGAACATAATTATATACACAAAACCTAAACGAAACGTGTTGTATAGTTTTTAATAAATATTTACTGCCATTAATTTCACTATTCTCTTTGTAATATATGAAGTTGATTTGTATAAAATTCAATTAACCGGTTTAATTAGCAATGTGTAATTTTATTATGTTTGATTTAACAGAGAGACATTTTAACAATTAAAACTAAAATTAGAATTTTACTAGATTTATAATTCTAATACAGCACACAATAAACTTAAAACATTTGATCTGAACCCAAGATGTAATTTTTTTAAATGTTATTCACTAAAATTTATTAAAGTTTAGATGTTTTTATTCAAAAAGAATATTACAAATTGGTTTTCTTTTTAGGGTTTATATTTATCTTTATAAAGGTATTTGTTTGTACAACGAGTATATGCTCCGTCAAATATACTCAACACTTTGACCGACAAATGCAATTAAAAGTTATTCTCTAACCATACAAAGGAAGACGAAGTTTTATTTATGTAGGAAATAGATTTAATAACATGGTCATATTTAAACAACATATAATTTGTTTGTTGCTAATTTTATATATTGACTTAGTGTCTTACTAAGTATAGTGTATAACTATCAAACAGAGATAACATATTGCATACCCATTCAAATATTAATAACATAACTAACTGCATATGTAGGTTCAGTATAGTTCTCTAGTGGATATGGTTTTTGCTTGAAGTCCTTTCTAAATAAATTGAAGACTGATAACAATGTTATAAATCGACATCGTCGATTCAATTTAGTTTTGTGATTCCAGATGCCAATAACTATGATATAACCTTTACAACTATCTATTGTTGTAGTCTTCTACACATAATGTTTGTGTAAATGTGAGGAGTCGAAAATAATATTAATGGTTTCTAATTTGATTAATTTAATCATAACTTTTACATATTTTAAAATATAAAAAAAGTAAAAAACGATATGTTTGAACAATTCAATTATTAGCAAGTGGAGGAGAAGGAAGACTCGTTTCATTATAAATAACCTCAGTCATATCACGAAAAACTGTTCAGTTGTAAGTTTTTATTTTAATGATGAATATTCACAATAATAAGCAGTGTTGCAAAAAAATTATTTCTTGAATTATTAATTCTTAATTTTCGAAGGATATTTTGTTTCTAATGTTTAGTTCCATTACAAATAATACGTTGTTCGCTTTGCCCTAGTGCCGTATACACTGTACCCGGGGTCCTGGGCAAAGTGGATTTTAGTGCCATTGTTAAAAACTGGGCTTATATCTAAAAGTTTAATTAATGTTAAAGATAACTATTATTGCATTATGTAAGTTCATTAAATAAAGAATAATTATCAACATTTGTTTCAATTTCCCCATTTATAACTAAACGACAATAACCAAGCAAACTTTAAGGTATACACTATACATGTTGCCTGGGTTTCCCCTACTAGATTTACATAATAAAACATAGTACTTTTGTTACCAGGTTACAAAAATAAAATAAAATTGAAAATGCTAAGGTTTTAAGAAAAAAAAAATTGAAAAAGATTATATATTTCGCGATCGCGTAATATAATAGTTTTTTGTGGCACCTACTTCATTTGTCGGCTATGAAACGTTACAATGATAGATGTGGCAGCTCTAGACCCGAACAGAAATATACCTAAGAACGGACCACAGAGTATGATTGATTCTCCTTTGCTTAAAGCTATGTTATTCAAGGTATCATTGTCTGTTACACTCAAAAAGTAATAGAAGTAATTTTTTTGGATGACGGGTGCAAAATTTCAGAGTTCTGAGAGTAAATTTTGTAATGCTTGCAGGAGTTCAGGATTTTTTTTTATTATAAAGCACTATAAGCGTTTAGATTTATGTTTAGCACGGATTAGCATTTTGTTTAGATTTATGTTTAGCACGGATTAGCCACATTAGATTCAATTTTTCGATACTTGAAATAGTTTTAACGGAAAATTCACTCAATATAAGTTCTTATTGTTTCTTTTTGCAGTTCTAACGAATTTCGGTTAATTAACAGAATTTGCAGCTTAATAATAAAAGGAAATCTCAAAATATATATAAATACCTTACTAGTTTTGAAACTACACATAAGTTTTGTAGTTCTACTCATTACGATTTAAACATGCGTATGCCATGGCATGGGCAGCATTGATTTGTCATTTGTTTGAGAATGTCATGATTTTTCTGAATTTGAGTCAACAGGCTCTACTACCTTATGTAATTACCATCACATAGCACTGGCAACTAGTGTTGTAATAAAAACTATATACCAACCTCAAGGAAAATAGGCCAATTTAAATTAATATTCCATTACAATCTGTCGGAGTATATAAACTTGATTGTGATTTTGGTCTTAGGTCAAACAAAGGGAGCGTCGGTAAAAAGAACTTTTCTACTTGGATCGTGTTAAACAAAGAGATCTAGAATAAAACAATCCAATACGAGCGGCGAGTAGCAATAAAGCACGGAACAAGGTTTTAGATACTTTTAACTTGTATGAAGAAAGTTCATCTGTACTTTTATAGTTGAGTTTGACGTAAGTTTTTTTTATATGAGTAATGAGCTCGAAGGCAAAATTGACTCAAGGTTCAAGATAAACTAGCCTTAATGAAATGTGCATTATTTTTATTGTGATGAGCAATTCATTTTAAAAGTTCATCGCCTTAACGAACTTGTATAATGTAGCAATTGTAAAATTATTTACCTTTTTGTGTAGTTGTATATTTGCCGTGTACGTAATCATCATGAATTCGTAAGATTTATGGTGGATTGGTTTGTGTATGAAGAAATAGTAGTGGTCATAGCTTTCAAGTACTTTTAAGATTTAAATGGATTAGATCAAGCGAAGTTACTTGTTTTAATAAAAAATATGAACTTATTTCTTTTTTTTTATAAAGCCGTTTAATTAATTGACTTTCATCATAACCGTTAGTAAATGTCTTTAAACTCGCAAAGTTTATAGACATTACAGTTTCTAAGTCTAATCAGCTAATTTATTTTTTCAAAAAATATATGCCCCACACAGTAGTAAACGCCTTGTTGAACTTTGATCTTAGGATCAAGAGATCTTAGGATCTCTCTAAAGTCCACCTACTCACGCGTACACAACATAGCTTTGAATTTTCTATTCATACAAAATAATTTTAAATTACATTAAGATAAAAAAAAATACTTGGTTTACTAGTTTATTATTAGTAAATCTATTTATTATGCAAATATTAATTATACTAATTTAACTATTGATTATATAATAAAACTCTTTAAAATAAGATGATTATTAAAAATATACTCGGCTAAATTTACGTAATGTTTTCAGAATTTTGCCCGACTAGTTTCGAACCCATCCGGGGTTCTTATTCATGAGCTTTAAGCTTGGCCGACTTGCGGCTTGAACGGTTCGAAACTAGTCGGGAAAAATTCCGATTAATTTAAGTGAACATAACCGGCTAAATATATATTTGTTAATTCTTATAGTACTAGATCCGGTTGCAAATTAACAGACATCGCGTGTATAGCAAAAACCAAACCATGACATATAATTATGATTAGGAGAATATATATAGTTTTTATTAATTATCAGTAATTATTTTTATAAATGTATAGTTTTAAAAGCAAAGATTTATACTAAGATAAAAATTTTGTTATGTATCTCTCTGACCTTATAGGTTAGTTAAATGGGGGGCCGTTGTAAATATGTTGATAAAGGTGTCAATTTTACGAAGTTTTCGGAGCTAATGAATAAGGACTTAGACATTGCTATTATTATTTGATATTACTATTTCTTTATTTTCCTTGGTAGCTTACCTGCCTTTTGATTTCCTTCTTTATAAGTCGGTCCCCTGACGCAACAGCTTCAGTAAGTACAGAAAAATATTATTTTTATTCTTTTTAGAGGTCTGTTTGTATCGCAGATTTATTAAGTTTTTAATTAATTTTTTTTTTGCTATTTTAAGATATGTTAATGGTTTCTTTATTATACTAAATAAACCTAAGAACAGACTAATTTTCACTTGTTCATGTATTTACTATCAATATTGCATAACCTGTCACCCGCGAATTAAAACCTAAGTATCTTGGAGAAAAAAAACAAATTAATATTGAAACCTTTTTTGCTATCCAAAAAGTTTATTAGATACAAAAAGTTAGAAGCTGTTAGTTTTTATTGTAATGTGATATACCTAATCTACTTAAGGCTACAACATAATTTTACCAACAGCCTTGTCCTATCTACATTTCGAACATGTTGAAAAACATATGAGATATGTAAAAAAAAATAGAAATAGATTGGTTATTAAATTACTTTATGTATATTAATTAAGTGTAATTATCATATTTAGTACGTTGGTACACAATAGCAGCACGATAGTAATATGATACACGTTACTATCGTGCTATTGTTGGTACTTTTTCTTCGTGCTTAATTTAAAAATGATAAAGAAAGTACCAAGAAATATACCGTTATTGGCTTACTTTACTTGACCAGTGGGAAGTAAAGTTGAAGACTAAAACAATGGCCTCATACAAAACCATTACTTTTATTTTACTTCACATATATACATAAAATAAGCATTTTAAAATCGTTCCCATTGCATCTAAGTGGTTATTTGTACCCAGGTTTAATAATGGAAAGAGTAATTGCCACCCGCAAGACCTCTGCAAAGGAGTTGGAGCAAAAATTTAAACTAGCTTTAGAAGAATTAAGATCTTCTAAAGATTTGTGCAGGAAGCTATTGCAGGAATGAGAGGACAGTGAAGAAAAAATTAAATAAAATGTAAAAAGAAATATTGATCTTAAAGGTAAGCTCGCTGAACTACATACCAATTATATGGATATTGTTGTTCAGCGAGATCACTTCAGAAATATAGTGACCGCATTTGACCAGTGCAGCAATGAGCATGAGAGGGCACTAGATCACATTTCAGAGCTTGAGCGTGATTTGATGCAGGCTAGGAAATCTCTTTCAAACCTGGAAACCTGCAATTTTTAACGTTGAGCGTAATAAAACTAATTTTGACAAAGTAAACAGTACTCTATCACTAAAAAAACTAATTGCATGGAATTTGCACTTCCTAATGACAAAACTTAAAATTGTAATTTTCTCCTTACCAATGAAGTGTTAAAACTGACTGACTCAACAATTTTCTTAGGTATAACTTTAAATAAAAAGATCCAGTCGAACCACTATCTCTCAACACTCGAAGGTAAACTGAGCTCAGCCGTCTTTACAATTAAAAAATTTAGACAATTAACAGACGTCGGTCGCTTCTCAATACATTTTTAATAACATACATACATATAAATCAATACATTTTTAACAACATACATACATATAATAACATACATACATATATACGTCAAAATTTAAATACTTATATTAAAAATAGCAACGGACATACGATCAATACAAGAAATAAAAAAAAGGTTATACCGCCTAAATTTTGACTTCAAAAAGTTAACAAACACTTCGTGGGCTTCAGTGTACGCATATATAATAAGGTTTCACAGGGTTTGTTAGATCTTCCTTTTCTTATTTTTAAATCTAAAATTAAAATTATGCTATTAGATAAGGATTGAGTGTTATGTGTAAGTCAAAAACATTGTCAACTTTCATTTTAAAAGAGCAACTGTTGAGTTTCTGGCAAGCTCTTCTCAACAGAGCAGCATTCCCAGCTGGTGGTAGCTTACTCACGGACTGATTATACTGACCAATTTAATGTAATCATTTACGATTCAAAAGCGCGTGTAAATGCCTACTTGAATTAAGATCTTTTGAATTTAAATTTCAATTAGGTTACATCAAAACTTTTTTTTTTATTACACTAACAAAAATATTTTTGGGATGTTTACAAACAGCACATAGACTTTTACTAAGGTCTATGTAATTTACGTCATCTTTAGTCGATTTTTATCTAAGCCAAAAGCTTTATATGAAGAAAATCCCACAACTCCAAAAAGGATCCTGATAGTTTCTTAAATAAAAAAGATGAAACACTAATATTTTTCTGGTTGTTAAGGTAGAAACATATTTTGCTAGGTATCCAATTATTATTTGATTTGAAGTGGTCCACAACAAGATATGAACATTGATATTTATCACATGCAAAGTTAAGATAGTCAAATATCTTGAAGGGGTGGTTAATATGATTGGCCTATAACATTAAACAACTGTAATGCAGGTAAATAAAAAAATAATAATAATGATACGTTATTAATTAATATCATTACTATATCTTATATTCACTCACACTTCCTTAAAAACTTATACCCTCTATCGTCGACATTGATTTGGACCATTTTCTTTATACATTTATCAGTATGGATACTGTATTGATTTTTTTTTAATGAAATATAAACATTATTATAAAATATATTTTTATAGTTTGAAGTTTGGTAAAAATCAATGCACGTAGCTACCTAATATTTCTCTACCTACTGCAACATATTATATAATATAGAAACATGTTGTACATTTTGATACTATTTAAAATTTCTGATTGTTATACGATATCATATAAAAAGAATATTAAATTATATAAAAGTATTTATATAAGTGCAAATATATAAGTATTTACTATATTTGCACACTAATAAAAAAGAAAGTTTGATATCAGATTATATTGGATTTTTTTATAAAAAGCAAAGAATTGCTGTTTATATTTAAGACTTTTTCGTAAGTAGAAAATTTAAAAAGATCTAATATTTGGCTATAAAAATCTCGAGCTATTATTAAAAGATTTTAATAACTTATTTACTTTGTTAAGGATAAGAACATAAATTTAATTAATTATGATCTCTAAAAAAAAAAAAAATATTAAAAAAATATTAATTAGCTCGTTCTTCTTGACTTGGTCCTTTATTGTTAGAAAACCAGAAGTTTTTTGAGAACGTATCCGTAAAATGTTCAGCTCTACTAATTGGTTCCTACAGAAGCAGAAGACGAGCTACATCACCTGTAGCCACGCCCATTTCGTGTCGATCTCTACAAATGTACCCTCGGGCCATATTCAATATCTAGACATTTGCTACAGTACACAAATCTAATGTTTTAAGAGTCTCTCCTCGTTGTTATAGACAGTAAATGTCATGTTATGTTGAGCGTATTTAATACCACAATTATGTTAGGCAAAATCAAGAGCCTTTTTCGTTATCAATTGTGATAAATATGATGCTAAAATAATTTTATGTTAGAAAAGTCAGTGTTAAAGATTTCTATGTTGAGTTTTTCTGAACCCAACATTGAAATAAATTTATTTTGTTCCAAACTTAAAGCGACTTCCCGCAATTTCTTGTATTATTTTAGGGTTATAACAAAATTACAATATGAATTTTGTATTAAAAGGAATAGGAAAGTGAGTATGGAGTTGCCACTCATTTGCATATATGCATGTCCATTGTTCTTATATCGTTTTATCGACCAACACTTCTTCCGAAGGCCATTAAAAGATTGTGACAAAGGTACAGGCACACAAACGTACAAATTCTCATGTTAAGAGTTACAACAGGTAACAAATATGACTTATAACGAGAGCTTATCTTTAATAAATATAAGTCTAAACGCTTATAGCCCTATCTGTTAGATAAAAGCCACAAAAATATAAACATTGCTAAAAAACAAATTTTTAAGCTTACTTGGAACTCCTAAAAGCACAACAAATTTTACTCTCGAAGCTCTTAAATGTTGCACCCGTGATCCAATAAATTACTTACTTTACTTTTTGAGTATAACAAATAATTATACCTTGAATAACATAGCTTTAAGCAAAGGAGAATGAATCATATTCTGTGGTCCGTTCTTAGGTATGTTTCTGTTCGGGTCTAGAGCTGCCACATCTATCATTGTAAAGTTTCATAGCCGACAAATGAAGCGGGCTGCACAAGTATGCTGTTATGTCTCGTGATCGTAAACGATATAATGTTTACGATATTTTTAAAGATATTAGCACTTTCTGTAGTATTTTTTATTCTTGTGAGGAATGGAAAATAGTTGGACGTTTAATTATTTAAATCTAATAAACTCTGTAAGGAACTACCGAAATTATTTATTTTCGATGACACAAATTTACAACATCCATATCTGTGATATTCATCCGATTAACAAGATGAAGCCTTTTCAGCTTGTTATCTGTATTTATTTATTTGGTCCTTATTTCGATTGTTCTGTCGTTCAAATATAAATGAACGCAACACAATGCGATTATTGTTTTGTTAACAAAAATAATAAAATGTATATAAAAACATAAAACTCCAAGTTACCAAGACAATTTTCATCCAAACACTTTAAACACTGTTAATGGAATACCAAAACGATACGTCAAAAACACAGAACGCCAAAGGCATTAGGACAGCTCACAGCATACATTTGAAGCACGATTAACAATTCAAGCGCTGTCCTCCGTGCCTTTGTCACACACACACACACACACTTGGTGTTTGTTTTCAATTACTAGTGGCGCTACGTTTATACCCTGAAATGCCTGTTACCCTAATATAAACTCTAATATAAACGCTTATAATAGTAAATGAAGGTAAATTTAAATAGTATATACACTGACAATAGTAAATTTAAAATTTTGTTTCATCGCAATAATAATAAACGGTTAGTCATTTATAACATGTCTCATTTTTACCAGATATTTATTATATTTGTTGAGAAACACCTATAAACGGTTTTTGTAAGGCTTATATTAAACATATACAAAAAATATGATAAATGCTGGTACATATAAAACAAAAAGCAAGTAAGAAGATTATGAAATTTTGTCTGAGTTTTATTAAACAAAAAGAATGTTATATTCAAATAAGTACTTTATCATTAGTAATTAAAACAACTTAATATAATATATTACCATTAACGGTATCCTAAAAGGTTTATAAACTATCTATCTATAAAATATAAATACAGTTCTTTCACCTTAGTAGTATTTATTTTATTTTATTACTAAACACGTAAATTTGATGCATTTTTTTCGGATACGGAAATTTAGTTTACGTTCATACTATAACTAAAATATGCAAGAAGTAACTAATATATTAGAAGTATAGTTCTTCAAAAAGCTGAATTTGTAATTTCGGAACAAAAAATACATAATGTTAAGAATTTATAAATTTCAAATGTATTTGAAAATATCTATATATAACCATATAAAGCTTTTAAAAAATAAATAAACAATGAAAATAAACCAACAAGGTCAAGGATTCGATCCCGTGACCTCTGGGCAACCGTCCCGTCACTCAATCAATTTGAGCAACTTTGCATTATAAATTAACATTGAACAGATGTCAACCAACCGAAATTAAAAATTGAAATCACTGCTGTCTTTATTTATTTTTAAAATATTTTTAGAAGATTCTAACGCAATTACTAAATAGCAAGATTAAGTATCAGTACCTCATAAATCCATCTTTTGTTTTTATCTCCTTTATCATTGAAATAGGTGGCAGATTCAAGTTTTATGTTATAATTAGCAGAAACTAGCAATATGTAAGTCATTTTTATACTGTCCTTACAAATAAATTTGTTTGTCGTTAAACTGTATTTTATATCGTATATCTCTCTCTAACACAAATATATTTGAAATATTTCTAGGTAACAATTGAAACTAAATCAGTGATGGAATTATGAAACGTACCATTTTTTTCACAAATTGCCTTTATTCGACCGAAAACATGAACAACTATAGAAATAAATATATTTTTACTATTTCAAAAATCATATAACGTAGTTTAATTTTTAAATTAAATGTATTAAAGTAGATTATAAGTTGTAATTATATATACGTAAGTGTTGATTTTAAGATTTTACATAATTTGAATAAATTTCTAAAATTATACATTTATTTAAAAAAGACTTCTCTTGACATGCTTATAGGTTATAGTTCCCAAATTTATCATATTTGTCCAGGTCAAAAAATATATAACGTTCAAGGGCCATGAAAGTTATATATTTTTTTTTAGAATATGGGCTTCCTGCCTAATTAATCCTACCAACTAAACGTGGCTTCTGTTTCGTTTTTTTTATTATTATTTGAATTATATTACTTATTCCTAATATTGTATGATTGTAAGTTACATTTTTTATGCAACCATTCTATGAATACAATATGAAATGCCTAAATCGTAAAATTATAAAACTATTTTTAATAAATACAGATGTTTGAAAGTTAAAAACAAATAACTTCAATTAAAAAATAAATAATTTCATAATTACCTCATAATAAGATGATAATTATTTTTTACTTTGTCCAAAGGGAAAGTCCGCTACACTACCTTTAAATTAATTAGTTAAACATGCTTAGCCATGTAATACGTGAAGGACTCGCCAATAGAACGTTGAATATAATGTTTGAATTACCGCGGGTATAACAGACCGTCTGTAGATATCCGCAGGGAACTCTTACAGAGACGGGTGAACTGTCTGTGATAAATACAACCCCGATTAACTGCGGTTAATACGTTATTCAATACAGAAGCACTCAATCATCTTGATATATGTAGGTGTACAGTTATTTTTTTTGTTAACAAAGCCTAACAATTAAGGTTCCGTTAATAGAAAAAAAAATATAGACCAGGTTAGAATAAGGTTTAATTGCGTTTGTCGGTCAAAGCATTAAGTATACTTTAGGGAGCATGTACTCGTTGTACAAACTAATACCTACATAAAGAAAAATATGAAAGGCTATTAAAAGAAAACTAATTTGCAATATTCTTTTTACCATCATCTAAACCTTAATTAATTTTACTGAAAAGCTTTTTAAAAAATTTGACATCAAAGATTCAGATCAAATGTTATAAGTTTATTGTATGCTGTATTAGAATTATAAAGCTACTAAAATGTTTATTTCAGCTATTTTTTAAAATATCTTTACTAAAATCAATTTGAAAAACAACTAATGTAAAAAAATATACAACTATTCTAATAAAAAATGTATTATTCAGACTCTAAATCAATTATAGCTGCAAGCTTTACAAAGATAAATGATAAGCTTGTTGAATTTCAATTGTAAATATTACGAGGATATATTTTTAAACAGTTGTAATACAAAAGGTTAAAGACAAATAACAAACATACTTTCTAATTTTAGTTTTAATTCTTAAATCTTTGTCAAATCAAACATAATAAAATTACACACTGCTAATTAAATCGGTTAATTAATATTCATACAAATGAACATCATATTATATTACAAAGAGAATAGTGAACAACAACATGTTTCGTTTAAGTTTCGTGTATATATTTATATTCCAATAAATTACTATAAATATTTATACATTGTAGAAGTAGTTAACTCACTAACTACCTGAACTAATTCAAAATTTCTTTAAGAAGTTACTATTAGTTGCTCTTCGGCAAAAAAGAGTATTTATTAATTATTATGCGATCTACGCAAGAAAATATATATAAAAATTAAATTAAAAATTTAAAAAACCCCCGATACAAAAAGACCTCTAAAAAGAGTAAAAATAATATTCTTATGTACTTATTGAATTCGTTGCGTCGGGAGACCGTTGTAGGTACGTTGATAGGGTATTATATATTACGAAGTTAATCATTGAGGACTTAGACCATACGATTCGATAATGTAATTTCTTTATTTGCCTTGTTAACTTACTTGCATTTTAATTTCTTCCTTTATTAAACGGTCCCCCGACGCAACGAGTTCAATAAGTACATAAGAATATTATTTTTACTCTTTTTAGAGGTCTTTTTGTATCGGGGGTTTTTTAAATTTTAATTTTTTTTTTCCGATTTTTAAACTTATGTTACTAATTTCTGAATTGTACTAAAGGAACCTGAAAAAAAAAATTCAATTGTTTAAGTAGGAAAGATTTGTTTGTTTCTTTAAATTGAATAGGCACCGAAAGTACGAGACCGATTTAAAAAAAAATCTTTTAGCATTAGAATCCTATATTATGATGTAGGTACATCGGCTATATTTATTAAGAGAAATATATATTATATTTAATATAATAAAATAAGGATCCACGTGAAAGTTTCGACAATGTAATAAATTATAAATGTATTAAGTAACATGATTCAAGACTTTTTCATATGGGTAGGTAGGTAGGTTTCAAATACACGAATATTAATAAATATTAACATTTATAATTAAAATGATTTACAATCACTAATAACACTATGATGAAGGGATTTTTATTATCACTAGCTGTTGCCCGTGATTCTTTATGACTACGATCATAAGCCATATAAATATATTTTTACAGTCTCCGTGGACGCAGTCACGGGCAACAGCTATCCCTAATAAAGTACTTTACCTCAGTACCTAAGTGTAAAAACCTTTTGGCCTTCATCCTTTTGGCGACACCGCTAGGAACAGCTAATTATTGCATAAGAATCTCTTCCCCGCACGAATAAAACGTCAATATCTTGAAGACGACTATTTTTATTTTAATCAAACATGGATAAGAAACATTTCAACGAGCATAGCTTTCGATTTAATAAAATTTCATTCAAATCCGTCCACGCGTTTAGCTGCAAACAGCTAATTATTGCATAAGAACCTCTCCTCCGCACGAATAAAACGTCAATATCTTGAAGACGACTATTACTATTTCAATTAAACATGAATAGAAAACATCTTGACGAGCATAGCATTCGACTAAACAAAACCGCATTCAACTCCGTCCACGCATTTGGCCGCAAACAGCTAATTATTGCATAAGAACCTCTCCCCGCACGAATAAAACGTCAATATCTTGGAGACGACTATTACTATTTAAATCAAACATGGATAAAAACCATCTCAACGAGTATAGCTTTCGATTAAAAAAAACCGCATTCAAATCCGTCTACGCGTTTGGCCGGAAATTTGCCACAGACAGATACACAGATACACAGATACACAGATCGACAGGTCAAACTTATAACACCCCTCTTTTTAGTCGGGGGTTAAAAAGGAAAAGAAATTAAATTAATTTGTCTTTTTTAATTAGCCTCCGTTGACTATTTTACATACAAACATATTATATATATACACAAAAATTTACATATACATATACTTATATATAGATACTAATTTACATACATGTATTATTAAAAAGAAGAGATTTAGTGCTGTTCCAGTCTTAGCTTGGAATACCTAAGAGATGGATTTCCATACAATATGTCTTCGGAAAGAGAGTTCCAAAGTTACAAAGTTGAGCAGCGACAACCGTAAAAGAATTAGAATAGAAAGTGGTATTAAAATATGACACTTCAGAACCAATAAATATGTTTGGTAATAAATTATTTTTTATGTTATTTGCTAATAAATATTAAGTTCTGATGCATTTTTTGCCATGTTTGGACGGTATTTAGGTAAGAGCTCTGTAAAGGATGTCGAGCATTATCTGACAACTTGCATTAAAGTTTAAACTTTGATCGATTCTTTATATCTAATTATAATTAAAATAGGAGCATCATATTTACGAATTTTATAAATATGTATTAGTAGTATTATACTATATATAAAAATAATAAAACTGAAAAGTGTTCCGCATCCGTTTAATAAAAGGGTTAATAATTACATCGTTTTATACTTTCTAGATATTAAGTTATATAATAAAGCCTTTTGCGTGTGAGTTTAAATAAAAATCGAAAAACAGTTTCATGTCGACCGATGCGAACAGAGAAACAATAAACTTTGACGTCTTTGACGTACCTACTTAACCTTATCATACGAATGTTATTGTATACTAGTAATTAGGTAACTTTTGTTAATAAAGATTATAAATTATTAACAGAAGAATAGTAAAGAATATAAAAGGCGTAAATTCTTAACTTTAATTGGGAAAACTCCATATTGAAAATTTTAATTTATTTAATCACTAAGCTTATTCTAATGGAAATACACTTTTAAATTAAATAAAAGTTTGATAATGTTTTTGAAAATTATTACTTAATATTTTTGTGTCATGACTTCAGTAAAGTTCGAACGTAGCTTGTTGCTGTTGTTTTCATAAAGATTCTATTTTTAGATTATATTTTTACAGCCTCAATTCCAAATAAAAATATTAGAAAGTCATTGAAACCACCAGTGAGCCGCGGCTATGTTGCCATAACACTATTCAAATGTATACAGTCCCTCGAATAAAATTCAATATTCTCAAAACAATATCGCAACACCTGTGTGGCTGATTGATATTCTATCCTGAATCTCACCCTATAATAAAATCATCCTGCTGTGGATGCCCTGACCGGATATTTTTTCATGTTGTACCGATTTTACAATCCGAAGATAATTATTAATCACTAGCTTTTGCCCGCGACTTCGTTCGCGTGGACTTCAGGTTCATCCCGTCTAGTCTAGTAATAAGTAAGAAATACGGTAACTAAGCACTGCAGAGCCCTAATCATAGGCCTATAGGTAGCTACTGCAGTATGCTCCTATAAACTACATTTAACGATCTTTTTCCTTCAGCATAATTATTCCTAAGAGATAAACATATACCATCACGGACTTTTTTGTAGACCTTTTTAAGTTGTACAATACTGTAGTAAATTGTTTTGATCTATCTTGTAGGATTCAATCAGTGTTTTTTTTACGACCTCACATTAAAAACCTCAAAAATTGTACCCTATGTGTTATTCTGATGTATAAGCTATAGCCTATGTGTTATTCTGATGTATAAGCTATATTGTGTTAAAGTTTCATTCAAATCCATTCAGTAGTTTTTACGTGAAAGAGTAACAAACATCCATACATCCATACTTACAAACTTTCGCCTTTATAATAGTAGTAGGATAATGATACCTAATCTAATCTATCTGTCAAAGTATTTAAGGTTTTACTCATATAGTCTAACACTAGTCAATACATAAATTATAAACATTTAAAATTTTTTTATTTTTTTTAAGACTGACTTGTTATACTTTAGTACGTTACCTTATTGTATCTGAAAGAAAAATAAGGTGACAAATAATTTGAGTCCTCTTATTTTTGTATAGATGAGTATCATACAAGTACTGCTCCAAAATATTTATAAAATCATAAATAAAGGTCATCCAATATCAAATTCCATAAAACTCCCTATCGAATTGTAAAGCTTCTTTGGCAAAAACTCAATTACTTAGTTCGACACACGATTCATTAAATTCTTAAAAATATAAAATATTAACATCATTGAGAACATTTTTTTTTCTGATAAAATATATAAAATTAAATAAATTAATCATTTTGTAGTCATTGAAAATGAACTATAGTACAGCAGATGTCCCATATAGAAGGAGTAGACGAGCTGAATCATTTGAGGCCAAGCGAATTTGCAATTCATCCTGGGGTCATTAGGAATGTAGTCAGACTAGATACTTGGTAAATAATGGTATGACAATTTTGTCATCTTTCCACTTTGTATAAGAAATATGTTTATGATGTAGAATATATTTGTCGCAGATCACGATAATTTAACGATAATTAGTAACTTAAGTGATGTTATTGTAACAGTGATGCGTAAACGCCATGACGTAACGAGTCACGTGATAGGAATCATTTGGAGGGGTATCCGAGACATTTTATATATTGGAGAGAATCGAGGCAAGGAGGAATTGATTAGTGAGAGCCTTACAATCCGGACCACCCAGATGGTACCGGTGGTTCACGCAACTCTGATAATTGTATACCTACTAAATAATTTGTGATAACCTATTACCTACATTTAAAATAAGAATTGTTATATTGTGTCTGTCTTGGACATATTAATATGACATTGCTATAATTTGTATGCTGTGAATAGTTATCCATTTGTAACTATTTTACCAACCCATGTAAATGTATCCGCCATCGCTGGCAATGGTAAACCAGCATAGATGCAAGTATCGAATGCCTGGACTCATAATCGGGAATTTAGAAATAGTAGGTATATCTGAAACCTTACTAATGTTCTAATATATTTCATTTAATTTATTTTTATTTATATTGTCACTAAAGTTTACTATCATCAAGTTGTTTTAATTAAATATTTTATATTAAATTTATAGTTGAGTTTTTTATCAACATTTTATAGTTAAAATTCATATGCAATATATATTTTTCACGCTGTAATATAGCTATTATAAATTATACATGCTGCCCAAAGCTAGACACTCGTTGGATATGTTTTTTTCACCTTTGACAGAAAAGCGTATAAAATATCTTTTATTACTACTACACTACACTACACTTACTAAAAACATTGTACCGGTTCGTTTGTGTCAGGCTTATATAGATGACATAATATTTTTGTGTACAACCTGTAATAAATGTTGTACATATTTTCATTGTTGGGTTCACTTGTTATCTATGGAGAAGTCCATCAAAAGTAATGTGATCCGAAATTTTATAACGAAAATACGTAAGAAATACTTTGAGTATAAAAGATATACGGTATGTTATAAAATGAAAAATCCTTGGACTAAAATCATAGTACAGAAATTAAGAAAACAGGAAAAAAAGTGACACTGAATAAGATTACCTTTTGCATGAAAGGTGTGAAAATATAATGATTTAATATTTTTTTAAAACAAATATAGGAAGAAAATAAATTAACATTGTAAAAACTCAAATCCGTGATCACAATTTAGAATCATCCGTGTATGAAATATGATAATGTTTTTCCTTTCAGGATAGTGTTAAAGAATCCTCTCAACATTTATTTGATTTCAAATGGCTACAATTTGTGGTAATCACAAGAACTAAACCTATCTATTAGTTCGCTATCGATTAGTTAGTAGTTTATTCGCTTTTATTATAAACTTCCTTTTTAAATAAGGCAACTACTTTTGCGGAGTCGTATAAAAAACACCTTTGTGTGAGATTGTTTTATAAGTGATTTATAAACAATAGCGCCGAGCCACATTGCTGAAACTGATTTAAAGCTTAATTACGCGCTGGAGCTATTTATGTTTAAAAAAATAGAGTTTAGTGAATTATAGTTTTATGGAATTACTCAAAAAAATGTATTCATTTAATAGTATCCCGAACTCAGATCTTTTGTTTTACAAATTAACATTTATCTTTAAGGTCTACTGGAGCCTGAAAAGCAGATATGTACAAAACTAAATCTAAGCGACAGGCAGCGAAAGCAATTTTTTTTTGATATTTCGATCTATTTGATTGTGGATTGACTCCTCAATCCTTCTTGAAATCAGTCTAAGTAATAAAATTTCTTCTTTTAAGAAAAAGAAATATTTCTGGGTCTGCTTCTTGTATTATACAAAGCACAGATCGGGACGTGTGTGGAGTACTGTGGTCACATATTTGCTGGTTCCGCAAAGACTCATCTTGCGGTCCTGAACTCAATCGAGTGGCGAGCAAAGAGGCTTATAGGTTCCCAATCCGAATTGGTTGAAGCCAACCTCCACAGCCTTGAACACAGGCGTAGAATTGCTAGTCTTTCAAAATTCTATAGGATACATTTTGGTGAGTGTGAGTATGAATTACATAAGCTAATTCCCCCGTCCCCCTTCCATCACCGGACATGCCGACGCACGACAGTGATCCACCCTTATGTTGTGGATATTCCATTTCTCCGAACGAAGCTGCTTCATAGTTCGTACAGCGAAGATCTGGAACAGCTTGCCTGCGTCGTTATTTCTATCCGAATATTATGTGGGTGTTTTCAAGAGTCGAGTGAATAGGTTACCAAGTTAATGCGCTTTACCACCTATGACTACATCTCCACTTCCCATTAGGTGGAATGTAGTCAAGCATTAACTTAGACAGTATAAAAAAATATTTTATATTAAATTTATAGTTGAGTTTTTTATCAACATTTTATAGTTAAAATTCATATGCAATATATATTTTTCACGCTGTAATATAGCTATTATAAATTATACATGCTGCCCAAAGCTAGACACTCGTTGGATATGTTTTTTTCACCTTTGACAGAAAAGCGTATAAAATATCTTTTATTACTACTACACTACACTACACTTACTAAAAACATTGTACCGGTTCGTTTGTGTCAGGCTTATATAGATGACATAATATTTTTGTGTACAACCTGTAATAAATGTTGTACATATTTTCATTGTTGGGTTCACTTGTTATCTATGGAGAAGTCCATCAAAAGTAATGTGATCCGAAATTTTATAACGAAAATACGTAAGAAATACTTTGAGTATAAAAGATATACGGTATGTTATAAAATGAAAAATCCTTGGACTAAAATCATAGTACAGAAATTAAGAAAACAGGAAAAAAAGTGACACTGAATAAGATTACCTTTTGCATGAAAGGTGTGAAAATATAATGATTTAATATTTTTTTAAAACAAATATAGGAAGAAAATAAATTAACATTGTAAAAACTCAAATCCGTGATCACAATTTAGAATCATCCGTGTATGAAATATGATAATGTTTTTCCTTTCAGGATAGTGTTAAAGAATCCTCTCAACATTTATTTGATTTCAAATGGCTACAATTTGTGGTAATCACAAGAACTAAACCTATCTATTAGTTCGCTATCGATTAGTTAGTAGTTTATTCGCTTTTATTATAAACTTCCTTTTTAAATAAGGCAACTACTTTTGCGGAGTCGTATAAAAAACACCTTTGTGTGAGATTGTTTTATAAGTGATTTATAAACAATAGCGCCGAGCCACATTGCTGAAACTGATTTAAAGCTTAATTACGCGCTGGAGCTATTTATGTTTAAAAAAATAGAGTTTAGTGAATTATAGTTTTATGGAATTACTCAAAAAAATGTATTCATTTAATAGTATCCCGAACTCAGATCTTTTGTTTTACAAATTAACATTTATCTTTAAGGTCTACTGGAGCCTGAAAAGCAGATATGTACAAAACATTTGTTATATTTATTTTTAAAACTTCTTTAAATGATTTTGATATAACTCACTACATGTTACTAAGTTGATTCAAACCATCGATTGTGTAATCAATTTAATGTGCTACTTTCTCAGCACTTTTTTTAATAAAAAAAAATATGCACATTATCCGCTTAACGAAATTAACAATTAAATTAAATTAAATAACGTTAACAATCAATAAATATAGCGCCAGCTATATTTATTGATTGTTAACGTTAAATATAAGGTTATAAAATTCAAAATACATACTTTTAAATGGTTTTTTAAGGGTGAAAATAAATTTGTTATTCAAAGCAACGGTAAATTGTACCATTGTATCTTTATTTTGCGTTTTTTTCATTATTTTAGAATAGATAATATTTAAAATTAATATTTTTTTAATTATTCCAATTATTAGGTATATTAAATAACTTTTAGATTTCTTATTTTTTTTCGATATTCAAAGTATTTTTGTTATAATACTAATAATGGTTAATTTAATAATTAACGTCTAGCTATAATTGCAGATCTAAGTTAATTCGATTGATAGTCAATTATTGTGTGTTGGTTTGGAGAACGTCTGAATACAAATGGTAGGGAGCGAATAAGTTATTTGTGAAGCAAAAAAATGATAAGTTTATTGTGAAGCAAATTATTTAATATTATTTATTTATTATTTTATTTATTTATTTATATAAAAATGATATATATAGTAAATTGTAATAGTGGAGCATTAAATTTAAGGTTCCGTACTCAAGGGTAAAAAGTGAAGCCTATAATTAAGAGTTCACTGTCCGTTTGTCTGTCTCCAGGCTGTATCTTGTACAGAATTTGTGTTCGCGATTGATTCGCGAGAACGATTTGTGTTCGCGACCTCGAACTGTCTTGTTTTGAGAAAGGTTCCCCAGATTTTAGTCGATATTGAACTACTAACCTACCCGGTGAATTAAGCATTCTATATGTATATGGTCGTCTTCTATTAGGCTTCTTTTAAAAATCCTTACCTACCTGCGATATATGTTTTGTATTGATATATGTTTTATATTCTAAACTATCTTTTTTAAATATAGTGACATAATTTAATTATTAACAGTACATTTTTAACCGAAAAGCGGAAATCAACTTGACTTGACCGATCGATGGAAAATCGTTCAGATCCGGCCGGATTGAAAATGATGCCAGATTGCAATCTCTAGTCTTATGCATTCAATGCATTATACTCGTATTTCACCGAACTCCTCTGTAATTACAGAACCGACTTGATAAAAGTTTTAATCGACTTCTATGGTTCCGGTGAGTGTTTAAGAGCAAAAAAAAGCGGTGATAGGTCATTAATGACCTTGGGTAATAATCAACCAAAATGATTTTCAATGGTTTGCATGGAGTTAAGCTACATAAAGTAATTACATAAGCAACAAATTATACTGACTAGTTCATATTGAATACAAAATACTGAATATGAGATTGATTTTTCGATACAATTTCATAAATTTGATCCATTTTTAAAATCATATTGAGACACATCATTCAGGAAATAAAGTCACTTGTTTAAATTCAAAAAAAGCAAAACCGACCTTATAACTCTAAAATTTAAACGAAATATTTAGAATATAACTTTGTTTGACCGCTGCAGGGTGGAGTAAACATTATTTTTTCTGACTTGCGTCACAACGCACAGTTTGTTTAGCTTGCAAAAAAAAAACAAAATGTAAAATTAAATGTCATTTTTTCCTCCGTATTATTGTTTTCAAACAATGAATTAAAATTACTAATTCGAATTGCAATATATTTTTTTTTATTTCAACCTTGGTAATTATGTCTTTATTTGTAAAATACTAGCATCCTCTCTCAGCTTTGGATGAGTGCAATGTAGATACTAATATGAGTCGGTGTGGATTGATTATTATTATTTTGATTACCTTATATTACAGGAGGCATTTATATACAATATTAAAGCTATACCTCCGCTTTATAAATTAATTATATCTTCTAAGATATCCGTTTTAATTAAATGACTTACTTAAAATGTATAATTAATACAATTTATTCAATTAAGGATAAGAAATAATGTATTGTATAAAATAGCTTGGTAAATAAAACATAGCATTTGTTACATTAAAAGGATTAAAATGGTTAAATGTTCACTGTGGATCATGCGTTAAAGATAATATATACACAATGCGGGACTTTTATGTCGATTTTTCAAAGATATACAATTTTGTAGTACAACTTGATTTTATTCCGTAAACTTTAGCCAACGTTTGCGATTTAGGCGCACAGAAATATGTTTGTTGCCACATCACATTAGAAATCTTAGATTTTTCGGCTTTTCTGAATTAAAAATTTAAAAACTAAAATACTTTCTCATTAATGTATCGCTAACTACCTATTGCTGAAAACTGCATTAAAATCCGCTGAATAGTTTAAAAAATCTAAGCGACAGGCAGCGAAAGCAATTTTTTTTTGATATTTCGATCTATTTGATTGTGGATTGACTCCTCAATCCTTCTTGAAATCAGTCTAAGTAATAAAATTTCTTCTTTTAAGAAAAAGAAATATTTCTGGGTCTGCTTCTTGTATTATACAAAGCACAGATCGGGACGTGTGTGGAGTACTGTGGTCACATATTTGCTGGTTCCGCAAAGACTCATCTTGCGGTCCTGAACTCAATCGAGTGGCGAGCAAAGAGGCTTATAGGTTCCCAATCCGAATTGGTTGAAGCCAACCTCCACAGCCTTGAACACAGGCGTAGAATTGCTAGTCTTTCAAAATTCTATAGGATACATTTTGGTGAGTGTGAGTATGAATTACATAAGCTAATTCCCCCGTCCCCCTTCCATCACCGGACATGCCGACGCACGACAGTGATCCACCCTTATGTTGTGGATATTCCATTTCTCCGAACGAAGCTGCTTCATAGTTCGTACAGCGAAGATCTGGAACAGCTTGCCTGCGTCGTTATTTCTATCCGAATATTATGTGGGTGTTTTCAAGAGTCGAGTGAATAGGTTACCAAGTTAATGCGCTTTACCACCTATGACTACATCTCCACTTCCCATTAGGTGGAATGTAGTCAAGCATTAACTTAGACAGTATAAAAAAAATCTTTAGAAAAATATGAAAAAGTAAAGGGTGATGATTCTGCTGTAATACTCATTTATTTTTTCATAAACAATTAAAGTATATTAGAACTCTCTTACCGCAAAGAATCGCCAACGACAGTCCTTCTATTCTTTAAAGCACTGTTCACAAATACACTAAACTGTTTACCATTTAAACAGTTAACTATCACTGTTACACAACTTAGTTTCTCGATCTCACACTCAGCGGTTTATTATAACTGTTACACTTTTATCACAATAATACCACCCCACAACTTGTACTCCCAATTTCACACAATGCCTTCTCTTAACCGAGCTGCGATTTATATACTTCTTATTCTTAGTCAAATCAGTATTCAATATTACATTTATTTTATCAATTAAACTTCTATACAGAGATTCAATTGTTTTAGTCAAATCAACAACTTATATCTTTATTTTTAGTCAAAACCAAACTACTACATGTATAAAAGCTAACAAGTATATGAATAAAGTAATTCTACATGACGTATTTAAAATAATATTATGTTTTATTAATTAAGACTAGATCAAGAAAAGAAACCAAAAAATATATGGTATGTACGTGGTACATAAGTATCTGTTAGTAACAATCACTTTACACAACAACACATTGCTGCAGCATGCCTCATTTATCAGCTACGGAACGTTAGCACTGATCGATATTGTGGCTCTAGAGACTAGTGAATATATAACAAATATGTGGGTTAACTTACTAAACAGAATAATAACTAATGGTCCTTATTTTCATAGAGCTAGTCATTCTGTGCTCCGTTAACTACTGCAGAGGGATTGAGAAACCCTCACTGTCCTTCTTATAAAAAAAGCATTTAAAACAAAATATACTTAACGAAAATGAACAAGAAATATACCAAGTCTTTTCAATAAGTCAATAGATAATGAGTAAAATTATTATTGAATTGTAATTATTTCTTGATAGAGACATGGTTTCAAGGTACATCGGATAAATCAATAAATATTTGGAATATATCGAATCTATTTTCCTTTTCAAAAAATTGTAATGTGGAGTATTTGTATTTATGAAATGTTTAAATGTATGTTTCGATTTAAATCTATTAATACATAATATTATAGATAATAAATTCCTATTTACGAAAAAAATAACAACACGAAATTATTTTTACGTTTTAAAAAGTACCCAACACAATTAGTAAAATATGTTTTGAGTATCCTTGTATAATAATATTTGTTATTGTTATATATTTTTCGAACTCCTATAAATGTCCTCTTCTATATATCCTAGGGTTAGCGAGAAGGATCGTTTTATGCGAAAGCTAAGCGGCTGTACAGTGCGGTGCGGGTAAACTTTGGTTGGTCTTTAAGACTGAATGAAGTGTCTTGAACTAGATATTGTCTATATGTTTTTGTTTAATTCCAAGCATTATTAAAACACAATATACTATTAAATAAATAAATAATTAACTAAGAATTGACAATAAGCCTAAATACAAGATAATATAAGACAATCATTAAACTATCCAACTTTCAAAAACTACTACTAAAAACGTTCAAAAATACATAATATCTTCATAACAAGACTACAGTTGAAGCACAAAGAACCTTGTGTTTACTTTATCGCCCTAGTCTATTATTGGATTGTTTTATGGTACTCTTAATACTATCTTTTATTTCCTCTAATCATCCTAAATATATTAAATCACGTTCAGTGTAAGGAAGGTTTTTTTGTATTTTTATTGAAAATCAAATGTTCTTATAGTATATAGAGTTCTAGAATGTATTTAAATCGTAGTAGAACACAAACTCAGAACTATAAATTGATATCTGTTAATAAAGCTCATAATAAGTCAGTACCTGTCGCCAGCGTGTCGTCGTCCTGTAAGTAACACCGTAACTGATCTTAGCATGGTAATTGCTGCGGGTTTTCCAATGAACGTTGAATCGTATATATGAGTAAAAGAAAATTGCTTTACACAGATAAAAAATATTATATTTTATTCAGTTATTTCAATAGTTTTGCAATGAAATATAATAACTTTTTGGTTTTGAAGCAAATATTGACACATTAATACAAATATTGAAATATTAAAAAAGAAAAATGATTTTAACATTAGCAATATTTATATGTATGAAATATTTTTAAACTCCATTGCTGCGTTTGAAAACCATTCCCTCGAGGTTTTTGTTATAATAATGGACAACGTGAAATGAAGTTCATAAATCATTGGTCAGTCAGGCTCCGCTGTACGTCGGATTACCTTTTTTTTCGCAATGTAATTACTTAATTCATTTGGAAGGAAAAACAATAAGCTTAAAGGTTTTCATTCATATCATTAATTATTTGTTTGCCATTAATGATAATATTTATTTCTTTTTCTGTCGTTTCGAGGTTATAAAAGTTTCACTATTATGCAAAATAATCCTTTTAGATTTTGCTTCTAATCGCGTACTTCAAATTCTTATTTGATTCCTTAAATATCATATTTGTAATAATCTTCAATAAATAAAACATGTATTATAATAATAATAATAATAAAATAAGACAAATTACGAACATAGTTCTAACCCCTAAGTAAGCAAATTATTTGCTTATTTTAAGGTTCTTAGCCAACACTACAAAAACATAAAAATATATATTACCACCAATAAGAGTATCATATAACCACCAATAAGAGTCACCAATAAGAGTATCATAACAGGTTTATAAGAAACCCACGGATAAGAGAAAACTTGCGCTGTGAGAAAAGATCGCAAAGTTTCAAGAAGTTTTTTTAAATTATATTTCTGTATTCTGGATTAAAGAGGAGTTAAGGATTAATTCCCTTCAAAGTTTCTTTACAATTATGTAAAGCACTCCTCCTCATATAAAGTGCACCTCACTAATATCAGGGGTTTGCACTCAAATCTTTTAGCTGTCCACCACCACCTGGAGACAGAGCAGCCGCACTTGCTCTTTTTGACGGAGACGCAGATACAATGTCCTTTGAGCGCTGCATACTTGGATTATCCCGGTTACTCGTTGGAGCACAACTTTCGCTCACGGGCCGGAGTCAGTATGTACGCGCGGAACGACCTCTGTATTCAGCATCTCCGTCACCTTGAAGACCCCACTTTTTCTTCCCTATGGGTTTTAGTGGACACAGGAAACGAAAAATTCCTGTATTCCTGTGTCTACCGTTCGCACAGCGGTGACCAGGAGACAACTCGTTTATTTGAGTATCTCAGTGAGGCTGCAGATATGGCTCTGTATCAGTACCCTTCGGCGCAGCTCGTCTTTCTGGGGGACTTTAATGCCTGTCATCAGGACTGGCTGTTCCCGTACCAGAAGACCGACCATGCTGGAAGAGAAGCGCGGAAATTTGCGTTGTCCTTGGACCTCTTTCAGCTGGTGAAGCAAGCGACAAGGGTACCAGATGTGGTAGGCCATACAGCCAATTGCTTGGACCTTCTGCTGACAACTGATCCGGACAGGTATCGTGTAGAAGTCACCTCCCCCTTGGGAACCTCCGATCACTGTCTGGTGAAATCTGTGTTTACATATTCCCCACCAGCTTTCGAACCTCATGGTGTTAGGCGAGTATGGAAATACAAGTCAGCAGATTGGGATGAGATGCGACACTTTTTTACGTCTTATCCTTGGCGGCAGGTCTGCTTCTCTTCTTTGGATCCGTCGAGTTGCGCGGATGCTATAACCGATGTGGTGCATCAGGCAATGGAGTATTTTATTACTTTTGCTGACGTACCCATCGGTGGCCAAGCTCGCCCATGGTTTAATGCCGAATGTCGTCATGCTTATGACCGAAAACATTCGGCATACCTCATTTGGGCTGATGCTCGAAGCCGCAAAACTCCGGATGTAAGTACAAAGAAGAGAGCCTTTAACCAAGCTGCCAAGTCCTATAAAAAGGCATTGCGGAAGGCTCGTCTTGATCGGATCGTTAAGAATGGCGAAAAGCTCTCTGTCAGACCAACTGGCAGTCGAGCTTTCTGGTCTCTTGCCAAAGCGATCGAGTCGAACTTCTGCCAAACCTCACTGCCTGCTCTGCTGAAGCCGGATGGATCCCTGGCCCACACAGCAACAGAGAAAGCGAATGTATTTGCTTCTCTGTTTGCTGAGAATTCGCATCTAGACATTGGCAATGCTTCTCCAGAACATCTTCCTCACTGCGGTATTTCGATGCCTGAAATCCGCATCACGAACAAAAAGGTATGGAGAACATTGTGTCGTTTAGATGTGAATAAAGCCAGTGGTCCTGATGGTATACCAGCCATTCTACTCAAGACATGCGCAGGTGAGTTGTCTCCTGTATTGACACGTCTGTATCGCCTCTCTTTCAAGACTGGAAAAGTGCCGGAATCCTGGAAGCTTGCCAACGTGCAACCCGTGCCCAAAAAAGGCAGCCGTGCCGATCCTGCCAATTATAGGCCCATTTCAATCACCTCCATACTCTGTAAGATTATGGAGCGTGTATTGAACTCGCGGCTTCTAGCGTACGTAGAAGGTAACGATCTCCTCAGTGACCGACAGTACGGATTTCGCCGAAATAGGTCCACTGGGGACCTTCTAGTGTACGCAACACACATTTTAGGCGAAGCCATCGAGAGGAACGGAGAAGCGGTCGCCGTCTCTCTGGACGTCTCGAAGGCTTTTGATAGGGTCTGGCATGTGAGCCTTTTAAGCAAGCTTTCAGCGTACGGTATATCTCCTGGTCTGATTGGCTGGATAACGGACTTTTTGAGCCAGAGATCTCTCCGTGTTGTTGTCGACGGGTGTTCTTCGGAACCCTTGACAATAAATGCCGGTGTACCCCAGGGGTCCGTTCTTTCTGCAACTCTGTTTCTGCTGCACATTAATGATCTGTTGAAGCCCGGTATCTATGGGTATGCAGACGACAGCACAGTTGTAGAAAGATATCTGCCGAGTACTCGGGCTAGTCGAGATCAAGTACAGTCTGAAAGAGAAGCCATGGTGCAACGTTTGAATGACAAACTTCAGGCAGTCTCCGCATGGGGCAATGCCAATCTTGTCAAATTCAACGCCACCAAAACGCAGACGTGTTCACCGCCAAAAGGAGTCCCTTCACCTTGGCTCCTACTTTCCAGAATGTATCCTTAGAATACAGTGACTGGCTTCAGTTGTTAGGCTTAGAGATCTCCTCGAACCTCAACTTTGGTCGGTACATTGAGTCCAGAGCAAGAGCAGCTGCAGGAAAGCTTGCCGTACTAAGGTGCAACAGTACTTTACACCGGGACAGCTTCTTGTATTATACAAAGTACAGATCCGGTCGTGTGTAGAGTACTGTGGCCACATATTTGCTGGTGCCGCAAAGACTCATCTTGCGGTTCTGGACTCAATTGAGAGGCGAGCAAAGAGGCTTATTGGCGACCCTAAATTGGTTGACGCCAAACTCCACAGCCTTGAACACAGACGTAGAATTGCTAGCCTCTCAGTATTCTATAGGATACATTTTGGTGAGTGTGCGCAGGAATTGCACGACCTAATTCCCCCATCCCCGTTCCTTTGCCGGACGTCCCGACGCACGGCGGGTATCCATCCCTACGTTGTGGACACTCCACCTGTCCGAACGAAGCGCTATGCTTCATCTTTTTTAGTGCGTACAGCGAAGGACTGGAACAATCTGCCTGCGTCGGTATTTCCGGCAAAATATAATGTGGGTGTCTTCAAGAGGAGAGTGAATAGGCTGCTAGGTTAATGCGCTTTACCACCTAAGACTACATTTCACTTTCCATCAGGTGGAATGTAGTCAAGCATTAACCTAGTTTTGTATATAAAAAAAAAAAAAAAAAAAAAAAGCGAAAAATTGAATAACGGTAGGTACATATGGTAGATAGAATGCTATACTAGAATATTTTACTACAGGTTCCTAATTGTATTTTTTTTTTGGATTTAACTATCAAGGAATTGTTTAAAATTTTAAGTTCTTATAATTTAAAGTTTGTTTCCTTAACTGAAGAAAATATTGCAAATCTTAACTTAAAAACTAAAGAAATATAGATTGATTTAAGAATTATATATGTGATATTCTTTATCGGTGGTGAATGCTTAATTCACCGAGACGGGTAGAGCGGTGGTCCGGTAACTCAAATGGTTGAGCGACGCGACGGGAAGGTTTCACAGAGGTCGTGGGTTCGAGTCCTTATCAGTTTATTTTTAATTTTATATTTATTTAAAGTTGAAATAAACTTATTAACATGGCAATATATGTTTATACACACACATATATATAATTTATTTACACACCAACATCGTAACACACAATTCATTACATACGTTTTATTTATTTTTAAAAGATATAGACACAACGTGTGCATGCCAATTATACGTGTGAACACCATTTATGCACATAGGATACAGTAACAATAGTATTTTAAAATATCTTAACATGGAATCTTGTCAATTACAACATGTATTATTAACTATATTCACAATTGATTCCTTTAACATATATTTTTAATTTAGTGTGCTTGACATTATTACATTCTTACATATGTCAGATGGTTTCCATATGTCCTAAAAAAAACTTTTATAAAACATTTGACTATTTAGTTTTCTTCTTCCTTTTATATATCATCCTATGTACTAAGTTTTTATGAGTCAACATTGCAGTATTCTTTTTTCATATGGTGATGGTGATGGTAATTATTTGGTTATTTATATGATATATTTTTTAATAACATGAATACATTATATTGTCTATAATTTTACTGACTGACCGAGCTTATACTCAAAGCTAATTAGAGAAACTTCCTAATCATTGATTATATATATTATGCTTATAGCGATGGTTTGATGGGATATTAACTTTTTGGGGAAAATGGTATCAAAATATTCGCACTAATATATCAAGATACAATTTTTTAGAAGCCTATTTCTCTCAAGAACACCACATTCCATTTTAAGAATGGTCTTTCCAGCAACACTTAGCACCGGGTCATAAAGCTCGTTCCACCCAAGCGTTGTTAAAAAGCAACGTTTCTGACTTTATCTGTCTGTCTTCTAGTCACGATCTTAATCTGAATGATTATGATTTATTGAGTGGTCAAAAAGAGTATGGCATGCTCTAAGCGTCATGACAATTTAGAGTACCTAAAATAATTCATAAGATTAACCGTTAAGAATTTTTCCAAGAAGACAATTTTTGTTTTTATTGATAACAGGCCTCAACATTTAAAGAACTTTATAAAATTCCAATACATATTATTTTGGAAAGCTTTATCTGTTTTGTTTGTTAGTTAATATTTATTAAATTAATGTTCTTAAAAATATTGTAAGCGATACTTTACTTTTTGTTTTTCTATATACTTAAATCAGAAAATATTTTATAGATTTCCAATAAATATTCCATGACCAACCAGTTGGCTGTAGCGTATACAATCATATTATTATTAGAATAGAAATAGAATACAATATATATTATTATTATCACTTAAAAACAACAACATAGTCACATTAATATAAATATAAATCGCAAACAGTTCTAAAAAATATTCTATACATGATTTATATTTTAGCGATTTTAGAGCTCAATAAGTGTAACAAAGGTTACCATCAACAACGGTTAAATAAAACATTTTACATCTTTCGCGTTCAGCTTTGTATCATGAATAGATTACGAGCTGACCACAGCGCAGCAGCATATCATTTTTTATTCCACTGTGACATAAACATGTCTATAGTAGCGTTTATTTACTGAAAACATTGTAACTATATATCTTTTATATATTTTGAACACCGCGTAACTCTTATCTTTTATAAATATGGCTTTTTATCACAGTGCTAGTGTTTGTTCTTTTAATTAGAGAACACGTTTTAGACTAGTCTATTGTACAAACTTTTGTATTTCAGTGCTTAGACAGAATATAGGTACATTGAAAGCTTCAATAGAATTTAAGGAAATGCACATGACTTATAAGTTACTTAATAAAGGAATTTAATATTTCAATAAAAGTAATTTTGGAATTGTATAAACTATAATAGACTTATTAAAAAAAAAATAGGAATTCACTAACCGCAGTTTCTGGACCTATTAAATATTTACTAGGAGCCTGGTATCTCCCCAGGTATTTAGTGGTTTTCTTTGTTGCCGTCCGAAAGGTTTGAAAAAATTATCCGATGCTCTATTGAAAGCCTATTTATTGGCGTGTTTCCGGCCACCCTCTCGTTTAAAGTAAAAGTAAGTGAATTGATATTATATATTATTTGATATTAGCACAGACTATGATAAAGGGTGAGAGATCATCATAAACCTGATATCAAGTAACCACATGATGTATGTCAATTTATGTTATAGGAAAAAAATAAAGCATTTTCCTTTATTTTTTTATTTTATATCAAAGTAATAGACAATAATGCTTCAGATATTAAATATACTAGGATGTCGTCTTTTCCTTTAGATACCTACTAGTTTTAATTTATGATTAACTAGTGACTGTAAGCATCATTTAGATGTTAAATGACTTACAATCGCATATATTGTTTGTTTCTTTTATTCATATTAAACATATTAATAACAAAACTTCAAGTCATATCTAACAGGTTTAAAATCATATCCGATTAAGGAGCGCGATCTACATCAGTCATCTATCATAAATAAACTTATATAAATATAGAATGAAAAATAAACCGATACGGCAAGGGAATAGAACCCCCGAATTGCTCCACCAATTGAGCTACTGTACCGTCTCGGAGCTTACATTCTATATGTGGTCATCTTTATCGGCACGGTGGTGACAACTTTTAGGTTAATTTCGGTAGTTGCATCTTTTCAATGTTGATCTATGCTGCAAAGTTAGAAACATTGGTTAGGATTTTCTAATAGATGTCACCATCGTAAGTACAAGTACGTTTACAGAGTAGGCATCTTTTTCGATTATTATCTGTCATTTTTATATAATTATCTATCACTTAAATATTTCATACAGATTCTGACAAAGTAGCTTATGTGCGAGCAATTTGTCTCATCTGTCAGCTGAACGTTTCAATGATCGATCATAAATCCAACATATAAGGACATCAATGATTAAAATAAAATCAGTTATTTTTACTGTATATTGAAAGGATAGTCAGTTCAGAAATAGTTATTTGTGTAAAAGCTTTATATCATTAGACTCTATGTCCTTGAATTTGACTAATCGTCGGAAGGCTTTAGCGATTCGTTGGGTTGTCCATGTGATATATGTTTCTTGTCTGATTGGGTTAAATCTGAAATTAATGTAAAAAACGAAGGCTTTTTTTTTTTCTCGTAATTTTTAAAGTAATTTTTAAAGATACTGAGAATTATAAGCATCGGTAATGAGCATATCTTTCTGTGTATTAGGAATATTTTTGTTGGGTTGACCTTTTATTATTTATATAATTATTTAAAAAAGTTTAACAGACTTTATAATAAAATACGGCAAATACGAAAATATTGAAATAGTCTAATTAAAAAATGACTTAAAAATACAGCAACATAATAAAATTATTTATTTACGAAATTAATTCCATTCCATTAGATCTTCGCCCGCGATACTTCTGAAGTGTCGTAGCATGTTGCACGGTACGTCACACTGGGTCATCAAGCAATATCACAATATATCACAATATATCACAATATATCACAATATATCACAATATATCACAATATATTAAAATCATTCACAAACTAGTCCTCGTATCTTGTTTCCCTAAATAGCATTTTGTTAAAATTATTTTATACCAAAACAATGTCCTCGAGGGTTTATATAACTGAGTAAATTTTCATTTATTTTAGCTCTAGTAAGAGTCAAACTGCGGTTTCTAATTGAAATAACTGTAAAGCTTTCATAAAATTTAAACTTCAGTTTCTAACATTAGAATATTTAGCAGCATTAGATAACATAAGATTTACCTAAAGAAAATTAAATACAAACAAACTGTTCGTTGTAGTTTTCTTTACAAATAAAGTAATTTTATTAAATTTATATCCAGCACAAACGAAACTTCTCTATCCCTTGTATGGTTCGGGGATAACTTTTAATTGCGTTTGTCGGTCAAAGTGTACTCTACCCTCCGGAGCATATGGCATCACGCTTGGTATCTTAATTAAGAGTACAAACTTGAAAATGTTTAATACCAAAATAATATAATAACAAAAAAATATAATAATAATAAAAACCCTGATTTTATTTCAGAATAAGTTTTGTAAAGTATTCATTTATGTTAAAGGATTTAATCGATTTTCCTTTATTTCACTGGTAAAGGAAATTGAGATTCATGTTAACCCCATTTTTTAGACCTTTAAAAAGCACGTAAATAGCAGCAGCTTCGCAGATAAGTTTATAATCGAAGAAGCTACTGGAAAGAACAAAGGATGTCAACAAAATTTTTTATCCTTACATTACCATTGAAAAAAATAAATAGAAGATTTCTTGGTCGATCTAAAAAATACAAAGGTTCGGGATTCATCGGAACAAAAGATTCAAGACAATCCCATATGAGCTACAGGCAATAAGCCTGAGAAACCAGGAAACCAGGCGAGGAACCTGATTCTAGGTGCTTGAAAGTTATACTCGCGTTATAAAGAAAATTTACCTGAACATTTATAGTCACTGAATGGTTCCAACTTACATCACTTACTAACTTAAATATTTTAACTCCAGAGTTGCTTTAAGCATTAAACTGATAGTTTTCTGTCTTGAAATTTGCGTTTGAGAAAAATCCTAATGAAAACTAATTTCTTAATAATAAAAAACGTAATTATCTTCATCATTTAATGTTAGGTTTATTAAAAAGAGCATTAAAAAGAGCAGATGCAATTTATTTAGTCCCAAAAAGAATGTTGGCATTTGGCATATTAATTGATATTCATAAGTTACGTTATCAATAAAATTACATCATTTTCATATAAGTAAGATTGTTAATAAAATTTAAATGTATATATTTATTATTATAAAAACTAACTAGCCATCCTATGCTTGGTAAAATGAGGAGGTTGTAAAATGAAGAAAAATAGATCAAAGCCTTTAATTTTATATTTTATATAATAACTCCCGCTTTGTTCAATTTCTCACCGGTTGAATGTAATGTTTGTTATGGGGTTTTGATTACGAGGTTTTTTAATTATTCGTTTCTCTCACTTTTTTTCTGTTAAAATGACAGAAATTTCATTTGGTTTGGTTAATTATTGCAATTTTGTAACAATTCTGTAAAAGTTGCCTCACTGTAACCACTTCCAAGATATTTAGGTTTTTGTAAGTGGGAGAAAATCTTAGAACTGTTAGTTCTTAAACATTTCTTATCACGGTGACACAAAATTCAGTAATAAATAAACAATTAAAAATTATTTAACTTTAATATTAAACTGGTTAAATTCGAATCTGTTACGGTTAAAAACCGTCTCGTTGCTCTACTAGGCACATCGACTAGGCTTCTGTTTTCTTTGCTTTCCAATGACAGCCAATATTTTCTTCGTTTTCAAAGCGACATTCCACCCTACGTAATAATGTTACTTGTCTATGGCATTGTGTCAAGTAATAGAACAAATAAAAAAAATAATAAATAAACAAAACAAATAAATAATGTTGCATATATTTTTTTTATTTTGAGTTTTTTTTACTTGATTAACCTTTTGAGATGTAATACATATCTAGAATATTGAAAACGTTAAAGGCTGGCAAATGAACATATATTTTACATGTTTTATATCGAAACACTGTTATTAATTTATTAACGCCTTGATCAAAAAATGGCATTGCGACATTTTCTCTTTATTCCACTGTGATGTTAAAGTGGACAAAATGGCATTTATTCAGCGAAATCATCGCTATTAATTGTGTGCTTGTGTTAGATTTTTAGGTACTGGAATACTTTATGTATTTTTGTTTTGGTTTAGTACAAATACGTGAATAATATCTAATATAGTAATTTCTGGGAAATCGCGAAAAAGATCGGGGTTCGAATCTCTGCCCGTGTCGGTATATATTTCATTCTATAATTATTTAATATTCAAATAAGCTTAACATGGCTATAAATGTTTATAAATCTTTTCAAACAAATAGTCGTGTGTTTATAAAAAAATGCACCTAATACAGACACCGATATATAAAGAACATATTTAATTTTTACAAATTAAAATATGTTATTTAAACAAGTCACCAAATAAAAACTTCTTGTATAACAAATTGAAGAATGTGTAACAATGTATGAGTCGCAATCACATAACACAATAGCACATTAGCGCAACCCGCCTCATTTGTTAGTAACGGAACGTTAACACTGATAGATGTAAAGACCCGAACCAAGAAATATACCGGGATTGAAACAAATACGTAAACAAACGATACACTTCACTTCTTCTTCACTTCTAACGTATATTATAATAGGTATGGTGTTCTATTTAGTATTTTGTTGGATTACATATCAGGTGACGGATCTATAGTAAAAGATACTTTACGTGTTCTTATTTATTTTCGTGTTATGAAAAAAGATTTTATGTCTTTTATTGGAAGGCTACATATTAAATCTCTTTTAAAAACCGGCACCGTTGTCATTTTTTCATCGGATGTACTTAAAATTTAAGTTTAATAAATTCAATAGTTTAAATTTTTTTTATCGTTTATGGTCAGATGGATATATACTTATCAAAAAGGGTCTTTTCTTTTATTCAATTGTAAAACTTTTAAGAGCCCCTATTTTTAGAAATAGGGGCTCAAAGTTTGTATGAAAATTCTAAACCACTTGAAAGATTTCGATGAATTTTCCCAGGAATATAATGACACAAAGTCTAACATAGACTACCTTTTTCTTTTTAATTCAATCTGTTAGGGTCGGAAATAAGGAATAGAAATTGTATAAAAACCCGCTGGGAATATCTAGTAAACAATATAGAAGAGAACTTACTTCGAAAACAAATTATATTATTGTAAAAAATATATTTGTTTTCTTTTCAGCGATTTCAAATTTGAATATGTTTATACGCATATAAGTATAAGTGTAATTAATTTGTCTCATATGTGTAGAATTCCAATAAGTAATGTGCTCGTTAACAAATATTTTAATAAAATACTAACAAGCTCCTAACAATGGCACTAAGGAAATATGTTTGCATTACTTGTAATTGAATATAAAAATGGGATAAAATTATCTTATATGGTTACGTAGATGTTACGTAAATACTCTGCAACACAAACACTCGAACAAAAAGTAAACAAACACACGCTTAGTCAGTACAGGAGAACGCCATCAAAAAATCAAACGTGAGAACGAACTTTTGAATAAAATATCGACGTACGGAGCTAGGGTGAATAATAACACTTTATTAGAGTATAGAGTAATTGATACGTATGTTATAACGAAAATACTGTCAAAACCCAAATCGGTATGAGCAGGTCCACGTTTAAACTTTCGTCGTATATAAGTTCTCCTCAATAAATCTTCTATTGCATATATTAATTTATTTAATCCTAGTTGTTAAACAAATATGAAGTATAAGACATAAGTACTAAATAGCATTTGGAACGACTCAACCGGCAAGTTACTTTAACCAACTTCTATCTTAGAAGTTTTAAATTATGCACAGTTAAACTTTATTTGCAGAAAAACTACAGAAAGCTATCGTTTTATAAAATAATATATTAGACATCTATAGATATTTGCAAATATAGAAATAAATGCGTTGCCACCCTTGAGAAATGGGGAAGGACAGAGGATATTAAAAGCTGATTTATTTATTTTATGGATGCTTGTTTAGGCTACTGGCTTCTTTTTTTGGTTCCAAACATGACAATATTTAACCTTAACAGAAACTGTAACACTAATTATGTTTTACATATACAACTCCATAAACATAAGATTGCAATGTAAAAGGTAGATCTAAGTAGCTAAATAAGAAGTTTGATGTTGATGTTAGTATTTAGACCATACACATCATAATATAATTATACTAATAATATATTATACTTGTACATTAGAAATAAACATACATTAGAAATAAACTAAACAAAATGAAAAATATGTAACGATTTTTAAATTATTTGTTTAATCTTTTTCAAATTGTGTACATAATAAACTCGGCGTCACAAAAATCGCACCTCTATGTTTTTTTCAGTAAATCGCTCCTAGAATCTAGCACATAAGTACTACGTATGAAAAAAATATATCATTCTAAAGTGCACTTCAATACCTTTATATTAATTACCTGTATCATTAAAAAAACAATTACCATTTCTAACCAGGGACCAATCAAAAAAATGTTTAAAAAAATGCTCACTTAAGGAGCACTACTTGTGCTACCTTATAAGGGTATAAAAGCTCATGTAAAGGTAAAAAATAAGTCAGTCGCTACTCAGACTTCAGAGTGAACACACCGGAACAACATACGCAAGAGAACAGTACCTGAAGATGGATACAACCCCTGATAAAGCCGCTCAAATCATTGCGCTATTGCAATCAGGACTGCGACAGGTTGACGTTGCTCGACAGCTGAACCTTAGCCGATTCTCAGTTCGACGAATATACCAACGGTTCCTTGAGACTGGTGGCTATACTCGAAGACGTGGATCCGGAAGAAAACGCTGCACGTCAGAAAGAGACGACCGCTTCGTTGTTTCCACATCCTTGCGGCACCGCTTCAGCAATGCTGTTGAGTTGCAACAAGAGCTCCGATCAGCTTGCAGAACGTCTGTGAGTGTTTCTACGATTAGAAGAAGACTGAAAAAAAAGGAATTGAGAGCTCACAGACCTGCTAGGGGCCCAAAATTGACCGTGCAGCATCGAAGAGAGCGGTTACAATTTGCCCAGGAGCATGTCAACTGGACGAGTGAACAGTGGAAAGCCGTTCTCTTCACCGATGAGACACGAGTATGTCTTTTCTGCAACGACAGACGCAGAAAAGTATACCGAAGACGAGGAGAGAGATTTGCCCAGGCTTGCATAGAGGAATCCGTCGAATACCGAGGTGGTTCCTGTATGTTCTGGTGTGGCATATCCGTCGAAGGGAAAACGGAGCTTGTGTGCGTCTCTCGGACTGGTGGTGGTCGCGGGCAAGGGTCGCTGAATGCTCGGCGGTACATAACGGAGATCTTACAAGACCATGTGGTTCCGTATGCTGGTTTTGTTGGCGATGGGTTCATGTTAATGCATGATAACGCCCGTTGCCACACTGCGTTTGCTGTGCGGGACTATTTGGAAGAGGTTGAGATCCCTGTTATGCAGTGGCCAGCACGAAGTCCAGACCTGAACCCGATTGAGCATCTCTGGGACGATGTAAAGAGGCACGTACGAGCACGAGATCGTGCTCCCACCACTCTACAAGAGCTCCAGGATGCCGTGAAAGACGAATGGGACAACATACCCCAAGCAAGAGTGGTGACCCTCGTGAGCTCCATGAAGGATCGGCTGGAAGCTACCATCACAGCAAGGGGTGGAAACACTAGATTTTAAGGCCTTATTTGTAATTTTTTATGATGTTATTAATTTTATTTTTTGTCACTTTGTCATGTTTTAAGTTTTTTGTTATTAAAGAATTAAAATGCATACACATGTTTTTTATTTTCTAATAGGCAATTGAATTACCTTTCCAATGATATCCTACAATCATATCCTTACAATTCACAAAGTTTGAGTAAAATTATTTTGAAGTTGCTTTTTTAAAAGGTGCGATTTTTGTGACGCCGATTGTATATAAAAATTAACCATTTCTAAACGTCAAATAGCAGAATAGATTATAAAATTTTGCCCATCTCGTTAACACGGACCCTAACAACTGAAATCAGCTTATGAACCTATCGGTGCAAAAGACATGTCAGGTACCATATATATTTATATATATACCTATACATTTTTTATTCTATACCATGAATCTTACTCTTTCGCATGTTATAAATAAATAATTAATCTATGCCCCGGATTTCTGCTCTGTAGTGTATTTTAATTATAATCTGTTGTGTGCCGCAACATGCTTGGTAGTATTATAGTCTTAATTATGTATAAAGAGCTCACCATTCACTTCGGCTTCAAAATTAAATTTGGTAGTTGAAAAAAAAAAACTAATAAACTTATTGGTTATGTTATAATTACAGTATTTTGATGCTTGCATAAGTTTTTATTTATAAGTTAATAATACGCCAAAACATTTTAGGTAAAATTAAAATAATATGTATTAGTATGTACTTATTGAATTCGTTGCGTCGGGGGACCGTTGTACGTACGTTGATAGTGTATATATTACGAAGTTAATCATTGAGGACTATACGATTCGATAATGTAATTTCTTTATTTGCCTTGTTAACTTAACTTACCTGCATTTTAATTCCTTCCTTTATTAAACGGTCCCCCGACGCAACGAATTCAATAAGTACATACTAATATTATTTTTATTCTTTTTAGAGGTCTTTTTGTATCGGAGGTTTTTTAAATTTTTAATTTAATTTTTTTTTCTGCTTTTTAAATTTATGTAACTTGTTTCTGAGTTGTACTATATGAACCTACAGATACACAAAATTTTCAATTGTTTAAGTAGGAAAGATTCGTTTGTTTGTTTGAATTGAATAAGCTCCGAAAGCTACAGGACCGATTTTTAAAAAATCTTTTATTTTTAGATTCCTATATTATGATGTACATAGGTTACATTTAATACGAGAAATATATATTATATTTATTAAAATAAGGATCCACGTGAAAGTTTCGACAATGTAATAAATTATAAATGTTTTAAGAAACATGATTCAAGACTTTTTCATAGGGGTAGGTAGATAGGTAGGTTTTATATTTATACGAATATTAATAAACGTAAACATTTAGAGTTAAAATTATTTTCAATCACTTATAACACTATGATGAAGGGATTTATATTATCACTAGCTGCTGCCCGTGATTCTTTATGACTACGATCATAAGCCATATAAATATATTTTGACAGTCTACGTGGACGCAGTCACGGGCAACAGCTATCTCTAATAAAGTACTTTACCTGAATAAGTAAGTGTAAAAACTTTTTGGCCTTCGTAACAAGACTTTTTGGAGTTTACTCCTTAAGAATCGATTTTTGTATATAAGGCGCCCGGTATGAGAAAAATATGAGGAGTAAAATCCATTGAACGATGACCTCGTTACGTTTTTGGTGCGCAACCTATCGTGCGCAACTAGTTTTGCCATCTATCGATGAATAGCAGAACTTTTAATGATTTGAAATATCACGCTTGTCTCTTTAGTTCACCAACTCGCCTCTAGGGGGCATATGTTGTATCAGCGTTACTGCGCATGCGTAATCCTGCATAATACTTGTACAAATATACTTTTTAACCCCCGACTAAAAAGAGGGGTGTTATAAGTTTGACCTGTCGATCTGTGTATCTGTGTATCTGTGTATCTGTGTATCTGTGTATATGTGTATCTGTGTATCTGTGTATCTGTGTATCTGTGTATATGTGTATCTGTGTATCTGTCTGTGGCAAATTTCCGGCGAAACGCGTGGACGGATTTGAATGCGGTTTTTTTTAATCGAAAGCTATGCTCGTCGAGATGGTTGTTATCCATGTTTGATTGAAACAGTAATAGTTGTTTTCAAGATATTGACGTTTTATTCGTGCGGGGGAGAGGTTATTATGCAATAATTGGCTGTTGGCGGCTGAACGCGTGAACGGATTTGAATGCAGTTTTGTTTCATCGAAAGCTATGCTCGTCGAGATATTTCTTATTTTTGTTTGATTAAAATAAAAATAGTTGTCTTCAAGATATTGACGTTTTATTCGTGCGGGGGAGAGGTTCTTATGCCATAATTAGCTGTTTGCGGCCAAACGCGTGGACGGATTTAAATGCGGTTTTTTTTAATCGAAAGCTATGCTCGTCGAAATGTTTCTTATTCATGTTTGATTGAAATAAAAATAGTCGTCTTCAAGATATTGACGTTTTATTCGTGCGGGGGAGAGGTTCTTATGCAATAATTAGCTGTTTGCGACCAAACGCGTGGACGGATTTGAATGCGGTTTTTTTTAATCGAAAGGTATGCTCGTCGAGATGGTTCTTATCTATGTTTGATTAAACTAAAAATAGTCGTCTTCAAAATATTGACGTTATATTCGTGCGGGGGAGAGGTTCTTATGCAATAATTAGCTGTTCCCAGCTGTTTCACCCGCTTTATAGGAAAAAAAGCCTTGTTATGAAGGCCAAAAGGTTTTTACACTTACTTACTCAGATAAAGGACTTTATTAGGGATAGCTGTTGCCCGTGACTGCGTCCACGTAGACTGTAAAAATATATTTATATGACTTATGATCGTAGTCATAAAGAATCACGGGCAACAGCTAGTGATAATATAAATCCCTTCATCATAGTGTCATAAGTGATTGTAAATCATTTTAACTCTAAATGTTTATATTTATTAATATTCGTATATATAAAACCTACCTATCTACCTACCCATATGAAAAAGTCTTGAATCATGTTACTTAAAACATTTATAATTTATTACATTGTCGAAACTTTCACGTGGATTTTATTATATATAATATATCTTTCTCGGATTAAATGTAACCTTTGTACATCATAATATAGGATTCTAATTCTAATTCTAATAGTCCTGTAGCTTTCGGAGCCTATTCAATTCAAACAAACAAACGAATCTTTCCTACTTAAACAATTGAAAATTTTGTGTATCTGTAGGTTCATATAGTACAACTCAGAAACAAGTTACATAACTTTAAAAAGCAGAAAAAAAAATTAAATTTAAAATTTAAAAAACCCCCGATACAAAAAGACCTCTAAAAAGAATAAAAATAATATTAGTATGTACTTATTGAATTCGTTGCGTCGGGGGATCGATTAATAAAGGAAGAAATTAAAATGCAGGTAAGTTAACAAGGCAAATAAAGAAATTACAATATCGAATTGTATAGTCCTCAATGATTAACTTCGTAATATATATACACTATCAACGTACGTACAACGGTCCCCCGACGCAACGAATTCAATAAGTACATACTAATATTATTTTTATTCTTTTTAGAGGTCTTTTTGTATCGGGGGTTTTTAAAATTTTTAATTTAATTTTTTTCATCAAGACCTTTAATTTTAATAACTTGCTGTTATTGTGTTACAAAAGACCCTAAGTACAAGTACTTAACAATCGTAATTGTTCTTTATTCACAGAAATAAGATTGAAAATAGTTTTAGCCGATATTATGAACCTTTTTATGATATTACAAAGCAGTTAAACTTCTCATTTTAAATAGGACTGTTGATAAAATATGTATGGAAATATCGATATTATTACTAAGAAATATCGATAATCATTACTAATACATTTTTGTACGATATATCGATACTTTGATATTGAAATTCAGGTATCGTGGTCGATATTTATTTCAAATATTTTTAAGTTATTGCATAGCTTATATCGTGGGATTGGAGTGCAGCGACCGAATCAAGAAATTTCGTAACAAAAAAACCTAAAACCCCCACTCCGCCTACTATGTAGCTCGGCCGAGTATTGCGTACATATCATTTAAAAATAGCTTAAGCGCCTTGTTGATACTTGTATTATATACTTTATTGCTTAATAGTTTAACAAACGTAATTAAGCTTATTCGTGAGATTTAAGGTTGAAAATATTTTTAACTAATGATAATCTTAACCTTTTTATGACAGTACATAGGAATGACAACTTCAAATAGTATTTTTTTTAATAACAGAAAAAATTGTTTTCTTATCGGTCACAACATCCAACTTCAATTAATATAAACGCAAAAAAAATAAGTGTGGCACTCGGAGATTGCCGCAGTAAAGCTTGATATATCGACATTTTCAAATACATCAATATTGGGGTTTGGAATTTCAAAATATTATCGTTATTTCGACATATTGGCTTTATTTAAAATAATTATTGCAAGTCATGTTAGACATGCAAGATGGTATTTATTTTTTAAGTGAGTTGCTAAATTAGTTGTATTACCGCTGCTTTTATATTTTTCCCGCATAAATTCGATGAAACACTTCTTGTATCAACTTTTTTAAAATACATACCATAAAATGGTAAAAATGATTAAAGAATATATATTTTGGCAATGTACTATTTCGATAAAACTAGATATTGAATAATTTAGTGTGAATGAATTAGCTTTTACCGCTACGATAAGAGAAATGATGATGATAATGAATTTGTAATAAATATCGATATTTCTAAGTAATAATATTGATATATCGATACATCGATATTTTACAGACCTATTCCTATTATGACATGATTATATATTATGAAATTATTCTATTCCTATTTAAAATATAATCAGTTAAATGAGTTAAATAAAGTTCAATTACGATTGTTAAATTCTTGTACTCTGGACTTTTGTAAAACCATAACAGAAAGTCATTAAAATGAAAAGGCTTTTTGAAAGAAATTCATTTGTACCAGTAAAACATTTATTTTAAAATAAACATTAATTATTATTCAATAAAGATCATAATACATATTATCAACTTGGCGCTTATGCTATTTTTAAATTATAAGTACACAATACTGGTGTGTTAGGTTATTTTCGTTATGGAATTTCTGGATTCGGTCTCCATACTCAAGGCCCGCGATAGAAGCTATGTAATAGCTTAAAAACTTGAATTAACATCAATAAAAAAAATACTACATAAATAATTATAATTGCAATAGTTGATAAAATGCTATGCAATAGCTTTACCGCGGCAGACAACAAGTGTCGCACGTTTTTTTTTCATTTAAACTGTCTTATTTGTAAATTGATTCTAAGGGAACAAACTCCAATATGAAATAAATAATAAAGAACTACTAAGCAATTTAACATAATACAAAAAATAATAATGAAAATAATTAATTAAAACCTAAAATATTTATTATTTGTAATGTAAGTAAAGACTTATATTTCCATGTAAGGAACGATACATTTTTAATTTTTATGTTATTAAATTTTTAATATAAGCTAATATGCTAATGATTACTGATAAAAAAATATCAATATTAAAAGATGCCTATGCTCATATGCTCATGAATGTTGATAAAATCAATGAAAACATTAAATGTGTGTATAGAGTAATGTATATGCTGCAAAGCGACTATATCTATATGTTATTGAGCTTGTTTATTTCTATCAGTGTCAATTTCCTTATGTTGCTGTTTTTGTTATATTTATCAATAATTAACATTGTTGTTGTAAAGTTATAATCTTTATCATTATATTTGGCTAAAGTGAAATGCAAGTATTTCGAAATAAACTATGGCAGAAAGGGGTGTAGATAATATTTTATAAGGTATCAATCTTTTTTTATTTTTTTTTCCGTCTGTTTAGACAATTATACTTAAGGAGTAAACTCCAGTCGTGCGTCGGAGCTGACACACACAATTTTTTTTCCTATATAGCGGGCGTAACAGCTGGGAACAGCTAATTATTGCATAAGAACCTCTCCCCCGCACGAATAAAACGTCAATATCTTGAAGACTACTATTACTATTTCAATCAAATATAAATAAGAACCATTTCGACGAGCATAGCTTTCTATTAAACAAAACCGAATTCAAATCCGTCTACGCGTTTCGCCGGAAATTTGCCACAGACAGATACACAGATACACACAATTTTGTATCTTGTAAATCGTAATCATTTTAAAAGTTTAAAAAGGAGTCCAAAAAATACGTAAGAAAAAACGTAAAACCTAATAAAATTCAGATTCATTCAGTTCTATGACTATGATTAACACGTTCCCTGCGACATCATATTTAAAAAATTTCGATGGTCAAAGATAGTCTACTGTTCTATATTTTGCTAGGTTCGCTCGCAGTTATGACATAAGAATAAGCCACAAATACAAATCAAAAATTAGACATCGATTGTATCTCGTTCCGCAACCAGAGATAGAGCAATATGTGGAGTGACTAGTGATGAGAATAAAATAAAATGCCATTTGTCGATAGAAAAAGTTTAATTTATGAAGTTTAGGAATTTAGTTATTTATTATAAACTACGGAAATTTTTTGTCATTAAAGCAAGCACATCGACTTTTCGCGTTGTGAGCATCTCGTAATGAAATGTTTTTAAATTTTATTTATTATAGGTATATGACACACTTAACAGTTTGCGGCCAATATGGTATAAGATATTCTGCACAATAATAAACATCTAGCCGCTCGCCAAAAAATGTTTTTTTAGAAGCTTCAGAGCTGTTTACCGTGCGTCGTAATTTTTCATAACAACCCACGCAACGTCTTTTTTTGTTTCCTCGTTGGAAAACATGATCCACACATCTCTTCCTTCATGAAATATTTTTTTTATTTTACTGGATAATGCCGCGGTATTAGCCGGCTATAATTTTTCTTTCTTAGAATGCTCACCAAAATTAATTGACTTTTTACACATTTTTTTTTTCAAAGTAACTCATTTGTTTTTAACAACAATCAAAACAATTTAAAATATAAACACGTCGATATATTTATGCGAGTGCTATATTTGAAACGTGAGAGCGTCACCTCACATCGATACTTGAACAACACTAAAACGAGACACGCAGCGCCCGCGCCGCCTACCCACCCTGTCTTGCGTCTACGACGCGTATGATTCCACGAGTAATAAAATGTCCCCTAACGCAAGTAATGAAAAAAATTATAGTACTGTGCGTTAGGGACCTAATCCATCCCTAATTTTTTTATTATGTCTATGAACTAACCTTCAAGTAGGATACAAATGTGTATATTTGTCTTGCTCATACATAAAGAACTTTACAAGTTAGAACCCCCCGCAAGGAGTGAGACAACAGCATTTCAGTCCACGCACAATACGAAAGTCTCGCAAGAGATCTAATAGACCTCGTAATGCAGCGAACGTGTTAATTCATGTAGGCAACAACGGCGTATCGAGGAACAACAGTATACTTTGTTGTTTCTTTTATTTGATAGCTAGCACTCAGTGGTTCAATAACGGTTTCGAGAATAGCACTTGAATAAAACACGTGCACTAAACACGAACGTGTTAATTCATGTAGGCAACAACGGCGTATCGAGGAACAACAGTATACTTTGTTGTTTCTTTTATTTGATAGCTAGCACTCAGTGGTTCAATAACGGTTTCGAGAATAGCATTTGAATAAAACACGTGCACTAAACACGTGCACTAAAAATATGGAATCTTGATGCATTTGTGTTTGTTTATTATTTATCTAAAATGTGTATGTAATTCTAACTAGTAGCAATTAGTAAGGGATTTACAAACTCAAAGTTTTAAATTACTTTTGTTCCGTTGAACTGACAACCAATCCCGTGGAGTTCCACGTCAGAGGTAACCCTCTGGGTGTTACAGAAACTTTTCATCAGAATAAGAATTATAAGTAATAAGAATTATTAGATATATATTTACCAACTTGTATTCGCATAAATTAATCGAAATTTTTCCCGACTAGTTTCGAACCGATCAAGCCGCGAGTCAGCCAAGCTCATTAATATAAACCCCAAATGGGTAGAAAACTAGCTGGGAAAAATTAAGCTTAATTAACGTGAATATAGCCGGTAAATATAATTCCATCAATAATCATGGTTTTAAAAGTTTAATTATAAAAATAAGTTATAATCAATTTGTAAACGGAATAGTAAAAAAATATTTAAAGGATTAAGCACATACTTTTGAATAGGACAAGTAACTTCGCTTTATCTAAATTATTAAATCTATAAGGTACTTAAATCCTATGTCGACTACTATTTCATACACAAACAAATCATCCATCATACATCTTATGGCTGCGACTCGTATCCACAAATTAATAGAGATAATCTACACGACACATAAAAAACTGCAAATTATTTTTTCATATACTGGTATTTACAGTATTTGCTTGCCATCAATAAATATAAATATTTAAATAACAAATATTTCTACGTCTGTAAAATAATATTCAGCCTGAAAAGTTCTACAATTTAAATAAAAGAATTCCCTTTCAGATATTCATGTCTATTTAATCATAACCTCATTGTTGAAAACTATTGGATGCAAAAAACTTCAAATTCAATAAATACCTCCGACATACTAATATCACAAGAAGAGATAAAGTTACGTGATGATGAAGGTTATTCTAAGAGATTTAATATATAATCTTCCGCAAACAGAAGCGAAAAAGTTTTGCAAATAAAACCAAAGAAAAGAAAAACACGTCTAGTATTCTTAACTAGATTCGCCACATGATGGGTAATCTAACAAAATATTAAATAGAACACCACACCAATTACAATATATGTTAGAAGGGAAGACATAACATATCTGTTCTTGTATCATTTGTTTATGTATTTTGTTTCCATCCAGGCATATTTCTTGATTCGAGTCTTTACATCTATCAGTGTTAACGTTCCGTAGCTATACAACTGAGGCGGGTTGCACACATGTTTTATTTTGTTATGTGATTGAGACTGATACATTGTTAATATACCTTAAATCTGTTATACCTGTATAGTATACTGGTAGTTAATATTTGGTATTTTACTTGAATAACTACAAAGGGTAATAATGTAAAGAATTAAATTTAAATTGTACAAATTAAATATTATGGTAGGTAATATATTTTCGGTGGCTTGGTGCTAGCAGATCATTTTATAAACACAAAACTATTTTTCATAACATTTAACTACCCCGTTGGTGGAGTGGTTAGCGCAAATGCCTAACGAGTAGTTGGGCTCGGATTCGATTCCTGAAAGCAACGAATATGTTTGTGATGATCGTAGATGTCTGTATTAATGGGGTTGGTCGTTTATTAAATATGTTCGTAGTTTTTATAATGTATATTTGGATCGTTGTTCTTACACCCTTTACACAAGCAAATTTATGGGTTACATATATGTGTTGAATTTGTGCTATGATATTGTTATCTAAGTATAACGGTAACTTTAATATTAAATATTGTAATATGTAATATTTAATATCTAATGAGTTTTTCAATTTTGCTCTGGATAGTCCAAAAAAACCTTTAATATATAATTATTAATATATTTAAGGCACGTCGCCTTTGGTTTATTATTGTAAAGAAATGAAGGAAATATTCACTGTCATTGGAAAGGAAGGTATTTCACTGGTTAAAGAAATTTATATCGTAGTAATTGCCTAACACAAGTTAGTGCATTAAGCTGTTTCTCATTTTCTAAGACCCTTAAAGTTGTTATCAACTGTATGTTCGCATATAGTACTAATATTGGATATAGTAATCCTTTATTAAATATCAAAACAGAATGAGTGGTACAGTAGCCACTTAGCCAAAAAATTTAATTGACTTTGCTTTAACAAAATAACTTTAGCTGGAAGTGTTTTATAAAAGCTGAAAACGAACAGTTCGAAGCTTGGTTCGGAATCGCAAAAATGGCTTTCTAAGAAACTGAAACTAGTAGACCGTTATTTATTAAAGAGGATAGATAACATAATATTACATTAATTAAAAAAAAAACATCTTATTAAAAAACGAATATTAAAAGATGTAGGTCAATTTGATTTTGATTATTAAGAAAATAGTTTTCACTAACATTTTCATCAATTGGAAACCTTCTAACAACAATTTTGAATCACCCAGTGACTATAAATATTCAGGTCAACTTTTTTTATAACGCGAGGACAACTTTTGATACCAACGATTCCAAACCTTTGTATATTTTAGCTCGATCGAAAAAACTTCTATTTATTTTTTTAATTAAAATGGTAAAAATAGTTTTTGAAATATTTAAATTTGTTTCGTCTTTTCGCAATATTACTAAAATGTTTTTGATTAATTAAACAATGTTTCGTGGAGCAGTATCTTCAAATCATGAGGAAGATCTAAAAACAGAAGGTTCTTAAGTCAACATTTATGCTGCATACCTGTAGTCAATATTTTAACAAATAATGTTACCTCTCTTTTACTGTGCTTAATATGAAGAGCTGGCCAGAAACTCGAAGTTTATTTTTAAAAAGAAAGATAACAATAGAAATAAATGACAGGTGAGGCAAGTTACCCAAATTAAACACCGCGTACCTTTTCCTTTTATGAAAAGACACGAAGGTATAAAAATATACGACACTTTTTACTACAGTATCTGATTAGTATTTACTAACGTCTGATGGCTAGACTCTAAAGCCACCATATCGATCAGTGCTAAGCAACTGATAAATGAGTCAGGCTGCACAAATGTGTTGTTGTCTGATTGTGACTTATAGGAGTTTATATGCGTTAACTATACAATATGTTATGTTATATAAGGTATAAGTTTCGCAATTTTAGTGTAATTTTTATTACAACAGGTATGATAGTTATTGGTTTTTTTAACCGACTTCAAAAAGCATGAGGTTCTCAATTCGGCCGGTATTTTTTTTAATGTATGTACACCGATTTCTCCGAGGTTTCTAAACCGATTTACGTAATTCTTTTTTGTTTAATGCGGAATAGTATTGAATTGGTCCCATAAAAATTTGATTCAGGTAGGCCCATTAGTTTTTATTTTATGATCATTTTTGTCTAAGTTTTTTACTAGCTCCTCCTGAAGGTAATCGAAACGTGCTGTGACTAATGACATCTGTTTTTTAGGATATAATAATTTCTTACAGATTGTACATGGTACTTCGGCATATTGATTTATGGCGGTTATAAAATTACGCTCATTCATTGAATGAAGTCTTTGTGAAGTCTGATGCTGATCAGGAGTTTCTTGACGTAATCGTGATTACATATTTGCCTTCATGGTCAACCAACGTTTTTCACGATCTTTAATACTCTCACAAGAACGTGAAATTGTGTATCGAAGAGCATTTTTACGGAGACGACTACTGCTATCCGTTTCCGTTTCTTAAGATTTAGTAGTAGTAGTTAGATAAATAATAGGTAGTGTACAATAAGTATTATCTCCTTTATTATTTTTTTTACTTTTTAGTGTGAAAGTCGTTTTTTTTAATGTAGTTATTTTTATTTACGATCACAATTGATCGTTACTAAGATATAATAATTTTAACTTCTACAAAAATACTTCGGTTGGGTGGCATTATAATATGTTAACTTTAATGATTTCGATGAAAGCCGCTGTTTGTATTTTATTTTCTTAAACAAAAATATGTCCAGACAAATACATCTATACATATAATAAAATTGTCAAGTGCAGTCTCTCATTTTACCATTCATTGACTATGCTGATGTATGTTACTCTAACATTTCCGAAGCATTTTAGACAAATTGGATCGTCTTTAAACAGTTGTATTAAATTCATTTTTAATCTTCGTAAATTTGATCATATCTCAACACCGTTCTAGGTTTAAATGGCTACGTATCTGCAGAGGAAGACAGCTAAGAACTTTATGTCAGTCATCCTCAATCCTTAATAATAATCCATGTTCTTCTCAGTACTTGAAATCTAAATTTCAATTATTAAGGAACACCCACGATTTGCAACTACGTTCTTTGTGCTAACTTAAATCTATGCAAACCTTCACACGATACTCTATAAAACTCTAGAACTGCCTTCCTGATTTATTTCGACGAGTCCCTAACAGAGAGTTTTTCAAGAGACGAGTCCGCAAATACCTTCTTGAGCTGAAATAATTTCAGTTACTTTAAATTTTAATTTGTTAGCATCGATGTGTACGTGTACGTGTATGTTTGTATATCTATGTATAAATGTATGGTTATGTGAATTTAGAAGTTTGTCTTGTAGATAAATATATATATCTGAGCATATATACATACATATGTAACAGTAATTTTAGGTAATTATAGATACTTAGTATTTTTTATTTCTATTGCAGTATATGACCTTTATATATATATATATATGTCTATGTATATATCTCAATTATTGTTACATGTTTACATGTATTAATTTTAATATTTTATGCATATTTCATTTTATTTTGATTGTTTTTTTTTACTATTGTATCCGCTCATTTGTAGATTTTAGTTTACTATGTCGGTTGACTGGTAATGCTTTAGAATTAAGTCCGCCATTTGTAAGTTTTTATTGTGCAGTAAAAATTTTAAATAAATATATAAATATAATATCTGTACCAAGTGGTTATGTGGGACTTTTACATACTTAAACTAGATGGTTGCTGTCACTTACATTGAAACGTCAGGCTTTAGTTCTGTTCAGTTTCATTAAGGTCAAATGATATTGAATATTTGAGACCTAATTTTCCTATTCCCAGACCTAGGTATAAAAGGTGATCATTCAAATATGAATCCTAGCCCAAAATCCTTACTGATGATAGCCTATATAACAGTCCAGATCTTCAGAGACTTACGGTACCTTTAATCAGATAAGGATTAATCTGAAAAGGAAAGCAAATTCATGCCCTCAAATGAGCAGTTAATTAAGCACGACAGACCTGAACAAGGGAGGAACTTTCATGGCAGACTCCAACCGCACCAAAATTATAACGCAGTTCCGAAGGAATTAATAAACCAACTGGTATGATTGATGGATAGAGACAGGGAGGATTTTTACAAAGCTTTCTATGATCCCAGATCCTGGAGGAAATGAATTAATTTCAGCTCGTATTCGGACTGCCACAAGTAAGTACAAAAGATTGTTTTCATAGTGGCACTACGTAGGATAAGAGATACAGTTAAAAGCCACCTTCTTTTTTTTTGTTTTATAGAATGCCTTTTTTTGGATTTAAAAAAGGCATTTGACACCTTTTCAGTTACCATATTAGTAAACAAACTGGAAAATATTGGAATAAGGGGTACACCTTTAAATTTATTCAGAGATTATCTGAGCGACAGAAGGCAAAGAGTTAGATTAGGAAAAACTGTCAGTGACGACACTAATGTGAGTTATGGCGTCCCGCAAGGAGATCCGTGTTAGGACCTACGTTATTTTTAGTGTATATTAATGAGTTGTGCAATATTAAAATAAATAATACCGATATATTTTCGTACGCAGACGACACCGCTGTAGTTTTTATTGGCAACTCTTGGGACAATGTAAAGAGTGAAGCTGAAAAAGGACTTTCTCAAATAGCACACTGGTTGAAATCAAACTTGCTTACACTGAACACAACAAAAACTAGTTTTATATGTTTTACCATCTATAATAATACTCAACCAAATAGCTCATATGACATCAAAATTCACGACTGTCACAACATAACTTCTTTAAAATGTTCATGTCCTTCAATCACCAAAGTTAGTTCGACAAAATATCTGGGGGTTCTGATAGATCAGAGACTTTCCTGGCATTTACAAATACAGGCAATCGCAACAAGAATGAGAAAATTAATATGGATATTCAAAACACTTAGGCATGTTACAGATAAAGCGCTACTTAATAAAATATATATCTCATTGGCACAACCCTTAATAATATATTGTATTTCTGTATGGGGTGGAGCACATAAAACAAATTACTTAGAAGCTGAAAGGGCGCAACGACTATTATTCAAAGTCATGTACTTCAAAAGACATGGTTTTAGTACTAGTGACCTATACGAAATATCAAATCTGTTATCAGTAAGAAAACTTTATATTCTAAATGTAATACTAAAAAAACATATGTCAATTAAATTTAACACGAAATATATAAACAAAAGAAGAAATTACCTTGTTGTTAAACCTCTCCAAACCAGAACATGTTTTGCCCAAAATCAATATATACATCAGTCAACTCATCTTTACAATAGTGTTAATAAAATACTTAATATATATAGGATGTCGTATCATGAGTGCAAAAGGTCCTTGACTGATTGGCTAAAGTCTCTGGATTATAATGAAACTGAAAGGATACTTCATTATATAAAAGTGTAAAATGTAAGAAAAATAGTGTTAATGTAGGTAACTTAGTAGATCCAGTGCGCGGTCGCTAGTGCCGCCATCTGGCGCGTCCCCCGGGTTGCGGATAGGGGAGGTCCCCTCAGATATGAGGGGCACCGGCTTCGGCCGGCGCGGACAGCTACTAGCACATGTGGCTACTTGCCCTTCGGGGCGAGCATTGCACGGCCACAAGATCTCGGAAGCCCGCACTGAGCGGGAACGAGAGCTGGATTGACGGAGCTTGCTCTGATCGTCTGGCTGCGAGGAAGAAAACCTCTATAAAAAATCACCCTTTTTGTGTGTTTTGTCTTGTCCTGTTTTGTTTGTTTCTTTCTGCGTGTCTTTTGTCCCCTTTTAGCTGTTTTGTGTCGGTCCGGCGGTTCGGCGCTTGCCAATGGGCCGGGTAAGGACGAGAGCGCCCCAACACGCAATGGAGAAAAACGATTTTAAAATAAGTCCCCAGGCGGGTGCTGAATCCCGCACGGCCGCTGATGCCGTCTGCCCCTCGTACTCTGGGGGGGGCAAAAATCGTTTACGTGCAGGAGTCCCTGCCTTGGTCGACACCACACCGACCAGGTTAAATAAAATTAGTGTGAGGCGTGGTGAGGTAACGGGGGCTGTGGTTCTGACAGACTCTGACGATCTGTCAGAACCACAGATCACCGGTAGGAAGAGGACCCACGGGGTTCTGCGTTCCTCCCCAGGTTCCGCAACGGAGTCCGATCCCGAGTCTGTGGTTGCACTTCCCAAGTGCAACACGGCTCGGCGTGGACGACTTGCGGCTATGGGTCGAGGAGCTGGGTTGGCGAAGGCGAAGGCCGATCTCGCCGCCCTTAGGGCTGAAGCGGAAGACGACGAGTTCGAGCGCGTACTGAGCGCTCGGGCCTTCCGCGGGGGAGAGAAGGCAGATTCGGAAGGGCGCGCGCCGGTATCCGACGAAGACTCTTCGTCGGAGGTGCAGCCTTTGCCGGACTTGTCTAGCTTAGGCACGGAGGAACTTCGGGCCGTCGCTGGACAACATGCTGCTGCGATTATCGCAGTAAGCACGAAGTCCAGAAACCTTAAAGGTACGATGGTCAAGGCCCTGAGGGTGGCTACCAACAATTTGTTGGAAGTCGTGTCGGCCTTGACCAATCGGACCGGAGGAGGAGGAGGAGGAGGTGACTCGCGTTCGGGCGGACAATGCCCGCCTGCAACGCGAGGTGACCGCCATGAGGGCGGAGGTAAGGGCGGCGAGGAAGGAGATCGCTGAGGTGAGGGCGTCGGCGGCCACAGCCGCGGTTTCGGCACCCTCACTGAAGGCGGTTTCCTTAGAGGAGTTGAAAAGCTCCATCATAACCTCAGTCGGGATTATGGTGAACGCTCGCCTGAGGGGGATCGAAGAGAGACTTCTCCCAGAGAAGAATCTTCGACCGCCCTTAGCCGCTGATAGGAGGCGAAGTGGGTTAGCCTCTGCCGCGACCACGGACGCGCGTCTGCAAGGGCGTTCAACGCCGGTCTTGCAGACGGGTAACGCGTCGTCGGTACGACAGGGGTTGCCCGCTGCGCAATCACGGCCCTCGGAGGAGGAGCCGTGGTCGACGGTTGTCCGGAAGGGCAAGGGTCAGGGGAAAAAGAGGAGCCCTCCCCTGAATTCGGCTTCGAGACCAGTGGCTGGAGCCGAACCCAAGTCGAGCAGGGTCAAGCCGAAGAAGGGCGAGAAGTCGCCGAAGGGTCCCCCCAAACTGCCAAAACCTCGGTGTCCTGCAGTTTTATTAAAACTGCAGCCCGAGGCAGCGGCTATGGGGGTTTCCTACGCCCGATGTTTGGGTCGCGCCGCCGAGTTGATAAAACTCGGCGACCTTGGCCTGAATGACGGGCTGCAAATTCGGCGTACGGCAGCGGGAGCGAGGCTTCTGGAGTTACCCAAGGGTACTCCAGAACAGGCCCAAAAGCTAGCCGAACGGATGAGCGTAGCGTTGAGCGGGGTCTGCGACGCCGTTCAACCTGTAAGGCGTGTGGCGGTCCGCATCAAGGGCCTCGATGAGACGGTACTCAAAGAGGATGTGTTTGATGCGATTCGCCGCATCACAAACTGCTCTGGCGGGGCTCTCCACGTTGGGGAGATCCGTCGGGGTAGATGGGGGGGCATGGGCGCTACCTTTGCCCGTCTCCCCACTGATGCGGCGAAATTGCTGATAAGCGCCGAGAAGGTCCTGGTGGGCTGGAGCTCAGCCAGGGTGGAGTTGTTGGAGGCGCAGCCGCTGCGCTGCTTCAGGTGCCTTGCACCTGGGCATGTGCGTGCGGCTTGCCCGTCCGCGGTCGACCGAAGCGCCGCCTGTTTCCGGTGCGGTGGTGAGGGGCATACCCGAGCCACTTGCACCGGAATGTTGCGGTGCGCGGTCTGTGCGGACCGAGGTCTCACAGCGACCCACCTATTGGGGAGCCGAGTGTGCAAGGCTCCGCGAGTTCGAGGATTAGCACCTGGTGCGAAACCCTCGAGCGCGGAGCCCAGCACAGAGCCGGCTGTGGCTATGGCAACATAGTCACATCGAGCTTCAGCGGGAGAGGCTGCGAAGGAGAAGGGTTCAGCCCGGTCCTTCCCAGCCGTAGGCCTAGGTGAGAGGGGGGGGCGACCTCTTTCGCCATTGCACTAGGTCTATGAGGTAGGGGTACAGTGGTTGCCTGGGGTACCCCTACAGGAGGAGTTACGCCGGGGCGTCACGGTGAGTGCGAAAGCGATCCCGTGACGTCCCATGGCAGCGTCGTGGGCAGCCGTTGGTTTTTTAGTGGGGTGCCTTAAAAATGGCAGTCGCCGGGTGCCGCACATACCGCCCGGTCATCGCCTTCCTGGCCTGGGTGACGATGCGGAAACGCATTTTTCCAACGATAAAAAAAAAAAAAAAAAAAAAAAGGTAACTTAGTAGATGGTGGTTCTTTATAACAATCTAACTTTACAGATAAGTTCGTAAATAACTAATGTTTGTAAGTAAAAATAATTTACAATAAAGTAATAATAATATGTCTAGAATTATAAAAATAAAATTACAGAATTATATTTGAAACTTAGAATGGTAATATAATTTAAAATGTTATAACCTATGTATGTATGTTGTTTATATATTATAATATACCTAGAGTCAGTTACATATTTTATAGTTTAGTAAAAAAAAAAACAAAATATAAATGTATACAGCATTAGTTACTCTATTAAGCTAAGGAAGAGTGGTTCCTTCTGGCACAGGTGCTTAAGCACTTAAAAGAAGGGATCAATTTTTTACATTGTTAAACATGTATATATAAAACAATAAAGAATTTGAATTTGAATTTGAATAATAATTTGAACCCTAAAAAGGTTATTTCCATTTTTTTAAAAAGCTTTATCCTAATTCACTTAGCAAAGGTATTCATAATTTTTAAAATGCCATAGTATTTATCATATGAAATGATTATTAAACATTTCAAAATCATCAGATCAAAATGATTTCATAAGTACAAGACTATCCATTTATTTTTTTATAAGATCTAATAGTTTTAAAGGACTCGACTTCGCTCTATGTTCTGTATATCTTTCTATATCTATTTCACTATATTTGTACAGTGTGTCAGAATTGAATATTTATGCAAGATTCAGACCAGTATGGAAAATAGCCACACAGGTGTTGCGATATTGTTTGGGGAATATTGAATTTTGCTCTAGTTTTACAGGCCGAATTCGATATCGACAAACTGCATACATCTGAATAATGTTAGACTGATAGACTGCGTCAGATTACATTTGTAGCTGCAAAAAATGAAAATTTTGTTATTATCGAAATATGTACAATATATTTTATTATGCTAATAGTTGAAGATCAATTAAAAACTTTAGTTATTTGAGTAAATATATTTTTTGTAAGCAAGATAATTTTTAAGCTGTAAGTATAAACTACATAAACCCTTCTTAAAGAATATGCACTACTACTTTTATTTCATTTAATTTTAAATGTAACAATGAAACATTTTATATATATTTCTAGACGTCTAGAGAGAAGGCGACCGCTTCTTTATTCTTCTCAATGGCCTCGCCTTAAATGTGTGTATACACTAGAAGGTCCCCAGCTGAACTATTTCCGTACTGTTGGTCACTGAGGAGATCGTTACCTTCTAGGTACGCTAGAAAGCGCGAGTTTGAACTCTCCGCCTTCGCTTTCGCAGCGCCTTCTTGTATTGAACATTTTCTCCAGAATCTTGCAGAGTTTGGAGGTGATTGAAATCTGTTTATAATTAACAGGATCGGCACGGCTGGCCTTTTTGAGTACTTGTTGCACATTGGCAAGCTTCCAGGATTTCGACGCTATTCTAGTCTTGAATGAGAGGTGATACATACGTACATACGTTACGTATCAATAAAGGGAAAAAAGTAAGCTGCACCTGTCTTGTCAGGATCGCTGGCTCTATTCACATCTAAACGACATAATGTTCTCCTGACCTCCTTTTTCGTGATGCGGATTTCAGGCATCGAAATACCGCAGTGAGGAAGATGTGCTGGCAAAGCATTGCCAGTGTCTAGATTCGAATTATCAGCAAACAGAGAAACAAATACATTCGCTTTCTCTGTTGCTGTGTGGGCCAGGGTTTCAGCAGAACAGGCAGTAAGGGTTGGCAAAAGTTAGACTTGGTCGTTTTGGCCAAAGTCCAGAAAGCTCGACTGCCAGTTGGTCTATCATTTTTCTATTTTTTTCTTTTTTTAACAAAGAAACTTACATCAAAGTTAATGCTTGACAACATTCCATCTGATTTGTATTATATCTGTATGAAGTTGTCATAAAATTTTTCTTTACTCAAATACAGCATTTTATCACAATAAAACTAATTAAACACTCTTCAATTTTTTGATAATTTCGTTTGTCAATAAACTTTCTTTGCCAAGAGAATTTACCAATATTAGATATTTAATTACCTCAACCTAGCTACTCTAGCTCTTCAAGTAAATAGTTCTCCGTTAGGGCTGTTCATGGACCTATTAAGCTAAAAATTGATAATATTGAAATAAATACAGATTCAAATGTTGCGGCTACTTTTGAGACCTTTTTTAAAGAAATTCCTGTAACAGTCACGCGGAATTTAAATTATTCACTATTTGATGCAATCGCCGAATTAACGAATACCGTAAGAGTCAGTGACAAATGTTTTGTTTTTAAACCTGTTTCATCATATGAAATTGTTAAAACGTTTAGAAACCTAAATATGAAAAAAACAGAGGATCTCTGGGGTATGTCCGTTAAATTACTTACCACTGTTATAAATGACATTGCTCCCCAATTATCTTTAATTTTTAATAAATGTATTGAAACCGGTACATTCCCAGATTTAATGAAAAATAGTAAAGTAGTTCCTTTGTTCAAAAGTGGCTTTAGACTTGAACCGGGAAATTATAGGCCAATATCTATTTTGCCTACCTTAAGTAAAATCTGCGAAAAAATTATTGTCAACCAAATGACAGAAATTAATAATTTGGTCTTAAATACTAAAAAAACTAAATGCCTGGAATTTACACTTCCTAATGTCAAAAGTCAAAATTGTAGTTTACTCCTTAACAATGAAGTGTTAGAACTGACAGACTCAACAATTTTCTTAGGTATAACTTTAGATAAAAAGCTCCAGTGGAACCCCCATCTCTCAACACTCGCTGGCAAACTCAGCTCTGCCGTTTTTGCAATTAAAAAGGTAAGACAATTAACAGATGGTAATACGGCTCGCCTCGTTTATTTTAGTTATTTTCATAGTATTTTGTCTTACGGTATTTTATTATAGGGCAGTGCTGCCGAAATTAATTCTATATTTGTTTTACAAAAAAGAGCTATACGGGCTATTTGTAATCTAAGAACTAGAGACTCCCTAAGAGATCTTTTTAAAGAAATCGGTATACTTACGGTTGCTTCTCAATACATTTTTAATAATATATTATATATACGTCAAAATTTAAATACTTATACTAAAAACAGCGACAGACATACGATAAATACAAGAAATAAAAATAAACTCGTAACGCCTAAATTTCGACTTCAAAAAGTTAACAAATCCTTCATGGGCTCCAGTGTACGCATATATAATAAGGTTCCACAAGATATTTTGGATCTTCCTTTTATTAGTTTTAAATCTAAAATTAAAAGTATATTATTAAAAAAATCTTATTATAAAATTCAAGAATTTTTGGATGATCGAAATGTATGGAACTTGGGTCATTGACTCATTTGCAGGGTTGATGTTATAATGTATAAGTCAAACATTGTTAAAAGCAACTGTTGAGTTTCTGGCCAGCTCTTCTCAGCAGAACAGCATTCCGAGCTGGTGGTAGCTTACTCACAGACTGACTATACTGACCAATTTAATGTAATTGACGATTCAAAAGTGCGTGTAAATGCTTAATTGAATAAAGATATTTTGAATTTGAATTGTTTTTGATAGTCCATATGCTTCGAACAACAGTCGTACAATGAAAGATCTCGAAACTTTGAGAAAAGAATATGTTTTTGGAAGGGAAAAAATATGTCCACAATCATATTGTCCTATGAGATGTTTTAATAAAACAAACGAAGCGGATAGAAAGAATATTTGTAAGAGTTTTTGGTTTAGGAGAGATTCAGTCACCGAAGAAACCAGTGGATATATGTGGCTAACCTTGTAAAAAAAAGATATCGTAGACTCTACACAGATACAGTTTTGACACATAATTATATTTTAAGATACTTATTGTCAGACATTGATGATAAAAAAAATAATCATAACACTCATCTGTATGTAAAATACAATTTTTGATCACCATGTTATTAAGTTTTTAATAAGAACATACTAAAGATAGATAAGACGGCGGGAGTGCTCATTCCAGTTTAAAGAGGAAAACATGCAAACCCTCTTCTGTAAAGAATAATGAATTACTTAACACATCACGAGCTTAATTACATAACAATAGATAAAGTTCAGACAAAATATATTTAGAACATAATAACTAATAACACCAGTACTCGAAAGAGTATATAATTGTTTGTTAAGAAAATTGGTTTGTTTTTGATACTAGTTAGAGAGCTAACAAAGTTATTTATTTGTTATTATAATAAATTGATAACTTAAAACATTATTGGAAGCCTAATTTCGTGAAAGGAAGTGATTCATATGTTTAATTTATTTCATAGATCATGTACTAATGTTTATTTTTTAAGTTATATTTTTATTTTATATTTTTGAGAAGGATTCCTTTTATATTTATTAAAAATTCGTAGAGTTTTGATGTTTTAATAACTTTATGTTAATGATATGATCAGAACTCTTATTTGATGTTTAAAAACCTTTATTAAATTATTTTTAGGTGCTAGTGCAGATTGAATAAAAAATCTAGTTCCACCGTATGTCTATCTTTCCATACGGCTAAACTGAAAAACTCTTTTCTAGGCGATGGCTGAAGGTATGGATTTAAATTGATACCGAAACAATGATATATATAGCAAAGTATTATAATGCCGTTTGGAAAATATAAAAATATTATTTCACAAAACCACGTAAAATAATACTGTTCAGTTTATGTATTAGGTATTTTGCTTGATTTTTTATATATTGTAGTAGTTTTACAATTCTTAAGGATTCTTACTAACTACTGTAGTAACAAAAACGTACAAGTAACGTATTATTACTAAAACGGTATTAATAATTAAATTTATTGAGATTACTCAATTAAAACGCGTCAACCAGTTCTTTGTAGTTAATCAGTCAAAGAGGGAGTACTCGTCACTGCAACAGCTCCCTGTGGAAATAACGACGGCTTGCGATTAAACGTGCTAATTAACGTACATCAAATTCAACTCTCTAATGACCGGTCCCTTGACATATTACATTGCAACTTAAGCATCCCTGAACTAATTGGCTTCAAATTTAGTTAATTTAGCTGATTGTCATTCTTGAGTAGTGTTACTTGATTTATTGTTCTTTTATGTATAAGACTAATATTTATCTAAATAATATAAAGCTTAATAATATTAGGCCTAAATAATTGAATAGGGTTAATTATTTTTATTAATATAATTAGATATTCAAGTAAATTATTTAAATGTTCAGTAAATATAATATATATATATAATATAATATAATATTTAATTTATTAATACTATAATATCTACTGAATATTTAAATATATATTTTGGTGTGTAGACATTTTTTGGAACGTAGTTCCTTATTTATTGTTTAATTGTTTTCGTATATATGACAGGCAATAAATAATGAATACCTATACTCACAATATTATTTTTTTATGAATGATTGAATTTTATGAATGTTTTAATAATAGGACAGAGATCAATTGAAATAAGTCTGAAAATGGCAGAAACCCATTTTCGGCAATGGAATTGTTTTTTTCATAGCTTATTCTATATGAAGATGGAACATTGGTTATTACAAATCAAAGAATCTATTGTGGGAATACATATATCTACTTTACCTATGTTTATGTATAAATATTCTTTTAAAATAAGGATATTAGAACATAAGGTGTAATGAAGCAATGTGTATTTCACATAAAATAGGAAAAATAAATTTTCTTAACTAACATAACTTTAATAGATCTTGGTCGTAATAAACAAAATATTACCAATTTGCACTTGATTTAAGTACTAAAAGTTTTGAAAATTAATTGCTAATAAATATTCAAATTTCAAACTCAGTTTCAAAAATTTCAAAAATATTGCCCATAATAAACTAATAAAGCGAGTCTTTTTCAGTTGATAATTGATAAAAACCAAACCACGATTATATTAAAACAGATCACAAAAGTTGTTCAATTTCATTTTATTTTCCTGTAATATTGTTTGTTCAATTATTCAAAAGGAAATTTGATAAATCTGGTTTCGAATTAAAAATTTGGTAAAAAAACCATTAAAAACATACATTACATTTTTGAATCATTTTAGCCACCTCAATAATAAAGTATTTATGAAAATTTTGATTACTTTTCTTCTCTCTGAATACATTTTTAAACAATCTTCAAACTAATTTAAAAAAACATAATTACCTACTTATACTATTATAAACTACTAGTGTCTGGGGTGTCAGTCGGCGAGGACTACAGCAACCGCACCTCTGTCTTTTCGACTTACTTTTCAAATTTGGCCTTCTAGAAGGGCCCTTGCCCTTAAACCAAGTAAAGAAAGATTTAAGGTAGGTACTATTTTTAAAGTAGGTATTTTCATTTGCATGAATCCTAGAAATACTTATCCTATATATTTCACTTATTTTTAAGAATTATCGTCTTTATCGAGACAGTAGTTTATGTTTTTATTCTAAATTTGTTTAAAAATTGAATAAGCTTAACATATTTACATGTTTATAGATATTTAGAAAATAACGTAGTTTTCATTATTAACGTAATCTGCAGCTTTAACACGTAAAAGCCTCAACAACAACAAACAGTTAACACCTTTGAATACTCTATCAGGAATGAAAGTAAAATGTTATTATTATTTAAAGAATTATTACAGAAATTACTCGTTTAGGTAAGTAATTTCTTACATCATTTTTATTTACGCTGATATAAACTACGTACTTACAAAGTGTAAGTGATCAAGTGATCAAGTAGGGATAAAATGAGTTATGATAAATATCAACAACCTTATGATATATTAATTAATATCATTAAACACTTCTGTAAATACGAACATGTAACAGTTAACCAAGTTTACTCAGTTAATCAGAGCATACATTGTGGCAACAGTTCCCATTGGAGCTCTAACTACGTCTCTCGATTAGCAGCGCTAATTAATGAACATCAAATTCACTCTATGGCCGGTCTTCAACATATTATATCAAATGAATGATGTCTAAACTCATTTCCATAGAATTACTTTTATTATCTGAATATGTCATAATAATAGTATTATAATAATAGTTATAGTGTAAACCTGCTATATTTTCGGTAAAACAAAAGGAATTTTTATCACAAAAAGTTATCCAACATACAATGCTACAACAAATTATATGATTGTAGTTTGGTAACGTCGTAATTGTAGTCCAAATCCAGTTTTGTGTTTTCACAACATTTTTGTTAACACAGTGACATCTAGTAACTCTTTGAAGAACTAACTTGAATTTAGTTTAGCTTTTTCAATATATTTTATTGATTTACTTATAACTTTTTACTTTCTATAATTTTATAGGTATCTTTTTACTATGAAAACCATGACGTTCAGATCATACAAAATATTATCAGAGTGTTTATTAAATTATGATATGTTTTGGCTTATTAAACTTTAGACTAAAAATGTAATAATTATTTCTTCTGTGAAAGCTAGCTTAAAAAAACTTAACATATAGGTATGTTATTAATGAAGTTAAAGTACAAAGTAAAAAAGTGGAAGCAACAGCTTAGAAACAGTTGACCAATGACTTATATATCTCATATATCTCATTACAATATCTTAATTAATTTATATACGCATATACTAACGAATTAAACAATATTACACACAAATAAAAGACATTCAGCCGCCTCGAATCCACTTTTTAAATAATTAAAAATAAAACATGGCCGAAATACACGAAAAAAAAAGATGGAATAGACAGGTTGTTATATCAGACTTTTTCACATTCCAAAACGATGTCAGCCTTTGTTATTAGATTCAATGGGACTCAATAAAAATAGAGAAATTTGACTGAAATTTGTACAGACACCATTTGCATGTTATCTGGATTGATCAACATGAAAAGGTTGAGATAATTATATATAAGCTACTAATTGTAATTTGCTTTTGAATATTTAGAGACCTAGTGATCATTTGAACAGCTTATCAGCTATAGACGCTTTGATTCATTTAATCGTTAATACATAAGATTGTCCAGAGTACATTTAAATTATGTGATTTACATTTAACGATTCAAAAACAGACCATTTGAAAAGCATTATTTTTAATAAATTAATTCTAATATGATGTAAATTAACTACTTATTAATTGCTTATAAAAGATTTAACAAATATTAGACAAAGCAAGCAAGTTTCTGTAATTATATTATATTTATATCTTTTTAGTTCCTAGATACTAAATCAAATCAAAAAATATTGTTTTTTCACATAGAAGTATATAAGGTTTTCTCTCCATTTAATGATAACTCACTTTATAACCTCATAAAATACACAGTTCCTTCGGAGTCGTCATATAGAATTTACACTGTATTTGTTTTAGGTGTAAATAATAATAAATTTATTTGATATTTAATTATATTAAAGGATTTTTTCTCATCATCCTGTAAAAAAATACAAAATTGAGAGAGTAAAATTAAATTTGACTGGAACGACGTCCCTCTTATCTTTTTATTAATATAAATTTGATTCTGAGATTATGTAAAATTAATTTTAATCTTAAAATAAAATACGAATTACCCCAAAATAAATATTTTTTGTACCCACTTATGCACATTTTAATTTGATTTGATTATATACCTGTTTATTCGACAAGATATGAATTTATTTTGGTAACGTGAAACATCTAATCGGCTAATGCAGGTCTATATTTAATGACAATCATATCCGTTTCATTCCTGTTTCCAATTTCATCTCGTTGCAAGCGAACATTTATCTTGGGTTGTGTCTATTGCACCAAAGATCTACTTGGCTATTTTAGCGTCACACTGATATTAGCCGCAATTTGGATTACTTAATCAAAATCTAAATCAAAATTTACTTTTAGCTTATGAAATTATTACAAAACCGTTATGTTATTATGATTTTTTTAATTAGTTCTTTTTGTTTGAAATATTCAATTTCAATTCAATTCTGAGTAAAAAGCGTGGGGTGTTCGATATTTAAGGTATTACAATCATTCTATTAGCAACTATCTATGAGAGGATAGTTATGAATCACAGTAAAATGCACCCCACGATTTTTACTCAGAATTGAATTATTCTGTTAATAACTTAAATTTTATTATAATTTTATGTTAAGGCGATGCACTATGATTAATTGTTCGATCTTCTACTACTGTAATTTTATACTCTTTGTCATTAAAAATTATTTTCTAGTTTTTAGTTCGGTTAGCAATAAAAACGTGTTTTTTTAGTTTTTTAAACTATTGTTTTTTTATTCTTTTGTTTATTATTTAAACAATGTGACTTTTACCTGCCTTTAACCTAATTATTGGAGGAAGTCGCAATATGTCTAGAATATTGCAAGATCTATGTCAAAAATGTTAGGACTGGTTGACATTCAGACGAAATGTGTGTTGGTGGGATTTTCGTAATCTTTTGCGAAAACAGTAAAGGTTTTTTAACTTTGGAAGAATTTTACTTTAATGTGTCACAATCTTCTATTACAATTGAATCTAGTGCCCAATATCTTCATAATTGTAGTAAGCTGTACTTTGAGAATGTTTGGTGTAACATGTTATTAAGAACTTATACTTGCTTTCATCAATGAGAACTAGTTTTACTGAATCCCTCCAGCCTTTGTTATTGTATTGCGTTTAACATACTCAATTAAATTTACAACATCTCGATGTGTGTATTGTGTTTTTCGTCAGCGCTTTTCTTAACCCAGCACAATTTTAACAATAATTTTAGTTTTTTACTTTTAAAAAAAATATATCGAGCATATAATTTTATTTACAAATTGTTTTGTTATAAAATTAGCTTAAAATAGATTTTGTCTCTATTTAGAGATATTAAAATAAATATTAAAAATTAAAACAAATTTCCCTGGCCGGTATTTATTTTATTTGTCATGAATAACAATAATTTATTAAAAAAAATACTTCACCAAAGATATACAATTCATATTTGTCTTTTTTGTCGTAACCGAAATAGAAATATTTCAATATTTTATCTTAAAAAGCTGAATGAAATATCTGAATAAAATAATATTTTTCGTTAAAAAGAAATTAAAAAGTTGCTCTATTTCTTTACAAACAAATTGCGAAGCAAAATATGTTTGATTAGTTAGCTAGGTTAATATGAAATAAATAATAACAAAAAAATATCTAAAAGAAAACAATATTCAAATTGAAGTAAACATTTTTTAAGTTACTACGTTTGATCGAAATATATACAGACATTAAAAAAAAATATCTCGTTATAAAATACAATCGATAGGTCTCTAACTACAAATATATTTATACTTAATTTGGAGTATATAACATTTCATAAAATTGTCGATTATTTTACAGTTGGGTAATAACTGCCATTATCACTTATTTCACTGCTTTGTGCGTTCTTATATTTTAACGTTTTTACCGAAACAAATTAAGTAGTAGTGTTTTATTAAGTTACCAATCTTATTAAGTTACCAATCTCGTGTGCTTAAACTAAATGTAATTGGTTCAATTCGGAGTATACTTCTTCCCTTTTTGTAGGTTTTTTGGTGTTGTAGATTTTTTCAAGTCATACTAATTTTAATTCAAGATTCAAGTTATATTCATTTAATTTTTTTTTTAACTCCCGACCCAAAAAGAGGCGTATTATAAGTTTGACCAGTGTATCTGTGTCTGTCTGTGGCAACGTAGCGTTAAATGCGTTTTTTTTTAAACGAAAGCTTGATTCGCCGAGATGGTTTTTAGTTATGTTTGGTATAAATAGAAGCAATCTTCTATTTCAATCAAACAGTCCAAGATATAGAGCTTTCATTGGTCCTTTTAAAAGATTGATATTGATACGAAAAACATAAAAAAGAGAAAATATTCAAATTCAAATTCAAAATATCTTTATTCAAGTAGGCATTTACACGCACTTTTGAATCGTCAATTACATTAAATTGGTCAGTATAGTCAGTCTGTGAGTAAGCTACCACCAGCTCGGAATGCTGTTCTGCTGAGAAGAGCTGGAAACTCAACAGTTGCTCTTTTTAAATAAAATTTAACAATGTTTGACTTATAAATTATAACATCAACCCTGCAAATGAGTCAATTTTATTCATTTTATAAACTTAAATGCAATTTTGGAACAACTAGAACCGTCGCAATCAATCGGAAAAGAAGCCCAATGATTTCAGGCAACGAAAATTAAATAATGATAACAGTAAACATATATATATATATATATAGATATATATACATATATACATACAAATCTTCGGCCTGCCACACAACCAGTCACCGCAAGCAGCACCCGTTCACGAGCATAACACAAGAGCCAGCCATCACCCCCTTCGCACATATTTGAGGGAGGGAGGCAACCCGACTCCCGATGCTACCGCAAGTAGTGACTTCTAAGCAATCGGTGTGATGCAGAAGGTCGATAAAGCAAAAATTAATTTACAACAAAAAACAAATTGCGGAGATTACTAGCTATTCGCAATACAATACAGATTTATGACCCAAGATTTATGATACAATGACCCAAGTTCCACACATTTCGATCAACCAAAAACTCTTGAATGTTATAGTAAGATTTATTTAATAATATACCTTTAATTTTAGATTTGAAACCAAGAAAAGGAAGATCTAAGATATCTTGTGGAACCTTATTATATATGCGTATACTCAAGCCCATGAAGGATTTCTTAACTTTTTGAAGTCTAAATTTAGGCGTTACAAGCCTATTTTTATTTCTTGTATTGATAGTATGTCTGTCGCTGTTTTTTTTATAGTCATTTAAATTTTGGCGTATATATAGTAAGTTATTAAAAATGTATTGAGAAGCGACCGTAAGAATACCGATTTCTTTAAAAACTTCTCTTAGGGAGTCTCTAGCTTTTAAGTTACAAATAGCCCGTATAGCTCGTTTTTGTAAAATAAATATAGAATTAATTTCGGCAGCGCTGCCCCATAGTAAGATACCGTAAGACAATATACTGTGAAAATAACTAAAATAAACGAGTCGAGCCGTATTAACGTCTGTTAATTGTCTTACTTTTTTAATTGCAAAGACGGCTGAGCTAAGTTTGCTTGCGAGTGTCGAGAGATGGGGGTTCCACTGGAGCTTTTTATCTAAAGTTATACCCAAGAAAGTTGTCGAGTCAGTCAATTCTAACACTTCATTGTTAAGGAATAAACTACAATCTTGACTTTTTACATAAGGAAGTGTAAATTCCATGCATTTAGTTTTCTTAGTATTTAATACCAAATTATTAATTTCAAACCAATGAAGAACACGTGACAGAGCACAGTTAACTTTGTCAAAATTAGGTTTATTACGATCAACTTTAAAAATAAGTGAGGTATCATCAGCAAAAAGTACAATGTCACATAGTCCTTTTACGTAAAAGGGCAAATCATTAATATAGAGTAAAAATAAGAAAGGGTCTAGAATAGATCCTTGTGGAACACCCATTTTTAGGTGAGATCCAACCGATTTACAATTATTTACATCAACCGTCTGAACTCTTTGATTCAAGTAAGAGGCAATAAGATCAAGCGCAGCATTACGTACGCCATAGTGATTAAGTTTGCAAAGTAATGTTTGATGGTCCACGCAATCAAAGGCTTTAGATAAATCACAAAACACTCCGATTGCATTCTGTGACTTTTCCCATGCGTTGTAAATGTGCTTAAGAAGCGCGGCACCCGCATCAGTTGTTGATTTGCCTTTGGTGAAACCATATTGTTCACTATGCATGATTTCATTGCTATAAACAAATTCTGACATTTGGTTTAGTATAATTTTTTCGAAAATTTTACTTAAAGTGGGTAAAATAGAGATAGGTCTATAATTTCCGGGAATTAGTCTATCGCCACTTTTGAACAAAGGAACTACTTTACTATTTTTCATTAAGTCTGGGAAAGTACCGGTTTTAATACATTTGTTAAAAATTAAGGATAATTGTGGAGCAATATCATTTATAATACTTATTAGTAATTTTACTGACATACCCCAAAGATCACCGGTTTTTTTCATATTTAGATTTCTAAAAGTTTTAACAATTTCATATGATGTAACAGGTTTAAAAACAAAACATTTATTACTAAATCTTACGTTATTCGTCAATTCGACGATTGCATCACATGGTGAAGAATTTAAATTACCCGTGACTGTTAAAGGAATTTCGTTAAAAAAAGTCTCAAAAATAGCCGCCACAGTTGAATTTGAATTTATTTCAATATTATCAATTTTTAACTTAATAGGTCCATTAGCAGCCCTATTTTTCCCAGAAACACTAGATAAAACATCCCAAATTGCCTTTATTTTATTTTCTGAGTTTAAGATTTTATTTCTTATGTAAATCGACTTAGCTTGTATGCAAACGGTCTTAAATATTTTAGAAAAAATCCTAACTTTATTCAAGAATACCGGATCTTGATTCCATTGCCTCTCACTATATAAATCATATAACTTATCTCTACTTTTATATATTCCCACGGTAGCCCAATCACTAAATTTAAGTTTTAGGTATCTAGTCATAGTTTTTGGCTTGAAAACATTATTAAATTCTTGTAACAAAAAACCGAAAATGTTATTATATAAATTATTTGGATTATCATCGCTCATGTCTACTTTACCTACTTTTTGCTGAACAGTATTCTTAAATGTTAGGACCCGGTTTTTTGTAATTGGTCTACAAGTAAACTTTTGGGGCTTTTCACTTTCGTGATTAATTAATAGAGAAAATTTTAGACCACAGTGGTCTGAACTTAAATTTGTCATTATAAATAATGTCTTCTTCATAAATGTTACAGCGACAGAACACATTATCAATACAAGTCGCGGAAATACTAGTAATACGAGTAGGTTCAAAAAAGACGTTCAGTAAGTTAAAAGATTTAAACAAATTTAATAAACGTACACTAGACGAATTTTCTTGTAATATATCTACATTGAAATCACCGCAAACAATCACGGACTTGTTTTTATGACAAAGCTTAGTTAAAATATCCTCCATTTTGTTTTCAAATTCATCAAAGTCACTAGAGGGGGGTCGGTACACGCACAAAATAATATGTTCATTGAGCTCAATGCAGGATAGTTCAATAATTCGCTCGACAGAGAGCGCCACTATATCTGATCGAGACTTTAACACTACATCGTTACGAGCTAAGATAAGTGAGCCACCGCGAATAGCTTTCTCTCTACAGAACGAACTTGACAATTTATAATTTTCTACATTTATAATATTGTTATTCTTTGATAACCAGTGCTCTGTAATGCACAATAAACTTATGTCATATTTTTGAACAAAGAGTTCCACTTCCAATTCCTTGCCACCTAAGCCTTGTATATTTTGATGGACAATATTTAACAACTTAGGCTTTGTCTTATCCATTAGTTTAAAGTGGAACGCTTATGTTCTGTCAGTAATATATTATTTAAAGTACATTTATTTTTCGTTATATCTGTTATAACGAAGTTTTTTAAATTAAATGCTACTAAAGTAGCAATTTGTTTTTTATAATATAAAGGCAGATACATTGTACCTTTTGTCATCCTAAACCTATTATAAATAAATTTATTTACATCAAAGTAAAAGAATGCATCACTATGACGGTATGTCAAATTATATAATGTCAAATTTAAATTATATATATTTTTAGCAACTTAAAGTAGGCAAAAAAAATAAACTAACACGTAACCACGAAATCTACTGTCACAATTTTAATAAACTTATTATTAATCTATAACACAGATAACCGGGCATTTTACACCGAAATACAATAAATAATAGTGCGTCCTACAATGCTAGACCTAACGCGCGAATGTCATCCGACGCGCCTTTTTTACTTCCTTTTTTTAACAAACTGTCACGCGGCAATTCTATTCAGCCAGCAAATTCTAACTAAGTATTCCAACACGGCCTCTCCTGACAGGAGGTCGTCCTCGAGCTCCATCTTTTAATTTTGAAGTTTCGTCTTCAAAACCAGCAACAAAGCTTCCAAAAATGTCGTCTCCAGGTGAGACGTAGTAGATTCTTCTGTATTCCTGGATGTGCTGGGTCGTAATTCTTCACCGACACGAAGGACTTCGACTTCGAGACTCGGCAACGACAGCACTAGGCAGCTGCGCCAGCATCAACAAGAAGCAAAATCACCAGTCAGCAGCGTTATCACGGACCAGCAACAGCCAACATCAACTTCAACAACCAGCAGCAGCATCAACAGCTAGAAATAGAAAGTTTTTGCAGTAAGCCTTCCCTTTTTATAATCTTACGACCAGACCAGGTTGAGGATAGAAAGATGCTTGTAATACGACTTTTCTTAATAGAAATTGGTCTTCGACCGACCGACCGCCATCATCATCATCATCGTCTCGTCTGTCTCGCTCATCCTGATTATCGCTTTATAAGAGCTCTTATACCTAGAAAAGGCATAAAAGTTAGAAACATGTACCAAGGTATTCATTTGAGATGTCTATTTAAATGTTTTTAATTTAAAATGAAGAAATATCGTTGCTCTGGGCACAAGTGTGCACTCTAGCGTCCTCAAGCGATGATGTAAAAATTGTAACAAAGAGGTACAAATTTATAGTCTTTAAAGAGATGAAATGATGTGATGTTATACGATTGGCAAGATTCAGGACTCTAACTACTAGATACATAGTGATATTCAATTAAACTACATGTAGGATAGCCTTGTAGTGTTTCCTACGATATATATTGCTACGAAAATATAACACCACTCACGCATGTTATACCTATAATCGCAAAACAAAGATTTTGCGGCAATATTTTCCTATTAAATAATGAATATACAACACTGAGAATTGTTGAGGTTAGTATGGTAGGCGCAAGGCGGTTTGTATTTCCTTGGCGTAAGAGACAACAGTTTCGTCAGCCAGAACTCCTTCAGCTAGTAACTTCTTCAGCCAGCAACTCTTTCAGCCAGTAACTCCGTTAATCTATGGTGTACACGGTTCTGATCAAAATTTAACAAAACATAGTTAGCGTTTCGTTCATCATCTTTCAAGGGCCCTTTTTCCTTTCTCACGTAAACATCATGCCATACCTTATAAAAAGTATAAAAAAGTATGTTAAACGGACAGAGGCACTATTACGCATGATCCTTTGGGCAGAGGCACTATTACGCATGACCCACCGTGTGATAAACGGACAGAGGCACTATTACGCATGTTCCCTGGGCAGAGGCACTATTACGCATGACCCACCACACAATTACTTTACCTTACGGGCAGAGGCACTATTACGCATGACCCGTTGTACAATAAACAGACAGAGGCACTATTACGCTTGTCTCAAACTGCAAAACAGCAACAGCAGCGCTGTCATGTCGTACTGACACCAGGCGCCACCACACGTGTACAGTCGCACCACGCTGCACTGCCACACGAAGTCACCACACGTGTGTAGTCGCACCACGCTGCACTGCCACACGAAGTCACCACACGTGTGTAGTCGCACCACGCTGCACTGTCACACGAAGTCACCACACGTGTGTAGTCGCACCACTCTGCACTGCCACACGAAGTCACGTGCAGCCGCACCACGCTGCACTGCCACACGAAGTCACCACACGCATGATTACGTCGGCATGCGCGACCATACGTGAAGATATCTCACGGATCACACGACTCCACATGTACGATCATTACTGCAACATAGGGCAATTGATTTAAATTACTCTCTCTCGAAAAATTGCTGCACAGCTCTCGGGGCACTATTCTCCCAATATTTGTTATTGTCAGTCTAAAAGTTATACTCTTAATCATACATTTCACACACAAGCTACTCTCATTCGGATCTGACAACTTTCCCCTTGCTTGATTCATACACCATTTATCCATCCTCATGAGACGTCTCGACACTCACTCATCATCTCTGTAAAACACAAAGTTGTACTATCATTAAAAGTCAAAGTCAATTATAGTCATTCAGTAAATACACCCAGTGACCGCAGTATGCTCAACGTGCAGTGACACACAGTATGCACAATGGTCTGTAACCGAAGTGTAACCGAGACGTAGTGACCGCATTTGTAGCTGATCATCCGGAATCAGCTCTGGAGCAGCAGCTTCAGCATCATTCGTTAGACTCGGAAACAGGGCTTGTGGACCAGCTAGTGCAGACTGCTCTCCATCATAAGTTCATATCGTTCACTCGCTAAGTTTCTTACAACGCGATAAGGACTATAGCATACCGGGATCTAGTTTACCTGTTGACGGAATTCTTAATAACATACACAAGGAACAATAACATTAAAAGCATCCTTCAGGGATTTATTGAATAATTTTCTACAATAGTTCTGTAGCTCGGCCTAACCTGACCTTTACTAATGAAGTATACCTCCTCTTACAGGAGATCTGAATGTTGGTGATATTAGCAAAGAAGTTGGAAATGTAATAAAATTTATTGGATCAGGATATTTATAAATCGTATCGCATAAATGACACGATCGACTTGTTTGATGTAGTCCACCGAAACGCTGCGGTAAGGACACGACCAGTTACATTTATCAGCTCTTAATACCTTTGAAGCGCGACACAGGCTCGACACCGGTGTAAGACATAAATACCGCTAACACAGGTTACATCACCGCTACTAGTGATAGCATGACCTGCAGATACCGAGTATAGTGCTAGTTCTCAAATCCTGCATCACATCGTCTTCGCCTTCTTCCATCTTCGCTTCCAATATCTTGTGCATTGGAACATAAGAAGCCCGCAGGACACGCAGTGCTACGCAAGGTCCTTAAACCAAGAGTAAATAGTAAAGCGAGGCATCGCCGCGGGAAACTCAATCAGCAGCGGCGTCCTTATCTGCACGATAGACTCCCGTTGCCTAGGTCAAGGCAGCTGATGCCGTTCTTCCAATCAAAACAGTCGTTCTAGAATGTGTTGCATTTGTTACAGTTAAAATATTAATAGAAGGGCTGCCTTGTCTGCAACTTGTATCACGTTGACTGGAAAGCTAACTGTTATTTCACGAGCGACTTACTACTTTTTATAGTAATACTATGCGCATGTTTTTCAACAGGCACGCTTTGAGAGTGTTTAAGCGTGTATGTGCAAATAAACCTTCCGTTCACTATAGAATAAAAAATTAAAAAAAAAGGAACGCATGCACCAAAACTCTCGTTACCTACATAAGGTTTAACACGTTTTACTTACACGTAGTATACAAACCGATATATTAATTTCATGAATAACTACACTAACATTAACGAGATCGCAATATAGATCTAGATAATTTACATTGTTATAAAGTTGTTCAACCTTGCAACCGTTTAAGAGTTTAATAAAACGGCGCGGCGCCGGGAACGGCAACTGCTATGTTATCGTGTATTACCCAAGTGATAAAATTCACTTCGAAACCGAATGTGCCTGTTTTCCCTTTGGCCGATTTCCGATCGCGAGACTCGATAATGTCGATATAATCCAAGCCTTATTAATAGAATAACTCAATTTCTTAATCTTATCTTAATTCTTAATAAATTCTACGCCTGAACTATCTCCTTATTAAATGTCCTAATCTCGATTCCACACTCAAAAAGTGTGGCGCTACGAGCGCTGTAGTGTTTTAGAGAATACAAATTTAATATTTCACTTCCGATTCTGCTTTCGAGATTATAAAATGTTCTTATATAAAAGCACTATTGCGATTAATATAACATTGCGATTGATTGTACTAAAATAGCTAAAAACAGAATTAAATTCTTTACCGTCAAGTTAGCATTTATGGCGACTGCCGTAATTAGTGTGTAACTACCTAATCACGATCTCGGTCATCAGACCCTCAAATATGAGAATAAGTGGAAAACTAATCTGAGGTAAACTTGGTTAATCAGTTAATCATGGAAGCGTCATGGAAGATACTCGCCGGGCTGTCCTCGACTGATGCAATCTCACTACAATTGAACTTAGCGCCTTTTTCACTCAACTATCGCGGTCACAACAGCGCGAACAACGGTGACGATCTCCGTATCGACCTATCGAGACGCACTTTGACTGAACTAGGTACTACGTTATAACGATGCACCCGCAATAGCAAAATAAACTAACGGCTATCCGCTAATTCTGGTATCAAGTAGGCACAGGCGAATCCCACTTCTGATTTTAGCAACTTAAAGTAGGCAAAAAAAATAAACTAACACGTAACCACGAAATCTACTGTCACAATTTTAATAAACTTATTATTAATCTATAACACAGATAACCGGGCATTTTACACCGAAATACAATAAATAATAGTGCGTCCTACAATGCTAGACCTAACGCGCGAATGTCATCCGACGCGCCTTTTTTACTTCCTTTTTTTAACAAACTGTCACGCGGCAATTCTATTCAGCCAGCAAATTCTAACTAAGTATTCCAACAATATATTTATTTTGTTTGTCTGAATAAGAAGATGAATATGGAAATGCACAAATTACAATTTTACAATTATTCTTATTATGTAATTTCAATAATTTTTCAATATTACTAATTATTTCAATTTTCTTAATCGACAAACCATCTCCATGTAATAGTACAATAGTACTGTTTTCAGTCAACTTTGAGTCAAAATTAATTATTTTATCTATATTGTGCTGGTAACTAGCACCAGGTGAGCATATATTATGTACATTATTTAGTTCCCTACTTAAAAGAGACCCAAAGCCCTGACCTAATTGGTCAGAAAAAACAAAGTAATTATGGTTGTGCACAACAGAGGACCTATTATTAATTTGATTTTTATTCATTATATTTATGTTTTTATTACTACTTTTAGTATGTATAGCCGAATCACCCAACACCTCAGAGTTTAGTTTAGAAACAACATTTAATTTTTCACTTAAACAATTACAGTTAACATAATTATTAGTTAATGACTCAAACCGCTCTAAGTTATAACTACATAGGTCAACTAAATTACCTGTAGCTTCAATATGTTCCTTAATTTGTGTTCGTAGGTTCATTTAGTATAACTTAGAACAAATTTATTTAATTTTAAAAAGCAGAAAATATATTTAAAAATAAGAATAAACCCGGTACAAAAAGATATCTAAAAAGGTTAAAAATTATATTATTGTGTACTTATTGAAGTTGTTACTTATTGAAGCGGGGAACCGCTTAATAAAGAAATAATTCAAAATGCAAGTAAATTACCAAAGCAAATAACTAACTAATAATATCAAATCGTATATTCTAAGTCCTCAATGATTAGCTCCGAGCTTAAAAATAGACACCATCGTCAACGTACGTACAACGGTCCCCCGATGCAAAAATTTCAATAAGGTACATAATAATATTATTTTTAACCTTTTTAGATGTCTCTTTGTATCGGTTTTTTTTAATTTAAATTAATTTTATTTCAGGTTTTTTCGTTTCTCGTAGTGGGGTTAAGAAATAGGATTTTATTAAAATATTGAAATACAACATGAGTGTTGTTGTTGTGTTATTTTGACTGTATTTGTAGTCAAAAATGAATATTTATAAGTTATTCTGGATAGTATGAAAATCACCCACACAGGTTTTGCGATATTGTTTTGTGAATATTGAAATCTACTACTTTTGCAGGTTGAATTGGATATCGACGAACTGCATATATTTGAATAATGAGAGATTTATATAGCCTGCTGCTGGTTCGCGGTTATGCTATTTATTTAATTTTTAATTATTGATTGTGTTAAATAAAACCCCCAAAACCATGAACAATTGATATTTCACAAAAAGCGAACTCAATAAGACGTAGTAAATATATTTTAATGTCTGTCCAGTTAAATTTATTTTTACCAATTTCTAAGTTAGGATATTTACTATTTAGCAAACTATAAACATAAAAACTTCATATAAAATAAACGTTTTTATGATGTTTGCGATGTGAATAACATGAGGTAGGTATAAAGAACAGTGTTTGAAATAGATACATTAATCAAAAGATCCCTACTTTCATTTATATCTGTTTAATTGTCAATAATTATATATTAATAGAATTGGATAATTAATCCACTTACATACATCTTTCTAGGAATATTCTTATTAATTAGAATCGGCGCAGCTTGTCATATTTATTGCATACATATTTGTCAGCCGAAATTTAAATAGTTTTCCTCTTTTACTTATAGTTTTCAATATTCGCAGTCAAAAAGTGGCTCATTAGGTGTCCATCATTATTCTACAGTCTCCGCATCTTTTTAAAATAAACAAAATAATATTTTGTTGATGTATTTTATGCTACAAAACGATTTCTTTTCTAAGAAATTATCTAAATACCCCATTAAAAAAAGAAGAATTAACAGAAATGCAACTGAGCATAGCTGAGAATTATTTTTAAACACCATCATATCATATGTATGTCTGTTTCCATTATTATTGCAGAAAGGCCGAGAGTTGAAGTTATCTTTTTTATGAAAATAATAAAGTCGGTAATATCTGTCCAATCTGTTGTTGATTTATTAAATTTGTCAAGCTATTAAAATGATTGTTTGTTAAGAAACCAAGTGCTCAAATAAGACAAATTAAATACAGAAATATAGGTAATAGCGTGTAAAAATATAATCAGTCGGGTGTCGAACAGTCGATGGTCATTGTAATGTACGAGTAGAATTCATCTATCATCATACTAAATACTCGTATTTGTTGTCTCTTCACCAGTTCTTGAAGTCTTAGGAAGAATTTGAGGTAGTTTAGTTTCAATATTATTGTTTTTTATTTTTATTATATTATTTTATTATATAATAATAAATTCAGTTAATTTATTTTGCCGAGTATTGGTTGATTTATTATTGATTTGTCAATTATTCTAGTCACATAAAATTTAACAAGCCCCAACAAATGCGTAATAAAAAGAAGAATGAAAAATAAAAAAAAACATAGGAGTACGGAAAATCTGGGACATGCAAAATATTGGAGGCCTTTATACTGAAAACAAAATAAATAAAAGCTTGCACAGGCCATCTGCTCCAAACTTTAGATACTAGTTGACCTCAATTTAGTTAACTTGTAAAACATACAAGTTTCAAATACGCGTATAACTTTGTTGCTTGTAGCTTACAATATTTTCATAATATGTAGAATGAAAAATAAACGGATACGGCCAGGGTTTCGAACCCGCGACCTCTTTGATACCGTTCCTATTCTAACAAATGTATCTTCTGTCTTTTTTGTTTCTTCAAATACACCGAAGCTAGTAGTGATACGATAGCTTCGTAGCTTCGTTAGCAATAGTATTAATGGTAGTGGTAAAAATGGCGGGAATATTCAAATTGCTTATTATTGATTTGATTGATTAGTTGCATATCGCCCACACCGCACTTATACTAGCTACCCCTTTTGTTGTTAGTGTAAATATGAACTGCACTATTACTTGCCTTGATATGGTGCTGTAGCATTTTTAATATTGATTCAACGATTGCCGTATATTCAAGCATGCATTTTATATTCTTGTGTCTGATAGATATTATATCTACATACATTCTCGTATATAGTATACGTGTGTAAATTATGCCGCTTAAGCTCGGAATTTATTATAAACTATCAATAAAATTATAAGTTTGAATATCTTTGATTTTATTATTTTCATTTATATTTGATAATTATTACCATTTATATACATTTTGTAAACGGTTTCAACAGATCGGTTAAAAACACGAGTCTACACTGGCAGATGGCAGCTGAATGTAGCTGCCGCGTGATTTGCTCTGAAAAGAATAGTTTGACCTTCAGTATATTGTTCTCAAAAGAACTTTTAATACAGTTCTTGTCATAGGAACACGTGAACCACCTACTATATTAGATCACGAGACAAGTTTACACCGTGCGTACCTCATACGTCTACAGCTATACCAGTTCAAGGTGTCGGACAGACTTGTACTCATCATACGGGACTACCTAACGAATCGTTCATTTTGCTTCACAATGGAAGGCGTGATGTCAACCCCCCACCCTATCAGGGCGTCCCACAGGGTACAGTTTTCTCACCCATTCTCTATTCCATCTACACTAGCGACGTTTCTAGGCCGTCATATAAAGTCCATCTTGTAATGTATGCGGACGATACCGCGCTTTTTGTTAATAAGTTAGAACTAAAAGGACTTTGCGGATTGGATCGATTTTAAACTTATTATGACTTAGAAACAATGTTATCTATGATTTTGCACCAAATTTTTAGATTTACTTTTTATTTAACGTAATTTTTTTTTTAAGTTGAGGTTAAATATTTATGTCAAAAGGTAAAGTAAATTATCTATGTGATAACTACAAGAAACTTTAAAATGTTATCGAAGAAATAAAACTAAATAGGTAAAAAAAGGAGTGGTTTTGTAATTGAGGGTCAAAATTAGAAGTAAATAGTAATGAAATAATAATTTCACTTTACATATTATTAATTAAAGTAAAATAATATACATTTTACTTACAAGAGGCTCACGATATTTTTGCAATGTCAAGAACATTTTTTTATAGCTGTGTGATCGGTGAGGTAAAATAAGATTTCAATGTATATTTTTGGTTATTCTGGTTATACAACAACAGCTATTTTTTTTAATACAGTTAAAATACATTAAAATAAATCATTTGTTATCAATCGTAGGAGTAAAATCATTTGAAGTCTTAATGGTGATGTGGACTTGTACCATGACTTTTTATTTATTATTTTATTTTGTGAACAGTAAATTATTGAATATATATTGACACAGTTGATTAAAAAAAAATCTTAAATATTACTCTTAGGAAGTGCCTACTTGACAGGTTGTAGATTCCCCGAATAGCCTTTTTCTTTTTCTGCGATATGAAAATATGTTTAATAATAACTGCATGCCCCCATATAAATATATAATCTGTAAGACATCACGCTGTGAATTAGATAAATGAAACAAGGCGTTAGCTGGCATATTTTCTTTACTGTAAAAGCTAATGAACTAAGTCTATTCGATAGTTTAGTGAGATGTTAACCTTATTGAAGTTATTTATTTAGTTGAATATCTAAAAATACCGTGCTGTTCTAAATCTTTAGTATGTAACAGTACACTGGATTTGCTCCATTTACATTTAGTGTTATGAATTTCATTTATTTAATTTTATTAGTATTGAAATGTTTGAAAATATCTATAAACATGTATAGCCATGTTAAGCTTTTTTATATAAATTTTGTATTGAAATGTAAATAATTTAGTTCAGAGAATGGTTTTCATTATTAAGAACAGTTTCGCCTTGTTTTGTCTTAAAGATAGTGACGGGTAATCTTCAAATAATACAACTGCTCTATTTTTTTTTAATTTTTATGGTAGACTTGTGTTTATTAAAAAAATAAATGGATTATTATTATGTACATATTGAAGTCATTGCGTAGGGGAATCGCTTAATAAAGGAAGAAATTCAAATGCAAGTAATTTACTGGGGCAAATAAAGAAATTATGATATCGAAACATAAGTAAGTAAGTTTAAGTCTAAGTCCTCAATGATTAAGTTCGTAAAATAGACACCATCGTCAACGTATGTACAACGGTCATATAACAATATTATTCATTCATTCATTCAACAGAACGATATTATTTTTATTATTTTTAAAAGTCTTTTTGTATCGGGGACTGTTTTTTTCTTATGCTTGATGTAATAGTTTGTTTACGATTTACATCCCTTACCATAGAGAAAAACCGTAGTATCTCATTGAATAAAAACATCTAGCAGTTCATCAAAGGTGCGGATGACAACGCTTAACGTACTTAACGTACTTAGAAGGTCCTGGGGTCTGAACTTCTGTATTATTAATGTTATTGGCATTGATACAAATAGTATTTGTATTCAATCTGTGCGCATCTACGAAGAAATAAGAAAGTTCAGAGGAGAATATTAATGTTGATTGATTTTAGATTAATTATAACCGATTACATCAAACTTTCTTATACTAGGTAATAACTATATGAAGCAATACTTAGGTTAACTCCTTCTGCTCAGATAATTTTTTTTTTTTTTACAAAGTAAAATATGGAAAATTAAGTTTCGCTTCTGAACTTTGTAATGTAATTAAGTCCGCATGAAAAATATAAAAATAAAATAACCGGGACAATAAAATTGTTGACATCATTATGTATTTTGTAGAGAATGCTATTCTCATATTTATAGTTATTATTAAACTGAAACTATATTAAAATTTTGGATTATATTTTAATTTTTATTTTGCCGTCAAAATCGGCGGAATAATGATTAAACGATAATAGTGCTCTTAATTCCCGAAGCTATGGCAAAGTGCCTTATTCTTGAAATAATATTAAATTTATTGTCGGTTAACATTTTGGTGTTGTTGTATTCGGTTAACATGTCGGTGGAATCGGCTCTTAGCGAAGAGAGAAAGTTACAAGTATAAATATGCGGTTGAATGTAATTTAAGCAGTAGCTGACAAGGTTATTCTAGATTTATATTCTATAGTTATTGAAGTGCCAATTTCAAAACCAGAAGTTTTTGAAATTTTCACTTAAATAGATGCCACATTATTGCTACATTCCCCGAGTGTATGTGAATAAAAGCGAATGTATGGTTGTAAGTTAATATTTTCTCTATCGAGTCAAAAAAACGTAGAGGGAGCTAGAAATCAAGGATAATCTAAATATAGTAATTTTATTTGTTTTATTTTATATAAATAAGTTCTTATAGTTAGTTAAAATACAAAAAATAAATAACTATTTAAAATACAATTCAGACAGGAAAGAGCCTTGGAGAAATTTCATCCGACTTTACAGTAGGTATTATTATATAATTTCATTTTATAATTTCTTTTAGAAAATAAATATTATGAAATATATTACAGAAATCACTGGTTCATGTGTATTTTTTGCCTTGTGACAATATATAAGCTATGTTAAATATCAATTAACTTCAAATATACTAATTAACACCTCTAAACGGTTATGTAAATATTAACATGCCATGCTTAACCAGAGTTTATCCATTTAATCAGAGCGTGACTCGCGTCAATATATACTGGTAATTAAACCCAGTGAACAAAAATTGTGTAACTTCCAAATATTATTAATTTTTTTTAAAGTCTTAGATACGTTTTTTTTACTTTTATTTAATAAGAATCTACTAAGTACTTTATTTTTACATATAACAAAGCGTGTCGCTTTAAGCTGTCTCTTCCTATATACGATTCAAACCTTAAAACTGCCAAACGGCTATGGATGCAGTTTTTTTAAAAGGTAAAGTAATTTAAGAGAAAGGTTATATTTATATGAGATTTAAAATGTAATGTTTTAACAAACATATTTTTGTGCTCTTAAATTAATGAAAATGAAAATGAAAATTAATGTACTGCGGAAATGTATGTCTTTTAAACATCAATATGAAAGTCGACCGTGGTTTATATTTATCACTAAAGTATAACCCAGTAACCATTTCTTATATATTACAAAATAATATGGTATTCATAAAGCTTTTAATATAGTACAGTATTTTTGTTTACCTATAAAAATGCGTTGCATATGTAGTACCTATATTTCATGTAGATCCCCTTAGCAGCATTTCAATAAAATGGGTGTCTCAGAAGATATCAGACATAAAGAGGAGGTGCAGCGTAAACAAAGACATCCTGTAGTATAGACTCCATAGCAATCAATCTTTACTGCACCAAATAAGTGTACACATTGTTCGTTCGAAGCCGGGGCGGGTCGCTAGTTAATGATAAATGCTAAACAAATGTAAGTTTTAATGGTAAATCACTCAGCCAACGCAGTCACGCAGCACTCAGCACAGCCTAGCCTAGTTAACTACCCTTGGCAAATCTTTATTCCAGAGAGCTCAAAATATTTGTGACGCTAAACGCTGTGACGTCTCAAGCATGCCTTGTTCAACAACTACCTTTTTTTTTTTTTATCGTTGGAAAAATGCGTTACGCATCATCCCTGCGGCCAGGCGAGCCGTGTCCACGGGCTCGTCACAGTGGTGGCAGGAGGGGGCCGCCTCTCTGCGTGCGATCTTGTACAGGTACTCACCGAAGCACCCATGCCCCGTGAGCACCTGCACAAGACGGAACGTTAGAGTCCCGTGCTGTTCAACAACTACCTGCCCGTACCTCGCCAGCTTCGCATAAACCACTTCAAGCCACCCACAGTTGAGCGTCAACCAGCCCTACTACCATATGTGAAAGGTTACTGACAGAATCGGCAACATCTTAAAAAAGGTTTCTATAAGAACTATCTACAAACCTCAAAAGAAGATGACTCAATTCTTGAGACCTATCGAAAGTAATATTCCTTTACAATGTTCTGGAGTATACAAACTTGACTGCGATTGTGGTTTGTCATACATTGGTCAAACAAAGAAGAGCATCGGTAAAAGAGTTAGGGAATACATCTCGGATATCAAGCATAGGCGTACATTGAAGTCAGTAGTGTGTAGACATACCATAGACAAGCCCAATCATTACATAACATTTGATAAACCTAAAATCTTCGCTAAGGAACAACGTTATATCCCATTAATGGTTCGTGAGGATATTGGAATTAAAAATATTCTAATTTTAATAAAAAAGGTGGTTGGATGATCTAACACCTGGGACCCACTCTTAAAAAATATAAAATCCCAGTTTAATCACATAGTAATGTGATTAAACTGACTGTAAGACCTCAACATACTGCTAGTGCATTTTGTGTGAATCCTGAACTGTACTCCCGGAAACTTAAAAACCGTTGGCAATAGATGACTAATTAACTGACTTACTGACAGACACCTTCAACTCGTCTTACCGTGAACACGATTGCTGCAAAACATTCGTAACATCGGATTAAAAATTAAATGTAAATTTAGAATTTAATTAATTATACGCGAAAAAATAAAAAAAGCCGTAATAATGGTTTTATTTCAATGAAAGTTTTAATTTAATCATCTATAATATTTATTAACAAACATTCACGGCTCCTGAAGTATCAATAAAAAGTAGTATATATAAAACTATACACCGTACCAACAATAACAATAAAAAATAACAATAAAACATATTAAGCAAAAATTTTTATTAAAAAGTAAACCGAGCTCTTAAAGCAGAGCTAGTTTATCATATTACTACTAGATGCCGCCGTAGACAAAATATATATATAGTAAGAATGTAATGAATCACAAAAAGTTATTTGGAATACAAATCCATAATATAATTAAAATATTTACATAGTTTATGTGTATCTCAAATAATAAATTAGACCACCTAATTTGTTCATATGTTTATCATATATATTATATATATTTTATATATCTTATTATTATTATGCATTATTATAACTTTTGTATATTTTTTCATAAAGGTAGTTGATTATTTATTCAGTTTTTTTGGTTTTTTTGCACGCCTACCAACATACTCTTATTTTCATTATAAGGTTGGCATGTAGAAAATGTCTTTGTACCTGTTGGTTGTCTGCCTGACATACCAGGACTGTTTAATAATATAATCTGAGCTGTATATCTCAGGTAAAGTCTCTCGAATAAAATACTGCTATTATAATTCTATTAAATGGTCCAGAATTATCTATGCAAATAAATAAAATTATTGAACTCTAAGGGCTTTACTTCACATAACTTCACAACTCGTGGAGAAAATTTTTGCTTGTTTGACTTTAACAGAAACCGCACAACTCCTAAAAGCATGCAATATTTGAATTTGAGTGAAATATTTTGAAGTTCCATTGGTTGACCGCAGCAGATCGGAGTGAAAAGTTTTCTTTTGACGCGCGTTCACATCGCTTGGATTTTTATTCTGGTATGCTACAAAAATTACGAGACAACCAAAAACCTATTGTATTTATAACTTTTAACTTCCGACCTAAAAAGAGAGGTGCTATAAGTTTGACCTGTGTATCTGTATGTCTGTCTGTGGCAACGTAGCAGCCAAACGCGTGGGCGGATTTGGATCCGCTTTTATTTGATCGAAAGTTTAGTTTGTCGAGATGGTTCTTAGCTGTATTTGGTCAAAATAGAAGCAATCGTTTCCAATATATGGAGCTTTTACTTGTACTGGTGAAAAGTTTTTATACAATATTGAATCTATAAGCCGAAATAAGTGAAATTCTTGTATTTGTAGGTTTATTTAGTAAAACATAGAAGAAATATAATAATTTTAATAAGCAGAAGAAAAACATTCAAAACCATCGCTACAAAAATACCTCTGAAAGGTATAAAAAGTAATATTATTATGTACTTATTGAAGTTGTTGCCTCGGGGGCCTGCAAAATAGAGGAAGAATTTAAAATGCAAGTAAGTTATCAAGGCAAATACGAAGTAACAATATCAATTCGTACTTAACTTAACTAGTTCTCATATATTAGCTCCGAAAAATTATTAAAATAAATGAAATTATTATACTAACGTCAACGTAGGTATAATAGTCCCCCGATGCAACGACTTAACAAGAACATAATAATATTATTGTTATGCTTTTAAGATGTATTTTTGTACCAGGGATTTTTAAATTTTTTATCTAAATTTAAATTTATTTATCAGTAAATAATGAATATTCTTATTTTTTACATTTTTAACGTTACCATATATAGCTTTTTAACTTATTAAAACATGACGTCACAAATAACTTTAATTCGTAAAATATTTGATCAATATTTCATCAATTTTATGAATGGGTTTATAAATGTTTACAAATGGAAATTAAATAAATGTGCTCCCGATTAAAATAAAAATATCATTAATAAAAAAGCCCTTACAAGATGAAGTAATTGTATGATTATTGACTTTTCTGAATGGCCTTTACTGAGCGATATGAACATTCTCTTGTATAACTTTAATTACTTTTGGAATAAGAGCATATTTATATAAAATGTATTCTTGGTTTGTTATAATTCGAATTATACTTCATTTCCTTCATGTTAATTTACTGTTAAAGCTAAGTTGTTTGCTATTTTGATTAAATCTTGCTCTTTACTTTTAACCCCCGACAAAAAAAGAGGGGTGTTATAAGTTTGACCTGTCGATCTGTGTATCTGTGTATCTGTATGTCTGTCTGTGGTTATGTAGCGGTCAAGCGCGTGGACGGATTTGAACGCGTTTTTTGGGAAAACAAGCCTTGTTATGTAGCCTGAGACGTTTTTATACTTATATACTCAGGTAAAGTACTTTATTATGGAATAGCTGTTGCCCATCACTGCGTCTACGTAGACTGTAAAAATATATATATTTATATGGCTTATGATCGTAGTCATAAAGAGTCACGGGCAATAATAGTACGCACGGGTGTAGTAATAATATAAATCCGATCTTCATAGTGTTGTGATTGTAAATCATTTTAACTCTAAATGTTTATATTTATTAATATTCGCATATACCTATATGAAAAGTCTTGAATCATGTTATTTAATACATTTATAATTTATTACGTTGTCGAAATTTTCACGCGGATCCTTATTCTTTCTCGTATTAAATATAACCTATGGTCATCAGAGGGATAATGTAGGATTCCAATGGTAAAAATTGTATTAAGTCGGCCCAGAAGTTTCGGAGCCTTTTCCATTTAAACATACAAACAATCAAATCTTTCCTCTTTATAATATTAGTAATGATGATGATTATAAAATATAGCCTATGTTCATCAGGAATAATGTAGGATTCTAATGCTAAAAGAATATTATATTAATAAAGGAAGAAATTAAAATGCAAGTAAGCTACCAAGGCAAATAAAGAAGTTACTTTATCACATCGTAAATGATTAACTTCGTAAAATAGAGACCATCATCAACGTACATACAACCGACTCAACAACTTCAATAGGTACATAATAATATTATTTTTGTCCTTTTTAGAGGTCTTTTTGTATCCGGGGTTTTAAATTTTGAATTTAATTGTTAAGACATTTTCTTCTTTTAATATAAGATAATTGATTGACATTCAATCGACAACTTCTAGGTGTTATAAGAAAATATTAAACACCTTACGGGGCTTATTTACGAATCATATACTATTGTGTATTGGTATTGCGGGCAGATAAGACATTATTTTGTCAATGTCAGATAAATATTATCACAGTAATTCGTTATTTACCTTATATTTAATATAACATTTCTTAAATGGTTTTAATACAATTTATAAATCAATTTAGTTAAATGAAATGCACAGATTTTCTATACTATTTTATGAAACAATACTTATGTTTACTTATAACATAATAATAATAACAATAATTTTTTTGTACTCCACATTACAGAAAAATAAAATTATACATCGAAAACGATTTATAAAAGTACAATAAGGCGGCCTTATCGTTAAGTAGCGATTTCTTCCAGACAACCCTATTCGAGAAAAGAAATAAGAAATCTTGAAAAGATAGGGATGGTGCGAAGTAAATATTATTATCAATACATAATATATATAATTTTATAATAAACACACATTAATTCATAATTTAAACTGTATACACAATTATATAAGTATTAAATAAAATATTATATATCTACACAAAATATTAAGTTATGTACTGTACGGAACTGTTTGTACACATACAATAAATTAGCGGAGTTAGGTAAGAAAAGACTACACTCCGCGAGTGCTGTTTTTACACTGATTTATTAAATATAACATGTACGAATTCATACTTTGTGCAAGTTAACTAACCTGATTAAGAAAAAACAGTTTTAAAGATTTTTTAAAGATAAAAATATTTGGGGATTGTCTGATGCTCAGTGGTAAGTCGTTCCACAGAAGGATAGCTCTAACGACAAATGAGTTATTGTAAAATTTGGAATTGTGGATGATTATGTTCTCGAATGAGCCGAGCCACTCACTATCCTGTCAATAGCGACAAAAACCTAAATGTAATTGCAACACTGACTAGGTCATAATTTCATATTAGATAAAATCTTCTAAATCTAATATTCACTGATTCATATTCACGATATCACTTCATTAATTACAAAATCATTCGCTCATTAATAAATTTTCCAATATAATCACACATAATATACAGCCTGGAAATATTGCGGCTTTCGGTAGGATAAACAGGGTTATTACCGAAACTTTCTTGGTACATCAGTACTCTAGTACGAGTTTTGACGTTGCGAAAACTATGATAGTTTCCGAAATTGTAAAATCCAAACATTTAATTATTATACATGAATCAGAATCTGTTCTGCTACAAATTATATTATTTAAGATAATTTATATAATAACATATATAAATAGGGGTACAGGATAGCTAAAGTATGCATTCTCCGTAATTAGAATCTGTGTATTACGATTAACAATACTTAGAATAAGGCATTGCACAGTACAAAACACTAGTAACTATGAAATACAAATATAAAAAGAACACACAACAATACTCAATAACACACACACACAGTACAAAACACTAGTAACTATGAAATACAAATATAAAAAGAACACACAACAATACTCAATAAGTGTTTCGAAGAAACTAACTAATTGAATTAAAACACTTTTACTTGAAAATACATAAACACTTGGTTGCACTAAATTAAATAATATTTATCTCCTTGAAGAGTCCGTGGAAACTAGTGAACGGCGACGTGACACTAAAATTAATCCTATGTACTAGAATGAGCGTTTGTTTAAAAATATTTCTTTTTACATATAAATTATAAATATAGTAATGATTATTTGTATTTTCTTGAACCATGATGACTATATAATATTAACCGGGTATAATCGTGGAATTTAATGGAAATTTGCCCGACTAGTATCGAACCCGTAAAGTGAACTGTTCACGCCGCGAGTCATGAACGAGGAAACCCGAATGAGTTGGAAACTAGTCGGGCAAATTATGACTTAATTACGTGATTATAGCCGGGTAAACATATAACTAATAAAGAAATCATTCGTATTGAAATGGTTCATTTGTATTGCTTATCTTAAAAATAATGATAATAATATTTATTAATGCGATGGATTAAGTTTGTTTCTAAAAATATTTTGAAAATGTTATGGGAATATTTTTAATTCAACTATATAGCTGCAAGATAATGATATCATAACGTATTTCATAACATATTTCGCATTTTATAAATGTAATAACCATATAACATCAATATTTCTTTTAGTGGAAATTTTTCCAAATACTTTTTTGGAAAATTAAATAAACATATTTAATTTTCCAAATAAGTATTGGTTATTTTCCATATGAAGGTTTTTTTTTCATTAATAATCTTTTAATTTATATTCATAAAATAATTAAAAAAATGCTTTGTGGTATTCTTGCAGACAACTAGGCTAGGTAAAATTAAAAAAACGATATGTTATATTTTTATTACAATAATAAATTTAGATTTTTTTACAAAGTTTATATAGGAAATCAAAATAAACTCGCTATGTCCACCAATACGGCCCATAAAATAGGTAATTCCTTCAGGGTTAATGGTAAACGTTTTTACAATAAACTCCCCAGTAAAGCTTTAAATTTATCATTAAATAAAAGAAAATTACACATTAAAAGGAATTTAATAGCAAATCCTATAATATACTATAACAGCATCATGGTCTGAAAATAAATTTCATTTTAGCCACTACGCAACTTGTTAGAAGTTGTTTGTCACTCTTGTTAGATGACCTAACCGCATCACACTCCCTCAGCAACAATTACTTGCAATAGCGTTGAGATTTCGATTAAACATCTGTTTTTAATTATTCTTGTCCTCATCAAATTTGTCTATTCTGACAATCATAACAAAATCAAACCAATTACGTTGTACCCACGATGATGCAATATGTCATCGCTGTGCATTTAATAAATCACGACAATTGTCCGTCCGTCTGTCATCACCACCGATGACAAATTGCCAGCAACCCCTCCACCCTTCGCCTCGCCATCCACTTCCCCCTCGTCACTGCTGATTGAACAGATATTGGATTGTTTTGAATTTATATCAAGATGATGAAATCATATCAATTGCTTTTAAACACATATTTATTAGTATAAATTATAGTTTCTAATAACAATCCTCGATAAAATACTCTTATTTTTTTGAAATTACTGAAATATAAGATAATATGTTTTTATTGAATTGCTTACTTTAATACTATAAATATCATAAGCTGAAAAAACTAGACCTCTGTTAGTATGAACATTAATATAACATTATAAAATTATGGCTTACCTTGACACGATATCCATTATTATTTTATTATATTTAATATTTTATTATATTATTATATACATTATTATATCTCCATTATCTCATCTCTACTTACCATCAGGTGGAATGTAGTCAAGCATTGCCTTAGATCATATAAAAAAAAAAAAATAGAAAGTAGAAATAATTATTTTTTCACTGCTGTTGTTATAATTCGGTGGGTTGTCAAAGCTTTATGATCCGGTTATGAGCTTGCTAAAAGAACCTTGTTAGCAGTGCGTGAAATGCTTTGTGCCCATGATATCAAACCCTTTCTTCGTCACTTCTTGAAGGTTACACAAATCCAAACCATCACTAAAGAGGAAAAGTATCCACATTCTTCACTGCTAACTGATTCGGAAGCTAGAGCATTAGACATAAGTTCGTTTTCTTAGCTTGATAAAACATTGTCCAATTGTAAACTTATCTTTTCATTAAAAAAAATTACTGTGGTCTTATTTTGCGGTTAAGAAGTAGTTTTTATTTTGACAAAGTATTTATTTTTTATTAAATTAAATAATTACCCGTGTCTAGTAGGTACTCTTATATACAGCAAGTTCGAAGTCATCTTACACAATGGTTCTTTCAAGGTTGATAACTAAAATATTTGATGGTTAAAATATATGCTTGGTGAAACTAAAATATTTGATGATTAAAAAAAAACACGAATAATGTAAAATGAAGAATGAATTTAATTGAAATCCAATATTTAGTTTTTTTGGTCCAGTATTTATAGCTTCTATAAACTGAGTTTCTTTTGTATGTTACATCTTATATTTTTTTGAAAGTGTTCGATTATTAAACTTATATCATAATAATATTAAGTGCACTGAAGTGATTGTTTGAGTTCAGCTTGTGATTATGATTGTATTATTATATACAATCAATTAATATACAGTTAACTAATTAAACATGTATGTTCTCTAACAGAGGTGGAGTATATGATTGATATATTATTATTTCTCTGCAGTTCTATTTTAAATAAATATCTTTTTTTTATATTTAATGTAATTTTATAATTACATTTCATTACTGATGAGCACTTATGAATTATAAATTTAAATTAAAAACGATATTATATCATTAAATAAATATATTTTGGAATAAAATTGTTAATTCTATAAAATAATTTGCGACAAATTATGACTATGCAGCATATTATATATAATTTTTTTATAACTCTATTTATTATCTATATTTGGTATATTATTATAAGTCCGACACGACAAAGAGGTGATGTTTTTGGAACTTATTAAACAACATTTAATTATTTTTAACATTTTGTATATTTAAAAGAGACTAATAATTTAAATTAATTTAGTAAATTATACAAGGTAATTAATTTATAACACAAGTTTTAACAAAGCATGCACGCTAAAATGTCGCGAAAATGAGAAATACCAAGTATACAAATACATCTATTTACCAGTTATGTTATACAAAGAAACGGTTCTACTGAAATTAATTTAAAAGCTATTAATAAGTTCTCATATAAACGAGTATATAGGAGTATTATAAAATTGGCCTCGTATTCGTTTAGTTAAATTTTAAATGTTTTTCAAACTGTTACGCTCTACCAGTCAGGGCGACGTGGGAGGGTGACATATAGACACCTGCCTGATTACATGTCTTAGTCTGCAAAGACACGGATAGAATAGGATTGAATTAATGATAACAACAAGATTGAAGTATAATTCTATTTCGATAAAAACAACTATACTTAAAACTTTATTAACTTACACTTCAAAACTTCGAGTGAGTGTTTATCCCAATTTCCTTCATGTAACAGATTAAATTACCTCAGTGTGAAAAAAGATTCTAAAGATGTGACGATGTCACTGTTTATAATATCTGTAAATTTTGTTGGGATAATCAAAAATGAGTATCAATTTGCAAGTTGACTTGAGTAGTTTAGAGATCGCGTGAAGATCTTCTGAGTCGTTATAGACGCTTTAGGAAATTCAGGATCTTCAAGATTACACAACAACATAACCCATTTTAATAAGGAATACATTTTTAATTCTTATATTTTAGAATAAGTTTTTCATTATAACTAACTAGTTAGATTTACAATAAAACATTTTGAAATAAAATTAGACAAAGCAATCTCCTAGAAAAAACTTAAGATTAGAGTAAATTAAAGAGATTTATTTAGTATTTAAATTAATGTCTGTAATGGACTAAGGATTTATAATCAAAATGTATTTGTGTACTTCAAAAGGTTTTAATTGAGTTTCGTCCTCTATAAATTAAACATTATCGTGATGTTGCCTACGTTTTTTGGTTCTTTTTTATTTAGTTTCTTGGAGAATACTATTATCTAAATATTAAAATAAACTTTAAGGTCGTATTTTTAGCGATTTGACATTATTATGAATTTAAACTGACTTTACTTGGCTCTATAATTTACTCACTGTACCAGTGAGTAAATTAGACCAAGCTATATATAGCTAACATTTTAGAACTGAGAGCTTGTGAGATACTACCTTGTGACCTTTACTACATGAGTATGAGTGGAATTGGTGGGTCCTACCGGAGTATATGCCAACTTTTTTGCTATTATGAACTGCTAAGATTGAGTACAGTTCTCTTTTATAAGTAATAGAATGGTGTTTTATATAATATTTGATATAAGTAGTATGTAAAGCTGGTACAGCGCAGATTAAGTTAGAATTAATCTATCTTTTTATTAAAGTAAAACTAGCAAACCTTAAAACGGCATGTAAATGAAAAGCCAACTACAGGGAGGTCAGACGCCAGAGGCCATCTGCACCAACTTCAGATGCTGTTAACGTCAATTTGCTAAGTTGCACAACTTTCATCTAAGCTTATAATTTAATCCATGGTATCTTTTAAAATGCTTTTTTTATGGAAATAAATCTAATTAATTTGACTAATCTAATTAATTTACCTGGTACCTTTTAGGAATTCAATAAATCACATTATAATTAATTGATTAGATACATATTTTAATAATAAATGATATTATATACTAGATGCTAGACATACAAATCTGCATTGCAAGATATGAAAAAAAAAAACAAACGAATAAGCAATAATATAACACTAAGATAATTATTCTGAAAAAAATGTTAATAATTAACATTAGAACAATATTAATAAAATAATATAATAAAAAATAATTTTCAATTACCTACTATCAGAAAAATACAACATCATACAGTGAAGACAATATTTAATCTAAAGTAAAATCTAACATTTAACAATAGATCTGAATTTTAATTCAATTACTGTAATAATAAACTTTGAAAATGTTTCAAAGAATTTGAGAAAATATAGACATTTTCTATACATTAGAATATTTGAGGTTTGTTGGATTCATACTCAACAGGGCCTTTTTTCACTGCATTATTGACAATTTTATAATATATATTGCTCTAGGTTTTAAAAATATTTTTAGAGGAACGTTCAGACTAAAATTTTATCGTTAGCTTTCGGACGAAAGAATTGTATTTCATGTGTCAGGGTAATGCTGTAGGAATGTCGAAATGTATTTGCTATAGAAGATCAGGTGACCATTAATGAGCCTGAATAGAAATGGAATGTCCAGAATAGACCGGAGGTTTGATGGAGATTTCATGTGGAAATGTTACAGGCGGTTTTTAAAACTTGAACTAGTTATGGATTAATTAGAACTAAAAGGTTTACGATGATAATTATAAGGAATGATTATAAGGAAGAATGCTTTAGAAGTTTTAAATAAGATCACTGGGCCCGCTTTCCTATAGTTTCGTTGGATTTTAGGTTCAAAAATAGTCACTTCAGCGAAGTCACTTCACTTCATTTTAAACACCATCCCCCCTTTGTTTTGCAATAAGAATATAAAACCAAATGTAGGTAAATTGAAACTTTGACAGAAGACGATGATCTGTGAATTATCCCCTTTGTATATAAATTGATATTATTATACAAAATCAATTTAGCTGGCGACTTTTAAATTGAAATCAATTATATTAGCTCTCTAAAACAATAATCATTACCCGAATGAAAATAGATACGTAAAATGAAATATATTTTTGGCATTTTGCAATGTAAGCTTTTTATCATTTTTTTTTCTTAAAAGAGTCTACGAAATGTCAAATTCCATTTATAGAGTAATATATTGTTTAAGATAAATTTATCCACTAAATTATATAAAAGTAAACTATGTTTGTTGAAAACTAGCATTTTGCAAGGAGATTCCCTGACTGGTGGATTTGTTCCGTTAATAAAAAATTGCCACTTGCGCTTTGTCTTCGCTAACTAACGTCCAATAAAAATCTGTTAAATTGTGTTATGAACTTCAACGTACTAACGGATTTTATCCACGACATCTGTGTTTTTTTTTGTGCAACGCGAGGCCGGTCCGCAAACGACAGGATTCAACTTTAAATTTCTCGTCTCCTAGAACTCCTTTCCTTTATCTATTCGACGAGTTCAAACCATGACGTTTGCTTAAGTCAGTAAAAAAAAAATTCATACAAAATATTTTATCTTCCAACTCCGATTCTGATTGTTTCTTTATTATAAACTATTATTTTATTACTGATCTAAATAATAATTTCTATGTATGTATTATATTATTATAAATTATGGGGACAATTATTATTATTTTTTTATTGTTTGATAATGTTAAACATAATGAAATAAATAACATCATATACAAAATAGTAAGAGAACACTTCTTTGTACTCTAAAAATTACACGATACAGATACGATAAATTACAGATAAATAAAACGAGTTCATCGTAAATGAGTGCAGACATAACTCATTTAAAGAAATATTTAAACCAATTTCAAGACCGATCATATATAGAGTGAATTTGATGTTCATTAATTAGCGCTGCTAATCGAGAGCCGTCGTTAAAGCTCCGATGGGAACTGTTGCCACAATGTACGCTCTGATTAACTGGGTACATATTTTTATACTGTAAACGGGACTTAACCGTGAACTATTTCAATCGAAGTATAATAGTTAAAATAGTACGCGATTAAGTCCTGTTTACTGTATAAAAATATGAATACAAATCGTGAAAGCTTAAAACAATTTAACTGGGTACATTTGGTTAACTGTTAAACGTTAGTATTTACAGAAGCGTTTAGTGATGGTATTCCGTATATTTGAAGGTTATTTATATTTAACAAGGATTACGTATTATTACTGCTTAATAATTATTTATAAGTGTGGGACTAGATGCCAGTTCATGTGATAATTTGCTAATTCTGTTGTATCACTTACACTTTTACTATAAATGGTTATGTTAGTAAGATACTTATCAGTTTTTAAGGACATATAATTTTTTTTATTATTTTTGCAAGAATTTACTAACTACATTATAGAAAACCATTCACGGATTGAGACAATAAAAAAAAAGTTATTTTTTATAGATGATATAAACTAACTAAAACACTAAATTCTTCAAGAAGAGTAAGTTCTTCTTATAGTTCATAGATGTCACTGTGTAGAAAATGATATTCACGAGAAACCTCAATACCGAATTTCGACTACAATTACAACATTACGAAATAGCAAGATGGATGTTCATGAACTTTGGTGCAGTATGAGTTCTCAGTACATTATTTGAATTTGACAATGTTCTTTTTAAAATCCATGTCTGCTATACGGAGTGTAAACTCCAACATTTGTCCTCGGACTAGAAAAAAAAATTACAGTAAGGAGTGTATCTTAACATGTTTCAGTATGTAGTGCAAATTGATAAATTTTCTATTGAATTTTGTTTACGTCATAGAAATTCTGATTAAAGATGTGTGTTTTCTTTCCCAAAATTATTGGTTTAAAGGATCTGTACACTATGATTCGATTTCTTTGATATCTCACGTTGATTCGGGGCAATTTTCTAGTTGACTGAGTATATATTTTAATAAAATTGTATTTTGTTTTTATTTTAAGCCAATTAATAAACACTTTTTGCAATTTGAAATAAAATTATAATTTTTAATCTCTAATTATCTAAGGTGTTTATATATATTTTTAAATACTTAATTGTACCTTTTATTCTATTTCGTTATGCGATGATGCAGTTCAAGAAACCCTAAGAGTTTTTTCCGTTGTTTTCTTTATTAATATTATAATGAAATATAATGGATTTAAAACAATATATTATTCTAAACCACGCAATTTAATCTTAATATTTTGTTATTGCTTCTTTAAATTAAAAATTAAACAGTGCTTGTCTTAGAAATATTTTAATATTTAAAAATTTAGACATATTAGTTAAATTACTGACGAGACTCTGAGTGCAGCTTATGTTTCACGAAAATTGACTTACACACAATACACAAACCAAGTAAACGTAATGGAAAATTTGAGGGTCACTTGTGACAGTTGACTGCAGTTTTTTCTTTTCTCGCTAACATGCTCACATAAAAAAATATATACATTTCTTTATTTCAAACTATTGCTAATTGTATTAGTATGACATATAATGACCTTGCATAATTTATTTGGGGTATAATACACAGAGAAATCTAGATTAAGCAATATTGCACTTTTTGCAGTTTTACAAAGACGTATTTGGGTAAACAGAATTTTTGTATACCACTGATGCCAATATTTCTTTCATACTCTCTAAGATAATTGTTATTATAAAAAAAAAACACAAAATACATTTATTGAAGTGGTAAAATGTCATGGACATGATTTGAAATAAGGTTTAGGATTATGACCAATCTTGTATATCTTTGAATTAAACTGAAAGTCATAGTAAACATTTGAGAAACTATAGGACCGATTTTTAAAAAATCTTTTAGCATTAGAATCCTACATTACCCCTACATTACATCCCTACATTGGCTATATTTTATAATCATAATCATCATCCTCATCATCATCATCACTAATATTATAAAGAGAAAGATTTGATTGTTTGTTCGAATTGAATAGGCTCCGAAACAACTGGACCGATTTAATAAAATATTTTACCTTTGGAATCCTACATTATCCCTCTGATGTACAAAGGTTATATTTAAAACGAGAAGTATATATATTATATTTACTAAAATAAGGATCCCTGTGAAAGTTGCGACAATGTAATAAATTATAAATGTATTAAGTAAAATGATTCAAGACTTTTTCATAAGGGTAGGTAGATAGGTAGGTTTCATAAATACGAATATTAATAAATTTAAATATTTAAAGTTAATAATTAAATTAAATTGAATTGAATTGAATTGAAAATTATTAATTTAATTTAATTTAATTTAATTGAATTGAATTGAAAATTATTAATTTAATTTAATTTAATTTAATTTAATTTAATTTAATTTAATTTAATTTAATTTAATTTAATTTAATTTAATTTAATTTAATTTAATTTAATTTAATTTAATTTAATTTAATTTAATTTAATTTAATTTAATTTAATTTAATTTAATTTAATTTAATTTAATTTAATTTAATTTAATTTAATTTAATTTAATTTAATTTAATTTAATTTAATTTAATTTAATTTAATTTAATTTAATTTAATTTAATTTAATTTAATTTAATTTAATTTAATTTAATTTAATTTAATTTAATTTAATTTAATTTAATTTAATTTAATTTAATTTAATTTAATTTAATTTAATTTAATTTAATTTAATTTAATTTAATTTAATTTAATTTAATTTAATTTAATTTAATTTAATTTAATTTAATTTAATTTAATTTAATTTAATTTAATTTAATTTAATTTAATTTAATTTAATTTAATTTAATTTAATTTAATTTAATTTAATTTAATTTAATTTAATTTAATTTAATTTAATTTAATTTAATTTAATTTAATTTAATTTAATTTAATTTAATTTAATTTAATTTAATTTAATTTAATTTAATTTAATTTAATTTAATTTAATTTAATTTAATTTAATTTAATTTAATTTAATTTAATTTAATTTAATTTAATTTAATTTAATTTAATTTAATTTAATTTAATTTAATTTAATTTAATTTAATTTAATTTAATTTAATTTAATTTAATTTAATTTAATTTAATTTAATTTAATTTAATTTAATTTAATTTAATTTAATTTAATTTAATTTAATTTAATTTAATTTAATTTAATTTAATTTAATTATTTATATTTATTAATTTAATTATTTATATTTATTAATATTCGTATTTATGAAACCTACCTATCTACCTACCCATATGAATGAAATGAAAGTCATAGTAAATGAGCATTATGCTCATGAAGTATTGCTATCAGCCATAAAACTTACGAGTACATAGCGCGAGTGTAACAGCGAAATGTATAGTCTCTCATGAACCATTACGAAAAATAGTATTGGCGTATTATTGGCATATTATGTCCAGCCCTGGCGAAATTGTCCTCGTTGGAGAAATAATACAGTTATCTTACATCAATAGACATAATCTATTCGAGATCAGGTACCATTCCCCCCACCCTGGTAACAGGTAATGTGGCAACCCCGTTACTGTGGCAAGAGTATTAAAAAAGGTCTACTTCTCCATCTATTATAGCAATAAACGAGTGCAGTTCCTAACAAAGCTAAGTTACAGAGGATGGAATATACCAGGAGCCCATGCCTATCTGAAAGGGTACTCCCTTTTCTCGTCCGTACGTTGTTTGATTTTTTATATGAATAATCATATGTCTGCTAAACCTCTAATATTCCAAAAAATTCAAACAATAAAAATTTAAATATCGTACTATTATGTTACATGCATAGTGATTAATTATAACATCGCTATGCATTTAATAAATCATGAAGATTGTCCGTCCGTCTGTCAACACAACCGATGACAAATTCTCTCGCTCTTCACTTCTCCCTCGTATACATATATAAACACTTAAGCATTTTTGAAAATATTGTATTGATAAAACTTTCATAATATTTAGTGCACTCAATGATTATTCGTTTTCAGCGTGTAATTAGTATTGTAATACTATATATTATGTACAGTCGAATATTACTTTTATTAAATATGAATTTCCGGTAGAGAGGAGGTAGGTATTGGTAGTTATAAGATGAAATTATTTTTGTATTAAATATTTGATGAAAAATGCATATTTCCTTATTTATTGAAAGATACCTTATATATAATATAAAGAATGATAATTAATAGAAAAAAACTGGCCAAAATCCTTAAAAATAAAATATAATCTTTAATTTAAAAACAACAATGTTTCATTTTTTTTATTTGTTATTAAATTCAATAAAATTAGATACATATTACTTTTAACACTTACACATAATGTATCAAATACAACCAGTCGTATAATAGTTATAAATATGTAGTCCGTATTTTATTTTAACGCCTCAAACCATTTTTAATAAATGATGATTAATAATATATAGTGTCCAAAATACTGCTAAAGAATGGCTTTACTTATAATTGGGAAATATTTTGCGTGCCATAAACCATTACCAAGAAACAGAGAATATCATTTCTTATAATTTGCAAATTACTTTTGTAAAAATCTAAATACACTTAGCGTAGTCAAGTCAAGCGAACACATTTAATTTTAAAGTTGTTTTCATAATCCGCCTCGACAAGCTGTTGGCATCTGTACCCCATTTATCATTCACTTGTTACCACTTACTGGAACTTAAAATAAAAACTTTTATCATCTTAATGCAAATTTTGAACGTGTATTTAATTCAGTTAAATCTTAAAATGATCATATTTAATCTGCGGTTTTTAATTTTAATATTTCTTTGTTTTCCTATCAACAGGTTTATATAATCGAAATATTAGATGTTAATTAGTCTAGATACTTATTTTTATTAAAGTCCACATGGGATCCGGCTACTTTTAATAAGTGATGTTGAGTTACCAAGATTTTATTTATTTTTTCAAATCCTTTATTATCAATTATTCGAATGAAGGGAAATTTGTTTAACAGACATTACTTATCCTAAAAATATAGTTTCGGTTTACATAACCATCCGTCCCAATCCCAAGACACAGAATTCTTATTTATTTTATAGAAAATTGTTACTACATCAATGCTTCTAAACGTTTACCAGGCGTGATCGTGAATATATCGACAGGTCCAGTCACAACAAATTTTTCAAAACTAATAAAAGCTTGATGCAAAATTATTCGCTTCGATAATAGCGCTGTCCTTAGTTAGATAAAAGCAATTTAATGGAAATATTGCATTTAAATGGAGTAAAAAAAAGCGAAATTAAAAGTTTTACTTTTTGATGAAGAAACAATACCCTCATTAAAGAATAAATAGTCTCTTGTCCTGGGGTTCTTAAATATAATGAATGGTGTCACGGTACACTCAAATCAAAACACAGAACAACTATACTCGGATCATACAAACAGTGGTGTAGAACCCCTTAGTCTTGGTACCAGCACTCAGGACACCAAACGCAAGACCAACAAGATCATCATATGTGTACTTGATCTAACGATGCACATTAAAAAAGTCCTGGATTCATAACGGTGTAATTTCTAACATTATCATATAACGTAAACCGTTAAGACTTTCAAAAGGAGTTTTAAGAAAACATGCATGAAATTTGTTATATCCATAAGAATAAACATGTATTTTATTCAATTTAAATGTACTTATACTTTATACGAATAAAATGACACATTCTACATCGTTGAAATAAAGTCTTAAGAAAACTCAATTAGCTGACAAGAACACAGCTGACAAGAACACTAAGTAGGAAGGTGGAAAGTAAACAATTAGAGTGGTCTTAAGTGACAGCGTCCGCTATTTAAAAGATCTTTACCAAACGCTGAAGAAAGAAACATTTTTTATAAATAGAATGTTAAATACTTTTTAAAAATATACAATATTTAAAAAAAAATATAGCTAAGCATTTAATTATTTTGCTGACTCATAATGAAAAAAAAATAGTTTACAAATACATCTATATACCATTTATATAATAAAAAAACCGTCCTTTTAAGATTGGTCTAGTATATAATAAAAAGTTCGTATACGTATTGTTTATTTGGTCTCGTATTCATTCAATTGAATTTGAAAATGTTTTTCAAATAGTTCCACTCCGCCAGTCCGCGTAATGTGGAAGGGTGACATACAGACAGATGCCTGATTACATGTCTTATTCCGCACCACAGACACGAATTGAATAGGAACGAATGAATGATAAATATGGGATCGAAATAGAATTCTATTCCGATAAAAACGATTAATTAAATCTTTGACTTTATCTCCTGGCTTTTAGAATACGAGTTCGGGATATTTCTAATAGGTTCATGAAAATTATTTAAAAACCTCTTCCAAAAATAATAATGGAAAAATGACTTGCAAAATCTTTTACTGATAGATTATTAGGTTCTTGTATGTTATTAAAATTATTTGACATGGTTAATGTTACTTGATTGCATTTAACAGGCTGTTAATACAAGGATACTATAACATTCACACTTTCTTCTTTCTTTATAATTGTAAATAATTGCAAATAATACTTAATAGGTTATAATATTTTGGGCTAATGTTTTGAGGTTTTATATTTTCTTGTTGTACAGATTTCACTCTGATTTCAATTCCTATGCACCTTCGTCTACATCACGAGCAAGTGTGCACCTGCCGTGATGTATCATTGCGGTGTAAACTAAAGCTGGGTATACATTTTTTTATTTATTGTACTTATTAAATTTTAAGTATAACTTGCTATTGAACTCTCTTAAGTCGCAGTGTGATATAATGATGTTACATTATTTACTATGAAGACTTTCCCTTATATAAACTAATTTATGTATTATGTTTTTATTATTTTTGTTTATTATTATTATTTTTATTGTTCATGTATATGTCGTGCATATTGTAGTTGACACAAAAATAAGTGTATTTTTATATTAATATAAGTGAATCAAATTCACACATGTATAGAAATATGAAAATGTAAATATTATTGTATTAATGAATGTATATATTTACATCTCACTATTAAAAAAAACACTTAATGTAGTAATAACATTTACTAAGTCTTATTATAGAATAAATAAAAGTTATGTGCCGTGTACCCTCTCCTTGAAGTGGAGTGTATTTCAAGTGCACTCCAGCTATTTACACCGTACATTTGTTAAGTGTTGGCCGTAGCACACTTTGTATGTGTTGTTTGCTTATGTCACTTATTCCATTTCAGAATAACTGCTACTTGTTAGTTGTTACTTGAGTGGTTTCATGCTCTTTTGTTGCTTTTGAAGATTATATTTATATTATCATTTTTTTGGTGTTGTATTTATACACACACACACACACACACACACACATATAATAGTGTTCAAATGATATGATGGGGATCTATTACTATATATTGGTAAACAAGTGTACAGTTTCTGGATTATTGTGTCATACTCATTTGAGTGCGGACGCTCTGTATGTGTGAATAATGATTGATAATGTGTTGTTTGAGTACCTTATCTAGCTTTACAACTTTGTTAGTTGTGTCCTCTTTATTAATATATTTGAAATGTGTAAATGCCGTAATTACTTTCAATTCTCAATATTATTATTTTTTAAATTAAGATATGATTCCTAAATACATATAAATATATGTTACATTTTAGTATGTATTTAATGATAGATACAATTGGTCGATTACTTGATCGATAATTACTACTCTTTTACTGTAAAAGATCCATTTTTTCTGGCTTGAAAAAATATTTTTGATTAAATATATATTTGCGCTCACACTAGCAGTACCAATTTGGAATCAGATCTCGTAGATGTTGTTTTCTTTATATAATGTAATAAAAATATTATAAAAAATACATTTATCTTCTCTAAGCACTTAAGCGTAACACGCACGGATAGAGCCAACAATTTCTTCAAGTTCCAGTAAATTCGTTTATAGCAAGCAAACAACTCAAGGGACGTACGTGAGGAACAAATAAAAACTAGCGTCCGACTTTGATAGCTGGAAATTGTTTAAAGGAATGGAAGATTTCTGGGGCTGTGTCTATGGACGTAGTTGCCTTCCCTGAAGCAGTCCAAGTTTACTTCTTTGATTCGTATTGAATAACTCGACTTTCAGAGACTTCTAGTTTGTTTTATTTTTGTCCTTAGGGTGCAAAAATAAATCTTCAAGTATTATTGTTGAGACAGGTATGCGTTTATTGTAGCAATTGTTTTAGTAAATATGTTTGTTTGTTACATGAATGAATAAGCAATGAATAAGTAATATCGGTACACTAACAAAATGTGACGAAACATAACAAATAAATCAGATAGTTTAATGCTATAATATCAAAGATGTAGATTTTAATCGATTTTGACATTATTGATACGTTTTTTTATGAGTTTATGGACATACGTAAATAAATGTAAACAATACATTTATTCGTTTCTATCTGTCATGTGAAAATTCAATTTCCTTAAATGTGAACATTTTCCTATCGGCTGGAATATCAATATTGTTATTTTAAGCGTCAAAATTCCATCTCAATGTATAAATTGTTTTGATATTTACATAGCCACATTAGTGTGCAAAATATTTATTATTGCAATTTATTCTGTTTTAAAAGTAAATTCATAAAATGCTTCAAATTGTCTGTAAATATGTTAGCCATGTAAATAAATTAAATGATATAGAAGGGAAAATAAGCATTAGAGAGTGATGTAATTATTTTTAAATAATTATTTATAGATATATAAGTATTATAATATATATGTACATATCAGTATTACAGTATTTTAAAAGCCAAAATTGCTTAGATTTAAGCGAAAATTGAGTAAACTATTTTGGCCTGCCTGGCGGCCATTCTCACGGATTGAGGCACAGGCATTCGGCTTTAAATTGAATACCAAAAATCTAGGCCCATTCGAATTTATTAAAATTAAAAACTTTCCAGCCACGAACACGAAAAAACATATACTGCAATTGAATTGACGTATTTTTTATATTTAATAATATATAAAAGATTATTGTTTTATTAAATGGAAATACGTTAGAGTTTTGTAAAATCAAAATGTGTTTATACAAATAAGAGTAATTAAAAGATTACCCTTATTTTTATATCTTTCTAACTTATTTCATGACTTTTATATCTTACTGATGATCAATTTATTAAAATCGAATCCTCATTCTAACTTAAAGTTGACTACATAAGTAAATTCCTTAAGATCATAAAATATTAAATATAACATGTTGGATGAATATATTGTCACACTTTTTGTACTAAAAATTTACAGCAATAGATCAAATAGCATTCTACGGATTATGACAAAAAATCTAAATCCCTTATTTAGTAGTACAAATTACAATGGCTTTTAATGCGTTGTTGTTATAATTTAATTAATATATTAATACCAGAGTTTTATAAGTACGCAATAATCACGGTCACTACAAATAATTTTGGAAAAAATCTATCATGTATTTTATAAAACGGTTCTGGAGAAAGTTAGCTTCTATATTTCTGACTACAATTCTTACAACCAGTAATAAAAAGTGCCTTAAACAAAATATAATACCGTTTCTTTTCCAGTTCAAATAGTAGTTGTAAGAGTCGCAGAAAACCATATTATGTAATATTGATATAAAATATCCTTTAAGCTTAGAAATCTCCTATAGGTTCTTCTTTGAAAGAAAGTAAAGTGAAAAAAGAGAACTAAGAACCTTCAAAGCTGACCACATAACCTTATTTGTATTGCTAATTTTAAAATTTATTGTATATCTACTTTTATAACGAGTAGATAAAACACACCTGCAAGCACAACATTCATAGAACAAACCTATCTAAACCTGCTGTATCTATATCTATATCTATAGTCAATAGCAACCCGTTGGAACAAACGCTACCAATAACGTAACAAAACTAGTACTCAAAAGTGATTAATGTCACGCTTCTATTTTATTTTTCTAGTTCCATTTTTATTTTGCAACTATAATACCAGTTTAACATATCTGTATTTTTTATAAATTGTTCTTTTTTTGCATAGTATTGAATTACGTTTTAGATTGACCATCAATGTTTTAAACATAGAAAGCCAATATGATGAAACTAAATTAAAAAAATGAAGTTAACAAATAGTAAGGCTTAAGGTTGAATTTCCTTATATTATCTAACATTATTATTGAAGACTTATTTAACTAAAGTTTAACACCGACCTAATCTAGGTCTTTGTCTCGCTTAAGTTCAAAGTCTAACACTAACCGCGGTGATTCTATCGCCCGTCGTTACAGCATCCAGCGGCCAGCAGCCAAGTTCTTAGCACAGATAAGTTAAATTGAAAAAGCGATCATCTTCCTTTTCATGGACCAAGGGAAAATAAGATACTATAAAAAAATAGATAAATATCAACATGGTTTAATAAGTTTTGAGATAAATAATGATTGCACTGGAATGGAAATTGTTATATTTTTGAGTAAATTATATGAGTTAATGCTAATTTCAGGATAATAAAATGTGGTAATTGTTTTTAATTGGTTAATTATACCTACTGTTAAGACTTGTTTCAGTAATACACAGTACTTGCACTTCAATGTTTAATATCCAACCATTTGTAATAGAATGGGCGAGAGCAGACCTTACAACTCGTTTTATAATATTGTAACACTGTTTAATCTTTATTAATATAATTAATAAAAGATTATAACATAACGTTTAATATTTTATTAATATAATTAATAAAAAAATCAACATTATGTTAAAATATTATATGATTCTTATTTTTAAAACATTTAACAGTAAATTCTAATTAACATTCCATAATAAATTGCGTAGGTGGCGCTACTGTTGAAACTTATGAACTAAAACATGTAAATTCCAATGTATTTACCATTTAAATTAACATAAATAAATATGACTAACACTCAATATTAACATTTTATGATTAAGATCAAATATTAAGCTAGGATCAGTTTCATAGCTCCGGTGTAGTCACGTCGAGTAATTCGCACAACTCCATCAAACTTGCCGCAAGTCGCTAGATTGAACGCGTGACGAGGAGACACGCCTAATTAAGTATGGTTAGGGTCCTTTAAAAAAAACAATTTTGATATTTCAAAATATTGTAATAAGCAGAATTTCAAAATATTTAACAAATCCATACTTTCGTCATTTATTTCAGTGGGTTAAAAACAAGGAAAAACCAAAATTATTAAAGCACAACATAGAGATATATTATATCACAGAAATATAGACTTTGATAATATGCTTACTTTAGTGCAAAAAGAAGATGATTTAAATAAAACACTGTACTATTTAGTTTTGTTTCTAAATATTAAATTTGCAACCAAAATTAAACAAATATATTCTAATAAAAAGTTACATAATATTTTTAAATAAATAAAATATGTAATATTTTTATATGCAAATAAACCCAAAGAAAATATTCTATTTGAAAAATATATATAAAGAAAAAATAAATAAAAGAAATCGGAGACAAAAACCGGAAGTATAACAACTCTTTGCAAGAAATTATGACGTTTCTTATAAAATATTCGCAGCCATCTTGCCTCCTTCCGGACATTTGAATTAATCCAGATACATCTTCCAATAAATTACATTATTATATACCTACCCCTTACATAATTCAAGCATCCCTTTATTTTAATAAACTATATAGGTATATATTTTAAATAATATTATCTCTATTGTCATCATATCAATTTAGTTTGTTTTTCTTTCGGATTTTAATATTGTTATATTATTTTCATTACTGATCACAGTTACACAGTTATGAATACACAATATACTTTTACGAAATACTCTTTGTTTTGGGAATATTTTGCTAAAACAAATATTTCCTTACTCCACTTATAGTTTTTAGTTATTGAATTACCGTTAATATGAAATATCAATAATAAAGATTTTAATAAAAAACTAAGTTCTTTAAAAACATTATAGCTGACTGCAAAATAACCTACACACACATGTATAATAGAAGAGTAAAGTAGCATTGTATCTGAGTGTATATAATCTTCAATCACCTTAAAGGACAGTGATAACAATCTCCGTGTCGAAGATAGACTTGGTGCGTTTCTGATTGTAACGGAGATACCAAGCCATATTGACATATATAACAATCCGAATCTACTAATGATAATGGAAAACTAAAGTAATAATTAAAAACAACATTCAATTATAGTAAAAGTTAGTTCGTCCGTAAACATATCTGTTCCACATTAAAAATACATTCGTTATGGCAAAAGAACACTTCTCTTATCTTTATTGCGGAACTTGGGTTCTATCGAGTTAGAGCTCTACACACCACAATATACATAACTTGACTTGCAAATGATTCTGGGTCTTAACGTATGTATATAAGAATGATTATTCTTTGATGGAATTAGAAATAAGCTATGAGTGGTCGAGTGTATGGAAATTACTATATTTAAGAGTTTAGTTTGAAAACATTGAATATAGTTTGAATCCAACGTGATAATGATTTTACCATTTTATAGCCCGATTCTCTTCTTGGATATAATATTATGATTAAATACTCTTTGCAATACATTTTTAACTTTCTTTAGATATTTTTTTTTAAATATATCTACCGAATATTTCCCCTTGAGACAAATCTTGAACTTATTTTTCATGTGCGTATGTAGACATGTTCACAAGTTACCAAGGAACTAACAAAAATGATTACAATTTTACCATTAAAATGCTTAAAAGTCTAGAGTAAGTAATAGTCAATGTAACATCGAAATCCAACAAGTATAAATTGAGCAATTAGCAATAAAGTATTTCTACTGCGGCATATTCGCGTAATTAAAAGTACAACGGACACTGCAAAGCGACACATTTGTGTAAATGAAGGCACAACGAAAACAAAATGCGACCTAATTACTATGTAGTAGTGTACTAGTAGTAGTGTACTAGTAGTAGTGTACTAGTAGTAGTGTACTGTGTACTTTACTATAGATAGTTTACTGGATAACAAGCGTTAATTTCTTAGGTTTTCGAGACATTTTCCGTTTTCCTTGCTACTAAAATCTCTCCTCATTATTGGAAGATTATATATTTTTTTACAATATAAAGCCTTACACTAGATGTTTAATATTATATATTTTTTTACAATATAAAGCCTTACACTAGATGTTTAATATTATATATTTTTTTACAATATAAAGCCTTACACTAGATGTTTAATATTATATATTTTTTTACAATATAAAGCCTTACACTAGATGTTTAATATTATATATTTTTTTACAATATAAAGCCTTACACTAGATGTTTAATATTATATATTTTTTTACAATATAAAGCCTTACACTAGATGTTTAATATTATATATTTTTTTACAATATAAAGCCTTACACTAGATGTTTAATATTATATATTTTTTTACAATATAAAGCCTTACACTAGATGTTTAATATTATATATTTTTTTACAATATAAAGCCTTACACTAGATGTTTAATATTATATATTTTTTTACAATATAAAGCCTTACACTAGATGTTTAATATTATATATTTTTTTACAATATAAAGCCTTACACTAGATGTTTAATATTATATATTTTTTTACAATATAAAGCCTTACACTAGATGTTTAATATTATATATTTTTTTACAATATAAAGCCTTACACTAGATGTTTAATATTATATATTTTTTTACAATATAAAGCCTTACACTAGATGTTTAATATTATATATTTTCCTAATAAATCTAATCTCATGTAAATACCTTAAAATGATTTTTCTTTATTTAAACTGAGTCACGGTTCGTATCACCTTCCCGGTGACTGTACAGCAGTGGTGTTAACACTATTCGTATATATTCTCAGATATTTTCTAAGAAATCTAATAATTTATATTAAGATTTGTGCCTGCTCTAAAGTTGGTAAAATGTTGTGTTGTTTATGCTTGACAAATCCATAACAAAAAAAATGTAATATTACATCGTTAGATAAAATATGAACATTAATGAAGATCATTAATTCCAAAACAATTTTATTTGAAGATCGGATAATATATTTCAAAATTTAAAGAAAATTTGAATAAGATAATGCAGTGTCATTTTAGATAAAACATTAACATCAATATTTGAGTAATGTGAGGAAATGGTCCATAATAATATAATTTATTGGAAGATGTATCTGGATTAATTCGACTGACCGGAAGGAAGCAAGATGGCTGCGAATATTTTATAAGAAACGTTATAATTTCTTGCTAACTGTTATACTTCCGGTTTATTGTTTGTATGTTTTTATATAACAGATTAGATATCTATGTAAAATACCCGGTTTAGGTATCTTCACGCGCTTTTTATGTGATATATTTATTTTTAATAACTGAACCGGTGTTTTTAACCTTGACCTTTATAAGTCTATTAATAATTATGATCTTAACATTATTATAAAATATATTTAAATTACCTCGCTTGGATATTTTTAGATTATCCTTCCTATAACACGAGTTTTATTTCTACAAAAGAATTTGCAGTAATACATATAAGACCTTATTTTAAAATCTTGGAAATCTTTATATATGAAGAGGTTAAAGCTAGACTTATTGTGTAAGTCAAGGAACTCATTTTTGCTTCGTACGATCTATATTTAGTAAGAAGTTGCCTGATGTTTTGCTAACTTTTACCTTAACTCATATTTCTGGGAAAGTGTATTGAAAGAATCCGACTTGAAGAATTTGTAGTAGTCTATTGTCTTTATGTAGAATCTATCATCGATAAGACATCGATAAAATGCCTAAATAATATTTTATGGTTAGCTTACTTTAAAAATATATAGTTTTCTATCCTAGTATGATATTGCCATAGTCAGTCTTGACAAGTGATTACCCCGGCAGCAGCTGTAATGGCTCACTCGGTTGCAAAACCATTCACTATTGAATTTAGTGATTCAGTCAGAATATTCCGAAGCCTAGGACGTATGCAGTATTAAGATTGATTCACTTGATTAAACAATAGTATTTCCCGCTGATGTGAAGATATTCGTATGTCCGTAAACATACCTATTAATATTTATACAAAAAAAATCTTAAAAAGCCCAATCGCCATAACAATTGATAGCAACTGTCCTCACCACATATTTATTCAATTCAGCGGCAATGGTATTCATTAAAACTAATAATCATATAGCTATTTAATTTTAGAGTAAAATAATTCACGTAATGTAGCAACAAAATTCCTATCGTTTCTAGCTCGTCCGGTTTTTCAGCTCCACTTTTAACCGTCAACCACCTTTGTTTGACTTTTGCTCAAAGTTATTTAATTAAGGCGAGGTTTACCTTTCTACGCTAATACTTTACTCATCGCCCCTCATTTAAAAGACCTTCAATGCCGAACTAAGTTAATTACAGCCTTTGTTTTTGTCTGATTTTACCTGTAAGTGCTGTTCCATACCAACTTTAATGTAATTACGATGTACAAAATATTTAAAATTTTCTAATCGTATTTCCTTTAGATGATGTTATTCCTTTGTGTTTTTGTATTAAGATGTTATGTCAGAAGATTGTAAAGCATTACAATATTAGAATATTAAATAATAAATTTGCCTAGCAGTATATTTTTTTATTAATATTTTGATCGAGTTCTTTAAAATAGATATTTACCTAATATAAATAAAATATACTTAATCGTCTTCACCGTCTGTTATTTATTATTGGTTTAATATTTATAAGTCAGCGCTGAAACTTTACCTCTCAAGTAAAGATCGGCGAATGTGAATATTTACAATTTATTTCGGCGTTTACATTTCGTGAACACAAGCGATGTTCATTTCGAAAGCGTCACAGAACGTCTGCACCGCGTTTGAAATACGATTGTTTATTCAAAGCGCTCTGTTTTAAACTTTACTTGACTCTTGATCAAATTAAACTTCGGATTTCGCGTAAATCCGAAAGACGACGTTCTACATTCTAGTAACGCTGGTGAAACTTAAAAGTAAGATAAATAGGTTTGAAAAACAGTTTAAAGATTTCATTTAGAATATAAGCCTTCTTATTTCAATGTTGCATATTCTTACACACATTAACATTATCTAATTTTCTTTTGATGATTTTGAATTTGTTATGGTATATTTTTCCATTTATTCGAAACTCGAAACCGAGATCATTTTAATACTAGGCAACGTGCACAAATCGAAAATACATGCACATAATTTTAAAGGAGCATTAAAAACTTTAATTACTAATATAGTAAAAAATAGTAAAGGAAACATGAAACATTCCTATTCTATTACAAGTTTAACAATTGAAAATAAAACTGTGAATATCATAAAATGTTTCTTAATAAAGAAAGTTCATATCACATATGGTCGTGTTATATTTGCGTACTAGGAGAAGCGCTTTTGCAAGCAACTTGGTAATATTAATAAATTAGGTTTTATTTTCTAGCTCGCAGTTGGTTCCAAGTTTTGAAAAGATAATCCAATGCAAGTCGAAATTGTTTGAAACAATCAGCAATATACATGAAATATATCAAGTAAATTCGAATTGTTTTATGTTATGATGCATATCTATCTCCGCTTCGACCCTTATTTCGACTACCCTTTATATGCAGATTAATTAGTTTAATTTAATTAAACGAAAGAGATTAACTAATCAAAGTTTATTTTTATTTCCTCTCATTATTGAGTCCTACGATAAAGATTTATTAGGATATTTTTGTAACTCCAGCAGAGTAGCATAGTAGACTTCTATCGACAAATAAAATCGGGATATTTGGTCGATTATTAAAATTTATTTTATTATCTTTAATTTCCATGTTCTGGTATAATTGAGTTTTTCCCTAGTAAAAATTCCGTTAACATAAAAATTAACTGGTTTTAAAAAATACCCTAACATTTGGACAAAGCTAATATCTGGATGCTGGTTAATACCAACAAAACCAGGATGTCTCAATTAAATCGAAGAGTGTTGCTACTATGACTTAAAGTGGTAATGTATTTATCTGCGATGAAAATATTTGTATAATTAATAATTTATTTTTTGAGCCATGAATAATGAAGATTACTTTGTAGATTTATAAAGGACGTCATACACGTTGCATGATCTACTACAATTTCATCTGGTACCAGGATGACATAACCTTTAAGGACCAATCCATATCTTCCTTATTTATTAACGTCCAACCCTAATAACCCAATGACCATAAAACCGTTGTAAACCTGCGTCTATCACACTACTACAATAAAATGATATCTAATTTAATGTGGCCATAAAATGTTCAGATAATGCTTCTTGTTTATCCTCTGAAATTTATCCGTAATTGGATGTATCTACATTTATAGGTTTTATTGTATCTATGGCTATCTCCTAAATTAATGTATTTTATAATAGTTTTGAAGAAGATCACTTTTAATAAAAAAGTGATTTTAAAATAAATTCATCTTAAAATTTGGCAGCTAAGAATTTATCATAAAATTACCTCAAATATATTATCCAAGAACTTAACGTTAACCTAACGTATTTAAAATTAATAAAGGATTTAAAATCTTTGAGCTCTGACTACTTTTTACCTTTATTTTTGTATTGCTAACTCATAACGGAATATGTATAGTAAGTGATATCTATGTATTTTATATTACACATTGAAGACTTAATAAAAAAGAAACCTAATAATTTAATAAATAATCTCAGAGTATACTATATGATTATATTATTTAATCCGTACCTTAATATGATCACGTTCAGGTTACAATGCGATTTTTTGTGTGTTTACTGTTAACAATTGACAGTTACAGACAGTCTAAAAATATAAATATGTATCAGTTATGTTTATGACGACAAGCTTTCTATTTATTCGTCGGATCAATTGAAATTTATTAGCATCATTTAGTTTCAGTACTTTTTTCGAAGAACATCCACCTATCATTGTAGATAGTATTGCGAATGTTATTACTTACACCGCTGACCGCACTACTATACTAATAGTATATTAGAAATTAGCATTATTATATTTGTTATAACAAAAATACATTTCAATTTAAAAAGATGTACATGATAACATTGAATAAGTTGATACAGGCTGAAAAACGATTAATAAAAAAAATCAAAGTTTTATGTATTTTTAGGATTGTCTAGAGTTTAATATGTTATTTTAATTAGAACTGATATAAAAAGTTTTTAAAAGTTATGTAGGTGGGCGATATTCGTAATCATAACTAAGTTAATTACTTTAATTAAAAAATATCTTCTTTTTATTTAGTCAAGTAAAATGCAAAGACATACATTTTTTTAATCAAGTTGCACACATGCAAAAATCTATTTTAAACTTCAGAAAAGTTAAAAGCAAAAAAGTTTAATAGAGCGACGTGCAAGTCCGTTTCGTACTTGACCGGGTTTTTATTTCGACCCATAAAATAAAATGAACTTTAAAATATTAAAAGGCAGTCTCAGTGGGTACTTGACATGCGTAAATCATTTTATATTATGCGATTTTTAACGAAGGTTAAAATTCTATACAGTTAATTCATTCTACAATGTTCTCTTACAATTAAAAACTTACGGTTATTTATAAATAATTTCAATTACTTGCTTTTTCACATTAATATTTTAAAGTAGCAACTACAAGTATATGAAATTGCGGTATATCATAACTTGTAATATTAGTTCAGATTTTAATAAATGTATAATAAGTCATACGATATGTCGTAATAATCGTGTGCTATAAAAGAGAGAGAGAGAGAGACTACGCTGCGTTAGGGATCTCGAACCCAATTTGTATGAATTGTGCAGAACACGGGTAATGATTGCGTTGATACCCGGTTTTATTTGTTCCGCTGATCCGGTTTAAATATGGCCGCGATAAGACACGCTTTAATTGTTTGCGGAGATACAGGTGGAACTTGAGTTTCCGCTACAAAGGGGAACTTTATTAGCCTGATAGCCTTTCGTGGTTTATCTTGGAACGTTTTTGCTTTGTGTGGTTCTTTTGAAGTTTTCTATTCTAAATGTCTTCAATATTGTTTATATATAATTCTATTAGTCTAAATCTTATAATTATTTTAAGGAAATGTAATATAAATGAGTGTAAGATATTAAATTATTTCTAGATGTAGTCGAGGTGAGCTCATATATCCTTAACGTCTTGAGTACTACCGCAAAGCTAGAAGGTGTAATTTAAACTAACCTAACTATTTGAAAATGGTTGTACAGTTTGCACTATTACTAGAGATAAGGAATTTACACTTACATATTCTTATTAAAATGATTTAATTATTCACGTATAGTATTCTAACTATTTTAATCAATTATATTATTATATTGGTCATTGTTCGACCCAACCTCTTTGTAGTAATCAAAATAGTTTAAAACCTTCAAATTATATTTCCACTTCATAAAACATAACCAGTGATAATCAAATAAGTTTAAATTCTAAAATCAACTTTAAATTCTAATAATTACAATAAAATTATATAAACATAAGAATATAGTTTTAGATAATCAATTTAAAATATCGGTAGCGCCCAGTCACCGTTTGTAAAGTTAATATTTGTACACCTTCCCGGGCAGTGTTAGCATGTTACTTGGCAAAATAAGCATATTGTTATCCGTACGAGGCAGCTAAAACAAACAGCGATTTCGTGTAAGCGCTGTGCAAACATAACCCAAGTCTTTCTTGAACTTCTATTTGGGGCAGCGTTTTAAGGTACTAAAATGTCGGTTATCTAATACGACTAAATTTGGTAGCTGATCTGATATTCAAACTTACTATTGCAGAAGACTATATTTAAATGTTCAAGATTATCGGTTAAGTTTACTTTAATGCAAACATTTAGAATGTTTTAAAGATGAAAAGCGTGTTATATCTGCCTATAACATCCTTGTAAGTGAGTTTGTATTCGTGTATTAATATCCAGGTAAAGCTAAATGCTATTTGATTTGGAATTTAGTAGAATCCGATTCATTTCCCTGTGGAATCGGTAATACAGGTCGGTTTTAATAATTGACATTCAGCGGTCAACACCACTGCACTTATCGAATGGTCATTAGTAGTTTTATAACTGTTACATTTAGATAACCGCGACTAATTTAGTAGCATTTGAAAAATCCAAATTGGGAAAATCTAAGAATAAAACTCTAAGCTTTTGAAAAGTTTTTTTAAATCTCAAACAACTCCACCAGACAGTAATGTAGGCATTCATCACAGCACTAACGTCTAACTAGATCACTGCGCATAGATCCTAGTTCTTATCTTGGCCGCAACTTAGGATTTGCTGTGACGTCATCGTGTCTGGATCTACCGTTAACGGTTTCCGAGTGAGTAATGCGAATGTAAAATTATGCACTTTTAGCTTCTTTAACTTGATTTTCTAAATATAATTTTAAGCAATATTATTTCAAACATTTTGCATTTAACTCATTGACAACATTTTCTTATAAAATTGTAAGAATAATAATGTCTATTTAAGAATTGTTATTATTCTTAGTTTTTTCTTTGCTTTTATTATTTTCTTATTATCTGTATTAGCTTGCCTTAACATAAAATTTTAGGTGAGTAACTGTGAAGAAAAAAACAAAGAGTTAAAATCTGGAATGTAGTTAAAGATAAATATCTATTATATTTTTTCCACAGCACTTGAACCAAGTACCCGAAACAACGGTTTGTGACATAGGATCAACGTCTTTTAAAGCCAAACTCTCAGTGACCACGTATACTATGATCACTAGAAGGGCCGGGCCATACTCATTCCAAAAGAAATTGCCCAAGTCTCCAGGGCTTATAAATAATTTAGGACTTGCAACTTCTCCGAGTTTTATTCGAAATGGCTTTTCCTCGAACACAGAAAGGTCATGTTGTGTATAAGTTGAAATATAAAATATATGTAAGAATAATATTATTAAATAATACTTGATCTTATAGGTATTGATATTCAGTATACTATATATTTTATTTGTTCCCACTACTTAAAACTATGCGACACTAATTTGTTAAAGTTCAATCTCGCGGTGTTTATTTAAAACAGAAAAGTTGTTTAAATGATATTATGAATAACAGTGAATGATATTTTAAGTTCTAAGTTCATTTTTAGGCTGCTGTTTACTGTTTTTATTGTTTGTCAATTATATAAAACGTGTATTTTAACAATCATGTCTTTAACATTAAAATAATGTAAATATTATTTTAAATTACAATTTGATTTTATTACCCCACGAATAAGATTACCAACTATAACATTTAACCTACAATGTACAAAAATTCGAGATTATTTTCACGAAAACTCTTTTACAAGATTCTAAGAGCACGTACAATTCCTTGAGTTTATTCAAACGATTCCTATCAACTTTCCACCCCATAACTGTCGAGGGGACCATTGATTGCTGCGTACTAATTTGCATTTTATAATTAAAGAATTAGACTAGAATTAGGATGTTTTATTTACATTGCGCGTCGAGTCACATTTAAATGTTTGTCTCGGTCGTTGCCGCGTAATAGTCTTTAGCTATTGGTTTTGCTAATGTAAAGCGTTTGAATTTACTTAAATGTTAATGATAAATTTTAGTAATGGTTTCTTAATAACAGATAAATGTCATTCTTGTCATTAATTATTGTATTAAATATTATAGACCTTTTAACTATACATGACCTATACATAAAAAAGTTTCTGGGTTCTTCATATTCAATAAAAAAATATTTTTCATCTGAATTACTTATTAAAATATTACTTAACAAAGTATTTACATGAAACTGTTTTGAAAAACTATCTGCTACGTTTTTAATACATAACACAATGCTCCTAAGTTTATTTTTTTTCTGTTCTTATTACGGATTTGTGTTTTCTGTCATTATCATAAAGACAACTTATTTCCATTTTAGTCATCTATTTTAAACAGTTTTAAAATAGATGATTTTTTGTGGCAAGATTTTCTTTTTAATCTTTTATTAGATGATGGTACCATGAGTGAGTCAGCACTAGCATACTGTTGAAGAATACAGCGGACTTCTGTAAAGGATGAATATAATTAATGATTAGGACAATTAATGTCGAAAGACGATTGATAATTAGTAAATGCTGAATAGCGTCTGTATGTCACTTAGCTAGGAGTAGTTTTAGAAAAATAGCCAGGGAATATAAACGCTACGTCAGCAGTACTTGAAGTCACTTAGCGTTGTAGTCGACTTCATGAATATGAAGATTTTACTATAGAGTTCTTACGATCTACGAAATAAAGGTTGTTATCGATTACAGTTTGAATGAAGCATGTTTGTTATTTCTAAAGTGTTTTCCGTTGTTGCCACTCAAGTAAAAAATTCCAATAAAAATATTTAAGCATCTTTTCTATCCTATAGTGATACAGCCGTGAAGTAGACTAAAGTGAATAATAAAACTGAAAGGTTATGTAAGGATAGTTTCTTGCATGATGAGGTTCTTATCTAATGGCAAAACATGTAATAATTTTTTGTCATTTATCCGTCTACTTATTTCTCACTAAATAATCTACACATTACTAGTTACTTAAAATATATATATATAATAAAATTGTATCAAACATGGTTATCGTCGATTTATCATAATTTTATGAAACATAAAAAGCTTTAAATAGGCATTCTTTAAAATATTCAGACACAATCTCATGCAAGTCCATCCGGCATAACGCAATCTATTATTTAAAAACGAGTGCATATGAACGCTATCCCTCCCTTAGGGCACGTTTGATAGCAAGATGTGCTTCAGCCTACTTCCTCGTTAATACTTCACGAGCCATTCCATATGCTCTGAGCTCTGAAATCCTCTTTGCGTGAATTATGTAATACACGGACTGTTATTAAAATCTCTTTCTTTCGCTTGACATTTTAAACAAGGTATTTTACATATACTTGAATATAAAATTATTTGAAATTCTAATAAAATACATATTACTTGTACAGAAAAGGAACGTCATGACTTATCGAACGTTTTATCTTTTAATAGTTACATAGACTACTTACAATGTACAGGGTTATTTGTAATTAGTCGACCACCTCAATCTATTTCATAATTTTCTATCATTGTGATGGAAAAAAAAAAATCTTTGAATTATACAAGGTCAACCACCATACGGTTAGTCTGAGCTGTCCATAACCTTTTGAAACACCAGAGGAGTCACAAACATTTTGTTAGCCTTTTATGTAAAGAATTTTATATAATTTTAATGATGTCTTACTAATCGCCCTATACGAGTATATTATATAAATAATTTAATAGTTAATTCTCGTTTTCAATTCTCATCTTATACCGAACTGACAAAGTAAAAGTAACTGTCGAGGTAATACCGACCTATGACTGCTTCCTGTGGATGATACCAGAGATATAAAGGATTATTATTTTATTTCTACGTATTTGTATATTTATAAAATATTAATAAACGAACTCAAGTGCATGAGTGAATATAGAGTAAAAAATTATATTTCTAGCGTAAAGTTCATTTACAGATAAGACTGTTAGCTCAACAGTCTATTGAAAACAGTTGATTTAATAATAATAATAATAATATTGTTATATAATTACACACATTGATCTTAGATCACTTTTAAGCTTCTATGAAGGATATTAGACAGTGATATAAATACATAGAAATACTCATTATATATACTGAGAATATAAAATACAAACATCGATGCTCATTACACACATGCCTGTCCCTGTCGGGAATCGAACCCGAGCCCCATTGCATCGCAACATGTTAGGCGTCTGCGCTAACCTCTAGACCAATGGCCCCAATGTTCGCATTGACCAACCGCCCTGTTATAAGTTGATTCAAATATTATAATAAATTTAATTTTACTATCGAATACAATAATTTATTGTGCAAAAAGCCAAGGCCGCTGCTAGTATTTGCAGTTATAAAATTAAACGAATACAAAAAATACGGAGCCAATTCTTCAGTTTGATTTAAAAATCTTTATTGCCAAGAAAAACATTTAAATTGAAAGAAATAAAGTTACTATAATAAAACTCTTAAATTAGCAATTCCATTACGTTATGGGCAGTTAAATGAATTAAATTAAATCAAGTACCGATGTATTTAACAATTTAAGAGTCTTAACACATATAAATATCAAATGTACAATTTGTTTGTATAGTAAATATACAATATTAACTATAATTTTATTATTAAACAAATACCTAAAATTTTAGAAGAGTACTGATAGTTTCATAATAGTAAATAGATATGAAGTATGGAGCTCGTCACGTCGGTTTTAAGTTAGAGTTTAAAAATGCAAATCAGTAAATTAAAATAGCTGGAGGGTGACAATTTTAATCATGAGTATAGAGGGTTCAAAATAGGGGCGATCAATATCATTGCAATTTATATCGTGCAAATAACTGGCATTTTTGGAAGGGTGATAGAACTTATTTATAGAAATAGGGTTTCATTATCGAGAGCACTTCTCTTGTCTGTTTTTTTTATGAAGTAAGGATTATTTACTTTTTTATTCATGGAACAATAACAACTCACATATTTTTATGCAAAAGCGATGCGTTTTTTTATGATTTGGTCTAAATTTGTTACAAAAGCCGTGTTAAACTACTATTATATAAAACAAATTATCCTTTACAGTTATTAATGGATACAGCTATTGTTCTTACCTAAAAGCCCCAACGTTTCTTTTGATTTAAATCAAAAACTGTATAAAAGCTGGTTTCGTACATTAAGTAAATCCATGTTAAAAGGCGAACAAATTCTAAAGAGTGAAAATAAAGACTAGATGGAAGCTTTTCGAGGAATTAATTTACTAAAAACAAGGGTCAAACATTCAAATTGACTGCGCGGCGCTGGACATGTGCTCTCTAACTTTCATACGATATAACTAATATATGTTTTTTTTTAATTTACAATAATAATTGTATAATGCATGAGTTCTTATTGAGGAGTGGTTAGAGTTGACATTATGTAGAGAAATGTGATGGTTTATTTCAAGATTTCGTGAGAGGATAGCCGGTTGCATGGCGCATGCGCCGTGGACACTGCAGCTTGGCAGCTCAGAAACGTGTTGTGGACCTTCGTTCCTGTCAGTCGATGGGTAACGTTGCGAGGGGGTGATCGCGTTTTTTGTTTCAGACTCTATCCATCGTATTATAAACACGACACCGCTCTGTTAATGGAGATAAAATTGTGAACTGTTTTGAAATTTTAATGACTTCTTAAAATAATGTAGAGCAGTTGTGTTTCGTAGTTTTTTATTTTGAATTCTAAGTGCATATGAAAAATCTGGGAAAGAGGTAAGTGACAAGTTTTAGGATGTTGAATATTTCAGGTGAATCCAATTTTAAGAACACAAAAATATATATTTTTTATTTTCGTAATTAGTCATACTTTACAATAGTTTATCATATTTTCTTTATAACTAACGACAAAGCTTACAGAAATGGTATTCATAATTATATTCATTAGAAAAATAATAAAGTTAGTTACTCTGAGAGACAAATATAGATTTAGATTTTATGAGAAAGATCTCGTCTCTTCTCAACTTCGTTCAACCCTCTTGTATTCTCAAGGTTAGCAACGCATTTGCATCTATATTTTTCAAATACCTAAGCGTGACGGCTACTAACCTTCAGATATACCGTGGGCTCGCTTACCACCAACTGACAACAATGAATCATGTATAAGATACTCGTATGACCAGGGCAACCATCTCAAACACATTTATTCAGAAAGCAATTTTAAGATATAGTCGTAAATTTTGTTTACCTAAATGTCTAAATATATTAACTTTTGTTATTTTAAATTTATGGATTTTGTGTAGTTTATTACATTGCGTCTTCTTGAATGACATATTTATTTACAATTAAAAAAAAAATCTCGGTGTACGTCTCTATATGGCAATAATTCATAAAGCCAATCAAAATGTTATATCATTAGAACGAAACAGTAATTTGAACGGCATATATACTCTTTAAAGATTTTGTAGTTTTTTCACCTCTCAGTATATTTTGGCAACACTTTTGTGCCAAATGTTTTTATAATTCATGGTGTTTCAAAAAACCTTATATGGCACATGGCAGTCACAAAAATGGATGACGGTTATGTCTAGTTTGTATATAAAACTAATTTCTTAACTCCTTACCAAATCTACAGATATAAAATATTATCTTAGAATTTTGATATATAACCAATTAATTACCTACTCCACATCGTTATATTGAAAACATTGTATGATTTTAATGCAAGTAACGAGCACAGCTTTCAAACAATCAAACTAACCTCTCGATGTCAAGAGACCCTCGACGTGAACGTGGGGAAATTTTGACGTTATATTGTTTGCAAACACACGGCTGTCTAATACACTGTGTTGGTTGACGTGTTTTTATTTGATTCTTCAATGAATACACAATATAAATATTGTACGTGCTCTAAAACAAATTAATTTAATATTTGTTATTGTAGTCCGATACACAATAGGAAACACCGCCGATCGAATATGTCCATAAGCACACTCATATCAAGCAACACATAAAGAATAACAAAATGTTATGAAAAATAGTGCTTAAATATTAGGATTAAGTATCTAGCTACAAAATAAAAATATTGTTACATGATACTATAATTAAAAAATGTGATATCGACTTGGAATCTCTTCATCTGGGTGATAAACACTGCTAATTTAAAAACTAGAAAATACTATTGTTCACTATACGATTCAGTTCATGCCTTAGAACTTTAATAAATATGTATCATTGATATATTTTTTTATTATACAATTTAGACATTATAATATCTTTTGAAGATGAAATATACCTTAAAAAACAACCAATATTACATATATTTCTTGAGCTCTTAAAGCCTTCTCAACATCTAATGAAGGACGTTATTATCCACTCTGCTCAATTACCTGTTCTAAACAAAACATTGGGTTGTAAGCAGTAATTAAATAATTCCCTGAAGAACTTTAATAATTAATAACCATTTATTATTAATATGCTATAGAAACTATTATTTATTTGATTTGAATTTCATTGTATTAAAATTGATTTCTACTCATTCAGCTTACACAGATAAAATCAATTGTCTAACCAAATTTGACACAATATTAATGTAGCGATATCAGAAGTTGCGGTTAGATATAAAAATAAATTATCTGCACTCCGGCCGATGCGGTCAGCGGTTAATCATTGAACAATACGATTACCTGCATTTATTACTACATAAATATTTAAACATTTTATATTATTTTATTTACATTATAACTTTGTCATTAGTTGTAAGAGTGTAAAATTAAAATGTTATCTAAACAATTCATAATTTTTTAATCGCGTTACCTTTACAATGTTCATATATAAAACTATGTAAGAATCGAATAGAAAAAAAGAGAAAAGATAATTCATTCACTCGTTTGTGTCAATTTTTATAGTAGTGCCGACTCAAGAAAATAATAAAACTTTTCAAAATAAAATTCCTTACCCCTAAAATAAACATATACTATGTGTGCGGTTGTATGTGATAATTTAGCAACACATTAAATTATTAAAAAAAATACAAAACACATTGCTATCAATAAGTGAAGGCAAGTGTAATAGCTAGATAAAAATCTAAAGCTCAATTCATTAAAAATATCCACTTAGTTTGGCTTAAAAATTTTTAATTAAGACTTTCAAAGACAAAGCCAACTTTATACATATCATACCACTTACTAGAATAATCTCTTTAGTGGCGATGGAGAAAGGAATTTAAAAGCTGTTAGTGTAAGAATCTGGATCAGTAAAGAGCCGGATAATCCCCGGACCGGATCGGCAGCCACGCGCGATTTGTTTAATTAACTATTTCTTGCTACACATTGTTTTAACGGAATGTAAACTAGTCTCCGATCACTTTAATGGTTTGAACGAGAAATGCGTTTGGGGATTTACGTTATTTTGTTTGTACTACGAGTAGTATGGCTTTCTTTTTTTATAACGGAAAAGTTAAATTACAGTTTTGTAATGTTTCGTTTGTTGGATTTAGATAAAAATATTTTAAAAAGAGAATTTCGAATATATTTAATTTTACTATTGTATGTGATGTTATGACTATACTTATCCTATCGATCGTTATTATCAGTTTTCATGTTACAAATATTATTACATTTACACAAAAACAATTTTGCTATGTCCACGTATTTTATATTTTACAAAATCTTTTAAAAGAACTATCGGTAATGCATTAGCCGTACAAAGAAAGTTACACGTCCACAAAGAACCATTCTAAGAAAGGAATGGAAATTTTAACAATGAGCTTGTTTGCCCGTTATAATAGGATCTTCTGATGTTACGCTAATCTCTTAATGAGGTTTTTTTGCTCTTTGAATCGTTTTTCATAGATCTATTGAAAATCTTACTAGAAGTCAGGAACCTATATGGTTATCACCATTTTTCACTTTTTTAAATAAAAAAGACTTCAGGGTTTGTTTGAACGATATATAACTAAATATTTTCAAATTATTTGCAAAAACAATCAACCGAATCTTTATCAGGTAAACTTATCGCAAACAAGAAATAAGATAGAACTTGATTAATAAATAATTAATTTATTATCAAAGAACAGCACAGTATTATAACTATTTTCATTATTGCGGGTATATGTCCACACATTACCTCGGGGCGACATATTTATATTATTACTTAAAGACGCTTTGATCAATAGGCAACAATTTTATGGCTGTAATGATAATTTTAGTTTTGTAAATTATTTTTTAAATTACAAAGTATTCATTAAATAAATAAATGTACATAATATTTTTACCAGCCCTTTAAGGGTCCGTGACATATAATTTTTCGAGCTGGTAGTAGCTCTGACAATTATTGTTTCGTAAAAAACTTAATTTTCATTAAGAATATATCTACATTTTACGTCAATTGATATAGCATTATTCATAGTCCAAATATTATCAATTTTGAAATTGTATGTAGTAACACTTCCTTCCTGAAATCTTATAAATAAATAATAACGCTTACTTTACCATTATTCACAGTATTGATACTTAAGTTAATTTCGTTTTTCCTTCCCTAATCCTGTCTATATCCAATAAGTGCCGGCTTTCTTAAATAAATTACTCTGTGGCATTGAATCTTTGGGTCGGATTCTATTTTCATTATTTCGATTCCAGGTTTAAATCTTTGAAAGTTGGTATTGGTTCAGCTTTAAGGAAACAAATGAAATATAATACAACATTCGGGGCTTGACTACAGAAAGGGAATCATTTATTTTGTAAAAAAAATCTTATCTTATGGTACATTCATTTAATATTAAATGACTTGTTCACCTTTCCGCATCAGAGATACTTAATATTCTTTGAAGTTTTAGAAGATCTGACAATTAACGATTAGTTTTCGTATCTTAATAATAAATGTATGTTTTAGGGACTGAAGTTTTTAAAATAAAACCACGACAATGAAATTTAACAAAATCATCCTCTGACTCGAATAAAATATGATATACTATTATTCATGTTATTTTAAAAATAAATAAGTTCAGCTGATCAATCTATATATATATTCCATGTTAATTTGTCCTTTTCATTTTAATATAATATTTTTCTTAGAACGGTACGTAGACCATCAGTTTTGATTAAAAAACCAATCAAAAGGCTTTTTATTGTATTAAAGTATAGAATACAAAAGTATAGAAAACAATAGAATATATTTTCCTAACTGATTAATTAAGCTTTATTTTTATTAAGCCTTGCTTAAGCCGTTGTTAAATTGTCGTACGAAAATATTCCAAAGAATGATATGAATGTCAACTATTTAATATCTATTATATATTATTTCTGAGTAGTATAAAATAAATCTTTTTTGCTTCAATATCAATCGCATGTCACTTGGTCTGACTGAACATGATAAAATCCATGTCCTCGTGTTAACGAAGACAGTGACAAGTCTCATGACTGTGGTCTAAACGGTTATTATATTTGATTTATTACAATAGTGCTTTTAGACAATATGTTATATACTAGCAACATGAGTAACATATTTCATTTTCAGCTATGAAATGTATATGAAAACCTCCATGTCATTTGATATTACATTCGTCATTTTGGAATGCCTGTTTTGTTTATTGAAGATGCCTGAAGACACAACATATTCAATTTTATGTAATAGTTTTGGAATGTGTTTTACTTTTGTGTGTATCAATCTAACAACGAAACAGTTCTATTCTTTATTTAAATCTTGTATGTTAGGCTTTTAAGAAAAACAATAATTTAATACAACTTTAAAGCGCCAAATCTTATGCTTATTGCACCGTACGATTGTGTATGGCCATTAAATATTTCTAGTAATTCATCCGCTTCGGGCTTGTAACTTGCAATCAACGTATTAACGTGAACGCCTTTCCCAGATTCATTCTCCGTCTTAATAATATTACGTACTTTATTACGTCACTAATGATTCCGGGCCGCGTCAGACATTCTATGAAATTACTTAGGACGCCGTGTTATGAATAATGACGTTAAGTATACTCAAATCCTGAATAAGGTGTATTTTATATCTTGATAAAATGAGAAGATTTTTGTTGATTTTTCCCAAAATACCTATGAAATTGCTGAATTATGAAAGATTATGAAAGCTGAAATAAAATCCAATATTTTTTCATAGTATTTATTCCTCATAGTAATGACTAACTCGACGTTGATGTCACAAGTGATAATAAAATATTCATTTGACCAAGTATATATTCACAAAAACGTATAAACTAGTATCTTTTATTATATTTTTTACTTCTTCGGTGATAAAATAGATAATCAAATAATCATTGCATTTCGTTATGTAACAAAACATGACGAATGCAATTATTAAATAATTAGCAAACAAACCATATAACAAATACATTTCAAATGGATATATTTGTTAATTCCAACGGACGCTACACGCGAGTCCTCGCCACAAGTCAGTATTATGGGGTCTTAAGGTATGTTGCACTGAAAAGCCGTCTGTATTAATAGCGGTTAATTATAATGCAACTAACATGGCGATCGCTTCCGTTTCACCCTTTGTACATCTTATTCAATGGTACTAGGGTGTTGCTCTGTGTTACATGTATTAAGTTAAATATTAAATAACATTGTTTATTATATAAATATGATAATAATTCAAATAATTTCAAGGCATTTCATCTAATACAATGAGACAACGTGAATATATTTTGTAAAAAAAATATGATGAAATATTTTTTATAAATTATCCGAGAATACGTACTTAATGAGTGACCTAAATAACTACTAATAACCCCAAGAAAAAGCGACTTGAAATCCAACTATAATTTATAATGTTTTCTCAGAAACCATTAAAGATAAATCAACATTTCTATAAAAATATAAAGTAAAGCAGAGATCGTTCGTTTCTAAAAAATATGTATTTTCTAAGAAAAAATGATAAAATTGGCATAATTTATTTCATTTCCATTTTTGTTTAGACATCCACTATAGCCTGTTCGATAATTATATCTCAGTGAAGATTTATATTACTAGCAGATGTTTTATTTTTCACCATACCTTCACATCCTCCTTGCCCTTCGTTCTCTATTCATCGCGACTCAAATAATAGATACATTTTTAGTTACATTATTATTATTATATCCCCAAGCAATTTTTAATTTTCTTTAATATAATATTTTTCTAATTTATTTTCCTGTAAAAAATATGTGGGAGGGTAAAAACATCTTACATGTTAATAATAAGCTCTTATAATAAGTTAAATTACCGTCTAAAATTTAATCCCACAGTCCATCTTGTACTTTTTTGTTTCGTAAATAAAGTCGAATATGTTTATATTTTTTTTTGTAAAAACTTTTCTTCCGAGATTGAAAACACTTAATCTTATATATTTTCCATTGCAATAACCTATAACCATACCAAATTTCAAATAAATTAAATTAAAAATCTCCGCAACTGCGCATGATGAAAAACAGACACATAAAAAAAAACTTTTTTGTTCTTTTGTGTAATTAAGTGATTGGATTCTCCGACCTCTATCTTAAAGAATCTTCACTGAACATTAATACCATCTTTACATTTTTAAATATATAGATAATAATTTATTCTTCGTTAAACAGACACAAAGGACATGGATTGCTTACATAAACTTAATAATGAGTAATGGAGTGTCCGTCTGTCCCATTCAATGCTCATTACAAAGTCCGTTTAACGTCGAGCAAAGAGCAAAGTGATTTATGCGGTTCAGTGGCAACCCTGGATTACAGGACCCAACTATTCCTGGTGGGACGTTTAATAAATTGATTAAGTTACTTATTAATATCTTAGGGTCAGCAGGGAAATTATATAATTCTAGTTAGTAATATTTTTCTACAATTGATAAGATTGAAGGAAATGTTTTATATCTATAAGATTTAAAAAATTAGCACAATAAACGTATGTTACTAGCATTTGTGTTAATTTATTAAATATAAAGTACACTGTCTTACAAAAAAATTTAACCTATCCCAAATTACCAGAAATATGTCAAAGAACTCAATTCACACTAACTCCCATACAAAACCTGTAAAAAGACTTCTTTCATTAGGCAATTTCTATGCAAATGTGTAAAGTTCAAGGCTCTAGTAACAATAGGTTAACCTTCAGTCTCCCTAAAGTCACTGGTCACTGACAAAAGAGTGGGCCACAAAAATGTTGCTGATGGTTTTTGTGAAAAATAACTTTGTATTTTGTAGTATTTTCATAAATGTTTGTGTGCCTTAGAAATAGGAAAATAAAAACGAATCTAGGTGCCTGAAATTAGCTTCGATAAAGACTCAAAATAAACTAATATTATTATAAAATATTTATGAGCTATTTGTATGATTACAATACAGATGTCGGTTATTTTATTTCTCAGCGCCGCCTCGATCGTATCGCCGTCAGCGTGGAAGTATGATTAATATGACTCGAGAATGTTATGTTGACATAATTGTATTGGGGCCATTTGTATTAATGTTTAGTATTACATTTATGGGCTTAGCGGAGCCGTACAAAGAAAATCAAATGTATATTGTGAGAGAGCGGTAATGGCCTGGTGCTAAAAATTGAATTAACGAAACCTCCTTGGGTCGGGATCTTCCTTTGGTTGATGTAAGAATAATAATAAGAATATCTATATGTATATTATCTCTATAATTTTAATTTAACCTATATTGCACTTATTTTTATATTATTGTAATCACTGTATTCTATTCTTCACGGTTTTAATATTAAAAGTTTCAATATTAAAAGTAGCAGGTATCTTGTATATGGAATACTCCATATGATGATAATCCAGTAGGATGACACTATTTATTACTTTTATAGGAATAATACGATATGTTAAAACTATTTATTTGCGCGCGGTGATTACCAATAATTTGGGTGTATTTTTGTTAGTTTGATTATTAATTAATGTCGCTAAATAAAAAAAAAATATGAATAAGCTGTATGTGTCTATTATATCATTTTTTTACTATAATGCTTAATATCATATATATATATATATATATATATATATATATATATTTTAATTACATCTTACATTTCAAAGCATTTCTTGCTTGTGCTAATGTAGTCAAAGCCAACTCCCACTAGTACTTGCCGATAGAAATCAAACAAACGCTTTTTATACCACGTGGTTGTAACATAAAATTCTTAACTTCCAAGTAATTTAGAAAATCAAAATTGTAGATGCGATTGTAATCTTTAATATAATGTAGTAGGTATGCAAATAGCGTGAGCAAATAATGTCATTAAAGCGACAAAAGAAAACAGGAGCGACAATGGCATCGTTATCGCTAATAACTCATCGTTAACTTTAAATGGACTTTCAGTAAGGGAAAGTGCTCGTTTTCACGGAGTGTCAAAGGTTCCTGCCATGTCCTTTATTGTATACGTCATAGGGTCCATTTTTTTCGACAGTTTTCTTTATAGAAAAGTTCTAATGACGCTCGTTTATTTACTTGATTGCAGAACAAATAACTTATTTAAAAACTCCAAACGGAGGAAAAACTGTAAAACTGTGATTGAACCGACTAGACTTTTAGTGGCCTTGAAATATAATTAAAAATATAATTATTATTTTTAAGAACGTGCTTCAATATGTTATGCAATTCATAGAACTTAAGTACAAGTACCTAAATTCAAATTAATATTTTTAAAAGTATTGTTACATTAATGAAAGAGTTCTATTTATATATGTTTTATTATCTTAACATTTCATACCCGTTTTGTTTAACAACAAGTAATGGTTCTATAAAGGCTGTTATAACTCTTTAGTGACTTACCCTTACTGGCAAATTTCAGTACATTTGTTAATATTACAGTTATTCTGAGAGCACACTTAAATCTTTATTTATATAAATAATTCAGTAGTTATTTGTTTCAAATATGTCGTTACCGTGTAGTACCTACTTATAAGAATCGTTTAAACTCCTTAATCTTTCTAGGATAAGATTTGCGTTTCGTGATTTCATAAAATTCTAATGGAATAAAATAATAAATAAATACCTGTAAAAGTATAAAATTTATTTTATATATCCAAGAAAAGAGATATAGTGGCAACCTCTCACAGGACATATAATATCATAGGAAGAATCACACACATTGATCTAAGCCCTAAGTAAGCAAATGATTTGCTTGTGTTAGGATGTTAGACAACGATACAAATACATAGAAATACACATTATAAATACTTAGAATATATCTAATAGAAGATTAAACTGAGCCACACAGACTTCTATGCTCGTCACATACATGCCTTTCCTTGTCGCGAATCAAACCCGAGCCCCATTGCGCCGTTATATTGTGTTAGGCGTCTGAGCTAACCACTGTTATATATCTGTAGAACTATTATTATAATAAAAACTTATAACACAAATATTTGGTTTCAAAATAAAAACTTATTATATAAAATTTATAACGTACCGTTTTTAAAAATGGAATACAAATCACACAAGAACAAAATTTCATTAATATTCGATATTTAAAAGGCGGGAATTGAATTCAAATTGCGTACCGGATTGCATTGACGGGAAAAATGTCTTTCGATGTGAACTAAGAGCTGATGTATTTGTAGCGTAAAGGAAACTCGAGGCATACATGATTTTATTCATATTAGCTGCCGTTTGCAGTTTTTGTTAAAGCTATTTATGATAAGCTAGTCTGTATTACCATTTTGTAATTTTGAACTGCAGCACTAATTTATTTGGCATTTCGAGATTTAGAGAACATTCTAACTGAACGACCAACTAACTAATATAATAACTGGACCGAAGTTTATCATTTCATCGACAGGTCTTGTATCTATTGATTGTATAATAATATATTGCGACTACAAACTTTTATTTGTAATGCCTTTTGGATATATGTATGTTTGTGTATTTATAGACGTGTATTATGAAATATAAATCGTATTATTTATCAAATGTAATCCGTGACAAAAGTTCAAAATTTACGAATGGTTTTTTTAATCAGTTAATTTCTGAAAACCACATATGATACAATGTTCTTATTAATTAATTTAAAATGTATTTTCACAATAAAATATAGATTTTTGATCAATTAAAAATTAAACGTCCATCATTTGGATTTTAACGCAAAAGGGCAACAATACAAGTCAATAGAAACAGTCGCTTGGTGTCAATCGAATCGGTCAATGTTTGTTCATCGATTACTCGAATCAGCCGCGCCTCAGTCAACATGCACTCGATACCAACTCATTTACCTAATGGTATCAAATAAATATACCCCTGTAAAATGAAAATCGATTATGATTCATGGTCATTATAGGGATTGTACGATTAAGCTTCGATGGGGTTGAGAGAATTGATTTAACTTTATGCTTGATAGGTCTTGATTTTTTTTTTCAGATTGTGAAAACAAATTCTTATTAAGGAATTGTAGTCGTTGTCAAGGTCTCTACAATGCTTTTCAAACGTCATAACTTACAGTTTTTTTAGCCAGCCATGAGTTACCATAAGTTAAATTAAAATAAATTGATTATTAATATTATTATTATTATTATTGATTATTGTTAACGATACTGTCAGAACTTGTAATCTTAGAATTCTAATAGATTTGAAAGTTAAGTTTTCTGGTCCAAACTTGTCTGTTATTACTGTTCATCTTTACATATAATAAAATTGTCACTGATTCATTTCTGTATATGGAAAATATTTAGAATAAAATATCACAGGGGGCCTTTATAAGAGCAAGAGAACCCAAAACAACGATTTTCCAGTTTGTCTGTTTGTATATATATATATATATATATATATATATATATATATATATATATATATATATATATATACATATATATGTTTGTGCACGCTAATCTCAAAAACGGATTAATCGATTTAAATGCAGTTTTCGGGCATATATTGTCATGGGATTTACTTTATATTTTGCTTTTTTTTAACAATCGGTTAACAAATAAAGAAGTTAATAATCTCTTATTGTCTTACCATTGCTGTCAACCAGTTTGAAGGTTTATACATAGTTTTTTCTATAGGTACATTGGAAAGCACAAAGTGTACGTTTTATCAAAATCAAAATCTACACGTACGAAGTCACAGGCACAGCTAGTCAATAATAAACCAATTGATATAACCTAAAAAGAAAACTTTAATATGAGTAGAACAGACTGGACTTGGTTATATTTAATGGGTATTATTATCGATGACGTCACTTACTAGTAATTGACGTTATTCACTGCTAAACTAATTTGAAAGCTGTCTAGATAAGCGATCAAATAATAATAGAAATGAGATGTCAATTAATTTAGATGTTTGACTCAATATATTTTATTAAATAAGACGTAGAAAAGGTTTTTAACATTTATTCACACTTATTTCCACATTCTGTTCATTCTAAGAATTGTGTTTATAGAAAGTTTATATAAGTATCTAAGTATATAAAATTTTCCATTAATATTACTCTTATTAATGCAAAGCAGTTGCGGCAGTTGCAGCAGACTGGAATTTTCTTGTTTCATATTATATATATTGTATCATAGGTACACATATCAAAGTTTCAGAATTGACGTCAATATGATTAAAAGGAAATATAATATGAGTGTACTGAATTATCGTTAATTTAAGCTGTTTGGATAATTGATTAAGTAATTATAATATTAGGTTATACAAATAATTGTAATTGTGTACTTAATAATAATGACGCTTAAAACACACATGTATTTGTTATTACGCATCACAGACAAAATTTTTATATCAAAATTATCACATTATTGGATAATTACTAATATTAATGTTATTTTATTTCTCTAATTTGTGATGAAATCTCAGAAAAGTATAAAATATGTACCCACTGATAAATCATTTAAAATATTATCATCAATAGTTGGGATAAACGGTCATTAAACTCTAAAATAAACTGAAGATTGTCATTTCTTATCGAATAAACCTTTACTGTGCTACCTCATCATCTCATGAAACTTAAAGTCACATTTCAATACTTCATTGTAATACTCTTATAATATTGAATTTTTTTTTAAGTATTTCACCATCATTACTAACATGTAAATTTGTTTTTTAAATACAAATTTAATTTATTTGATTGATATTTTTGTTAGTACCATAAAAGGAGACATCACTTTGATGAAACATAAATTCATAAGTGGACATAAAATAGATGCAGTTGTTTATTTTATATCAATTACATCATAATTTTTCGCTGAAATTAGAATTTACACAAAAATGGATACGGGTGAGTAAAAATAACATTACTGTTTGTTATATCCATGGGCGTATCATGAACCTACCTGTCTCAGAGAATATTAGAAACGTATAAGAAAAACTAATAAAAATTTAAAGCGATATTCGTAGAGAAAAAAGGAATACTCTACTTTTTCGTATTTTTAAATCCAATTTAAATAGTTGGTTGTGTTAAAGTTTTGCCAGAAAAATTAGTGCTTGCGTAGTAGAAAGTGGCAAAAAAGTTACAATTTGATATTAAAAGTAAGTTTGATTACATTATATATATTCTATTTAATTTTACTTAGAGTGTGGATTAATACTTTTGGACTGTCTGTCTTTTAAGCATGTTCACTAATTATAAACAGAAATCTGGGTAAAACTGAATTAACTACAATTGAAATTCGGTAAACATTGGGTCAGTTTTTGGGCCCCTAAACTTTTATTGGTCACTGTCTTAGCGTTAACAATCTTTCGTTCGTACTTTCTTATTATCCTTTTTATGATATCAATAACATTTTTAATCTTTTATATTTGAATAATTATTTATTTATGTACCAACTTTAAAACTTAATTAGAAACATTAACATTAAGTACATCAGATGGATGTTAATTGTTAGTCTAGATATATATGAGGTAGTATGTCTGTCTGTCTGCTACTGATTAGCGGCACGGGTCATCGCATTGATTTCAGCTCAAGGCAAATATTGAATGTTTAAAGCGAGATCAATGTTTGCCGCGTGGGCTGCGTTGGTATTAATTGAGGGCTCTGGATGCTGAATGTTTTGCATTGATTATTTGTAGACAAATATTGAATGTTTACAGCAATATTTCTATTAAGGAATATGTCGGAGATAGACATTTAGAACTCTCTAAAAAAATGTTAGACGTTAATGTTATTTTATTGATAAGAAATTTATTAGTACTTAACTTATCAGTATTAACAATCTCAAACAAACACTTAATACTTTTTTAATCTATGAATATTTAATGTATTTAAAATTAATGTATGTGTTTGATTTCAAACGATAAAATTATCAGAAGCGTATGATTATTAGCACGCTATCAAAATAAATATATTTTTAAATGTATTTGTTGTTTTAAATTTCAGATATTTTTTACTAAGGGTTAAAAAGGTAACAGTGGAAACAGAATATAAAAACAAAATCAGTGAACGTTTGAAGTTAGCATAAATTTTTAAACTAATATTAAAGATTTTTTTTTTAAATACTGCTTCTAAAATATAAAATGAACATAAAAGTTAATCAATCAAGACAAAAATATACAAAGTTATTTTCCGTTAATTAACCACCGTACTGTGGACAATAACGTCATCTTTCAAAGTTATCTGTTTGAAATTTGTTTAACTTTTTCATTTATTAAAGATAAACAATTATAGAAAGAGTAATTAAGTTGCTTTTAAATAGCTTTTATTGCTCACATAGGCAACTACGTCTGTGCCAAAATAAACTGTTTTAAATAGAAAACTAATATGACTTGTTTAATTTATAGATTAAATAAATTAATTGTGTTTAAAATAACTATTATAAAATGTAAATAATATTTTTTCAATTAAAAAAAGTATTCATTATTTTTTTCAGGTAATTGCTTCCGTTTTATTGGAAGTAAAATACATTAAGCCATTTGTTTAAATTTGTTTTTAGAAGCCATATAATTTAAAGAATAATGTTTTATATTACATGATTAATATACTATGGTGCTTAAAACTTAACCTAAAATAAGCATTTTAAATATATTTGGGGACCATAATCACATTTAATTAATACTATAAAGCATGACATCTGCGCTAAAGGGTCTTGCAACCCTAAAAATCTATATTTTCTAATAATAACCATTGCTCGATTCATATCGAATAATTCTCCCCAATTAGCAAAATCAATGCCATATAACCGGGAGCCTAGAATCACGCTATCGCAATTACGAGTCACGTCCGCATTTATGTCTCAGTCGCACGTGTGCACGCGGCCTTACCGCGAATCGTTTATTTATTCATGGATGGCAGCACGCGATTTCATACAATTCCTCACTCTATAATGACTTTCAAATGTTTTTTAATATAAAAATATGAACATTTCAATTGGTTATCTATTTTAAAACTATTTTCCTATTAATTGCTCTGATAAAGCTAAAATAAAAATATTCTATTGTACATTTATTCAATCGTTAACAAAAAACAATTTGTTTTTAGTATTTTTTAATAGATTTTAAATAAATATGGAATGAAAATATAATAATAATATATATAATATGTCGATCCCCGACAGGGACAGGCATGTATATGATGAGCATAGATGTCTGTATTTCTGGGTTTGGTCGTTTATTAAATATATTTTCAGTATTTATAATATGTATTAATATGTATTTCTATGTGTTGTCTAACACCCTTAACGATGTGTGTAACCCTTAAAAATGTGTGTAACTTGTTCTGTATTATAATTATTATAATAATAATAAACCGAAACGGAAGAGATTTAATCCTGACCTCTGGGGGGGAAGGCGGTTTCCCAAAAGTTCCCGAGTTCGAATACTTGCCCATATAAATTATTTTTTTATTCTATATTTATTTCAAATATAATGATGCTTAATAGGGCTATAAATGTAAATAGATATTTTAAAACATTGATTATTAGATGTTTTAAAAACCCAATATACGTATAAGCTTTTATTATATAACTCATTTCGATCACCTATATGCAAAGCCTCAGTAAGTAAGTAGTAAATTCATAATAAAACTTCGCTTTGTAAAACGCCTTATTTCACAGTTTATTATATCTTTGTATGTCAGTCGTGGAGCCATGATTTGTTCTGTCAACGCTTTGCTAACAGGAAAGCGATAATGTGTATTTCACTAAAATATACTTTAATTCCTGTTAATAAAGGCTACATTTGCCAATTTCCGTGTTACTCATATCGCAACCCAGAGCTGTCGGCTTTAGTTGGAAGTTAGATTATTAAAGTTATTTAAAAGAAAATATATTTAGGTATTGATTACTCGCTCTAATACTTTCCGATTATTTCTAGATTATTATAAATAACTGACCTAAATTATTTTTTAAATTAAGAATTTTATACTTGTTAATTAATACTTTATATTACCCATACATTTATAAATAATAAAGTGGCACAATGTGAATATTCAATAAGTAGAGTATTTCCTAATACAGTGTGGAGGCAAACAAGCGAGTCAGTAATCAAATGAAGAACTTGCCGAAAGCTCCTTCTTGCTTAGAATTACTTAGCCACAGTTGTCTTATTTGTTCTACCCTTTAATTAAGTTGGTTGAATTTATATATTATTGATATACTTTATTAAAAACGTTACGGTATAATTAAAAACCTTTTAAATAACAAGATCATTATTCCAATTACGGATAAGTACCTACTATTATCTTATACTGTAATTACTTAAGAGCTTAGTCGGAGTATTGTCTGTTTTATTCTAAGTATATTTTTATAAATTACAAGGAAAGAGACAATTTTGTTTATTTATTTGTAATGAATAGACTCTTAAAAGATTGTAATTTTTATTATAAATATTTCAAAATACATGACTAAGAAAGGAATCTGTACTTACTTGTTTTATAGGCTGGACATTACTAGACTTTATTTTTTGATACATAGGATTGTATAAAATAAAATAAACGATTTGAACCGGGCACTAAATTATTTGACATTTAAAAAGTTAAAAGCCGAAAATTCGTAATACTCTTATTATTTCTTACTATAAAAATTTAAAACGTTGACGTGAATGACATTTGAATAACTTAAAAAATAATAATTTGCCGAAAAAATAATAGATTTTAATTTAAACATGTCATTTCAAATAAAATAACTCGTTTTATTAAAATTCTGACATTAAAAATGACTTCGAAGTCAGCGTCAGTTAGAAAATATTAATATTTTTATAAAGGGTTTTAAGTAATTATTATTTATTTTTCTTTGCATCGACACAATCACCAGATCGCATTGTACTCTTTTATTATATGTATATAAAAAAAGTCAAAGTATTGTTAAATCAGAGATGTTTTGGTTTTATCAATTATTATATTATAATACTAATTTAGTTAAAACCACTTTGTGTTTTCTCCTTCTCTAAACAATTGGATTTGTTCCCACGTTCTCACTTTAATAAAATATTAGGGCTACTAATGTACAGATGTAAAATATATCCGTTTTTTTGCTGAGGACTTAAATGAAATTATATCCTGTCAATTTCAAACACAATGCCTTTATTTTATACACTTACACAATGCACTATGCCTTTTATTTTATAATATCCATTTGTCCATCGTTTATTGTTGGATGCCAGCCAATTTGAATTGTTTATAAATTAATAAAACATACATTTCTCAGTAAAGGTATTCGGAGTCAAATTAAATTTATTTCATGACCTGTATTCTGAACTAATTGCAAATTTAGAAATCTTTGAAGATAAAGAATTCCTTAGATTACTTGTACTACTACTACTACTAGTACTGCTACTACTGCTACTACTACTACTACTACTGCTACTACTACTACTGGTACTACTATTACTACTACTACTACTACTACTACTACTACTACTACTACTACTACTAGTACTAGTACTACTAGTACTACTATTACTACTGCTACTACTACTACTGCTACTACAAGTGCTACTACTACTACTATTAAACTACATACAGCTATTTTCAAGGCGCCGGGCACTGCTACAAATTTACTTTACAAGCCACGACGTAATACATATTATAGATGTCGTTGTCAAACGCGGTGAATATCTTCGTTTTTCAGAGCAAATATGCATTCGCAAAGAATATTTAGCGGTATTGATGAAAGCTCTACTCTATAAAAGTACATTATTAAGTTTTACAAAGTCAAAGAGTTAATAAAAGAAAAGATAAACAAAACTAGAGTCTATCACAGGATAAAACAAATCTGAGGCAAAAGGCGTCGATAAGCAAACAGTCTTTGAATATAATAGCCTCTTAATCCACGGCATAGCGACGTAATTTAAAGAAAAATAACATTAGCAATTCAGATTACGCCTCTATCGGGCTTTTATTAACCGTCAAATGGGGGGGGAGGGCAAATTGACTTTTCAGAAGGTCGGCGTTGATCGCGAAACTCGATTTATCTGACGGAGTGGATGTCATATTTTCTTAGTGATCACGACTCGACAATTTATGACGGGATTCGGGCGTTGTTATAAAAGGAATGGTTTCAAGTTAAAAGTCGTAGATTGCGTAAATATTTTTTATCATTGTATGTATCAATAATAAGGATTTTTGGAAATAATTGTGCTCTTAAGCGTTTATATATAAATTTTTGAATCTTTTAAAATGATATTATAAAAAAGAGACATTTTGTTTATTAAGATATTAACTTTTAAAAACTTAGTACCTTACTACTACTTACCTTAGTACTAACTTAGAGTTAAACATATTTATATTTTTTGAATCTTTAAAACAACCGGTTTATATTCCCAAATACTTAGGGTATCTGGGGATGTAAACCGGTTGTAATAATAAAGAGAAATCGGTAACTACAAGAACTACAACAACATTCAAAACACTACAAGATTTAAGTAATCTGCGACTAAATCTGCTAATTTCTAAAGATAAAACGTATAAAAATTTCTTTAATACCAAATTTGACTGCAGCAGATTTAGGTATAATGCTACCTATTCGAGATTCAAAGTATTTAATCAGGATTTAGATAACAATCAGTACTATAGTATTTTTGCGCTAACATGTAGCGAAATAGGCAGTATGAAATTGTATTGGTTTCATATGGAACCCGTGTCTTAATACACAATGAGTGAACCTGACAATAGTCGCATCTGACATGTATTTTTTTGTCTGTCTATGCTTTTAGCCCTGTTGGCTATTACAGCGTCACCGGTGGACTGACATGTAAGATCTTACTTCTCACCTCGGTGGTAAGCAATACTATACAGTATCTACTGATTGATTCAGATATTATTTGATAATATTTCTTGTAAAGAAGGTTAGCTAGTTTTAATGAAAATGTTATCTTATTTAATTAACACCAGGAGTAATATATTTATTGAAGACAATTTTTGGTTCAATACGGAGGTGAATATAAACAATACACTTGTAATCAAATATAAAAATAAATGATGAAATATGAGAAATATTTGTAATTCAAAGTATTTTAAAACTGTTCAACAATTGCGTTAATTAAAATAAAGCATGGGAGTCATTTTAAATAGCTAAATATTGAACGTTTTTTATTCGAAAAATTATATTGCTCAATTTCATATCAACGATTTGCAGAGACAATAGGTGTCAATCAACAATTAAAACATTCATTAAAGGTAATTTTTTTCTACATAATATCTAAAAATAAAACTCGAATGACAAAATGTAAAACAAAGTAATGTTATTGTCAATTTGATGATCTCTTTTTGGTATCTTTATACTGTGACTGAGAGACAAAAGAACGAACAGGTGACAAAAGACTACATCGTGTTAAGTGACAAGTGCCGACCATAGACTTCTAAAAAATATGATAAAAACAAATATTACCTCACTTGATAATTAAAGAGGGATGAAGGAGAATAAAAACACTTAGGGAAAAGAAGGGCGAATGGTCCAACGAATTTGTTATTGACAGCCATAATGAAAATATTCTCGGCTCACAATTAGGAGATAAACAAATTAGGTTAGTTTTTTAGGTATTCCACTCAATAATAGCTTGAAATTATAGTACTAGGACACTAATTCAATAAGTTACCTAAAACTACTTTTAAAACTTACTAAATTCATTTTTTCTAGTTAGAACAATTGTCACAAACTTTTGTAAATGTATTATTGTTGTTATTATTACTATATTTTATATTTTGACAATCCAAATATTATTTTAATTAAATCACCGTTTAACCAAGTCTGAAGATATAATAACACGGAGATGGCTCACTCAGCCACTCAGGAAATCTGCTCACTCAGCGGTTGTCAGATCGGAAATTTGTCAACTTCACGCCAATTGTACTGAATCAAATGACTTCAGAATATTTTTTTAGTATAATTTTATACTACTAATTCCATAAAATGTATTTTTATATGAAATTATACATTTTTAACATGATCATGTAAATAAACTATTCAAAGCGAATAAGTTTATTATACCAAGTAGAAACAAATAGTTTCTAACCTTCTTATTTTAATTTGTCAATAAATGAATATTTATTTATATACAACACGTACTAGGCAGACATTTACGACACTTTTACTACCACTTTCGTACATGAACAAATGCTCCTTAATCCTGTTAATTTACTTGGGGTCTTTTAGGCCCAGCGTGACGTGATCTCCGGGTGTACCGAGCGCAGTCAGTTACGGGTTGATAAAACAGAATCCCACTTAATTTGAGCACGGGATAATGGCGTTGGGACGAAGATTGCGCGTTATGTGGCCGTAAATTAGAGGGAAGAAACGTTAGAGCTTTCTTTGTTAGTGACGATTAGCTTCTATATAAGGGTTCCACGGTTAAACACCCTTTGGAGAAATCAAATCTGAAATTGTATTTAAGGATGTTTTATAAATTTAGTTTAATACAAAATTATCATTTTCATATCAAAATGTTAGAACTAATTAGATTATTATAGAAATATAATCTATGTTGTTATAAGATTGTTGTTAAAGTATTAAATATAATAATAAGTCGGATTATTATTTATAAAAATAATAATAATAGGTCTTACCAACTTAGTTACTAAAGTTCTTACTAGCTTCTTAAATTTAACTCGCTAAGGGACTAGAGCGGAAAATAAAAATTAAAGCTTATAATGTTTTTAGTTTATGTAGAGAAATATAAAAGAAAAGCTATTAGGACGAAGTCATGCAAAATAATCAAATTGTATTAGAATGATGCTATGCAAATAATCTTCGAGACAACATTTTATAAAACTTCCATATTATTTCGTATTAGTAAAGGTAGATTTGTTGAAGCCGAGATAAAGTAATCCACTAAATAGGATTATACTGTACATTGAAGGCCGTAATTTAGGCTTGCCAATTATATGTAAATATTTTTGAGTATGGACTCTTAACCGTGATATTGATCACATGAAAAAGTTTTCGTAAGATCGATGTTTTTTATACATTTTTTAAATATTGGATTATTTATCTGTTTACTCAGTTACTTTCAATTTACTAATGAACAAAATGTGAAGTGCGTTGAGTAATTATATTAGACCTTGTCTCTATATCTGTTGGCTTGGGCAGTGCATTGTCTGTCAGTAAGTGCAGTCTCTTCGTCGAAAAGAAATTCACCTTTCCATGGATTTGTCATTCTTAAGTTTATAATCTTTCATTCATGCCTGAAATTTTATTTATAAAGATAAATTAGACCGTTTATATTGACAATTTATTTATTAGCATGGGAACTAAACCAATTTATAAATTAAGTTTACAAAATAACATTTTACAATTAAGTTTTTATCAAAACATTTTTAACAAAATATGTCTAATTTTCCGTATCTTATTTACCTATCTTAGAAAGGTATTTTAGGTTTATTTTTAAAATTTAGCTCCTTATAATCCTAAGCAAGATTTAAGTTTAATTAAATATTTTCGATTGTAAATAAATAATTAAGTTCTCTGTCCTAAAATCGAACACATTATTTTGTGAAGCTTCACACTATCGTGTATTTAATTATATAGACATAAAAAAGTTTAAATAATCTTAAATCCTATTTGATCAATTTTCTTTTATTCTATATCTTATAATCAACTTGGCCGTTTCTAAACATTTGTATGTTGAGGACTTATATCTTAGTGATAAAGGAAATTGTCAAAGATAATGTCATTATCATTAAGTAATAGTTATTAAAACTTAAAGTATATTTCATGTATAAGAACCATAATATCCTTAATATACATATTAATCAATAAATTAATAATTCAAACTTCGTTAATTTTGAATAGCTCAAACTGCAAAAATCTATGGTTTGTAACGGAATGTTAATGTTATAGTATAAAATTTGGGACATTAAGGGCAATTTAAGTTGAGAAGAAGTTTTTATTGATTCTCGTCCTTTAACATATTAGAGTATGAGTCGAGGTCAAGTTAAAGAGCCTTCTTATTAAGTAGTAATTTGGGGTGCTAATAAATACCATTAAAATAGTTTTTTTACAGTATTCAACTCTGAACAAATTTAGACATTGACAAGTTTAATTTTATCGATGCGTAATTTAAAACGGCATATTGATGCGAAAACCAATAAAAAAAAAATCTTCAACTCTAAACACAAAATTATGTTTAGCTACTATCTAAAACTCTGTTTAGCTACTATCTAAAACTATGTTTAGGCAAATAGATAGAATGTACAGTTACAGGTAGCTTGATCTTTCGGCTTTGTTGAGGGATATTACATTTTTAAGCTTTTTCTACCGCATTGATCACGGAGAATGTTCCAAAACTGCTGTAAAATTTCACTACTTGCCATAGTTTCCAGACCAATTCGAATTAGCTTTATTTAAAAAAGCGCCTAGTTTTAACCCAAAGGCCAGATACGCTCTTGGATTTTTTTTTTCGGGAGGTAGTGATGAATGATCACTCGTCATTATATGATCCGTATGCTTTTTATAAAATATACAAAAAAAAGATAAAGGGTTCAAAAATAATTCTCGACATATAGATAATGTAATAAAGTTTTCGGAATTCACCTTGAAAGCTCAATATTATAGAAACAGCATCGTTTGTTGTTGGATATTTTTAAGCAAACAAACACTACGAACAATAAAACCCGAATAAATGAACCTTATTTTTGTAGTCACTAATTCCTTGACAACACCCATCTCACCATATTACGATAATTCTATAAAAATCTCATCGCGCGAATAAAAACCGCATTGGCACAAAGAAATTAATAACAGAATAATTCAATATTCAAAACAAGGGAAGAATTCAAATATCACAAATACTCAACTTGTTGTTAAAAAAAATATTAATAATATTTATTATAAGTTAAGGTATTTGTTTTAAATTTTAAACAAATATAGAATAAAAATAAACTAACTCCCGCAAAATCTGGGAAACCCGTTTACCTATCACCGTTTCTCACCAGCGCGGCGGTCCGAGATAAAGACGATGACATATAGAATGTTAAATTCAATAAAGCGGTTAACGATACAGTAACTCAATTTTTAGAGCGACGGGACGATTTTTCAAAGGTCACTGGGTTCATATCCTCTCCGGGATCGGCTTATTTCTCATTCTATTTTTTTTTCACTTTTTAAATTAGATTGACATTGGTAATCCATGTAAGTATTTTTTTAAACATTAGTTTTGTTGTTATTAATTATTTTTGGAAAATTACTATTGGAAAAACACAATGTATTCTTCGTAATATATTATGTAAAATAAAAAGCGCAACTTCTGATAATCTGGTGTCGCACTATCTTGGAATAGTTCTGGTCCTGATTTATGAGGCTCGTACAGTTATTAAGATACCCAGTCCGCGCGATAAATCATACTTGGACAAAACGCATTTGCGGGATTCTGTGACAATGTTTTTGTAAGTTCAGCGATGTAGCGCTGGATATTTGAAGTAAGAGGGAATTATATGAATTATTCACACTTACGTTTCCATTTGTCTTTTTAAGCTGAGTGAGTTTTCTTATTAACAAATTAAGTAATAATAATATTATTTTATCTGATTAAGGAACAAATGTTAATAAGCCGTGTTTATTACGGGCTTTATAATAGAATAAATACTTTTAAGAATAATTTTTAATACTTGATCACATTTGGTATTCAATAACATCATTCAAGTTAATGAAGGTTCGTAGAGAATAACTAAATCACCCTAATCTTTAATTTGAATTTGTAAGGTTCCGTCAATTATCTTGTTAGGTTTCACATTTATATTTAAATATAATATCAACGATAAATGTATTAGGATCCCTAATCGCTTATCAGTATTTTTTTAATATTCTATAGATTATGGAATACTTTAACAATATGTCCATTACAAAAATATATTTTTATTATTTTCAAAGCCTTAAAATTATTTATTTTTTAAAAGTATAAACGTATCTTTCCATTAGATGGTATCCACACTAAATTCTTAAGTTTCAGGTTTAACATTATTTGACATTGAATGCACACTTTAATATAGTTTCTTATTGATATGATGTCAATAACTTCAAATAATGCGTCTAGACTCTAAAAATGTAAAAAGTTCGATATTTATTTCGACTTCCAAGACTTCTTACCGAATTATTATTTTGTTTTTGCAGAAAGATAGAAATTCTCAATATTATTCCAGAAGATTTATATTTCATATTACAACTATTGATAGCAGTAATGAAAGAAATAAGAACGGTGTATTTTTTATGATGTTCTTTTACCAAATCGTTTTTGCTGTATCGAATAATATAAGGAACCTATTTTTGAATCGTAACAGGTATTTTATCTGATTCTTTTATATTATTTTGTACTTGATGGAAGATATATTATATACAATATCTCCATGATATGACGTGACAAAAAAACCTATTCTGTTTTAGTTGCTATATTTTATGGATTATCAACTAAATCCAAGGATTAGTTCAATGTACTGTTAACTCAACAAATTATTAGTTTTTTAATACTTAGTTATAAAAATAAAATCAAAACTTTAAATTACGACCAGACGTAAAAGATGTTGTTAGTTTTTCTAATTTATGTTTTTTAATTAAAACGTATTGTTTTTGAATGAATATTTATCCACTGCCAATGTAATTTTTTAGACTACCCTCCTATATCGTATCCTTGTTCGTAGATGGATGCAATGAACTCAACTATCGCCTTTTTATGGGTGTCTATAAATGACTCCACCCATGTGACCAGGCAGGACAGCTGCGGTGGCTTCCTGAGTGGAGGGAAATGAAAACGAAAGTCATGCTTGAGTTTTTTTGTTCTGTCAGAGATAAGTGCGTCGTACGTGAAAATGGGGTCTTTTAGACCTGTAGACTAAATAAGGCTGCGTCATTGTGAGGGTTGCACGTATAATGATACTGTACTTTGTTGAACCGTGTTATAAAAGAGCGTTGGAAAGTATCAGCGGAACTTTAGATTCAAGAGTTCTCGACTATGAAAATGAGTAAAAATGTAGTGTTCTCAAAGTGTTTTTGTCTGTTTCTAATAGCTTTACGTTTTTTCATTCAATGTTTTGATAATTTTAAATGGACCAACGTTGGAAGCACTAAGCTTATAAAGATTGCATTTATTGCAAGACTTGTGAGAGTAATTAGTTTTCTGATAAAGTATTTTGTAAGGCTTTAATAAGTACCTCATCAAAGGGAGCCACAATGGTAGTTGAACCGATAATTTAATTTATTTGAGCGCGTATCGGTAATTTTAATATTAACTTAAAACATAAAATGTAACCTCTATTAATTAAAATTAGAAATACGTTTAAAAATATTAAGAATACTTGTACTGAGGGCTGAAAATAAAGTAATAAAACTGGAAGTAGTCTGGTAGCTGTAATTGCTTACAAATAAAATTATAGAGTTACTAATTTTCTTTAAAATATGCCACAGCATTGGTTTTAAAAGAAATGTTACATAGTATTTTCTAAAATTGTCACGAGCTATTTTAAATTTACATTTTAAATGTAAAATTTAAAATTTAAATCATTATACGAGAGTTAAATCGGTAAGAACAGTTTTTTTTTAATATATTATCTTACAATTGTATTTGTAATATAACACGTGTTATAAATACATATTAAGCATTTATTTAGTAAATGTAACGTATAAAAATATGCATACCTTTTTCATCCAGAGCCGTACTTCTAGTGGTTTCAATATGAAACAGTTATTTTGTTTTTTTCAGCTTTACTAAACTAGAACGGATTCTAAAATATATATATTTTGATTATAATTATAGTGTTTTTTTATTTTTTAATATCTACAAATTTTTTTACATTTCCTATCAAAATGTTTGAAATAAAAAACATTTTTATACTCTTGTTAGAATGTATAAAAACTATAAAAAGAATATCCAATTCAGTGGTATTGGAAACAAGGACCAAATAAAAGTTTGTTCATAAATCCTAGCATTCGAAACAAAAGGAAAAGGCCTAATCGCACCATTACGGTTTGGGAACAGCTATTGCTAGCTTTTAAACCGGTCATTCGCACCCAGCGGCAATTTGCGACTAAACGTTGAAGGAAATGGACGCCGGGATTACGTCCCTTTAGACGTACCAGGACTGATGAAATTCGCGTATTGAATATTTCCAATGGCTTACTAATATTATTTATATTAGATAAATTATTTACAAAATATGTATATTATAGTTTAAAATATAACATTAATTATTTAAAAAAGTTTACGATAAGCAACTAAGTGTCGTATTGGCTGTCTAAACTAAAAGTAGCTTATTTTCTATTATTAATCAGGTGAAAATATAGGTTAACAGGGATTTTTGCATTAAAAACATATTCAATTAAAATCAAAAAAAATCTATAATTATTAGTAATAATTTAATAATGATCTATTTAATAAGTAATTTATCATTATTAAGCAATTATTTAACAACCCTTGTTGTGGGCCTAAGTAATGACCTAATACACGATTTACATCGTAATATATAGACCAATAATATTAAATTAAATACACAGTACACTATATAATGCACTCGTACTGAATTTATCGATATTTATAAACATCAAAACTAATCAATTAGTATGGTGAGAAACAAAGTTAGAGCCCGTATTGTCAAACTAGCAAGTTGTTTCGGTAATGAATAATTGGATTAGTGACAGAAAATTCAATAGTAGGTAGCTGTTTGTTGTTCTGTTAATCCTAGCCTTTGTATTCACGTCACGTGAAATAATTATTACATCTTGTATAACATAGCATTTATTTAATGTAACCATTTAGTTTATTGATATACAAAATATTATAATAATAATAATGTTTATGGTCACCTAATTAAGAATTTTTGGCGTTAAAACTAAGTAACTGACACGTTAATAAACTGATAAGCTGACAAGTACTTGTTTGTTTATTATAAATCTATCGTCGCATATCTACAATAGTATATATATATATGTCGGAGATATCGAGGTATATTCGTGGCTTGTTCGTTCTTGATGGAGTCTTCTTGTACAGGATCCGAAGCGTAGGTCTCAGGCAATTAAACCACACAGACACAATATCACAATTACTTGTATTAAATGTAGGTAATCACAAATTACTTAGTAGGTATACAATTATCAAAGTTGCGTGAACCACCGGTCCCGTTTGGGGGGTCCGGACTGTAAGGCTCACACTAGTGAATAATCCTCTTGTCTCGATGCTCTCGGTTATTTAAAATGATTCCGGTGCCCCACCAAACGATTCCGGTCACTTGACTCAATACGTCACGGCGTTCACACCCCACTATTACAATGATATCAATTGAGTTACTAATTATCGTTAAATTATCGTGATCTGCGACACGGCCATACTGACAAGTCACACGCCCTCGTGTGCATATGTATCTGAAATCCAAACAATATACAACTGTAGATGTTGCTTCGCTCGGCCTTTCTGACCACATAAAAAAAAATCATTAATCTTTCTAAAATCGATAGTTATGATAACTGGAGCTGTTACATAGAACATAACTCATCTAAGTCATTCCATGAGATTGGACTAATTGGAGTCAAGATAGACAACCATCATAGGCGTCAAGTCAAGATAGACAACCCGCATTGGCGTCAAGTCAAGATAGACAACCATCATTGGCGTCAAGTCAAGATAGACAACCCGCATTGGCGTCAAGTCAAGATAGACAACCCGCATTGGCGTCAAGTCAAGATAGACAACCTGCATTGGCGTCAAATCAAGATAGACAACCCGCATTGGCGTCAAGTCAAGATAGACAACCATCATTGGCGTCAAGTCAAGATAGACAACCCGCATAGGCGTCAAGTCAAGATAGAGATAGACAACCATCATTGGCGTCAAGTCAAGATAGACAACCCGCATAGGCGTCAAGTCAAGATAGACAACCATCATTGGCGTCAAGTCAAGATAGACAACCCGCATAGGCGTCAAGTCAAGATAGAGATAGACAACCATCATTGGCGTCAAGTCTCTCCTAGATCCCGTGGTTCCTACTTAATTTAACCTGTGGTACGGTTAGAATTTAATTATCTTAAAGTATAACGATATTCCTTGAAAAGTTCCTTTATATTTTGGATCTAACTTAGTCTGTTTATATTTCTCATATACGGTTACGTTTGTAATAATAAATGGTGAAAATAAAATTAAAAAGCGCCTATCAATATTCTTAACAGCCTGACTAGAATCTTAACAACCACTATAATAAAGTTGATTATCACAATCAGAATTCTGTATCAAAATAAATGACCACTAAAATAAATAAAGCGCCACTTTTCATTACATTTTAAACCAAAAATGTATTTTAAAAACATAATAAAACACAAAAGCATGAATTTTATTCGTCACATATGGCTTTTCACTAAGCCCTACCAACAAATCTCCCGTTTGTTTCATGGCATTGATTTTAATTCCGAGTCCCACGGACTCATAATAGAACTAAGATTCACTACTATCACTTTTACTAAATCGCTTTTACTACAAGCTCTACTTCAAGTGGTAATTAACCCTCTGGCATCGCTATATATCAAAAACAAAGGTTTTTTTTTAACTTTACCCATCAAAAACTCTAAAAGTGAAACTTTTGCAACCCTGGTCATTATACAATTTATCGTAGGTTGAACTTTATCTATGGCATCTTGCCCCGATCGAATATTTCTAGTCTCTGTTGCCGAAAACATTTGCAAGACGTAAATAATAAGTTCTTACTTTTGCTAAATTAACTAACCGCTTTATTTTACAGCATTTACGGGCCTTGATTGGCAATAATACGCATTTACAATATACGATTAATTAATAATTGTAAGTTCGCCCGTGATTACTACACATGTAGGTAGACAGGAAATAAAATATTCCGAAAATTGAATTACAATTATTTTTTTAAAGTTTTGACTGGTTTTAACCGGTTGAATCTTTAGAGCTATTGCGTTACCATTGTTTACCGAATTTAAAACAAAGTTATTTAAAACAAAAGTTTAAAACATTGTTTTCCGAGTTTAAAACAAACACTCACGTTTACAAAAATCCGGGATAAAATAATTTCGTGCCTTATCATAATACGTAACCAAAAGACGTTAAGTTAAAGTGAAATAATTATCAGTAAAAATTAAAAAAAAAACAAGGTTGTGAGGGTTGATCGCTAATCTCAATACTAGTTATCTCAATAACAATAATGAAATGCTTACCACTATATTTGATAGCTTAATTTCCTTTAACTAGCGAGTATTTACCGCAAAAATTGGAAGTAAATCGAAACGAATTCACCTTTATGCTGTGACGTATCCGATGGTGGATTAATTGAGCAAACCTCAACGCGTTGCTCACACCGCACTTTACCAGTACCGCTGCCATAGCTGCCATCACCACGACCACCGTCACCATCATCAGCACCATCAGCGCCATCAGCGCCATCCGCGCCGCGCCATTACTGCCATTCGCGCCACGCCATCACCGCCATACGCGCCGCGCCATTACCGCCATTCGCGCCGCGTTGTCACCGCCATAATTTCTCATTTCTTTCTTTCTTCATTAGCAACGATTTATTCTTCACAAAAGCTTCAATAAACTTATCTCGCGGGTAGTTGGTGGTTTTGATGCCCGAGTGAATCCCTTATCCCACTTCTGATGTCGGAGATATCGAGGTATATTCGTGGCTTGTTCGTTCTTGATGGAGTCTTCTTGTACAGGATCCGAAGCGTAGGTCTCAGGCAATTAAATCACACAGACACAATATCACAATTACTTGTATTAAATGTAGGTAATCACAAATTACTTAGTAGGTATACAATTATCAAAGTTGCGTGAACCACCGGTCCCGTTTGGGGGGTCCGGACTGTAAGGCTCACACTAGTGAATAATCCTCTTGTCTCGATGCTCTCGGTCATTTAAAATGATTCCGGTGCCCCACCAAACGATTCCGGTCACTTGACTCAATACGTCACGGCGTTCACACCCCACTATTACAATGATATCAATTGAGTTACTAATTATCGTTAAATTATCGTGATCTGCGACATATATATATATCTATATATATATATATATATATATATATATATATATATATATATATATATATATATATATATATATATCCATAACATTATTATTACTGTAATGATGAAAACGAAACAAACAATTCTACAAACAAGACTTAACAAACATAAGATTCAATCTCTTTTTCCGTGAAAATTGAAAAGATTTATAAGAACCTTCTCTCCCACATTTGAATGCAGCGATGCTGATGACAGTTCATTGTGGGCGGACAATCTCAACTATATTTTTTCCTCACGTTTTCAATAAAACGATCGTATAGATCTAAAAATAATATTTATTCTTTTTTAATATTACAGCTTACCTGTTCAAAGAACGCTTTATATTAAACTGATTAATTATTTTTTTTATCAAATTCCCTGTAAATCACGTAAATCAATTTATTTTATTACTTTTTGTTTTGTAATTAAAAAGGGCCAATTTTATTAAAGCTAACCTCAACATAAATCAAATGTACGTATGACAGCGAACCACGAAATTAATTTAGCAAAATCTCATAAAACAATACAACATAAAATAAATTTATATCACGAAAATAGGTAACATTTGTTCTGAACTGTCATTTTAAATACTCCAATTAAATTAATATTCAATACTATTAAGTACTTGCTACATCTAAGTATGACTAAAAGGTATAAAAATGTACCCCTTTATTCTGTAGTAAAATAGTTTTGTTTTTAACTTTATATTAAATATTTAGGTTTTTTAATATACAGTTGTTATAAATATAAAAAATACACAGTTGTATATTATATATATAAAATTGTAAAATGTAAGCAACGATTAAAAAGACAAAGTTTAAAGTAATTTGACTTTAAAAGATATTACATGAGAAACTGTTAATGATACATAAAATCTCATGTTACGTGACTTATTATCCAAAAGAGATCCATGCGGCAACTTATAACTTCAGTTAAGTAAATTGAATTAATAACTTCTTGGTGTTCAAATATATGTTATAAATGCTCATCAAATAAGGAATTAAGAGTTAATTAATAATAGAAAAATAGATTCATCTGGGACGGTTACGGGATCGGCTTCCCATACGTATAAGGTTCGAGTCCTGTCCGTTTAGAAGAGTTTTTTCTTTCTTTACAATTTTAAAATTAAAATAACATTATAGTATTATTATAATATTAGAACATATTGAGGGCACGGCCAAAACAGCTGAACAGATAAAATCGGTATTTCACTTCGGCCCATCGCCTACAGCTTTATGAGGCGCTGGTTTGGCTGCATGTGCAGTATTATTCTCATGACCTTTCAATCTTTCATCCTTGCCGCATACAACGGAGAGCGACAAAAATATCAACTGTTAAGACCTTTTCAAATAGGCTTGATTCCATGGCGCTTCGTAGTGATGTTGCTTCCATTTGCATTCTCTATCACTTATATCATATAGAGGGCTCTAAAGAGTTGTTCGTCTTAATAACACCCACCGATTTTTGATATTGTCCATCGCGACAGAACCACCATCCCATCACCTGAATGGTTGGTGTTCCAACAGAGTGCGCCTTTCTAAAAGCTTCTTACCTCGCACAGCTAATCTCTGGAATAAACTGTCGACCAAAGTATTACCGTACCGATACGTCATTTATACCTTTTTAAAAGGCCTTCAAAGCGCCTGTAACTCCTGAGTTGCAAAGACGTTCATGGACGATGGAAGTCACTTACCATCAAGTGACCTGTTGGTTCGTTTACCTCCTCATCTACGTTTAAATCAGTAATTGGTTGGTTGTAAAACCTGTTCTACGTATTCAAAAAATATGTTTTATAATCGTAGAGAGCTTTTTATAGCAACACAGAAAGTTTAAGTTAAGAATGAATTTATTTTTATTATGGATTGGATGGATACACTTTTCAGTGTTAATTCATCAAAATATTACAGATAGCTAGAAACCATAAATACTCATTATATTTCATTCAAATCAATCTATATGCATCTATTTAGTACCTACTCTCTTTGTGATGCAATTTTACATTTCAACGCTTCAGATATATACAGTGATGCTATGACATACGAACACACGGAAATTGAACACACGGGGAGGAAGAAAGGGGATTTGGGTGACAAGTTCTCTCACTCACATATACCTTTAATAAGAGGACCCCGCCGATACAATAACATTACTAGAACAGAGGGCTATAATATAAAAAATATAGATAACCACAGTATATAAAAATATATGAATTTATATTTATAACAAAATAAATTAATATTTAACGACTGTAACTGTAACTAAAATATGAAGTAAACAGAGCAACATTACGAAAATGTATAATTTGCGAATTTTGGCGATAAAATTATGAACGAGCTTCATGAAGCGGGTCGTTTATTAATTTTATGATACTAATAAACACGGTGAAGTACACTACATAGTACACTACATAGTACACTACATGCGATAAATAAAACAAACCTACCTGTGAATTAACCTGCTCTGATTATTATGCGTCATGAACAGCCTCACTAGTGTTTCAAACATTTATAGTTTGCGATCAATTCACTATTGTATTTTCTAAATAATAGTGTAGTGAAAATAGAGTTCATTTAATTAATAAACATACCTATATTATATTTGCCTAACTTACATTCATAAATAATTAAATATTATTATTAATTTTCTGTAATAAAAATTCCACTCCGCTACAAAATCATGGAAAATACGTGAACAAAAAATTAACAAAACGTTCCACAAAATGTAAAGTGCATCGTCATCTGCAACTCACTTCACGCCAATTTCTAAGTTAATTGAAAGAGGTGGGGTGTGAATTGCATTACAACGTTATTTTGTGCAAGATAATTCTTGATGTTATAAAAAACTTTAACTTGCTCTTTCTAGTACTTAATTTATAAAAAAAAAACATAATTAATCTTAGAATTTCTAATTGTCATTTTACTAAGAAGGTAAATGTGTAATACGTCATGTGATTAAGAATATTTAAACTATTAATACACACAAGACTGCTGCCCTTCTACTCAGCGCTGCACAAAATACACTTAATGCTATTGCGAATTTAATAATCGCTGCAATATTTAGTAATTTGAAGCATCGTAATAAAGCGCCTGCAATATTTCATGCTAAAACCGAAGCCGTGTTAGCACACGCTATAAAATATAGCCGATTAATCCCATTCGAGCGGACCTCTAATCTAAATAACTATTTTTCAATATACTCAGCAATATCGGGCGTTATGAATTTTCGTGGGCAGGAACGTGATCCAAATATATTTTGGAAAGAAAGTTGGAGAGTATTAAGATAAAATACGTCTGCTGCTTTTATATTAGGCAGATGTACTAGTATATACTGTATTATGTAATATAAAGCTTACCACAGAAAATTTGAACTTTATTATTTTACTTTTTCTAAATGTCATTGTTTTAAAAATATATTAATGCCAATTCATAATTCTTATTTGTACATGTTTTATGTCACAACGAAAAAAATCATTTATATTATTTTATTTTATAAAGAGATTTTGAGATAAGCTTTTAAACATAAGAAACTTGTAACATTCCAGATTGACATCAAAAAATATTAAATTATCAAAATATAAATTTACAATATAAAATAACTGTATATTTATATATGGCACGTCATGTTTCTAATTGTAACGCGATCAAGTTGTTGAATCCTCGTTCGTATTTCCAACAGGAGCTTTTCCACAACAGACGGGTACCATGCATGTAAGATTAATGATATCATGAAAGTTCGTAGATGGCTGCCATGTACTAAACATAAACCCGAGACATGGTAATTTTTCTATTTTATGGCTTGTTGATAGACGCTCAATTGTGTGCTTTACAATTCGTGCATAAAATGGTTGTTGCTTCCCAATATACATGATCAAATGGTTTTGAATTTTGTTAGCCATTATTTATACTGCCATTTCTATAGAACGACTTTTCATTTTGAAAATCAAATATAATTTTTTCATACATCAGAATATATTGGTCTTATTTATCGTTAGACTTTAGTTGCACGGTTCTAAAAGTTCATGGCCACACATAAAAAAGAATATGTTCTTTTATAAATATGTCATTAAATCGGTATTTATACAAATGTATATTAAATATAATTTATAATTATGTTAACAATAACGATAATGTTAGATTATTCGAGAAATGTATGAATAGATACTTTATTGTTCCAGGTAATAAATCACCACAAACCACATGTGCAAATGTAGGAATGTGACTCTCAAGTCACTGAGAACGAGTCCAAAGATGAAACGAAGATTACCAACTGTCAAGGAGGAGTCCAGAAATCCTAAAAGTATTTGTAACAGTGATATAGCTATTTACACGATGGTAATATCAACCGCAGTTCTAAGTTACGTGAACAGTTTAAACGGTGATTTTGTTCATGACGACATACCCGCTATAGTGACGAACGGTGACGTGGTGGGAACCAATAGTCTTAGACAGTTGTTTTTGGACGACTTCTGGGGCACTGCGATGGATGACCCGAACAGTCATAAGTCATATCGTCCGTTGACAACTTTGTCTTTTAGGTAAGTACATACACATACATAACATATCATTTTATTTTTTCATATATGATAATAATCGATATATTTTTTAAATATTACAAATACAACAATTTTATCTGATTGAATGTATGTTTGTACAAAAGAAAGTCTTCGCCTCTCGAATTCGAACCAGACTTTTGCTATTTGTGGTTGTTACTAACTAAATTATTTGCAATTAGTATACCTAATTAGTATCAATCAATTCATAATTATTAACGCTGCACCTTTTATCACACAATAAACATTATTCTCAGTAGGTACAAGTTATATTTCTATTCCCATTAAATCTAAATTATTTTGATGAGTTAAAATAAAAGTCTTGTTAAAATATAAACAGTTAATATTACAAAATTTAAATGCGCTTATTATACTCATCGATACTCTTATTTTAAATATAAAAACAACTAAAAATGTATTTTTTTAAATTTGGTTTTATAATCAACAAAATAAAATTTTAGAAACAAAACATTCCAAATGGTTAATATTATTTACAAGGTAAAAAGGCGAAAGATATTTCCTATAATAAATGCTCATGATGTCGTATATCCAGCATCCATTCTTTCTCAACGTCTAGAAGTCAGTCATAAATATTCCCGCGAAGCCTCTATTTATCAAGAGCCGTGGACTCCAAACTTAATATATCAACATGAAAATCTTATTCATCATGGAAAAGATCTTTTTGAAGTTTAATGCAGTCAGATTTTAATGATCATTACTGCGACACTTTGTTTATATTTTTAAAGTATTCGGAGTTCATTAACCGAGGACGGTTGTGGTAATGATCAATTATAAACAAATTGTTTAAGAACTTCAAAATTTGAGAACTAATAAAATATTTACTTTAGATTTTCGTTAAACATTTCAGCAAAAATAGATTAGTTTTTCGAAGTGCTGCGAGTGAAAGATAAGCAATTTAAACTCTACAATTTACGGTACAGAATACTAAATATAACAACTTTAAATCATCAATAAATGCAATACGTATAAAACTTTGTAAAGTTTATCTCCGGTAAGATCTAGCCTGCGGCTCGACACGTTCGGAAATCCGCAGTTGGCAAGTTGATTTTGCACTCCTTGTGAAGGTTCACACGAATCTAAGTTTTGGAAACTTACTACTACGTCTGGTTTTTCGTGAAACATCTATTTGTTATGTTAATATTGAATATTCGAAGATAAGATAGAATTTAGCTAAATTATTATCATATTGTGTTAAGTCCTCATCGGTATAAAATAAATATTTTTCGTTATTTTAATGAAGTATAGTAAGTATTAAATACTTATATATATACATACATTATACTTAATTATAATTGACATTTAATACGTTTTTTTATTCTAAATTATCTTCTACTCTAAAAGACGTAGGAATGACTTATAAATCGTAATTTCGACATTAAACAAATATGTTCAATGCAGAAATATATAATATATAAAACTTAATCCCATTAAAAACTTAACATATAAATAAAAATGATTTTCCCATGTAACATGTAGAGTGAGGAGGCACGAGCGTGCATAATAAATTATGATAACGTGTGACATTCGCGCAAGCAAAAATCGCTCTTATCGGGTGCCGAATTTGCGCACCATGGAATTTGTATTTATAGCGCTTTTGGATACTAAATTTTAACGAATTGTCATTTTAATCTCGTTCGTTACACATCGCGGCACAGCAGGAAACTAACACGGACTTGTTTGCGATACAAAAGTTAATGAGGAAATATAAGTATAAAATCGTAACAGACTATATTATTTTTCATTTGTTCTTTAGAAATTGTAAGCCTCATATTAATAAGGGACATTGAGATAGACATAGCAGGAACTTGATTTGCATCTCGTTATGTGATCACAAGTAATCCAATACACAAGCACGTTCTGAATTAATCTGACTAGAGTAGTCTTTACTTACCATTCATTTATAAGATTATTCCTATTGGTATTTATTTTTATTATTTCTACTAAAATAAATCACATCTCTCAAAATCAATACGTTTTCCATATCGATATTGTTTCATAATACTTAGATAACATTATTTCAAAGCGGACCCTGGTATTGTTGCAGCAAACAATGCCTCCAGGTAATTACCTGCTACAATTGATAGGCTTAAAGCTATAATATTGCTGCAATTATAGAGATAGGATCTCATACACGCGTGTAATTATAGTCTAATATTGTTCGAATCATTTTTTTTATGTATATTACATCAAATCTGTATGAATCATATTGACCTTATACATATACATATTAAAGGATATTTATCGCTGAATCACCAATTATAAATGATTTTATTTAAACAAGTCGAAGTGTTTTATTTAAACAAGTCGAAGTCATTTTTGGGAATAAAACACAACATTCTGAAATTTCATCATTATTTTTCGGATATAATTATAAAAATATGAGTATCTCTATAAGAATAATATTTTTAAATTATACAGAGCCATGAGAGTTGTCGAAAAATAATTCCCTGAATTGTATGCCTTGGGCTCTGAAAGGGTTGCTATTTCCAAAAGGGAAAATAATACTTTGTTTTTAATTAAAAAGATTTTAACTTGTTCAAGCAATATTCTTCCTGGCTTTGTTACGTATTGTTCGTGAAACTGAGTTATTTTAATTATCCATAAACATTGGTAATTTTTTGTCCTGAGAACTTTTACCAAAGGGTCAAAACAAGAATATTGTTGAAGCATTTAATGCTTAAAGATTCTAGTAGAAATGCAAACACATTAATAAATTTGGAAAAGTTTTTCTACTTACATACATGATAACGTTCATTACACTTGTGTGATGTAATCATATCTCAAAAGGCTTATATTTTTTTATTCATTTTGTTACAAATATATTTCTTAAACTAGTATCAAATTTTATGACTTTCGTAAATTAAAAACTTTTGATAATACCAGTAGCAGAGCAGCTGTAGAATATAGTTGGCATAACTTATATTTAATAAGTAGTATATGACCACAACTTATATGACAAGATCGTTAAAAGTTACACTGTACGAACTTGGGGGAAACTACAAATTTGTGTTGAGAATATGAAAACAAGCGAATCGCTTCCGAAATCGGATTACACGGGTAGGCTTTTTCGAAAAACTTGTAGGTCGGGTCGTAATCTTATTGGGTTGACGGGAATTGTGTCCACAATTCTACATGCTCTTACAAACAATGTTTGACTTATATTAATATTCACTTTTCGTTCGGTATAGATTACAAAGTAGGTAAGTAACGACACATTACATTAGATAATAGATCTATTGAGAGCTATAAAAGCAAATAAGACCTTCACATATTCGGAAAATAAAAAATAATATTTGAATATTTTATTTATTCGTGTACTAATTTATATATTACTTATTTATTTCATTGTAAATATTGTAAGAGTAATATCATATTATGTAAATATTATGTATATAAATATTAGAAACATTAATTTATTTCATATTATGAATTTAATTTGATCCGTAATCATTATATAGTACATATAAGCAAAGTCGCTTTCCGAGTCTGTCCCTGTGTCTGTATGTATGTCTGTATGTATGTACTTTTAGATCTTTAAAACTACACAACGGATTTTGATGCAGTATTTTTTTTCAAGGATAGAGTGATTCAAGAGTAAGGTTTATATGTATTGTAACATGCTTAATATATTACAGAACTACTGATAATTTCAAGATTTCTAATGCGAAGTCGTAAACAAAAACATTTTTAGCGCTTACATTACAAACGCTGGCTTAACTCTACAAGATAGATCAAAATAATGTACTAAGTATTGTATACCTTAAAAAGTTCTACAAGAAAGTTAGCGATGGTATATGTGTATCTCTTAGGGATAACCCACAATAGCTAATTTTTATCTATTACTTTTTACGAGAAATTATGGCTTATTTACGAAGCGACTTTAAATAATACAGCATTAATCCTTATCTAATTAAGTAACTTAAATACATTTAACATTACACAATATAGCCCCTTTACAGCATGTAATTTTAATGAATATTTTCGAAGATATTACAGATTTAAAATTTAGGGACATCGCGTTTGCGGACGATCGGCTGGCGCACTATGTTATGGAACCGTGCAAACCATATAAAAAATGACTTGTGTGAATGTTCAGTATTGAAAATGTTGTTAATGCATGCAGATAAATGAATGTCTAATACATATTATTTAGCGTATAAAATAGATTTTTTTTTTTTAATAAAACCAGACCTGCAAGTTGATGGTCAAAATAAGGTCCATTGTGTAGCTCCGAATTCCTCAAGTTTACATGGTCATATTTTAATTATGTTCAATGAAAATCTATAAGAGTTATCTATGGTTAGAATGGTTATTAAGTACTCTATTTAAAAAGTATTTAAACGGACGTTTAAAAAAAGAGGTTTAAATAAAATACAGTATCTAATATTGTATCCATATTAAAAACTTTAAATAGATTTTTGACAGTGAGCGATGTCTGCCGATGTCGTAATTTTGATTGTATCAATTAAAATAAGTCATATAGAAGCCAATACAAAAAAAGGGAAAGGGAAAAATTGAACAAAAATATGAAACATAATAAACAAAAGTAATTAATATTGGATTATGTCTCTATTAGGAAATTGTTTTCGCAAGTGTCAAAGCATTGATCTTTGAAACTAAAGTTTCATAAAATCATGGAGATTTCGAATTTACTTTTGTAAATATTGCAATGTTTTAAAAAATATATTATTTTATAAATAACTTTATATCTTTGATAATAAGCGTTGTATGTGTTTACATTTGAAAAGTGATTGTATAACAACATCTATATTAAGCATTGTTTTATTAAATTAAAATCTACTCTAATTGCTTATAAATAAAACTCTTGTTTATTAGTTATCTGATATTGCAATTAATCAAGGAGTGTCAAGTTGCGAGTAATTAGGAAAGTTTAAGCGAAGATAGTTAATCGAATTAGGTATCGATCATCTTGAGTGAGGTTGTATCACGATAGAAACTTTATTGCAATGTTATTTGCGACACGACACAGTATTGCACTAGTGTTATTATTTGATAGTGCTTGATTATATTAAAAAAAATATGTACCTAATAAAAAATTGTTTTGAAAAAATTGGTTAATTCAAAAAAAAATATTTCGCAGAAACTAAAAGTGCTTTTATCTCTCGGATTTTTGTATGAAGTCTAGAAAATCTAATGATTCTGAAAATGTATATGGATTTTTTAAATTTATCTTAGTTGTCGTGATTATACTTTCTGGTTTATATATAATAGTAGACGGATAAATAATTAAGGTGGATGTTTGTGTTGAGTCCCGAGTTTGATCAGTTGCTAATTAATGTCCCGAACGAATTATGCCCTTCGGTGCGGAAGGAGTCGTTGGTCACAAATTACTAAAATGAAAATCCGTTTCAACAATGGCCTATGGCACAATAGCGTAATTTAACCCAATTACTTAATAATAGAATTATTACAAAATAATATATAATCTTATTTAGTCTAAAAGTCACCATATTTATGAACGTATGAAGCGAAACAAAAACAATTATCCCTTTTAAAATAAAACATTTGTTATAATTTTTACGTTGCGTTTTAAAACTGTTAATGATATGTACATATATTAGAATATTTTCCCATATGTGCAGAAATATGAAAATTTTCTCAAGCAAAAAATGTTCATCAAGCTGCACAGTCCGTAAAAAGCTTATTTAGTTCTGGATCTATTCCAAGCTTCAGATACTAACATTATACGATTCGTTTACGGCTCAGCCCAGTTTAATTCTCATATTGCGAATACAGATATTTATTGGACACTCCAAATTTTAATGAGCAAAACTGGGGCGTTTAATAAACTTTGTGCGATGTTTCAATTAGAAAAGAGTGTCGGGTTTTAAAAAAAAAAGAAAAAGGTGTTGATTTAGGCTGCGGCTTAATATTTTAGCGTCAAAATTCATACCAAAAGTTTCGTGTATGAGTTATTATTGTTTTACTTATTTATAAGACTTAAGGATTGGTATTGATACCACACCGTTGGTCGAGTGGTTAGCGCAGACGCCTAACGTGTAACGGGGCAATGGGGCTCGGGTTCGATTCCCGACAGGGACAGGCATGTATATGATGATCATAGATATCTGTATTTCTGGAATTGGTCGTTTATTAAATATATTCTCAGTATTTATAATGTGTATTTCTATGCATTTCTATCGTCGTCTAATACCCTTAACACAAGATACATGCACAAATAATTTGCTTACAATCAATTTGTGTAATTTCCCCTGATATTATTATTAAAAAAAAACACAAAATACATCTTTTATTTTTTTTATTTATAATTATTTTTATTTTACAATAAAAGCGTCAATCTATGAAGTCTTAGTTGTTTATTATCCTATAAACTTCTCTTCTGATTAATTGTTGACCTGAACAAAGCTGATGGCTTGTTTTTGATATCATTGTTAATATCGCGAGGTGCCAATCTAAATTAGAAGGGTTATATTGTAAGCTGAGCTATTGTCTAAAATATATAAATGGTTTGATGTTACTAAATCCTTATTATATTGTATTTGATTGGTGTTATGTAAGTCAAAGGATTGTAAGCATTTGAGGATAAAACGAATGGTTATAATTGTTTTCGGTCAGATTGTGTATCCATAAAGGGTTTATCATTACAAATATAATAATTTATATTTCCATTGACTGTTCAAAGAATACGGCTCAATGATCGTATCATTCATTACTTTGATCCATCTTGATTAAAGGTTGCAAATGTAAATTACTAAATGTAACCCAAATTATTTATAATATCAACTCGACTCAAAAACACTTTGATACATATTTATAAAATAAGTCTGAACTGTGATATTTATGAAGGGTCTCAATTATTTTAACAAAATATTACATATATAATAAGTAATAGTGAAGATATATATGTCGAATCTATTTCATCTATTCCACAAAATTGAAAAACTATATTTCTGTTCGCAATGCATTATCAATTTTATGAAAGAATTTTTTCTCCGACTCCGCCTCATACAAAGAATACAAACATCAAGTTCGCAATAAAAACATTTCAGCTAACCAAAGGGCCGTATTGTGTCCTCTAACATAACCCCAAATAATATAGATGTGGAATATTTTATTTAGTAGGTCGTCTGTGCTAGCGAGTTTGGGGACTGCAATAAAAATATTATATACCTCGGCGGTTATATTTACAACTTAAGACATGAGCGGATAGATAATGCATTTTTAATGTTATTAGGACAATGGATGTGGATGATAAAATACTACTTACGAAGGTTTACCGAGCACATGATACATATCAATAACGATTCCTTAGAATATATTTTTTATATATTTAAATAATGTTTGATTCGATATTGACACAATTTATTCGTTCTTAAAAAAACCCTCTTTATTTAAATTAGATATACTAATGCTTGATATTAGACAAGTATTAAAACTATACAAGAGGTCGTGAAATAATCGCTGCCGCCTTAGAATTAATCGAGCACAATGAGTAGCCGCTCCTTTATGCGTCCTGCTCAGAAGCCTTGCCTGGTTTGAGTTCCCACTTTTATTACAAGAAGAACACGTTTGGAATCCAACATGTATGTATGTAAAATACAACTGCGGATATATTGGATACATATTAATGTTAGACATTTTTATGCCCCGGTCGTAAAATTTTGGACATATGTTTTGCGTTCGTGATATGTCGTATTAGAGTTCCGAAGCTATAAAAAACGAACCCTTTGCTAACGAACATATTTTTAATGGTTTTAACAGTTTTATGATCTTTCATATTCTTTGACCACTCACTATTCTTTTTAATGTAACTAATGAAGATGTGTGTGTGACAGGATTATGCAAATATAAATATATTTTTGTAAACACAGCCCTTAGTATTTGCTCAGTTTGGTTACCTACTTACTGGATTTATTTAAAAACTATTTTTATTACATTAAATAATTAGTGTTAATCTTTAGCAGTTTAAAACACACTATTAAATATTCTTTTGGTATAGAAATATATTAAAAAGTGATTTAAATAAATATAAAGTAGTCTAATAATCGTAATGAAATCCAATTAAAAACAAAATTCTATTTGATTTCGTGGGAATGTCTATTGTTCAAGGTACATTGTACATGTATAATAAAACGAGCATTTAATGAACATTACCTGCATTTCACAGCTGACCAAGTCTCACTAATTAAACTGGATTAGATGCACTGCCTTTACGAAACCATATTGTCTTTGTTGTATTTTACTTTATTTTATAAATAAACATATTATTTTTCTTAAGAATATAAAAACTAAATGCCGAAACATATCAATTAAAAAAATCTTATTCAAATGATTATTTAAATAAAGACAAATATAATATTGACATAAGTATTAAAAAATATATATTTTGTTACGCTTTTTCTCCTTTCATGTCTAAAGTTCATATTACTTACGTTAATTTTTATACTTTTTATTGTACGATCAAAATACACAAAACATTGGAAATTGTGGTTAAATTAAAATATTTTCATAAAATAAGTAAACGTTATATATAATAAAAGTTATATTTGACTTAAGGGAAATAAGAAAATCTTAAAAAATATCTAATATTGGTTTTTAATTTGTTGTAATAAATAATTGTAGATCAGTGATTTCCAGCCATATTTATCTACAATTATTTATTATTTCCAACTTATGTAATTACCTTACTATTAGAATATATATTTTTAATACACCTACGAGTATATAATACATACATTAATAATATTATCTTTATATAAACATTTGTAGATGTAAAAACTATTTATAGTAGTATAGTATAGTTTCTTATATGGCGATTGAAATTCTGATATGTTTTCTTTAACGTTTTAATAAAGCGTATTCTTTTTACGAGGGAGTGGTAGAGTTCCTTTATTGTAGAGAAAATATATATTTTATGAACAGTTAACTGTTATATCGAAACGTGTATCGAATATTAGGTAAAGTTTTTATCCGCTATATTTATAACATTTATTTATTTAAATATCAGAACCTGCCCTTTTTTAAATATTAAGCTTAATTATTCAATATATATCTTTGTCCGAGTTTTATAAGAGATAGTAAAGTAAAATATACTTTGTTTATTTTTAAATATTATCAAGAACGTTCATTAAAATAATTCCCTAAGACCTTATTGTCAATATTAAAGATTTTGTAGGAATAATGTATATTATAGGCTTTGACAAATTAACGTAATTAAGTTGAGGAATAAAAAAATATATTTGACTCTAATATTTTTATAACATATTTTTATTTACTTATAGAAAATAAATGCTAGAGCTATAATCATCTTAACATAAGTAACATAAATAATGATATAATGATACAATCGCGAAGCTTACCCGGGTAAAGGGTAAGATAAGGTAAAATCTTAATGATTATGAAGACAGTTATTACTTCTGTTAGACAATTTACTAAATCTGTTACCGCGACGATCGCATGTTGCTCCGCAATTAGATTTTCTATTGCTATGAATTTTTGGCATACAATGGAAATAATATGATAACCTTACTGGAAGTGACTGATTATAAAATTATTTTGGAGCAATTTTTTAACTACATTTACTTTAGCACATCAATATATAAAAACCGAACATGTTTTAAAAATAATAATATAAAAAATAAACCAGGTAATCTATCACACATCAAAAATAATTAGAAAACAAGACACATAGTAACGAGGTACGTCGATCTATCAAAAGTGAACTATCATTGTGCAAATTGATTCTGAGAACTGCTCATTCACTACTGGAATATTATCATTAGTACACGGAAAACTATTACTTATGATGTAAAATATTGTTACCACTATGTGTGTGGACTTGTCATATTTAATTGGTGTAATAATTTGTAATTTTTTTGTTTCTTTTTTAGAAAAAAAAAATGTTAATCTGAAAATGTATACGTCATATATAAAGAAATCTTCTAAAGCTTAACCATAATATGAATTATCAATAATCTTATTTTATACTACGCTCCACTGTTTATATATCCGTGTCAAATATTATCACAAAATGGTACCACATGGTACGGAAACGTAGTCCCAAAATAATTAAGTACATAATGGGGGGATGTTTGTGAACAATCATAGGTTTTTATATAATGCGCAGTCTTTTATTGAGTGCTTACTATTGGTTTGAATTTTAATAAATCATTATGTATTTATTTGATATTTACAAACTAACATCATATATAGTTTATATATGTTTTTTTTACATGTTGTTTATTGAGTTATTAATGATTTTTATTTAAACAGTCATACAGAGATTAAGGCTCTTTAAAGTATTCACGGTAATTCAATGTATCCGAGAAGAACTTGACCGATATTTCTCTGCGGTAATGAGGACGGCGTTGGTTAAAAAGACTTGTCTTTATTTTAATGAACCTGAGGAACATTCTAAACTCTAACAGATCGTAGTTGTTCCTCGTAATATACAAGATATTTTTAGAAGTAGAAAAATATATTTTTTTATACAAAAGTTACTGAGCTATTTCACATAGAATGTACATTATGGTGTTTGATACAATCAATAATTTCTTCCTTTTATTTTAATTAGTATTTTTTATTAATTTAATCTTTAATGCTTATTTCAAATGACTTTATCTTTATTAAAAGAAATACCCGCCACTAATTAACAGTTATAAAATGTAGGTATATCACTATTACAATTATTTCTACAAAGCCTTTAGTTTCATCATTCTTTAAAGGCAACAAAAAATAAGAATTATGTTTGACAAACCTCATAATACTATTGGAACATCTTTTAAAAAGTTAACACCAATATTTTCCAACTAAAAGCAGTACTAATAGTCATGACAATGCAGATAAAGCACGGAGACAGGTCATTCCATTAACCTTGGCCGTAAATAATGTTTATAGTGTATAGTATACGTCGCATACAACTAAAGCATTAATTTAATAATATTCGGCTGCTACTGTCCCAGACTTGGCGCTGAACCAAATGCGGCGCCTCGTGCGTAGGATGGCCATTCTAATTTGCAACCATTGGTTTATTCAAATGACTGCAGTTTTAAGATTTTTATGTAATATTTAGCGTAGCGTTATCTTGTTGGTCCCCGTTTCGAATCCCGGCAAGTGCCAATTCACTTTAACAATAATTTATATGACAATAAAGCCATAATGATGTTATTGTTGTTAATTAAGTCAAACATTTATTACTATTCAAATACCTATATCAGAAAGGATAATATTACAAAAATACATTTAATATATTTATTTTTAGAGGCTTTGTTTTATGGCTATATTAAAAACAGATTCACTAAAAGGAAAATGAAATACCAAGTACTACATTAAATAATTATATAGAAAAAAAAAATAGCAAACAATTTAATTAACCAATAGAAAAAAAATTATTACTAATTATTAACTAAAAACGAATTCGGTTCAAAACACGTCGATTATATAAACTATTATATAATTTGAGAGTGATCTGATATATTAAAAGTGCGTGTGACCCCAAAGTTACGTAAAGGTTATTGAAGTACCGCCATAATTCTCCAGGTAAGCCTATCCATTACTATCATTCCGGTGAACCGTGTCGTGAACTCGTCGCTCGGCGTTCTTTTCACGCAGAAAATTAATGGAGCAGCTCACGCAAACTTTCTTATTTAATATTTTATGACACAAGTCACAAATGTACAGATTTACACTTTTACTTAGCTCACCATCGGAGCTTAGTTATTTGGTGACTATTATACGAACAAATTTAAGAGATCATTATAATATAGCTTGTCTAAAAAACTTATTACATAAAAGATTTAAAGTTGTCTTGTAAATGAAAAATAAATGAAAAACTTGTGATCTTCGTGTCTTTGACAAACTATATAAAATATAAATGTTATTGGTTTAGAAAGACAAATTAACACTAATTTCCTAAAACTTTTAAAGGTGAAATTAGTAAAAGCAGTAGTGACTGCATGAAACAACTATAGTGTCTAAAAAATATATATAACCATAGACATATATATGTATTTTTTTACCCGCTTATTTGTTTTTATAAAACGCACAGACGCTGTCACTCGCACCGATAAAGAAGCTGATTTTGTCATGTTTACGTTTACCTCAAGTTTGTGCCACTCGGTGACATGCCCAGAAATATTATATTTGTAATTCAAACCGCAGCCTCAACTTTTAATTAGTATTCAGGTTAAATAGAACCTTTTTGTTCATGTTTTTTGTGTCCTTTGTTAAAAAAATAGGTTTAAGACTGGTTTTCGTCTTATTTATATGTGCTTGTTTGGGGTTTAATGACCATTATTGTTCTTTTCATTTCTATAAATCAAGTTATGCTTTAGAATTTTTAAGTCATAATTTCTATGAAATTTAAACTGCTTGCTGAATTGAAAAAAGATAAAACAATTTGAGGAATAAATAAGAATAATTTATGTACATTGGTTTCTTTTAATATTTTAGTGAATAAGTTTTATTTAAAAGTGCACTAAAAAATTATGATAAATTAAATTATTCCTTTAAAATATGAATAATTTAATGCTTATTGAAAGCTTTAATGGTGTATAAAAATATTTCAATGAGAAACATGAAATGGAGTTAATTTCTATTCAATGAAATGTAATTAAAATAAAAAAACCACATATATAAGTTATTTTATATTTAGTAAAAAAATACTAAATTCACATTTTCAAATCTAGGACTGATTACAACTAACATTTTCCTTTAGTAAATGTACTAAATAAGAACTCCATGAAACCAAAAAAATATCTGGCCATGTGAAAAATATATATTAAATAAAAAAAAATGCTAAAAATATTATAAATAATTAAAATGTATGTAAATCGATTTGGTCTTATGAAGTTTATAATAAGTTGTATCAATAAACAGATCAACACCAGTGTACATAAAAATATATTCAAAATTATATTCCACTGGACTATATACAACATTCCCATTACGTTTATATTCAGTCCATCCCAATTTCTGAAAATGGAGAAAAAGAAATAAAAAATTAAGTTATTATTCTTTCAGTAACTTTCAGGCAAAGTTAATAAACTAATTTAGATAAAATAGTATGGCAGCACTCCATATAAAATACAGTATGCAGTAATGACGACTTGCTTGTTAACAACTCTAATGACTGCACTTCAGCGTTGTTGCGTGGACAGTGTAATGCAAAACAGAACTAGGACGATAATGTCGCGTCATATTACATGTGGCTGAGTTTTCTATAAAATAAACTATTGTATATCTGCCATGAGACAATAAATAATTAAAAAGCACGTTAAATGAAGGAATTACTTGTTTCGTCATTCCCAACGCTTATGCTCTACATAAAAAAAAATCATCAGTATATTATCGTTGGTCAATCATTTATTTAATTTGTAATAATAAAAGGGGGTCAAATGTAGGTCAGTGAGCAGTCTAGGAAAGGCAAATTCAAAGCTAGATCTGAAATGACGACTAATGTAACAATAACCTCTATAATATATTCACTATTTTGCCGAAATGTTTTCCTGCGAATAAATTATACTCGCAATACAACGCCATAAATAAAACGGGCCACGTTGAAATGTCGTTGTAATAAAACTGTTTATTGATATATTCGCCATTTTTATAAAATAGTACCCTTTTTATGTAAATATTTTTTTATATTTTCTGATTAATTTATTATTAAATTAAAATAACAAGATCATAACATGTACTTGATGTTACTAATTTATTTTATCCTAATGGTTATTGAGAGTAATATACTTTATAAATGCAAATAGTTGTACGAATGACCAATAATAAATAAAATTAATTAAAAATTAAAAAAAACCCCGGTACAAAAAGACCTCCAAAAAGAATAAAAATAATATTATTATGTACTTATCGAATTCGTTGCGTCGGGGGACCGTTGTACGTATGTTGACGATGGTGTCTATTTCACGAAGTTAATCATTGAGGACTTAGACAATACGATTCGATATCGTAATTTATTTATCTGCCTTGTTAACTTACTTGCATTTTAATTTCTTCCTTTATTAAACAGTTCCCAGACGCAACGAATTCAATAAGTACATAATATATTTTTTTAATTATTTTTAGAGGTCTGTTTGTATTGGGTGTTTTTTAAATTATTTTTTTTTCTGCTTTTTAAATTTATGTTACTAGTTTCTGAATTGTACTAAATGAACCTACAGACACACAAAATTTTCAATTGTTTAAGTATTTTCATTAATCTATCCTAATATTATAAAGAGGAAAGATTGGATTGTTTGTTTGAATTGAATAGGCTCCGAAACTACTGGACCGATTTAATAAAATATTTTATGTTTAAAATCCTACATTATCCCTCTGATGTACAAAGGTTTTATTTAATACGAGAAATATATATATTATATTTAATAAAATAAGGATCCGCGTGTAAGTTTCGACAATATCATAAATTATAAATGTATTAAGTAACATGATTCAAGACTTTTTCATATGGGTAGGTAGATAGGTAGGTTTCATATATACGAATATGAATAAATATAAACATTTAGAGTTAAAATGATTTACAATCACTAATAACACTATATGACTACGATCATGAGCCATATAAATATAATTTTTACAGTCTGCGTGGTCGCAGTCACGGGTAACAGCTATCCCTAATAAACTACTTTAGCTAAGTAAGTGTAAAAACTCTTTGGCCTTCATAATAAGGCTTTTTTCCCTATATAACGCGAGCGAAGCTGCTGGGAACAGTAATTATTGCATATGAATCTCTCCCCCGCACGAATAAAACGTAAATATCTTGGAGATGACTATTTCCTTTTCGACCAAACATAGATAAGAACCATCTCGACGAACATAGCTTTCGATTTAAAAAAAAAACCATTCAAAATCCGTCCACGCGTTTGGCTGCAAATTTGCCACAGACAGGCCCACAAATTCACAGATACACAGATCGACAGGTCAAACTTATAACACCCCTCTTTTTAGTCGGGGGTTAAAAATAGTTATCAAGTATGAAAATAAACACAAACAAAAATGTTGCAAATGTCTTATAAAAGGCAGTAAATATTTCAAGAAAAAGACAATAATATGTTATATCCGCTCAAATACTTGAGAATTTTGTCAATAATCGATTCAGTCGCCATCACAAAAGAACGCAAGTTATAAATAAAATTCGGCAACGTGGCAATGACTCACGCTATTGCCAAATATATTCACATAGACAGTTTAGTTTATCATTTCGCTACAAAAGTGAAGCCTGTACCAGGCGGTTTTGTATTGGCGCAGACTTCAGACACTACGCGGATATTTTTTTAAAGTATAGGCGTAAATATTTTTTTATAAGCGATTAAGAGCACTATTAATAGGTACTGATATTGCCAATATAAAAAAAAAGATTATTGTTATATATTAATTTATAAAAATTAAGCTTATGACACTTCCAACTGTTTTGATGTAACTGAGATGTCATGGTTTAGCATAAAGAAACAACCTTTCTGAAACAAACATTTTGTACGTGTATATAATAAAATGACGGTTTTACAGAAGACAACAAAACAAACAAAATGTTGCATTATAACTAAAGTCTGCTTTGGCGCGTAATTCATACATTATAACATGCAGACTGTTACTGGCAACAATCACGCAACGTTGGAGTATAAATTTCGTCTATCAATAACTTCCTAATTGTATGTTAATTACAATACCTTGTTTTTAGTTTGGAGTTGCGCCAGGAAACTAAATCTAAAGCCAGTAACATTAACATTCAGTTTAATTGTACTATCTAATCTAACTAAAAATTATCGTAATTGAAAAATCAAGATAGAAGATGTTTTTAATGAAAAAATTAAAATTAATTACCTGTCTCTTACCTTGAACTCTAAAGAAAACCAATTTCCTTCAAGTTATCATAATTTATCCTTAATTATCTTGAAAGTTATATAAATTGAATATATTATTTCTAATGTCAAAGTTATAGAAATTTTTGGCGTTTGTTTTGGTGGTGTAATAAAGGTAGCGATTTTGTATTAGACACATCTGTAGATAAGTTCGAGCAACATTATTATTGTACTTTGGTATCCAAAATAGCTGTAAAGTGCGGACATATCGAGAAGGTACATTGAAGCATAGCTTACTTAGGAGTACTATTAAAGGAGCCATTCACAATTTTATTCAGGGTGGACATGTCACTCAATCACCATGTTTTTTTTCATTTCATGCATGTTAAAGTACCTAAGTCTAACCTCATATTCCGGTATTTTTCGCCTCAAACCGCACTCTTTACAGAGCGCTCTGACAAATTTCTCTGTATAGACTCAATACCATCTGCATGACTTTTATATATGGGAGCACATACGCATGAGCAGTACTCGATAATACTTCTTACTAAAGCGTAGTATAGAGTTATCAGTAAACTGGGTTGCCTAAAAGGTTTCGCATTCCGAAGCACGAAAGACAACATGCGTATATATTATAATGGAGCTAACTATTATACCCCTGATCATAATGTTTCCTGAAACACATAGCCGAGTCAAAGATTACGACCAAGTCTCGAATCTCCCTTCGAATCTCTATCTATTGCTATACCCTTAATATTATAATTACAGCTAACTGGTGTTTTGACTTTTGTAAATGATGTAAAGGTTACCATGCACTTTTTTAATTTCTTTCTCAAGAAATTATTACCTTTTATAAATATAATTCATCTTAAAATTAAAATTTCTTATTTTTTTTTGACGAAACAATACCATTCATTATGTAATTCGTGTTTTACGGTCAAGCATTGAAAAATGAATGAGCAGACTGACAGAAGATAAAAAATTGAGCAAATGGGAAGATGAATGACCTGACAGGTAACCGAGGCGGGTCTTGCGCTTTGTTCCTTACATTTTTACACGAAACCGAGTTTAATTAATCACCAAAATGTGTTTAACATTCAGGAGCAATTTCTGCTAGCGGTTAATATCTAAGAACTAAATAAACAATAGTTTAAAAAACTAAAAAAAACACGCTTTTATTGCTAACCGAACTAAAAACTAGAAAATAATTTTTAATGACAAAGAGTATAAAATTACAGTAGTAGAAGATCGAACAATTAATCATAGTGAATCGCCTTAATATAAAATTATAATAAAATTTAAGTTATTAACAGAATAATTCAATTCTGAGTAAAAATCGTGGGGTGCATTTTACTGTGATTCATAACTATCCTCTCATAGATAGTTGCTAATAGAATGATTGTAATACCTTAAATATCGAGCACCCCACGCTTTTTACTCAGAATTGAATTATTCTGTTAATAACTTAAATTTTATTATAATTTTATATTAAGGCGATTCACTATGATTAATTGTTCGATCTTCTACTACTGTAATTTTATACTCTTTGTCATTAAAAATTATTTTCTAGTTTTTAGTTCGGTTAGCAATAAAAGCGTGTTTTTTTTAGTTTTTTAAACTATTGTTTATTTTTTATTTTTTAGTCTGTGACAAACTCATAAATTGAGAAATCATTTCATTACTTAGATTTTTTTAGAAAGAATCACTCAGTGGTCTCCGTATGATCGATCAACGGGCATTGATCCGAAATCAATCGCCTTCACGGTTCAATGGGACTTACTTTCATCATTGTGGTTAGTTTTACCTCCCAATTAATGGAAAAATCCAGATTGACGTCGTTAAGTTGTCAATAGACCCTTAGTACTTCTACTGTTGAAGTCGCTTAGGAATAAGTCTAATTCATTAACCCGGCGTCAGCACAGTTAAAATATGTTACAACGATAGTAGGGTTGGGTCCAGGAGACCCATGAAGAAAATCGTCATAATTTCAATAATTACAAGAAATTTACTAATATATGGCTGTAATTGGATAAAACGACTATAGTTTAAGTGGTCATGTATGAGTAAAAAGAACTTGAAGTAAACTTTCTTTTTAATATTTTTTTTATGATAGTGGAACAAAATATTAACAAAAATAACAGCCTTTGCTTTAAAGTCACAAAACTTGAACCAAATATAAACTTTTTTTCTAAAATATTAATAATTAGGATACATGTAAATCACATTTAATAAGACTACAAATATAATTACAAATTAGTTTTATGAATCAGTCATATCATTGCTTACATATGCGCAGTCTCTACAGTACAATATTGCAAACTTAGTGCAGATATATTTGTTTCAGTTCTGTCAAGTTCAATTACTTTTTCAGTCTTTTTTGGCAGGACAGTCTTGCAACCTTTTTCTGACCTTCAGTATCTTTGCAGACGGGTCCCTGACAGGGTTTCCTAAAAAAATCGCGTATTGTTTGGCACATTAGTCTTAGCAACTGCAGGATGCCTTTACGGTCGCGCAAATGCTCACCAACAAGAGTAATGCGTAAATTGAGAATTTGTAACAATGTTGTTATTTATCTTAAGAAATATATGTGCAGTTATTGAAGCCATATTTATATATATATATATATATATATATATATATATATATATTATAAAATTTACAAGCCTAAATCGAATGTTTAGGCCTAAAGGCATCTATGGCCACTTTATTGTATCTCTTCCAATAAAATTAATATTTATTTATTAAATTAATATTATTTATTAGTCATTAAAAAATATTTTCTAGTTTTTAGTTCGGTTAGCAATAAAAGCGTGTTTTTTTAGTTTTTTAAACTATTCTTTATTTTTTTTATTTTTTTTTTTTTTATTTTTTTTTTTTGGGAAACTTTTATCAAATTATTGCATTGTCATCGGTCCTTGATACGTGTGCAAAGTTTCAATTTAATCGGATTGCTGGAACCTGGTGAAAATTAAGCTCGAAGATTCCGTTACATACATAGATACATACAACCCAAGCTAATAAAAGCGTATTAAAAAAGTAATATTGTTATTGTAATAAAACGATAGCTTATATTATATTCATTTAATATACACAGCTTGAAAATTTTCCTTTGTAAATGTATCATTTTCAAAATAGAATATAATCAAAACCACTAAGTTCGTAAAGGCAATGAGAAAGGTCCCCAATATTTATTTACCGCCTATTGGTCCGGAGGTTACATAATGAATGGCATAAGTTGGTGAACTGGTCTACCAACAAAGGCAATATTTGGCAAGGTATTTAAAGGCTTATAACTTTGGAGACAGGATTTAAATTAATTTGTAGCTACAAGCAATAAAATGTAGCCTATAATTTATTTATCACAGCATCGTTACATTATAAATGAATATTTTTAAATGGTCATCAATGTGTTTCTGGTGACTGGAACAATTTCAGATTTCTTGGTTTACCACTTAACGTTCAGTGATTTATTTTAGTCTATATTTTTATAACGTTTTATTTCAAAGTATTACAATTAGCAAAACTATTATGATTTTAAATTCATAAAAATATAGAATGAATAATAAACAGTTATATATATCTATATATATTTTTTCAAACAAAACTATTAATGTTCTTATATACTCGTATATATATATAAATAAAATTCGTTTACATTTATTTTACTTTAATAAACTTTATTTATTACAAATTTAAAAACGTTATGTAAGTAATAACAGTGTAATAACTAGTTACATAACAAATCTTGATTCTTCTCTAGTCATATAATTTGAGCTATTACGAACATAATATAGTAAGTTATTTATATTGTTGTAAGCATAAATAAAATCCTTAGTATTCTCCAAATACTACAGTGAGTATTTGTAGCTTTTAGTTTTAATTAAATAGTCGGCAATTAGATTCTAGCTCAGAAACAGCCTCAAGTGGATACCCTTTGTACATAATTATGCCCATAGGGGCAGTTCTCCATAATGAAGGCCATAGTCAATTTAAATTTAACAATGGACACTTCCTGTCTCTAATCATATTAAAGTTATTAGAAACAAGAAGACCAATTTATCATATTAAAGTGTATTACATTAATTTTACCAAGAAACGAACTAAATGTTGTAAATGTATTGAATTAAAATGAATTTAAAATATTATGTCAACCGACAATTTTAGTATACGGCAATATTATTATAGTACAAAATCCACGAAAAGCACATACAGAAATAACATATAAAGTGATATAACACTTTATGTAATGTTGTAACATAATATATTATATAGTAAACGGTGTCCTTAACAAAAGACAGTCGTGTGTAACGCATGTCAGAACCAGTAGCGTAACAACCTCGTAGTAACGTAGCTGAACGTAGCAAGACACTACGAACATCTACAGAATATTATCTCAAGATAATTGTACTAGCGTTTATATTTATTTATTCAAAAATTCTTTTTATATAAGCAATCTGTTTAAGTTGTAAGGAGTAAATAGTGAGAAAATACTGAACTAATGAAATTACACACAACAAAAAGTCTGATATACCTTCATAGATTTAATATGATATTATAATTTCATGTAGCTTAGATAAGATTAGGAGTAAAAGTTTAGATGGGTTTGTAACAAGTTGTGCTAGTGTATCAGAATTTTGATTAAAATAGGTTATACAAACATAAAATAAGTTTTTTATTACATAAACAAATTTAAAATCCACAGTTCTACAACGTTATAAGTAATAATCCATTTATCATAATTACCAAAAAATACGGTTTAATTAAATACTTATATCAACTATAAACATAACTACCCTATTTGCATACACATGGTTAAAGAAATTAATCTGCGCCATACCTCACCAGTTTCCAATCAATGCAACATATGGAAGATTCAGAGTTAAAAAACTGCAATTTCGATTACGAACCGTTCTATTTGGAATTCAACCGGCCCGTGATTAAACCCGCTCATAAGGCGAGTGCACAATAAAGACATTCCTTCAAACCGGGTTTTAATTAAACTATAGCTTATTCCATAAAAACGTCACGAAAGTATTATATGATATAAGGATTGCTTCAAACAATATTATATGTCTGAGATCACTTGTTAAACTATTCAATAATTATAATATTAAAATGAATATAACTTACTTAGTATTATTAAGTATAATGGTATTCTATTTTAACGATACATATTATATTGACTGTCAGTTTAGATGATACATACGCAAACATATTAGAAGTAATAGACTTCTAAAATGACTGATAAGAAAAATATGACGACACGTTAAAGAGAAATAAAATAGTATATAATATAAAAAATCTATAAAACTTTCCTTAAAATAATTTTCTAAGTATACTGTAAAAACAATATGCTTTTAAAGCATCTGTTCAGCGCATGGTAAACACTTATTGCTATGTTTTAGACGTGTCTCTCGTTCCTCGCTACAATTTTTGCTAATAGTTGAAATAGTTGCAAGCTAAGGATACAGTTTCGGTTGTCTTCAGAGTTTCTAAGTATGACAAGTAGTAAGTGGTAAAGTTCACTTAACCATCCCGTTTAAAGGATATTTTTGATAGTTGAGAGTTTGTAGTTTACAAACTAAACATAGTTATAGAAGACAAAATTACTTTGTTAAGTACTTGTAATAGTTTGTTAGTATAAATAATAAGCAAGTTATTTTTTACAAAAAAAATGCTTGCTTGCTAAGTGATAATAACTGTGACATAAATGTCAATCTAAAGATTGGGGTTAAAAATCTGTTTTTAACTCCCGACCCAAAAAGAGGGGTTTTATAAGTTTAACCTGTCCATGGGTGTATCTGTGTGTCTGTCTGTGGCAACAACGCAGCCAAATGCGTGGAGGGTTTTGAATGCAGTTTTTTTAATCGAAAGCTTGGTTCGTCAAGATAGTTTTAACTATGTTTGGTTGAAATAAAAGCAGTCGTCTTCAAGATGTTGGGGTTTATGTAGGTGCTGTTGTAAGGTACTTATACAATAATGATAGTAAAGTAGAATTTTCTATACCACTCACTAAAGTTAAGATAATAATGAGCATGCCTGAGGATATAGCCAAGATCTCCTCATGAGGATAACTCCTCAAATGTTAACGGCACGCACATGAAATTTTGTATGTGCAGTTATTTAAATATCTAGCTAAATATTATTGTAATTCGATTCGTCGGTACACCTGAGATTGTCTCCTTCTGACAATCCTTTTATTATTAAGAACAATAAAATAAAAATAATTTATTAAAAATTATATATAAAAAAAATTATAATAATAAATAAATATATATGTGTACACATAAAAATAAATAATATATATTTATTTATTATTATGTATATGTATTAACTACTATTAATTTAGTAGATTCATATTGGAGACTATAAATTTAGTTAGATATGCAGTTGCATACTTAAACGCCGCCTCTCAATCTTTGCAATTCTGCCAAAGGCAACCCATCATGAGGATGATCAAACATCCGCTTTTGATTAAGATCACAAATAACGACACCCTGTAAACTTTTAATGCGACTTAAAGCTTTATAAGCTTGGCATTTTGCAAGAATACTTTTGCCTAAATTAACAATAGTTTTTTCTACGGTTTTCCCATGCAATTTATAAACCGTAACGGCTCAACTTAAAATTATGGGAAACATTATCCTATTGAATATTGCCTCACCCTCTTAGACCTTGTTAAGTTAAACTTTGGGGTTGTATTGAAATCCGTCCTTTATGGTTTTTAAAATTCATTCCAAGCGATTTGTCGTCGAATGACATAAATTTTTTTTTTTGGGATTTCTACTTCTTCCAATTGATCTCTGCAAAATCCATTGCATTCGATTTTTTTCATAATGCCCGTGCTACCATTAAATAACCCCTCCGAAACTTTCAAATTCGTGCGCAATATTGCTCTAGTACCAACTGCAATTTTCATAGAATTAGCAATCTATCTGTATAATTTGGGTCTGGAGGAACATTAGCTTTGTGTCTTTTTGGCCATAAGTGGCAGGTTATTTAGATTCATCAAAAGCATTTCATGTGTAATTTTTTTCTGTTTTGGCCATTAATTCTACCATTTTATTACCACCACCATCATCAACGTACGTATAACGGTCCCCCGACGTAACGACTTCAATGAGTACATAATAATATTATTTTTATTCTTTTTAGAGGTATTTTTATATCGGGGGTTTTTAACATTTTTAATTTAATTTTTAATATTTTTAAATGGTAATACTTTAACATAAAACAACAAAAAACTTAAATCCAATTCACAAATCTGATGTCAACCAAAACTACCGCCAAATTAAAGTCACCAAAACAATACGTAAAGCAACACGCCTTCATTTTGCATTCGCAATCGTATTAATCTCAAACATTCACAATTATGTTTCGCTTCTAAATTGTCTTAGCACTTTGTCAAACAGACGCTGCGGAATACATACATATTTAAGAGGATTGCAGTGGGGGGGGGGGGAGATTGTGGTGTTGGAGGAGGGATTATAAATCAGGTTGGAAGTTCTAGAATATTCGGTTTATTTGACGCTCTGCTAAGTGTACTCGTGACTTGAATTTTTGAAGTGGAAATGAGATTATAAAATTTAAGTTTTAATGTTAACATCTGGGAAACAAAAAGTTAAGGATACTAAAACAATAAACCCACCCAAACTGCAAAATGGCTTAGATTCGAAAGCTACGTCCGATACGTCTTTTGACAAAGCATTTTTCATTTGAGCAAAATTTATTCTTAACATTCGCAGGCACGATGCATTCAAATAAATTATTTATTTTCTTATTTCCATACAACAATACGAGAAAATAACAAAAATATACCCATAAATTTATTAAAGTAAAAACTTTGAAACATAAGAACTTTGGGCAAAGTCAATGATATGATCAAGTTACGCCGAGGCATGAAAAACATATAACGTGAAGAGTCTTAAGAGTCAATGTGCACGTTTATAATAGATGAAGGCATCGCTGGAAAACATGGTCGAAGTACACGAAATATTATGTGGCAAATAAACTAGTTTACATTGATTGATATGTTGTGTGATAGAAAAGCTTAGAACAAATTGCCATAAGGCGCCGAACCAAATAATTGATCCAAGAGCAGATATAGATAATGAGTTTAAACTATAAAAAGTCACGTTAAGCTTACAATTAGCGTAAGGTAATTATATTATCCCAATAAAATGGAATATATATTTATGTTACATAGTAGGTACAGAGTAATAGATAACATTTCAGAAACAGATCCATACATGACTTATCCTTAGGACGTGCATTTGCATAACCAAATATTTCATGTAGTTTGTAGTTCTGGCAACATCGACTTAGAATTTCACTGTTTATTAGAATTCTGCTTACAATTCTGAGATAATTATTTTTGAAATTATTGTTTCTATGAGCAACATATAGATGACTAATTAACTGACTTACTGACAGACACCTCCATCTCGTCATTCCGTGAACACGATTGCTGCAAAGCATTCGAAACGTCGGGTTAGATTTAAAATGTAAATTTAAAATTTAATTCAATATACGCGAGTTAAATCCGTAAAAATAGTTTTATTTCAACATATATCTAATTGTTTACTTCCTTATGGTAAAACAAGTTATAACAGTTTTTAATGAGAGGGTGCAATTATAAGCAAATGCGTCAAAATATTTATACAGCTTTTCGGAAGTTGTTTGGCTATTTTTTGGCAGCGTGGAGTATCTGACACGTAGGCTATGGCCATATCTCAGGCCGTGACATTTAATGGTCGGGAAACTACGTTAGCAATTTTATGTGCTACAGATACTTTACTCTAGAGCTTAATGTTTTCAAGGGAATAAGAACCTGAATTATAAAACAGATACGTTTACGGAGACACTTTTATGATTATTTACTTTTATTAACGTTATTTGACATCAAAATGATTATTAAGTGTATACGTAAGTAACATTGGCATTTCTATTACCAAAAACTATGAAGTAAAATCATTAGTTGGTTAAACATAATTAATTCCTAAAATTGAAAAACTATTTCCCCTTCCGTAATGTGTAAAACAAAAACAGTCTTGCAACAATCTCATCAAGCAAGACAAAAGTTAGTTGAATCATAATCTTAACAAAGATATGTTTAATGTATTTAGCTGTAGCTTCTGTAATTTCTGTGTCCCTCATTTATAATATTCATCAGTGTGAATAACTCTATTATCTAGAATATGAAATACTCTCACAATTTGATCGTTGAAATACCGGTAGCGGACCGCAAATGGACCGCAAAATTGTACGGAACCACCACGACCGGACAGCCATTTCAACAATGGACATTACTAGAGTTTAGTTTACGACTAAATCGCGCTCAAATGATACCTCGAATATTTCACGGTCCACGGGCAACGGTAATGAGCATTCGTCGGCTGTTTTAGTTTGTGATTTGCGGTTCTATTATAGACTTCTTGTTTATAACCTTATTTAGTAGAAAATCAAATGGATTATTAATAGTTATAATATATTAAATAAATAGATACTAGAGATTTATCAATTTTTATTTTATGTAAAAAAGGATACACTTTAAATATGTAATAGCGTTAGTGAATATTATAGTAATGAAATATTTGATATTTGTATTTTTTTTAAATAGTCTCATACTGTCGAGGTCTCGTTATGCAAGTATCTGGTACATTCCAGTGAAATGTAATCACAAGGCACTCCTTAAGATTATTTGAGACATTACGTAACTGTATATATGATAATTTCTATATCAAACTCTAGTTTACGTATGACGTTTTAATATATTTCATCACTGTTGATAAAATATCACATCCTCACTAAGTATTTAAAGAGTCACAACCAGAAACTACATAGAGAAATAACGTTAAAAACAAAAATTCATAACACATACAATCTATGACAGAAACACGAACCAATCACGCGCCAAGTAATAAAACAAGTCTGCTGATAAAATGCTCCCATTTTAGGCTGTAAAGAGTTCATCCGTCATGAAACCTTCACAAACTTTTCATCCAACCTTATCGTGAGTACGTACTCACGTAAGCGGGCATAAATCTAACTGACAGCTCGGAATTGTAAGATACTCGCATCTGAATTTAAATTAGCCACCTGAATGGGTTGATGGTTGTATTTAAATAATTTATGAAATTAACTTTTGCGGAATATTTTCAAGGTTCAATATATATATTACAACCTCATGAAACAGAATATTCTGAAATTAATGAATAAAATTGCTTACCCATGTATAGATTTATAAATATTTCTCCTAAACAAATAATTGTTTTCAATGACCGTATTATTGAATATTATGGAAGTTAATAGTATCTATTGCTTATCCATGTTATTATAATTACGAATTTTAATTAAACTATCTCAACTACTAGAAGATTTAACTTTGTTTTAACTTAGCCTTTCGTAAAAGAATACTTTTAAAGATATATGCTCATATATATTTGTAAAATATTATATACGAATAAAAACTTTTCAATATATAATTTCAAGGTTTTATTGTCTATAAAACCATTCATTCCTCTTTCCATTCTTTTTTCAGGCCGCTGATGTCACCTAACAAGTCGAAATGACATATTAAATTCGCCTCTTTTTGACTGTTTCCAAACTATTTTCGTATTCAAACTGGCATACTGAATGTGGTTGGAATAAATCAAATAATGACCAAGAGAATTTGGTCATTGTAAAAAAAAAAATTTTCTCCCTTTCAAGATTTCTTTAAGCGGAAGTAATTGACGAGATTTCCTTTTTTTAATGCACAGCCTTTGTTATAAAAATACATTTAATGGAAAGGTTTTTTTTTAAATGAAAAGCAGATTACACAAACGTTATGTGGTACATAAAGATAACCGACATTAATCAAACGAGCACTAGGAAATTCAAACAAAATTTAATTGAGCTCACTCACATTATTAACTTGACATTTCAAACTAACGTAGCGTATGTAGCGTCTCGAAGTCTATTTGGATTGGTTGATCTCGCAATCTTTACTGAAACTCAGTTTAGTGACAAGAAAAAATCGCTTATACCCAAATTGAGGTATTATTTAAGATATTATATAGTTGATGGAACCTTAGCGCACAATTTAACAAATCTAAAACGTCTAGTGAAATAAATCATGTAGGTTAAGGAATGGATTCGCTATTGACAGACGACAAGTAGTATTGAAAGTTTTATTTATCGGGGATTCACCTTTTATCTAGGTACTTGCTTTTATCCGTTTCTTCACTCGTGGTAGAGAGCAGAGGACTATTTAAAGTAAAACCGATTACTAAAGTATTAGACAACAATATCAAACAAACTTCAACATGTTTACAATAAGAACATTAGTAGAAAATTAAAAGAGCTGCGCACCATAATCTATTATATTTTGATTAAAATGTTTGTAGAGATAAAACTGCACCAGTATCAAAAATACAATGAATACGTTCGCTAAACGAAAACACTAGAAAATGTTATAAAAATGGTTTTTACCAGTAATCATAACACAAATACTCACTTATTACAATAGTACTTGCACCAATTGTTATAAAAATATTCATAATAGACCGCTCTTTTATATAAAATATCTTTGATGGAACGAGTGTTGGAACACTAAGTGCAATATAATAATATTACCACCAAAGACATCTGCATTCCTTTTTCAAATAACACCAACCTTCAATTAATGGCTATTGTAAATAAACATTTATAAATCAGTAGTAAAATAGAGTCAAAGTTCTGATGATCATTTATATTATTTGTACAACTTATTGTTGTTCTCTCTGTCTTTTTTATTTCATTATTACTTTACATATTACATTCGGTACTTTCCCAGACTTAATGAAAAATAGTAAAGTAGTTCCTTTGTTCAAAAGTGGCGATAGACTAATACCCGGAAATTATAGACCTATCTCTATTTTACCCACTTTAAGTAAAATTTTCGAAAAAATTATACTAAACCAAATGTCAGAATTTGTTTATAGCAATGAAATCATGCATAGTGAACAATATGGTTTCACCAAAGGCAAATCAACAACTGATGCGAGTGCCGCGCTTCTTAAGCACATTTACGACGCATGGGAAAAGTCACAGAATGCAATCGGAGTGTTTTGTGATTTATCTAAAGCCTTTGATTGCGTGGACCATCAAACATTACTTTGCAAACTTAATCACTATGGCGTGCGTAATGCTGCGCTTGATCTTATTGCCTCTTACTTGAATCAAAGAGTTCTGACGGTTGATGTAAATAATTGTAAATCGGTTGGATCTCACCTAAAAATGGGTGTTCCACAAGGATCTATTCTAGGCCCTTTCTTATTTTTACTCTATATTAATGATTTGCCCTTTTATGTAAAAGGACTATGTGACATTGTACTTTTTGCTGATGATACCTCACTTATTTTTAAAGTTGATCGTAATAAACCTAATTTTGACAAAGTTAACTGTGCTCTGTCACGTGTTCTTCATTGGTTTGAAATTAATAATTTGGTATTAAATACTAAGAAAACTAAATGCATGGAATTTACACTTCCTAATGTAAAAAGTCGGGATTGTAGTTTATTCCTTAACAATGAAGTGTTAGAACTGACTGACTCGACAACTTTCTTAGGTATAACTTTAGATAAAAAGCTCCAGTGGAACCCCCATCTCTCGCCACTCGCAAGCAAACTTAGCTCAGCCGTCTTTGCAATTAAAAAAGTAAGACAATTAACAGACGCTAATACGGCTCGACTCGTTTATTTTAGTTATTTTCACAGTATATTGTCTTACGGTATCTTACTATGGGGCAGCGCTGCCGAAATTAATTCTATATTTATTTTACAAAAACGAGCTATACGGGCTATTTGTAACTTAAAAGCTAGAGACTCCCTAAGAGAAGTTTTTAAAGAAATCGGTATTCTTACGGTCGCTTCTCAATACATTTTTAATAACTTACTATATATACGCCAAAATTTAAATGACTACAAAAAAAACAGCGACAGACATACTATCAATACAAGAAATAAAAATAGGCTTGTAACGCCTAAATTTAGACTTCAAAAAGTTAAGAAATCCTTCATGGGCTTGAGTATACGCATATATAATAAGGTTCCACAAGATATCTTAGATCTTCCTTTTCTTGGTTTCAAATCTAAAATTAAAAGTATATTATTAAATAAATCTTACTATAACATTCAAGAGTTTTTGGTTGATCGAAATGTGTGGAACTTGGGTCATTGTATCATAAATCTTGGGTCATAAATCTGTATTGTATTGCGAATAGCTAGTAATCTCCGCAATTTGTTTTTTGTTGTAAATTAATTTTTGCTTTATCGACCTTCTGCATCACACCGATTCCTTAGAAGTCACTACTTGCGGTAGCATCGGGAGTCGGGTTGCCTTCCTCCCTCAAATATGTGCGAAGGGGGTGATGGCTGGCTCTTGTGTTATGCTCGTGAACGGGTGCTGCTTGCGGTGACTGGTTGTGTGGCAGGCCGAAGATTTGTGTGTATATATGTATATATATCTATATATATATATATATATTTACTGTTATTATTATTTAATTTTCGTTGCCTGAAATCATTGGGCTTCTTTTCCGATTGATTGCGACGGTTCTAGTTGTTCCAAAATTGCATTTCAGTTTATAAAATAAATAAAATTGACTCATTTGCAGGGTTGATGTTATAATTTATAAGTCAAACATTGTTAAATTTTATTTAAAAAGAGCAACTGTTGAGTTTATGGCCAGCTCTTCTCAGCAGAACAGCATTCCGAGCTGGTGGTAGCTTACTCACAGACTGACTATACTGACCAATTTAATGTAATTGACGATTCAAAAGTGCGTGTAAATGCCTACTTGAATAAAGATATTTTGAATTGAATTGAATTGAATTATTATTATTTACATTTTCGTCAAACAATGAATGTGTCATTTCAAACCAATGAACAATGAATTAAATTCAGTTGTAACTTGGCATACATTGTTTATAAATATAAGTGACTATATGTGGAAAAGCTTTTAAAAGGTCGGGTTAATCCTTAATTGTATTTTAAAAGCCATGATTTGATTTACAACTAGTATTAATCCTTTAATTATATCTATAAAATATTAAATACATACATAATATATTGGGAGTCAAAGTACGAGTAGAACCATTTTGATTCTACCCTACCTTTAGTATTGTTCGTTCGGTCACTTGGAGACGACACGAAACATACTGTGTACACAGTTGATTGATTGAGTGAGTGAACGAGAAACGATACACCAAACTTGCTAGCCATACCAATTAGGATACAATAAACTTTTTCCGAATATTACTGAAGTATAAGTAATATTTTGATTTGTGAAGCCGAATATTCAGCCCATACATTGTTAGTTTAAGTCTGGGTGTATTTGGTATCCGTTATTTTTATGGTAATCGTTTTTTGACACAGGGTTTATTTTCAGCTGCAAAAGTTATTTAAAAAAGATAAAATAGAAAATATAACAGAACCCAAGTAGTCTTTTAACAAAACCTTACAAATCAATACAGTGTTAATATCACTTTTTACTGGTTTTAAAATCATGAAACACCCATCCCCATAATACAATGGCTGTTACCAGTACAATACTAATTAATTCGCTACGCATCGATGAATTTGTTTGATCCGATTTGAAAAGGATTTAATAAAACCAATTATTTTATTACTTGTAATACTACACTGGCACACGTACAAACTTTAATGACCTGAGTGACATCAATCTTATTGTTCATATCATTATAATAATATGCATTAGTCTAATGGTGTTGGTAGTAAATGCAATTATAAATTAGAAATGAAGCCATTAGTTTATGATACAAATTATTTAAATATATTATTGTAAAATACAAATTATATATGTTTATTGCAGTATTCATTTACAGAATTATAAGGTTAACCATATTCAGGTCGCCGTAATCTTAAAATGATACACAAATGCAACTGCTCGTAGCAAGAGTGTTCCAGGCTCTGTTAAAATCGCACTTCCCAGTTTTTGCGCAATCGCTAGAGCATTGCATTACACAGACTTTTCCCACTTCGCTCGTGTTTCCTGTTTAATAGCAGTTGTCGTAGGGTGTGTTCATACGGCAAGTAAAATATTCTTTTTTTGATGAAACTAGTATCAATGTTACTATAAGTTGCTTTAGGGTTAATATTTTGAGATAAGCCGAATATAGAGCTTTTAGTTACTTATATTTTGGTAATTTTTTTGATTTATATGAAAAAACGCTTTTATTAAATTTAGATAAGTTGTATGATCTGTTGAGTAATTAAAAAACAACAAAACACGTTACTAAACTTAGACAGTTTTTTCATAGGAAGCATGCAAGCAGCAAGCCATTACGCAGCAAGCAGCACCTCAACCAAACTGAACATTTTGTGAAAAACTGTTTTATTATTTAATAATTATATTCATCTCAAATTGAAAAAGAATGTGTCTAAACAAAACTGCACAATTTCGTTATATAATATTTGTACTAGAAGATAATATTGAACGCTACGACATTTTAATCCAGCGTTCTTTTAGCGACTGTCATCCGGGCAGCTGATATTTTCTTACTCGAGTCTCCGCCTTAATACCCTGGGCCTTTTACATAAATAGACAAAAGCTAGCAAGATAAAAGTCCTGGCTTTTTATTTCGATTTGTATAAATGGTGAAAGAAAAAATATGAGGGCTCCTGATTAACCCATTTGGAACAAGGCTAAAGTGTTGCTAGATTAAATGGGCCGGCTCACTTGTTTAGTATTTATACTGGTTTATGAGAGGATTCTTTTTTTTTTCATATTTATACTTTAGTAACTTTATAATTTGTAAATGGTAATGAGAAACCAAACATAATACCATGCCATGTTTAAAGTTTAACTATTATAAATACTTTTCTTTTAATTAAATTTTAATTTTAAAACATAAGATTAAAATGATAATTTAAGATTATTACCAGCTTCATGTACACAAGATTCATACAATGTGCATTTAATTACAGTCTGTTTGCGGAGTTGTCAAATCTGACATTACTAAATTGAAATGGTATTTCTGAGGTAGTACTTACATAGCATTAATATACATGTATAATATCTCTATGAATACTTATCTCTTAGCAAACAAATAAAACCAATATACATTTTGACAACAACTAAGTTGACAGATAAATTAGGTAATAAGAATAGTATTACGAATTTTCAAAACATGTTTATTCAAATTTCAAAAATCATTAAATATATTCTCTTTACTTAGAAGAAAAGAATAAATAATTAATATTAACACGAATAACATATCAACAAAAAATAAAGCATCTATACATTGAAAAGTCGCAGAGGTGTGTTTTAGCTGTCAAAGCTGTCACTATTTGCGAGACTTCCATTAATCAAAACTGTCAGTATAAAATACATTGTCATTGTCGTCTGATGGCCCCGCAATAATGGACGCCATGTTTTATGGAAATAAGGCATTGTTAGGACCATAAAGAGCATTACTATGAGAGGCAGAAATAAAGAAAATTATTTATGGCTATCTTCAGCTCAGGAACGTTTCTCTGATTGCTCGTTGACGGTTGGACATCAATTCGCATAATGAAATTACGTTTGCTTACGTTATACTTTAGTGTCATGCATATTCAAATATTGGCAACGTATAGCTATTGGGATTCGTTTGGACTGCGTCTTCAATGGTTAAACTTTGAGATTGTTATAAAATTTATTACATTTTCTCGTTGAACCATACAATATGATCATTGCTTTGTATTCAAATATAAACAATATTAACTCTATGGCTTACATCATACTACTTTTTTTTTTATTACTTTTTTTAAAATATAGTGGTTAAATTTTAAATTCATAATTAAACAAATGTATATTCTCTACAATAATTGTCCCAAAATCCCATACATCAAAGTTCTGAAATTTCGAACGGCACTTAATGTAATTTATATTAGCCATAAATAACGGTCATTATTTTAATAACTATTTTTCATGCATGTTTTAATAAAAGAATTTAAATTAAGAAATAAATAAATTTATCTCCTTAAAAAATATAGAATGAAACCCGAGAAAAGAGAAGACTCTTGAATCTTTTCCAGTTCATTCAAGTTATAGCGACGATGTGAAGTTCAGTGCAGTAAGGGATTTAATTCATATTTTAATAGCCCTTAAATTATTGAATCTTTCGGTTTCACTCTCCGAAGTTTTAAGTCATAAAAACTAAATTTCCGTGAATAGGACATATACATAAAGACTATTTATCATTTAATTATTTAGTAATACCAAAAAACCCCGCAATACGAAAATATTTGTAAGAAAATCTTTTAAAACATACCATTCTCTAACGACTTTATCAATTCGTGTCACTTTGATCAAGTACTCCGTTTGTTGAATCAATGAAACTCAGAAAATTTAATTGAAAAAGCAATCAGCGATGACATCCACTTCGGTACTTGAAATTGGCGTGACCGCGATTTTTATATTTTTTGGTTTTTGTGAAAGCTATTGCCTGTTAAAGGCTTTCTGGTAAACAATTTTGTATCCAAATTGGATAAAGAAGTTATTGATATTATGAGTATTGGAAAGGAATTAAACCGTTACGTACATCAACTTAGTCGTTATGAAGCTTATAATATTCTTAAATGAATGAAATTTTTCCTTATATTAATAATATAGCTGATGACAATATTTGTTTATGATAAAATAAGTCTTAATTTTGTTATTAAAGTTCTTATTAGTAAGATTCAAGAAAAATTTAAGCATATGATACAACACAAGATTAATAGCTAAAATTGCACTATACATTCTAGAAGAATGACAAAATTTTAAATAATATTAAGTATACGTCTTATAAAACGAAACATGAAAAAGCAAAATGAATGAAAAACGTAGGCTACTTTCTATCGACCGCAAGAAAGTTTATGATCATTAAACGTTTCTTCAATATCATAGTTTGTAAATTGGCTTCACAAAACCGCACCAAGCATTAATGAACCCACCATTCGGCTTCAAAAGTTTAATCGCTTTCGCGTGAGTGCGGTATTAATATTTTCATCCGCTGACGCCACGTAAAGGCGGCTTCACGCTACGCTGCGTCTAACTACTACTATGTAATGAGCAGACGCTTTAAGAAATGTTATCACCGTAAATTGTACATGAGGAATCTAATGCAGATTCTAACTTTGTAATTTTTGTCGTTATCAAATCTTTATTATAAACGATAAACTATAAAGGATGTTCGCCATTATAAAGAGAGTCATTATATGTTTTCTCACATTCAATCCTAACCCAAACATATTTTCTTGTAATGATTTGCAATATATCCTACATTCTAATTGAAACAGAAATTTTACAAAAAGAAACTGTTTTAAATAATTATTCATAATTCAAATTCTGTTTAAATTCAAGACCGTATTTCAGAAGAGGCTGATAGCTCTGTAAAGTTTCGAAATTCAATTATTAACCTAATTGGTTAATTTACTTGAAAGTTTGTTAGAGTTTACACATTTCTATGTGGAATATGAGCAAGTATATAATCAAATTATTTAAGCTATATATTTCTATTTCAAAAATATATAGATTTTCTTAAAACTGTCTAGAGACCGATTAGAACAAGTTAATAACAAAAGAATTAAATAAATGAAGAAAAACACAGTTGTGCTCATTATAATATATTTGTTTCAATAGAAATAAAGAGTTACCTATAAGAAAATCTGCGACATCTGGTAAACTCGGACGCTGTTGTTATAACAGTGAACCGACCGTGAGGTTTAATACGCGTTCTACTGTATCTAGCTTTCTATACAGAATGTCATATATCGGGACAGAGGCTTGAATATGGTAAGCTGAAGAAGAATAAAACTATTAGTATAAAATAACTAAATGATGCTTATTACTATTTGTCTTTACATGATCAATCTACCTTTGTACTCAAAGACTTACCGATAAAATTCAATTGGAGCACTTTTAATAATTCTAAAAGAGATAACTCTGATGACTATGTCTTCGAATCTAATCGCCGAATAAAATTACCATTAAGTTGATCTTTATTTCTATCATGTATTATTATATTCATGAGACTTTTTGTTATTATTTTCCCTTTAAGAGATTTTTATACCTGAAGTTTTTTTAACTCTAAGTTTAGATATACAACAAACAGACTACATGCTTTTTCTATAAAATAAAATAAAAAAATAACAATATCTGTTGAGTTTTATTTTAAACGCAAAAGATCAGCACTTGATTATATGTTTTGCCTTTTAAAGGGGTTATAAAAAAAAAAGAAAAGTTCTTTGAAACTGATGGTTACTATAAAACAGTATCTGCTAAGCCAAATGTGAAACAATCAGCTTTAATACAGCCTGAGATCACTAGTTCCATTGAGAGCTAAATTCCTGACAGATGACTGTTTTTATTTCAATTAAAAATAGCTAGACACTATCTCATCGGCCAAAGCTTTCGATAAGTAAAGCCACACTCAAAATTGTTTCATCTGTTTGGGACCTATGTTGCCTTTCACAAATAAACATAATTACATAGATGCATACATACGATAAAGTTTTATATAACTATATAAATACCCCTCATTGTTCCGTAGTGTACAACCGTATTTAATATAATATACTCACCGTGTCAAACAGGTAATATTATAGTTTTTCCTTTACATATATCATTCTATTGTCTGACGTTGAACAAAATGTGACATTAAAACCAACAAATTCTCCCAAACTTGATAAATTTCACTCAACCAAGCCTTAGCACGGACAACGTAGCCGCTTGATTGCTTTTTAATAGCCTTCCAGATATCGATGTAAAACCGATCCACATCTTATATCTCGCTGTGTTGGTTGATGGCTTGTTTTTGCTGATATCGTCGAAGCTCTGGAAATTGCAAGTATACTACTTCTAATTGGAATACTTCGATATTAACTGAAAGGATACGTTGGGTTTTTAACCACAGTGTGTTGTTATAAATATAACTACAGCCTGTGTTTTGTATACATATACACATATATATTTGAAGTATATATAAACTTAATTACATTAAACTTTATATATAATAATATAATATAATTTAGTTTCTTGTCAGTGATGATTGGAAACTTTTTAATTCCTCTAAATTAATTACTCTGAGATACGATCTGTACAACCGAGTCATGAATGAACAATTGACATGTGTCCATAATGGAGGCAACTCTTTGTGTATTATGTTGCTATATTTTTTATTTTATATAATTGTTGAAAATAAAATATGCATTACTTTATACCTAGTATACATTAATTGCAGTGACTATTTTATATCTAGTAATTTATACTTAATAGTGGCAGTATTTTAGTTTATGTCGGCACTCTATAAGTACGTCTAAAAATAGTTTCGTGATTTAATTTATAATACTTGTAAATATGGTTCATCCATATCTAAATTGCTAATATTATACCCGTCAGAGACAATATAATAATATCCTGAAATAAATTATTTGATATGTTAACTGCAATGCAGTACTCAACGGAGTGTTCAAGAAGTCCATTTATATTTTTTCAGAAGGCTATCGTGCACCGCATTCTAACGCTTCTTCTCTAGTTACTTTGAAGTTTGAAATAATCAACATTATAAGAATTGAAACAAATAATACGAAATTTAACATCGATAGACGAAAGCACATACTAGAACATATAATGTTCTAAAGTATTTTAGTTGAGTGAAGCAAAAAGTTAGGTAAATATAGACGTACATTTGCCTTTATAAGAAAATCTCACGCCACGGGCTAAATTGCCAGGAAAAAGGTCTTAGCACGTAGTTTACTTAAATTACGCCCGAATACAAGACTCAACGGTGACACTGTTGAAAGAATATGTGAACACGAGATATAACATCCTAACTAGCCCAAGTTAGGACGCTCATAACCTTGAACATTTGACATCCAACAAAACGAAACTGATAAATATACGTTTTAATTATGAAAATATAACAGACAATAATTTATTGTAACCATAAATTAAATATTCTTCGTTTATTAAATTATCTGACAGATACCACAGTAAATTAAATAGTGAGAAAGAAAAGACAATATTATTAATTAGCTAAATATTAAAAATTCTAACATGATATAGAAATAAATAAAAAAAATGTAATTATAATTTTACTGTGAATTTTTTAGTAATCTCTATATACATAGCATGTTAGAAATAAAAACGATTTTCTTTTTATTTTTATAAACATGTAGCTTTAGCATTACAAATAAAATACATACATTACATTATTGATCTAATACATACAAAATTATAGGATTAACACTTTCAATACTTTTATATTTTACGTCACTCTACCAAGTCTAAGATTGACAAAAACTTGCTTATTTTATATGTTGTTCATCTTAGTTTTTTTTCAAACGATTAAGATCTGCAAACGAGCAGAAGATCCACTTTATTTAAAGTGGTGTTTTCACACATGAAATAATGAAAAACTAAATTAAATATCAGCCTTCAGGGATGAGGTGTAATGCAAAAAACTAGAACACATGAAAAGGAAACGATAGAGTTTAGAAATTAGACCGCTTTTCCCTTTACACCGAGCAAACAAACAACACTTTAATTATGCACCTGTTTTTAAGCAAGCCTAACTCCACAAAACCTAATCCTAATAAATAATAAATTCGCATCCCGGCCTTAAAACTTAACATAGACGAGCTATGTAACGTTAACATGATGAGGCAGTTGTATCATGATTTCCTTAATGATTTTTTCTTACATGTTGATGGCGCTTGTAAGCAACCAAACGAAAACGCTGAAGGTTAAAACAATTATCCTGCCCTTAACCCCTTTTTTGCAAACCTGAACAATGTTGCGACAAGTATTAAAAACAAAACAAACTTAGCGAACATACTATGAAGTTACAGTTAGAGTTTGTTACTCGTGAAAAAAATAATATTAACCTTGTAGTTTAAATAATTGTATTGATTTAGTATAAACAACATTGACCCTTATAATTAATAACGTTAAACAAAATAAGGATAATGTCTAAAATTATGCCAGCTAGACTTAGGGGTGGGTTGTTTGAGACAACACTTTAATTTAAAATTATATATAAATATTACTATAAATGAAATCCTAGGCGCCACTGACAAATTATAAGCGAAGACATATGCATGATCCTCCTGCTTGTCAGAACTGGAGAATTGGAGTCAAACACTTGTCCTTAATAAAACTTTTAAAATGGAAGTGTTGATTAATGGTATAAATTTACTTTGTATATCACCATATTATCGGGATTAAAGAGGAGCTTTTTAAACTCAGCTAGTAAGAATACAGGTTAAACGAGTGTAATAAATTGATAACAAATTGTTATACTAATAAATATAACAATAAAACAACTTTGGCTGCAACTAAACTTCTGAAACTATATGACAGCTACTTTCAAATAATATTTAGCGATAATAATAATGATTAATAAATGAAATTTAAAGTAGTAATTATTTATAAAAAAATTATATTTTTAATAACATTTTGGGGATTAAAAAGTTAGCTCAAGCTGGCAACATTCAATATCTTAAACAAAAATAAAAGCCACAGACTAATTAAGAGTTTGTAATTAGCTGTCAACAGATAAATAATTTACCTTGCCTACGAATTTGACAGATAATAAGAAATCAATAAAAATTAAAATTATAAATATTTACATATCTCCAGAAATAAAATTTCTATGTAACAAGTTTTAAATTACATTTTAAACACAAATACTATTATTTATTTCTTATTAATTACATAATCATGTATTTCTGTAATATTATATTTACGTTCGTACGGATATTTCTTTTGTTACTTGAGTTTTATATAATATATTACCTACTTTAACCTCCTGTGAATTCTCAATCTATAATTCCAATCTTGTTAGATTGCTCCAAGAAATCCAATAAAGTAAATTACTTTTACATGCAAATTGCATATGTATTAGAAAATACTAGATTACATATAACATAACTATGAACCTACATTCTCTCGAGATAGAAGAAAAATCTCCTCAACTGTATAGAAATTTATCTACAATAACTTTGAATGGAGGTAAATGTAATGAAACGATAGCACGTATAAAGATTTTATTAGAAGCGTATATTGTTTTACATCTCTGGGCGAGGGTTTTAAATGACTGAACGACTTACTGACGACTACAATTCATTTTCCGAACAGCGTTATATGTAAAAATAATATTTAATAACCAAAAACTTAACAGACTATTCCAGAGTTAATAAATTTGAAATTAATACAAATCTATGAACTATAAATCTATGGACAAGGTTTCCAAAAGACGGTATAGATTAATAGCATGTCATAATCTTTTAAATAGCAACATGAAACATTAAAAAAATCACGCGCCACTTGGTACCAATATACCCTTTTATAGTGAAAATTTAATGTGGAGCTTGGTATTCGAGTTTAAAGGATTGATGAATCATTGAATATTACTTATTGTAAAATGCAGTGATTAAATAAATTGTTTTGTTGTTTGAACTATGCTACTATTTGTCGCATTATTTTTATTCTCATTATATATTTAAACCAATTATTTAATTTAATAAAATAATGTTTATATAATTTGTTCCAGATTAAATTATGCATTGGCGGGCTTAAAACCATGGTGGTGGCACGCGTGCAACGTTTCCTTACACGCGGCGTGTTGCGCGTTAGTCGCCCGCGCGTGTGTTACAATCGCGAGACTGCAACGCCCATTCGCCGCGCTAGCGGCTTTGCTGTTTGCTGTCCACCCAGTACATACTGAAGCGGTAGGAAATTCATTTTATTTCATTAAAATTATACTTCTATATAGGTTACAATGGCCTGCTCCATTGTGTGCTTTGTAGTATCTTTAATTAAAGATAAATCATCGGACCAATATTTCTTTTAAATGCTATCATGTACTCACTAGTGTCCATCAAAAATGGCGGCCAACACAGTCGGCTACAAAGACCTCGTCGTTTTTCAAGTCTCATGAATATGTATCGAATGCATGCGATATGAAATACGTAATGCGTGTTATTTTTCACAGGTAGCGGGTGTGGTAGGCAGGGCGGATGTACTCGCATGCATATTTTTCCTATCCTCACTTCTAGTTTATCATAGGTGAGAATTATTCTTGTTTATACATGAAATATGATGAAAAATAGAATAAATAAATTTAAAGTTACTGTTATTTTGTAAGATAATGTAACTGTATTGAATTACAAATTTAATAAAACATGTTATCAACGTTACAAAATATGTTATCTGGTTTTAATCAAAGAGACGACTGAATTCAAATCTTAACTGTACTGAAAACAATAGTTTTATTTGTAAATTTATTCATCACACTTTTTACCACATTTTCAGCGTTATGGCAAAAGTCAAAGAATTTATTTTTCGATGCCCTTACATAAAAATCAATGTAAAATTAGTTTTTACCACAATAATAATCTAAATATATTCTGATATTCCAAATGTTAAAACCTCAGAAATAGTTAGGAATTGCTAGAAATGTAGTATAATACAGTACATAAACGTATATAATTTATTTGCTATAGTGAGCATCTTCCTTAAACGCAGTATATTATTTTCTATACATTTCTTGTTTCTAATGCTTTTGATTTCTTTATTATATCTTATTTTTTATAATTATTTGTCTTAATACAATGTATAAGAGATTTTTGCAGTTTAAATGAGAAGAAATATTGTATATTTTTATTATAAATTTGTTATGTAATTATCTAACTTAAGTAAATAAGAATTTGTTGCGCCAGTTTAGTGTAAGGACCACTTCAATATTTTTATACATTTTTTTTCGAAACACATTCATTGTGCTAAAAGTATGACATTATTTTCACTCAATCAGGCTTAAATCGGAAAAGAATGATGGAGTCTTTTTTATAGTAATAACCTGTAATTTTATGGTCATTTACAAAACGGTAAGAGGCGGGACAGTGGCTAAAGCGAAGGGTTTTCGTTTAATGACTAGGAATTGATTGCGACGTACATTCTTAGTAAGCAAAGAAAGATGTATATTTTTTGGGAATATGATTCGCTGATTTTTATTTTTAAATTACTTATGGCAAGTTTCTGAAAAAATGATGAAAACTAATATATTATTTGCTAATACGTTATTCAAAAAATCAGATTTCTTTTTTCACGTGACAGTATTTTTTGATTTAATTAGTAGTTTTTTAATTATACTTTTGTATCAGTATTTAAAACGAAAACCATGTTTAACTATGAGTGCTTTAATTGCTTCTTTCTTCATTTAATACAGACCTACAAGTAACAAAAAATGTGTATGGCTGAGCATTATACTAGGAGCTCTTAGTATGCTGGCTAAGGAGACTGGGGTCACCATCCTGCTGCTCAATCTCGCCATCGACTTCTATAGATGCTGGCCCCTTGTAAAAAGGTAAATTGAGATTAAAGTTGATATTTTTACATAATATAAAAGAAAAAAAAAATCAATCGGTGAATAAAATAAAAAATATTTGTTACTATTCACGAAAACTATCTTATAATTACTAGTTTATGTTTTACGCTAACAGTATCTACATGTGAGACACGTAGGTCATTAAGGCCGTGTCGTCTATTCTATTAATTAATCAATCTATATTGATCATAAATTGACCTTTACATTATAATAAATTAGTAAATATTAATGTTAAATTATTCTCCTTGATTTATTTATGAAAAACTCTGTGAAAATAATTTACTTTTGTAAAACATCATTCGAATATAAGTTAGCCCTTTGGGTTTTCCTCCATATAAATTATACGATAAATTTATGAACGATTTACTACTCCAAAGCTCTACGTATTTCATGATTTTTGTATTATATTTCATATAATAATGTTGTACATTCTATTGATAAGCATTAATTTAGTTAAATGCTATGTAGATTATTCGATTTTTCTTATTTTAGCAGGTGTTAGTATTCTATTGTATATCTGATCCAAGAGATTTAGAGATCAATGTAGATAATATAGATAAAGAGCTCTAGATAACTCTACGTAACTCTGGTTCAAAAATATTTTACTTATCTACAGTACCGTTACATATAGCAGTCACGTACTAATTACCTTCACTACTAGGTATATTGTTATAGTTTAATAACTGAACCTACTTAATTAATTTTAAACTATTTGGAACGGTTACCTCTAGCGATACATTAAGTCTAACTGGAATATTTCATTAACATTACATTAATAGAATATCTTAACAGTTTTACCCGACACTAACATTCTTTTGATATAATAGATGAGTACAAAAAAAAACTTCTTTCTTATTACTTCTAACATTAATTAGCTTGTATACAAATATTTAAAAAAAGGAGATACCTTTATTTAGTGTAAAACATTATGTTCATGTTTTATGAAAACTTTATTTACATTCATATCAATATTTCAATTTAAAAATATTAAAAATATATTTTATCAGTATAAGATTATTCTGATACGTATTCTAGGAAAATCCTCATTCAATGAAGTCAATCAATATGATTGCTTTCACCTAAATGTACGATACATTGTATACCTCCCTATTACGTAATCATAATTGACGTGAATCGTATTATTGGATACAATAACTCATGATTATTTAATGGTATGTTTGGTTTAAGTTGCTTAAGTACTCTGTGTAGTCTACAATAATAAAATATTTAAAAAATAATATAAAATTATCATCAAATAACCTTATTTGTGTTAATTGAAAATTGATAATTTAATTATAGTCAGCAACCACGTAACTTTAAATTGTTAAAATAATTTAAATTATACTTCATTACATAAATTAAGGCTTGTTTAGTTTATACACTTTAATAAATATCCTAAATAATTTAAACAAATAATTTAAGTGTAAGTTTAATTTAACATTTAAAGCGATCGGGTATACAAAGTTTAAAATAATATTACATCCAACCAGCGGTAGTGTTAGCTGCCCAACACTACCTCTCTATCTATCAGTACTATCTATAGCTGAGAACTGTTGACTGTTGCCACTCGTGTATAGTCGTGTATAGTTACTTTTATATAAACTAATCACACGTAACACGTGGGAGTAGAGAGAATATATATAGACTATGGTACATGTGTATATATTTATATCATATGTATGATATTTAAATTGAACTTTTTCTTGATAATTTTACAAATATATATATATATATATATATATATAATATATATATATATATATATATATATATATATATATATATATATATATATATATATATATATATATATATATATATATATATATATATATATATATATATATATAAACACAACACAAATATAAAAATATATTTAACCAAAAAATAAGTTACTCAGTTAATTTTGGCATAAAACAAAGTTATATTTTTTTAAATCTCTTTTACCTTTTGAACTGTCCAGAAAGTACCATAGCGTCTACATTCTAATGATATTAATGTTTTAGTTTCGCGATAAGTGCAATAAAATAAAAAAGTTAAGATCTATCGTTCTAAGGTCCATTGCTAAAACCATTATTTAAAATTTTTATTGGATACCATTTTATATCTTCTCCCATATTTATATCCTTATCACAACAAACTTTGTAATATTGATTTCGTCTGGCTTCTTAAAAATAGCCGGTAGTTAATTCTATTCTTCCATTATAATGTAGAAAATGTCTAAAAATGTCGGCGGTGTCTGTCTGCATTTAATATTCGACTGTCTCTTTCAGTACAATAATAGCTATTCAGTCACTTACATACATTTATAAATTATACTCACATTGACGATGCTAGTTGTGATCGACCTATATTTGCTTACGGATTAATATTTTAGTTTATTTATATTTCCTTAAATATTAATAAGTTATACATTTAAATAAAAATATTTTTATGGATGTAACTCGATCTACATCTTAAACTTTAAATTTATCCGGGCACTTCGATTACCTTAAAGCTATCGTGGAATACGAGAGGTGAGAGGTAGGTAGACTGCCAATCACCCAGGTACTTAGTCATCTACCTCTAACAGTTTCTGAGATTCCGGGCATACAAGTCCATGAAAACAAGATTTAAAATTGTTGATTTTTTTGTCTGTGAGAGTCCTCTAAGCGTTTTTCATAGCCTAGATCCCCGTCCATCTTCTATTCAGGTAATAGGAATGTCAGGTTCTAGGAAGCTATATATGTTTGTACGATGAAATTTAATCAACTAGAGTAAATAACTCAAAAAATATGTGTAACGCGTACATAAATATAATGAAAACAAAATATTAGCATAGTATGATGAGCCAAAAAAGATTACGAACTCGGCTTCACATTAGACAGCAAAGAATAATTCTTGCATTTATTATCTCCATATTTTGAAACATTATTATTTTACATAATTCTAAATATTATTATAAAATTATACATTTACGGTAATTACTTAATTTTAATCTATTATTGTATTCCACCTTTTTCAGCGACAATACTTTTTACTGTCGTTTAACATGATATAAAATTTATGTTTTTTTGTTATTTCTTAATTTAAATCTTATGTATATTCCGAAAAGCTGTTTGAATTTAATTGATTTCATATACCTACTACAAACTTCGTGCTATAAGTCTACAATATCGAACTAAGAGTTATTAACAAATTATATCGAAGTTTCCCGCGTTATCACTTAACTTAATTGTTTTAAAATTTAATCGCAATAAAATTTTCTCCATCATTGATATCGAAGTAAATTACACTGGGAGCACTTGAGATAAAATTGTCTCATTAAGTTGCAAATTTATTGGACGTAACACATTGCTCGTTAATGAAGTAACGCTAGTAACGTTCAGATACGTCCATGTTTCTGATTAATGAGTTATAATTAAAACTTACAATGTATGATGAATTGATTATTGGTATTTTTAATTATATTTGCTCTCGGACATAATTGATCTGATGCTCGGTCGAGGCAGTACACTCTTGCATAATAAAGCTTAACGTTTTATGGTTCTTAATTATAAATAAAAAAATGGGATGAAGGTATTTAAGTGCTTCTAAAAATTGTTTATTCTAAGTACTACATAATTTAAATAATTGATTTGTTTTTATTATATTTGAAATAAATTCAAATTCATATTCAAAATATCTTTTCAAGTAGACATTCAGTCAATTACATTAAATTGGTCTATAATTATATTATAATTTGTCATCAAACTATATATAGAAAACTTCTAAAAATGTTTTGAAAAGCGACCGTAAGAATACCGATTTGTTAAAAAACATCTCTTAGTGAATGTCTAGCATTTAAATTACAAATAGCCCGTATAGCTCTCATATATCTTTTTTCCGTATATCTTCTTTGTAAAACAAATATGTATGCTGCGCTTGATTTTATTATGCGCAGGGTAATTAAAAATAAAGGACATTTGTTGTACAATATCATTCATAATAGTTAAAAGTAATTTCACTTACTGACCCAATGATTACCGGTTTTTTACATATTTAGGTTTCAAAAAGTTTTAATAATTTCATATGATCTAACAGGTCTAAAAACAAAACATTTATTACTGACTCTTACGTTATTCGTCAATTTATCGATTGCATCACATGGTGAAGAATTTAAATTACGCGTGACTGTTAAAGGAATTTTGTTAAAAAAATCTCAAAAATAGCCCCTACATTAAAATTTATTTCAATATTATAAATTATTAATAATAATAATAATAATAATAAAACAGTTTATTGTCATGTAGATAGTTACAGCTTTACACATATATCAGAAAATAGTTGAATACAATATTTATAACCCTCCAAGACAATGGGAGCTGGCTCAGCTACTTGTTTACCAGGACCGAGATCTTGGAAAACGCTGGTTTTCAGCCAGTCCCCTGTCCTCAAGACTTAATGTGGGAGGAACATTGTTCTATCCCCCAACTTCCGAATGATTACAATTAGCCAACGATGGAACTAATTACAAAATAATTAAGTATATATAAAAAAAGATTAAAAAGAAACAAACAAATCATGTCTAACCTAAAAAAATTCTATTAAAATTGCTTATGTTATATCCGCACAGGTTACAATAGATATAAAATAATGATACAACAAAAAAAATAAAATAAAAAGCAGCAACGACTCTTGCATGTGTGTGTGTGTGTGTGTGTGTGTGTGTGTGTGTGTGTGTGTGTATGTGCATGTGTAAGTATGCGTGTGTAAAATTAGAATAAATTGAAATTCAAAACGGGGTTTAATATTACCAAAAGTTCTTTAGTTTTAGGCTTTTATAGTATGCATGTCTAACGTTTTCTGCAGCACGCTGTTTGATAAGTAAGGTAGCTTTATATTTAGATTTAAAATAATTTGTACTACTTTAACTTAATAGGTCCATTAGCATCCCTAGTATTCCCAGAAACACTAAATAAAACATCCCGAGTTGCTTTTATGATTTTATTTCTTATATAAATCAACTAAGCTTGTACGCAAACATTCTTAAATATTTTAGAGAAATTCCTAACTTTATTTAAGAGCACCGGATCATGATTCCATTGCCTCTCACCATAAAATTAATATAAATTATCTTTATTTTTATATACTCCCACTTCAGCCCAATCACTAAATTTAAATTTTAGTTTTTGACTTAAAAATATTATTAAATTCTTGTTACAAAAACTCAAAAATGTTGTTATATAAATTATTGGGATTATCATCGGTCATGACTACTTTATTAATTGTACAATGTAGTATGAAGAATGAAGCACCGTGGGTATATAGCGCTTGTTGCTAGGCTACATATATTTTTAGGGTATTTACCCATTATTGTAATGTATTTATTTAGAATTAAAAATTTACTTATATAAAAAAAATAACATGACAATACCGCTGAGTTTTACCGCTTTTATTAATTAGAATTAATTTTCGATTTTATTCTAGGTCATTATGTACATTGAAGTTCGAAAAAAAATGCACAGGACTATCACTAAGGACTACAAAGGTGCTTGTATCTTTAGCGCTTTTGGTTTGTCTTCGTCTGGCTCTCTTACAAGGGACTTGGCCAACATTTTCATCCCAGGATAACCCAGCGGCATTCCACACCAGCTTTTTTGTAAGGTAAGATCATTGTTCTAATTAAAAAAAAAACATGCAAAGCATAATAAGTTTATGCAAATTTTCATTCTAAATTTATTGACAATTATAAGCCTTGTTTATTTTTGTGTTTAATGTCATATTAGGATATTTTATATAATACATAGAAAGATTTTGTTACCAATCATACCTATTTAAAAAACTAATGTGAATAATTAAAATCTATAACGAAAATAGACGCCCTTAAAAATACTGACGAGGCAATCAATTCTGTCCCTAGTTATCAATAGCTATTATGAAAAAAATATTCAACATTATATTTAAACATTTTCTTCGCAACATAAAGACTTATAAATCGTCAAAGTAAAGATTTCAAGCTATGTTTTTCTATTGATATTTTCTTGGTAATAAGTCGCGAGGTATCTTGTAGTTCCACACATTGTATATTATAACAACCTGCTGGTAAAGGAAACAGCTTGTTAGCACTTAGGGATTATATTGGTTTTAGTATTAATATTTCCATATTAACATACTTCCATCATATATATGAAGGAGCAACATTTTTCAAAATTATTTCAAGAAAACCCAACAATATAAACAAGATTATTTACTAATTTCGTATCAAAATTTGGAAATACCTTGATATTTTAATTTACCTCCAACCAGCTAAAGAATTTGAGTTGATGATACAACAGAATTATAATATTATTTTATAATATATATTAAAAGCATATTTTAGATTTAAAAGGAATTGCAAAACTTCAGCATTCAAATCAGTACAAGCCACAAATTGGTTTTATTATAATAACATCCAATTTATTTATAAAATATTAGATTGCTCATGAATTTCCTTAATTTTCAAAGTATTTACCAAAATTTTCTTATTAATAATTCAATCAAAATTACAAGGAGCGTGAATTAGCCATAAACTTTTCAAAGTTCTGATATTGTAAATCAAATGACTTCATTATTTATACTCCATTGTAAACTTCACCCTGCTTCGCTTGACATTAATTTACGTTCCATTGTATCGTTGCCAACTTCTAACTGGGATCTAATTTGTTTTCTATTGTTTGTTCTTGGATAAACTTAACCCACTCAGACTTAGATGCGTTCTTAGATTTTTGACTCTTTATAAACCTAACAATTAATTTAATTCAGCTATCCTCGTTCTTTCTTTAGCTATTTTTTTCTTGTTTCGCTTGCTTTTTATATTATCTAATATCTAATACGGACCTCGTAATGTAATTTAATACAAAAATAGAAAATATAATCTCACGTAGCGAAGACATCCTTTGAACTTATATGTTATTCTATTAAAATAATTTACCTTAAGCATTTATATATTTTACTTTTATCATGAGTTAAAGTAGATAAATAGTTTTTTTTTTCAAAAGATAATTACTTATAATAAAGTTATCCTCTTAATCAGTTCGGTTATATTTTATTTATATTTTTCTTCAACAGATTAATGACATTTTGCTACTTGGCGGCTTTTAATTGGTGGCTGTTACTGTGCCCTTGGTCTTTGAGCCACGACTGGCAGATGGGATCGGTTCCGCTCATCACTAGTGGATGGGATCCCAGAAACTTTATCACCTGCGCTGCCTTCGGCACCCTGGTGGTGCTGTGCTATAGATGTGTCGCAGATTTAGAAGTAAGCACAAATGTAGTTAAGCATAATTTTAAGACTGATCTTACATCCACACGAATTTCTGTATACTCCTATACTTGTCTTTTTATTCAGAAGTCTATTTACAAATAAGTTATTTATTTATTTTATCATCATATAAACTACACTCACTTAACTATAAAAAACAACGTAGAATATCAAGACAGCATATAAATTTTTCAATATTAATAGAAAATACCTCAAATCGTAAATTTATTGAAAATTGGTTTAACGTACAAATATTTACAAGGATAAATGAAATTTTGATTGAAATAGACCCATGTTATTCAGATCATATGTTTGCTAACAGTAATTCCAATGTGTAATAAGTTTTTCAGATATTCATTATTTAGCTAATGCAGACAATTTCTTTTTTTGTAGTAATTAAGTCTTCTTTTGTATAACTAATTAGGCAAAATAGTGTATATAAATTAAAATGTTGTTTGTAAATAGTTTGTTTTAATTATGCATACATTGCTTCAATAAAACGTAAGACTCTAATTGCATAGTTCCGAAGGGATAGGTTCATGAAGAAGAACCTTCTACGACTCATTCAATTTGATTGTATCTTTTTTTCATAGTATTAACTAGTCGAGTCTCAGTCATAATTGATATGTTAGAAAAAAAAGAATTCAAGTAAACCGGCATGATCCTGAAACGAATGCTGTGAAACGAACCACATCACTACTAGATCTATGTTACTGTCATATTTACAACGACTAATTCAATTAACAATTAATAAAACTAACTAACTAATAATTTCAATAATTTAAAATACTAGTTATGTATTATACAATGCCATATTATCGAACAAAGAAAGTCACTAAACAACACCTTGTAAGTGATAACGGTGAAGCAACAGCCCAGAATTATTACTAAGTTGGTTAGCGAACCATCAATATGGCCCTTGGTTTATAATAAGCTTTGGATATAATAAAACGTTAAATGTACCAAATGCTTTTAATTTAGTTCGATAGGTCGGTAATTAATTTTGCAATTTCTTAAAATTCCCTTATCTAGAAAAGATTCTTTGGTTTTAGTGAGTCTATATTTATTAACAAAGTAACTTAACTATAACACTTAGACAATATAAAATAAGATAATTATCAGATATTTTAAATTAATAAGACATATACATTTACATGGGCGTACCGAGGGGGGAGCAGGGGGGGCAGCTTATTGTAAATTAAAATTGGTATTTTACATTAAGAAATAAAATCAATTAAGTTTTAAAAAGTTGTTACAGATCTATGTCTTTATAATAATAACAATTCTTGTTAAACCATGCTCAGAAAATTAAAATTGAACTTAAAAAGTACAAAAATATATAAAAAAAATCCGCGCTGTCCCCCCCTAGCACAAAATCTGGGTACGCCCATGTACATTTATAAACCTAATCGAGTACAGTGATTATTAAGAAACAATTTTTACGAATAAATAATGGCTTACGTATATGGTGATTGTTAGTTTGTATTGATTGTTAGATTGTTAGTTTGTATAATTATAAAAAACCTCTGTCGTGATAAATGCTCCTATATATATATATATATATATATATATATATATATATATTATATTAGATTCGTTAAAGCAAATAAGGGCACTGCTATGCAATTGAACTACAGTGTCTGGATCACTGGGATGGTTGAATAAACAATACAGGTTCGAATCCTCCTCGAATGCTTCATTTTATATTTAATTAAAATTTAAATATTATCCTTGACAGGTACAACGACACACACCGGCAGTTATCGGAGTTCTGCTTCTGGTGGTACCGTTCGTGCCAGCCAGCAATCTGCTGGTCACCGTAGGCTTTGTGATCGCAGAACGGGTTTTATACATACCTAGGTAAGTTACTTAAAAATATAATTATAACACGTTCAATACAAACATCAAATATGTTAGCCACAATACAAAAATGTTTTTAGCGTTGGGAGCGTTATAATAACAGCGTATGGCGTTCAACTAATGTGGTACTCGAAACCTGGAGCCAAGATGTGTCTGGTAGTGGGTCTTGCAGTATTGGCCGCCAGCGGGGTCGTAAGGACATACAGACGGAACACAGATTGGAGAGATAGGGCTACTTTACTCAGGTAAATAATCAATATTAATAAATAATACTTGGTAAATAAATAATCTATTATGCGTAAATTATTATTATAGTATTATGAAAGAACAATAAAAACACCAATTTTTTAAATGCAATAAATGTTTACTATTTTATTTTTGTAACAAGTTTACTAAGCCATAAAGCTATAATATTATTATTATCATAAAATATCTCGTTTCACAGGACAAAATATTTGCAATTCATACTTCGCAGCCTTAACGACGGCCGGATTCAGTGTGTTACCTAAATGTGTTTTGTTTTAGAGCGGATTTAGTGACTTTGCCGCAGAATGCCAAACTGCACTACAACTTCGGCAACTTCCTTCGAGAAACGGAACAGCAAGACAACGCTATCAAACATTATAAAGAAGCCTTAAGGTGTGATTCATATTTCAGACCAAATTACACTATGTAATTGATAAAATTGACTTTAAATTTTAAAAGAAATTTATGACAAAGTTGTCTTAGTATAATTTGATAAAATAAACGTATATTCCAGATATCCTTGGATATAATTCACCGTTTTTATGAGTATTCTTGTTATTTCCCAAGTATTCTTATAAAATTGTGTTTATGATAACTCTATTTACAAACCTTACTCAAGCACGACGACATAACAATATAACCTCTGAAGTTTTTGAAACAATTTCTACGTTGCTCAGAGCGAGAGCGTATTGTAAAGTTTGGTCATGTACATTGTTACTTTCCTTAGCTACTGCGTTGTTACAAACATTGTTCTCGACGAGCGATGTTTTAAGTCTTCTCTACCAATTAAACATTTTATTAAAACTTTAAATATTATATGATACAAAATAATAATACCTATTAATTTTTAAATTATAGATCCGTGGTAGTTAAACCCCACTTGTTATTATATTATTAACTGCTCTACTTGTAACTAACTAATTAATATAGAAAACATCCCCTTCTATAATATTCGATAATTAATTATTGAAGTGGAATCAATCTAACAGAAAGTAATGGTTGATATGGGAAAATATCTAAAGCCACAAGAAGTTTAATTTGATTATTATTGACCAGATTATGGCCAACATACGCAAGTGCTCATAACAATATCGGCACACTCAGCAACGCGGAGACCGCGGAGCAACACTTCTTATCAGCGATAGCACACAACAGACACCACGTCAACGCACACTACAACCTGGCGAAACTTTACAGGTAAGTGTGTAACTTTACAATATATATCACCTTTATGTATTTAAAATGTTATAAGATACTTTCTTTGGGTGAAGACCATTTCACATAAATATCATATACTTATTTTTATATATTTTAATTATATCATTATAATAAAATAAGCTGAAAGAAGTACAAATATATTGGTTCATTAATAAACAAAGGCAAGTGTTTCATGTATATTGTTTTATTTATCATTATATTAATTTGCTTATTAAAGCTCAACAAAACGTACAATGATAATTTTAAAATGTGATACTTGGTTTCGTGTTGTTGTGATTAAAATTAAATAAACATTATAAAATTATCATTTTTTTAAGCCGTACGAATAATATCAATATGCAGTTTGTATACGTGCTTTATATGCGGTGTTTTAAAAACCACACGTATTTTTATCAATAAGTATAGGATGAAAAATAAACCGATACGGGCAGAGATTCGAATTCCCGACCTCCGGGTAACCGTTTCGTCACTATACCGAGCAGAATGCTTAATTTACCCTTTGGTAAATTAAGCATTCTGTATATGGTCATGATTTTTGGGACGCATTAAATTTTAATAAACTTAACATATCATAGCTTCTTATAACATACATGTTTAAAGATATTTTAAAACCACACGTAATATTGTCCTTATTTTTTTGTTTTTTCACGATAAAGTGTAATACATGTCAGTTGTCAGGATTCTATTTACATGACTATTGAGAATCTAACAGGGGAGCTGGGAATATAAATAAAATAGAAACAAGAAAAACAATCATGACACTATTTGTGTATTCAAATTTCTTTGTAGTTGCAAAAACTTATTTCATAGTTTATATAGATTCTAAAGTAAAAATATAGCCTCGGCATTTTGGCAAGTAATACCTAGATCGAAAAGTAGTCGATCGATTTTATGTCAAGACTTAAAATTAACTTATGCTTTGTATCAAACATTATTAAAAAAATATTTACAATAAAAAATAATTTATTAAAGTTATATTACATGATTGCTTACTTGTGGTATTTCTTGCTTAGGAAAAGCGGTCGAACCAACCAAGCAATGAGGATGTTGGAACGATGCGTTCTGCTGCAACCTCGGTTTGTTCAAGCCTACGTAGAACTACTGTATTTGAAGCCAGAAGCCGAGAAATCAAGAATATTAGCACGAGTAGTGGAACTGGAGCCTAACAACTGGGAGCATTTCATTTTATATGGAAACTGGTACAGGAATAAAGGTACACAAATATACCATATACAGTACATTCAAAACAAAGATATAAAGCAAAATATAAAATATTGTGATTCTAAAAGAATCCATACAATATTGTCAATAATTCGATGATTCCAAAAAGATGACATCTCGTTTATTGGTTCTTTGTATAAGCAATAATATTTTCTTACAGGATTGCCGGGAGCCGCCGTCAAATATTTCTTAGAGGCCACAAGACTTAGCTTCAAAAATCGAAATGTCGACAGACCGATCCGGAGTGATTTGATATCTTTTCGTTCGACAGCACTTATGTATAGGAATCTGGGACAAAAGTCAAGAGTTCTCCAACTTTTAACCAGGTAAAAATAATAGATTTTCTTTTTTTACTTTTACTTTTGAAATTTAATCGGATTCAAAAGGGTTTGGAATCCTTGGAACTTTATAAACTTGTCCCTTTAATTTTTTGTGTAAATTTATATTTTTTTCCGAAAACCAGTGAAGGAGCTCTTTAGCTAAAAAGATTTTTCTTTGAGTTTTTAATGTGATGAATATTTTGTTACTTCTTTTAAGGTTCGTATTGAAACTTTAACAAGTAATGAATATTTTTCATACTTGACATGAATATTTAAACCTTAAAAGTTTGTTCTAATAATCTATTCGAGTTGACATAAAAATGATCAATGGAATAGACAACCATTAACCTAGTTTGTAGTAAATTGTACTTTGTTTACAAATTGCATTAAACTTTTGAGGATTTGATTTAGTTTTATAAATTATAGACCAGCAGCCATTAAAATAACATTAACAATATTTATATTTAAAATATGATGCATATTAATTGTAATTGATGTTAAGGTTCAAAATAAAAACAGCAGATATGAGTGTTTTTTATATTAATGTGTTTTAAATAATAGTCTATGTTTATTTATAAAAGTAAAGAGCTGGCTCTTTAGAGTACAAATTTTTATGTATAAGTTTTAATTATTTACTAAGTTCTTACATAAGTATTTAAAAGTAATAATTGATTAAATATTGAATGTCGTTGGTTACAGTGGCTTTAACGACGTTACCATTAATAATTGTAACTAACCTAACCCCAAAATCTTTCTTGACTTATAAATTTGTATAATCTATACCTCCCATGAAAATTATTCCACAGTCGATGCTATGATCGCATTTAATTATATTCATTATTAAAAATAGCAAAATAAATAATCAGTTACTTATTTGTTACAATGTATTTTTTATAAAACTTTATCTGGCAACAATTTTCTTTTGTCAATTCTAATTGTGATACATTGTCGTCAATATAAGATGGCACACATGGCGGCGCGGTTGGCCAAACGCAGCGGCTGCCCACATGTATCTACGAGAGTGGCGCCTCAAGATGGAGTTGGAAGGAAGAGTCCAGATCTACTCTAAGGCCGTTAACCCCACCGTAAGTTATATGAGATCGATGCTTTTATGACCTTTCTATAATTTGTTGGCTATAAAAGGAAGAAAAAAATTTATTTCAATTTGTAGAAAATATATATATTTTTTAATTTTCAATAATATGATAACTTTCAGGTAGTAGTAAAATAAAAAATAAAACTTTTTTTTTAAAATGCTCATTAAAGAATTTTAAGGGTTCGTATCTAAGGGTTAAAAACAGAACCCTGTTACTTAAACCCCGCTGTCCGCAGATGTGTTTCTGTTGCCGATATGAGAAAAAATACTAAAAACAAAGTAAAATTAAAATTAAGAGGGCTCTCAAATAACAAACTCGATTTTTTTTACTTGAATTCACAGAATATTTATTTATATATTCACTTTAAAAATAAATATTTAACCCCTTCGTTCCACTTGTAGAATTTTTAAGATACTCAAAGTTCTATTGGTACCATTTTAAGAATGAATTAATTCAGACATCGTTTATAAGTAACCTTAAAATTTTTGATACAATTGTAAGCTTTTGAAAATTGTAAACTTATAATAATTCCTAATACACAGAAATCAACGACTTGCTTCGACCACTCGCAGCTAGCAGCGGGGGCTGATATGACCAATCATGAAAGAATTCCTAATTACGACCACAAAAATAGTGAGGATAATGTTATAAGTGCTGAAGAACTCCCCAGTGATACAAAAATTACTGATGATTGTGGGTATAATTTGAAAAGCTGTGAGCAAAAACGTGATCTGTCAATATCGACATCAATAAAGACAACTCATAACAAATCTGAGATTGGACATAAGGAAAAGAAATGTACGATGCATAGAAAAGAAAAAAGTCCAAAAAATAATGATATAATGCCAAACATTGCGGGTCCGTTTTCTGAACATATGTTAATGAAAACGTTTTAAATTGATCCTTCTAAATTTGAATTTCTTGAGGGTGGTGAGACAAGGATCTGACTTTATTTTTCAGTGAGGTTAGTTGTAATACGCCGACAATATCGCGAGGTTAAAATGTAGTTAAGTCAAGTTTGAAATAAGAAATTTTAAAAGGTGATGGTTGTGTTAATAAACAGTTTATTACCCAAACTATCTGTAAATATTTACTAATCTATAGTTAAAAAAAATAAAATTAAAATTTATGTTTGATATCTTATAATTTCTCTTACAAAATGAATGAACATTAAATACTTATCTTATCAAATAAATGTTTCTTATAGTATAATAGATAGTACATTTATTTACATCTCTTAGTTAGATCACGTCGGTATTTATTCCCAGTACTCATTATATATAACAAAAACAAATATATAATTTTATTAATAAGTATGTAAACTGCAAACATTTTTACTTTTTTATAAAAAACCAATGACCGTTAAAATTTCTTATATAAATAACATTAGATAGAAAACTAATTCTAAAAATAAACTTTTGTAGAAAGAAATGAGACAATGTTATATTTTTGGCAGAGAAAGTGAATGACTGTGTAGGGTGTTCAGCACCAATGTTTTTACGCTAGAATAGTACTAGTTATAATAATACTTAAAATATGAAATGATTGCAATTTCTTCTGATAAAGTTATGAAAGCCTAACAAGAATGAAGAACGATAAAATATAACCAATGAATGATTTAAATATTTACAAAACACTTTGGTGATTTACCAGAAAGTATTGATGTAATAAATTTGTACGCAGTATGCAATGCTTGCCTTAATGTTTTGAAACAGGCACTATATCATATATAATATTAGGAAAAATACATTTATACCACGCTATAACTTGCTATCACTCGGTATCACCACATGTGACTCATCGTTATCTCACTTACGCTTCATATAGAAATCTGAATGAATCTGAATGCATCAATGCGTTTAATATATAATTTTAGTACTACTTACATATAATTACTATAATATTATAACCGACCTACGTATTTGCGATGAAAATAAGAAGAAAGTATGAGAAGTGACAAATGTTTAATTTACGTCTACTTTTATAAGTCATATACTTGTTTATAAATAATATCCTAAACATTTAATTTGATACATGCATGTAAATATTAATCTAAGGTAGGCTAAAGGCACTTAAAAATGCTTTGAATGTACTGATAATAAACGATGGAATTACTTATTGTTGTTTTGATTTTAATAAATAGATTAGGGTACTTTCTTTTGGAATACTTTTAAAGTGATTTTGTTTAAAACTAAAGAGATTAAATTGAGTGTACTCAATATTTGTTGAGGTAATTTGATGACAATGATAATATAAAATAATTTGAACATTTGTGGAGCATAATTGAAAAGTAATTACAAGGCACATACAATGAACTAAAAAACTAGATATAGCAATAAAGGTTGTACAGACTAAATCATAAAATATCATTTATTTTTTGAAGTGAAATTCTTTATCGGGGTTGGAATTTTTTTTGTGTAACATTTTTTCGTTACGCGTCACTTTTTTCCGTTACGCGCCATCTTTTTTAAGTGAAACTTCTTTATCGACAGAAGGGGTAAAATTTTATAGCAATGTCAATAAATTATGAAGTTTTTCTGTTACGCGCCATCTTTATTTCTAAGTCACATTTTTCCGTTACGCGCCATATTTGAAGTGAAACTTTTTTATCGACGGATGGGAGAAATTTTATAGCAATGTCAAAAAATTCTAACGTTTTTCTGTTACGCGCCATCTTTATTTTTGCTTAAACTTTATCTAATTTAGCTTAATTAGCCATTCCTGTAAAGTTGTAATTAGTGAATCATTTTTCACAAAATTATGCCATAAAGAAGTTTCACTTCTTACATGTGTACACCAATACACACACACATATTTTTTTTTGTAACAGGTTTCTCAATGGTTGAAGCTCATTGTACAATTTAGTTATGTATATAGATTTATACACATTTAAAGTGTATGATTTACATTAGTTGTGTACATATAAAAATACTATCTAGATAGTCCGTTATACAATTAAAAGAATAAATTCAAACTATAACAAATAATATTACACCGAACTAATTTCAATAATTATACTAATACTACTAATATAGTATTTATGTATTGCTATTAAATAGCTAAATACTAAAATAATTTTCATTATTAATTTCAAAGTATATACACGAATTATTATGCATAGCTTGTGATTGGTATTTTTATATTGGTTGGACGGATGTGTTTGTTTTACTAATATTTGAAATCAAACATGTCTGAAATTCGACGTGAACAAACATTTTTAATTAAAGTCAACATAGAACTATTATTTTCAATTCCAAAAGGAAATCAAACAAATTTCCAGTATTGTGTCTTTGTTTACAGTTATAGAGTGTAGTAGCCGTAAATATTTCAATCTCAGTTCAGTAACGTTATTATTCGTGTTTAATTTATTTTAACCTCTACCATGGAACATATTAAAGTAATACAAATCATACCAACTGGTTGCATGACGTGTCTCGACAGTGCGGATCTTAAGGAACTTCATATCATGCACCACCAGAATATATACCATATATGGTTTTAGAACGCACCACACCGGTAAGAGGATTGTGTATGTTATGCTATTCTATTCTGCAAAAACAATGCTCAGGATATGATTTCGGTTTTCTATAAACCGTTAAATTAAAGAGTGACTACTCAAGCTAAATACTCAAACTCGAGTACTACTACTTTACTTGAGTAAATACTCAAGCTTTAAAAACTTATAAAGTAAATGAAACAAATTTAGTTCAATACATTGATAATTTAATTTGTAGTGATTTTTTTATTAAATAGGAGTTGTTTATCAAAAACATCCAAAACTTAGTTTTCAAACATATTAAAACTGCCAGAAACCACCTTATGTCGCTTCCTAGTACAGCTTTACAATTAATAATTCCAGATTTGCTTCGTCCTAAATAACTCAAAAATAATTGTTAGCCGAGTTCAACAGTAACGTAGATATCCTGTTTGTTCTAAAAAATAATTATTACGTACATCATATTTTTTGTTATTACAAGATTTAATTTTATTTGCAATCGACAATTCAAATTGAGAATATAAAAACAATTTTTATTTTTTTAAAACTATATGTACAGAATATTAAGTGGTTTAATTTTATTTTCAACCGAATGGATTTTAAACATTTTTGTTCGTTTTGGCGTCGGGAATACAACAAAGCAGCTGCGTTCCTTCCCACGCTGCTATCAATTATGTAACTTAAACATCTTTCACCGTGTTCACATGCATTGTGTTGTACATGAGGTTCAAATGAAACCAACATAATGACTTCACTAACATTTTCTTGTGTTTCTGAAATATAAATCATAGATTACTTGTGTTTCATAGTTCTTATAAAGATGTTACGATGAGGATTCTATAAACTTAAGATAACTTATCTTTGGTGCCTGAGAAATGGTATAACTCTTTGCTATATGTAAATTTGTAGACCAAGCTATGCTCTATATCATGATTGCACAAAACATAAAATCTCTAGAATTGCTTGTCACTGTACTGTAGGGTTAGAATCGATTTTTTTATGTAAGTCAAATTAAAATTACTAGTGACATATAAATTAAGTTTATAGGAGGAGGGTTAAAAAGTTAAATAAACTGTTTTATCATTGTAATGTTCAATTTTTTATAAATTCCTAATAATTCAGTAAACTTTGCAGCACTAGCAAAATCTATAAGTTTCTAAAAGGTCGTTTTGTGGTTCTTTTTGAAGTTTTGTCGATCTAATGTATTAGAATCTTTTTCTAACCTTTCTTTATATACTTAGCGCTGACAAAATGTCCCACTCAAGCTATTCTTTAAAATAAATATCAATAAAATATAAAAGTTTTCATAGAATAAATGAAATATATTATTAAGAAAAACCTGTCGTATTGCTAAAACTATAAGTAATTTAAGTAACTAAACGTAATTAGAACTAATCTTAAATAGGATACTTAGATAAGTAATTCAACCTTAGATATTTATGGCAAAAATCTTATTTTTTTTTAATAAACATACACAGACATGTTTACATAATTCATTGATATAAATAAACATTCATATATACATTTTCTATAAACATACACAGTTTACACCTGTTATCATGGATTGTCAATGAAACATAATTCATACATACATAATTACTCACTAAATAGGACGCGTGAAAAACTTAGTTATCTCGCTAGCAATGAGTGTGATAGTATAAGGTGAACATTTTCATTTACTCTAAAAGTAATAATCGAGAACACAGTACAAAAGATCAGCACAAGATCCTAAGATATTTCTGCAATTGTCGTTTGAGAGTTCAAACAAAAGTTGTCTACAAACTGTGGTTCAAATCGTTTTATTTTGTAAATCGATAGATAGAATTTACAATCGATCTAGTACAGCCACAATCATTTGAATAGAATAGTTTAAATGGTAACTGGGAATATAGAACATTGAAAAGCAATTCAATTAATTTGCATAAGGTTGGTTTGGTTTATTAATGACATTTAGATATTCAAAACTACTGAAAAACATTTTCAGAATTCACAGATTTTATATTTGAACTTATGACTGCACGTATTATGCTTACTAATTTAAACATCTCTTCAATATTTTTATATATGAAATAGTTCTTGTTTGTTCATAAATAGAATATAATAGGTATATAACATAAATCATAATAAATAAGTATTTTTATGAAAATTATTAAATACCTATGCTAGCTTATATATTATAAATTATGGTTTGTTCGTATGAATAACATTCTAAATTTATATTTACTTAAAATAAAACGTAACAATTTACACACATCTAAAAACAGAAAAATGTTAAAAAAAACATTACATTTAGAACAATGCGTGCACTAGTTTTAATTTTAAACCGTTCACATATTATGAATAAAGCTAAGTGCATTCTGAAACACATCACTAATGCAAGCCCCATTTGGAACAGGATTGCACTAAATGTATTAGAATTTGCAGAACAATCCCGCGGGAGTCAGACAAAGGTGGAACACTCAGCGACAGATTAAAAATGAACGAATGTAATGCCGTGTTCGCACAGCCGACCTCTCATTAGTAAGTGACAGTTTGTCTCAGACAAATGCGGCATTGTCAATGAATATTACAGGGCACTCGTTAGACACGGAATATTATGTTAAGTATAGTAGTTATTGATTCATACACACGCTTAAATGTAAAATAATGTTACATTATCTTTTGTTAATATAAATAGATATTTTAGTTACATAAGCTATATCATTTTACAGTCAATACCGATGCGGCTATAATGATTACCTACATAATTTTATTGATATTTTTTTCATATTTGAAATGTATTATATTTAGGTTACTTCTTCACTTGTTTTAAGTTAAAATATTACTAAATTTAGAACATAAACCCCGAAATAAGATTAGGTACTTAAAAAGCTATAGAAAATTAGTACTAAGTACACTGCTAAGTTCTTATAGAATTCTCTAGAGATCCCCTTTAATAATCCGAGTAAAAGTTGTAATAAATTTTAACCTTAATTTCGTGGTAAATTAGGACGATTTGTTTTATGTAACAAAGTTTTATATATATCCCGTCAGGCTCAAATTAAAAAAAAAACTTGCTGTTTATTTCAACTACCCTAAACTATAACCACTTAAATACAATTTCTCCCTAAGACCTTGAAGATAATATATTGAAACCTAATGTCTGACTTGGTTAGTTCGCATATATTACTAAGTACCTAGAAGTGGGTTACAATTTTGATCTATAGGTCAATTAGTGATATGATAGACGATTTTTTTAACGGTAACATCCAAATAACTGTTTCTTCAGGTGTGTTTCTAAAAATTAGAGCACATGTATCTTGCTAGCCTCAATATACGTACAATTTGTCATACAAAGAAACAAAAGTAGCTTCAAATGGTTCGTATAGAATAACAAACGATGCGGCTCGTTAGCTTCTGTTAGCCAGTACTGTTGAAGCTTGAACTTGGCTTAACAGGCTACCGTGTGTCTAAATACAAAACAATATTTTCATATTAACGTTTTTTTTTTGTCTATAAATATTCATTTGAAAATATATATTTATTGGTGTACTTTGTCTGTCTCAAAAGACACACAATTGCTGATCAATAGCATATGTAAATAAAAAATAATATTTTTTTATGTTTTAAAAAAGGGCTCGGATAGGATAAATATTATCTATTTGTTTTAGTTCAAATAAAAAATAATATACAAAAATATCAATACATGGACAACAAAACTAAAAGGAATATTGGTACAGTAAAACAAGTTCCTTATGAATTCATAAGCTGTAAATCTAGTTTCGGTGTAACGGGTGGAATAACGTAAGCCAGCGCGGAGATAATTTGATTACGTATGCATTAAGTGCATTTCCATTTCCCTGCGGGGCGCGTATCTCAGATCTCTTTTAAGTCGGACTGCAACTTACCGTTTTAGTTCCAACCCATTCGAAGGTTTGTCTGCTTTTCAAATGTCTGAGTTTTGTAAATGGAAATCGAACTGTAAGGTAATGATTGTTTGCTTTTGTAATGGAATGACACTTATCTAAACAAATAATCTACAACAAATTATATTTTGATAGATTTTTAATAGCAGTTTAAGCAATGTTTCATACAAATGAAATGTTCTGATATAGTTAATGATAAACGTTCACCGATTATGAAGACGCCACTCCCCGTTATAATAGCGAGCATGCATGCAACATATCATTTTATTTTGGGTTGACTTGTGTTCAAAGTTGAAGACAATTTCTCGCAATCATTTAATCGGAGTTGAACTAATTATATTAATTGTTTTATTTGCATAAGAAGACATTGTGATTGTAAAACATAAAATGTCTTATTTGAATAAAACTATTTGATATCATAAATATATAAACTAATAATAATAAAATAATACCAACAAATTAATACGTTAATGAAAATAACAAAAATCTTTTCTCAATATTACAAATAATATTGTATGTAATAATAGTGTATGTTACTTAATAGCAGCATTTTTCTTTAATTTCTACAAAGTTATCTTATTTTTTTGTAAAGCTTGCGTGATGGCAACGATTTACTTTAGAGCAGTACTTAAACCTCCTGTAGTTTCATTTCATGTTCAATGTCCAAAATAAAAATTAACGAGTTGGATGTGGTTGCGTTGTATAGAAAGTTGCGAAATAATCAAGCATTTTTTGTGTTCCTATCTGATTTTAAACTCAATAAAAGTTTAAAATTATTTTAACATCTCATCACGAACCTAGTACAAATTTATTAATCGCAACAGATAAAATAGTGTAGCGGCTGTAGACAGGTACTTTTTAAAAATCTTAATGTTCTAATTTCAAACTCATACAGAGTCCTTAATAATAAGCACAGATTGTGGTGTACTACCACAATCTGTGCTTATTATTAAGGCCACATAGATTCCAAAGATTACGTGAATACAGCCTGTGTACTATTTTAACAATAATCAAGACTCGTGAAAGGTTTAATACAAAAACTTATTATAAGCGTGCAATGTAAATTTACATAATATATGTAATTTCCAATATCAATGAATGTCAATACAATGTCTCTTTAGTTAATATTTATTTAATTCAGTCTGTAAGCGAAGCGACATTCAGGATGCGCATACGGAAACGAAATCTCGAAATATGCTTTATTTAAATAGTCTTTTGCACGCTCTTTTTAAATCTCAAATACGGCATCCATTCGAAATATTGAATGCAATTGAAACTACGTTAAAAATTTTGTCTCTGTTTTTGAAAATATTTATAACTATGTATATCCACGTTAAGCTTATTTAAATTTATATAAATATCGAATAAAAAATAAACCGATACGGGCAGGGACTCGAACCCGCGACCTCTTGGAAAACGGCCCGTCGCGTTGATTTTTGATTCTATATTTATACAAATTTATGTCTCTGTTATTCAGCAACCACCGTGTGATAATGTATATTTAAATGACGTATACGGTCATTGATTAATAATAAAACGGAAGACATACATTTATATCATAAAACTCTAATAATATTGATTATCATCGTAAGAATATAGAAGAAAATTAACTTGACTAATATATTTTTTGTTCTTACAATACATTGGTTATTAAAAGAATTTCAAACCAATATCCTAATGTTGAATTTGCATCAGACATATAAAATTGCATATTTTAAAAAAATGTTCAGAAGTAGACTTTTATTATTACTAGAGTAGAAAAGATATATTGCGGTGGTAAAAAGTAAAAAATATAAATACTGATAAATATATTAGAAATATATATTAATGCAAGGTTTTCTTATCTACCTATACTGAAATTATCAAGAGGAAAGATTTGATTATTTGTTTGAATTGAGTAGGCTCCGAAACAAGTGAACCGATTAAAAAAATATTTAATCATTAGAATCCTACATTATCCCTGATGAACATAGGTTATATTTAATACGAAAAAAAATAAGTATCCGCGTGAAAATTTCGACAATGTAACAAATTATAAATGTATAAAGTAACATGATTCAAGACTTTGTTAATAATATTAATAAATATAATAAGCTATACAAAAATATTACAAATAATTTGACCGAAATATAAGTAGGTATATACTTAAACTGACACCTATTTAAGAGTAGTAACAATGCTATATATACATTAATCCTTATACAAATAAATAATCCGATCGCTTTTGGGATATGAAGTGGATAGTTTTTGTCTTTTATTAATACTATAAGTAATTTGGGTATATATATAGAGAAAATACGGCGTCTGTATTTGGGCAGGCGCGGAAAGGGAGGCGTTGACATATCGTATACTACGTAGGGAAATGACACTGAGATAGAAATAACATGTGGGCATAGTGTATACTTAATAATAAATTATCTGTTACAAAATGCGATGGGTGCGATTCTGCTATTTCAATTTATATTCCATCCAGCATCTATATAATATAATCGGAGTTTTGTTGACGACTTGTGATTAAGCTTTCAAGTTCTTATTACTGGTACATCAAATCTTGTGTATTCATATCGTATAACTCTGTTTAATAATTTATTAGACCTAAGTAATTGAGTTACCTATAAAACTATTTTCCTCTAAATTTATTATTTTATAAGTTGAAATTTCAATATAATTGATTCTTTTGTAAGCCTTCTGTCAATCATAATATATAATAAAAATCTCTGAAACCTAATATTTTTTAAATTTAATAAATTTAGCTGAAATTTATAAAATTTAAAAAATATTAATTTTACAGATTATTATAATTATTATAAAACTACTCATGTAAAACCTTTAGCTAACTAACTTATTATTTTCATGAAAATGCTTTATATTGCAATTTTTTATGATCAAATTTAAAATATCTAGTTTTGTCAAAGTATCTTAATTTATTTTCTATTTTACTCTAGAAAATATATCAATATGTTACTTGCTTCAACTTCGCTTGCTTTATTTTCTCAGATGTACTTCAAAACATGTTAGATTTTGTAAAGCTGCAGGATTTTTATGCAAGAATATTATAAATAAATATCTGACAATGAAAGGTTCATACACAGTATGGAGTCCTCACGCATGCTGAAGTAGGGCGTGCATTTAACGATGCCCAAATTTTGCTTTGATTTACGGGACAAGTTTACTCTCTTTAGTGCTAGTTTTTATTGTCCTTGAATGAACATAAATTATGGACGTTGGTGTAACTGACGTATTTCTAATTCATTTGCACTGAGAAAATATCAATAATATAGTAATACAAAATATTAATAAATATATAAGATAAACTTAAATTTTCTGCTTCACAGAATTCTTCAATTAATTTACCTCCAGAATAATGTAATTGGTTACATAAGTGTACACTGTACAGAATATATTTTAAATATTCATACTGTACTGCAAACATCTGCTGCAATCGAAATTTTCTTCGATTAATTCAAAAAACATGAAATGAGTTAGTAGGCTTTTGATGAACGAGCAACTTTTATCTCAAATATGTGGCGTTTGGTTTGTGTTTCATAATTGCAGTTTTTTTGAGGTTGGGCTCGTGTATATCCCTTTCGAAATTAGTATTTTTTATTTTTTTTTGCTAAATGGAAAATTTAATACATTCAGTTATTTACGATTAAGTGTTCAAATGTACGCTTAGATATCAAAAAACAATATCTTTACTCATTCAACCATTTTAAAATTGCTTTAAAAGTGTTCTAGTTAAAGAAACCCAAAAAGAATAGTCGACCCTCGTTACCACTTTATAATCAAAAATGCAAATCTAAAGCTCAAATTATACAGATTTTCAAAGTCAGCTCTTTTTCGTCGACACTTTAAAGTTCTTTATCATTTATTTTTGTATAATAAATTTGAAGGTTTTCTTCACACATACTACTTTCATATATTTTTTAAGTTATTATATTTCTTGGTAAATTGCGTTCTGGATAAAAATATGTATAATTTGTTATAATTTTAATGAAGCATAATATTTGCTAAAATATTTTAGTTTCCGCATGTCATCAAGAAATAAAATGTTGTTAATAAATGTTGTAAAAATTAAAACCCCAAGAAAAGGAAAACAATAGTTCAATCATCTATTTATCCTCGTGATATATATTCGTCGAAACTAAAATTGTCCAGAATTATCGTCAGACATCTTGTAGACTAGATAGGCTAGGTAATCGAGAAGAAGAGAAACACCAATACATCATAATTACAACAGAACAGTAACACCAAGCACATCATCGAACTCCAACAATACTTATTGTCATTTCCAAGCTGCAGTCACCACCGTTTGACTTCCACAAGATAAGTTGACATGTCACATGGTTCGTACCGTGTTTAGTTTAAAATCCTTTCTATCATTTTTCTCCGGCATAAATATTTATATATACAAACACATACATGTATCTATATGATAAATATATTTGTGTGAAGTTAAAGAATAGTTTTAAGTTTATTTTTTTGTTTAGCATACACTCTTATAGTAGCAGAGGTTTTAGAAAACCCGCACTCGGTTACACCATGTTAGACAGCACTTCCAGCTCATAATTACCGCTGGGTAAAGAAGGGAGCGTATTTCTGGTTTCTTTTACCTAGCCTTCCGAAGAAAGATGGTACCATTTTCATATTATTTATGTTACAAAAAATAAAAAAAATATTTATGTTGATACTATAGAAATGTATTTCTACAAAAAGTACATTGGATGTAAATTTAATAGAATTAAGTTCATATTTAGTAGAATTTAAGTTCATTTCTAATATAAAGTTATAAGAACAATATAATGTTGTAACTTTGTGTCAGTGTCTTTAGTCTGCTGCAATTATTTGAATAATGAATTTGGAAGACGTAAAATAAGTTATAAAATAATGAATACATTTTTGTTTATTTTTGTCTGTCTTGATGTTTTAATGCGCATTGAATTATAAACAAACGGCCTTAATTTTCTATTTATTATAGATGGTGATTCAAAATAGTTAGGATTTTTTTTCCTAACCAATAAAATGTACTCAAATATACATTATTTAGAATTTCTATAGCTAAATTTATACTTAGTGCCTTAGGGGTATGGAGTCCCTTTTCATTCAGTTTGAATTAAGCTATTTTATTCATTCCATTTAAGAGTAGAACCAAAAAAAATAGATAGAATATAAAAAACTCTGTTCGTTTATAAATATTTATGGACAAACAACACTACAGTTTGTTCATCTCTCAGTCATATTTCTCACGATCTGGAAGTGCGCCAGCAATTAGCTCAGCTGCACAGAGTTCTAGAACAAAAGGGACTTTGAATAAAAAAGTTGAAACTTTAATTTAGTACGTGATTGTTGGACGCGTGTCGTGACCAAATTATAATAGTGCATGCCAGTATTTTGTTTATATGTGCATATAAGGAGAAGATTATAGATAAAAACGATTGTTAATCTTCTATTTGATAGTTGTCTGAGATATAACTTAGTATAAAATAAATATCATAAGAATGGTAGAATATAAAGGAAGGAAAAGTGTAAAATTCATGTTTTTTCATGTGTACCCCATAAAATGTTTGTTATTGAAGGATCAAAATTTTATCGACTGTTAAACACCTTTTTGATAAATAGAATATTACATACTCATGAAGCTAGAGTCTCAACCTAGATAGAGGCCTTTTAGATTTAACATTTTAAACAAGGCTCCCTTTAATAATTAGTAAGCAAGAACTATAAAGGGTATTCGTAGCCTCGAGCGTCCTACTCCCTCTATTTGAAAATGTTTTACAAAACATCTGAAGGTGTTCTAGTGTTCTTTGCTCTTGCGATAAATTAAACTTATAAGCCAACGCAACGCACTCAAAAGACATACATATAGATAGCCCTATTTGCCGCAAATTTCCGTAATTTTTCTGAACTAGATTGCTGCCCTAGCCCTAGATTTAATGAACGATTGTTTTTCAAAGTAATGTGTCAAAATCGTAATCACATAACAGTGAGAACATTTTGTCGATTTAATGAACAATTGCTCACTATGACGTAACAGGATCAAATAGTACCTGAAGTACACAGCCATTGCTTTTGTCTTTCGAGCGTTTATCAAAGTAGGGACTCTTTCAACATAATATATCGAAATATTGATATTTTATAAATTGTATAAAATCGGAATAAAAAGGACGCACTGAATTAAATTAACTTCGCATTTAGCTTCATTAACCAGTTCAACAAACTCATTGTTATCTGTATTACCAATATGTGACGGAATCAATTGAATTTTAATTAAATTATTCTTGTATAAATTTTAAAATAAATTTTTATTTTTGTAAATAATTTTACTTCAAGACCTCGAATAGTCAAAATGCATCTAATTACGTGCTGAAGAATACTTTTAGACTCTACAATGCTATTCTACAGATAAAAATTTTGTCAAAGCTTATGTTATCAATATAACGCTTAAGGCCAGGTATCCCTACAAAAGACATTGTTAGAATTCGTTTTTGAAATAGTAAACATTGAAATTTAAATCTAAAAAAAAATATGGTTAATTTTGAGGATATATTGCAGGGAATCTACCCGATGAAAACATGATTTAATAAAATTGGCTCGATAGAAAAAAATCACAAAGTTACCTCTTTTTCGTCTTTTTGTCTCCAATTTTTCGGTTTTATTTCTAAAATAAGCGATTAAACATTATGGGTCTTTTACCAAAATAATGTTCATTGATTTCTCGAGGCATTTTACCCGATAGTTTTTTTTTATTCAATCTCTTATTTTTTTAATTAATTATTTAAGCGAATTTCGGTCATCGGAGAGCTCGTCAGTGTCTTGCGAGACGTTGACAAGGTAAGACGTGTGTCAAATTTTTGCAGATGCAATTGTGCGATTATTCTACGGAATGTGAAATAAAAAACCAAAATTTTCAAGATTAAGGAAGAAATACATCGCGAAAAAATATGGTAAGTTTGATTTCTTTCGTATTTGTAATATTATTCATTCAATGTCCCTGACGGCCATTCCCTAGTTTACCACAGTCTAGCTTTTTCAGTAGGTTCAAAGAAAATAATAAAAATGTTAAAATCGAAGACGTGTCAATCGAACATTTTGCAAAATCGTGAATAACTCTCAAAGTAATCGAATTAAAATAGTAGATCATTTGAGACGTGGTTAGTTTACAACTTTATAAAACTAAAAATTTGTCTAAACACCAATATACACTCCGAGTAGGAATCAAACCCGCGACCGCTGACGCTGCACACGCACCATTAGACCATAGTGTTTTCTGTAAATTACATATGTTGTCTCTCTGACTGTTGCTACATTCAACGCGAACGAGCTACTTAAGCAGATAGATCTACTGCGCGACTTCGTGGTTACGCATCAGATAGAAGTCCTGTTAGTACAAGAGACCTTTCTGAAGCCGTGTAATCGTGAAGGGGGGAACCACCATCTAATACAGTAGGTCTCTTCATTGCACTCCGCTCGAACCGCCCCAACTAGTTAACGTAGGAGCGTCATTATGTCAGGTTGGTATGACCGGCCATCAGATGATCGTACTAGCATCCATCTATCTTTCTTCTAATATTAGGACCATATTAGGACCGTTCGTAGCAGAGCGGCCTATATACTAGGTCGTTTATATCCGCTGTTAGGCAAGCGGAGTAAATTGTCCCTTCGCAATAAGGTGATACTTTACAAGGCTTGCATACGTTAGTCAGAAAAAGAGGACCCAAGTCGGTATAAGACCCAGATATGTTGGATATCTCCAACGTACATTGTTATGCGGATGACAGCACTGGGGATGCGGTATATTCCGGCCGTGCAGATCTCTCTCGGGAAAACGTCGACGAGTGCCGAAAGAAACTTGTGTCCTCTATAGAGACTTCCTTGGGGCTGATCTCTGAGTGGGGTGAACTGAACCACGTTCAGTTCAATCCCCTAAAGACACAAGTTTGCGCGTTTACCACTAAGAAAACCCCATTTGTCGTATCACCGCTCTTCGAGAGCACTCCCCTCATTGCCCCGCTAAGTATCAGAATACTGGGTCTCGACATTTCGAGCGATTGTCAGTTTCGTGGTCATCTGGAGAGCAAGGCCAAGTTGGCCTCGAAGAAATTGGGAGTGATTAATAGAGCGAGGCAGTATTTCAAACCTGGCCAAAGACTTGCGCTCTATAAGGCGCAGGTCCGCTCACACATGGAGTATTGTTCTCATCTCTGGTCCGGATCACCCCAATATCAGCTTCTACCATTTGACCGCGTACAACGGAGAGCGGTTTGGATTGTCGGGGACCCGGTGTTCTACGAACGGCTGGACTTTTTGGCATTGCGTAGAGACGTGGCTTCTTTGTGCGTCTTCTACCGTATTTATAACGGGGAATGTTCTGAAGAACTATTCGACCTAATGTCGCCGCCGAATTTCATCACCGCACAGCGCGCCATCGCCTCCAATATCATCCTTACCACCTGGATGCGTGGCGATCCTCTACTGTGCGGTTTTCAAGGACATTTTTTCCACGTTCCACTCGCTTGTGGAACGAACTCCCTTCAGTGGCATTTCCAGATCGGTACGACATGGATACCTTCAAAAAAGGTGTCTACTCCTACCTACATGGCCGTCAACACTCTTGTAAATCCTCGGATGTTGCAAGAGTTCATGGGCGGCGGTGATCACAAGTCATCTGTGACCCTCCAGCTCGTTTGCCCTCCTCTTCCAAAAAAAAAAAAAAAAAAACACAACCTACAGACACAAATCGTCTATATCGGTATAACGGAGGTCCCAACTGACTAAAATACATATGTTGTATGTTTTAGCTACTGAATGATTTTGTGATCATAATGTTTTGAATATTTTTAAACCTACTATATTTTACAAACGTACTTATAACATTTATTGTTTCAGTTCAAAAATCACAAGAAATAAAAAAGGTTTATTACTACAAACAGTACTTAAACTTAAAAACAGAAGAGAAGAATGAGTACAGTAAGTACTGCCTTTGATTTTTTGATATTTGCCATCCTGACCACACAATAAATAGCATCATATTCCTACATAACTACGAGTAAATGTCAACTCGAATGTACTCGTATAAAAAGACCACGTGTTTAAATAAGGATAAGTATAAAGGATTAAGAACTAAGTATACAAAGTTGTTATTTTTCAGACAACCGATTGAGGTTTCTAACATATCAATCAGAGCATGGTAATTTGCAGTTGCAATCTTCTACTACTAAGTAAGTATTTTGTTTGTTTTTTAATGGCATAAAGTACAGGTCTACATTTTTTTATTTTGTACAGTTATTTCTTTTAAGTTTCTTTTGAAGAAATCATTACAAATTATTTTAGAACATTTTCAAGATGCTCCATGTGTTGAACATCTTAAGAACCAGTTGTTAATTCCAAAGCTATCAAGTTAGTTATTATATTGAATTTATTTTGTGTCCGCGTAATACTATCTTGATATCTTATTTGTTATTGCAGCGAAACTGATGAAGGCAATGATGGGCTTATGATTGAAATGATAAATGATAAAGAAAATTTTTTTCCAACCTATTAAAGGACGGCGTATAATTGATGACAATTACTTTTTAAGAGAATTACAAGAGAAAGCACGCCACAATAATGTATTTAATTGTAATGCAAGTAATTTATGTTTAGTTGATGAAAGAAGAAATGAACTGATATCGACTTTTAAATTTGAATGCAATATGTGTAAAGAAATTTATATAAATATAGAATGAAAAATAAACCGATACGGGCAGGGATTCGAACCCGCGACTACTGGAAAACCGTCCCGTCGCTCTACCAACTGAGCTACCGTATCGCTGTCCACCTCGGTGAATTAAGCATTCTATATGTGCATTTTATGTGTTCTGTGTGTGTGATAAGGCATCACTACCGGCACAAAATATACACCGACTAAATATTCAGTTTTAAAGTACCTTAATTTAGAGCTACCTACTTTACTATGATTATACATAAATATAATTTAAATTAAATATATAATTTGTTTTATTTTTATTCTATATATACCAAAAACTTTATTTATTTACGAAAATCAATAACATTATTAGCACATAAAAATATCATAAAAATGCATTAATATTTTGAAGTGAAATAAATTATTAAACATGGTGTGTTTCTATACTGTGGCGAAAGGATGACGTTACGTGGCTATGCGCAATGCCCACTGCGAACGCGCGATGTACCTATATTACGCGGGCGGGGGTTGCGCTGAATGTCTACTTTGGCAGGGATACCTGGCCTTAATAATGGCTAACAAGTTACATACAGGATAGAAATATGTGTTTTTATTTTAAATTTTGACCCCATTATACATATGAGGATCAGAAAGAAGAAATCACTTCTTCTTTCTGATCCTCATATATATAATGAGGTCAAAAATTAAAAATTGAAACAAAATAAAAATATTTTTTAATATAATGTAATTTTTTTAAACTAACATAAATTAAAATTTAAACTTTATTATTGGTTTCTTACTTAACTTATATCTTAAGCTAATCTAGCTTACTAAGAACTAAAAAAGTCTAAAAGGAAATACTACAAAAATAAATGAAAAAAATAGTAGTATAATTAAGTTAGTCGATATTTAAAAAAAGTATGCTGTTCAACTTAAGGTACGACACCAAAGCCAATGCTATTTATTGCGTTGCACATTTGATTATACTTTTATGATGAAACAAAAACATTTAAACTTATGTATTTATTAATTATCATATCAATTAATCAGATCTCAAAAATATCAAAGTACGTTTAATTTACTTTAACAGAAAGTAGAGATCGCGATATGTCAAGGCATACATTTATTCCCACTCGCGTGTTTGTCCGTGAATTTTGCACCGAAATATCTAATATTGAGCCGCATTAAACGAACCGCACTTTTAACACTAAAGTAATAGCATTCCGCCCAGTCTAAACGTATTTTGAGCAACATATTTTTAATAATCCTTAACATTTCACAATCGAGGCATTCTGATAGTTTTTATTGAAGTCATCTTTAAAGTTTATAAGATTTTTTTAATAGTTTCCATAAATAAATCATTAAATATATCCAACAAAATAAAGTTTTCAAACTAGATAAGTTATTGAATTTTTTGGTAATAACAAGTTTTTTTATAATACCTTGTAAAAAAATTCACAACGGAGGAAGACTTACAGTTTTAATTGAAGTTATCTTTATTTTATATATGAGATCAATGGCAGCGGCCAGGCATCAAATACTCGCCGACATCAAAGTAGACTTGCAAATGAGTAATATTTTAACTACGATTTACATTTTTAATTACGAGAATCTTTTTTGTCAAGATTAAAAACATTTTTATGAAACCCTTTATATTCCTTCGGATATTTTAAATGATCGCTGCTCGTTAATCTCAAAGCTAATTTAATCATTAAAAGAAATTTGAAATATCTATAATTTAAAAAAATACAGTAAAAAGTGCCGATTATATAAACAAATATTTACCTAACGTTTCGAATATTTTCTGCGCAACGCTAGTGGTTGAAATAAAACGTCTATTATAAAAACGAACTCACATACTCTGTGTTTCCGACAATCGCTTTCAGTAAAAGTTTGTAACTTTTTGCTCAAAGCTTAGCCTTTGCTACTATAATTTGGTTCGTTGTGCAGTTTAACTAGCTGTAAAATGCCTCTTCTGCTTAGTAGGGGAATAACCGGTGAGTCAAAATTAACTATGATATTACAAGCTGGTATTTGATAAATTAAAAACAAATCATTAACTATTCAAATTTCGAGGTAATTTATACTTTCGTTCGTGTTATGTTTTCTCAGGTAATTTACGTTCCCAAAACTAATTTAGTCTCAATTAAAACAAACTAACGAATGTACGTATCTTAATTATAATATTAGAAATGTATTTGCTTTAAATTATACTATGTTTATCAGGAGTTTCAATTACCTTTAACAAATTTACGAACATTATCAAGGCGAGGCTTTCGTTATTCAATTTCTAATATACCAAATAATAATTTTGGCATACAACATTTCAAAAATATACCTGTTAACCTTTTTTTTAACGTCTGGAACCCATTATGGATACACACCTCAACCCAGGGGAAGATGGAGGCGGTTATTTGAGACTCCTACTCATTAAACCTGACGGTTGCCGTCGATGCCCTGACGTAATCCACGGAGAGACCACCCCGCAACGGTTTTCTTCTGGTTCTGTGACTAGTTAGGGCTTTCTAGAATTGAAACGTGTTTCTCACAACCGTTATCAAACATCATTGTAAAGATTAATAATTTGTAACACTTAACTCTGTAAAAATATTTAATTTATTAACTCATGAGGTTTTGTATCGCCATATCAAAAGAATGTTTTCTAAATAACAGATAATTTATTGTCTTCATTTATTCACATTTTACATTTTACTACTATATTCTGACAAACGAAGGATATATTCATAAAACACCGTTCTATTTATTTAAGTTATTGTTAATGAATTTTTAGCTAACAATAGATTATAATATATTTAAGATAACAATATAGAACAATTAGAAAAATATATTTCTTATTTTAAATGATTTTAAAATACTAAAACTATGAAAGCTCATAATTTATCTTATTTAAATTAAAGAATTATAAAGTTATCACTAAAAAAAAACTTAACACAAAGTCATCTTACAATATAGTCAATAAAACTTTCAACTTCCATGACAGATTTGACTCTTTTGTTTGCGTATTCTGTGCAGCTGAGCTAATTGTTGGCGCACTTCCAGATGTAAGAAGTATGACTGCGAGACGAACGTTAGTATAGTGTTGTTTAGCCATAAATATATAAAAAGGAACATTGTCTTAGCTTTCTTTACGTTTTTGTTGGTGTTCCAAACATCTTAGTACCTCTTAAAGTTACATTGCTCTCATAACATTGTGTTAAGGAAAGAGCTTAAGAGACACCTACAAACTTTAATGTCTCAAGTTTCACAACTTTTTTAAAGTTTTAATATACTGTTATTATATAAAAATAATATAAGTAAATTTCAGATTTGAAATTCCATAAGTTGAGCTTAAATATCTTTAATTACACCTTGCCGAAACAGTCAGTGTAGAAATTATATTAATATTTTACAGTCTGTAAAACATAAAATAATGAAAAAGGAAGAAGAAAATAATGCATGTTTATTCATATAGGTATTCATCATCTGTATATTTAATATATTTAAGAAAAAATCACGCTTATTAATTTTTAGGTAATTACTACGTATTTAATACGAAATAGATACATATAGCTTAAAACATATATTTAATATTTTTTGTCTGCTCCTCTGTTAGTTTTCACATATCATTTAAACTACACGGATTTTTATTAAATTTGGAAATGAAAATATGAAAATTTGGAAAATTCCGGAAAGTTCTGTATATATAATTACAATACAAAAAGTAAGGGATGATTTTAGTAAGCTTTGGATAAGATAGTGGTATGGTAGTGTATCTCTATCACAATTTAAAATACTTTCTCCCCAGAAAATTGACACTTAGGTAATAACGATAAAAGCCTTACAATGGTTTGGAATATTAAAAATAACTGCTGCATTATTATCCTTGTGTTGTGGAGGGCTTAAAAATATGACTCGGAAAACTCGGAATAGTAACCGTAGATTACGCAAAGAATTGTCCCGTGTGAGAAGCGAGTACAAAAACTATGTTTCAAGGTCAGGGTTACTAACTACTACAATAGTAGGTCATCTGTTGTATACTATAATCCTATATATAAAAAAATAATAATAATACTTATACTACTACTAAATATTACGTCAAATGATATTGAACTAGAAAATAATGTTTCAACTTTATTAATTTTACGATAACTTTTAGTTTTATAGTAAATCAGTAATAATCCATACACATAAAAAATAGGACGAATAAAGTTTTAAACATTCTTCAAACAATTCCAATTCCAAACACTTTCTGGCAATATTTGACAGTTGATATTAGTTAACAATTAGTAATAAAAAATAAACAAACATTATTTATTTTAATGTTTTAAAACGAGAACATAATTTCGTAATGAATACAAATTTCCTTGCATCAGGAGTGCGGTTTAAAAATTCAACAGTCCGCATTCCAAATATAGGAAGTACGGTCGACGTAAATCTAAATTGAAAATGCTCGAAACTGGAGCTCAGCTGTATTGACCGGAAGCTTGCACGTAGACGTGAGTTACAATAATATTATGGCATTATGTAATATAACATCTACTGTACGGTGTAATTACCATATACATTTAAAAAGGTATTGATATAGCGTGATTATTAGAAACACTATTCCATTATGTATGTGTGTATGTTTCATATATTCGTGTTAAACAAACTTTAATTGTAAATGACAGTGTATTTATTATGATTTGTCGCAGTATTAAAAATTGGCATATTTTTCTCAACATTATTCTTTTCCTTATTAATTTAATACATTATTGTAATCAATGTATACTTAATATATATTGTTAGTAAATTTCAGTAAGTTACGAGCAACCACATACATAGAGAGTTGTAAAAAATACTATTATGAGAAGAATTGTATGTATAATGTAATAATAACTACACGTGTATTTGAAACTATTTTTTTATCAGATTCTTTGAAAAGTATAAGATAACTTGCTGTGAGGGTGAAGCAATGCTCTGAATTAATTTGTTTTTTTCAATTATTACGATTGTATTGCTTTCAATCCTAATTGTTTTTTTATGTTAAATTTCACTTAGAATCCATGTAGGTATGTAGTAATCAGAACCATTAATTCTGTGCAATTACATTTCTTGTACTAAGGCGAGTGACCACGCATTTTTGTGGAGAATTACAAACTCAGGTAAATTGTGTTAAGCGTTACCCAATGTATTTGCAACTATGTAGGTATATAATAATTTCATGAAAGGGATGAACTCCCTTAGCGCAAGGAAATAGGTATATTACTCACCTTTTGATTGTCTCACGTTTCGACTACGTTGCAATCACCGTGGTCGCAGGCTGAGTCAGTCAGTATCAAAACCCGTTAATTTAATAGTAATTTATTATGAAACGGGATAGTTTAGCAGTTCTTTAGAAATTTTCTTAGGTAATCAGAATTCTTAATAATTATTATTGCTTAAATTAGTAACATGTTTTTAAGAAAATTAAGCTTCTGGATTATACTAACTTTTAAACTCTCGCGTTTCATTATATTTGGATTATATCTTATAATATCATTACATTTATAAACTAGTATGCATAAAAAATATGTTTAATCATTACAATAACATTTTGTAAAATAGAAGTATGATTTATCTCAAGGAGGTAGATGGTGGTCACGATGTGTTTTTCTTTACCTTTCGGGCCGCAACAAATAACAGTACCGGTTACTTGGGAAGAAATCAGGGCCTGTTAACTTTTTAAGAGCTCCAGGTACTGAGGTCAGTAAGTTTCAGTCTTACCGATTACCTACTTATAAACAATTTTTTATGTATTTATTATTTTATGCATATCCGACAATCTTTAACTTTTTAATACAGATATTTGAGACTTTGCTTTAAAAAAATAGTTTGCTTTAAAAAAACCGTAAAATTTATTATCTCGCTGATTATATTGTATTGTTTACTACGCTAAGAAATTGAAGCCGGAGACCGCTTGTGCCATTGGAAGCGGTCAAAAGGGTATTAAAATACCAACTTATGTAGCCTTAGTGAGTCTTGAAAGAGATAGAATAACAATATTATAAAGAGTTTAGAGCCCTAAGTAAGACTCAAATAAAAGGTTGAAAAACGAAAAAGAACTCAATTATATAGACCAAACCATAGCAGTTTAACCATAACATACAACAAAATGTAATTTGTGTAATTTAATGGCAACGCGTAATCTTGAAAAACTGTTCAGAATATAGGAAATATTTTATTTATGTATTATAAATAAAAGTTTTGTCATAATTGTTTGAGTAATAATATACGTAATTGAAATTTTATTTTTACGTAAAAGTTCAACAGACACACTTTTCTGTCACCCCCCTCCTACTCTTAATATGACGCATCCACCATCACCGTCGCAGCCGGCAGCTGACTGCACTTCAACCAACTCCGCAACGACCCTGTAGCCGCCGCCACTGGGTACGGCACCTTCTGGTTTCACGTCGAGCACGCTTAACGATTTACCCCACTATAGAGCAGTACATACCACAGTGCTGTTGCCTTACTTATAATTATTGATGACGCTCATGGAGTATAGAAACCGGTTAACTGTTTATTTGAGAGTGCGTCGCAGTGTCTTTTTTTTAGTAAAACGCGTTCGCAGCTTATTTTGCAGTCTTATTTTATAATAAAATCGCACTCGTTCATTGGTAAAGGGAGTTATAGGATCCTCAACATTTTTACCTGTTACGTACATTTTAATCTTGCTACAATAATTTAATATTTTACAATATCGATAATCTAGTTATTAAACAAGTTACGGAAGTCTTAGCTTTTTTCGCTATTAAACCACCCGCATCTTTCTATTTCGGTGGCAATTGCGAAGCTAGCATAAAAGGTTCGAAAAAATAAATTGTAGGTAAAACATCAGCTATAATCGTTTGAGGAGCTATTTTCAGTGTTAACACAGATCGAGGTGTGAGGCTCTATATCGGACTATCATCTGATGCTTTAGCTTTAACGCCCGTGTATTTTTTTAAATTGATTCCATGTAAGTTTTTTTCATCATTCAGTTTATGTAAGTTTATTGATGTAAATGTAATTCTCAATTCACATAATAATTTAACTAATAAACTAATCCATACCTTTCTTAAGTTTCAACTAAAAGGCTTGTTATTATTATGATTACTTATTATATACCTATAAAAACAATGAATATATTTTAATAATAATATTTTGGTGATTTTGATGCGAGCGTTTAACAGACTTTTTGCAAAATAATCTGTTATTTCCCCAAGGATGTCTGAGCGTAATACCACTGTCTTACATTGCGTCTATTGGGAATAACATTTATATAAATATCTAAATAATCATCATTCATGAATTTTGAAAGTAAAAGTCACCATGTGGTTTATTTTTGTAATAAACATCATCAATTTATTATTATCGTTGGTAATTAGTTGTCAATTTACATTCACATTATAAAACGGTCGTGAGAATTTATACTTATGGCTAATTTCCATAAAGGTCCTAATATTGGTTCTTTCACGCGGAGATGCGGTTGTATATTATTTTTCTAAGCTTATACAAGGAACATTAAGAAACACAGTGGACTTGAACTAAATATGGTGTTAAGTTCTTATAATTAGGTTTTTATTTTTTCGAAACGTTACTTTCGGGGAATATTTTTAAGCCTATTTTTTTATTATAAATTGTGTACCATCTGTGTGGCGCAGAATATTCATTAGTATAACTACAATTATAAGTTACCTATTTGATTGTAAAGTCCTTATCTCTTCTAATATATACTTTTTACAAAAAAGCTTGATATGGTATATTTGATATAATTAAGTTCAAAATGTATATAGCAACTCGTAAGTTATAACAGAAGACTGTTTGTTTACTTTATTGTATTTATTCGTTGCTTGTTTATTTGTTTTACCTCAAAGACGTTTAGTATTTGTAAGCTTTAAGTACTTAAAAGATTTATTTCTTTCAGGGGTATGGTAGTTAACATTTGTTCGGACTACAGTACACCATTTGTTGGTGCACATAAGCTTGCTAAACTTTGAAAGTCAATTTCGATATTTCGATATATTAAATAGAATTTTTTTTTCACACTCACATTTTATTTTTTTCGAAATGTGGGGTACCAAACCAATATCAATATTCAGTAAAATATAATATAGATTCGGATTTAAGAAAAATAACTTTTAAATAATTTCGTATACATTTAAAATTTCCGCCTTCACTCAGGCTGATTACTCTATGACATATAGGATATCTATATAATAACTACTCTGTATCTTTATCTTTTTCACATGTTCTCGAATAAAGCAGTTCTATTATATTTTGTTTCTTTCTTCTTCTATTCTTATCTAGAGTGTTGATTCTTTATAGTTTATAGAATAGTAAAATCATTAGTAACTATAAAATAAACAAAACTTTCGTTACCTCAATTGCTTATCATTTTCCGTAATTAGATTAATTAACCTAAAAAAAAATCTTGTAAAATTGGAAAAACTTAAATTTACATTTAGATTTAAAGGCAAGACTTTTTTCCTACAGCGTGTCATATGATTAATTTGTACGAGAAGTGTTTCTTGCCCGTTCAATTTAAAAGTTTGTTGCTTATTCTGTGTATTGAATTCGATCTTATGCTAGCAAATATAAACATTATTCGCTATTATTACCTTAAATATTGCAAATATGGAGAAAAAAGCTAACAATCCTAATCCAAATATAAAGATTTTCGTCCAATTTTCTATAATCTGATGTTTCGCAACCGAATATATTATTCAAAGAATATATATTTATTTTGTTCAATAAACCTAAATAAAGCCTGCTTTCAGCGCTCAAAAGCCCAGAAGTTTCACCCCTAAAGTTAGTGTAGTGGCAAACACATAAATTGTTTTCCGAAAGCAATTCTTTATGGGACTACGAATACCTTTTTTATATACATTCAGGTCAAAATGTGGCAGGTAGTGAAACTATTAGAGTGGTGTTTGCGAAATGAATCGATTATTTACTACACAAAATCTTAAATTAATAAATTGAATTTTATCACAAGCAAACGTTTTAATGAATAATAATAATAATAGTAAGATAATAGTAACATATTAAAATAATAAGATGAATTTAATGGTAATTACTATAAATACAATTAAATTCATCCGATTGAATCTTCATAATAGTAATGTTATACTGCTTACTGTAACAATCATCAATAAAGCATTACATAACCTTTATTAGTCTCAAGAGGAAAGATATTATATAATTAGTATGAAAAAAGGGTAGATGCCCTCGCAGGAGGACACGTCTATACTATTACGGCCTTGAAACACATTTGTTGAAAGTGCAAAACACTGATAGCAAATTCGGAGGTTCTAGTAAAGCACACAATGTTATAAATATCTTAAAATAATACATTCTCCTCCTGTATATATCTTATTTATGAAGTTCCTTTTACTATGTCTTTTCACAAATGTCAGGACATTCAATTGCAACCCATTAAAAGAAAATATAAAGTAAATATTTTTCAAATATAATAGTTACTATACCGCTAAATATATAAATACTGAAACAAGATCTGCGGAAACAATTTTTGATCTGCGGATCACTAATAAAAATCAGATGTAAATGTTTTATAAAAATGATTTTCCTGCTCTTGGTAAATTCGATTCGGTTTGAAAACTCAAACACATTGATAAATATAAAATTGTGCAAGTTCAGGCTAGATGGAGAGGGTTTCTAAAATTTCACGCTTGGGTACGTGCCATAAGCTTACATAGCGACATCAGAAAATTGCATTTTAATTTTTAATTTTAATTTTGACACCCTTTGAATATTTTATTGTTGAAATTAGAATTCCGATTATTTTTAAATGAAGCATACATTTTTAGAACTGGCTTTCATGTTTTGCAATTTCAACAATGGCTTTTACTTAAAGTTTTCAACTTCACCTCAAAGCATATATTGCCCTTGCTATACCTATAACATAGTTCGCTGTACATTTTAACAAGCAACATTTTTGTATCGGCGTTATGAGAGTTATTTTAAACTTACCGTTTATTTTATATTTTAACCTAAATTTCTTTTTTGATTGGAAAATAAAATTATAAACCCAGGGAAATAAATTAAATTAAATAAGGAAAAGCTTAAAATAAGATGAAGGACAAGGACAAGTCTTCTTCATCCCGCCCCATGACTTACTTTAAGTATATTGAAATGAAAAACTCTAAATTGGGCACTCACTGATGAATAAACTGGATTTCATTTTGAAAATTCATTAGAAAATATATTTTCCCTTTTGTGAAGAAATGATGTGTTGAAAGTAATCTAGACTACCTGTATAATTACTAGACACAAAAGATTTAAAAAAAATGTAACAGAATTAGACAATTCCACGAACATTTTAATTACTGTGAATTATTTTCATGTAATATTCTAATTGTTAACGTTATTATAATTAATTGTAAAAATATTCAGTAAAATTGTTTAATGTCTATTTATGTAGTCGACTAACTGCAATTTAGTAGTATAAAAATATCTATATATGCGGCTGATATAGCTATAACATAATATATTCGATACTAAAAAGTTTGAAGACAAATAATTATTTAAGAGATTATTATTCTTTATTGCAGTGTTATACTTTGAATAACACTGCAATAAATTCCAGGGTTAGATGTTCCGCCATTATTTTTAAAATAAATAAACAGTGAAACATTCCAAGTCCAACTCCTGCCCATATCGTTAATGTTTAATTATCTAATAATACGAAATCTATAGACAATAAATATAGTTCTATATTCTATATGTTCTATAATTTAAATTTCATAATTTAATATTAGGGTTTTATTTTCGAATTTCTTTAGAACTATAACCGACAATTTCTTATACATCAACTTTAGGGGCGAGTCATTTATAGACACACCTTTGAGATAAAAAATATGTTATGAATATATTAATGTACGTAAATAATATATTCTATGAACCAAGATTCGTGAAATGTATTTTTAGTACTAGATACCATAAATTAGTAAATATCAGTGCGGGCGGAGTGTTCACTGGCGCTGACGATCATCCAACCCAATTACGCTGTTTGCTGATTATTATAATCAACAAGTTTGAGCATCATAAAATTATAATTACCTATCATATAAACATTCGATTCTAGTGTTTTATATATCATTATAATAATTGTTTTTTTATTAAAACTACTAACGATAGTAGTTCAGAACATAAAACAGGAAAACTTGAAACAAATTATATTTATATATTGTGAATTATTTCAGAATAGAATTGAAAATATATAATATGTTTATTATAACAATTACAATTTTCCTTTAATGACTCTTTAATAAACAATTCATATCCGTGTTTGTGGATCGTTATTCCGTTCCATTTATTGTGAACTCAAATTGACACTTGTTTAATGGGTTTTAGATTTGCAATTTACATAAGCAACACACATCGAAATTGTTGACTTCTGTTAATGATGGTACAGACTGTATTTTACGTATTATTATTATTTTTTTGGTGTTATTGCTGCTTCGAGACTTCGAGAATTGCGGTTTGATGAAATATTAAGTTTAAAAAGTTTTAAAAGTATCTTACTTTTTTTTAAGGGTCAAAAAACTGACGTTTATTATGGTGGTTAAAAGATATGCTCAGTCCCAGTCAGATAAAAAAATGCTGGCTATTTCACAAAGTTCACAATTCATCAATTATTTCCCTTATAACATCTTGGGTGGCATACCTTAGTCTATGTAAATATTACTCCAGATAACGATTATATTTGATCTTGTATAAATACATTATTATTAACTTTGGATCTTTTAATTATATATTATTGATATTATATTTACATTCTATTTTGTCATTGCTATAATTGTTTATATATTTAATTATAATATTGCTTTAATTGTGTTGTGAAAACATTGTTATTACGAACAATATATATAACAAAATAATCAACTCTATAAATCTACAAATACCCTCACAATGTATAATGTTTTTTTGTCAATCTTATCATGGTTCTACCTTTGTCTAGCAAATTACCGGAAGTACTAAAATAATTAATTATTAATCCACGACTTAACGAAACTGTCTTTAACATAATTTAATGTAATTTGTCAAAAGCTAATGTATGTGCGTTTGTCAATGATTATTGTAAAGCACCAACATCCTTACTCCTTAATGTAGTATATTTCACTAAAGTAAATATTCGAAACCAATTAATAATATTCAGAATCTTGTTAAATATTTCTATTTAACTACTTGTTAATGTATGGCCGTCCATATATTTTTAATTATACAATACTTAGGGAAAAGAAGCATTCCATTAATGACACTTAATTCCAGCCTGATTAATAGTCCAAACCCATTTATTCGGAAATTATAAAATACTTTTTTTATACACATAATTGTGTATACAAAAATAATTTATTTATTTATTTTATAAAATTAGTATTAGTTATTCATTTTTATAAAATTATTATTTTATGGCATTAAACTCGTTGAACAGATATAAGTATATAAGATATTTATAAATAAATATATAATAAAATTAATCGATACAGCCAGGGACTCTCTGGGAAACCTGGGGATGTTCGTCTTTATTGAGACGGTGGTGACAATACGGTGGTGACAATAAGTTATTATAGTTCACCAGTGGAATGGTTTCTCAATCGCCGGTTTGAATCAGTTGACAGTTTTGGTTCCTATATCATTCTATATTTATTTTAAATTTAAAAGATCTTAACATGGCTATACATGTGTATACCTAGATATTTTCCAAGATTGATTTCGGCTAAGGCGTATTTTTTTTCAACCAAAAAATTATTAATATTCGTTTAATATCCATAGATATCTAACCCTGTTAGAAATTTTAAATTTACATTTTAAATCTAACCCTGTTAGATTAGATTTAAAATGTAAATTTAAAATTTAATTCAATATACGCGAGTTAAATCCGTAAAAATATATATATTTTTTTTTTTTTTTAAAGTGAAACTTTTATTACATCGTCTCAAACTTTTTCGTCTGTGTGTTGCATGTCGCGTGACGGTGGCCGATTTCTTATAAGTAGAATGAAATACTTCTTTATTATAATATTTTTTTTTTTTACACATTATATATTACCAACATATTTTTTATATGTATGTAACAATTATAAAAACAGTATAATTTTATAAATATAAATTTCTTACTTATGAAAACTTCGACTATTGTCGAAAGGAATAGGTTCTTTTTTACACAGAATACACGTTTTTGTCATTTTATTGACTCAAAACATATACTTTAAATTAAACAGTATATAATTTTGTATAATTTGTAATCCAATTTTATCTTAGGTTGAAATATTAGATTAGCATTTCAGTAAAAATGACAATTGGTCAGTCAATTTACGATTACGAATTACGCGCGAGACGACGACGACGAAGCACGATACGAGGACGATGAAGCACGATACGACGCCGACGAAGTACGATACGACGCCGACGAAGCACGATACGAGGACGATGAAGCACGATACGACGCCGACGAAGTACGATACGACGCCGACGAAGCACGATACGAGGACGATGAAGCACGATACGACGCCGACGAAGTACGATACGACACCGACGAAGCACGATACGACGCCGACCAAGCACGATACGAGGACGATGAAGCACGATACGACGACGATGAAGCACGATACGACGCCGACCAAGCACGATACGACGCCGACCAAGCACGATACGACGCCGACGAAGCACGATACGAGGACGATGAAGCACGATACGACGCCGACGAAGTACGATACGACGCCGACGAAGCACGATACGAGGACGATGAAGCACGATACGACGCCGACGAAATACGATACGACGCCGACGAAGCACGATACGACGCCGACGAAGCACGAAATTTCGTAAATAATAGAGACGGATAGGGTTTTTCGATCTACCTATCTCTTTTAAGTTCGATGGCCACATTTTAGGCTGGCTTCCCCACTCTATGTATAATATCTCTATGTTGTCGCTTCGGTCTTAATACAAAATAACCTATAAATAACATTTGTATGTTTTGTTTTGTTTTACAAAATGTAAATACAGTTAGTGTGTATAACGATATATAGAAAAGGCTATTATTGAATTGTATAGAAGAAGCAAGTTGTGACAATTATTATTATCTGTTTCATTTATAGCCGTCTACGATTCATCGGATTCATACAGTAAGTATAAATAACGTGATTTAAAAGCGCTATCAAAGATAACTATTTAATAGTATAAAATAATAAATAATTGAATGCCTTAGCATTTATGTTAAATTCCCCAATATGTAGCTTTAATTTACTTGTTATCAATTGACCAGTTTGTTTTTAAGAGATTAGGGATGGGACACAGTCTATTAAATTTATTTTTATAGATTATTTATTTAATTTTAAGTTGTCATTAGTTTTTACTGACTGTTTCTTTGTGCTTTCACTGCTTTTTCACGCTGTTCTCTTTTTCTTTTCAGAAATTAGAATTTCATTCAACATGGCTCCCAATAAAAAAAGTGTTGTTTTGAACTATTACGAAAAAAATGACGACAAAACTGCCAGATGCAAGCTATGTCAAAAAAATGTTAAAACGGCTGGCAATACCTCCAATGCAATGGCACATATTAAAAATATTCATAAAGCTGTCTACTTGGAAGTTTTCCAAAATACTAAAAATACTGCTGCTGCTACAAAAGATTCATATTCAGATTTGTCAAACCCTATCCCTAGTACTTCAAAACAAGATCATGCCACGATATCGAAACTTACCGTAAACGAATATCAACTGTCGCCTTCAATTTCAATGTTGTCGTCCTCGCCAATGGATACTAACGAGATAAGTACTAACGATTCTCAAACTGATCACAAGATTGATTATGATAGGCAATTACCTTTTAAACGCCAGAGGTCAATTGAAAGTAGCTTTGGAGAAATTTACGCGTATACCTCTACTGGTGACAAAACTAAAAGAATTAATAATGCAATTATGTTCATGATCAGTAAAGACAATCAACCTTTTTCATTAGTCGAAAATGAAGGTTTCAAGCATCTTTTGAAAGTTACAGCACCTCATTACAAGATTCCTAGCAGAACCACTGTGACACGCTGGTTAGACGAGAAGTATGATATATTAGCAACAGTCATGAAAAATAAATTATGCAATGTAGAAAACCTTACCTTAACAAGTGACATTTGGTCAGACCTACAAATGAGAAGTTACCTAGGAATAACTGCTCATTTTGGCATCCAAATAGAATTTCACTCTGTAACTTTAGGAGTGTACCACTTAGATGAAAGACATACTTCCGAATATATTGCACAAATGCTCACTAAAACATGTAAAGAGTGGGGATTCAATACTGATAAAGTCACGGCAGTGATAACCGATAATGCAGCAAACATGGTGAAGGCTGTTGAAATTGCATTTGGGAAAAGAAAGCATATCCCATGCTTTGCGCATACACTAAATTTAGTCGCTCAACATATTTTGGGAATTCCAGAATTACAGCTAATATTAACGAAAGTAAAAAATGTTGTTACTTTTTTTAAACAAAGTTGTGTGGCAAGTGACGAGTTGCGTAAATCAGTTAAAGCTGAAACAAAACTGATTCAGGACGTCCCTACACGTTGGAATAGCACGTAATTTATGATCATACGTTTTCTTGATTTAAAAAATGCTGTAAGCGAAATTTTGATTCGTCATAAAACAGCACCGCCGATGTTAACGGGTATGGAGTTGACAATGTTAATATCGCTTCTTAACATATTACGCCCACTGGAAGCAGCGACTAAGGAAATATCTGGCGATAAATAATGCTTTAGCAGCAAGGTCATTCCTTTAGTGCACTGCATGGTATCAAAACTGAAAAATGTTATTATTGAAGAACCTTTAATCAAGGAGGTACATAAACGCGCTCTTGCCGAGATTAACAAACGAATGGGCGCCATCGAACAGGTATCAGCATTAGCTATTGCCACAATATTGGACCCAAGATTCAAAAAACTTCATTTTGAAGATCCGTTGGCCTGCGGAAATTTCGTTAGTAAAATTAAAGATATGATGAAAAAAAATCAGCAGGATGAATTATGTACTGCAACGGAATCGGACTCGGACAATTCCGATAAAATTAGCCTGTCGGATTATAGCCTCTGGAGTGATCACCATAAACTAGTCCAGCGGAATTGGAAAACGAATAAAACAGACGAAACTCTATCAGATGAGTTGTCGCTTTATTTGAGGGCTCCAGTTAGTAGATTGAACGAAAATCCATTAGAAGTGTGGGCAGATTACAAAATACAGTTCCCATAATTATATAATATAGCATTTAAATATTTAACTATGGTGGCTAGCTCTGTTCCCTCTGAAAGACTTTTTTCAAAAGCCGCACAGGTCCTATCTCAACAGAGAAGCAGACTTCAAGCCAAAAGAGTGAACAAAATTTTGTTTTTGCAAGGTCTAGAGAAAAAATATTGGGATTTATAAATAAAGTTAAGTAAAAAAGTATGTAGTTGAGTATAGAGTTTTATTTTTAATAAATAAAGTTGATTCGTTTCTTAATCCTAGCAGTTTTTACTTATATTAACCTGAAACCTATCTAATATTGTAAGAATAGTTAAATAAAAACAAATTACTTACGACATATCGAAAATATCGATATAGTTGGACAATATATCGCAAAGTATCGATAGAACACTACGATATATTATATCGAAAAAAATATCGATATTTTTTTTGTATGAACATCTCTAGTAGGGATAAAGTGAAAGGCGCTCGTATCGATGCGGTTTTTACTAGATACATTGAAAAAATCGAATGTAAGTCACTGTTCACGTATTTTAGTTACCATAAAATATTGGTTACATTTATAAACTGTGAAATTCATGATGAAGATGGAATTGATAATAGAATGATTGAAAATAATTGAAAAACGGATCAAAATGACTCAACGATTTTATAATATTGTTTTCAGTGTTTTAATATGTGTATATCATCTAAATAATTGTTAAGTATTATGTATGTCGTACTCTAAGACACAGAGTTCAATAAAAATATTAGTTGGAGACCTAGTCTACTTTTATCATTTCCCATTATCATTCCCATTTTCTAAGTATAAAATTAAGATTGATGAAGCAATTTTTATACCCTTAATGGAATATTATTCCGAAAATTTTTAGTTAAATGTCTATAATGTGAAAAAAAGTTTCACTTTTACGGTGGTTTCATAAAACCACACAAGTTTTTTTTTTTTTTTTTTTTTTTTTTTTTTTTTTGTCTGTCTATGCTGTTAGCCCTGTTGGCTATTACAGCGTCACCGGGGGAGCGGGTGACCGTAAAAATAGTTTTATTTCAATATTAGCAGCACTTAAAATATGTTATATTTATCTTACTGTGTTAATGTAAAGTCTAACCTAACTTCATATATTCTATTACTATCGCGAAGTAGTTATAGACGCCTGTACAAAAATATTTTCAGATAAGATATGATTCAAATCTTTCAAGATTTACTTTAAAAAATACAGTAGCATTCGGCTTATATCTTGTGGAAAAGTAGATATATTTATAAAACTTTGTTTAACATTTACGATTCAAAAGTTGGTGTAAATGTCTACTTGAACAAAGATATTTTTAATTGGTCTTCAAATTTTTAAGGTCTGCATAATTTTTCCAAAAGAAATTAAATTTGACACTATGTTGATTGATAATATTACTATAATGATATCAAATATTAAAGAAATAGTTTGATTGTGTTTTTAACGTCAGTATGAGTACGAAGATTTGCACCGCCCTATTTCCCATTTCCGTGGGTATCGTAAGAGGGTAAGTGATAATTTATAACAAAGTGTGGGCAGCAGCGCAATCTTGAGTAATGGATACGAACGAGTACTGAGTTCGTTTACTAACTAACGTAGTATGGAAATTTACCTCTCAAGAAGTGTAACAATAAAAAAATATCCCCAGTTGCCGGTAGCTTCACTATTTTCGACCACGGCACCAGTCGCGGTGTCGGATGGGCGGGGAGTGCATTTTTTTGTGGACGATTTTACTCATGGAGCGGATATCAGTCACCGACTGAGGAAATCGATGGTCCACGTGTAGCACTTTCGCGCCATTTGTACTTTATTGTACAAACAAGGTTTCCCAGACGTTGACATATGCGAGATAAGATCGCCACTAAGGCAGCGTAGGCTGGTAGACTAACCATCTTGGAAGTTAAGTAGACTTTTTTAATGCCGTCATTCACCAGGAACCGACACCAAAGGCATGTAGTCGTTTTGTTTTTCAAGAAGGGAGACAAAACTCTCCTAAAAAATTATACCGATTGCATTTCTAAACCACGTCTATAAGTTTTTTCTGAGGTTGTGTGTATTAACGAACAGTCTCGTCACTAGACTTGATAAATTCTAACCATCGTAACAAGCAGAGTTTCGAAAAGGCTACAGCACCGTGGACCATATCCATATTGTTCGGCAGCTTATACAAAAGACCGAACAGTAAAACCAGCCAATCTTAGGATAGACATAGGCTGCAGCGATGTGGTATTGGTTAGGCTTGTCATTAATCTGGATCAAGACCAAGACCAAGTTCGTTTTCTTACATTTTATATAAATATCTGCTATTTTTTTTTATATATTACATATATTAATTAAGGAATATAAAAGTAATCTTACCTTTAAAATCTTTGTTTTTTTATTTGATAAATATATCAATATGGGAATTATAATTCAAATTAATATTAAAGTAAATTCATGCACTTAATGATAAAAGATAAACTTTATTAAATAATAAATAATTAATGTGTCGTAAGTAACAATGTATCGTAAAATAACAAAATAACTAAAATAACAATGTGTCGTAATCTGATTCCCACCACATCAGAGTTAGTCAATTTAGTATTGTCCATTCTAAATAATTTAGTTTACCTTAATAAACAACATTAAACATTGCATACTGCTTATATATACATAAATATCCACTTATTCAACTTCATCATACCCACAATAGTCATCTATAAGATTTTTTTAGAAACCGGATGAAAAATATTATACAAGTAAGTCGATAGCTTAAATTTTGCAATTTTGCATAAATAAGAGCAAATGTTGAGTTTCTGGCCAGCTCTTCTCAGCAGAACAGCATTCCGAGCTGGTGGTAGCTTACTCACAGACTGACTATACTGACCAATTTAATGTAATTGACGATTCAAAAGTGCGTGTAAATGCCTTCTTGAATAAAAGATATTTTGAATTTAAATTTATTTTTATGAAAGATATTTTATTTTCTTTCACACTCGTTATGCTACGTTACGTTATATATTATATGTTGTTGGTAAAATGACCTTTAATTTAATTTACTAAATTAATTCAAAAACATTGATCACACTAAACAAACAAACCTAGGTAGGCGGTTAATATTACTGCACGGGTCTAAAGCAGTGTGTTATCTGTAACTTAAAATAAACTCTGTATAAACAATTGCTATTATTCATGCGCTGGCGCAAAGTTGTCCACTAAATAGTGGCTCACAAGTTTAGAGATTCAATTTCCGCAAGAGCATATTCTAGAAACGCTTACTGTCTAACTTTGTTCAGTTTTGGAACGGTAAAAGGTTTCCTCAATACCTAGTTCACAACTAGCCCATGAGAGTAACTCGTTATCTAAGTAAATTAAATATAAAACGTCGTCGGTCTATATTGTATTGTGAAATTAAGATTTCCTTAATTTAGTTTAAAACTAGTAGGTAATAATGTTTGGAAATATCTATAAACATGTATAGACCTTTTGAGCTTATTTAAATTTATATAAATATTAAATGATAAATAAACCGATACAAACGATATGTTTGTTGTTTACTACGCATTAAAGGAAGACAGATCTTCTGTGAATTTATTTGCATGAATGGTGAGTAATATTCAAAGAAATCATGGCACTGTTTATTGTTCTAATAGGGCAGATTAGATTATTAGGATGAATTCGAACTGACATATTAGCAGCACTTAGAATACATTATATTTATTTTATTGTGTTAATAATATCGGACCTACATTAACTCCATACATTTTAACTAAGATGTAGGTACCTACACGTTTATACAAAAATTGTTTAAGGTAAGATATGAAGTGAATCTTTGTATGAATGAAGCTGTATATAAATAAAGTATACTTAGGTGAAATTGATCTTCACAACAACATAAAAACTCTAAGAACATATATTATCCCTTTTGATTACCATACACCATTGTTTTTGTATTGTCACATCTCTTGGAATACAAAAAAAAAAACACTCTGTTGGGTGTTTTTGTAATACTATTTTTGCACTCCGGAAATATATAATACTTGTAAGATGGTTTTTATCTTCTTCAAAGACTTCTAAAACTTAAAAGATCTATGAAGTAACTAAAAAGTTTAGAGTAAACATTCAATGGACGTGTCATATGACGTCACACAAAGTGCGTGCAAAATGACGGCATTTGAAAGGCTCAAATTTACTCATTTCATGTTTTCTGTTTTCATTTTCACTTTATAAAATATCTAGAATATTTACAAGCCTATTTATATTTTTTTCATCGATATCTCTTTATACGTAAATGATTAATTTTATTATTTGATTATTCCCTATTGCATGAAAATAACAGACATCACAGTACTTTTAAATATTTAGAGCACAATAGTTTATACTAGGTTACAAAAACTTCTAAATATTTATAACCAGAACTTAGCAGGGAGTTAGTTTTTGTTCACCAATTAATATTTTGCTATAGTTTTTTATATGGTCATTGACGTTATATAGTCTATAAAAACTACCATATTCATTAAGCTATCAAGGTTAAAATAGATAAGCATATTGCACACACATGACACATATATAGTAGGTATTAAAAATCCGCTTAAACGTACATCGAATTTGTTTTAATGTCTGGAATTGTTTATGACTACACGCCTTCTTCCAGAAAAAGGACAAGATGGTTATGGGGGAATCTCAACACCATGTAACATGCTGATATTTTTAAGTTATCTAATAAAACCTGTTTTTTTTTTATTTTTTAACGCCAGGAATCTAGGAATCTAGGACTATTTGTTGTTATAATATTTTAAAACATATGAAAATAGAACTTATTTTATTTAAGACCTTAAAAATAAAAAAAACAACACAATATCCGTGAGTAAAACTTTCTTTTAACGAAACCCAAATAGTTTCACCCCTAAAGTTAGTGTGGTTACAAACACATAAATTGTTTTCCACAAGCAATCCTTTATGGGACTACAGATATATTTTTTATACGTATTGTTGCCCCAGTCTGACATCTACTAAACCTATTACAGTATGTTACACTACAGGCTATCAGTATCAGTTATTACTCACGATATGGAACTGCGTCATCAATTATCTCACCTTCTGAGGAATATTTTTAATATAAATTCTTTCTTTAATATAAAAATATCGCTTGATTATAAATATTTTGTTTCATTTTTTGGAAGTGATGGCACCAGATTATTTAAAAATAAGTTTTACTGCATAAGTATTACGATGAGCTAATGTTGTTATTGGTATTTTAAAACATACAAAAATATCACTTAACTATATAAGCACATACATATAGACATTCAAGGAAAGTAAAACTTGACACAATAACTCTAAAATAAAGTTTTCTTTTAACGATATCTCTCTGGTGACAAAGAAATAAATTGTTTTCCAAAAGCAATCCTTTATTATATACATTCCGATCAAAGTCAGAAAGCTAGAAAAAACTAAAATAGTAGTGTTTACTACATTGTATCTGGATCTGTATTACTATTCACGATATGGAACTGAGCCAGCAATTAGCTAACGATTTATCGCTTAATAAGAAATTAACTCTGAATCATCACTATAAGTGAAACAAGAATCTTTCTAGGGCTACTTTTGTTTAAATTTATTATTCTGGTTACAATATTATAAATTTACCATATAAAAAAATACGAAACGAAACCATATAAGAAAATATTTTAAGTTTGTAATTATCAAAAATATATTATGCTTACACTACTGCCAGGTTGCATTAAGTTTACTATTGTATTCGAGTTCGTATAAATAATAATTAGACTACTATTTTGGATTCAAGCGTATTTAAGGGTTAAAGGTTTTGGTTAAAGCAAATATTAATTCCTTAAACAATATGAAAATGTTACAATATTATGATTAACAAAAGAATTTGTGTAAAATGTAAATACTAACAAAATTTATATAAATATAGAATGAAAAATAAACCGATAAGATTCGATTTTAGGACAATAATCATAATAAGATTGAAAATAGTCTTAGGCATCCACTTCTGTAGGTCAATTTCATGTAAGTGGCGTGCTAGTTGTAAGAAAGTCTTTATAAATATTTCACGCTTGTTTCACACGTCATATAAAAGTTTCTTTCATAGTACTAAAGTCATTTGGTAAGATTAAAGTTTACTATTTTTTATTAATAACATTAAGAAGAAATTTTATTAAAAATGAATATTTTATTTAAATTATTTCCCATACTTATAATAATAAAGTGAAATTGTACTGATAAACAAACAAATATAAAAATAGTCCTATACCTTTTTAAAAATACGTAACAACTTATATTTATTCTTAAATAATTTTCCCCAAACGCTGTTCTGAAATAATTTAAAATCGGAATAAAGAAGAGGTTTATAATATTCTATAATATTTTTTAATATTTTACGTTTTATTTATAGGAATTCCTATTTACGACTAATAATAAACAAAAATATTTACAGAAAATAAGACAATGTTAAAAAAAGTATAATCGCGGAGCTTACCTTTCGTTATCAAATTTTAATATTTAATATTATGTTATGTAACGAAATATTTGGATTAGTTCAATTAAATTGTAAAATTATTTTTTAATATAAATAACTACTAACAGACATTGTAGTACAATTTTATTAGGCTTTAGGCACTATCAATTTCGTCCACTTTTTGGGTACAGGATATTTTTACTTTATATATTTATTGCTAGACGTGAATCATAATTTGAGCCGACATATAGAACTATTTTTATACATTTCGTAATTTTCATACAACAAAAAATTACGTGAATACATTTGTTATATTTCTAATTTTAATTGTCATTTGCTTAATATCAATATTAAAATCGAAGATAGGAAAATTATTTTATTTTAAAAAAATAGTTCTTTAATAGAAATACTCTACTTAACGTTAAATGCACATGGTTATAACGCACCTTATATTTTATTTCTTATATGTTTAATTTACAAGTTTTATTTGTAAGAATAGAAGTTATAAATTCTTAACAACAAATTTTACTCGACTTAAAAAACTTTACAACTTAATTAAAAATAAGCTTTAAAAACTATGATTCTATCAAGCAAAATAATTTTCTGACTTGTTATATAATAATCCTACAATATAATAATACAAAAAATATAATAATACAATATATTATTTTTTTCTGTTCATCAACCTCTACTTCCACAAAATATTCTCCTACAAGATACAGAGGACAACTACTACAACCTTACTTACCAGGTACCTATAAATCGTGGCCTACGGTACAAATGTAAATAAGACCTTGGATTTCCAGATAACAATTTAGGTGTTTGTCGTCACTGAAGGTTGTTGTAGGCAAACTAATTTGGCAGAGATCCTTAAAAGGTTTACCTGTAATACAAATTAATGAAAAAAATGTTTTTCTGTTGATTTATTGTTCTTCGTATTTGTTCAGCAGCTCTTCCAGTCCAACCATACACACAGCATCACCTAATTGTGACTTAAAGCGGGTTTGCCACAGTCTGTGAAGCCTTTGTCTTTGACTTTTTTGTTTCATTTTTTCATGTCCGACTCGCTCTTTGCTGGTTTTTTAAAGCATCGTAAAATTTGGTTTTATTACTAGTAAAAACTGAGAACGGTCTGTTGACTCACACTGACTAGCTACCGACCTAATTATGCTACTCGCTGTTATTAGCAACAAGTCTTTTCACTATACAATTATGATTTTAAACCATCTAAATAAATATTAGAATCTGGGTTTCTTGTTATTTCTGTTGTATAAATAATTTTAAAATTAATTTATTTATTTGAATGATGAAATTAAAACATGTAAGTTTGGAAAAAAAAAAAAATTATTTATTATGAATAAATTTAATATAAAATGAAACTATAATAGATATTTAAAATAATCACTGTATAAAATATTTACAATGTTTGTATTGAGTTTCCAACTCTCGTAAAACACTGATTATAAAACTTGTACTAATACAAAATTCCTTTAATGACTCTTTTAGTCAAATAAACAATTCATATCCGTTCGTATGGATTGTTATTCTATTTATTGTGGACTCTGATCTCATTTGCACTTAGTTAATGGATTTTAGATTTACAATTTACACAAAGCAACACGTCGACATTGTTGACTCCTGTTAATGATGGTATAAATTGTATTTCCAATACTGACAGTAATGTTTTTATTTAAAAAAGGAAGTCTATTGCCCTTTGTGGTTATTACATTAAAAAAACAATTTGACGTATTATAAAACTACAAATGGAAACAATCAATAAAAATTCAAAAAGGAGGTCATGACAAATTTAATAAGAAACGAAATAAAAGAGTTAGTCTACTCTTTTTTCAATATTAGTGACTGATATGAAATGTCAAACAAACCAACGGTTTACCTAACAATAGAAAGTGCTCTAACCTATAAACATTTTGCAAATGTGTGTTAGCACATTTGAGGAACGATTAATAATATGAAAAATCTTTGGGCTGCGGACAAAATTAAAGCTAAGCTCTACTATGTACGAAACCTAACAATAGGAAAATGATTGAGAGTAGATCATTATATGAGCGAGACACCCAAAACTTGCATGAGGAAATCTCTCAATTAACTTCTTTATTACAATCAATAAGTAAAACATATGAATCTTCTCAGAATCAAATTAAGGAACATATGGAAGCCACAGCTAATTTAGTTGACCTGTTTAGTTATAACTTAGAGCGGTTTGAGTTTTTAACTGATAATTTTGTTAATTGTAACCATTCTTGGAATGTAACGTTGTTACACAGTGGTAGCTTAGGTACTCACAGACTGACTATTCTGATCAATTTAATGTAATTGACGATTCAAGAGTGCGTGTCTGCCTACTTGAATAAGGATATTTGGAATTTTGAATTTTGAAGGCCCGGAAGTTAGAGGTCAAAAGTTTCAGTAAAAGTTAATACTGAGTGGAAAGACGTGGTTTTAATTTGCATGCACTGTAATATTTACTTTATACCGTATCCATATTACTGGGGCTTAGTCAACATTGTTCCATGTTACTGGGGCTTAATCAATTGGGTTACTATTTTCAATTATTTATAACATCCCTAAGTGGTTGTTAATATCTCTAAATGTACAACATTTAAGTATAAAAAAATGCTTTATTACTGACACCTAATTTCTGTTGAATAATTCATTATTGGAGCCCATTTATTCGGACAAGAAACAATGTAATTCTATACACAGTTGAAGCTTTACGTTTTTGTTTAATGGATTTTACGTATTCACTTTACCTTAAACAATACCCTTAGGAATGTTTAATTTAATTTAATATTTGAATGGTATAATTTACTTCATTTAATTTTATATTTTCATATTATTTAATGAGTAGGTACAGTTGTCACATTTTTGATTTTATTCGAGAAATGAGAATGACAGTCAAAAGTACCTCATTGTATATTTTTTTATTATTTAATTATTAAAGTCGATATTTTTTTTTATTGAATAATTGAGTTTAAAATATCGAGATTGGTATGCACTAGTGGATAAGTAGTTTTAGTGTAATAATTTATTTTACAGTTTTTTTTTATTAATAAACTTCGTACTTTCTTGGCATGCTATGTGTAAGTATATTTATTGTAAATATTTATATTTGTGTGGGTGTGTATTATTAAACGATTAGTTATTTTTAGCTTATCTTACTAAAACTTTTGGTAATACAAAATATAATTATTTTTAAGACTTCGATCCAGCAAATGACAAATTGTTTGCAATATTGGCTAAAACTTTTAGTGGATGCTATCTTTTTATCCATACACACAGAGCTTACTATAAAACTAGCAAAATGTTCAGACTAGCGAGTAACAAAGTTGAAAGCAGCTTAACTAGCGTATATTTAAAAATTATATTAAGCCGGTTGTAAAATTGTTAAACCCGGTCATACGCCTCAGCCGTGGGCTGCATGAGAAGTTGTAGCGTCTTTATTGAGCTTAGCATCCAGTGCGTTAATAGTAATATCCTTAATATTGCCTTTCATAATTTTAAATAATATGTTTTTTGTTTAAATCTTATTGTATGATTTGTCGTCTTCAAATTATCAAAACAAATAACTTGAATGAAGACTATGTCCAACTTTTCTTGTTACATTTTTAACTATTCATACAATTTTTTTTTTCATGTTAAAAGTATACATTTTTAAGTTATTTAGGACACTGAATATAATTACTAATTACATATAATTAAATAAATCGTGAAGCTCCTTTTTTAGTTTTTAAAGTCTTGTGCAGTTCCGTTTACACTTGTATAAGTTGATAGTTTATTTTACTGTTGGTATTTATAGTTTTTAAAAAGTAACACTAGTGTGGGCTATACTTTTGTTTATGTATTGTTTTATATGAACATTGAATATTACCTTTGATTATGTAAATGACTTTTTTAACAAAGATTTAGCACAAGCACAAATTATTATTGTCATTCTTAGGCTTTATCCAAACTATACTCTTTCATAGATAAAAAAAATGTTTTTACCCAAAAACTGAAAAATTTCGGGTACGTGAAAACATATCGAAATCCTTTGAAGTTTATAATTACTAGCAACAACTACCATTCCCCAAACACGGGACCGAAATCTTATTTAGGAATGACTTTTTTTCATGCAACGTTTTTTCAACTATTTAAAAAAAACCCAAAAATTTTTAAAAAATATGTATTTTAACTGAATCTTTTACATCATCTATTGTCTGTTACTCTAAGGGTACATGCAACTCAGGCTGCCAAAGATTAGCTGACAGAAGATTTTTCCGTACTAATTTAATACTTATAATTATATTGTGTTCCATTTAAATAATATCTATATTAATCAATGTCTATTTTTATTATGATGTATAATCCATGTTAGTATGACATTTTATCTTAACCTTTAGTTCTTTTTCTGTGCACAGCAGCAGAAATAAATAAAAACACTAAAATTCTAAAATACGGAAAAGTCATGTTTAGAATAGTAAAAAAAAATTAAAAAACACTATATTTCAAAAATACACAAAAGTCATGTTTCAAATGTAGGTAATTAAAAGTAATTAAACAATTAGATAATACTTTCATAATATAATAACTCAATCTTACAAACAAACCAATTTATAAACAATGAGGTAGTGTATGTTTAGTTGGATCCCATCAATTGTTACCAAAAGGTTTCTAACAAATCCGTCATTATTTGGTCACGATAATATATATGGGAAGGGACAAAAGGGTCCGAAAGCATATGAATTTATAATAAATTGGACGCTAAGCCTTCTCTCTAGAGGCTCCAGAGGCAGATTTTATTCACTAATACGTAACCTGTATAAGGGACTTACATTAACAGCAAATACTGGAAGTGGTTTTGGATCTATTTCATATCATATGTTTTATATTTATAACAAACATTCGTTTCGATTGCTGAACATACATCAAAAACTCGCGACTTATGTATTGTTATCAACTTTTACAAACTATATTGAATATACAAACTTGCTCTATCTAGACAAAATAATAAAATCTTATATTTTATTAAAAGTACATACATACATTTTACAATTTCCATTTACAATTATATTTATGAGTACAGACTAAAGAAGTTATCTCAAAAGTACAACACAATACTTCCAGTCACTATATTTCGTTAATTTTCCATCAGCCCGTCGTTAACGAGGAAACAATGCAGGTAAAATCCCATAAAATAGCTGCACCACTTACCATTCTCATAAAAAACGTCGCCATAATGGATTTCATCCCATATGATGACTCGTGATGGTTCTAGCATTTGCTTTTATCTGGAATATTATAATTTCTCTCTCAAAGGTTCTTTTGTTAAACTGTGAACAGTGGTGTATGTGAGTGGGTAATTTAAACCATATATGCATTATAATATTTATAACAATAAATTATAGCATTGAAGGAATAAAATACTTTCTTAAAAAACATAGCTATTTATTTTTAAGAAAAAATATTTTTTTAACTGATTGAATAAATTTACTTATAACAATTCTCTTTTAATAGAGACATACATAATAAAGATTAAAAAATAAACGTTTCAAATACAATTAAATGCATCTTACACTCTTCATGTCATAATTCTTATCACACACAAACATTTACACAAAGACAACATTAAAAGAAGCCAAATCCAATGATAACAGCTTACGTAATATAGTTTGCAGTTAAAGTTTTGTAAACTTAATTTTACGGTTCCCTTGATACCAGATAAGTGGTCTTAACGCTTATATGATAAGCGACGACATTTTCCCGATTAAATTTCGGTAACATTAATAGAGTTTGTCATGTTTCATGAGAGTTAGAAGAAACTAGAGCACCTTTGGCTAAATTTAATTTAATTTAATTTAATTTTGTGTTGATCGCATGCACCTGCGGTCTTGTATTTGTGTTTTAATAATAATTATTAGTTAATAATTATGATATATATAGAAGTTACGTTATCTTTGTTTTAGGATGTATCCTTACAAAAACATCACAATATTTTTTTTTTTACATTTTTGTAACTTTTGCAATTCTTCAATTTAAGACGTACATCAAGAACACAATACACGTTTCTTATTGGCTGATCAAGCAATAATTCTGACTCCTTGCGCTCTCCACACAAAGGAAGTCAAATTGAAAATACTTACGCAATCCTTTTGAAGATTTATCTAAGTTATATTTAAAATGACTGTTCAGTAATGGTATGTCTCAGGAAGCATTAGTATTTTAGAACCGTCTTACTATTTTAAAATTGCTCTAGTTCCTTTGACGTTCTAACTAACTTGTATATGTAACAACTAAAATATTTCATAACTTTAAAATTGTGATGAAACATATTTTGTTAGTTTTTTTCTTCCCAGAGGTATTTTAAATATAAAACGGAATCTTAACTAACGTTGTTACTACTTCTAACTTCTACTACTTCTAACTTACTTTAGTAGTTTAGTAGAAGTATCTATTTTTGTTTCATGTAAATTACAATAAAAAATATATTGGTTTGAATTATATTTGCTGAAAAAATGCAAACTTAACTTTTATATATAAAAAAATAAACAATCTACTATAGAAAAGTACTTTAAGTTTGTGTTGTTCCAATTAACCTTAATTTTACTTTGGCCTTTATGGACGTACTTATTTTGAGGACTTATTTAAAAGAAACTTTTAAAATGCGTCAAAGTAAACGTACCTTTAAAGTGCTTAACATTTCAGTACATTTAAGAACTTAAGTAGGCACCGGTGATTTTGAAACAATAGGTTGAGCAGTGTTAAAATTCAAATAGTCGTATCTCCTACCTGAGTACATTGTAAATGAAGTCTAATACTGGTTGCATATAGATTAAATTTCCATTGCAGATATTAGATGTAAGTCATTTCAGGGTCTTGGGGATGTTTTGTTTAAAGCCACTGTACGTTTAGAGAACGCTTTTCAGTTTGTCTCTCCCTATTTGTGTGTACGCCAGACCACCTCTAGCTGTTTACATTGCGTCTTAACAGCTGTTTTGAGTACATAACCCTGGCCGGTTTACTAAATCGACTTACGTTCTTTAATAAATTTAAGGCATAGGTTGCTGTTCCAATTGATTTATTATACAATATTAAATTACACTAGTAATGTATTTATCAATTAAAATAATGAAAGATATATGTATACTCATTAAATAAATAAATAATAAATACTTACTTTACATATTGCAAACAAAAGTTGATTTGATATCCATAACAATCAAGCACTCTTAGATATCTCGTAACATAAAATTCAACATTGTAAATGACAAATAAATGATACAATAATTGAATTTAAGCTGAAATCCTATATAATATCATCAAAAATTAAATAACCTTCTCAATCAATAAAAACAATATGTTCCATAAACGAAAAGATTACATAGACATAACCATCCTATTTAGCTTTGTAACGCGAGAACAACCGACTTTACGTAACATCGTGCATTTAAAATTGTAATAAAAGGAAAACAACTTGGAAGCAAAACGTAGAAGCGACTCCTTGCCTCAATACAGCCTCCAGCTGGCCCGTTAGAATTTGTCTAAACATGGAACTCTATTTTAATACATTTAAATTTGAATTCTTCTTTATCAGATATAAGGTTGAGTATTATCTTGATAGTATAGTGCCAATGTATGAATATTGAATGAGGTTAGTACCGAATGTGAATTTCGCATTCCGTTTGTATCGCTGGAAAAGTATTGACACCTTATTGTGCTGACTGCACACTAGAGGCAAAGGTTGTGTTTTCTTTAACAAGATGACAATGTAATAAAAATTTCTAGCAATAAAAAAAGGTGACCACTACAGTTTTCAAACAAAATAAAACATATTTTTGGTTTTGACTCTGTATTTTCCTTACCAGTACTTCAATAAAAATTATAACTTCTGTTTAACCGGAAGTAATAGCCAGTAAAACCGATTTAAACTTTTATCATTTACAAAGAAAATTATATCCAAAGTTATATCGTTCTTTAACATGTGAATTGTATAACGAAACAAACTTTAAGTGGAGTTTAATCAAAGATTATTCAAGAAACAAAGACAATATCCAAGAACACAAATATGGAGAAGCAAATGGACAAAAACTAAAACAGGAAGTTCATTTAGTGCCTCGAAAGAGGTGAAGTGGTGAACCAACACTGCGAGTTAGTTGTGAGATGCTGCGTTCTCTATCGGGTCAGTGATATCACTTATAATTATATATTTTCATCTCTAAATCTCTCTAGCCCATAAGTGACTTCATCCGCGTTAAATAACTCTTTGAAAATGTCAAATTTACATGGATAGTGTTACATGGGTAATGTGGATAGCATCAACCATGATGTCCACATATGTGAAAGGTAATTATTTATTAATACAATGGTTTATTTCCGTATATACTAAGTTTAATTGTCAAATCAGTTTAGTAATTATTATAATTACTTCTAATAAAACTAACTAACCATGAAGATAAGAATATCATTGTATTTATTTATTTATTTATTTTTTTTTTTTTAATTTATTGTGGAAAACAAACAGCATTTACACAAAATTATTGTAGGTAATGTAAATATTTATTGAAAATATACTCGTAATTATCAAAACGAAGAAGTAGATAAAGTTACCTACTAAATAATTAACCTTCTCAGTCCAAAAGTGACGTTGATTCATTATTTTGTGCAAAAACAATCTTTTAAATTTATGATAGGTACTGTGATTAGTAACTAATCTTTGAAAAACACAATACTCTCATAATATCTTCCAGATAAAAATAAGTGTATTACTATCTTCAAGTTGTTGATGCGGTATAAACGCACCATCTGCTGGCACGTGTTACTTTTACATATTATTATATCCTAGACTTTTGCAATACTGCGTGCTTGGAATTTTAAGATTTTACATTTTATACTTACGTATATCTACAGGGTTTCAGATATATACATCGATTTGTTTTAATATTCTTAAATAAAATTAAAATCAATGACCTCTCCCAAGACTTTAAGGACTTACGTGGGGTTTATGAGGCGGGTGGGTTAGTAAGCTGTTAGATTCACCCCTTCTCTGTGGAAAAGAAACCTATGTTCTCGTTGAAAAGAAGCGAAAGATTTCAACGGTTCGATCAGTCACCATGATACATGCTGATATATCTTGCATCTGACCTGATCTTATAAGATCATCTACATTTAAAGATGATTTGCTAAATGATCTTAGTTATTTTAGTTGAAAATATAAAGTGGTGAAAAACTCCGCGTAACCAATTTACAGTATGAGTTTTAAATTTGAAAAAAATTATGGCAAGGATGCGCACTATATGTAGAAGAACAACATATTGTTAGAAACGATGACTAAATCTAAGTCTAAACTAACTACGTTATTAAAATACCCAAATCAAGATCCTCAACATTAGAAAGTATTGATGCCTTGCAATGTATAAATTACTTGCAAGCGTTCAAAACAATTTCAATAAATACAAAAGTTTTAAAATACAATCATAAAGTCACAGATTATATGTTAGGTACAGATTTCTTAAGAAAGGGTGGTTTTTCAGTGAGTTACTTCCAAAAACAGGTTTTTACCGCTTTTTCAGTGTCTATTTGTGTCTATTTGATAAATTAGACATTATATATTACATATTAAATCGATTTGTATCTAACTTGATATAATTTGAGTAACATGTGTCAGCACTTTAAAAAACAATAACAAAAGTCACCCTGAATTTTTACCGTCCCAAACTGAAAAACAAAAGCTTTACAAGAGTCATAACCTTATTTCGCATATTCCGGATGTATGTTGCAGCCTGCAGGTATTGAACATAATGTGCATCTAACAGAAAAACTGATCTTGGTGTACTCTTAATATTTCTTCACTCTGGAATACTTTTTTTATTATGACTTAAAAACTCAAAAAATGATTATTGCTATACATAAAACAATACTGAAAAGGTATCGATTTGTATGTATTTTAAATAACAATAGTTAGCTCCTGAACCCTCAGCAGAACATGCTTCATGGTATCGAGCTTCATGGTAAAAAATATGGTTTCAAGACCAAGAACAATGCTATTATGGATATCTTTATACATAGTTTTATTATTTCTGAAAATACTAGTAGTATTATCAAGACTCTCCTGGGTCGAAATCTAAAAAGAATGTTACCTACTTTTATAATTCTCCCTTAATATTTAATTATAGAGACCTCTATTTATAAGTAGTTAGTTAAATTAAATTTTAGCAAATTCTAAAATCTTTTTATCTGTAGGTTTTAAAACATTTTGTAATTTTAAAAGTTGATATTTTGTTTTGTAGCTTGTAAACAAAGTAAAACGACTGAGTTTTTGTTTCAAAAATAGAAATACCAAAATATGTAAAGGGTTGTATTTGCACTGAAACTCAATATTGTATGACAACAATTCTGGGGCAAAACAAACGTTCAGTTTGTTTTCAATATCACTACTGATACGCGGCATTGTTTGAAGCCAAAAGAATTTGTTTTTCTGTTGTTTGCCCTGGAGTGCATACATTGTATCGGTCGGGAGGTATTGGTTTGGGAACGAGAAATTTATAAAATCTAATATGTATATACTTGACAATGTAAAAATATTTAGTATTAGTATATGTTCATACATATACATATGTGCAGTTATAGTAAACAAAAAAAATAAAAAAAAAAATATGAACCAAAAATTATCATAGGATTAAAAAAAATAAAATTAAAACATTTAAAATACTTTGTGTTTATTTATCAACTTCCTAGGCATTGCAGTCTTTCGTTTTACAACAGGATATTTTATTTATAGTGCTTGTGTGAAAAGCAAATTGAAGTTTACATTCCATCCGCGGCAGGATTGCTTCGCGATTGCGGAATCATCTCGGAAATAATGGTCCGTTGTTGTTTGTTTGTGTCACTTTATTTCTATCAATCCTTTTAAAACAAGGAAACGGTAGTGATATATTTATTGTTATGTTTCATATTCATTTAATAGTGTTTATGCTTTAAGAGTCTAATATAAATCCACAACAATAGCTTTTCTACTTTTAAAATTCACTGAATCGACACTAACTATTTTAACGCAACGTAACTTAGGTATAGCGTTTTCTAAAATCTTAAGTAATATAAACAAATAAAATAACCTAAATCATGTGTATTTTATTTTTACTTAATTTCATTTTAGTTTGACTTATAAAGGCTCTCTGAGAAATAATACACGTTCCCAAGCTACTGAGTTTTTATACTCTTATTTAGCTGCCAATATCTGTGTTCATTTCTAAAGGAAACTTGGATTTTTGTTATTGGTTTGTTCACTCAAACATTCCTATTATTATTATATATTCATATGAATTTACATATGTTTTTATATAGGTTAGGATAATATTATTAGGTACTACTGCTTTTTCCTTAACATTATATCTATTTAATAAAAAAATTACCGATTTTTTTAACTTCTAAAAAAATCAATTTCATTGTCATTATTAAAACCTCAGCTGAACTCAAGTGTTTCCTTGTTTTCCTCTCTGATTTTGAAATCATATTTGGAAATAGCAGACGGCCCTAATTACAATATAACTTCACTGCTATAGCTATTATAAACTTACAATCAAATATGTGTAAGCTAAGAATAGTAGAACGGAATGTTTACAAAACTACCACTTCAGGGACCAAAACGACTGTACTTTTTTCATTACCTACGCAATGTTGGCGGAGCAACAAAAAGAGCGTTTTCATATTTTTTTGGGTAAAGAAATTATTAAAAAAATAAACGAAACGAAAGCTCTTTGCAAGTAAATTTTGTAAATGGTAAAATATCAATAATTATAGCAAAACATCTTACAATAAACCAAATATTACTTGGTATCGTTTTTCTCAATGTATACTTTAATATTAACTGAGTACACTTTTAAAAATATGGTTATTTGTAATAAACAATAATCGCTAATGTAGTGGCCGTGGCGTGAGTGCTAAACTGTCGCCCAGTTTTATTGTTCAGCACCGCACCGACTTAACAGCCTTGTTATTGTAACGAGTTACGTTCTCTTTTCGCTTTTTGTAACAATTTGTGGGCTTTGTTTCGAATCGTTGGATCCCGTAATTTCGTGCAAAGATGATATTAAGGAAGTTTTCTTAGTAATTCGAGCTCAGATTGCAAGGTCGTAAACAATGTTCAAATGTAATTTTTGGGATCGTTTCAGTGTACCAAAAGTTCTTAGAAATTGTTCAAAATATGCGAAAAATGTTGTTGGATTTTGTTACTTCTAATGGACGGTCGAAGTTTAATGATTTAAGAAACAGGAAGTTATGGTAAAGGAAAATATTTTCTACCCCACGAACGGTTTAAAACTCATTTTCAATTAATAATATTAAGAGCGAACTGACTTTCAACAAAATATTTTAAACTTTTTAAGTGTTTTAAAAATAAAAGTATAAAATCAAGCCCTTTTCAACACGAAAACAATAGTAAGTGCATTGCGCCTCATTCAAGAGAATGCTGCGCACCACAATACACCTTAACTAGGCCACCCGCTTAACAATTAAAGTTCCCTTTTGATACCGTTATTAGGATAATACGCATTATATGAATGCTACGGAAGCTAGCAAACGCTATTCAAACAATATCAATTATTTAAAACTGTTACCTATAACTAAGAAAAAATAAGACTTCGAAACAACATACATTTAATTCCAACGTAAATTAGCTTAGAACACATTAGCACAATTCTCATTTTAAGTCAACCTGCAAGTACAAAATGTATCGCATAACGTATAAAAAATGGAGAAAAAAATAGAAAACTCATCTCCGCTAAGAAAATGCAACGCTTACACGAATACGAAATGCATAGTGGTTATATGGAAAAAGTAAAATTGTTTCTAGGACAGCATTTCTAATGGTTCCATTTATGATTTTGGTGAAAGCAGAAATTATTTTAAGAGCGCGCTGTCGCTTCTAAAGAAATACATTTTCATAATGAATTTATGTCACTTTTAAATTCTTTACCAAATCTAGATCAAGCGTCGACTATATTACAGCTGAAAAATAATTCATTCTGGTTTTGTAGGATTAAAATTTTTTGAGAACAAATAGTATTATAATTCATATGTTCCCGAATATGTTTTTAAACCTAAATTTATGCGATACTTATTAACATAATCATTACATAGTATAAAGCAAAGTTGCTTCCCGCGTCTGTCCCTATGTCTGTATGTATGTACTTTTAGATCTTTAAAACTACAACAATACATTACAAACGCTGGCTGAACTCTACGAGATAGATAAAAAATTGTACAAGTATTGCATACCTTAAAAAGTTCTACAAGAAAATCCGCAATGGTATATGTTTATCTCTTAGGAATAACCCACAATAACCAATTTTTATCCTTTACTTTTTACGAGAAATAATGGGTTATACACGAAGCGATTTTAAGCGATACAGCATTAATCCTTATCTAATTAAGTAACTTATATATATTTTACATTTAATATTAAACGATACAGCCCTTTACAGTAAGTAATTTAAATGGATATTTTTGAAGGAACCGTGCAAACCGTCTCAAAGACGGCTGTTGTGAATGTTCAGTATTGAAAATTTTGTTAATGCATAAAGCTAACTAAATTGATATTTAAAATAGAATAAATATATTTTTTTAATTTATATTAAATCAGACCTGCAAGTTGATGGTGAAAATAACATCGATTGTGTAGCTCAGAATTCCTCAAGTTTACGTGCTCATATTTTGATTATTTTCAATGAAAATCTATAAATGTGATAAATGGTTAGAATAGTTATTAAGTACTCTCTTTAAAAAGTATTTAAGAGGACGTTTAAGTAAAAACAAAAGAGGTATAAAAAAATTACAGTGTCTAATATTGTGTCCTTTTTAAAAACTTTAAATAGATTTTTGACAGGGAGCGATGTTTGCCGATGTCGTAATTCTTAAAACAAGTCATATAAAAGCCAACAAAAAAAGGGACAGTGGAATTGTTTTAATACGAATTCAAGGCGTGTGAAGCCGCGGGCAAAAGCTAGTATTTTATAAATTACTACTCTTTTCCTAAGTAAACGTTTTTTTGCCTCGGTGATCCCATTACGTCCTCTGAATATATATGACGGAAAAGGTACAAAATATTAAAACTTAAAGACAATAAATATAGATCAATTATTATTACAATTTCCGTAGCAAATAATTCGCCACAGATTGTAGTTATCTCGCCCGGAACTATCGGCTGCGGTGAATGACGATTTCCGCCTCACGTTATTAATGGACACATAGGCCACAGCAGTAAGAGCAGCGTAAACGGTCACAAATCAAAGAATCTTATTGTAAAAATAACAAGAAAAATAAAAGGATGGCAGGGATGGAGGAGTGGGTTTCAAGTTCTCTTACTTAGCTTATGAAACGCAACAATAATATTTATTTAAGCTTCATGTTATCAATATCATATAATCAAGCATGAGTTAATGAGAAATAGTTAAACTCAACCGCTTAATTGAGCTTATTTAAATTATGACTATTCCTTTATAATTTGTACGTATTCTTTTTTAATTTTTACAACTAAATTTCTCTTAGCTTTGGTTTATTTACACATCATGGAACTTTTGTATTAATATCCTCCGCTAATCTAAAACCAATATATCCACTCGTCACTTCATTGTTATAGCTGCGGAAACTTAATATCCTACTAGAGATCGAGGGCCCATTGTGTCATCCTCATCACAGGAATATTACAGTTTACTTGCACACCGACAGATTAAATGCATACAAAGCACAGACTAGAACCACTTCATCAATCTCGCGTCCTAGGAAATGATGAGAAGATATTCAGACATCTTAATAGTATTTTTCCTGATATGGTTATAAAGGCAATAAAAGTTATATAGTTATGATATGTTTTACGATTAAGTGTCTTAACAATTTTGATTTCCTTGTCAAAACTCGAAAAAATAAAAAATTACATTTTTAGAAGTGAAAGGCTTAAAATTTACAGTAGTTTTTAAACAGTTCTAAATCATATCATATCCAACAAGTACAAGTGGAATAATTAAACACTATTTCCATTACGGTGCATTTTAGTAATAGAAAACTCAACAGACACTGAGAATTAACAAATTCTTGCTGTCTAAGGTAAAAGGAACCAATAAAAATACCTTGTACGGTGGAATTAGTAGTAACTATTTATGGTAATACCTAATTATATGTAACTAAGTATCGTAACAGAATTCGTTAGCATCAATCGATTTTGACAGGACATTCACAGACCAATCCTGTACAGACACACTGAAGCCCCCCGAAATAGATATCTTAGAAAAAGATTATGATCGTCAATTAAGTAATTTATATAAATATAGAATGATAAATAAATCGATACGGGCAGGGACTCGAACCCGCGACTACTGGGAAATCATCCCGTCACACTACCAACTGAGCTGCCGTACCGCTGTCCGTCTCGGTGAATTAAGCATTCTATATGTGATCGTCGTTATCAGGCCGGTGGTGACATCTATTAAGTTTCTTTCGAAAATCCTAACCAATGAAAATCCTCACCAAAATGTATCCTATAGAATACTGAAAGGCCAGAAATTCTACGCCTGTGTTCGAGGCTGTGGAGGTTTGCTTCAACCAGTTCGGGGTCGCCTATAAGCATCTTTGCTCGTTTCTCAATTAAGTCCAGAACCGCAAGATAAGACTTTTCCGCACCAGCAAATATGTGACCACAGTACTCCACATACAACCGGATCTCTGCTTTGTATAATAGAAGTAGCTTTCCCAGGGTAAAAAACTGCCGGACCTTCGCAAAAACGGCAAGCTTTCCTGCTGCTGCTCTTGCTCTGGACTCAATCAACCGATCAAAGTTGAGATTCCGGGATATCTCTATGCCTAACAACTGAAGCTGGTACTTGATCTCTAGTAGCCCGAGTACTCGGCACATATCTTTCTACAACTGTGCTGTAATAATATACAAAATTTATATGATTATTTTATAAACCAAATAAATTTTTCGGCAAATAAAAACATCCCTGTAAGTAAAATTTGCATAAGTCCTAATAAAAATTTCAAACCTAAACACTACTGGTCACCAACGTTATCACACGCAGTTGCAGAGCGTAGACTAGCTTTAGGTAAATTCAGAAAGAATCCTACTCCAGATAATCTTCAAAAACTTAAGGATAAAACGAAGCAAGCAAGAATAATGTTGCTTAATGCTAAATCAAATAGCTGGAAAAAAATTTGTTCAGATTTTAAAGAGTCTACATCCGTGACAGACAGGTGGAATAAAATGCGATGGTAAAAAGGTTATCAAAAAAATATAGTTACACCACCCAAGGATAAAATAAACGAATTGCTTCATCCTCTTACCCCGGATTATGTCCCAACATGTCAGCCCATTGTCCAATCTAATAATATCTTACTAGAATCAAGTTTTACTATTCAAGAATTAGAGGTTTGTTTAAAGAAGAAAGATACGTCTCCTGGTAGTGATGGCATTACGTATTCCATGATTTATAATTTACCTTCTTCTGGTAAAAAAGCTCTTCTAACAATATTTAACGCTATATTTCGTTCAGGTACTATACCAAAGCAATGGCGTACAATTTTGATAGTTCCCATTCCCAAAGCTAATAGTGATATAAATTCAGAAATTAAATTAAGACCTATCTCACTTTTATCGTGTTTGTGTAAAATATTTCATAATATGATAGGGAAACGATTGGAATGGTTTATAGAAAACAAGTTGATTTTATCACCTTTCACTTGTGATTTTAGAAAAGCTCAATCGTGTTCAGACTGTTTGTCACGTTTAGTTACGTATATTCAATTAGGTTTCTCAAATAAAACACCAACATATACATGTTTTATAGATATTGAAAATGCATACAATAACATTTCAGTAGACAAAATGGTTATGGCATTGGATAGATTAGGAGTTGGCAGGACAATATGTAATTACATTTGGTCTTTTTTAAGCAACAGACAACTAATGATCAAAAATATATCATTTGCTCATTTAACTAGGTGTACTAACAGGGGCTTAGCCCAAGGCGATCCGATTTCTCCATTACTTTTTAATATAGCAAGTTTTCAAATATGTACTCTAGTTACCAATGTATGTGTAGCACAATATGCAGATGACTTTATTTTTTATATTTGCCATAATAATTTAAAACATTGCGAAACGGAATTACAGAAAGCTTTGAACTTGGTGGTTGAAATGTTAGATAATATTGGCCTTCGAGTATCTGAGAGTAAGTCTAGGGTGTGTATTTTTAGTAGAGGACGCCGGAGAAGGAAATTTGAATTAAAAATTAATAATGAAATATTGCCAATAAATGAAAATATTAAATATTTAGGTCTGTGGCTGGATCGATCGTTACGTTGGAGCAAACATATCAATGATATAGTTGAGAAATGTACAAAAATTTTAAATTTATTAAAAATGTTAGCTGGCCCTGGATGGGGTATTCATCCAAAACATACACTGTACATATATTTGATTAGAAGCCGGTTTGATTATGGCTGCTACTTCTATGACAACAGTGCAAAAACACATGTCTATAAAATTGACAAGGTTCAAAACCAAGCCCTTCGTATAGTAGGTGGATTCATTAAAAGTACTCCCATACATGTAATGGAGAGTGAGTTATGTATTCAACCATTGTTTATCAGGAGATTATATTTAGCCTATAAGTATTGTATGAAATGTAAATTTTGGTCTCATAATACAACAATTAAGCTTTTAAATGATTTGAGTTCCTCAGGATATGAGAGATATTGGGAAAATATTAAAAAGCCACTACTTTTATTGGTATATCGTGAATGTAAACCAGTCCAGATCCACTCCTCAAATATATTAGAAATGTTTAAATTAAACACGTGGGTGAGTCGTATTAATTTAAATAATGTAATTGAAATGAATTTAAATTGTATTGAAACATCTAAAAGAAACTATGAAAGAACATCTCTGAAAATCAGCGTTATGAAAGAATTATACGAAAAGTATTCTGGTTGGACTCAAATATTTACAGATGGGTCGAGGAGCGAAGCTGGACTTGGTTGTGCTTATTGTAACCAGGAAGGGGATGTTGTTGGTAAATTTAAAATTGTATCAAAAGTTTGTGTAATGACGGTGGAACTCATTGCAGTTTTAGAGGCTTTAAAATATCTCAGCGCACAAAATAATCAAAAAGTTGTAATTTTTTCGGATAGTAAAAGTGGTTTAGAGCATTTGGCTCGATGAGGTCTACCGATAGCGTACAAAATTATTAGCAGCTTACATGAACTCCAGATTAGAAATATAAATGTGAAGATGCAGTGGATTCCATCGCATATAGGTCTTATTGGTAACGAGAAGGCTGACTGTCTTGCAAAGTTAGCTATAAATGAAGGTTCTGAACTACATACTTTACCTATTTTTACAGAAAGTATGACCAAATTCAAAATTAATTGTTACACAAAGTTTAGAGAGTATTTCGACGAAAGAAGTAGGGAAAAGGGTATATGGTACAAAATTATTCAAAGTCAGCCTCCTCATTTACCTTGGTTTATAAAAGCAAATATTGGCAGGAAGTACATCATTACCGCACACAGATTGCGTTCAGGGCATTTTCCATCAAAAAAGTTTGCTTTTTTGATGAAAAAAGCAGAATCTCCCGACTGTGAAACATGCAGCTTCTTGGACGATGTACAACACATATTACATGAATGTGTGAAATACAAGGCGGAAAGAGAGTCATTAGACAGTTAGACATTAATAAATATGATGTGAGTGTATTTTTATCCCTTTTAAGAGAGCCGTTATCTGACGCAGCAAAATTATTAATAAATATGGTCATAAATCATCAATAATTTTCTTTCCGTTTCTTTGATTTAGTAAGACTTAGGTTATGATTTTTTGTTACAAGAATTCAATAATATTTTTAAACCAAAAACTATAACTAAATACCTAAAACTTAAATTTAGTGATTGGGCTACCCCGGGAATATACAAAAGTAGAGAAAAATTATATGATTTGTATGGTGAGAGGCAATGGAATCATGATCCCGTGTTCTTTAATAAAGTTAGAAGTTTCTCTAAAATATTTAAAAACGTTTGCGTACATGCCAAGTCGATTTATATTAGAAATAAAATTTTAAACTCTGATGATAAGATAAAAGCAACGTGGGATGTTATATCTAGCGTTTCTGGGAAAACTAGGGCTGTTCATGGACCTATTAAGCTAAAAATTGATAATATTGAAATAAATACAGATTCAAATGTTGCGGCTACTTTTGAGACTTTTTTTAAAGAAATTCCTGTAACAGTCACGCGGAATCTAAATTCTTCACCATTTGATGCAATTGCGGAACTGACGAATAACGTAAGAGTCAGTGACAAATGTTTTGTTTTTAAACCTGTTTCATCAAATGAAATTGTTAAAACGTTTAGAAACCTAAATATGAAAAAAACAGGGGATCTCTGGGGTATGTCAGTTAAATTACTTACCACTGTTATAAATGACATTGCTCCCCAATTATCCTTAATTTTTAACAAATGTATTGAAACCGGTACATTCCCAGATTTAATGAAAAATAGTAAAATAGTTCCTTTGTTTAAAAGCGGCGATAGACTTGAACCGGGAAATTATAGGCCAATATCTATTTTGCCTACCTTAAGTAAAATCTTCGAAAAAATTATTCTCAACCAAATGACAGAATTCGTTTACAGCAATAAAATCATGCATAGTAAACAATTTGGTTTCACCAAAGGCAAGTCAACAACTGATGCGGGTGCCACGCTTCTTAAGCACATTTACGACGCATGGGAGAAGTCACAGAATGCAATCGGGGTATTTTGTGATTTATCTAAAGCCTTTGATTGCGTAGACCATCAAACATTACTATGCAAACTTAACCACTATGGTGTGCGTAGTGCTGCGCTTGATCTTATTGCCTCTTACCTAAATCAAAGAGTTCAGACGGTTGATGTAAATAATTGTAAATCGGCTGGTTCTCACCTAAAGATGGGTGTTCCACAAGGATCTATTCTTGGCCCCTTTTTATTTTTACTATATATTAATGATTTGCCCTTTTATGTAAAAGGACTATGTGACATTGTACTTTTTGCTGATGATACCTCGCTTATTTTCAATGTTGATCGTAATAAAGCTAATTATGACGAAGTAAACAGTGCTCTGTCACGTATTCTTCATTGGTTCGAAATTAATAATTTGGTCTTAAATACTAAAAAAACTAAATGCATGGAATTTGCACTTCCTAATGTCAAAAGTCAAAATTGTAGTTTACGCCTTAACAATGAAGTGTTAGAACTGACTGACTCGACAACTTTCTTAGGTATAACTTTAGATAAAAAGCTCCAGTGGAACCCCCATCTCTCGACCCTCGCAAGCAAACTTAGCTCAGGCGTCTTTGCAATTAAAAAAGTAAGACAATTAACAGACGCTAATACGGCTCGACTCGTTTATTTTAGTTATTTTCACAGTATATTGTCTTACGGTATCTTACTATGGGGCAGCGCTGCCGAAATTAATTCTATATTTATTTTACAAAAACGAGCTATACGGGCTATTTGTAACTTAAAAGCTAGAGACTCCCTAAGAGAAGTTTTTAAAGAAATCGGTATTCTTACGGTCGCTTCTCAATACATTTTTAATAACTTACTATATATACGCCAAAATTTAAATGACTATAAAAAAAACAGCGACAGACATACTATCAATACAAGAAATAAAAATAGGCTTGTAACGCCTAAATTTAGACTTCAAAAAGTTCAGAAATCCTTCATGGGCTTGAGTATACGCATATATAATAAGGTTCCACAAGATATCTTAGATCTTCCTTTTCTTGGTTTCAAATCTAAAATTAAAGGTATATTATTAAATAAATCTTACTATAACATTCAAGAGTTTTTGGTTGATCGAAATGTGTGGAACTTGGGTCATTGTATCATAAATCTTGGGTCATAAATCTGTATTGTATTGCGAATAGCTAGTAATCTCCGCAATTTGTTTTTTGTTGTAAATTAATTTTGCTTTATCGACCTTCTGCATCACACCGATTCCTTAGAAGTCACTACTTGCGGTAGCATCGGGAGTCGGGTTGCCTCCCTCCCTCAAATATGTGCGAAGGGGGTGATGGCTGGCTCTTGTGTTATGCTCGTGAACGGGTGCTGCTTGCGGTGACTGGTTGTGTGGCAGGCCGAGGATTTATATATATTTACTGTTATTATTATTTAATTTTCGTTGCCTGAAATCATTGGGCTTCTTTTCCGATTGATTGCGACGGTTCAAGTTGTTCCAAAATTGCATTTAAGTTTATAAAATAAATAAAATTGACTCATTTGCAGGGTTGATGTTATAATGTATAAGTCAAACATTGTTAAATTTTATTTAAAAAGAGCAACTGTTGAGTTTCTGGCCAGCTCTTCTCAGCAGAACAGCATTCCGAGCTGGTGGTAGCTTACTCACAGACTGACTATACTGACCAATTTAATGTAATTGACGATTCAAAAGTGCGTGTAAATGCCTACTTGAATAAAGATATTTTGAATGATGGGGCTGACATGTCTATGTAGACAAAAGCCCCAAAAAAAAAAAAAGAATAAAAAAAAAAAAAAAAAAAAAAAAACTGTGCTGTCGTCTGCATATCCATAGATACTGGGCTTCAACAGATCGTTAATAGGCAGTAAAAAAAGAGTTGCAGAAAGAACGGACCCCTGAGGCACTCCGGAATTTATTGTCAAGAGTTCCGAGGAACACCCGTCGACAAATATTTGGACAACAACTACTTGGAGAGATCCCTGGCTCAGAAAGTCCGTTATCCAGCTGAACAGACCAGGAGATATACCGTACGCTGAAAGCTTGCTTATATTGCTTATAAGGCTCGCATACCCTGTCAAATACCCTCGAGGAATTCAGAGAGACGGCGACCGCTTCTCCGTTCTTCTCGATGGCCTCCCCTAAAATGTTTGTAGCGTACTCTAGCTCCTCCGTCCTCAGTGGTCCTATAAAGAACTCAATATCTCCATCCCTCTTTGTTCGTGATGCGGATTTCAGGCATGGAAATTCCGCAGTGAGGAAGATGTGCTGGAAAAGCATTGCCAGTTTCTAGATGATTCGCAACTATCGTCAGCAATTAGAGAAGCTAATATATTCGTTTTCTGTTGCTGTGTGGGCCAAGGATGGGCGTCCGGCTTCAGTAGAGCAGGCAGTGAAGGTTAGCAGAAGTTCGACTCGATCGCTTTGGCAAGAGACCAATAAGCTCGACTGTCAGTTGGTCTGACAGAGAGCTTTTCGCCATTCGCAAGAGACGAGCCTTCCGCAATGCTTTTTGTAGGACGCTCTTCTTTGAACTTACATCCGGAGTTTTACGGTTTCAAGCGTAAGCCCAAATGAGGTATGCCGAATGTTTTATTATTATTTGTAGTAAAGTAATGAATCCGTAAAATAAACCGTATAACCGACGTACTTACGGATTACTAACTTACTCATCGATAATATCAAATCTCATAAATAAATTTCATCCGTGTGTTTTCTTACAATAAAACTAAGTGGAATAAACAATAATAAATTAAATCATTAATTCACTGTATCAGGGACACATTCCAGAGATAATGTTATTGTATACTTAAATTGCCATAAAGTTTTCACCTTAAATATCTTAGCGCAAGTAAAATAACAGTAGACAATCTAAAAATTACGGACAGCGAAGTTTTTGACTATTTTTATCCCACACAATTCTTAATGGCCTCATATTTTTAGCGAGAGATATTGTCAAAGGTTTTTTACAAAACGCTCTTTGAGAACTATCGGGAGGTTCGACGAAATAATAGTTTCCCCACAAACGTTCGGACGTATTTCACGTATAAAGGCATATCAGACTTGACTGCGGAGCGCCGTGTATCCGAGGCCTGCTGACAAGGCATAAGCGACGAGCGTCGATTTGTTAACAATTTATAATTACGTAATAAAAATATAAATCACTGATGCAATCAGTCGGTTTTTGTTCTGGAATCTCATAAGCGTATGATTTTATGGTTCTTATCACATTCTAAATCCGCCAATCTTTAATTTGAAAATATATTTTAGAGAATTCTTGTAGTAAGGAATTCATTATTGGAGCTCGTACAGTAAAAATATAAAAATATAATCTAAATTATTAATAGGTTATTAATAAGGTTTTTTAATATATTAAATGAATAATCGCTATACGTCAAGTAATGTACCACAGTTTTGTATTGAATAACGACGGAACTTCGCGGCACAAAGCTCTAGCACCAGACAATGGTAGCCCGCTCTGACCGCTTATGAACACCTATCTTTGAATGAATTAGCTACTCGAAATACGTATACTTCAAACCGGTTTTAGACTTCCTAGTAGATATCCAATAAAATACAAAATAACTAATACATAATAAAAAATAAGGTTATTATAATTGGGGTTAAAGTACAATGTTAAATTAAAAAAACATCATATTCTTGAAGAAAAATTGAAATGTATAATAAAAAGTACTTTTATTGTCTTAAAACAAAATATTTACATAACTGAAGTGTATCTTTCAACTAAATTAATAAATAAATGTTTTAAAACTCGATAAAAATTTAACCGCTTTAAGTTGTTTCTAAAAGACGCCTTAATGAATACCAGGGTCCATGTTTGAAACAAAATATATCAACTTTGAGTTTTTCCCGCAAGATACAAATATTCGAAATTTAAAAATATGATTTAGTTTTATTATTATATCACAATTATCTTTTTGTTTATAAAGAATAATTTAATAACATTTATATAAACAGAAAATTGCAGTGATAAAATTTAACTCAAATTCATAACACTATTCTCATTTACATAACATTTCTTAATGTTGCGGTAAAATAAACTAAATTTCAAATTACAACGTTGAAACTAATTTTACTGCATACGTTTCATGAAATACAACTTCTAAGCTAGTTCACACGAGGATGAGTTCCAGAGACCCTCAGCTCTCCAATGTGTACGCTGCATAAATCACTCTCCACTGATATACTGTGCTAGATATATGGATGTTTATGTGTATGTTTGAAAGTGTCTATAAAGATGCTACCCATGTTTTTTTTAACTTTCTTAATACTAAAAGTTTTTTTTTTAACTTATAAAGGTAGTTTAACTATACTTGGTTTTTTTTTGCTTATGCTCTACAAATTGTGACACTCAATAGAAGAAGTAAAAGATTGAATTAAAACACTCCTCATAAAACACAAAAGGTGGCGGTTTTAGGATTAAACAATTTAATAAATTGTAATAAACTTTGTTCAAAAGCAGAGATGGAATGGAAAATGATCAATAATCTATTCCCGATACACTCTTATTTCACCCTCCCCCAGTCGAAAACATGAATCACTTTAAATATGTAAACCTTTTAAAGCACTTAATGTTATTGCAAGGTGATTGCATAGAGCCGGCGCACTAAGGCCATTATCACTATTGAAATGGTGCGCTCAACACTACATAATTAATTGCTCGTCTCTTGACCCTCTGTCCTCCCGTGCAAGATATACAAACTTTTAGATAGAACGTTGTAGTTAATTAGAAATAAAATTATATTATAATTAGTTTATTCATCAAACTCTTATTTAATCTTATTATTAATCAAACAATATGAACCACTTATGTGTTTTCTCTAGTTTGTGTGTGACGTGTCATATAGTACAAGAAACTATGTAACAAATCTTCAGGAAAACTTTTCCAGAAACATGGGTTTTATGATAGCACCTATTACCTATCTGGGTACTTCCATACCATTTGTATCTCTGCAAACGTTTTACCTGTGCGGCGTTTTAGCTATCTTGATTTAGCCAGTTGTGTTCCTTTGTTGTGAAAAGACATTTTACATAGCATTATGCTACCGGCATTCTTGAAATCAAATAATTATTCTACAGAGCTTGTATTTTGCATCGCAATTATCACGACAGTGTAACAATAAAGCAGAATAGGTTATATTACAAAACACTTCAAATTAAGAGTCCTAAAATTGAAAAGTTAAAAAAGTTTTTGCCCAAAGATTATTCTTTAGTCCAGGTATATTAGTCAAATGAGTGCAAGTATCTGCAAATAACAGATAGTAATCTATAAACTTGTACAAATTTTTGACTGATAAAAATAAGATTTATACAAGTTTATCTATCTATTTTTCTAGCTGACTATAAAATATTTTGAAGTTCAACCTCTAATATTCCTGGACTATTTATTACGTAGATGTTTCCCCTGAGGTTTAATGATAATAGATAACGATAGAAAACCTTATAATTGTAATTTCTATAAAATTTCCAATCAAACACATATTACTAATTATTTTGAATTTATACCATCACCACAACTTTAGGAATTTCTTCGGTCAGCTATATTCTCTCTGCATGAATTTAAATTAATTATTTCGTACATTATACACATGGCTGAGCACAAATACAATGAACTGCCATTACATATCATCAAATTCATCTGAATTAATATTTCATATTAAGATTTTTTTTTAATATTTTTAGTTATAAATGAAGAAGGATATAATTAATAATTATTAAATACTTGGAATTCTTTTTTTATAATATTTACCTCTGTGATACGAAGTTCTCCTCTGGTCTGTCTGTGTATCAGAATACGACTACTTAAAAAACTATTGCAAATATTTTCAGGTAGTTTTAATAAAAAAATCGAAGATAAGTAGATAAATTATTAAATGTACTATTTATGAAAGTATTATGTTAATTAGTCAAATAATAATAATAATACAGGAGAAATTACACACATTGATCTAGCCCCTGAGTAAGCAAAATTATTTGCTTGTGTTAAGGGTAGTATACAGCGATACAAATACATAGAAATACATATTATACATACTGAGAATATATTTAATAAACTATCAAACCCAGAAATACAGACGACATCTATGCTCATCACATACAAGCCTATCCCTGTCGGTGTGATCGAACCCGAGCCCCATTTGGTCGCTATACGTTAGACGTCAGCGCTAACCACTCGAAAAACAAGGCGGTTAAAGTCAAATACAATACAAACAAACAAACAAATGATAACTGTTGGCAATTTATGAAGATTAGATACACTTTAATTTAAGTTGCTTACACCACATGAAATTGGAGTCAGTAGCTCGTTATGCATATAAAATTGTACTAAAATAAGAAAAATAGAAAAGAACATCGGAAAAAATTTAGCTTTTTTTTATTTTTTTTTTGCCGCGACTATTAAAGATACCTTTGAAGTCAGGTTGCAAGCTTTTACATTTTAATAGCATTTATCTATATTTACACATATATATATTCAAAAAAAATTGTCGATTGACCTACATTACATGTTTTTTATTTAAGTTACTAAAATTGTTCATTAATTTTGTTTTACATATATTATTTTTATACACAATTTTATATTATGTATTAAATTTTGTATCGTTTATCAACGAGGTTTTACGCGCGCTACGTACCCCCAAAATCTTATACCTTGAAACCCAGTTTTTTCAAGCTCCAAGCTATCCTTTAAGATTATTTTTTACTTTAGATTTTAAAACTATCAATTTGGTTTACTCAAGTTTTAATATGGTCTTTTATAATTTGGTCTCAATTTCTCAGCACGGCGCACTAAAGTATCACTTAACTGAGGGGCGGCCTAAATTATTATTTCAGGAACGTTTAAGCCCTAGAACCCTAATAGTATATTCATAGCGGGTATTTTTGTTGCTGGAAGCCATTATATTTAAATAAAGGCAGGTCCTAAGTTACGAAGGATGCCGGGTTAACCCTTTCTCGAGATAAACCGTCGAGATCTTTTTGGAACCTTGGCCGAATAACAAGATTGTGGCTAAATGATAAATGAATTGCGGCTTTTTTTATCAAAAGCTTAAGGATTTCAACTTACAGTTAAGAATTAACAAACTTAAGATTATAATATTGTATCGCCTCGAAAACATTTTCCTTGATTTTTTTTACAAGTTCGAGAACGCTAGGCCATATTAAATATAATAATGGTATAATAAGAATGAAATTAGTAGCAGTATAGTTTTATTGTGCTATTTTATCCTTATAAAAACACAACCAACGAGATTATTTCTCATATATTTATGTCACTCTTTCAAAAATGCCCAAAATTAATAATACTAAACTACATAATCCAATAGGGATAGAATTTAACAAGATATCCTGTTACCATTATTATTTCTTATGTATATTATTTTCTAGCAAAATTCCGGTTTTCTGGCATGTCCTCAATTTGATCTTCCTGACTCCGCCAATGGATTACACCTGTAAAAGCGAAGAGCGAGTGAATTCGTCCAAGAATTTGTGTCCGTGCGATCTGCCGCAGTGGGACAGAAGTACGTTCACGGAAACAATGCAGACGAAATTCGAGTTATTTTGTGAGAACGCTTGGATTATTAGCTTCTCCCATAGCATGATGTTTGGTGGATTATTGATCGGAGCCTTAATGTTTGGATTTTTGTCCGATAAGTATGTATTATTATAATATTATAGCTATTATATTGAATGTATATTTAAGCATATATGTATATTTAAGAATATAAATTTTATTTTATTTTTATAATGATTAAAATAAATGAATTCCAATGGTTATAATATATACAACAGTTATAATCGCTTAATTTAAGAACTGGATTCGATTTGTATTTTTTGAATTTGATAGTAGGTTATACTATACAATCACACTGTGACCCTAAATATAAATATAATAATATATTTACTACAGATACAACGCAAATCTGCTATATATATATGTATTTCTTTATGTATTATTTTTAGTTTAATATTTATCTTATTTTGTCAGATGCGGTCGACTGTCAGCTTTCACAATAAGCTGTTTAATTCTAGCTATATCTGGGTGTCTTGTAAGTATCATGCCCTCGTATACATCTTACATTATCATGCGTACTATCGAAGGCGTTGGAACTGGAGGAGCCATCATAACTGCTTACGTTCTTTGTATCGAATATATTGGTGTCAGACACAGAGAAGTAGTCACAGCGCTGTTCCATATTCCAATTAATATAAGCCATATGACTTTACCGGGTGTATCATATATGTTACGACACTGTGATCAGTTTCAATTGGCTATTTCAATTCCTATGTTTTTCTATGTTTGTTCGCGATGGCTAATCCTGGAGTCACCGAAATGGTTAATGGATAGCGGACATCATGAAAGTGCTATATCAGTTATGGAGAAAATAGCTAAATTGTAAGTATATAAACATATTTTCATTCTTATTTTTTATTGTAAATTAACTATGTAAACCTGTTAACTCTTACTTGCAGCAACAAAAGACCGCATGAAAACATAAGAGAACGGATTGAAGAATACCTTGCTCAACTTTCACCTGAATCTAATACTAATATCAGTTTTCATCAAATATTTAGGCACAAAAAAATTTCATTAAATCTCTTATATTTGTCAATCATATATTTCCTATGTGGAATGGGTTATTATGGCGTATCGCAATTTATAGGAAAAATGATTGGAAATATTCATATAAACGTGGCAATTTCAGGCGCTTTGTTATTACCTGGAACTATCGCTTCAATATTTCTTTTAAAAATGTTAAATCGAAGAACAATACTCATATTTTCTATATTTTTATCTGGAGCATTCATGATAATTACCATTTGTATCCCATCCAACCACAATTGGATAAAAGTAATTATTGCTTGTATTTGCAATTGTTTTTTCTTTATTTCATTTATTGTAGTTTTTCTTTATGGTGTTGAATTATTTCCTACTTCCGTCAGAAATTCAGTTTTAGGATTTTTATCCGTTTTATCGAGAGTTGGTCAGACAATTGCACCTCCTATTAACTCTTTGTCAGAAAATATAGCAGGGGCGGTGTTTGGAATTATTGCTATCATTGGAACTGGGTTTTGTTTTTTATTACCGGAAACGAAACATACTGAGTTACCTTCGTCTCTAGATGATGCTAAAGGTTTTACGCGTAAAAAAATAAAACGAGAAAAAGATATTTCAATAAGTCAGAATAATGGAACGTCCAGCAGAAAATAATAATAAAATAATTTCCTTTAAATACATTTATTTAATGTTGCTAAATATATATTAAATAAAATTCATATCAGTATTATATTAATTTAACATAATTGTCATCAGAAATACGATAAAGATTTCGAGAAACAAATCATACACAAACCCTATCACAAAATATCATCCATAACTTTAATTCACGATTTTGAATACTTGAAACTCTATAAAAATATTTCTTACACCGTGCAACTGAGAAAAATCTCATAAAATATGCTCTCTTGTGACATTGTTATTTTCAATAAGCTCTTGTAATGAAAAAAGTTTTTATTACCACAATACCGCCTTTGCCTTAGCGAAGTTGGAACAATAAGTGGCAAATAAGAAACTGCTTTGTTCTAACTTTTGTTACAGACGTTTAAAAGCTGCTTGTCATTTTTATGAATGATCAATTTCTTAACTATATTTCAATTCACAATTATTATTTTAATAAAAAAATATACTGACATATAGATTTGTTTGTAATATTTAAACTCTAATTTGTGTTTGTCTACATAAATGCTATTCCAAATAAAACAAATTTAGCATTCAACCGTACAATTTAGTTCCATATTAATTAGCTTCAAATGTAGCAAATATAATTTATGATTCGACTGAAATTTAAATATACGAGTTTAAATGTATACCATATATTATATGGATCAAACCACAAACTTTGTTCAGCGCCTCTTAAGCGATTAATGGAGAAAGTATCCCAAGATATAATATACGTAACGTAGGTGAGAGTACAAAGGATTTCAAGTTCTTAAAATTAAGACTTGAGCGCATCTAAATCAATTTTCATAGCCATTATAAACAAAGGCAGGCAGAACCGTATGTAATCCACGTCTGTGGGCGGTCCAAACCCAAAGGGTTAAACGGTAAATTTACTCTACTTGACCCAACTTGTGATAATAGATGGAGCTGTAACCACACCCAGAGCTGATACAACTTCAGACATGGGTATTTGGTATCTTTCTGTCTAAAATTTGTTGTAATTCTTAAGGGATTTGGAGCAGGATTTAATTTAAAAGTTTAGATGAATTTTAGAGGGTAAGATGGATAATGTTCGCCTAAATTTAGACAGTGATATTTGTAATGTTATTGTAGTTTCGATCTCCAGCTTGAAGTGTATTAGAACTTAATATGAAATATAAATATTGTGGTATGATATAGTCATGGCATATCAGCTATATTTTCTGTCATATTTATTTTAAATTGATGCTGTTTGATTTTCCCATTAAAATAAAATAAAATTACAATCACATTATTGAAATAATTTTAACAAGCCTGTACAAAATATAAATTGGTATTTATGATGCAATATTAAAATCATATAATTAAAAATTTTAATAACATATATGTTTGGTAATAATACTTTCTTGAGATGTTTAAAGATACACTAGCATCGTTCACCGCAACACGCCGGTCGTGATGTAGGTGGACACGGATCTCAGTGTCATATAGATACGAATTTTTAATTGGGTTAGAGTAAAGAAGTTATTTATTTATTTTTTACGGTTTTTTCTTTTGGAAAATCGAACACTTTTAAATAACTCGGATATAAAACACATATTAATAACAAAACGAAATATAATAATCGTAAGGGTTGTTGATCATTTTTTGTAATTCTGGCAAAAAAATACTAGCAAGGCATTAAAACAGAGATTAATAATTTAATAAAAGTCATAATCAATATAGATTACAGCCTAATTTGTCGATTTCATGAGAAACAAATATTTTATTATTTTATTTAATGCTCTTGTAAAACTCTCGTTACTCTTTCCTTTGTTATAATTATTATAGTTAAAATAATAAAACACTATTAGACATGCCGTTTTAACAAACGATATTTACAAGATATAAGCGTCAACCATTTTATGCATACATACAGACTAGATGGACAAAAATTTGTTAATAAAACAAATATAATTGTTAAAACTATAAGGGTGTGACGACCACCGGCTGCATGAGCTAAGACGATTCAGTTGTGTTACTGGTTGGTAATAATGTTGCCATGTGTAATTGCATTTTTTTAAAGATATTTTTACCTTTCATAATTATTAAGCTAAATAGTATTATTAGCAGAGCGTACATGGGTAATGGTTATAGAGCTGGATATCTATTTTAAAACAATCACATTCAATAATCATAGTAACCTCTAAATTTGTATCTTTTGTAATATTGTTAGTTATGTTTACTTCATAAAAAAAGCTATGTTCAAAAAAGCTTTTTCACTTATCAACATTTCTTAAGAAAGTGTTTTACAGCTTTATTTAACAATTGTTCTAATTGCTGGACGCTCTCCTGTCATCTGATACAGCTAGAATGTGAATTAAGAAATAAAATATTTTACTACTGTACATACAGACTGAACAAACAATAAAAAAAATGATTTAATATTGTATAATTTATTAATAAATCATTTAAATCACTATACTAGCCTTAACTAACTTAATACAATAATGAGATCACCACGAACTTTATAACTAAAGAAATTAATTACACAACAAATAATATTTATCAAGGCGTTAAAAATAAAAGGCGGTTTTTTTTAATTGATTTCCAATTAAATTATTGTAAATAATGTCTTGTGATTGAAAACAATTTCATACAATCTAACAATTTATTATGCATATTATTAATTAAGATTATTTTAAATACGTATTTAATGTAAGAAGAATATAAATTAATACGAAATAATATGTCATGTTTTTCACAATAAACTACAATCCAGGCCAAGACAATATATTTCTTTAAAACAATTCGTTAGAAAACAAAACAAGATTAATTAAAAGATGTTTATCATAATGTCAAAGACTGTTTAATTGATAAGATATGAATAATGCTAAATCTGATATATTATTGAAATAGTCCACTTGAAACGGATCAAATCAAATGAACGTTAGATTTTACTAATAGATAAATTTGGCCGCAAGTGATCTCCAGAAATTAATAACTTTAAGGTACAATCGTTAATGAAGTATATTAATCAAAGTGACCTCAGAGACTTGTGATAAGACCGCATTCTCGAACCACTTGCTCGGTTGACACCGGATTTAGAAATACTGAAATAGAAAGCGATATAATAAAATGATGATAAAATATATTATTATTTGCTGAAAAATTAACCCGAGGTTAACTTAAATAATATTTAGTTATATAATACATTTATGTATCGAGTATGTTTATTTATAAATGGGTATCACGGAAATGTTTTCGTTTAATTTAAGTCAAAGAAAATCATTATTTATAGAAATACCTTTAGAGAAATTCTAATCTAAGTTAACGTTTAAAAGATAATCTGAATACAAAGTGAATCATAGATACTAACTTGTACCGCCGGTGAATAACTCCTGATCCGGCATGATACTCGCCGCAGCTATGGCGGCCTCGTCCAAGACTATTACCTGGAACATAATTATTATATTAATAGGTACATCAAATATGAAAAGACGAATCTTTATAATATTTCAACAAAACGATAAGACTTATGGCAAAATATGGTGGATTTATACGTCGTTACTTTACTTAAAACATATGAAATTGTACATTCAAAACAATTACAAAGCTACCTTAGGACAATCAATTATTTGGGCTTGTTGGACATCAGTCTGTTCATAGGCTTGATTCCTTAGCGGAAGGAGGTCTATCGCGTTAGCAGCGAGAGACCACAGGTGCCCGGCGCCCTGGGACGCCCTGGCACCCTTGCGAAAATGAGGGTTAATAGACAGGTTATGTCGAACAGAGTTCTTCCAGCGCTCATCGTGTGCTTTGTAGTACGGGAAGCGGTCTCTGAAACGTTATCAAAGATAATTTTAAATACATATTTTATATAAAACTCATTATATCAATATAAAATAATATATTTGTTGATAAAATATATGTAATTGAAAATTTTAAATGATTGCTGATCTGATGAAATTTTAAATAATATATCTGATACATGGAGTATTATTTTGTTACGCCATAAAGAAATTAATTTACATAAACATAATGTAATCTCTGTAAATATCAGTCGGATTAGATTTTTCCTTCACAGTCCATTTGTTGAGAATGTTTGGTTGAGAGCAGGATCAATGATCACAACACCTTAATATTAATTAATATTACAATTATTAATAGAAGATTGCATTTTATAAATAAATATTAAAAAGTATTGGCATTGTGCGCGTATCTTTTCCTTCTCATCTCATCTGAACTTACAATCTGAACGTTTTAATAAATTATGTTATCACGGGTCACTATTACGACCATTAAATGGTAATATTAATAAAAGCGTCCCCTTGTCGCATATCATTTGTTTCGAAACTTGCGGTAGCGGGTTACAGATTGACCATATAGATATATATAATAATAATATTGGCATTATAATTATTTTTCACTATGGTGTTTCAATAATTTTATTTTTACGTAAATTTTAAACATCACATTTAAGGATGTAAAAAATATGTATTCTTTAAACCAACCACTTTATTTTGTTATGGTAAGTGTACTAATACTTTTAATCAGTGGTCGTAAGTGCACTATTGGCCAACAATATCACAGTATTTTTACAAATAACCATTGAAACTATCCTTTTAAAAGGTGATGAGACTCACGCAATTGCAATAGTAACTATTTTTATATAAAAAAATAATTAAATATTAATAGTAACAGACTCTTACGGCTATAATTCTGAAATAAACGAATTGGAATCGCCCAGTTAAGTCCCTTAATTTTATTAATTACAAACCTTTATATTATATTTATGGGGAGGATAGATTTGCGCCTTTTATTTTATTTTATTTTATTTTATTTTACTCCCTCTCTATGAAAAATTAAACCTAACAGAAGATGTTCAAAATAATGAAAATTGAGTAATAACTTAAACACAAATAACTACTTTTTATAAAATAATCTTTGAAATTGCAGAAGTTAGTTTTTATTTTCACGACGTGACGTTCAAAGTTGTTATATGCACCAATACTTTTCATATAAATCAAAAATTACTAATTCCCATAACTTTTAACTTGAAGAACTTTACGAAATTAAACTTTATTCTCTGAACTTAAGGTTGAAAATTCGACACACAGTTCCTTAACCAGCTAGCCCTGTCAGATAGGATTTAAATTTCAGCTTTATTATTTTATCATACGGTTCAAAATGTGTATTCGAAGTGTGTTGGTATGACAAACCGCACTAACCCTAGCACCGTCGCAGGCTGGCACGGGTCGATTGTGCCCAACCGAGGCGATCACCCTGAACATTGATATTAACATCGCATCCTGTATCAACCCTCCCACACAGGTAACGCACCTGGCCTCACCTGTACCGTTTAAAAAATGCCATAAAACATATAAAATATCTGATTTAGTTATAATCCTTATATAATCGTTTTAAATATTTTTATTAGGATAAAAAAAAAAGTTTTTAAAATAAATTTGTTTTTTATATTTTAATATTGTGTATTATCATATAAATAGTAAAACATTAATTCTTTCCGTCTATTGATGCCAACAATTATCTATGAGATTATTGGCATATTATATTAAAATCTAAATAACGTCATGTTATTAAATTTATTATTATATGTTGCTAGTTCAATATACTGTGCCTGCTATACATCATATACGACTAATATTACTAATTAACGTAGAGATCAGATTAACAACAATAGGCCATGCTCCCTGGTACAGTGGTAGGTACGTGTTACAGATTCACCGATAAATAAACAACATAATCGATTCTGAGCTACTCGCTACGAATATATGTATTACATTTTGATAACTGTTGTACTTTAAAAATAAATCGTATATTTTTTATTATTTGAGGAGGTTTTGCTCCTTACATTCTTTTTATTTATATATACTACTAAGTACTACTAAGTATTACGTGTATTGATATATTACAGTTTTAATTTAAAATATGATCAGTACATCATTTGGTGTTTTTGTTACTTTCGTAAACGATTTATAATAAAAAATCGTATAACTCAATTTAGTTTTCAATATAAAAGCGGCTGAAATAATATATATTAATATAAGAATAAAAAGGTGTTGTTTTAAAGGTTTTAGGTTCTTTAAAGAATACTTCATTGATACTTAATAAAAGAATAAAAAAAAATCAATGTCCACAAATTGCCTACCGTTCCTAATAACAGTGATAACATCGTTCATCAAATTAATAAAACTTATAACGCTCTGATAACCCTAAATCCTATCACGGTGATAAACGATAACAGGTTTGTTTTTATCAGTGATTACAAGTGTAATTGTTACAAGAGGGTTGTTCGGTTAACTGGGAACGTGTGGGAATAAATATTAACCGGCTTCAAATAAACTGTCATCATTTTCAGGAAATATATATTTTTCCGAATATATTTATTTATCTTTAATTATGTCAGACCAAACAATTGTATAAATAAGGAATTCTTATCTTTGATTAAAAAATAAATTATAAATATTTTTTCTCTCGTAATCATATATTTTAAACATAAAATCCCTGCAGTAACTAGCTATTTTGAAATTTAAAAATAATAAAAAGTAAATGTGTTGTTACTTATTGTAAATCATAAAAACAAACATAGTAAATTATGCTTCTATTTCTTTTCGCATTTGCGAAGAAAAATCACGAGTCCAAGGAATAATAGGAAAAAAAAACAATGAGGCTTAAGACTTCTTTTAGATTTGTTTATTTTTTTTAAGTAGAAGCTTAATTTAAAAAATAGCAGCCAAGTACTTGGCGAGTTTGTATAAATGAAAAACAAAAAAATAATCAAATACTCAGAATTGATGGCAAGAAATAAAGAACGGGTAGTTCAGAATAAGAATTGGTATACATTTAGTACTTATAGCTATTATTTTTTAAAGTGTTATTATAGGAATGGTCGTCTAACAATAATATGTGTTTGATTATCTGTAGCACTTTTTGTAGCTACTAAATATAAATGAATATATAATCTCATTAAGTAATAGAAGCACCCCATGATGAGTTGCTTAATCAACAATGGGACAAAACATCACTAATGCAATATTCCATTCCTTTGTCAACAATAATTTGATATGAGCAGTGACTCGTGTTTTCTTTGTGTTAAATATAATTCCCATAAAACGAGACGGCAGTAGTAGATTTATTCTTAAAGTTAAGTGAGAGGTCAAGTGGTTATTTTTTTAAACGCATATTTTAATAATAATTTAAAAATAAATGATTCTAATTAGTTCCGGACAAATTAGTGCTAATTTGTAAACCTACTAAATTATTTGTAAAACAATGTACATTTTGATAGATATTTTAATTGTTTGTTTTATAACTAACCCAAACTAATATTTACCATCGTTTTCAATTTATTGATGCAAATAATGATTACATTAATGTATGGCCTATACATATATATCATAAAACACGAACGACTTTTACTACTATGATCATTGGAACGTGTTAAGGACATGATATAGACCTTTAAAACATTTATTGTATAGGTATTTTCTCTCGAGAGATCTGTGTATTTACATCATCATTATGAATCATGGGAAACACACTTTCTGGATCTTTTGATTTAATGTGGTTATTGCTCTTTGTCTTTTTACTCAGAAAAGGTACCGTAATTGGGCAAAATTAATATACTTGAGTTACAATTTCAAGAAAATAAATAAGAAAATAAAAAAAGTATGGTTATTGTATGCATTATATGTGATAATAGTATGTTTTATGCGTGATATAGATTTATTATATGTGCTTATTGGGAGGAGCAATTGCAGTCGCTGGCAACAGATAGACTGAATGTGATATAGGTGTTAAATTAAAAGCTTCCACTTTTCTTGACCAACTAGATAATTGGACCATAGTGACTATTTCATCAAAAACAATGCTCATTTATTTATTATAACTTTGTTTATTTTTAAGAAACCTATAGAATGTTACGAAGATATATGTATGTATATGTGTGTATGTGTATGTAGGTGTATATGTGTATGTCCATTTCTTCAATCCCATATTATTTTCTGATTTTTATTTTTTATTTTTGATTATTATTATTTTTTGTTTTATTGTACCGTTTTTTAAGTCTCTGTACATCCCCAAGGTTGACTGTTAGAGAATGCTACCTAACATTAAGTCCGCCAATTGTAACATTTTTTGTTGGAACAATAAAGAATAAATAAATAAATAAGACAGAAGCAGATAAGGGTTAAAGGTAGTTGCATAATATATATCCATAAAGAATGCAAACAAAATGTGATCATATGTAAAAAGAAACATTTTATTTTTGAATAAATATTATAAAGACTAATGCGCATTCCCGTAAGTTATTCTGTCGGTACATTTCCCATGAGAGAGGTAAAAGTGTCAACGCGCAGCATCCTATGAAAACGAGATAGGAACAATAAATCAATGCAAAGCAGAAGAAATGTAGAAAACGATGGTGTATAATAAAAACACATTTTTTTCTGATATACATAATATACTATATATAACTTCCTATCAAGATTAAAAATATTCAAATAAAATGTTACAAATAAATGATTAATTATTTACATTTTATAAATATTTTGTTAATATATAATACATAATGGGATCAAGTTATTCAACATTTTATTTTTTATACTAACAATTTACAAGAACAAACAAACAAACAAAGAACAACAAGACCATGATGATGGATTTTTAATAAAAAAAATGTAATGATTAATAAATTATTAAAATGTTTTTATCTTTATTTTTATAAAGTTATTTGCATGTATTGTATTTTTAATTTTTCACAATCTTTTAAAAAATATATAAATTTAATACTTTTTTGTATGAGTAATAATAAAAAATTGAAACTAATAAGCCATTATCTTCTTTCGTAAACCGGCCATAAATTTAATACTTTAGATTTACAATAAATTGTCTTGAAGAATAGAAAAACTTAAAAACATAACAAAAGATAAAAAATATTATTAAAACCATGTGGTTATGAAAACATTTCTTTAACATTAATTAAAAGAAGTTCAAAGATCATGATTTAAAGAAACTTACGAAATCCATTGATAAATAGCTGACACGGTCAGTTCTCCCTTTTCTCTTAAAGCCCTTTCAATCAACTCGGGATATGTATATGGGGGTTTTTTAGCTGCTGGTGGTGAATCTTCTCTTACTTTGGTTTCTTCGAGCTCATCATCGGGTACCTTGACGTTCACAAATTCATCCAACCGAAAGTTTAGGAGCCAAGCAAGACTTACGCAATCATTATCCTCGTCTACAGTTTTAGGAAATTTTCTTCTACGCCATTTTGCTTTATCGCTAACCGTTTTGCTTGCCATGACTGACAGACTGAGCCAACTCGACTGGGGTTCTGCTTTCGAACATTCGGACGTGCCAGTCCGCGCTATCTCCGCTCCCACAGATATCAAAACGTATACCACCTTCATGGTTTAGTAACGCGTCAAAAAGAGGTTACACGGTTTGTGATTTTCATACTGTCTATGTTTGCATTATTTGATTATAATTTTAAAATATATAGGTTTCAATAAACATAATGCGTTGTAATGTAATATTATTGTAAAATATAATCAATATCTTTATGATGATCGTTAATTAAAAATATAAGTTAAGATAATTATATGGGAACTAATTTTTATACTATCAATTAGGAAAGATAATATTTATAAGTATTACAGTTTTAGCAAAACAATTAAGAACTATTTAGATCGATAATAACAAATTTTATATGATGTTAACTAAATAATCGAACTTTTTTGTAAAAAAAAATTAACAATTGAGAATTATTTCATTTGACGGATAGCCATACAGTTAAAGTTATAGTACAGTGACAAAAATGAGAAAATTCCACTTTTTAATTTCCAATGTGTTCACATTCATTATTCGTTTATTGCAAAGCGCATCCTGTTTTTATCATGAATATCCGCGAGATCGGCATTCGAGTTGCAAATTGGAAAAGTAATTGAATTTAACAGTGCTCGCTAAATCCGAGGGCTGACGTGACAACGCGGTGCCTTTCATAGCCCTTGACCCTTACATGGATTTGTTTCTCTTCGCCTTTGTCATTTTGATTTGTCAATAACTAATTTGAATATTAAAATATTTGAGATATGTATCAAGAATATATTTAATACAATATATAGATATTTCCAGTTAGCTATGAATTTGATTTTGTCATAAACAAAATGTCCATTTAGCTCCTATGGCTAAGTTATATTTTTAGAAAATATACCAGCCAAAAATACGAAGTGATGAAGGAGTTGGGTTTTTGTACCTTCAACTACTAACTACTACTAACTAACTATATTTGCTGTTGATTTTCATCACTTTTGATTGAGTTCGTAGAGCTAAAGTTGATCATTTTTAAACGTTTCAGAATAACGAAGTTTTCTCTAAAATACAACACGATCGAGAGAGTGTTCTTATTTCGGTTTCTTTTTCCGATTCAAAGTAAGCAAGTGTACGGTAAATGAAATCTTTTATCTACAAAAACCTTGTATTTTGGCAAATAAAATGAGAACATAATTTATTAGAAAATCATTATGAAGTATTTATATAACTCGATGCCTTACTTCAGTGCTACGTAACAATTTTATGTTCGTAAGATAAATAAAAAGTAATTGTGTTATACAAATACAATTTTTTTAGATTTTTTTCCATTAAAATGTTTAAACTAACTCTAAAAAATAAACAAGTACTACAGTAGAAGCAATCAGTTTTCCCACGATCGCAAACATTGGCGTATCTCGGAGTTCCCGAAATAATCGTACTCTGGTTGCGCATATATTTGTACTACACTCAAAGGTAGCGTTGTCGCTACTTGAAGGCTTTATTATATAAACTTTCAGGAAAGCGCATCTGCGCGATAAGTTATTTTGAAAACTCATTGTTTGAAATTAAGTGGACACCCAAAAACAACATCGTCCATACTAAGTATCCTTTTAATATATTATGAGAATGTTTTCATTCACATCAATGATTCAGTCATGTTCCGCAAAATAATTGCAACGAATATACGAATAAGTTCAGATTTTCAATTTAATTTAAACTTTTAGACATCAATGCCACCAAAGCCATTCAGTTCGATGTTCGTAATCGAATTAAAATCGGATTCCGTAGCTATTGAGTGTTTTGTTTTAATCTGGACGCAGGTACAGACACTCCCACAATGCTTCCCTTATCGACGTAATTAATTATTGATTGGGGAGCACTTCTATGTCACGTCCGGAACTGATAAAGAAAATATCGCCGCAGGCACTTTACATCACATCATGAACATGTGAATTATATTTATACGACTTATATTCTTATATTAAACAAAGTGATTTTTTAATTAAACATATTTTCAGGGTCCAATGCAATAAGTAGATATTACAAGATGAAATCAAAGATCAAATGATTTTATATTTATTTTAAAAATAGTTTTGTAATTTTAAAAGAGGTATTTTTAATTACTGATTGCTGTTTAAAAATTCTAAAATTCATTTTTCTTTCTTTTTTTTTAGATAATCTTATCAAGACTAGAAAAAAAATCATTTCCTTAAAAATTGTATCCATAAATTCATCAACAAATACAACAGATTATGAATTTATAAGACATTCCATTATCAAAATAGTTTTTTTTTATTAATATTATATAATAATGTTTTTCTTCTTTTTCATTGGATATATTTTACCACATATTATAATTATTGATTGACTAGTTTTTATTTATAGCATTACGTCGCTAAAACGTAATTGGTCTATTACATTTTGTATAGAAACTAAAGTGCAATGTCTAACTCAATAGAACACTTCTCGTATTATATTGTGATAGTCTGCACTCGGCACTCTGAGTGTAGGTCTCGATCCACCGAGATTCAATTATTAGCACTAATGTATATGCAAATGCGGACGAATACATCGCCCTACATTTATGAACTTCAGGAATATCTACTAAAAGCTTTAAGCAAGCAACCAATTACTTTTAAAACTAATCAAGGTAAAATCAAAGTCAACACTCTTTATAATTAAAAAAAAAAAAAAAAAAATCCCTTTAAAACTTAACACCGGATCAGAGAAAAGTTACTATATACGACAAACCTGAGAAGAGTATGCACTGGAAGTTAAGAGATTTTATCTAGTATGTTTCATACTACATAGAATAGGATTATTAAAATTAAAAATAAAATTTAAAGATGGCTGGCAGCGACCACTTATATACAGGTCGGAATGTTTTAATTTATAAACTGTTCAATAAAAATGGAAGTAAGCCATAACATGTGACGTACAAAATGCTATACACACCGCAGCGCCGATCAAAAAAGTTCCACAAATAAAAATATACACAACACATCTATTGCATACTTATAATATTGACCACTTTTAACCACCATAACTTATATTATAGATTATAATAGTTACGGTTTAGAATAAAGTTTATTCTTTATTTAGATCACTGCTTCTAAGAAAGTCACATAAAAACACGTGATTAATTTGAAATATTTTTTAAGTACATGTGTAATTATGTAATAACCAAATCTAAGTTCTTGCTAAGCTTTGGCCTTAATCTGTACAAGTATGTTGTACTGCATATATAAACAGTAGTTTGAGTTGGTTATAACCAGGGATAACACATAACATACCTCAGAGTAAATATTAGCGGTCTGCACTGCTCGGGATGCCAATACAAGTGACAAGGGTCTACGCACCAAGTTTGTGGTGACTGAACGTAATCTCCGACACTCTGTTTATATAACAATCTTAACTTAAAACCGATTATTTCAATAATTATAAGTTTGTAAGCCTCTTCTCTAAGATCGCTATTTAACAAACAATTATTGGAAGTATTACAATCCTAGCATTTACAACAACTTATAAGCCTACTTATTTATTATCAAACGAATTTGCCCGTGAAAGTTAGAGAAATACAAATTTAAATTATCAAGGACCCTTGACCTAGGTCATCATAGGTGTGAACTGTGGCATATGCCATAACCAAATGTTGTAATATTTCTTCAAATAGATTTTGTATTATACGTAAGGAAATAAACACACAAAGAGAAAAAAATATATAACAATTGTTTTAAATTCAGTTTATGATGTTTTGAACATGTAGGAGTTGTTTATTTTTATGTTCATTGTATAGAGTAATTCTTAAAACTATTTTATTACATGTCCATATTCATTATATTTATTTGTTAAATTTTCTTTTTAGGATTCACAGCACTTGTAGTTATTTCTATTTTATAGCTATAAATATTAAAGTAAGAGATCAAAATGGATATACGCAGAACATTAAAAATATTTTATAAAAACAATTTGTTAATCAAAGAGCAACTTTAAATTATTAAAAATTGCTCTTAAACGTCAAAGCGTGAGAGTGGAAGGTTATTCTGTGGATGCTTTTAATATAATTACACAACTTAGAACAAAATGTACAAGAATATACTTGAAATATAACAAAATGCTGCAATATTCAAATTCTCTATAAAATCTTTCAGTCTTCATATTAATATTATCATCTTCTCAGGTTTTTTTATTTTATTATAATTAGAAATAACGACTCAAAAACATAAAAATACAACTACTACTAACTACAAACGAAATAGTCTCTAATATACAACGTACGAGTATTTCGTTTTATAATTTTCTTTATTGCCCTTCCTTTTACAAAATTTATAATTATTACGATTTGACAGAAATAGAGTTAACAGAAATATAGTTAACAGAAATAGAGTTTATTACATTGCAATTTTTATAACTGTGTAGAAATGTAGAAATGAAACGACTTCTATTCTCCAATGTATTTTATTATATGGTTTCGTCAATCTACCTTCAGACTATCGCCCGCATCTTATCTAACCCTTCGATTTCGGAGCTTCGCCCAACGAGCGTGAAATATGCGAGTCCCTTCAGACCTAACGTCAGCATTTACAACGTACCCCTGACCTCAGCAACTGAGGCCCCGATGTGTACTTTTAGGGGTTAAAGGGATTCTGAGATTCCAAACTATAGAGTTAATCGCTTTTGTCCAGATTAAGTTAGAAAAGCAAACAATCTTCTGGAAATTGGCAAATATTAACATGTATAATAAAGATTTGGGTAAATTACAAAAATAATTATATACAAAGCTAAGTTCACAAAATAATCGTTACTTTTGTATGTACGATAAGGATATATAAGAAAGTAATAGGAGGATAAAATATTTGTACATATATTAAGAATCAACGAATTGGAAGTAAAGAGAATAATTAGGGTGTGTATATTTTGGTTATATTTACTCTATTGTGACCGCACATTTTCCTCTTCAAAGGCCATTGCCAAAGGCCTGTCTTTATTGAAATTCACAAAAAATGGTCATATGATGATTTTATAATACAAGAAATACAAATACAATTACTTACATATTTTTAGTAAATACACTATACGATAATATTTTATTTAACTAAATATTCACCTACTTTATGTCTGAAGAACAAATCCTTTACATTAAAACAATAATCAATATATTTATAAACCGCCCAATTAAAATTTAAGTTTCTTTTTAACCTTTCTGGATAAAGGAATTACACATGTATAAATTTAAAAACATCCATCGCCTTTTTCTTTAGAGGTTATAAACATAATATCAGACCTGAAAGTCAGTACAATATTTTCCCGCCACAACTCAAAGCTTGTAGAGTCGTAAATATTTTTTCATGATGTGTACTTAGGCTGCGACCATGGCGGGAGTGTAAAATTATAATTTATTGTTATTAGAAAATGGCGTTATATATTTTATTATTCTATTATCTTAGAGATTTTGATACTGCAAATTTACTGAATAGAATAATTAAAGTAGTTGTTGATTAAAAAAAAAACTCCTAACTAACGACAGATATTTTTCATATTTCTTATTTATGAACAGTATTTCATATAACTATTTGTATTATTTCCTTAGATACATTTATTGATGTCTTATACAAACAAATATTATATAAACATTACTGTGATAAATTATGACAAATATTTTCAACCTCAATTAAATCAAAGAAAAGTATCATATCCATTGTTAAGTTTATTTATATATATATATATAAATAAACTTCATATTAATGAATTAATTACTTTTCGCTCAGTTCATTGCGCCAAGTCGTTTATCTAATTATTTCGGGAGAATAAACTCTCGCAATTATTTACAAGTAATATTATTTATTGCAGCCATTTCCTCGGTCCTTATTTATGTTTGTTAATGATGATTTCGCTTGATGACTGTGTAACTTGATTATCAAATTAATATGAAGATACTGTATAAGCAGATATAAATTGAATGAAAAAATATTTTAACGGAGCTATATAAAACATAAAATATTCACATATTTAGAAGGTATTTAAAATGGTGACAATAAAACTGCCATTAAATATAAATTTTTGTTAGCACCTAAACAGAAGAGGCATACAAACCGTTCTCTAAATTACGAACTAACTACATTAGTTACAACTAAAACTGATTCACAAACAAGGTTAAGCGTCCCAAGTCATGTGGAAAGTGCTTAGTGAAATTATCGCAGTCCATTCAGGTAGCAAAATTTAGTGAATTAAATTAATAACAACGACCAAAGGTTCAGGGCTCAGGTGGCAAGTTTGGGGAGCATTTATTACACGGGATTTTGGAGCTTATTGTCCTCGCAAATTAATAACAGAGTTCACTTTTTGTTTGCATCTTATTAGGTCCAAAATTAAGATTTATGTTACAGATTTGTATCAGTTATTTACGGATTCCGTTATTATGAGCTCGACTTTGATGGTTCTTTGTTTAAATTATGGTTTTTTTGTTTACAGCTTCGTAAATAGCTTTACGTAGATATTATTTCATGAAGCATGTAATATCTTAAATCTTGGTCTGTAGTATTAAAACTACTATTGTATATAACTTCACTTTTGTTGCAGCACAATTAACTATTGGGTCGTAATAAATTCTTTTACTTTACTGAACAAGTAAAGACATTGGAAAATAATATCTTACAAAAACTCATTATGACATATTATATTACCATTACCATATATAATGACATAATAAACTATTCTTCTACTTTTATATATATGAGAAAAATCAGTGTTTAATAAATAATTTTCAAGTATATGTCCTCCTTATTAGAAGTGTATTGTTTGAAGCAGCTGCTATGCTTTATCTGAAAATTAATCACGAATATCTTTTAAAACGAAAGAGATCTTAGTAAAAAATTCCACAATCAAATCTAATTGATTTGTAAATCACACTGTATGGTTTTAACGGTGATGAAGTACATCTTCTGTCATATTGATATTTTTGTTATATGTTTGGTTTGTTTAGATTAATAGCGTCTTGAATTAATTATCTACTGTCTGTGTCTGCACTCCATAATATTGTGATGTTTGAATATTATTAATTTAATTGCTAAACGGTCCGCACATGTACACTAGAACATGTCTTATGTATAAGTCCTATACAAAGTATTTCGTTAATTCGTTTTGGCTTAATATACAGAGACTTAAAAATTAATAATAACTTTGGGAATTCTAGAACTGATTTGGAATTACTGACAAACTATGTCTGTGTCGGAATCCAGAAAACAAAAACTCCATAGCAACGGAATTCAATATTCATTCAGATACAAGTTTCCGCAATGAATGTCTAAAAGTTTCAATTAAACTGAAAACCTGAATTTATTCGCATATTGATCGCAACTATGTACTATTTGAGGCACATGACCGAATTGACCAAATCGTTGCTATGAATAACGCAATTACCATAATATGTTTTAACGGCGCTTAGATCATTTTATAGACAGACGATGTGGCTGTTTTGTATAATTAGTAATTAACTATTGGCTGGCTTTAGATCATTTATGTAAAATTCTGTTTTGTTTACTTCTTTTTTTGAACTTTGTGTTAATATAATTATTATTTTAATTAAGTTTATTATAATTAGCAACCGTTAGCAATATTATCTAAATTTCAACCATTTTACAATTTTAAGATTCTATCTTTATAATATTGTTATATATTTATACAGAGTTTTTTGTAATTAATTGGCCACCTTTTGCAGGCAGCCTCTCTATATTAATCCCAACAACATTTGTTCTATGACTTTTAAAAATCTTGATAAATGACACAAAACAAACGAAACAAAAAATGTTTGCTCCCTCTTTTACATATTACTCTGTATTTTGTAAGAAACACCTAAAAGGTCAACGCCCGGGCGTAATACCTACGCTCCGAGTTAATGCCAGTTCAGAGGCAACAAATAAATTATGTATGGTAAAATTAAAATTTTTAAAAATATATTTATTTTACAAAGTCGTAGAACAAATGTTATTGGGATTGATGTAGAGAGGCAGCCGGCAACTGGTGGCCAATAAATTAAAAATGACCCTGTATAGAAATAAAAATTACAATTGATATAATCTTAGGACAAGTAATATAAATTAATTAATATAGAAAATAATGTTTATGTTTTTCTAATGTTTTGTAAATTCGATTAAATTCGATTCGACTTGTACCATAAAAAACATTGTATTTGTTGTAATTATCGAAAACCTAACATTCAATATTCTATATGAGCCAACTCAAAAAACATTGCTTAACTATTCAGTAAATGTAAATGAATTGTAAATAAAATATTTCGGAACCCATTAAGATTGTAAAGCATAGTCCGCAAGAACAAGAGCTGTACAAACAACTGAGGCAACATAGGACTACTATATCTGAAACACAGAGATAGTGCACTGTTTGCGATAGAGGAACTGTTTATTATAACAATCTATATGATTTCGTTATATATAAACATAAATAATTGTGTTTAAAATGTAAAGTTTATTTTTTTCTTTTTTTTTAACATTAGAAAATTATTTTAATATGAATATAATAATAATTATTACTTTTATCGTGAAAAAAAAGACATCGATATTGTTTTACAATTATAACAACAACGATAACTACCATTTCTAACAATAATATCTAAATATTGTCTGAAATAACCAAGGAAACCATCCGTAGTTATAATATCATAACATTATAAGCAATATCTTAAATGTTGTTTACATACCATATCTAACATCTCTATTATTAATTCAAATTATTAGATAAAAAGATCGAATACTAAACATGTGGTTTGTATTCCAAAGTTATATCTTAACATGATATTTTTCAGTTATTTTTAATTTAATTTATTTAATTTATTTTTATTAATATAAAAAATATTCACATTTTGTATGAATAGCTTTCAAAGCTTTCAGAGTATCTATAAATTGGTGATAAATAGGTAAGTCCACGCCGTCTTTTAATAACAATAAATTTATATTACACCTCCTGCCTAAGTACACATCATGAAAAAATATATACGCCTCTACAAGCTTTGAGTTGTGGTCTCGAACATAATATTGAACAGAATATTTATTACGTAACTGAAGTATTTGCTAACAAGATTGATATTTATTACATTGGAGAGTAGTCATTAATCTAATGATATGTTATTCAGCTAGTAAATAAAAATTCATTTTATGAAAACTTTTTGTAAATTATTTTAATTTCAATAACAAGTTATAAGACTTTGGGAATTAATGTTTTTCTTAAGAAGAGACATATTATCAAACATACACACGATATTTAATGATACAAATGCAATTTATAGAATGAACATTGTTATAAGTTTCCATGAAGTAATCTTTTCTAAATATACTCTCTTCTTTTCTCAAATTTTCTTTTAGCGTCACTATCTTAATCGTATCCATTGGAATTAATTGTGTAGTTTAGACGTTATATGGCCCCCGTTATCCCTTTAAAGTACACATAGGAGCTGAGGTCAGGGATACAAGCTAAGTGACGACTAGGACTGAAGGGACTACTATAACATTACACGCTCATTTAGGTACCTTCATAGACGAGAGATAAGCTACATTAATATTATATATATATAAATTTACTACTAAAGTACTACTATTATCGGTATTCATTTCAAATTATCTCAAGACACCGCCTCTCAAAGCCTAAACAAACATTTCCGATCATGACATTGACGTATTCTAAAAATGTAATATTGGGAGTACAAAGAAAGTGTATTACTAAGCACCTTTCGTAAGATAGATGGTCGGAGTCTGGCCTCGCTCAGTCAATCCTCTGTCGGACAAACACCTGAGTAGGGATACGTTTACGAGGTGTGCGGAAATAGCTATTGCACTATGTTCACAAATTAACTAAATAAATATAGTGCAAAATCTTTCGGTTATTAAAGTAATATTTCACTTATATTTACTATTTTATTAATGTCGTTATTTATTCTATATTTTCATTAATTTATACATAAACACGACCCAGATGTAGTTGTATCTTTGATAGTTTCAGCTTCGAATCAAGGTACCGTTTATGAAAGATATTTTTTTCTCTGTCTTCATTCCATTATTAAAAAGTTATATATTATAAATTTCTTCTTATATGGAAACACCTTTACAATAAAAAACCTTTGGTCCATTTATTTCGTAAGACTCACAACGATGTCTTTTCTATCTGTATGTGTAGCCGTTTAGTTAATCTTCCAGATAATCTTTAGTGAATTAGTATTTCAATCAGCTTATTTTATATTTTGTCATAATGTAAACTTCCTTAAATTTTCTTAATATATACTAATAATATAAAAACCTAAGGTCTGTAAATTCGTATGTGTACAAAATTTATTTTTCATAGAAAATTTATTGACATATATTATTTAAAGTATAGTAATTTAAAAAAAAGACAAAGAATAATTGTATTTTAACATTATAAGCTAGCTAAATATAGGTTTTATATACAGTAAATTTAACTAGTACATATATTACCCATAAACCGGAAACCGAAGTTTTCATTACCAATAACATATTGACATAAGTGACGCTCTTCATGCACTAGAGAAATGAAGTGAATATTAAATATTATAACTAACAACCTAAAACAAAATTATTTAAATAAAGTGTAAGTACATCCACTCTTGGTGCTCAGACCCTCGTCACTCCTGCTGTCAATTTTCCGTCCTGTTCACACCGCTAATATATATCTGAGAAGTGCCATATAGTATAAGTAAACTATTTTCAATATTGGTACCTAACTGTCTATTAAAAAGTTTAAAACAATGATATCACACCAACATATTTAATCTATTTACTTATTAAAGAATCAAATCAAAATATATATTCAAAATATAAAAATATGCGGATTCCTTGACTGTTTGTTATCGTTGTGTTTTGAAGCATTGAAACTTTTTCATCAGTCACTATCAATATTTCATAGTATGTTGGTTCGTTTTAATGGAGAAACGACACACAGTCCATGATATCTTTTTGTTGCACTCAAATATCGAGGGTACTGAGGGAATACTTTTATATATATAAGTTTACCAAGTTTTGAAATAAATTATAACGGCTTTGTAATCTATGACCAATAGCGAACATTCATGTAATTTTTTTTTGACGTAAATTAATCATTTACCTCTATATATCGCAGAAAAAAATATAAATAGGTTTGAAAAGATTCTAGTTTTTCTTCAAATTAAAAATTAAAACTTGTAATACATTTGAGCCGTTCAAACGCCGTCATTTTGCGCGCGCTTTGCGTGACGTCAAATGACACATCCAGTGAATGTTTACTATGCACTTTTTAGTTACTTCATACATATTTTAAGTTTTAATTGCTTTACAAGTCATGGAAGAAGATAAAAGTCATCTTACAAATATTGTATAGTACCGGAGTGCAAAAATAGTATTAGAAAAACACCCGCCAAGTGTTTTTTGTATTCCAAGAGATGCGAAAATACAATAACAATGGTGTATGGTAATTAAAAGGGATAATATATGTCCTAAATCGTGTTTATATTGTTGTGAAGATCAATTTAACGTAAGTATATTTTATTTATAATAAGTTTAATCTAATAGTTTAAATTTATACTTACGAATTGAACATTAGAAAATTTGAGTTTAAAATTAACCTAACCTAGCCTACAAAAGTTCAGTATAACTTTCTATAAAAACCGTATTATTTTTTTGATTTTACGAAATTTTTATGTTTGTCGATTTATTTCAGGTCAATGAAGATACAGCAAACTGTATTGAATATAATATGTGTAACGAAACAACAAGGAGAAAGATGTAATCTAAGTTTGAAGAAAGGAGTTGTTCCTTATATATTTTTGTGGCAAAAACACCAGCTGATAGAATGAGAATGTGCATAGTCAAAAGGCAAAGATTGACATCGGTTAATGAAGCCTTTTAAGATTTAGCTATCAAAAGTAGTGTTTAAAAAAATTGGTGACCTTTACGAAGAAGTGATATAGGTAGTAAGTCCTAGTACTGCCCATACAAATGTCTGTGATATTAATCAGCCAAGACTCAGTACTTCTCCTATTGAATGTGATGATCATAAGGCAGAGACTTGCTTTTCGCATATTAAAGATAAATTACCAAGTGACTAAGCTGTGCAAGTTAATATTAAACCGAAGTATGGAAGTAAAGGTGTCAATGTAAATATACCTGCTGAAAAACAAAATGTAGCATTGTCACCATTTAACACACAACATTGTTACACAACAGTTTTAAAAGTAAAAAACTATCTGTTTTAAAAAGAAAATTGTTTACTGAAAACACAGCTGATAATACTTCTATAGCATCTTATATCTTCTATATCTGCTGATTATCAACCAAGTTATTAATCTGAGTCAAGTGAAGTGAAAAATGATTCAGAGGTAGAAACATTTTAAAAATGTATTGTGTAGTAGCATGCTAACTCCTATTCAAAAAGAGTTTGTAGGTATTTGTTTTGTTAGAGTTGTTTGAGTATTTAGAAAATGTTTTTAAGATTACCTAAACAATTATATCATTTAATAAAATCTTTAAGCACGAAAATATAGGTTTAAATTATTTATTTTTCTCAGTCACACTGATACCACAGTATGAACTTAAACGCCGATATATTGAATGGCGTGTCAAATGACGTCACATTTCCTTTGGACCAATGGTGGCGCGTTTTGGAATTTTGAATTTCGCTCCCTAAAGTTACACTTTTCATAAATTATTTTATGGCCTTAAATGATTAGTAAATTAAAAAAAATTGATTCTATTATAATAAGTTGATAAAAAGTAATCGAAAAAAAAATATTTGAGACCATTTAAATTTTTTTGCATGTTCCCTATTAGATTCTCATCAATGTCGCACCAACGTGTTGAACATTGCTTCACTATTGTGTAGATGACAAGGGGTTGTCTGTAACCTTTTGCATCTGCTTGAATTCAATCATTCTTGCAATCTTTTATAAGAGAAGCTAAGTTAATTCCTTATCAGTACCATGATTTTCAAAGTGGCTTTATCGTACAGTGAAAAATAAAGTGGCTATTCTTTTCCAAGTATTTTTTTGATAATATAAATAATATTAGAAAATATCTTTTAGAAAATTTGATCACAACTTCATTCGTGTGAAAACACAGACTAAAACTCATAACACAAGTGCCAAAAGATAATCCTTATCAAATGGCATATTTTTTACGCTATTTTAAAATATATTCAAGGCTAATGCCGCCTGAATCTAAAGCTATAATGTTAAGAAAAACGTTATATGAAAAATTTGTTAACATAATTTTGGAAAAACACAAAGAAAAAAACAGTTAATTTTAATTCTGAACTAGTGAAAATATATAGTTGAATACATTTTACAAATAATAATTATATCACAAGTATAATAATGTAGTGTATAATAAATTAATGGCTCAGCATCTAATTAGCATGTAGCGTTAAGTTTCCAGTCTGCAACGTGAAGAAGCACTCCATATAAAACTTAGTTTTGCTAACAGATTCTCTTGTTTGTTATTACTTAAACAGTATAAGTACCAATTTATAAGAAAAATATACTACTTAAAGCTACTTAATTATATTTCTAAAGGATTATAATGAATAATCATTTTTACGTCGTGCGTTATGAAACTTCTTAGTTTAATATTTTAAACTGTTCATAAACATGATGTCATTTAAGTTTATTTATTTTAGGATTTAAAATACCGTTATGTTTACTGGTAAAATGCTAAAATTATAGTTACCTGAGGACGCGGCAGCTCAGTTGACGGGGACGTTATTTCAGGTTTTGCATGAATTTAAGAAATTTCCTAACGGTAAATTCTATATTATATCGTGTATTTTTAGTGTAAACTTTACAGATTTCTTTGTGACCTATTTTTGTATTTATATGTATTATTATTTATATGTTCCTCTTTAATATTAATACATGTTGTTAAAAAAATAACGTAGATTAATTCCAAGAAAAAACAATACGATTTAATTTTTAAGTTTACGATAACTCATTTAATCTGTAGTGAGTATGGTTTACGACCATTTAATTATGAATCGGATGATTCAACTACAACTAAGTCACTAGAACGTTTATATTAAGGTCATAAATCATTCCCTTCACTTTAATGCCACTGTATAAATTCAATGGAAGAGGGTCAAAGTGCATTTGACAAATGTTGACAGCTTCACGCAATTAATTGGACATATTAATCCTGCTATACTTGCACAGAGTAATTATAAGTATTATAAGTATAGAATATTAATTAAATTTCTGCACGCATAAATAAATAATATTGCATGAATGAAAAAACAGGATGATAATAATAGAATAAGGAAAGACCTGGGAAAGAAACTAAGAAATAGTCTCCGCTAAAATAATATGCAAAACAATTCAAAATAGGAAGCTTCATAATAGAGGAGAATTCCGTCCATAAAATATACTTTTAAAATTCCTCATGACAAAATTATCCGGGACGTCCTTTCCGATAGCTCAAGACCGGGAAGGCTTGAATAATGAAAACTTATTATTTCCACGGACATTATGAATATGAATTACCTTATTTTTCCCAGACGATAAACGAAGCTAGCAAAGTGATCTCCGACAATATTGTCCCCGGGGATAACGAGAATAGATCTTTTTCCTCTTCACCCACTTTAATTACTCCAATGTTAGGTATTTTTCAGATTGTTTAACATTGATTAAGACACGCCAAGACTGTCGTTATTTAAATATCGTCACATTAGTAATTTCTTTCACAAATATATGAAGTACATTAAATAAATTATACGTATAACGGAAATATTGACTTTCTCAACACGCATTTAAAAAAATATTTTTATAAACATATTTATATAAAAGTTTAACCTTATTAAATTATTTTGAGGCTCTCTATCAATTCTAACGCGAACGCTTTATGTCAATGAGGGTCACAGTGTAAATACTTCTTTATAATTGAGCGAAAAGCAATTTCGTATCTTGTTTGTTTCAACAGAGTTCCATTAAAATAACGCTAAACTAATAACTGTATCACCATACCGTGACATGAATTCTAATGAATACACACTTCAAATGTTTGCAAAGAGAAGATCAAACGTCGGCAAATAAATGTCGTGACATCTCCTTAGATTAAATAGTTCGGAATAGACAAATGTCACTTCAAACTTGATTCCATTTATACATTTATATTTATTGCAATCGCATTTAAAATTATATCTTATATTTTGTATAAAATAAAATTTAAAATTCCAATCGTTTTATTTTATATTACTTTAACATAATCTGGAACTTGGTTTTGGGTTACACAATACTTCTATTTGTATTGTATTCAAATTTCAAATTATGATATTTTAGGAGCAAATAAAGCATACGTGTATTTTATGGCAGTATTTAGAATGCAACCCGTTAGCATGTGTTTATTTGGAGTTTGATTGTTTAGGAGTGTTTGGGTTGTCACAAGTTTACGAAACGGTAGATAAGCAACTGAGTGCGTGATCTACTCTACTACACTAGATTTTTCTTTACAGTAAAAAAAAATATCTTTAATCTCAATCCAGCAGCTGCGAACTCTCATATACAAAAAAATATTTATCTACGGTCTTAGTTAAAGTGTGTTTCTCGTCACAAAAGTTTAATTAAAATATATCATTTGTATGATTTTTACTTAAAAAAATAGCCTAAGATACAAAATTACATCCCGTATTTAAACCCCTCAGGGCTGGATTCCATCCGCAATTATCCCGTCTACAATTAGCACCAACATTCCAAAGTGAAATGCTATGCAAAATTGCAGCCCTTGTAGTTTCAGAGCTTTCATGATTAGCTTGCTTAAAGCTTGGTTATTATTGGCTTTTATATATTAGATTAACTTGATTCGATGTAATATTTATCTTTAGGTAGTAAACCTATATTGATATACTAGCTCACCAATCTTAAACACAGCATCAAAACTTAGATAATATTCATTAATAACTTTATGCCGGTCATATTATGCAGTCGGTTTTGCTTATTTGCGTTTTGTAAGGCTCAAAAATTTATGTTATACTCGAGATAACTTCCATAAAATTTAAATACTATCTAAAACGATTTATTGGATAACAAGTAAAATAATAAAAATGTATTGCCTAATCAATGTTTTCTTTTTGTGACTTTATAAATAAAAATTAAATATTGGAAACTATTATTCCATTAGCAATATCAGCCACAAGAAAGGAAATTATTTAATTTTCCGTTTCATTAGTCATTTAATAAACCTACTTTTGGTCGCTAATCAACTAATTATCCGAACGATCTCGAAAACGTTCAACAGAAGTCGCTAGACTAATGACGTGTGAAATTAACGCCCCGTAGTTCTTGACGTTTTTCCATTAACTCCAGTTATTATTAACTTTTATGACCTGGTTTCTATCGCGTCTTATATTTGTTACTAAAAACAAACATCTCTTATTAACTTACCATCTAATTATTCTGAATTAAATTCGATAGAGTGCATTTGATCACATAAATATTCACAATTACAATCTGAATAAAATGGTTACGTTTAACATTTTTATATGAATATTATAAATATCATATTGACAATTTAACTGAGTTATGTTATTAAATCTTTGAATTCAAAGAAAACGCATTTGGTATAATACTTTATGTAAATCGATTTTTAATTCCAATTTACCTCTTAAGTAATAAAATATTTAATACATTATTAATGTATACATTTAAAAGATATATCTTACGTAAAGGAAAAAAGATAGATTACGCTTAAATAGCATGGAAATTCTGTGATCATAAAAATAATTAGTTATAGGGAATGTAACATGTCACATGTTGTGTTTTTTAATAAAGTGTCTTTATAACGGAGATGCCGCTAGATCAAGGCCTTATAATCGCATTTTATTATTTTATTTAAAAACTGTATAATATATCAATATATACATTATATTACGAATGAATGATATGAATATTACTTAAATTCTTTAACTTTTTTACTTTATTGCTTATATTCTATTACTTTTATTCTTTAAAAAAAATATTACTAATAATATAGACATTTAATACAAAATATTAAAATTACTAGATCCTAGAGTAAATAATGGGATGGTAAGATTTAAATAAAATACAACAATTCCATATAAGACGTGATGTAAGCTTTTTACTTGACAATTTAAATCAGCTTACAACTTTGCCGTTGTAAATATTTTTGGCCTTATTTCAAATTCCACCGTGAATACTAAATACAAGCAAGGCTTAAGATTTCTAAAGTTGAGACAGTCAAGCGCCTTCGAGAAAATGCTTAATATTTCTCGTATGTTTCACAAGGGTTGATTGTACTAAAAAATATAAGACTAGCTTTTCCTTGAACTCAAGTCCTTATTTCTCCTGTTTCTTTAGCATTTCCGTTTAAAATAAAAGCTTAAATTAAGATAATATAGATTGTTATGTTTGTTGATAGATCCTAATAATGTGAAGCTTCAACGTACTTTCACACAGTATAATAAAAACATATATGTATTTAATTATCTTAAAAGTCTAAAGATATTTTTTATAAATATCAAGGCGTGGAAAATTCACATTAATTATGAGAAGAATAAAACAAATGAGTCTCTACAACGTCAAAAGTAAGCGTAATTAATATAAGTCTGCATCCATTAATTCAGTTTTTGTCGCGTCATATTTCATACCATCGCACTCGACGTTGCAAAAACCTTTCCGGAACCCGCATAAAGGGCTTTGGAATCTATTCATCTTGAGGTCTTGCAAGTGACGAACGTCCACTGTATTCATATTTTAAATTTAAAAGTTGGTTTCGGAACAAATTATTATATCTATTTTATTTGAAATTAAATATATTATATAGTATCTACGATATGCTTTCGTTAGATGATACTTGTAATTTAGAACGTACTCTAGGCGCTCTGTTCTTATACTTATATACTTATAATGTTTATCACTAATTTATGTTAACATTTATTGCATTTCGATACTATACAAAACATTACAAAATATCATAAATTAAAATTTAAAATTTAAAAAACCCCCCATACAAAAAGACCTCTAAGAAGAATAAAAATAATATTATTATGTACTTATTGAAGTCGTTGAGTCGTTGTATCATGATGATGATGAAGGGATTTATACAATCGGCGTCACAAAAATCGCAACTTTTAAAAAAGCAACTTCAAAATAATTTTACTCAAACTTTGTGAATTGTAAGGATATGATTGTAGGATATCATTGGAAAGGTAATTGCCTATTAGAAAATAAAAAACATGTGTATGCATTTTAGTTCTTTAATAACAAAAAAATAAATTAATAACATCATAAAAAATTACAAATAAGGCCTTAAAATCTAGTGTTTCCACCCCTTGCTGTGATGGTAGCTTCCAGCCGATCCTTCATGGAGCTCACGAGGGTCACCACTCTTGCTTGGGGTATGTTGTCCCATTCGTCTTTCACAGCATCCTGGAGCTCTTGTAGAGTGGTGGGAGTAGGATCTCGTGCTCGTACGTGCCTCTTTACATCGTCCCAGAGATGTTCGATCGGGTTCAGGTCTGGACTTCGTGCTGGCCACTGCATAACAGGGATCTCAACCTCTTCCAAATAGTCCCGCACAGCAAACGCAGTGTGGCAACGGGCGTTATCATGCATTAACATGAACCCATCGCCAACAAAACCAGCATACGGAACCACGTGGTCTTGTAAGATCTCCGTTATGTACCGCCGAGCATTCAGCGACCCTTGCCCCCGACCACCACCAGTCCGAGAGACGCACACAAGCTCCGTTTTCCCTTCGACGGATATGCCACCCCAGAACATACAGGAACCACCTCGGTATTCGACGGATTCCTCTATGCAAGCCTGGGCAAATCGCTGTCCTCGTCTTCGGTATACTCTTCTGCGTCTGTCGTTGCAGAAAAGACATACTCGTGTCTCATCGGTGAAGAGAACGGCTTTCCACTGTTGTTGACATTCTCCTGGGCAAATCGTAACCGCTCTCTTCGATGCTGCACGGTCAATTTTGGGCCCCTAGCAGGTCTGTGAGCTCTCAATTCCTTTTCTTTCTTCTTCAGTCTTCTTCTAATCGTAGAAACACTCACAGACGTTCTGCAAGCTGATCGGAGCTCTTGTTGCAACTCAACAGCATTGCTGAAGCGGTGCCGCAAGAATGTGGAAACAACGAAGCGGTCGTCTCTTTCTGACGTGCAGCGTTTTCTTCCGGATCCACGTCTTCGAGTATAGCCACCAGTCTCAAGGAACCGTTGGTATATTCGTCGAACTGAGAATCGGCTAAGGTTCAACTGTCGAGCAACGTCAACCTGTCGCAGTCCTGATTGCAATAGCGCAATGATTTGAGCGGCTTTATCAGGGGTTGTATCCATCTTCAGGTACTGTTCTCTTGCGTATGTTGTTCCGGTGTGTTCACTTTGAAGTCTGAGTAGCGACTGACCCATTTTTTACCTTTACATAAGCTTTTATACCCTTATAAGGTAGCACAAGTAGTGCTCCTTAAGTGAGCATTTTTTTAAACATTTTTTTGATTGGTCCCTGGTTAGAAATGGTAATTGTTTTTTTAATGATACAGGTAATTTATATAAAGGTATTGAAGTGCACTTTAGAATGATATATTTTTTTCATACGTAGTACTTATGTGCTAGATTCTAGGAAAGATTTACTGAAAAAAACATAGAGGTGCGATTTTTGTGACGCCGAGTTTATTATCACTAGCTGTTGCCCGTAATTCTTTATAACTACGATCATAAGCCATATAAATATTTTTTTACAGTCTACGTGGACGCAGTCACGGGCAACAGCTATTCCTAATAAAGTACTTTACCTGAGTAAATAAGTGTAAAAACCTTTAGGCTTCATAATCAGGCTCTTTTTCCTATATGGCGCGGGCGAAGGGAACCGCTGGGAACAACTAATTATTGCAGAAGAACCTCTCCCCCGCGCGAATAAAACGTATAGAAAAATATGTATGTGATCGTCTCCAAGAGGAGACGATTATAACTGTTTCAACCAGACCCTCTCTTTAGTCAGGGTTAAAAATACATAAAATTGATGATTTTTAATGAATCATGAAAAATTTATAAAGAAATTACGTATAATAAGATACTAGCGTCCACACCTGTGCAGATGTGTAAAACATCCGAAAGGGTATCAGGATTTAACCATAAATCCTTGCTCTTATCAGTTCACTGTACGTTCGAGACTGCTCCCGCGTTGTCCGATATTGTTGAAATGGAAATAGCGGATCCACTTTATCGAATAATCATTACAATGCTTAAATATATAAAAACATAAATGTATATAAATGTAGTCCCTTTTAAGTTTAATTTCAATGAAGTCAAATATATTTTAAATTGTAATAAGTAAAATTGAAGCAAAGATTACATCTCAACATTAACAGTAAGATATAATATATCTAACCACTAAGAAAAGATAAACTATACTTATATAGAAATGACTAATAAAGGCGTTTATTGTAGTATATAAAAAATATATTTTATTTGAAGTGACTTGGATTTCAATATTTGATTTCAATACATTTCGTTACATATTCGAAACTAATTCTGAAGAATTTTAGACAAATCGTCTACCACCTTTCCACCCCCTAGTATAGAATCTCTGTAAAGTTAATTTGTAAGAATAAGTTATTAATTCGGGTTTTTATAGAAACAGCATTAAATTTTGTAAACTCACACGGAGTTATATTAATATTTTATATATTCTTTTATACTTAAATACACTTCTACCACTTTTTATTAACAATGAACAATAAAATTATATCCTCGAAATAAATAAATTACGAAATAACTTAAATATAACTTATTCCTGGAAATAAGAAGAATAAGTCAAAAAAAAACTCCCATTATTTGTGTGTGTTTGTATGTTTTAGACAATATTTAAACTGTCTTTAGCATTGTTTTGTTTTCACAAAAATTTTAATATTTTTATTAGTCGGGATCTTTTAATGAAATTACTTACAAACTGTATCTCTATAAAGAAGTATAGTCACTTCATTTAAATAGATATCTTTATTAAAGACGGGACAATACATAGTTGATGATATTCTTATTGTTTATAACCCATTTAGATCTATTGAGACTTCAAAAACTGTAATAACCTTTCAAATATCAGCGAGCTCGTAATCTCCGAGGTGTAATTAATTATTTTGAATGTTTCGTGTCTTTCTCGTTTTAATGGGGAAGATAGTCATTTAAAATTAATGGGCGGCCATCTTCCTTCTCATCAAAATAAGCCGTTAAATAAACGTAGGAGGCATTGTAGAGATAATAACAGAGAAAGTAGATTTATTAGAAAGCGTTGTTGTGTATTTGCTTTGGATCTTAAAATGATTTTTATAATCTTGATAAACTTTATGATGCTTTTATTAAAACACATATTTTCGAATAAAACATGTTATTTAAATATTAATAAAACATGTAAAATTCAAACTGGAATTACTGTTTTAAAATATTTGTCAAGTTGATAAAAATTACATTAACTGATTTATAAGTCACTCTCTTTATATGAAGGTTAATTACTCTGAAAAATTAGTCAATTACAGCGCATCAAATAAGTCCTTAACTTAATCAATGGTAGTTATTTTTACAAATAAAATATAAAATGTTGTTTCACGTTTTTGTATATGAAGTTATTAAGTGATATGAAGAATAAGAATTATGTACAGTACATATTATTATCCTTACTACATAATAATATTGTTTTAAATATAACCTTAAACCTAATCAAATTCCAACTAATTATATTAATTGCATATTCTTATGAAATATATATTTTTAATTTACTACCCATATCTGTTGACTTAGCTTATTATTTTCATTTACTTGACATTAATAGGTTCTCTGTTTTCTGTTTTCTCTACCCTAATATTTAAATGGCAAATGCCTATATTCTCGGCTTGGTGTACATTGTCAGGTAAAGGCTCATTGTCAAGATCTGGCACGAAGAGCGTTGTGAAACCAGCAGCAATCGATATACTTCCAAAAAGCAAGGTTGGAAGACTTTCCATATATAAAGTCTGAAAAACACCATATAAATAAATTGATCTATATGAAAATCTTACCAGAAACAAAATCAAATTAACTTTCCAAAATATTTAAGCTAATTATTACGCGAAAGTTAGTTTTATCCGAATTTAGGAAAAGGTAATTAAACTTACCAGTAGTGGTGTCATTGGCGCCAGAATGGATCCGATACGGCCAATAGCCGAACATAAAGCGTGCATGGAATTCCTCGAATAAGTTGGAAATAATTCGGATGTGTAAATGTAAACGGTCCCGAACGTGAAGGTCGAAACAAATCTGCCCAGGAAATATACTCCAGTTGACATCCATACGTATTCTGAAAAGGTGGAATAGTTTTTAATTTTATCATGTTGGAGAAGCCTTGAAAGTCATTTACAAGACTTAAATTGCATTAGGATCTTTCAAATATGTTTAAAAAAAAGATTTTAGGTTATTATTTTTTACACACAAATTAAAAAACATACCTTTCGGCACGAAGGGTTGAAACAAGCACAATAATCCCGCCGTCATAAAAGAAACTAGGAGTGGTTTTTTTCTTTTAAATCGTTTTAAGACATAGACCATTGCAATACTAGCCGGTATGTCTGATAATGACATAATTGCAAAGTTTAAATATTTGTTCCCAGCAAGAGAGCCCACATTTACAATAAGTCCAAAACAGATGAATGTACAAGATGTCCACCATAACAAACATATTAAAAATCGCTTGATGACAATCTTCGATCGGAATGTCTCTTTCATTGGCGAATTCTTGATCCCATCTTCACATTGTATATTACTAAGCATTTTTCCATCCAGTGTTATTTTATTAGTCTTAGCCATTTTTAATAACAATTTTATTGCTTGCTTTTTTTTTCCTTTACTTAATAACCATCGTACGCTCTCATCCATAATGAAATATATTATAATGTATAGGAAGGCTGGCGCATAAATAACTCTTACGAAATCCCTCCAGTAAGGTACTAAATATGCTGCAATAGAAAACGTTACCCCGCCCATTGCAGCAATTACACACAAAAATATTTGTTGGTATAATCTGTAATCACTATGCACCAGTTCGACGGCTAAAACATAAAAAAATTAATCATTTCTATTTATCTATCCAAGTAATAAGAGTAAGTATATGTATAGTCATAAGAACATGGGATCGGAGTTACCTAAAATAAAAGCAGGCGAACAATTGTCCCCTAGAGTTGCTTCTAACCATTCTAACAAAATGAATATTGAATATGTAGTTGAAAAACTCTTAGCAATACCAAAAACCCCCGCAGCGATACCTGAAATTATAATCGCTGCCTTTCGCCCAATCCTGAAAATTATCGTACGACGTGAGTTAGATTACTTACAAACTTTGAAGGCAAGTTAAATGTGTGCGACCCGATAACATCACGACCCTCATACAAGTTGGTTGGGGATTTAGATTAATCTTAGTTAGTATTGTTGTTGGTTTTTAATACATCTATTTTTCTTAGAAATCTTTTTATCTTTTTTTTTCTTTTTATTGAATTACTTCTTGGTATAAACATACTTATCTGATAACTGGCCTTGAAAAAAAAGTCCGCACATAAGTCCAATACTATGAACGGTTCCAACAAAAGTTCGTTTCCAATTTTGACACGCTAATTGGAACTGAAACCAACATTTGTTAAATGTTAAATTTTACAATGTAATATAATACTATTATATAAAGAAATTTTCGTTTTTTTTTAAAGCAAATTCTACGTATCGTATACATGTCATTGAAATTAAAAATTAGTTTATAAAAAGATGTCTGTACATATACTGTGATGTCTAAAGATTTGAGGTTGGGAGAGCACAGCATTACTTGGTAACAGTTATTTTTTATAAAACTTTTAAAATACAAATAAAATTTACCTCAGCAACAAAGCTCTGGTCTTTCTTGTAAATCCATTCATCACAAGCTTCTACTACTGATGTATTGAAGTTAAATGGATCACATTCTTTGGAATCGGACTTGTATTTGAAGCAACCTCGGGAGTCTGGAGGAACTGTGAAATTGTCCCACGAAACCTCGAAAACACTATTGTGTTTCTCACATTGCTCGATCTTACATCTGAAAATAATTTTGTTTTAAGTAACTTCTGGCTGTAAGTTTCAAATACATTATGGATATAATATTATTACATATTAAATATTATAAGATATAAATATAAGTTTGTCATCATTTCTCTTATTCTTGTTATTTTAAGTTTTTCAAAACATAAAATTGCTAATATTATAAAAGGATTATAGAATCCTATTAGAAATTTGAGCATTCTCTGGAGCTATAAGTAAGAGCGTACTTGTACTTGATACTTTACCTATAATCTTTATTTAATTATGAACAGTAAACCTCTTATAATTCAATGTTTACACTTAGAAGAATGAAGTCTTGAGATTTCGTTAATTAATTTTATTGATACCTATTAAAGATTTTTTTTAAATAATAAAAAATTCTCTTAAATTAATAAAAGATGTAATTAAAAGAGTAACTAACACTCATAAAAGAAAATGCTGATCTCTAAATATTATTAAATAAATATATTTTTAATGAACAAGTAACGAGATGAAAATGAAATCTTCTCTTTATAAATGTTTAGCTAATTAATATTTTTAGAAACATCTTTAATTATACCTATATGGAGTTTCCTCGGCTACTATAACATAATTGATGCAATGCATACCATTGTTGAAAAGAGCAAAACTAATCAAAATAATAGCTTGGACATGATAACGATTTATTGCTCCAAACTTTTTTAACACCTCATCCAAGTGCACACTATTCTCCTCTAATACAACCATATTCACACTATCTTATAAGACTCTAAACAATCAGATCCATGTTAATACTTTTTCTGGTACACTGTATCATTTTAATTTCAAATGATACATTTTTAAACAAACACGCTCGTTACACATCTGTACGACTTCGTGTCTTACTTTTGATTCCTGAACCATGAACTATAATTTCCGTGCTAGTACTTACGACACAAGACTATACCCCAATAGAAGTTAGTCTCAATAATACAATTGACAATTTCCGCTCGATTGCAGTAATAAGATAAGTGTCGGTGATGATCTGTGTCCTTTGACGACATAGGAGTGTTTCGTTTGGAAATAGTTCTAATTAATAAACTTCCTAAAAAATGTTCAATACTAGTATGAGAAGATAAAAATACAAATGGCATAAATTACATAAAATATATTTGTATAAACATGTCTATGTACAGTAAAAATAAAAGTCAGTTTATAAAATTGTTTTAAAAAATCAAAGACTCATTAGATAATATTTAAACTGACCAAAACTGTTTTAATTATTACTAACTTTAATCAAGAACGGAACAACAACAAATACTATTATTATAGTTTAAATTAATAAATAATACCAACTACTGACAGACAGACATTCATTCATAACACACTATTTCTCATTTCCAGCGTCATATATATTAGACGTGTAATAAAGTAATAAAACTTAGACGCAGCTTCGTTAAAATTACATAAATTGACTGAAATCAGTATTTAAACCGAACATTAGCTTCTTTTAGGTAAAGAATCTTTAATATCTGGGATAGTCTGCTTTAGTGTATGTGTCTATAAAACTTGTAAGTAACTCTTGAAAATAAGAAGAGTTACAATAATATTATATATTACTATTTAACAATTATGGAATTCTACATATCAAGATAGATTTCAGATTACTCTGTCTCATAAACCAAACCCACAATTACTATCGAACAATAGTTAAATGAGCAACTTCAATGCTATTCTATAGTAAGTAGAAACCTAGGTAAGAGGAAATAGTTTCTGAAAGCGCTCTGGCTAGTAATCTACTAATCAAAGGCTTTGTTAGAAGATAGAGCCTCTGTCTAGATTTACCTAATTACCTACTCGCCTCACTAACGCTTGTGACATATCGCTATGAAGTTCGAAAATTATCATATTTTAATATAGTAAAGATGTAAAAATAAGAATTAGCTATTTAAAGATTGTATTTATTTATATGGAATCATGTTCAAAATAATATATATGTTATGCCTTGCTAAATAGTGGAACGAACTCCCTTCGGTGGAATTTCCAGGTCGTTCCAAAAAAGGCGTTTACTCCTACCTACATGGCCGGCAACACTCTTGTAAATCCTCGGATGTTGCAAGAGTTCATGGGCGGCGGTGATCACAAGTCATCTGTGACCCGCCAGCTCGTTTGCCCTCCTCTTACATAAAAAAAAAAATAGTAAAACATTTACTCTTAATGTCTATTATGTTATTATCCAATCTGTCTCAGATCTCACCACTTTAAAGCTTTTTAATGTTCCCAATTCGCTTCAAGTGAATTAAAACAATTTTAACACTAACACCGCAGGATGTAGCTTTTTGTGTTCCACCACTCCACGGCCATCCACGGGGATTGTTCTGCCCGACTACCATACATATCATTAACCCTTCGACTAATTTCCGCAGCACTGGCGCCACGTCGGAACTCGTCCTCCTAAATAATGCGATATTTTAAGTTTTCCATTATGTAAATTGAGTAACGCAAACAGAAAAAAAACAAGAAAAAACAAATGAATGACGGTCAACAAAACAAAAATACATGTGTAAATAACTGTAAAAAAATAATTTGGAGTTCCATACCAAAGAGAAGAAATTTTTGATTAAAGTGAGCAGTACGAAAAACGCCAATTTCATATTTAAGGAAATAGGATCTAATATATTCTCTCTATACATTCTAATTTTAATTGTTAAACTTGACTTATTGTAAATTTTATAACGATTGATTAGACGATATAAAAATTAACATACTACCCATTGATAATAAAACGACTTATGAAAAGATAAATGGTCCTTCTTAGGTTCTTATTCGGTCCTTGTTAATGGTCCTTATTAGGTCTTCGTCACTTCCCTAGATTTAAAAATAAACAAGTTGAGTTTGCCAATATGAGGTTCCGGAATATTGTGTGATATGCAAAAAATATTAAAATTAAATAAAAATTTAGAACCAGAGTGCAGCATATTTTTTTTTAATTTCTTACCACTTGCATCTTAACCATCCATGCACCGTTTCAAACTATCACATAAAAAACTTCTAAATCAGTTTAGCCACTTAGAAGTTCAAAAAGAAACATACGTATAGAATAATATACCTGAGAAAATAACAATAATATAAAATAAATACCAAACCGGTAGCTTTCCATTCAGGCTAGCTCTGAGTATCACTATTAGATTTAGAGCGATGGTCGCCACGAGACACCAGATATTAAGGACATACTTTCAGAAAGTACATTAATCACAGTTTGATCAAAGAACTTTCAGTTTCATTTGATTGATTTGATTTGAAAAAATATTTAGCAAATAAAATATAATATTTTATTACATATAAATATAACATATTATTATAAGTAAAATAACAATAACAGCCAATTTTAAAACATCGGAAAAAAAATAAAGTTTAAAATAATAAAAAGTATTAAAAAAAGATAATGAACATTATGTCACGAAACTATTTTTATTTCGAAAATGTTGAGACATAATACGTAGTATTATACGTGATTCAATAATAACTTTGTTATGGGACACTATATTATTGTCATGTTTGTGACTGTAAGACTTTAATATTCCAAACAGCTTCTTCATTATATTTTTTTAATGAGATAGGATTAAATTTCTAATGTGATAATGTGTGCCGGTGGTTTTATTGTTCATACATTTTACATATATATTTAAACATATACATACATATACATACATGTGACCAAAGTAATCCGCTTGGTTGGAACATAAAGACCGAATTGATGAATGCAAAATAAAACTGAGTGATGAGTAAAATCTGGAATCCAAATAGTGATGAACGCTCAAAGGATGTTAACAAGTGCAAATGTTAACAAAAATGTCCAAATACAGTAAACCAGTAACGGGAGTTGTATGAAAGAAAATAACTGGTTGCGACTTTAGTAGCTGACATTTTTCATCGTATTTTTATATTCGTTTATTTAATAAGAGACTTCTTCAAGTGTTTAGATGTAGTAATAAACCTTCCCGTGAGCAGTATAATAGGCGTAAAATATTTTTTATTTTAGTTTAAAAAATTAAAAATATCAATTATCTTATGTATTTTATGATTTTAATTAGACTATGTAGTTATTGTAATATTGACTAGTGATTATTAAATTAATGTACAAATGAATAGTGTCACGGACTTCTTGTCAAGGGTACCTACCTGGCTTTATACAAATTATAAGCATTCGGTGCCATATATCACTTCCTTCAACGCTCTTATATACATCGTCTTAATGCTGATTTTCTCTTCTCTTATAACCATCCCAACCACTTACATCCTTTTCATCACTTCAAATGAGTGACCGTAAAATCTAAAATTTAATTTGTAGAAAATTGACTACTGCTAGTCCGAATATGAACAACATTTATTATAATGTATTTTTAAAATATATATTGATATATTTTATAAGTCCTTTATGAGTCAGGACTTATAAGGGTCATTGATAACTCAAAAACAATTTAAAGTTTTTAAATAAAATTTATTCCAACAATATGGTTCGAATACGATTATTCTATACAAACTATAAATATTATATATTCTTGGTAACTTACATATTCATTATTTCCGTTAATTTTTTTTTTTTTCTAGAAAGATGTCAAAAACGAACAGAGGTATTAGTACTTGATGTCATTCTCGTTATGTGACTAAAGTGATAATTAAAATAAATTCTTATTATTACCCACAATATATTTTATTTTGATAATACACTCTCCATCACACCATATATTGTTAATATTTTAGCTGTTGCTACGACTTTTACCCATCGCTGGTATATTATTTAGGTTCATTTTTGTTTATCTGCAGTTGACACTTACACATACTACTTAGCATTTTAATGGTGATTAATAAATTACAAACGTAGTTCAAAATTATAAGTGTATGAGCATGGATGTTCCGTTTATTAGACAGGTGAGAATAATTATTCATTTATTAATGCTATATGTAGATTGTTGTAAATGTATTTAGGAAAAATAATAATATATTTGAATTGTAAAATTATTGTACGGAAATAAATGTAAAGAAAATTATTATAATACAAAGTTTAAAATACGCTAATATTTCATAACAAACAATTTCAAATGAAACATTTTCTCTCTTAAAATCAATTGATCTCTATATACACATGTAAATATGTTATTTAACCAACTGTAGTTGTTCGTGGCGAGCTCGGCTCAGCTGGCAGCGGTGACGTCTGGTGGTGTCATCGGCTTCCCTAGTATCTTGCTGCAACAGTTCAAACAAAACGATAGCCTCATTAAAGTAGATTTCCATACAGAATCGTGGATAGGTAATATACTAATTATTTAAAATTACTGTAGTTACAAATTATTTAACTCCTATATTGATTGAAAATAAATTGTTGAAAAAGTGTTATAAACAAATATATTATATTTGGCTGATTAATTATCATAGAATTGTATGTACGAAGCAGTTAGAAGAAAATCGAAAAAACGATCATATTATTATATAGAATAATTTACGAAGCGGATAGCGATGAGGTAAATTAATTAATAGATCAATGGGACGCGACGGTTTCTCAGAGGTCATAGGTTTAAATGTACGATTCAATTTAAGTACGAATTTGACATATTTGACACGGATTCGAATTCTGACCGTATCAATTAGTTTTCTTAATTGATTAATATTTTCATATAATTTTCATAAACAATCAATAAATATTGTTAAATTTATTACTCTACTTATTTAAGGTTTGTTTAAACAGTACTTCTCATTAATTACAGCTTCCATGCATGGTATAGCTGGAGTACCGAGTATATTTATGCCATGTCTAATGCAATGGCAAGGAAGAAGATTTGGATTCCGTTTGAACTGTTTACTTATCATCGTTGGATGGATCACGATCTTTTTTGCTAAAAGCAGTCTCGCTATAATTATTGGTGAATTATTCCAAGGAATAGGAACTAAAAGTATGACTGTCATCAATTTTACAACCTTGAGTGAAATGATGAGTCCTAAATTCAGGAACATATCGTTAGCTCTTTATGGAATAACTCAAACAATCGGAATCACGATGGCTCATACTTTGGGAAGTACTTTGACATTGAAAACATTATGCATTGTTTTAAATTGTCCTATTATATTAGCTTATATGCTGAGTTTTTTTTGGCCAGAATCACCTGCATGGCTAGCCTATTCAGGAAAATTTGAGGAAAGCAAAAAATCCTTTATCTGGCTCCGAGGTAAAAATGAGGAATCACAAATAGAGATGAATGCGCTTTTAACCGCTCAAAGGGAATTTTTACACTCGAAAATGTCTGTAAAAAAGTCAAAATGTTTTAAAACAGTAATGAGAGATGTGTGGACGAAAATAACCAGCCGTGATTTTTATTTGCCAACATTTCAAATGTTTATACTTCTGTCCTGTTACTATTTTAGTGGTAATTTGACAGTTGTTGTATATGCAATCAATTTGATTGAAAAGTTGACTACAAATGCAGACACTGCCTTCATAGGAACAATAGTAATCGATGTATTTGTAATTTTAGGCAACATATTGTGTCCTGTTCTATTAAAATATTTTGATAATAAGCCAGTTCTATTGGTAGGTGGTATCGGTTCTTCGTTATTTTTGTTAGCATCGGCCTTTGTTTCATATTTACAATTTCTAGGTTTAATATCAAATGATTCATTATTATGTTTGATTTTCTTAACAGGGTGTATGATATTTTCTAGTTTTGGACTGTATTGCGTCCCGTTTGGAATAGCTACAGAAATAATGCCGCTGAGGCACAGAGGAATTGGAAATTCATTATATGTATTATTCATCTGTCTTTTTTATACTGTAACCATAAAAATTGCGCCATATTTAATATTATATTTGTCTATACATGGAACATTACTGACGTATTCAGCTCTATTGAGTTGTTCTTTGATTTACGTTTGGAAATATGTACCGGAGACTAAAAATAGAACGCTACAAAGTATAGAAGAATGTTTTATTAAAAAACAAATAACCACAACAGAGGGCTTGTGTGATAAAGCAAACGAGGCTTCAGTGATATTGGCAAATAAAGAGGAAGATCCTATTGTTCATATAAATTGATTGAATTATTAAGCATCATATTAACTTAACCAAACTGTATATTCGTTCTATATCTTATACGGTCTTACATATTTTTGAAATTAATTTCCATTGTAAAATAATAAATGTTTTTCAATTTAATTGATAGTCCATTTATAATTTAAAAATATGTATATATATTAATAATTATAAATATGAAGTTAATTTAAACGTAATTTTGAACAGGAAACTTGTTTTTAATCTTTTACATAATAATTATTATTGTGAATGTTGTACCAATATAAAATTATCAAAGTAACGCTTGACACATCTAATGTTAATAAAATTATATATTTATTTACTCTACGAACTTATAATATTTGAATATAGTGGTATCGGTTAAAATCCTTGACAGCAGAATTGTTATACAATGTTGCAGAAACTGCCACATAATATATATATTTTTAATAATTGTACTTTATTTACGTTTCTATTGTCACTCTTTCGCAATAGTCTTATACCCGAGACTCTCGATGTCCACTCAGGCACACTCGGGCCTGTCACTAAAGTGACAATAATACTTCTCCGCTTCTCGTGATGCGAGAGCTGTACAAATATTTGCTGAGCTTTAATTAAGACGATATTGCTTAGTCTTTGCCAGCGAAAATATATTTTAAAGCAAAAATAATATTTAATTTATTTTGTTGGTTGTGAGTCTGAAACAAATATATTGAGTTTCGACTTATAGCTTCTTGACGCAGTTATATTATTTTAATACCAGTTTAATATACAATGTATATTTTAATTCTTTGACTTACATAAAAGTCACACTTTTGTAATAGTTTGTGATTTAAATTGTAATAAAAAGAGACCTAAAAAGTTATTCTTTCGTTAAAAAAATGCCATTTTTAATCAAATTTAATAATTTTTTAAAAGTAATAAATCATAAGATGTAACCTTCTGAAACGATGTGCCTGTCAATTTATAAGCCGGCCTGAACGGCCTGGGCTTTCAATGTAGATCGCAAAATATTTTATTAAGAAACTTTTTATAAGGTTCAATTACTCATTTTCTTTTATGTCCTGTCCTCCAATTATATCAGTAGTAGGTAACTTAGAAATCCGAGTCATAATATTTAATTACTACTTATCTTTCCAACGTACCTCGATACAAAATTAAAGCAACATTTTCACCTCACATGGTCTAACTCATTAAGATTTAAGTTAAACCCAGCGATAAATATAAAATTGCAAATAAGATAGATGATATACAACAACAAAATACTTGATTATCAAGACGCTCTTCAATTATAATTTTAAAAATATTCTAAAGCTCATTACGGATTCGAAATGTTAATTAAATGTTCAATTGTGATTTGTGACATAAAATCATATGAAAATATTTTATTAATTAATATATTAAAACAGTATTGGAAACATTAATGAAATAAATGATATTATATGACAATCTATTTTGTATTGTATTTTTCACTTTGTGCCAAGCCATTGGGAACATTTGTTTGTTATATTAATTATACAACTGTTATTTTTCTGAATATAAGATAGAATTATATTTAAATGAATATGTTACGATGTCTAGTCAAAACTTGACAAGTTCTAAGTAATTATTATCCTTAAATTATTTACTAAATACAATTAATTCCACTGTCGTCTGTGATAGTGAAATGACGCATAATAAATGTGTAACTTGATATGATAATAAGCATGTTTTCACAAACTGGCTACAACAGGTGAATTTCCTTGATTATTGCAAATTTGAATATAGTGTTACGGAATGCAATTCTGTATATTCGTAAGTTTATACTAATGATTTAGCTAGTAAAAATATTGTAATAATATTAAGAACTTATTGAAATAAAACACTAATCATTACTTATAAAAGAAAATTATTTAAAACAGAATTGAAAGCCTCACATAACATAACGAATAAAATTTATATTATTACAAATACTACTTGACATTGAACTCTAATACGAGCTCATTACTAATACGTTTTTTATGTACTTTTCAGTAACGTTCAGGGATTTCTTTTATACTGTATAATGTAGCTGCAAATATTTATGGATTCTATTTCAATATTTATTTATTAAATGAAAAGGGAGAAGACAAGTTTTTGGCAACAGTTGGTAGTCAATTATAGGCATAGAATTAAAAGGTTATATGAAAAGTTATTAAGTTGCCAAAAGTAAATATTAGTTAATTAATATCTATTTTTAGAGTGATTCACTACTTATGTACTCACTCACCGCGATAAAATTAAATTCGTCTTTGAAACGAGTAATCGAATTTCAAAGAAGAAACCTCCTCGATTACAAAGCAGAAGAATATACAGTAAAAAAAAGACAAATGATCTTTAATTCCGAGTTTTTGATTCAAAATTCATTAAAATAAACTTGTCTTAAGTCTGTAAGTTTTGGCATACCGTCAATGATATCGTTACTACATAGTATTCTATCGGGTCGATAAGATCAAAACAATGTATTGAAATTTAAAACTGTTCAATATGACATGAATTCAAATACTAATGTTTTCGTTACAATTTAGATATATTAATTCTAAGATTGTTGTTGTAAGATTACATACAAATAAAACCAAGGTACGGCAAAATCTTTTGCTATTTCAATATTTATCTGGACCGTCTCGACGCTTTACTCAACTAAACTGATGATATATGAAAACTTATCTAACTGTGTAGTGAGCATTCTAAACGGGCCGAATTAGAATAGTTTCAAACTATGACTTAAGATTGTAAAGAGCTGTAAGTAAGTATGTTCAACCTGAATCTATAAAATTATGTCTGAAGTATATAATGTGACAAATAGTAAAGAAACGTGTTCTTAAAACTCCACTAAAATTTTGTAAAAACGTAAATAATGTTAGGCTTGAGAAATCCTATTTTATTGAGTTGTAGTTGTTATTTGTTTAGGAAGTTCTCATTGTGGTAGTAGTGCTATAACTAGAATATTTTTAGATTTGAAAGCAAAGCTGCGGCTGTCATTACAGAAGTTTTATGAGGAGTTTCAGTACTATACGAAGATTCTATTCTTGATACTGCTTTTGTATTATTGAAGTCTGCAATGCCAAATCAATGTCTCTGATTTTTTTAATGTTTAGACTTTATTTTCTTTTCCTGATATAGTTCTGGATTACATCGATCAGACTGATAACTTGGTAAATGTAAGAATATAGGTATATTTGGGTTATATTATTACAAAAATATGAAATACTTACATATCTCTCTTATAAATATAATCTTAGAACATTTTTGACATGAGAGGCGGATGTGTTTTTGCTTCATTGCGATAGGAAAAAACTTCTTTATATGCGACGACACGACTAAATTGTTTAAGTATGTTATGATCAAAGGTCACAAAATAATGTTATAATCACAGGTCAGAAAAGAAAGCATCAAACGTATTATATTGTGTAATAAAAACAATGATTTATTTTTTTATTTATTTCAAAACATATATTTTGTGTAAATAAAAACACTTAATAATTGATATAAACATTAATGTATTTAAATTTAAATATATTTCATTGAATCTAATGAAATTTAAGATGACCAGTTAGATGTAAAATTTATGCATACATTTAAGTTTTCACGACCTAATTAATATAAAAAAATGTATACAAACATCTTATGATGTAAGTGTTATAAACGTGAAAGCCCAGTATAGTAATATATATTTCATTTTATATTAATAATTCCATTAAAAAGTCTCTGAGGGTATCTATGAGCCACCGTCAAGGCCTACGTGACTATCTGATAACAATATTGGCTCTAAAAGAAAAACAATTATTTCTACCGGGACGAAACGAATTCGAATTACCGATTATTTATTTAAATGGAAGATTAGGAGAGGAATTGTCTCATGGTTGTGATTTTTAATAAACTAATTCATCATGGTTGAATTTCGAGTCTCGTGATTCAAAAAGTAGAAGTATATGTATATAAATATATTTCTTGAACACTATCAATACATACATCTTTTAATAGAGTAGTAAGAGTGCGCAATGAAAGTGAAAAACTAAATGTTATTCAGAGTGATGCTCAATTTTTATGAATATAAATTATTTAAATCTGCTCTATATTTTTATTTTCGTGTTGCGTGGACAACTAAAAGACACCGATAAACAGACAAAAAAAATGTTATAAATGGATTCTGTTATTTATCCCTTCATATCCTGGCTATTTATTTTGTAATATTTTTAGTGTACATAGACTACTTCCCTACAGCTTTGACGTCAATAGCTAAAGATTTTTTTTTTTGCTTTTTTGTTAAGGGTTTTACTTTTAATGAGGAATAAAATGAAACTTCATTATTTTAATACAATACATATTAAAATTAAAATAGTAACATATTAAATTAATCGTATTAATCTTAGAGTAGAAAGAAACTCTTTTGAAACGCAAGCGATTTTCAATGAGCCCTCGTGCGCACCTGCGGTTCTGCACGAAATATTAATAGTTGCTGCATTTTATGTTTATTTTCATAACTTCGATATTTTTATACAATCGAAGGAAAGAATTATTGATCCCTTATTTTAATAATTCTACTAACTATTTCTAGTATAATATTCAAAAATATTTATTTATATCAATCATAAACATATAAATATTATAGTTATGGTTCTATTAGATAACAAAAAATTACCTTCGAAGAGAAACAACGCCTTCATTAAACTCTACCCGGTCCGGGTAATATCAACATTAAGGCGACCCACCATCCGATGAAGAAGAGAAAATCTCGCTCCAGGGTTTTAAAAAATATTGAAAATGTTTTAATAAAATATTAAGCATTATACTGAGCGTGTTTCTTGCTACGTTCTTTTATAAAGTGAAACTTAACTCTCGAGTTGCAGTAAAATTTCTGTAAAATTTTTTGCTCCTGCTTTTGCTTAAATCTTCAACTAAATAAGTAATCATTTAAATGTGAATCTTTTGAACTAAGTTGCTTACGACAAAAAGTTTAAGCCAGATGTTATATTATATATCTTTTTTAAAATTGACATTTATTACATAGTTGGAACGATTAGATATTTTTTTATGTAGATGTTTATGAAGAAACGATATATTAAACAGATACTATATTTTTACTTAACAGATACTATATTTTTATTAAAAAATAAATTTACATTAAGTTTGAAAAAAAAATACTTTTGTACTTTATAAAAGACACAAGCATGTAAAATATTTGATATCGATGGCAGAAATGTCTTGAAACATGTTTGTCCGTAGAGCTCATACCTTTATATAGCCGCAAAACGTGAGAATAAATGTAAACAGGCTCCTTTAATATTCTACCGGAAATTCAGAACTTTTGGTACTGAATAAGATGTCGATACATCAAGCTGAATATAATTTATATAAAATGACTTAGCGGATTGGGGCAGTTTTACAACAATAAGTTATAACTTAAATTCAATTTTTTTCTCATCTATAGAAACAAAAAAAAGCACAAAGTATCTTTGAGTTGATAATATTTTGTAAAATAGCAATGCGCTAGCATTTCTTTTTGTCTATATTATTGAATAAGCAAACAAAACTTAATTTGTCAACAAAAAAGTTTATTCCGTATACCAACCTGTTCAAAGTTTACTTTTAAAATTCAACGGCCCTAATATACCGCAGATCATCTTCTTCCGGTTAATAAAGGACTTTAAAGTGTTTATATTATTTCAACTAAATCTAATATTAGACACGAAATATCTTTAAAATAATTATAGTTTTTCGAATATGGGCATAGAAAGCAAAAAGTTGTGGATACGAAATACGGAGACACGCGCTTATGAATGTCTGCCGTACATTTCAATAAAAAAAATATTGTTCAAACAAGAGTCCTATTCTTATGGTCTTATAATGTAAACTCGAAAGCAACTTCTCAAGATCGCTTAATAATTAATTATAAACACGTATTCCTAATAAAGTTCAGTATTGAGAGAAGTTATATGTTGAGCAGATAGATACTTGGAAGGCAATTTTCACGAGAGGTTTTTTTGTTTAGGGTCCACATGAATTCGGATCAAATGGGAAGCTTTTATAAATGGGGCGAAACGATAATCTTAAGATTTAGGTAATCCACCTTTCCATTGGAGACGACGTGATGTTTTGAATATCTAATAATCTGGCTATTACAGCTTGCTTAAATGTGTTAACGTGATTTGTAATACTTATATTGACTTCACTAACTTGCCATTTGTATAAGTTGTTGTAATTATTTTCTTATATAATAGTATGCCATAATTTTGTCATAATAGATCCATCCTCATATTAAGATGGTATATCTTACAACTATTTTTAATAAATGTTCTAGAAATTAATTAACGTGTTTAAACTAACAAACTTTACTATATTATCATAAAATAAGAATATCCAATAATGAACGAACTTAAATTTAAAATTAATATTTTTTTAGTCCATGCTGCTAATGATAGAGTTCACACTTCAGTTTTACTCCTTTTATACGACCTGACTTTATTTGGTTTATTTATAAGTTACAATGGCAATAGAATATATATATTTTAATAATTATTATCATAATAATTAAGAAAATCAGTCGCAAATAAAAACATTTTTATTTTTATTAGCTAGAAGATTGGAACGTTAAACAAAATGTAGTTATATTATTTCAGAAATGATTACAATTTTACACATTACACACAACATTTTATTTTATACATTAAATACAAAAAATATAAAATTAATAAGCTCCATTTAAATATGCAACTGGAGATAGAAAACCAATAATATTGCAATTTTTATTCCGACATGCATCGGAGGTGACCTCGGTACATATTTGCTTAGAGGTGGAATATCAAATTGCATTACTACTGAATAAACGTTATCCGTGGGTCTGTATTCACATTTCTATGTTGTAAGGTATTCTATTAGTGTTTTAAATACTTTTATTAAAAGTCATAATGATTGTTTTATTGAAATAATCACTTTTGACCTAGACCATATGATATCATATAATCGATTGATTGTTATTTAATTATTACTATTATTGGTTATTGAATTGCATAAATTATGGAATTTACGAATAGACAGAATTAGAATCTATAACGCTAAGTCAAAATTTATAAGAATGGAAAAAATCCACCTGTTATAGTTAGAATATGAAAACATGGTAGTATCGTATGAAGTAATACTTTTATTATATTTCAATATTACCGACTACAACGGAATTGCATTTTACATTTAATATAAGAATTGTAATTATATGTCCATATTAATCATTATTAATTACGAAAGTTTAAATAAAAAAAAGTTAGTTATTTATTTTTTTATATTTTCATACGATAAAACTGAAAATGTGTAGATTTGTGATGTGATAAAGTGATCATATGATCACTGGATGGTTTAGTCGCGAAAATGAAATAGGGTTAGGAAATTCTGTCTGAAATAATAATCAATACATATGTATTATAGTATTAAATATAATTTAGTGAAATCATCTTTATCGTCAGCATCATTACAAATGAATTAACATACTCGTAAGTCGTTCACAAGTTCGGGGGCCGTCTGTTAATATTTAGTAAGACTCACCCTCGTATTGGTGGAATGAGCGTCACGTCTGGCTGACGTCGCGAGCCAACTTTCTTGATTATCAACACGTGGTGTGAATCTTAACAAATGTGTTAATCATAAGAGGCCCCTTCTGCTCCGTTCTATGATTGTATATACTTATTTCGTTATAGTTTAAATAAATAAATATGTTTGATATTGAACATATTTTTATAATAATATTCTTAAAGAAAAGGTAAACTTCATTAGGTTTAAACGCTTAAAGAAAATTATATTAATTAAATCGGTAAATGTCGTAAACCTCAAATCTGTTACGCATTAAATACAATTTTCGGGATCATTTGACTCGATAATGTGAGTATCACATACACTGATGTTAATCTCGTTTTGTGCACAAATCTCGGGAAACAAACAACTGTTTAATAGCGTGTACGTTTGACGCTCCAACGACGCAAGCATTTCAAAGTAATGAGCCGGAATACTTTGAACATTTATGTGTATTGTGTAAGACATTGAATCATAGAGATATTATATTCTATGCATTTAACTCTTATATAAATTAACGTTTGTTATATCAGGTGTTATCTATAAATATTATATTACTATACTATAATATAGTAAAGTAATATAATATTTATACAGCAACACTTGAATTGCTCTGAAAAAAATTTAAACTGCAGTCAAATTTTGTCATACATAATAACAGAATTTGTTTATATTTTTTTATTATGTCTAAAACTATGTCGGTTATTCTCAATCCTTAATGATTTATTTTCCTCTCAGTATTTGAAAACTAAATTTCAATTATTAAGGCACACCCACGATTTGTAACTACGTTCTACGTTTAACTATAATCTATGCATTGTAAAAGAAAACAACCTTACACTGTTATGTGACATTGTTGTATATATAAGAAAACTACTGATCGAAACGTTTTTTAAACACTGAAATAGCCATGAGTGCAGTGTAAATTGCACTATAGCTGAGTATAAGTTACAAATACCCGGCAACGAGATAGTTTCAGTTTCAGAGCAATAGCGTGTTCAGAGCAACTCTTTACTTTAAATAAGAGGATATTTATATTTCGAATAGATATTGTTAAAGCTAATGTTTAAATGATGTCTTCAAATGCTTTATTATCTCTTAGAGTCTTAAATCATTATGCTCATAGAATTTGTCATGTTTGTCTTATATATTTTTGAATTATGAATCGTTTATTAACATTTTAGCTTTTTAAAAACAGATTAGCCACAATTTTCATATTTACTTCAATACAGTTTCAATCATTAATTTAAAAACCATTATTTTATAAATAAGCTTTCTAAAAGCTTTCTGTATTTGCTCGTGAATTTTTGTTTTGTTTCTTTATGTCACTAATCTTTGTATATTATAATATAATTTAATAAAACAAAATAATCTGTTATAGTTTAAATATAACTTAGAGAATGTATTTGATTAACCTTTTTCATTATACTTTATAAATATATGGTTGTGAATTATAAAAGTTTTCTTGCAAGTATGCACTAGTTAACAGTATGAAAAATATGATTTTTTTTGTTAATGTTGAACATTTAATTACTTTTGCTGTCGAATAATCCATACGCTAACAAATGTAAAAATCTGTTTGTCTGTATCTGTTAAATTTTCACGCCTAAACTCTGGCCCGAATTGGGTGTAATTTGGAATTAAAATACTTACAGACCCAGGATGAATAATTTTACTTTACAATAATTTTACTTTGGGTGCCTTATTTTTCAAAAATCAACTCTTGAAATTTAGAATGAAATATCGAAAATCTAAGTTCACTGTTCATAGCATAAAACTTTGGAATGATCTCCCTGCTAATATTCACACATTCGTGCGAATCATTTAAAAGGTATTTTGAGTTAAAGTTTGTTTTTTATCTATTTTGTATATGTTTATATAGACATATATTTATGTTAATTTGTAAAAGAATGGTTTTAGCGATAAGGCCGCTAAATTTATAACATTTATTATCTTATTTTTGATTTCAGTGTATAATAAAGCATATTTTATACGAATATTATGATAAAGCGAAGCTTAGCGAAGATTAGTTAAATAAGATTCTAAAGTTATTGGTTGTTATGAAAACAAGTATGGCATTTGGTTAAAATTTACAAACTCGAATAAAAACTTAACTTAATAAAAAAAAAATATTTTTCATTCTATATTTATATAAATTTAAATAAGCTTAACATGTTATACATGTATAAAGATATTTTCAAACATTAATTATGTTTATCTATACTGCAAAGTTAGAAAACATTGGTTAGGATTTTCGAAAGAAACCTAATAGATGTCACCACCGTCCCGATAAAGACGATCACATAAAGAATCCTTAATTCACCGAGACGGACAGCGATACGGTAGCTCAGTTGGTAGAGCGACGGGACGGTTTCCCAGTAGTCGCGGGTTCGAATCCCTGCCCGTATCGGTTTATTTTTCATTCTATATTTGTATAAATTTATATTTTTTTATGTTATACAATTGGAAAAAAGTATTAAACTATTATGCGAAAATTAATATATAAAGCTGTAAGTTACCTAGTTCTAAAAAGATTGCAATTAAATGAATGCTTTTTGAACTCTTAGTTAAAACCAAAAATATTTCAATAAGTGCCCAATAACTTTGCATAAATTCCATATAAAATTATGGAATTCCTGCGTCTGGACTAAAAAAAATAATTCTTCCTATTTAATTAACTGTAATGTTATTCCAAATTAATACCTTCAAAAGTTATACGCTAAGAATTTCACCCATTCGTGAAAAGGTTATTTTCAAAATCAAGTAGGTATAAAAATATACCTGTTAATATGAAATAATAAAATAATTCTTTGTGTAATGAAAATGTCAAATACGCTGCTTCCAGCTGCTAGAGCAATCTGCCACCGCCTCTTTTAAAGACCGTGCCATCATTTAAATTAAGAAATAAACACTATTTTTTAAAATACAAAAACAGAAGGTGGCTTTAATTATATAATATACAACATAGTTTATTTACCACACCTTCTGGACTAAGTTTTTAAAGCTGGTTAAACTCTTCATTCAGCTTCAATATATCATTGTTATATACAATCCAACTTCGTTACTATTGTGTGGTGGCAAATAATTTCAATTATCTCTTAAATAAAAGTTGTAATTCGGTTAATTCACTATAGTTACAAGAACATTTCTCTTTACTTCAATTCTTGTAATTTTCGTAGTAATTACATTATTTTTTGTTGGCAAACACGTACGTACATACGTACGTGTAAATGAACTGATTAAAAACAAGAAAAAAAATCTAAATGTGTATACAGTTTGGAATTAATTTCTATCATAAATGTAAGACTACTAATGCTAAGCGCAATCTAGATATGGTTTTAAACTTTATGTTTTTTTAAGTTACTAATGTTTAGTGACAGTAACAAACAACGTAGTTTATTTGTAACATAATCAACTTTCTAACTGCTGTAGTGCAAAGTTTTGGAAGTTATAAAAAAATGTTTTGAATATTTTGATGTACGTACAATAGTCGCTTATTAACTTATACTTTCGTAAAGTTGACATCGAAATAATAAAAAAACCTTTACACATATTATAGATAATCTACTGGTCTTACATCATTTGTACTTGGTCTGGCAATTATAGCAGTGGTTCTGGTAACGGACCTGGTACATGGTAATTATCGATTAATCTAAGAATATCAACAATAAATTTTAGGGTTATATTAATATATATAAGATATTCTTATATATATGCTATTATGCCATTACGATCTCATTAAAATTATTAACACGCCACAATACGATTTCATTGTAATCATTATATATTCAGAGAAGAAGGTAAACTATATACGTTTTGATACTTTATACGAACTATTATATATTTATTTAAAGAAGTTAAAATAAAAATTATGACTATTATTTCAGGTTTAAATATAACAACAAGATAAAATACTTTTCTGACTAGTTTAACTAATATATATGTCTAATTTGTCGTCTATTATGTAGTGATGTGCTTTAAATTGGTTACAATAGTCGTAGTGATGCCCCATAACCAGGTTTATTAAAAGTTTAGGAAATTAACGGGTTTAAAGAAACAAATAATAACTCCTAAGCCTTCTTATAATATAAGATAAAACAATGTATTGTCATAATATTAAATATAGACTCATATTATGTTTACGGTTTATTTTTCATTCTATATTTAATAGATATTTTATATACTATGTAATTATCTCTTAAATTAATAAAAACTTTTAAATACTGTTTGCTGAAAATACTCAAACGAGTATATCCGCACCGGATGGGCCGGGCGGAAGCCGCCGCTACATCTGGCCCGTGACGTGACTACCGAAAATACTCACTTTGTTTTCGACATATATATATATTTGTTATTTGCATACGAAATAAACTTTTATATTTTTATTTTATGACTACATTCATTCATTAACATTCCATGCATTCACCGTTGCCGGGCCCATCCCGTTATCCCGTTGCATGGAGAGGAATGACAACATTGCATGGGACTTGCGACCCAGGTGTAGGTTTAAGGGGCCCCTATATTATGCGCAAACACGCTCGCATCCACTATTCACTCTCCTCTCCCTACCTAACCAAATTTGGAAAGAACCTACTAATGCCGCCTTTGAAATACGTTCTAGACGGACAAGTCAGACAAGTGTTTAATTTTAACAGTTTTTTTCAAGCATGTGGGTCATAAAGCTGGACTAAAAGTTTGTTAAATAATAGAACCGTTGCGTCTAAATTTCCAGCAAGATAAACATTAAACCAATTTATTTTTCGTGCATCGTCACATAGCCGAATAAGGTCCATCCCCCCAAAATTATGTCAGATACAAATTAAAAAAGTAATTTATTCTTAGATTTGGAAGGATGTAGCATGTATGTAAGATATATTCAATCATGTCGGGAGAAACCATCAGCGGCACACTAACCATTATGATAAACATAATCTGGAGAAGAAACGATCATAAGGTCTAGAAGAGTAAGTAAGCAGTCAGGAGGAATATGTGTGGCAGGTAATGGTAAAATATTAACAGACATGTATTAAAGTTAAACTAAATTTCCGGAATTTTGCCCAACTAATTTTGTACTCATTCGGGGTTCCGATTCATGGGCAAGAAACATGGTGAACTCGCGGCCTGAACTTATCACATTCACAATAGTAAGCCAGATTACGTGGTTATAGCCAGGTAAATATATAAGGTTATTTGTAATTAATTGGCCACTTCTTGTAGGCCGCCTTTCTACATCAATCCCAACAACATTTGTTCTATAACTTTTTTAAATTAATAGTTATAAAAGTGTAAACTTCCCCATACGAAATGTATTTGTTGCATCTGTACTTGCATTAACTCTGGGTAGGTAGGAGCGAGCGCGCCCGGGCGTTGACCTTTTAAGTACTTCTTACAATATACAGAGTAATAAGTAAAAGAGGGAGCAAAAATTTTTTGTTTCGTTTTTTTGTGTTTTTTATCAAGATTTGTAGAAAGTCGTAGAACAAGTGTTGTTAGGATTGGAGAAGAAAGACTGCCTGCTAGACTTGGCCAACTAATTATAAATGAAACTGTTTACTTAATAATCATCATGATCCATGAAAGAGTATATTAATATTGCATGACAATGTAAAATTTAGAAATATTAAATGACTAAATTTAAAACTATATTTTAAGAGTCCAATATTACAATTAATATTTACTAGCTGTGCCTGCGACTTCGTACGCTTAGATTTCGATTTTGATAAAACTTATCCTTTGTTCTTACCAATGTATGTAAAAACTATAAACCTTGAAACTTTTAAGCAGCAATAGTACGACAATAAGAGATTATTAACTTTTTTATTTGTTAACCGATTGTTATAAACAAATTCCATGACAATATATTCCCGAAAACAGCATCCAAATCGATTACTCAGATAAACAGACAAAGAAAGATAGAAAATGGATTCTGTTAGTTATCTCTTAACATACAGACAAAATGAAAAACCATTTTTTTGAGTTTTCTTGCTCTTATAATGCCCTCATCATGTTTTTCTTTAATATTCTCCCTGTACAGAGATCGATCAGTGTCAATTTTATTATATGTATAGATTAAAACTAGACACTATTGTTAACTTAATTTACAAATTAAGATTAAAATAGGGTATAGTCTGATTAAATAATGAATATTTAAAATAATTTTGTAAGCCGAACACATATTGAGATACTTGTATAGTAGGTACCTAAAAAATCCTTTATTTACCTACTTAGTATTCAATTCGCTCGGCAGCTAGTTAGCATATTACAAGATATTGTAATAATTGCATCAAGGTTTGTTCGTTTCTCCGCCAGACATAGATTTGCATTACTAATAAAGTTAAGATTTTGTGGCGTGATTTTTAAAGAACTTTGACTATAGACATTAAATATTATTTATTTATTATTTATTTTATTTATATCTTTTCCACTTAGAATCATAATTAGTGATCACTTGTGTACGTCAACATGGAAGTGTCAGGAGGGCCTATTACGATACTAGATTTATCGTAATAAGCCCTTCTGAGAAAGCACTTTCCATCTTAATGTTAAAGCTATGAGGGTTCCAAACGCGTCCTGGTCTGAGAAGAACCACACAACAAACTCAGCCGGATATATTTTTTGTTATTGTGATCACTGTTTCACAAACGTCAAACTTAAATGCAAATTTGGAACAACTAGAACCGTCGCAATCAATAGGAAAAGAAGCCTAATGATTTCAGGCAACGAAAATTAAATAATAATAACAGAAAAAACATATATATATATAAATTTCGGCCTGCCACACAACCAGTCACCGCAAGCAGCACCCGTTCACGAACATAACACAAGAGCCAGCCATCACCCCCTTCGCACATATTTGAGGGAGGGAGGCAACCCGACTCCCGATGCTACCGCAAGTAGTGACTTCTAAGGAATCGCTGTGATGCAGAAGGTCGATAAAGCAAAATAATTTACAACAAAAAACAAATTGCGGAGATTACTAGCTATTCGCAATACAATACAGATTAATTCTCAGGCCATACCGTCGTCGATGTAATCCTTTACACTATAGTAGGATTTTTTTATTAAATTATTTTTAACATATAATTTAAATTTATTTAATGATAGGCTTAAGGCTTCATTTGGGAGCTTATTATAAAAACGTATACAATTACCCTTAAAGGATTTACCTATTTTATGGAGCCTAGTGCCGGGCATAGCGAGTTTATTTTTTTGTCTTGTATTAATTTTATGTAAATCACAATTTTTCTTGAATTTTGAAATATTTTTATGAACGTAAATTAAATTTTCATAAATATATTGATTGTAAACAGTCATAATTTTAAATTCTTTAAATTTGTTTCTTAAAGAGTCTCTTGGTCTCATATTATATATTGCGCGAACAGCCCTCTTCTGCAATGTAAATATGGTATCAATGTCAGTCGCATTGCCCCATAAGAGTATACCGTATGACATTAAGCTATGAAAGTAACTAAAGTATACTAATCGAGCAGTTTCCATATTTGTTATTCGACGTATTTTTTTAACCGCGTATGCAGCAGAACTTAGTCTGCTTGACAAATCGAATATATGAGGACCCCATTGCAATTTTTCATCTAAAGTAATGCCCAAGAAAGTAGTAGATTTGACCAAGTCCAAGTCCTCATTATTTAATTGTACATTGGTTCTAACATTTTTAACATTTGGTAAACTAAATTTGACACATTTTGTCTTTTTTTTATTAAGCAACAAATTATTGGCGTTAAACCATTGTACAACATCTGAGAGAGCATTGTTTACATCGTCAATAACAGATTGCCGTCTATTAACTTTAAAAATAAGAGAAGTATCATCAGCAAACAACACTATCCCATGTTTTTCCCTCACTAGGTGAGGTAAGTCATTTATGTAAATGAGGAACAAGAAAGGCCCTAAGATAGAGCCCTGTGGCACTCCTTTTTTTACCAAAGAACCAGGGGAACGTTTTCCATTTACATCAACTTTTTGAATTCTATCATTAAGATATGAACTAATTAAATCTAGGGACTTATTTTTAACTCCATAATGTTCTAACTTTTTTATAAGGATTTCATGTTGAACGCAGTCAAACGCCTTAGATAGATCACAGAAAATGCCAAGTGCATCCTGTGATCCTTCCCAGGCTTCAAATATGTTTAGTAATAGCTTAACACCAGCATCTGTTGTAGAGCGACCGGCAGTGAAACCAAACTGGTTTTTGTGTAAGAGATTGTTTTTACTGAAATATGCCACAAGTTGATTAAGAATTATTTTCTCAAAAATCTTACTAAAAGTGGGTAAGACTGAAATAGGTCTATAGTTACTAGGATCTAATGAACAGCCGGATTTGAATAATGGAGTTATTTTACTTTGGTTCATTAGATCAGGAAATATACCATATTCTAAACAATTATTAAATATTAATGCTAAGTCTGGCGCTACAATGTCAATTATGGACTTAAGTATGTCAACAGAAAACCCCCAAAGATCACTAGTCTTTTTAACGCAAATTGATCTAAATACTTTGATTACTTCTTGAGCATTGACTTTTTCAAACTTAAAACTAGTAACACATTGATCTACATTCTCTTTAAGTAAACCCATAGCTGCAGCGGTAGAAGAATTTAAAGATAACGTTGTAGTCACTGGAATATTAGTAAAAAAGGTTTCAAAAGCAGTAGCAACCTCGAGGTCAGACGTGACATATTTATTATCTATATTTAATTTAAAGTCGATCCTCTGGGATTTAGCTCTTCCAGTTTCCTCATTAATTATTTTCCAAGTTGTTTTTATTTTATTAATGCTATTTCCTATTTTATTTTGAATATGTTGATTTTTTGCTATTTTACATTGTTTTTTGCTATTATGACTAAAACATGTCTTAGCTATATATTGGTAATGAATTCTTATAGTAAACGTACCATGAAAAGAAACTAAATTAGAATCCATTTGAGATTTTGGAAAATTACGAAATAATTATATTTAAATTATGTCCTTGAACTTTTATTAAAGTTAGTGTTTCAATAACGGTACTGATTTTAAGACAGGCATTTCTTTGTAATTTTGTGCTCAAAGTTCACTCTAAACTATATTATATCCACAAAGTTATCGGCAAAAATCCAATAAATTTATTTTTTTGGATTCACTTTTGTTATGGGAAATAAGACTTAATTTATAGCTAGATTAACTTCATTACCTTAAATGACCTTATGTGTCTTAAGGTTAATGTGAACTTAAAAAATAATTTAAAGTAGGATCATTACAATACTTTGTTACTCCATGTACTATCAAAGCAAATACTTCTGTGTATTTTTGTAATTACTAAGCGAATGGGATAAATCTTAAATATATACATGGCTAATTAAGAAAAATATTAGATGTATAAATGTCTTTATAATGTAAAAAAATAAATTATTGAGTCTGATTTTGCTTGTAAAGTAGCCTATTAATTACTCGCTAAAGTATATTTACTTGGTACTAAAACGACCCCTAACTTACTAATGGTGTAGTAAGTTATGGGTCGTTTTTGTACACGAATGTTTTAAAGTATTTTTAAACTGCGTTACTTAATAATAATTATATAAATTAAAAATTTTAAAAACCCCCGATACAAAAAGACCTCTAAAAAGAATAAAGATAATATTATTATGTACTTATTGAAGTCGTTGCGTCGGGGGACCGTTGTACGTACGTTGATAGTGTACTCGGTACTAATATAGGTATCTTTAAACGGCAGTAAATTAAATTTTCGGGATAATTTGACGCGTTAATGCGAGTAGTAAACTGATGTTACTGGTTATGCTACTACTGTTACTACTAGATTACTTCTGTTATGAACTCGTGGGAAAGATACAACCATTAATGGTGGTTGTACTTTATTGTTTAGTAGTTAAATAGTCGATTCTTAAATATTTTTTGTCAGTTAAACAGAAGTGTTCTAAACCTAAAGTACTTTTGTAATATCATACCAGAAAAACTCTCATACACAAGATTTGTGATAACATTGTATCATGTAATTTTGTATGTAAAGCTAGCTAATTGAAAGATTACAATAAAATAAAGGTTCTTTCTTTATTTTTACCAAAAATATTTAAATAAGCGCCAAACAAAGTTTGTAGTTGTATTAAATTCCTGTGATCAGGTTAAAAATCATTCCTCCTGTTCACAATTCCCAAAACTTTAATTAAACGAAATTGATCCCTTCCAAAGATATTCGCAAAAAATCCGAACAATTGATGGAATAGAAAAAGTTGTTCTACAAATTCAATCTTCGAAAAATGCCTTATTAAATAATAATTTATCAAAAAATAATAATAAAAGTAATGAACAGTTTTATGTTAGTAAATTACTAGTTTTAATTAATAGCAATATAAAATGGCTATCTGTCTTAAATAAATCATAAATCTTATTTTCATTAAGTAAAAAGACTAGTCCTATAAAATTTTCTTAATCATGAAATACAACACGTCCGAACATAACTCTACACACAATTTTTATAGACATTTATTTTTGTAGTAAAAAATGGCAACCGATAAAGTGATTGTAATATTAAATCTTTACATATGAAATTGGCATTTTTAGTACTGCTTACTTTAATAACGAATTTCTCCTCTTTGGTTAGGAATTACAAATTCAATTTATTACAACTATATGTATTTTTGTGATACTACAATGCCACGGACAGACACACAAATACATAGATCAAACTTATAATCCATTTCTGTACATGGAAAATATTTAAAAAAACATCGTAGGGGGCCTTTATTTGTCTGTTTGCCTATATGTCTGTATGTTTGTTCACGCTAATCTTAGAAACGGATTTATCGATTTGGATGCAGTTTTCGGGAATAGGTTGTCATGGAATTCACTTTATATTTAGTTTCTTTTTTTTAACAATCGGTTGACAAATAAAGAAGTTAATAATCTCTTGTTGTCGTACCATTTCTGCCTACCAGTTTAAATGTTTATAGTTTTTACATACATTGATAAGTACAAAGGGTACGTTTTATCAAAATCGAAATTTACGCATACGAAGTCGCAGGCACAGCTAGTCAATACTAGAAACAATCCTGGCAATAGTTAAGTAATTTAATTTTAAATGCATTCATCTCGAGATAAGTTTTCACGTTTAAATATTTAATCACATGAATAGCAAACTATGACTTTTTATTTATTAGTTACTAAAAGACCATCAAAGTCTTGGAACAATACAAAGTACGAAGTTCAATGATATAAATAGGTATAACGCAATTAACACTTACAACTTTGGGCAAGAATAAAATGGGGGGAAGTTGAGGAACACATTTCATGAGCACGATAGTAATTTAGTTACGAAGTTTCCAAAAGACGAAGGGAACAAATTACATTGGTCTTGCTATCTTTGCATATTTTACTCAATTAGGTTTACATGATCTACATTTTTTTTTTTGTTTTTCTATTATTTACACTATTTTAGTTAAGTTGTAAAGACTAAATATTTTGTACATAAATTCCGTTTTTGTTTTGTGTTTAATTAAAAGTTTTAAAATATTTCCTTCTGTTTATTCAATAGATATTTTCTCATTATTAAAAAAAACTTTTATTATATATCAACCCTTTATTATATAAATGGATTCAGATATCAGTCTAAGTGTACACAAAATGTATACATATAATAAAATTGCCACTGATCCATTTCTGTACATGGAAAATATTATTAAAAAAAATATTATAGGGTGCCTTTATAAGAGCAAGAGAACCCAAAACAATGGTTTTTCAGTTTGTCTGTATGTCTGTATGTCTGTTTGTTTGTGCACGCTAATCTCCGAAACGGCTTAATCGATTTGAATGCAATTTGATTTCAGAAATATATTATCACAGGCTTCACTTAATTTTTAGTGTGTATTTCATCTAAATCGGTTAAGAAATAAAAAAGTTATGTTAATTTATGTCAATCACGTAACAGGTACCATGCAAATCTTATTCTATACACGTGATAAATCTGTAGAGGAGAAGTACATTGATTACATGTGATGTGAAGTGATTACTAACAGAATCCATTTTCAGCATTTTTAATATCTTTGTCTGTTTATCTGTTTGTCTTTTAGTTGTGCACACAACACGAAATATTTATTTTTTTCAAAAATTCATACAGGGGTCCCCCTGTATATTATAAGGAATATAATTCAAAACAATGTTTTTCATTTTGTCTGTTCGTCTGTAGGTCTGTGTATCTGTATGTTTGTGCATGCTAATCTCCGAAACGGATTAATTGATTTGGATAGAGTTTTCGGGAATATATTGTCTTGGGATTCACTTAATATTTTGTTTTTTTTTTTATAAATCGGTTAACAAATAAAGAAGTTAATAATCTCTTATTGTCGTATCATTGCCTCCTTATCAGATTAAGGGTTTATAGTTTGTAACCCCCGACTAAAAAGAGGGGTGTTATAAGTTTGACCTGTCGATCAGTGTATCTTTGTATCTGTCTGTGGCAAATTTGCGGCCAAACGCGTGGACGGATTTGAATGCGTTTTTTTAATCGAAAGCTATGTTCGTATAGATGATTCTTATTCATGTTTGGTCGAAATAGAAATAGTCTCCAAGATATTGACGTTTTTTTCGTGTGGGAAGAGGTTCTCATGCAATAATTAGCTATTAATATTTAAAAAAGCCTTGTTATGAAGGCCAAAAGGTTTTTACACTTACTAAGGTAAAGTGCTTTATTAGGGATAGCTGTTGCCCGTGACTGCGTCCACAGAGACTGTAAAAATATATTTGTATGGCTTATGATCGTAGTCATACAGAATCACGGGCAACAGCTAGTGAAAATATAAATTCCTTCATCCTATAAAAAATTTAATTTAATTTAATTTAATTTAATTTAATTTAATTTAATTTAATTTGATTTGATTTGATTTGATTTGATTTGATTCGGTTCGGTTCGGTTCGGTTCGGTTCGGTTCGGTTCGGTTCGGTTCGGTTCGGTTCGGTTCGGTTCGGTTCGGTTCGGTTCGGTTCGGTTCGATTCGATTCGATTCGATTCGATTCGATTCGATTCGATTCGATTCGATTCGATTCGATTCGATTCGATTCGATTCGATTCGATTCGATTCGATTCGATTCGATTCGATTCGATTCGATTCGATTCGATTCGATTCGATTCGATTAATTCAATTCAATTCAATTCAATTCAATTCAATTCAATTCAATTCAATTCAATTCAATTCAATTCAATTCAATTCAATTCAATTCAATTCAATTCAATTCAATTCAATTCAATTCAATTCAATTCAATTCAATTCAATTCAATTCAATTCAATTCAATTCAATTCAATTCAATTCAATTCAATTCAATTTAATTTAATTTTTATTAACTTTAAATATTAATATTTATTAATATTCGTATTTATAAAAACTACCTATCTACCTACCAATATGAAAAAGTCTTGAATCATGTTACTTAATACATTTATAATTTATTACATTGTCGCAACTTTCACACGGATCCTTATTTTATTAAATATAATATAAATATTAAATAATATATAATTTTATTAAATATATACAGGGTTATTTTTAATTAGTTGAGCACCTTTTGCAGGCAGCCTCTCTACATCAATCCCAACAAAATTTGTTCTACGACTTTTAAAAAATCTTGATAAATAACTCAGAATAAACGAACAAAAAAAATTTTTGCTCCCTCGATTATTTATTACTCTGTATTTTGTAAGCAGTCTAAAGTATAGGTCGCGGCAGGCTAGCGAAAGTCAGAAACTGTTAAATGCGCGCGCCAGCTTTTTTCGTATAGCTTCATCTCTTTTACACCATGTTGCTATGGAAATACTAAATAATCAAAATGACAAGTATGTGGATTACAAAACACAATTTACATTAACCAAAAATAAAATTATCGGATTAGAGTTTTATAATTAAATAATGAATTGTAATTACATACTGGACAATACGATTTTATGGACTTGCTATTAAAACTAATAAATAAATTCAAGATTATAACATGAAGAAGAAATTATGAAATGTAATTTATAATATTTTTAAAATACATTGATTGTCTGAAATAGAAGAAGTAAGAATGAAAAGAAATACGAGTTTTGGCTGAGAAATGGAGCATTGGGGTCCTGATCTTTACAAGGTCTGTTTTGCTATACCTAGAACGAACAGCAACTCGAAACAGCAGAAACCATGATGAAGAATAATTTTATTTGTGATATAGTGACGATCCAACATGTTAAGAAGCCTAAAGTTATTATTTTTAAAGTGGATTGTGTACATTTGTCTGTTTTTATGGTACTTACCCATAGGTAAACACATATGTTTCTTCTATGAGAATATTATACGTCAGAAACAGTCGATTCACTTCTTACGTTTTAATTAATTAATTGTAATGAAAATTATGACGTTTTTCTGTTACGCGCCATCTTAAAGAAATTCGTAAGTAACTTATTGTTTTATTGTCATGATATAAATATTAACAAACGAGATAATATGATATGTATAAAGTAAGTTAAAGAGAAGTTATTGTTTTGTATAAATAATATTTATTTGGTTTCGTTACAGTGCCCTTATTTCATAAACCAAATAAAAATATTGAGACATTCAACTTGTGGACAACTTCTATTGGAGATTTTGTTTTTTCATTAGATTCTTAAACAGTTAGACAATATGTGTTTCGACTATTGTAGAAAATATTTTAATAAATAAAAGTGGAAAACGATGCTATTTTTTATTACACCTTAGAAAATGATCAAGTTCTAACGTGCATAGCCGCCGCTGCGTCACCCCGCCACCCCGCGCCCCGATGCACGTGACCTTGGCACATATTTTGACAAGTTGTGTGGCCTCTTTTTGCTCAAGTTTAATGCACGTTCAGAGGCAATAAATAAATTTTGTATGGGAAAAACTAAATTTTTAAAACTACTAATTTTAAAAAGTCGTAGAACAAATGTTGTTAGGATTGATGTAAAGGGGCTGCCTGCAAAAGGTGCTCAACTAATTACAAATAACAATAATATATATATATATATATATATATATATATATATATATATATATATATATTATATTATACAGGGTTCGCCTTGCAACGTTCATAGAGAAATTTCAGACGCCGGAACAAGCGGGTTTCAGAAAAAACTTCTCAACCACAGATCACATCCACACCTTAAATTTGATCATAGAGAAATATTTGGAACACAATAAACCTCTCTACCTTGCATTTATTGATTACGCCAAAGCCTTCGACTCTATATCACATAAAAGCATGTGGAATGCTCTACATAAATGCGAAATACCATCAGAAACTATAGATCTTATAAAAGACATCTACTACAAAAGCAAGAGTCGTGTAAAGTTAGAGAGACAAGGTCCTGAAATAAATATTAGTAGAGGCGTAAGACAGGGTGATCCCCTATCACCTATTATCTTTATAGCTGTGCTCCAAAGTATAGTGAAGACTCTCAACTGGGAAAGGAAAGGAATTAATATAAATGGAAAACTCCTCAGTAATCTTAGATTTGCAGATGATATCATACTCTTCTCTGAAACAGCATCTCAATTGCAGAAAATGATTATTGAATTAAATGACGTAAGCATTAAGATCGGTTTAGAACTAAAAACTAGTAAAACTAAAATTATGACGAACCACCAAACTATTCCAATAAAAGTTAACGACATTACATTACAATATGTTCAAAATTATGTTTACCTGGGTCAACAAGTATCTTTCTCAAAGACAAGACACGAAGATGAGGTTAAAAGACGAGTCAACATAACCTGGAATAATTTCTGGAACAATAAAGAAACCCTTAAATCAGAATTACCTTTACGACTTAAGAAAAAAATAATGGACACATGTTTACTACCTTGTCTAACATATGGCTGCCAAACATGGATTTACAATAACTACACCAAAAACAAAATACAAGTGTGCCAGAGAGCGATGGAAAGAAGCCTACTAAACATACAAAGACAACATCGGAAAAGAAATTCAGAAATAAGGAAAACAACAAAAATAATAGACGCTTTAGAATATTCTCAAAAACAAAAATGGAATTGGGCGGGTCATATTGCACGCATGGACAAGGAAAAATGGACACCAAGGGTAACTAACTGGCAAGGACCAATAAATAAAAGATTAAGAGGTAGACCAAAGGTAAAATGGTTTGATGAAATAAAAAGAAAAGCTGGTGAAAACTGGATTACCAAAGCAAAAGACAGACAGATGTGGAGCAAAATGGAGGAGGCCTTTACCCGTAGAGAGGTCCATAATGATTTATGATTTATAAAAATGAATTTAGATTTTGATTCTTTTTAATTTATTTATTATTTAAAAGTTTATATACATTGAAATTATTTATTAGGATTAGAATTTAAATTTAATGATTATTAATAGTAATAGTTTATTTCTAATGCATGCACCTATTATGTAATAATTAATCATATGATATACTGTTTAATATTTTATTCATTATGGAAATAAAGAGGCTATAATAATAATAATAATACAGGGTTATTTTTAATTAGTTGAGCACCTTTTGCAGGCAGCCTCTCTACATCAATCCCAACAACATTTGTTCTACGACTTTTAAAAAATCTTGATAAATAACTCAGAATAAACGAACAAAAAAAAATTTTTGCTCCTTCGATTATTTATTACTCTGTATTTTGTAAGCAGTCTAAAGTATAGGTCGCGGCAGTGTAGCGAAAGTCAGAAACTGTTAAACGCGCGCGCCAGCTTTTTTCGTATAGCTTCATCTCTTTTACACCATGTTGCTATGGAAATACTAAATAATCAAAATGACAAGTATGTGGATTACAAAATACAATTTACATTAACCAAAAATAAAATTATCGGATTAGAGTTTTATAATTAAATAATGAATTGTAATTACATACTCGACAATACGATTTTTTTCATTAGATTCTTAAACAGTTAGACAATATGTGTTTCGACTATTGTAGAAAATATTTTAATAAATAAAAGTTGAAAACGATACTATTTTTTATTACACCTTAGAAAATGATCAAGTTCTAACGTGCATAGCCGCCGTTGCGTCACCCCGCCACCCCCCGCCCCGATGCACGTGGCCTTGGCACATATTTTGACAAGTTGCGTGGCCTCTCCTTGCTCAAGTTTAATGCACGTTTAGAGGCAATAAATAAATTTTGTATGGGAAAAACTAAATTTTTAAAACTAATAATTTTAAAAAGTCGTAAAACAAATGTTGTTAGGATTGATGTAGAGGGGCTGCCTGCAAAAGGTGCTCAACTAATTACAAATAACCCTGTATATATAATATATATAATATAATATATAATATAATAGAAGTATATATATATATATATATATATATATATATATATACTTCTCGTTTTAAATATAACCTTTATACATCAGAGGGATAATATAGGATTCTAAAGGTAAAATATTTTATTAAATCGGTCCAGTTGTTTCGGAGCCTATTAAATTCAAACAAACAAACAAATCTTTCCTGTTTATAATATTAGGATAGATTAATAGAAATACTTAAATAATTTAAATTTGTCTGTAGGTTCATATAGTACAATTTAGAAACAATTAACGTAACTTTAAAAAACAAAAAAAAAAATATTAAAAAACCCCCGATACAAAACCGTACAATGGACCGTTTAACAAAGGAAGAAATTTAGATGCAAGTAAGTTAACAAAGAAAGAAATTACGATATCGAATCGTATAGTCTAAGTCCTCAATGATTATTAACTTCTTAAAGTAGACACCATCGTCAACGTAAGTATAAAGGTCACCCGACGCAACGACTGCGATAAGTACATAATAATATTATTTTTGTTCTTTTTAGAGGTCTTTTTGTAGAAGGGGTTTTTTATTTTTTTATTTAATTTTTAGATACATTTTCAAGTACAAAGGTTAGGTTTTATCAAATTCGAAATCTACATGTATCAAGTCGCAGGCACACAACCCCCAATACAAAAATACCTATTAAAAATAATAAAAATAATATTATTTACTTATTGAAGTCGTTGCGTCGGGGGACCGTTGTACATACTCTAACGATGGTGTCTATTTTACGAAATTACGAAGGCTTAGACTAAACGATTTGAAATCGTAATTTCTTTATTTGCCTCGTTAACTTACTTGCATTTCATTTTGTACCTTTATTTAGTGGTCCCCCGACGAAAAGACTTAAAGTAGTACATTTTTCTTTTTAGACGTCTTTTTGTGTCGGGAGTTTTCATTTTTTTTTTCTTTTTAAAATTAGGTTACTGGTTATTATACCAGATGAACCTACGGACTCATACATTTTCAATTGCTTAAGTATTTCTATCAATATTGCATAAGAACATTTCACCACGGTTCACAAATTAAACCTTAACATTTTGAAGACGATTGTTACTTTTTCGACCAAACATAGCTAAGAACCATCTTAATTAACCAGGCTTTCGATTTAAAAAAAACAATCATATCAATCCAAATGTTTGGCTGCTACATTACCACAGACAGACACACAGATACACAGACCGACAGGTCAAACTTATAACACCCTTTTTTTAAGTCGGGGGTTAATAAACTAGAAATACTCCTACAGGCCAAGACAACTTGACGGTGTTTGATATAAACTTTGAAGGCTTATAGTTTATGCAAGGGTATGTTTTACAGAAATCGAAATCTACGCGTACGAAGTCACAGGCACAGCTAGTGATAAATATGATCACTGTTGCCACGTCATTATATTGGTTATAACTGAAACGGTAGGTGGTAAATAATGAAACTAGAACACAGAAAAATAAATTTCTATGCATATGGTATTATGGTACCGAGACAGCATAATATTTATCTACGTTAAATATCTTGTTTAAAACAAATAATCGCTGCGTCTTCAGTTTTTGTGCACAGAAAAAGAAATCCAATTTTATGTCCGTGGGTTGGTTTGTTTGATTTAAAAATTAACTCAATTAATTAACATTTTTATCACTCTATATATCGGAATATATAATGTATGTTCGGAAATTATTAAAACTTTTGACTAGCATATTACTAATAATAGACATAATTATAGTATTTTGTATCTATATTTACAGGTTGCACTTTAAACGGGCACTTGACACAACAAAAAGTAACCTCCTAGATAATGGATTTTTACTTCTAGAGAAATATTTTTTCATCCCATATAAATAATATTTCTTGTACTTGTTTAGTTGTAGTACGTTATGAGAATCTAAAGTTTTCATATTTTCAGAAAATATCACAGTAGGCGTTTGGTAAAGTTGATTTTCTTATTAAGCATTAATTCAAATTCAAAATATCTTTAACAGCAAGTAGGCATTTTCAGGCACTTTGGAATCGTCATTATTACATTAAAAAGTAAGTATAGCAGTCCGTGTCTAAGCTAACACCAGTTTGGAATGCTGCTGAGAAGAGCTGGCCAGAAACTCAACAGTTATTTTTTTTTTTCAAGATCAATCAACTTCAAATGAGACAAAATCCAAGTTCCACGCATGTTTCATAAAAATAATTAAATTATAAACCCTTCTTTTAAGAAAATGAGTATATTGATATTGTATGAGAATGAAAAATGTAGGAATATGAAATTTCTAAATTTAAAACTATATTTTTAGAGTCAAATATTAAATTTAAGATGTGTTGAAAAATCAAATATTACAATATACAAATTTAGTTTTAAATAGGATATATTCTGATTATGTTATGATAAATCTTTGAATTTATTTTTTTAAACCTAACACATTTTGTACGTACAAGAAAATTCTTTAAGTACCCACTTATTATTCGAGTCACTCGTCAGCTAGTTAGCATATTACAAGATATTTGTAATAATTGCATTAAGCTTTTGTCCGCTTCTCCGCCAGAAGCAGATTTGCATTACTAATTAACGACTTCAGTTTTTGTTGCCTGATTTCATTAGAACATTAATGGAAGACATTAATATATGCCTAAAACATTTCTTATCTTAATATCGCTAATGAGTTTATACCTTGAAATGGAATGAAATAAAATCCATTTGGAGTTGTGGCAATTGAATTATATTTATTATTGTACACAAAATATAAAACCAAACTACAAATGAAAATTTAATAAAATTGTGCCCTTCAACTCTTAATATAGTTAGTGTTTCAAAAGCGGTGCTGACTTTGAGATAGACTCTCCTTTGACCTTTGTACTATTGCGCTTCAAGATTACTCTAAACTATATTATCCACATAGTTTTTGGCGAAGGTGCAATCATTTTAATTATTTGTGGATTCTTCTATTGTTGTAATTAGTACATAACTTATACTTTATACAATTAATGTCAAATTTCTTATAAACCTTCACACACATGCCGTAGATGTGTGAAGGTTTATATGAAATTTGAAAAATTAATTAATTAATTAATTAATATACTTCGTTACTTTATGCACTATCAAATACAAAGACTTCTGTCTATTTTTCTAATTGAGAAAATAATTAGATAAATCTTGAATATATACATAAGTACTTTATTGAAATGTTGGATGTATAATGTGTCCTTTTAATATAATGTTATAAATTTATTAAGTCTACTTTGCTTGGCAAGTCGCAAATTAATTACTGAGTGAGATACAATTACTTAGTACACCATAAGTAAATTACGGGTCGTGTCTATGAATGAATAATCATAATATTAATATTACAACTAAAATAAAATAAGTATATTCAACCTCCAGTGATGAGCTGAAAAGGCGTGATATGATTAGCACATTTATAAAGACCCACACCACGTGTTGATAATCAAGAAAGTTGGCTCCTGACGTCAGTCAGACGTGACGCTCATTCCACCAATACGAGGGTGAGACTGACTAAATATTAACAGACGACCCCCGAACTTGTGAACGACTTATATTAACTGACATGTAAGGTAGGCGTCGATATGGAATAATTTTTCTTAATTGTTTAAAAATGTATTGGTATGTATATTTATTTTTTAGTAAATAAACGTACATACCAATACAAATCAATCAATCTTACACAATTTATTCCTTTCTACTATAAAATTATTTTAGTATAATTGAGATTTTATTAGAGAATGTTTTTTTATCTTTCGTAATATTATGTTATTTCTTCCCACCACTTCCGAGACTATAGAAAAACGTCCGAGAATAATAAGAACTCCCAAAATCAAGTTTTAAGAAAGCAACCTTCAAAAATTATTACTCGGAAATAGATGAAGTTGGTCTTAAAAGTCGATTAAGACGAAATAGTATTCCCTGACAGAGTAATAACGCTAAAGAAGCGCAACTTTGAGTGAAAATCGCGGCTTTTGATCATCAACTCGGTACGTGGTGTAAATCTTGTATGCGTTAATTTTAGTTTATATATCAGGTATAAAAATATGAGTTGAATATGAATGTTTGGTTTAGTTTCAACTCAAACAAATACGTTTTTAATTCGTAAAGTTAAAACTATGTATATTAAAAAAGTATCTGTTTAGAATCATCACGAAGAACGTATCTGTTTTGAATTATCACAAAGAAGGATAATAATGAATAAACAAAATAATGAATGTTCCAAAAAAATGTGTTTTTGTTTGTAGCATATTTTATAAAAAAATAAATTTAAAATTTAAAAAATCCCCTATACACCTAAGAACTTTCACCCGCACCAATAAAACCTCAATATCTTGGAGACGACGACGAGCTAAGAACAAACTCAACGAACCAGGCTTTCGATTAAAAAAAACCGCAATCACATCCGTCCACGCGTTTGGCTGCTACATTGCCACAGATAGATACACAGATCGACAGGTCAAATGTATAACACCCCTTTTTTTGAGTGGGGGGTTAAAATTTGGTTAAACATTTAGTAAGTCATAATAACCACATAGTTGCCGCTTAAACGATAACGAAAAGTATATGTTTCGCGAAATTATTAGATCATATTAAGACAATGAATAAATGTTTTAAAATGCTTTGTTACCTCATTTATGTTTAAACTCATTACACCCTCTAGATTTTTCTTGTTGGTATTTCGAACTCCTAAATTTAAAATTGTTAATTCAGCTTTCAAGAACAGACTAGTATTAATCTTCATATTCATGTTAATTCTTATCAAGAACATTATTTCTAGAACACATATTATTTGAGAATAAAATTTTAAAGTTTAGTGTTTTTGTTCGTATCGTGATTCGATAATGAAAAAAATAAAAAACAAAATCATTATACATATTATTACACTATTAAAATTGTTTAACTCGGAGGTAATGATTAACTAATTTCTTGCCTCAATAAATATTATATTTAGCTACGTCACTTCGATCAATATTTACCAAATTTATGAACGTAAAGTTTGTTTTTTTTTATTGGCTGACGTTAATATTATTATTTTTTTTTCTAATATTTCGACTATAATATTATTTAATTTCGGGTTATGTTTGGAATGTATACAAAAATTTAATTAAACAATATAAATTAATACAAGGAAGCCTTATTTTATTAATTCCTTATTTTATCAATTATTGTATTATTATAATTAATTATAATTTGAATATCGAGGGTTGTGACGAAAATTCAAGTATGTCATATAATTGGAATTCTCAAATCCAAGAGGATTCATAAGTTAATTTATAATTGAAAATAAGTATAATACATTTTCAATTAAGCTTCACAGTAGCTAATTATTTCAAGTTTTTTTTTAATTTAATTTGAAACAGGGAAATACTATTTTGCAAATACGTTTATTAAGGGCATATTGTGCATCGTGACAAATATATTTTGTTTGTAATATTTTTTTTTTCAAGTTCTAAGCTAGCTAATTAAAAGATTCAATAAAATGAAGAGTGCTGGATTTCTCTAATATTGTCAAAAAAAAATCAGTAAACGGCAAACAACTTTGATGTTGTATTAAATTCCTGTAAACAGGTTAAAAATCATTCTTGCTCTACACAGTCACCTCAATTTTTTAATGAGATGAAATTAATCTTTTAAAAAGTTATACAACTTTCAAAGAATCCAAAGAATTCAAAGAGTAAGAAAATGTTTTTATCGAAATCCAGTTTTTAAAATATATAACAATCAAAGAAATTAAGACTGTTCATAATTAGTAGCTTACTAGCTTAACTCAATAGCAATAAAATATGTTTGTCTTGAATTTCCTTATATTTGCATATAGTGAAAAGTCTAGTGCTATAAAATTTTCCTTATTTTTAAATACCATGGCCATGTTGGCCGAACTTTAATCTACACACAATTTTTATAAATGTTTATTTTTGTTGAAAAAAAAATGAAAATAATAAAGTAGGTAATACATATAAAGCGTTTTGTAAAACTTACCGATTCATTGATATTAGGACGAGAAATAAGTACATATAAATTTGCTTAAATTATCGTTGCATATAACACATCCATACTAATATTATAAATGCGAAAGTAACTCTGTCTGTCTGTCTGTCTGTCTGTCTGTTACGCTTTCACGCCTAAATCACTGAACCGATTTTGATGAAATTCGGTGTGAAAATAGAACTGAATTTAGGAAAGGACATAGGATACTTTTCATTGCGAAAAAAATAGTAGAAGAGGTTAAAATAGAGGATGAAAGTTTGTATGGAAGTTCCTTATTCTCAAACATAAAATCATATAAGATGACATAAAATCATGTAAGACTAACCATGTCGCGCGATATAACTGAATTTCACGCTGGCGAAGCCGCGAGCGGAAAGCTAGTTTTATATAATACACTAACTTCCAGGAGTTGGTTTGTGAATGTGGTGAAGACTTTGAATTTATTCGAATGTATCATTTTAGTCTAACTCAATTTTATTACTTACCTACATATAACAAAGAGTTTAAAATAGACCTTTTTGTTTAAAAAAATTTTTTTTTTTACGGCTTTAAGTAATTGCATTTACACTTTTTATAAGTGTCGACTTGCGTGACACGATCAGGAAAAGGAATGACTAAGAAAAATAAACAATATTTATCTGAAGAGTACACAATCTCTGCCATGCTTCAAAATTTTTATCTAATAGGTATTCATTGCATAAATAGATTGCCATATTTTAATACTTTGTGTATTACTAACAAAGCTCAAATAATTACAATTTCGATCACTTAAGGAATGGCAAGGTTTTTAAAGTTTTTAAATTTAGTTACTCGTAACTAAAACATATGGTGAGATGTTTATTTCATACACGTATAACGCAATTAGCGTTATAGAACCGGAAAAAAAATTAAGTAAGGGGAAGTTTAATAAGATATTTCATGAGCGCAATAGAAATTTAATTACGAAGTTCCGGGATGTTCTCGAAGGACGCAAGGAACAAATTACATTGATCTGCTATCTTTGAATATTTTACTCAGTTAGGCTTACATATGTATTTTCTATATAAAGGTACAAACAACAAGGTATAAACAGATTTTTATCAAATATTTCTTTCTTTCTTTTTATTAAATATTTTCTGTGTGTCCAAGCTTATGTTAAATTTTTTTAAACCGTTTTTTCTAAAACAAAAGGTTTAATAAAACAAATATATTTTTTATCGTATAAACGATATAAACGATATATATATTATATCGCTTATACCATATTATATATGGTACAACCTTAGAATATTATAAGGCGTATCGTATAAAGATCAATACAATCAGTAATACAATTGCCAAACAATTTTTGTTTATCTGCAACCTAGTTGGATTGTTTATAACTAGAACAGAAGTACATATAGGATGAAGTTAGTTAATAAATACATATAATATAATAGCAACGGGGTAGCATCCGTATCTACGTTAAATATATTTTTAAATAATTAAAAGCTATGTCTTTAGAATATGACACAGAAGTTTATTATATGTTTGTTTGTTTGCTGGTTATTATTACTATGTAAGGCAGCATAGAGGATGTTACTTAGCTAATTCACTATTTTCACGGGATACCTCTAAAAATACTTTTGCTACAGTAAAAGCTGGATAGTTGCTTCGAAGGGATACATGAAGTATGACACGCTTGTTGATCGTGTTGGGAGTTGATCATAATCGAAAGTGAATCCCGTGCAGGTCTAAGTAAGTACTGCATAAGCCTTTGTAGCCTTGGGTATTTTGCCTTGGTGAGTAAATGTCTTCTGGAGCTAACCTTGACAGGTGCTAAAATGATATAAGCTCTATGTTGAATATTTTTATTACTGCTTAAGATTTCAGTATCTTTTTAGTTTCTTTGCATGCATAAGGGTCCTTTGCTTTGTCCTCCCGGGGGCACGTACAGGTGCCCTGTCAAAACAAGATCATTGTCCGATGGCACATACACGTGCCATCGGATGACTGGTTCGTGTTTCAGTTTAATTTTACACTACTTCCTATTGCATTCTACAAATTTTCACTCGGGAACAAATTCATGATGAAAATTGGTCACTGGCTCCCAGACTATAACCTGTAGATGAAAAATCTTCACAGTCTCGATTTATAATAAAACGATAAGAAATGAGGTATTTTTCTTATTCAAACGTTAATAATATAACAGCTAACTCATTTTTATAAAAACAAAACAATTATAAAAATAAAGCAGACCCTTTTTCACCAGTATTTATATTTGTGTCAAGTGTCCGTTGATTGGGTGACGTCACATTTTAAATAAACAAATACTTTGTAGCCGTTATGAGATAAGTCTTTGTATGAAAGGTGTATTAGTATTATACATCAATAAATTCAAAATTTCATCTTTTAGTTTACAAAAGTATAGGTTATCCAAAAAAAAACAGTTAGTATACAAAATTGATCACAACCAAGGCCTTATAATTTATAGAGGTTTTCGTACCCTTGGAGATATTTAGCAGATTAATGAAAAAAAAATACTTGTATAAGAACATTTTATTGTTTTTGAATGTAGTATCTAGAAATTTATATAAAAAATTAAAAGTAATACGCATTCATAAATAATTTTTGAAAATAAACTTACAACGCACGCGAAATCAGATCATCGGCGAATTTTTAGTATATATTTGGGAATGAGTAAGCCAAATTTTTGTAGAGAATACATACATATTATATTTTTTTTTTATAAATTCATATTATAATGAAGGTAGAAAAAAATGTTCTTACAAAATACTAAAGTATCTTTTCGTAAGAAGGGTATTTGTATATTTATCCAGTTGTTTACATTTACCTTCGAAACAAATGTTTATACAAAATTCAATGAACTATCAAATGTTACTGATTCTTGTTCTTCAGATAGCTTATCTTATTAGCTCTCAGGAATTGTAACCCGTATTTTTTTTAAACGAAATAATGTTATGGACATAAGTGTCCGTTTTCAAATACCGCTAGCCTAGAAATGACGTAACGGCTGGATGTATAGAGGTGAGCAATTGGACACCGTGGTAGGACAAAGGTTAAGGCATTTATTGAATGTACAAAAAATGTCTCTAAGTACCTCTACTTGCTATTCGAGTCGCTCAGCAGTTAGTTAACATATTACAAGATATTGTAATGATTGCATCAAGATTTGTCCATATCTCCGCCAGACACACATTGATGATAATTATAAATATACTTCTAAAATTTCGTATTCTAAAAGCATACGGTATAAATTACAGGAAAAAAAATAAATACGAAACCATTTCGATTTGTGGTAATTAAATATTTAAATTTAATAACATTATGTCCTTGAACTTTTAATATAGTTAGTGCTCTAAATTCGGCGCTGTCTTTGAGACAGGCACTCCTTTGACCTTTGTAATTTTGTGCTCTAAGTTCACTCTTAACTATATTATCCACAAAGTTATTCGGCGAAGGTACAATAAATTTAGTTATTTCTGAGTTTATAGTCACATCATTTATAGTTTCAGCCTCTTCATTATCTCTTATGTGTCTTAAGTTTTATGTGAACTTACAGATAATATGAATTAAGATCTTTACTTTACTTCGTTTCTACATGTACTATCAAATTCATATATTTCTATATATTTTTCTAATTGCTAAGCTAATTGGATACATTTTGAATATATACATGGGTAATTAACAGCAAAAATCTATAGAAACCTTTTTTTTTTAATTTTGTCAATTATGTCAGTAACTCATTGCAAATATAGTAGTAGGGCCGATTGATGCTCAACTGTGGGTGACTTGTTATGGTTTCTCGACGCTGGCGCGGTACGGACAGGTGGATGTTGAACCGGGGTGCTCTCTAAGTGATTCAACGTCGTTGCATCGCGGTGAGTGCGAACGCGATCCCGATGGTTTGCAGACGTTAAAAAAATATGATTGTTGAAAAAGGGATGCTTGACATGCCGGAGCTTGCCCTCTGGGTGTTCAACGTCAGATGTGTTGTGGTCCCTGAAAGAAAGAATCTTCAAACTGCGATAGTAGATACCATTGTAAAAATACGGACTCTTGATACAACGAGTGCATTAACTACATAATAATATAATTTTTGCTGCTTTTTAGAGGTCTTTTTTAATAAATATACACACCCTCACCCTCTATTGAAACGTTTATTTTCAATATAGGTAATATTCTTAAATGTTTTTCAAACCATACATATAAAGATTTATAATATTACAGTGAACGTCGTATTAGATAACAATACAATACCTCCAATGACTAACAGAGTATTTATTAAACTTTACCCAGCCCGGGTAGTATCAACCTTACCGCCCACGGAGAATGGAAAATCTCGCTGCTTAGAATATTTAAATATTTTAAATAATAAGCATTTTAAACTTACAGTGTTTCTTGCGACTATCTTTTGTAATAGTTAAGCATCAATACTCCAAATGAATTATATCATTACATAGTATAAGGGGTTAGGGGTAGTTAGGATTTTCAAAAAATCGATTTTTTTTTTTCATTTTCTTTAAGTATAATATCTTAGAAATATTCTCTGAAATTTGAAGTCAATCCGATCATTACTTTTCGAGTTATTCGACAAATAACAAAGAGCGCTCGGACACCCTACTTATGTATTTACAATTTCTAGGAAGTATAAGTGCAAGAAATTCTTTGTTTTTCGCCACGTCACTAGTATGCCTGTGGCAGTTGCGGAGAGCAGTCGATAGTTGTGCGTTATTAAAATAAATTATTTTTGAAGTTATTTATTATGGGACGTGATACGAAAAAAGTTTCGAGAGAAGTTCGGAAATCTGAAAATATCCGTAAGTCGTATTCAAAGAAACGAAAAAATGTATTTAATCCAAAAACGGCGGAACGTGATGAAAGTGTTCGGAGTACATCGTCTAAAAAACTGAAAAAAAATACTGAAGACGATGTACCCGAAAGTTGCACTACTGAACTTCGAATAATTTATTTTATTACGGTATTCACTGCCATTTCTGCTCTTGTGAAATGTATAAAATTCGATGGAAACATTGAATTTCTAACAGCTAGTACACGTGGGCTGGGATTTAAAATTGTAGTTTCATGTAATAACTGTGACAATGAATATATTCCTTCCTGTTCTTTCATTGGGCATTCTTATGAAATAAATAGATGCTTCATTTTTGTGATGAGAATACTAGGGATAGGATACGAAGGTTTATGCAAGTTTTGTGGCCTGATGGACATGCCGGCTTTTTTTATATAAAGCTACGCATAAAATATTATTGAAGCAAATTTTAGATTGTGGTAAAACCGTTGCAGAAGCCTTGATGAAAAAAGCTGTGAATGAAGAAAAAGAAGGAATTAGTGAAAATGAAAATAAGAATGATTTGACTGTATCGGGAGATGCAACCTGGCAAAAACGGGGATATACATCGGCATTTGGAGTTTCTTCCATAATTGGCTATTTTACTGAAAAGATTCTAGATATAAACATTAAAAGTGCTTATTGTAAGCTATGTGAATATTGGAAAAAGAAACGAAGTACGGTTGAGTTCGAGGAATGGTATAAATCACATGAAGATGAGTGTAGTGCTAATCACAAGGGGTCTTCTGGGAAAATGGAGGTGGATGCGATGATTGAAATGTTTCAGCAGTCTGAAACAAAACATGGAGTTAGATATGCAAACTACATTGGCGATGGTGATTTGAAGACCTATTCGGGAATTATAAAAGCAGATCCTTACAAAAATACAACCGTAAATAAAAAGGAATGTATAGGCCATGTTTAAAAGCGGATGGGGACTTGACTGCGTAAACTGAAACTTCAACATAAAGGTCTTGGTGGTAAAGGTAAGCTTACAGGAAAAGTAATAGACAAATAAACTGTGTATTATGGTTTATCAATACGTCGTCATTGCGATTCTATCGAAGATATGAAATCTGCTATTATGGCAACTTTCTACCAATACGGTTCGACTGATAAAAATCCGAATCATGGTATGTGTCCAAAAGGCGAAGATTCTTGGTGCTCTTACCAGCGCGCTGAAGCAAGTGGAGAGCTTGATACTTATACTCAAGATTATTCTCCCTTACCTCCTGATGTTTTAAAAGCTATTAAACCGATTTACGACGATCTCAGTAATGATAATTTACTTTCAAGATGTGTAGGTGGATTCAATCAAAATAATAATGAGAGCTTCAACCAACTAGTGTGGAAAATATGCCCAAAAACCATGAATACTAGTTTTACTATCGTACAAATTGCTGCATACATAGCTACATGTATATTTAATGAAGGTACAAATTCATTATTAATTGTGGGTCTAATTCTCATCGGTATGCAAAAAAAAAGGATGCTGCACGTGTGAAAGTGGCAGATCAGCGCGCCAACGACAATACTCGGGAAGGCAGAATGCTTCGTAGGCAACGGCAAATTGATGTTTTGGAAACTTCCACAATGGCTGAAGAACCATTATATGGCCCAGGAATAGATGACTCAGTGTAAGTGATTAAATTATTCGTATTTCTATTCTTCTTATATTCGTAAATCTAGTGCGAAACTTTAAATGCGTTTTTCTCAAAACTATGTTTTTTGAACTGGTGACAACTGTAACTTGAAAACCGCTCAGTAGATTTTAATGAAATGTATACAGCTTTTAGAATACATAATAAACTCGGGCCTGATCGAAGGATTTTTTTTTTTTTCAAAAATTTAGATTTTTTAAGACCAATTAACTTTTGACTGATTCCCAAAAATTTAGAAAAAAAAATTCTGAGTCCGCCATTTTTTTAATTTTTGAAAAAAAAAAAAAGCTTCGATCAGGCCCAGGATTATCTATTTATAAAACTAATTTTTCTTATCCGATTGATTTTAGATGAATCTCCAAGGACTTATCATTGTCACCGCAAGGACCTTTTTTTTGGACTGGGTCAACAGAAACAGCTATAACTTTGGAAATTATATTTTTTTTTTTTTCAAATTTTCGTGACTTCAAGTCAAAACATTGTATAATAAGGCCATATTATTACTTTTGTAAAATAAAATGATTTAATAGCGAAAAAAAATTACTGAAAATTATCATTTTTTCGTGTCTCTGACTACCCCTAACCCCATAAATTAAAGTCGCTTCCCGCGCCTGTCCCTATGTCTGTATGTATGCTTAGATCTTTAAAACTACATAATGGATTTTGATGCAGTTTTTTTCATAGATAGAATGATTCAAACGGAAGGTTTATATGTATAATAACATGCTTAATATATAAGAGAACCACTGATCATTTCAAGATTTCTAAAGCGAAGTCGTAAACAAACACATTGTTTTGCGGTTACATTACAAACGCTGGCTGAACTCTACAGGATAAATCAAAATAATGTACTAAGTATTGTATGCCTTAAAAAGTTCTACAAGAAAATCCGCGATGGTATATGTTTATCTCTTACGGGTAACCCACAAAAGCAAATTTTTATCCTTTACTTTTTATGAGAAATAACGGCTTATTTAAGAAGTGATTTTAAGCAATACAGCATTAGTCCTTAACTAATTAAGTAACTTAAATACATTTTACATTTAATATGGTACGGTATAACCCTTTACAGCATGTAATTTAAATGAATATTTTTTAATGATATTACAGATTTAAAATATAGGGACCTTCGCTTTATAATGCATGAGCCTATGGTTTAGTGACAGGTACTATCTTGCACTGTTGATCACTTCCAGTTTCTTCGAGGCTAAATTTTCTTTGGTTCCCAGGTGAAAATTTCTCGATATTTAAAGGTCCAGTACTCGGATACTTGGCGACACATTAAGAAGAGTGTTCTTAAAGAGCTTTGATATGACTAATGGGGTTTTTTTAGTGGTGAGTTTGTAAACTTGTATTTTCTGGGTATCAAACTGAACAAGGTTCAGTTTGATACGCCCTACGCCATGATGTTTTGATTATGTAATGTAAATGTGTTTTGATTTTGTGTGCTGGCCATTACTGTTATCTTATATGTGTGAACGTGATTTGTGGATAATAAATCTTCCTAATTCTCAATACGTTTAAACGAAATATTTTCAAATACAAATACCTATAATAATTTTATTTCCCTATTGTGGTTAAATTACAATTTAAACAAGGCCTATATTTTAGTCAGTGGTAATACCTATCTAATTGGATGTAATGTTTAATTTAATGTATAAATTATAATGACGTTACCATACGTTAACTCAGATAGTTTGTTTGTAATTTTTCAGGTTTATTAAAAAAGTTAATATTAAATATTATGTAATAACCTTTTGTATAAAAAAAAAAAAATTGTGTAGTATTTGATAAAAGTACTCTTCTTGAGTATATTTACACCGGAAAAGATGGCCAAAAGCCGCTGCTACATTTTCACAGTGACGTCACAACCGAAAATACTCACTTTTCATTGACCATTTTCAAAGTTTTCTGTTATTTTGCGAACGAATTAAACGGTTCTTATTGTAGGAGGTTTTGGAAATAAGGCACCGTATTAGTACTTAAGTTACTGTATTGAAAATAATAATTGTACAAGAAGTAAATTACGAAACCTAACTGACATTACACACGAGAGCAGTAGTGTCGCCGTGAAGCGGCAATAATTGGAACTACTCCGGTTGCGTTCCCATTCTACCAATATTTCTTACACTTATTTTATGATTGCGTGTGTTAGTATCGTGGCTTTAATTTTTAAAATATTTTATTTTTATAATTACGACAGGGTTCTAAAATATTTTTCCATATGTCAAAATTGCACTAACTTTTATAATTTAGTTAAATGTATTTTTTTTGTTTAAAATTCTAACACCTGCTTTTCTCGATTAGTGAAAATATCTTTTTTGCTAAAATCCTGTGTTAATATTTTTAATAAGTTGATAATGTCATTAAGAGCCAATCAAACATCTGGCAAGTAAAATCTTATGTATTTATGTTATCCTCCCTATGAACCACCCTTGAACGAATGGATAAAAAAAAATAGGCGGATTATTAGAAAGTAAAAAATCACATTCACAGTCTTTTCCTTAACCTCTTGGAAAATATCCAGTCGTTCTGTGTTCAAAATCATCTTTATTATTATTATTATTTATATATTTAGTAAGCTTATTTGATTTTATATCTAAGATTCCACTATAGTCCTGTCTTTATGATTTTTTATATTATAAATTTTAAATCCATCTATACTAATATTATAAAGAGGAAAGGTTTGATTATTTTTTTGTATGTTTGAAATGAATAGGCTCCGAAACTACTGGACCGATTTTAAAAATTCTTTCACCGTTGGCAAGCTACACTATTCCCGAGTGACATAGGCTATGTTTCATTTTCAAAAAATTAGGGATGATTATTAAAACTTGAATATTCTAACGCAAGGTGTAAAAAAATAAACAAAAAAACTGCGTGCGCTGCGAAAACGGTGAAAGTTACGCAAAAATGATGTTCTATGAAATTGTTTCCACAGATTACGTGAAAAGCGACCTACACGCGGGCGGAGCCGCGGGCAACAGCTAGTATTTAATAAAGTTTAAGATTGCTAAATATTTAACCCACATCGAACATAGAATATATTAGTGGACGGTATTTATTCATATGTTATGTAGAATGAGATGTACAAACTGCTTTGAAAGTTAAATTTACCCAAGTTAAAGTTTTGTATATCTAACTAATAGTAAGATGCGGCATAATTTATATTCTCCGATAGTTATATATATAGGAAGGAAAACTTCTGTGGTTCCAACATCATCAATATATTTATTATATATCTCTATCAACAATAGTAATCGATGAATATTTAATGATTAGGAATAATAATAAATAAGAATATAATAAATTATACTGTTAGGAAAAATTATACAACTAGGCACGTGGTTGGAATTTATTGTTACAAATTGGAACACGGGTGTTAGGTTCATGTATTATTGTATCATACTCATTTGACAGCGGCAGCTCTCTAGGTGTGAAGGTGATATGATTGAATGGTGTGATCATTGAGTTCTTTATTTCCTAGATTTTGTTCTTTTGTATCTTACTTTTATTATAAAATACTTTAATTGTGATTTAATTTATTTATAATATAAGAATGTTGTAATTACTTAAAATCCTTATTCTATTCGTTATTTTTAGACATGTCTTTAGACATGAATCAAACACCATTCATTGTAGGTTCATTCATTCATTCAGTGTTGTATAATTTTACAACACATTTAGGAACCATCATTATATAAAATTTCATCATTTTCCAGTATGATTATTTTAATGAGCGTATATATATACGCTCATTAAAATATAATATTTATATATCTATCTTATTTATATAAATATTTTAATATTTGCATTTTTTGTGACACACAAATGTATTATAATTATTGCATAGGACGATGTGTTGACTCCTCTCCCTACCTAATCAAATTTGGAAAGAACATACCAATGCCGCCTTTGAAATACGTTCTAGAAATAAACCAATGCTAGTTCTAAAAAGGCCAAGGTTCCTACTGCCTCCCCACAGATGTTGCAAGACTTTTCGATGGCTTTGCCCCATCTTACTAAATTACTTTGTTCTGAAAGAGTCATTTGGAATGCATTTAGGTATATTTTTAATAATGGGGACCAATCATAAAGTAGGGTGCGCCAACGCAAAGCTAGTGTAATACAAAAATCTCCTATAGTCACCCATTCGTTTTGGATTTCTAGGCTCATCGCGTGCAGACGGTAGTTATCGTTTTCATCTTGTCTAATAAAGGATTTTGTTATGTCTATGTCTCGTTCTTTCCTACCTGATCCTAGCCCTACTTTATTCGTTTGAGCACCTATCATACTTTTTTTATGGAATTGAAGTCGTGACTCGAGCTCTGAGGCAACTTTGTCTTTTGGGAGAGATGTTACAGTATCATCTTAAGATTTTCCGATGATATGTCTTTTGGTAACTCTTAGATGTTTGTAGAGCTCCGATGGTTTCTTTAATTTTAATCCAAAATTGTTTCGGTCTCTAAATAAGGTTGAAGAGTCCGCTGAGTGCGCTAACCCGAGCCATAACTTCAATGTCCTTATGACGTTTGTATCTAACTTTGACAAAAGGGTTTTATTAATATCATAAACGAGGAAAAGCCAATTTGGACGTGATGTTAAAAATTATCGTATATCCAGTTTACTTATTGATTGATGGTCTATCTTTTTAAGATCATTTAAAAAGCTATTGACTATTGCATCCAAGATGGAATACGGCCTTGGTTATCGACTTTTTTACCTAAAAATTCAAACGGAGCTGCTTCCGTAACTGTACTAACGCACTGACCGGTTATTATAAGACCCGGATCATCGCGAGATCATCTGCAAAAACTAGTATGGATTCTGTGTATTTATTGTTAAATTTAAACCGATAACCCCACCCCGTAAATCCCGTAACCCCATAAATCGTAAACTGTTTCTAATTTACTAATGTATTTTTTTTTTATTTGCACACACTCTGACGTTAATTCTTGTACCTTCGAAGGTTGTTAATAGTCAATCGTCAATTCGTCGTCAATGCAAATCTTTAACATTAACCGCTTTTCGACTTTGGAATGAATGGTTTTACGCGTCGTGTTAAAGAATTTATCCTAAACGGTAACTACTTTAATATATAATATAATATAAAAAATATATATTTTTAAATGTATTGAAATTCTTTGTTTAATTATTAATAACGTTAGTATTTGTTTTAACTAAATTCATTTATGATTCTTCTTCACATTATTCAGAAAATGTTTTCTCTAAAATAATTCAATTAAAAAAAAACACTTAGTTCGACTTAATAACCTTCTGTTTAAGTAGCGAACGTGGCAGTTAAATACTGCAGAGGACCAGAGAACAGTTCTTGGTGTCAGTTGAACCATTTGATCATTAGATCATAAATTTGTCTCATTACAACAATACCCTTCTAGTTTGATTGATTCGATTCCCAAATTAAATTTAATTAAACTGTTTGTCCAATGTCATAAAACGTCATTAGGCTACTTTTAGGGATTTATTGAATTTGGCACAACATATGTCGGTTAGCCTTATTATTTCGCAGCCAGCCCAAGTTAACTGCTTCTCTGCTACAATGCGCAAAAGATGTGGTTCCTTTTTACTGAGACCGCAGAGTAGCAGGGCACCAACAGCATATTGAATATTATGCTGCGCCTTTTCGAGTGGGATGGTTAATCAATTTAAATACTAGCATAGGTATTAAGTTTTTATTGTTACTAACAAAATGAGTCTTAATTATGTTACTCGATATTAATTAAAATAAAAAAATACTATGCAATTTTATTTTTGGAGCAAATAGAAAATTAGGTTTTGTTAAAATACCGAAATTACAAACGTTTTTTTAATAGTGTTTTAATAGAAAATGGATTATTTTTTTATGTCAATAAAAAACTAGATTTATCAAATTATTATGATTACGGTAAATTATTTTTGTGAGTTTAAATACTATTCCTAAACAAATTCTTTTTTTTTTTTTTCATTTTAAATGAGTAAAATATAAATTTACATTTGTTAACTAAACACAATCTTCGATGTTATAAGACTGTCAACTTACTATTCGAGTCGCTCGGCAGATAGTTAGGATTTTACAATATATTGTAATAATTACATCAAGTTTTATTAGCTTCTCCGCCAGACGCATCGCTAATGAACTGCTTTAGTTTTATGTTTCCTAATTTTCTAGGAGCATTGATTTAAGTCATAAATATTATGAATAAAACATTTCTTAACTTCTTATATTGGCAAAGAGTAAAATTTTTATACTAACAATAAAAAGGTTATAAGTTAAATTTAATTAAATTTATTTTATAGTTTGATTATAGTTAATACCTACTTAAAGACGGCCTTGGTTTTGAAAACTGGCTCCCCTTACCCTTTTATTTTACTTCGCAATGTCATTATAAACTTTATTATCCACAAAGTTACGAAGCTTAAAAAAATATATTATTTCATGTCTGTATTGCCTTATTTAGAAGTAATTCATACACTGTTTGTAATTTACCCCTTTCATTACATTTAATGACGCAAACATGTATCTGAAATTCCTTATGAAATTATAGATCATTTGAAGTTGAAAACACTTAATTAATATTACCGTTTGAAGTATCGATGGGTTTCGTCTAGAAGTTTTGAGAAGTAAATATTAGTTAAGAGACATAATATTGTCATCTTTAACATAAGACTATTCAACTATAAAGTAAATCATAATACAATACTCTTCATGAAAAAATCAGCTAAATAATACTGGCCAAAATTGAAAACTTAAGAATTAAACCTATAAAGTTCTTTTCACATATTTATTGTCTGAATAAAAATAAAATGACAAATGCTGAATTTTGCGTCTGGTTAGTTGTGTCAAAATTGTTTTTGAATAAGACTAAACAATCATAGACATCAACGCTCGTCTAAGCAAATGGTTTTCACATGATCCCGAAAATAAGTTTTCATTTGGTACAAGAAAAATGTAATCTTAAATTTAATTTAAAAAAGGGTATGCAACATTTACCGACTTAAGTGATATAATTTTCTTTCAGTGTTTTTCACTGCATAATGGTAACGTCAAATAGGTACCCCCCTAATTCTGATTTAAGCTTTTTATGTATTAAAATTACTACGAATTATAGGCACATTTTATACTCGTTTTATTTAGATTCGTAAGAATTCTTTTAAAGTATATTGAGATTATTCTTACTATAAAATAGTCTTAACAAGAATGTAATAAAATATCAGATAATAGAACTTAACAAAATAAATCAATCCAATAAATCTAACGAGAAAGAAGCTGAAAAATCGTGCTATGACTAAATAATTTGCAAGCTTCAAACCACGTGTTGATAATCAAGAAAGTTGTACAGCGGCGTCAGCCAGACGTTCCGCTCATTCCACCAATAAATACGTGACTGCTGCTGACTAAAAATTAACACACGTCCCCCGCACTTGTTACGACTTATGTTAACTGACATGTGATAATACTGATGATAAAGTTGCATTTTCATTTACTGCTTACCTCGAAAACTAAAATGCATGCTCTATATTGCTGTACATATATTATAATTAATTGATTTTATTGAGTTACAATAATTTATTATTATTATTATTCAGTAACAATAATTTATTGTAATTGGCATGTAGTATAAGAGGATCAAAACCAAACCTGCACGAACACGTGCAATTAAACATGCATGAAACCCCCCCTCTACCCAGAAAACCATTTTCACCCTATAAATACCTGTTTATATTTTTCTAAAACACAACTTTTATAACTGTGCTCAAGTTAAGTTAATTTTTGAATACTTCTGTATCTATTAAGAATGACCTTCCCGCGCTAACATACATATACTGATAATATTTGTTTATATAATCATTTGTTATTAAAAAGTTTCCAACTTACAACAGTAGGTAACAGTTTAAGAAAATATGTTAACTAAAGTTAACAAAGATACAAAACCTTTTCATGCAATTTAAAATCTAAGCCCAGAAGATTCATTACGAGATAAGTTTTAGCAAATTAATGTACTTCTATAACCGCACAGTATAATTTTAAAAACCCTAAATATGTACATATGAATATCGATAATTTAACTCTCCTTAATGATATACAAAATATAAATGTGTAGCTTAACTATGTTATTTGGGCCTGAGTTAGGCTTCAAAAATATCGTAAGACAATCCTTTCGATAGCCAGTTCTTTTTAGGTCTGGTGAAATTAACCTGTAGATTTGACTATTAATAAATGATTTATATAAAACTTTTTTTCAATACAGATGTTTTAAAAAATAAATATACAGTAATTTGATTGGATTGACTTTTAATTCAATTCAATAAATATACAGCTATAATCTCCATTCAAAGTCATTGCAAAGGTTCGTTATACGGTTTTATTTCTGAAGAAAAACCGGTAGTAAGCTCAATGAATAAAATATTTCTGGCAAATTATTTAAAAATAAAAAGTATAATTATTAATTATAAATATTTATTAACCGAGTCTTAATAGACAAAACTATACAATAAGGAGTTACATAACGGTCTCATTGTATAAAACAAATGCCTTTTGACCATACATTAGAAGTGGTCATAGTGAAGTGACATGTAGAAAATATTTTGCAACTTTGTCATTGCCAAGCCTTCTGTCGTCTATATTTATAGCCTATAATATTATATTATAAATTTAATATAATTTTATCATTTAAGTTATATTTATATAATGATATATATGTACTACTAGTAAGTATTTGTGAGTAGTTATTAGTAAGTATGTTTATTATAACCGCACCACCTACCAGTATTTCATATAGTTTTTTTTTTTTTTAATTTTTCTAACCCTAAGGTCGTCTGGAAGAAACCGCCTTTAGGCGATTAGGCCGCCTTTTGTACTTTACAATGTATGTTCTTTATATGTATTATTTTTTACTCATGTATTGTGATGTGCAATTAAGAGTGTAAATAAATAAATAAAAATAAGTTATAAGAATATTTTTTTATAAGTTTTAAGATATAAGTGGATGGAAACGTAAGTATTAAAAACAGTTTTAAGGGATTCTGTAAAAACCTTGTTATATGTAACACCAACAGTATGCAAATACCCAATAATTCAAACAATGCAACACATACAATCTAATCTAGAACATTGATTGGGCTTTGTCATCAGGGAAAATCAAATGAAATTGTGCCTCAACAAATCTTTGAAATCAAAGTAGGTGTAAGTCTAGTTTCTTGGTAGACCATAACATCGGGTCGCCGGCACGGTCGTCGGGCAAATTCGTGCCGCAAAGCAACCTAGTCGTGTTCGACACGTTGCTCGATGACGCCGTATATGGGAAATGAGTCTAAACAGCAACGTTGCATTGGCGAACCGGTTTGGCATCGAGTAGGTGTTTGTTCTGTCGGGTGTCTAGTCGAGGAGGGTAGCGGAATGATCTCTTGATGCCCGGTATCTATGGGTATACAAACGACAGCACAGTTGTAGAATGATATCTGCCGAGTACACGGGCTAATAGAGATCAAGTACAGTCTGAAAGAGAAACCATGGTGCAACGTTTGAATGACAAACCTCATCCCGTCTCCGCATGGAGCAATGCCATCCTTGTCAAATTCAATGTCACCAAAATGTAGACGTGTCTGTTCACCGCCAAAAGGAGCTTTTAAACCTTAGCTCCTACTTTCCAGATTGTATCCTTGGAATAGAGTGACCGGCTTCAGTTGTTAGGCTTAGAGATTTCCTCGAACCTCAACTTTGGTCGGTTCATTGAGTCCAGAGCAACAGCAGCAGCAGTAAAACTTTCCGCTTTTGCGAAGGTTCGACAGTCTTTTAAACCGGGACAGCTAATTGTATTATACAAAGTACTGATCCGGTCGTGTTGGGAGTACTGTGGTCACACATTTTCTGGTGCCGCAAAGTTTCATTTTGTGATTCTGGACTCAATTGAGAGGCGAGCAAAGATGCTTATACACGACCCCGAACCTGTTAAAACAAACCTCCACAGCCTCGAACATAGGTGTAGAATTGCTAGCCTCCCAGTATTCTATAAGATACATTTTGATGAGTTTGCGCAGGAATTACACGACCTAATTCCCCCATCCCCCTTCAATCACCGGTCGTTCCATAGTAAGGCAGGTATCCATCCTTACGTTGTGGACATTCCACCTGTCCAAACTAAGCGTTTTGCTTCGTCTTTCATAGTTCGTACAACTAAGGACTGTAACAGCTTGCCTGCGTCGGTATTTCCATCCGTTTATAATGTGGGTGTCTTTAAGAGAAGAGTGAATAGGTTACTAAGTTAATGCGTCTTACCACCCATGACTACATCTCCACTTCTCATCAGATGGAATGTAGTCAAGCATTAATTAACACTTAAACAACTTAAAAAAAAAAAAACTAACGTCATATTGATGATTTGTAAAGCTATGGGCAACGTGATTATGAGTCAAAATAAACAACTATAACTTTGTACCCGTTCTTTTACAGAACTATATAAGCTACTAACTAAACATGTAATGTAAATTAGCACTGAAAAGTCATATTATTATTTTGATCAGTATTGCATACACCGTTTCAGTCCGTAGGGTGGATAATGTTGGCACCTGCTGTCATAATTTTATTTACTCCAAACTTGGTCACTTGTTCGCGGTTTGTGCTGCGGCTGCTATAAAGTAAACTGCCGCATGGCAGGCCACTTTCGGTATCACAGCTACATTTAAGTTGTGACTCGTTGTGTTTAACAAAATAAGATGGATACTTAAAACTAAATTAAAGAAATTGTGTAACGTTTGGTTTCTCAAAATACACGTTTTATTATAATTATTTACCTATGAAAGAGTAAAGAATTTATATTTCCGTTTCAAAAGCTCATGTTATTCATCGCCTCTTCTGACTTGAACATAATACCTAGAATGTGAAATTAAACAATATTACAAATGTATGGCATTTTTTGATTAAATTATATATTTTTAGGACGTCAAGTATAACAAAAAAAAACTAGTAGGTTTTCTAACTTCTTAGATTAATAATGATATGATGAAGCATGATAAACTTTAATCGTGTTTTAGAAGTTGGTCTGACATGTGCTCTCTGGTTACTATTTCATTACATGCTTTAGTTACAGTTACAGAGAGCGGGCAACAACAAACCCAAGATCTGCTATGGTTTGAATTCATAATTGAAGCAACTTACATAAATCTTAAATACCTATATACGTAAGTTATAAAATATTGGATGTATAAATATCCTTGAAATGTACATGATAAAATGAATAAGTCTGTGTTTGCTAGCCTATAATTGCAAGTTGCCTATTAATAATTCAAAAAGGTGTAATTACTTAGTACACCATTAGTAAATTAAAGTTCGCGGTGTCAAATATTGATAAGTTTAAAAATAAACTGCACCATATAATAATTATAATCTTAAGGCAGAAATCTCAAATTTGTATGTTACTACGTATATATGGTAGCCCTGCTGATGTCAGGTTGATGTCAATTTAGACATATTAACTACTTTACATATTTCTAGTTAAACATTATTTCATTACAAATGTAAATTAAATATGTATTGTGTATAAGAAAAAGATTTAAGCACTTTATTTATGTACTTTCATTTGTTTAAAAAATTTTATATGAATAACGAATGGACAAAAAAAATGTAATCAAAGAAATTAGGGACAAGTTATATTATTCGATACCGCTTTGATTACTCGTGTGCTGCATTTTTATAAACCTTTTTGTAAAAAAATGTTCATGAAAAAATCCCTTTGACCCATCTACAGTTGTGAAGAGCCGTGCAAAGTATTTGGCGTCCTCTTTTATCGGCCACAGTATTTTTTATTTTATTTTATTTTATTTTATTAAATCTAGCATGTTTCTGTAAATAATCATTAAAAGGTAACTGTAACATCTAAATATAACTTGCCGAGAATCCAAAAACCTGGAAAATACGAAATTTAAGTAAACAAGGATTTGTACTAAAACCCTATTACCATCAGTTTCAAGCTCGCATTAGAAATTTCAGTGATCCCGTGAATATTTTAAGATTTACAGCGAACAGACTTATGGGCTTACGTCATTTAAAAGCTTTATTAAGACTTTTCTCTCAGTATTTATTTAACCACTCCTTAATAAACTAACATTTTTAAACTATTGCGACTTTTCTTTGTTTAATCAATCATTATTACCTAGGATTTAATAATTTTTTTATTTTTTTAAGTCGCAAGTCTCGGCAACTACCCTTAGTTGCTCTTCTTTATTTTCATTTTTGTTTCCAACGGAATTGTAAGTATTTCGAAAACGACACTAACGGCGTCTACACACTGGAGTCTTAAAAGTCTAGAACTGAATGACATGCATTAAGTTATGTAATTGGAGTAATGACTTTTAACTGTGCGTGTTTGACGAATGTTATCGTTTTGGTGGTAATTTAAAAAAATATTGTCATATTTACCAACTATATTATTAATGAAATGTTTAGCTAATGAATGGTCAATTAATTAATAATTGTTGAAAAAAGTTGACTAAACGAAGCTATAATTAGTTGCGAAATTTATTTTGAAGACGTCATAAGGAAGTAACTACACGAGGATTATTACAGTGATAGCAGCATGTTTAATTTTTTTTTTTTTATTTACATCTATGACAGCAAGTAAATAAACCTTATCTTTTGAAAGCTTATTGATGGAACAGGAGCGGTTTTGTGATAAACGTATTCTGTATCATACATTTGTATGAAATTTTTTTTTATATCCTTTATAACATAACTTATTTTCTCCTCACCACTCTCATGCAAATCGTATTAAAATAAGTAGAAATAGCAAAGTCAAGTTTCACGAAAGCAATCGTTAGGAACTACTCTGGCGCCGACGTAGTCGTTCTTAAAAGTTGGTAAAGAAGAAATAGTGAGTATTCCCTTACTACAATGACGCTAAAGAAGTGATACATTGCCAAAAAATCACGGGGTTTGAACTTCAACTTTCTACGTGATGTGAATCTCGTGATATTGCTTCTGATTCTGATGATGTCGCAGGTACAGAAAATGAGTTTATATTTATACTCACATATAAATATATAGTAATAAGTGAGAATTCAAGTAAACCCAAGGAATTATTAACCATATCACTGTTAGTTTTATCAGCTGGTTACTTCACGGCCCTCCTCACCATTACTATTAACAACTTAGTTCTATAAGTTTTCTTTGGATACAAAAACATGTTTATTGTTTAATTGATTTATCTTAATTACTATTATTGACTCATATTAGGCCTTTTGGAGACTTATTGTCACAACGAGAACCTTTATCTTCTTCTCAAAATTTGGTGACAAGAAAAAATTATTTGAACAAGTATTTTATTATTTATTGAATGTACCAGTTATTCGTACATATATATTAAATATTGAACCAGTCTATATTTTAAACAATATTTTGTCAACGGCTTCGCCAGCTTTAAAAGCTAAAAAGAATTTTTAAATGTTTGAGATTTACACAACCTAAGAAAAACCTTAAAACTGTTTTTAAGTTACGCTTTTATAACTTTTTATCTAAAAAACTATAAAATATTACGATAAATTACGTATATTATATACATATATACTAAATCAAGACATTCGGTGAAAGCCACTTAATAAAAAAATATAAACACCCGACCAAAAACTAAATATCTGTGCCACATTTGAGAAAATTATGGAAGTAAACATTTTTGAAGTACTGAAGTGGCTACGAGTGTAGTGTAAATTGCATTATAAAAGAGTGTAAGTTACAAATAGCCGACAACGAGACAGTTTCAGAGCAATCTCGTGTTCAGAGCAACTCAGAGTTTTCTTACAACGCGAGTATATTTATATTTCGAATAAAACTTGTATATCCTTCAGTATATTTAATTTTAGTGTGTTTAGAAAATTCTTTGTTTTTGTACGCTACTTGCATTTACTTACATTTAATATTAATTATTTATTTAAAGAGACTTCTTTAAATTTATAATTAAAGACTAAATCAACGTTAAAATGGATTATTTTTTTCTCTGAACCCTGAATACATGCATGTAATTAAGTATTTTTAAAAGTATTTCTTTCTCCAAATGAATAATGAATATTAAAGGAATGGATAAATGATGTTTTGTTTGCTCTTTTAAGTCTTGACGCTTATTTTTTTTTTTATTAGAATAATTTATTTTTTACGACCTCGTGTTTGATGGCAGATTAGATGTGGAGAACAGTTTTTTATTTCATTTTATTAAGTTTACGAGAAAAATGGTTTTGTGTTTTTTTTGTTTCGCTCTTTACAGAATTTAATATTTTTCTTCTATTATGGATATAAAGAATGGCAGGTGGAAAAGTCATTAACATATTATAAGACATAACTCTTTATATTTACAATGAATTAGTTAAAATAATAAAACTTATTAAAATATTTTATATATTATATTATATATTAAGAAAATAACCTATACAATGAATCTGAAATTCGATGACTAACATTTATCAACACGCAGGATAAGATTTTTTTTTTTTGTAAAATATCAACAAAATTTTGCAAGCATGAAGTGACCACATTGTTGGGTTTTGGTGAACTTAGTTTGTTATTTTACGTAAAATGGGTCTTACATGATAATGCGAAATCAAAATTTTACTTCAATATCGGTTTGTTCGAACCAAAAGCGCCTTCTGCCATCTTTCTGAGGAAGGAATTGGTGTTTAACTCGTCGTGTTTTATTTGCATATCTGTTATTCTATAACAACGTATACTAAAATATGTTTACTTTATATATTATTCTTCTATAAGGATAATGATGAGAAATAAAAAGGAAATAATTTTACTATTCCCTAATAATGCATTTTTTTTTATTTAAAACTTTTACCCTATATATTTTAAGCTTTGACATTATTCCCGAAATGTTTAAATACTTTTACTGTCAAATAATATTTAGTAATATATTTTCTATTTGTATTATGTACTATTGTAATATGTTTATTTATAACATATTTATGAGTACATTTAAGATACTAATATATTCAACAAAGATTCTATACGTACATGAAGTCTAAGCGTATATAATTAAATAATTATACGATGCAAAACGGCCCGTAACTTAATAATGGTGCACTAAGTAATTACGCTTTACTTAGTAATTAAAAGGCTTTACTTGCCAAGCAAAAACAGACTTAATCGTTTAACCAATTGAGTTGGACGAAAATAAAAATATTGAAAGAAGTAGCGATTACAAATATATTTATTGTGCAAAGGATTTTTTACGGATTTAAGATTTATATCAATTAATAGTATGAATAATAAGTACCTTAAATCATTAATTAAAACCAAGACAAAAAGTGAGTTCGTTCTTGCCCGCCCTTTGTAAGAACGTAACCAAGGTTTGTTATATAACAGTAGCCACAGAGTACTACACAACAGAGCAACTTCTAAAACATTATTAAAGTTTATCGTCGCTCCTGGGTATCAAGGTAGTTGGATCAAAAATAATTAAGACCGCAAGTTTCTTGATCCTTTTCTTTAGAAATGGCGTGGTACGTTTAAAATTTACTTCAAATTCGCTTTTACAGCTTAATAAAGATACATATATACATAATAGAATTAATTGTGTTGATATTTATTATTAATATGCTTAAGAAATACAAATTTAAAATATAATACCACTTGCTTACAATTATCAAATACTCAAGTGCCTTTCCCAATAATTTGTATTTCTATCATTATTGAACTTTTAGGTCTATTTTCTAATTTAATAAAATGCTCTATTAGTTTATTTTATATTTAGAGGATTATAATGTTGGTAAATATATATATATTTACTTACCATAGATTATTTATTACTTACCATAGATTATTATTTACTTACCATAGATTATACCATGCCTATTTTTTTTAAATGCAACTTCCATAGCAACATACAACGTTGCAGAGATATTTGTATACAGATTGGACAATCGTAATTTTCATATTTTGGTTAATCTACAATAACTCTTCGTTAACATATAATAAAATTGTCACTTATCGATTTTTGCACATGGAAAATATTAAAAAACGAAAAATAAGAAACAACTTTATAGAAGCAAGATAACCCAAAACAATGTTTTTTTATTTAATCTGTTTGTCTGTATGTCTGTATATTTGTGCACGCTAATCTCAGAAACGGCTTAACCAATTTAGATGCAGGAATATATTGTCACAGTTTTCATTTAACATTTGGTGTTTATTTCATTTAAATACGTTAGAAAACCGCACATGGAAAATATATATATATATATATATATATATATATATATATATATAGGGTTCGAATCCTAGCCCGTATCGGTTTATTTTTCATTCTATTTTCGTCTGTTCGTCTGTATGTCTATATATTTGTGCACGCTAATCTCAGAAACGTATTAAACGATTCGGATGCAGTTTTCAGGAATATGTTGTCATGGACTTCACTTTACATGTAGTTTTTTTTAAGAGTGTTACGAAGTCGCAGGTAGAGCTAGTGTATTTTTTAAATAAATTACTGCGAATAATTCTAGAACTTGCCATAACTTAACTGAACTTTTTTATTCTGTCTTAAAATTACGTTGCCCCGTACTTTCACAACTCATTTCAATATACGTCGTTAAGCTAATTGCATACATTGCTTCAAATGAAATTTCATTTAATTTTCCCTAATGACAAATCTCTTTGGATCGTATGAATTATAGGACATTTGCATACTGTTAGTGCTACACATGAAAAAGGTCTTAGAGATCCCCTTAAAATTCCTCCACCTTCACATCTCGGTGAGCCACTATCATCCAACAACGGTACTATAATACTAGTAAGTTCGCAAGACTATCGGTCATCGAAAAGTCCAATTATGACTAATTTACAAAGATATTACTAAAATAAAATAACAATGAATCGAAAGTTCTTTTTTGTTCCTTCGATAATTTTAGTAAGCATATTTTTTACAAAATTTTATGGTGCTACATTGTAATTTATTTAGTAATGACTGATCATTAACAATAGAAATACATATACGTATTTGAATATAAAAGTATCGTCATAGCATTATATGTTAACAGCACTTAACATAAGTCATTCTTAAGTTATGGGGAGTTAGTGTTAATATTTTTTCCGCCAGAGTCACGTATTAGTGGACGCACGTCACGTCTGGTTGACGTCGCGGCCAACTTTCTTGATTATCAACACGTGTTATGAATATTGACGAACGTTCTAGTCATAATAAGCCTCTTCAGCTCCGTTTTTAACCCCCGACTAAAAAGAACGGTGTTATAAGTTTGACCTGTCGATCTGTGTATCTGTGTATCTGTGTATCTGTGTATCTGTGCATCTGTGCATCTGTGTATCTGTGTATCTGTGTATCTGTCTGTCTGTGGCAAATTAGCGGCTAAACGCGACTGAAAATACCGCTTAGTAAAGGAAGAAATTAAAATGTAATTAGGTTACAAAGGCAAATAAAGAAGTTACCATATTAAATCATATAGTCTAAGTCCTCAATGACTAACTTCGTAAAATAGTCACCATCGTCAACGTACGTAAAACGGTCCAACGCAACAACTTCAATAAGTACATAATAATATTATTTTATTATTTTTAGAGGTCTGTTTGTATCGGGGGTTTTTTAAATTTTTAATTTTATCTTAGTTAAGTTAATTAAGTAAACTATTAGAATAATATATGACAGTTTTATTATTGGATTTTTTTAAAGTGTATTGATTTTCTTTTAATAATCATAATCGCCATTTAACCGTCCTATTGGCCGAGTGGTTAGCGGAGATTACTAACGTATAGCGGCGCAAAGGGACGCGGATTTGATTCTCGACAGGGACAGTGCTGTATGTGATGAGCAAAGATGTCTGTATTTCTGGGTTTGGTTATATATTAAATACATTAAAAGTATTTATAATGTGTATTTCTATGTATTTGTATCATTATCTAACACCCTTAACAAAAGCAAATAAATTGGTTACTTAGGAGTTAGATCAATTTGTGTAATTAGTGCAATGATAAAAAAAACCAAATATAAGTACAATATTTTTAAAGAATGATTATGACTTAATAATAAAGATAAATAATTAATAGCTCAAATAAAAAGTTTATCTTAACTACGGTACCATTAATTAATTGTCATTACCATTACACAGTTAAAAAACTGAAAGAAAATATTATCAATTAAGTCAGTAAATGTCGCAAAACCTTATGTCTGTCCTGAAGTTAGTTAAAAAGTACTTACGGGATCATTTGACTCGCTAATGTGAGCGTCGTAAACTGATGTTAATAGGGGTTTGGAACAAATCGCGGGTAACAGACAACTGTTAATGGTTCTTGTTTAAGATTGTTTACCCTTATATATAAATAATTTTGACATTACTTACCAGACGTAATCTTTGGTATTTGTCATGTTTTTTTATCTTTAATATATTGATGCCATTATTCGGATATTACTATAATTTGATTATAGAAATACTTTCTTGTTTTAATTCGTTAGTTTTTGTTTTTGGTTTGATTTGTTTACCGGTTTTTTACTGATTATTACTGATATTACTGATATATTATATTTTACTTTATCATTTAATATGATTTCTCTTTAGTTCAAGACCATAAAGTGTCTCTTTGCTACTTTTTACGTTTCAGTACGAAAGTCATCGGTACTTTTTAAGAACAGAAGTTGTGGTTCAAGATCCAAGTGCTTACAAATTCAAATTACTATAACTTCACATAGATGATAGATACATCTCCAGACACAGAGGGTCATAAAATGTAATGGCTTAAACTATAAAATAAGATTAAGATATTGTTTATATGACATTTTTAGTATCATATATGTCTCAAAAACTATTCATTTTAAAAAGTCGTAGAAGAAACGTTGTTAGGATTGATGTAAAGATGCTGCCTGCAAGAGGTGGTGTGTCAATTTAAATTAACCCTGTATATCTGTTTACATATTTGTTTGTAATAACTGAACAAATATTTGGTACAGTTTTTGAGAGTTATGAATCAATACTAATGTAAAAAAGTAAAAAATGTAGTTAAGCAGTAACAATAGCTATCAATACGAGTGAAAACTTAAAGAGAGATTAATATCTTTGTATGATTATAAAAATTTTTGAAAATATCTTTAAACATGTATAGCCATGTAAAGCTTATTTAAATTTACATAAATATAGAATGTAAAAAACCGATACGGGCAGGGATTCGAACCCGCGACTACTGGGAAACCGTCCCGTCGCTCTACCAACTGAGCTACCGTATCGCTGTCCGTCTCGGTGAATTAAGCATTCTATATGTGATCGTCTTTATCGGGACGGTGGTGACACCTATTAGGTTTCTTTCGAAAATCCTAACCAATGTTTCTAACTTTGCAGTATAGATAAACATTGAAAAGATGCCACTACCGAAATCAATTTTTGAAAATATCTTTAAACATGTATAGCCATGTTAAGCTTATTTAAATTTATATAAATATAGAATGTAAAAAACCGATACGGGCAGGGATTCGAACCCGCGACTACTGGGAAACCGTCTATTACCGAGACGGACAGCGATACGGTAGCTCAGTTGGTAGAGCGACGGGACGGTTTCCCAGTAGTCGCGGGTTCGAATCCCTGCCTGTATCGGTTTTTTACATTCTATATTTATATAAATTTGATTATAAAAAGTTATGTTTGTCATATTTCCATACTAATTCGTACAAACTAGGATGGCTAGCGATAAATATGAGTATAGACAATTTACTTAGGTTGCCTTACTGTAGGTCAAGGTTCATTGTTAGTAATCTCATTGACTACGAGGTCAAAATCACTCTAAAAATGCTTGAAAAGTACTTGATATTTCCCGTTGCGATTGCAAAATTCATGTTCTCTTTTTATTCACAAGTTTGATTCAACTATTATTAGAAAGTTCAGGTTACAATAAACTAATGTTTACAACAATAGATCCCTGTATCGGTTTATTTTTGCATTCTATATTTCTTTAACATTTTGATATTACATTGATAGCAACAGTAAATACTCTAGCAGTAGTTTCTAATGTACATGGTACTATTTTGTTCATTTCGTTACAGAACAAGGAAAATATTGTATTTTAAATGCAATTTGCAATAATAACTTTAACAAAACCAAAACAAAATACGGAGTCAAATATTCATATCATTCATGGCCATGGATGATAAGCAATGTGCGCGGCGTCCACCGTATACATGAAACCATATTTTAAAGAAATTGTTTTACTGATTTATTAATGAGATATATTTATTTTATTTTATTTATTTATTTCATTAACATGCAATTATATGCAATCATCATAACAGTTTACACTAATGCAATGCTAGAAGTAACAGTATTTTTAACATTTCTTAATAGGAATTTTCTATTATTAAACGCAAAGGTTGCGTCATGGGAGAATTCTTGAATAACTTTGATTAAACTGGTAAAATGGTAAGCAGGATACGTCTCTAAGCTTATAAGTTACAATATTAACAGGTAATTCATTAAAACAACTTCTAAAACACAATTAAAGTTTATCGTCGCTTCCAGGTATCAAGGTAGTAGGATCAAAAATAATTCAGGTGGCAACTTTCTTCAAACTGTTGTATAGAAATTACGTAGTAGATACGTTCAAAATAACTTTTAAGCTTGCTTTCCCAGTTACTAACTAATTACCTGTTCATATTTGTAACTAACATACTGAGGAAAATATAATTTACAATTAACATGTCAGTATATACCTACATGTATACATATACATCTCGCTAGATGTATTTTTCCTAAAAGCTTTTCTGTTACTTCAGTAACACACCATATATAGAATGTAACAAAAGTAATTGAATAAGAGCTGGATGATTGTGTACCTATTTTCCTTAAAATATATTTTTAAAGACAACAAACCCATTTGTAACAAAGTTGTAAATTAAAACTTTGTTTTTTTTAAATTCAATAAATTAAGTGGACTTTTGATATGTAAATGTAGATTCGTAACCCATTTATCGATAAATATCCATTATTAAAAGAACATTTTGGGAAACCAATGATTACACAAATTGGACCATTTGTTTTTTATTAACTACAATATTTTATTATAGCTAACGAATTTTACCAAAAACTTAAACTTTTAATGTACATTATGTTACGTTAGCTTATGTTACGCTGTGCTATGCAATGCTACACGACACTACTCAGCGCTTCACCTTACTACACTTAGCTACGCTACGCTTCGCTACACTACACTATAAATAAGTTGCGAATTTTGTAAAGTGGTAACAAATGGCTACCTATTCGGATATTTATAATTGTTTAATTGCAAAGATTGCTTTAATCGAATTTCATTACATTTTGGCTAATTTCAAATCAAATAATTGGACTTTTGCATTCTGCTTGAGCTATACACAACATGGCTATATAAACCGTTTTCAAATATTACATTTCTCACACTTTTCATATCTTTGAATTTATAGTGAAATATTATAAGTCATACAATATAAACACTACAAGTAATTATTAAATGATATTGCCTAATAGTCCGGTCAAAATAGACATTGAAGGTTACATTAATTCGCACCTTGCTAAAAATTGGCATGAATGTTGGGATGTTGTTGTATCTCGATGACGTTCTGCAGCTTTAATATTTTTTGTTCAATCAGCATAGCCATCAAATAGTACAGTCATTCTATGGTCAAAATGTCTACGTACATTTACAATCAGTATCTAATATTACAATTATTTACTTAGTCAAATAAACTTTTAAACAAACATAACATGTTTTAGTCAAACCAACCGCTCATATCTTTATTTTATTATCAAAATCTACCCTCCAATTATATAAAAGCAAACACGTTGAATAAATAAATATTAATACAGTTGTACAAAGGTTAGAAACAATATTTAAAAAGTTTTTATATCATCATATTACCAGCCCTTCTCGCATACTTATATTTTACGAATGCCGTTTCACGTTCGGAAAGTGTATCTGTTTCATTCGACACTCTACTAATACTCATATTCTGAACCCCGACATTATCAGAATCAATATCGCATATGAGATTCACATCACGTAGCAAGTTCAAGATGAAATGCTGTGATTCTATCCTAATGTGCCGCTTCTTTAGCGTTATTACCTCGTAAGGGAATAGTATTTCTTTTTAACAGACTTAACATACACTTCATCTGCGCAGTCTTATTTCAATTTCTTAATGGCTGCTCTCTTGAAACTTGATTTTGTTAAATCTACTTATTCTAAAACGATTGTCGGGGGTGATTGGGATGAAATAAGTTTTTCAACTAGAGTCATAGAAAAATATTTTATAAAGAAATTGGATGAAGTATTAATTTTCTCACAAGTTTTATTATCGAAATTAAAATCTATTTACTAATAAATAATCATAACCAATACATATTTATTTCAGTATAAAAAGTAATTTACTTCATTTGTGTACCTTTCATTAGATGTGACCTAACATGTCGTAACAAGTTCACAAGTCTGGTAATATTTAGTCAGCCGCAGTCACGTATAGGTGGAATGAGCATTATGTCTGGCTGACGTCTCGTGCCAACTTTCTTGATTACCAACGTGGTATAAATATTTATTAAAATAAAAATAAGTGTGTTATAAATTCATCTAAATTTATAATATACTTATTTTCTTACTTTATTTATACTATTTTGCTTTGTTGTAAAATATTGTAGTAATTTGTTTAATAATTTTAAAGAATCCTTATAATCTTAATAAACTTTTTATGATTTTTTTACGTATTATCTTCTTTATTTAGACAACAGAAAAATATTTTCGAAAAGGTAACCTTTTTAGAGCAATTACGGGATTACTGTTACGCAGTAAGATTTAAGCATTTAAATAATATATCGTATCATTTGATTCACAGATGCGATCGTGATGAGCTGATGTTAATAATATATATTGGCTCAAATCTCGAAAAACAGATAACCGTTAATTGTTAATGTCAGTGATTGTTTTATTTAATTTATACGCCATTTTGTGATATCTTACAACTCGTAATAGGCAATTAAAAAACAACAGACAGACTAATATGACACATTTAAATGTTACGATAGTTTTTAGGTTTTTTTTTTTGCAACATTTTTATTTTTTTCATTCAAGATATAATTGCTTTAGGCTTCATTTTATAATTAAGTAAAATTAGTCGACGGTATAATATGATTACGTTCTTCTTCATTAATATTCACTTCTTTAGACTATACCCATCGAGATTTTATTTTTACAAAGCAGAAAATATGATTCAAAGAGTAAGAAAAAATATTCAGAAATACAACAAACTGTTCTTATATTATTACCTACAACTAGATACTTCCGTTTTAATTTTTAAGAGAGACTTGTATAATCTGGCATTTTGAAAATTTTGAAGATCATACAGTTTATTTTTTATACTTTATTTATGTACCTTTTAATAAGTTTAACATGGCTATACATGTTTAATGATATTTTCAAACAAATTGTACATAAATACTTGTATTTGATTGTACATGAAGTGTTTTCTACTTCAGAGTATCTGTGACTTCTCATAGAACTTCAGGCACATACCATAGCATCATTAAATGTTATATAATGCCTTAATCTATAGATTATGTGTTAATTAAAACAATGTAAGTGAATCCAGATATAATTGAATTTATTAAACCTTCGCTGAATAACTTTTTTCTCATTTAGTTTAGACTGTACTAGAAGCGGCAAATTATAAAGATCAAAGTAGAGCCTGAATCAAGGCACCACCGGTTTCGAAGCATTAATTATATTCAGAGTTAAATCAATTAAACTGAAATAAACAATTGTCACAACTCGAAATGGTTTTATTTTTTTTATGATATGTACACCGTTTGATCTCATTACCAGTATTAAGGTAAAAAAAGTTTTAGTCATAGTTTTAATGATCACCATCGATGTTCTAAGAAAATCAAGCAACAAAAAGATGATGGCCCTTGACCTTGATGCAGTTGTTACAATATCTTGTGTGTGCTAACTATCTACTAAACGATTCGAATAGAAAGTACCTTCAAAATATGTCTTGGAAACATTTAAAAAAGTGTTTGGTTTACCAAAAAAATCAAAGGTTTGGTTGGTTTACAAAAAAAAAATCACATATTCAAACTGTAAGAAATTTAAATCTAAATTTGGATATTAAACAACGAGTAGTATTTAAATATACAAGATGTCTTTATCATAATCTTTTATTATTGAAATATAGTTTAATAGTTTTAAATTTATTTATTTAATAAATTTAAATTTCTCATTCTAAAAACATTTAAATATATAATTATTCACTCTTAAAAATATACATAATTTCATTATTTTGATAAAGTCATGTTTTCACCAAAATAATGAAGTTTTCATTTGAAATTATCAAGCAAAGTAATCCAATAAGAAGTTATACCGAGAATTGTTATTCCAAATTCAATGAAATTCCGCCTCAAACAATCTTTACAATTAGCCTGATGACGTTTAATAAAATTATAAGGGATATCTGGAATATAAATTAAATTAAGTTGATGAATTCATTGATTTAATGAAGTTGGCAAGTTAATCAATCAAACTATCAGGTTATTATTTCAATAAAACAAGTTTATGATTAATTTATCGAATATGGAGCAACTTCCACCAGGGCCCTCTCGCTTGCCTTCGGCCTTGTTAAACTTCCACGTAAGCTTTTTTTTAATAAAATTGTCAAAGCAAAGTAAATGATTAGATTAGATAGATTAGATGAGATTATAGGATAAGACTCCATCATAAATATCCTTGGTAAATACAAATGTAATCAATTGTAAATAAATAAGGTATTGTAGGGTTTAACAACATCCAGGAAATATTTGTTTAATTTTATTGTTTACGTTAAAAATATACTAAGACTAAACTATAAATGCACCAAACTTAAGTTCAAAAAACATTTTGCTGTAATATATAAAAGTATATATAAAAAAATGTATTGTGCTATCGAATCGCGGTTAAGCTCTTAGATACCAAATAAAAATCTTATTTATAATAGGTAGTTATACTAATATGCAATAATAACACGCGTCTGATCCTTAAAACAAAAAGTAAAAAATAACAAAATTTTATAATTATTATATACTACCTATTATTTATAAGTCCTATTTACTAATAGGTTTGAAGTCGATGTCAAGCCATTTAGTATAGGAATTCGCTTGAATACATTTTCGTATTTTTTTTTTTGTTTTTCTTTGTATCGATTCAAGCTAGTATTCATATTAAGATTTAATTGTTCTTTTATAGCTTTATTTAAGTATCTTAATTTTTGAAGTAGGCATTGCATAATTCACATGTCCGTTTAGTTTAAGAATTCTGTTGAATATATTTTCATAATTATGGTTTTTTTTTACTATTTTTCGTATTGATTGAGCTGGTTATAATAATACCATTTAATTGCTTTTTCATTTCAAATCATTAAAGTAGGCATTTCATTGCTCGTATTCATTTAAGTGGTTAAATATAATTATTTGTTTAAGGCTCGGCACCGACTTCAAACCTATTAGTAAATAGGACATATAAATAATAGGTAGTATATAATAAATATTGAATCTTCGTTATTTTTTACTTTTTAGTTTTAAAGTCGGTTTTTTTTAACGTAGTTATTTTAATTTAATACTTTTTAGTTTATTGCTACATTGTCAATTAGCCATAGGTAGACCTACAAAAGGTGCTCTTATTAATGAGCGTTCAGAAAACGAGTCAACTGAGCAGAGGGCTCATAGATTAGAAGTGATACGAAACCGTACAGCAACCGAGTCTGCTCAGCAACGTGAGAACTGACTAGCAGCAGCGCGTCAGACTTCATATATACAAAACAACAGAGGTCACAGCACGTTTTGTTTTCCTGCCGGAGGAGCTAGTTCAAAACTTGGACAAAAATGCTCTAAAGTACCGGATGGGTCATACCGGAGTGAAATTTTTGGAAGCAATTCGAAACTGTTCCGCATCAAACAAAGAAGAATTACGTAAATCGGTTCAAAAATCTCGGAGAAAACGGTGTACATACATAATATATATATACCGCCCAAATTAAGAACCTCCTCCTTTTTGAAGAAGTCGGTTAAAAATGACCTGTTATTTTTGTTGTTTCATTATTATAAATTATACAATAAATTTTACAGTGCGTTTATAAAAAAAAAGTCAACAGGCATTAACGTTGAAGCATTAACGTAATAATAATATAAACCATTAAATTTGTTCGCAGAATAACTTAAAGCTCTAGTAATGTCCAAAGTGAAGCCAGTATTTCCGGTTGTGACGTCACTGGGCAGATGTAGCGGCGGCTTCCGGTCGGCCCATCCAGTGCGGATATACTCTACCCGAATATTTTTAGTTATTACTAAAAATATACGGGTACTTATTATACTTTGTTAATTCAAGACTTTATTACATAATATTTAAAATAACTATCTAAGCTGATACCTAATACATTATGCTTCGTTTGCAAATATAATAATCTCCCCCTGTAACTTTTAGGCAGCTTATTTTTTTATTTTCAACATGACAGTTTTGTCCCTGAAGAAAAAATATATCACAGTTAAAACATTTTTACATAAAAACACTTAACAATAAATTATTGTACTAATAAATTTCCAATTAAAATACTTCACTTAAACTAATTGAGAATTAGTATTATAAATCTCATAGACATATTTAAACCAGAAGTAATAGACCGCCCCTTAGATATTCAAAACAACGCGTCGCCGGCGATGAAGAGGTGGATTACTTAAATATTAAGATTATCGTATCGCCCCATTTATAAAGGCTGCCAATTTGATCTAGATTAGCGTTAATCCGAAACTAAAACTCCTCTCATAAAAGTGCCTGCCAAGTATTTGCTCAATATATTTTTTATCTCAACACGTAACTTTATTAAGAATATGTGCTTATAATTCTTAAGCGATGTTGAGATGATGTTGCGGAATTTGGTCAAAAAAATAGTATGAACAATTATTTTTGCTTAATTAATTATGTAAGGCCAAATTCAATGCCGACCTTCTACGTATTTCGCATATTTATGAAAATCTCTGCACAAACTGTAGGCAATTTGCAGGTTACAATAATTGTCTGAGAATTACTTGAAGCAAGCAAAATAAGAGATACGAATCAAGTATAACAATACACATGAAGTTTATTCTTATACTTGCTTGAAAGAATATAAACACCAAAACTACACTAAGATCCATCACCAACTGGTTATGATGGTTAAAATACAAGAATGATTTTTTTTTCTCCAGCAAATTTTCAGCACCATACAAACATACTTGTTGCTGTACAGAATATATATATATATATATATATATATTTCATTTGTAAACAAATAATCATACCTTGGTACCGATTTTTACAAGTTTCCAAAAATAAATAAGTACTAATTTCTCTTTTTTATCTCCTTTCAATTTTGAAAAAACAATATCGTAATATTTTATTTATTTTATAGCTATATTTAACACGACTTTGTTATCACAATATGTTTACTTTCCAAGATCTTTTAAATATTGAATTTGCTGTGGTATAAAGTATTTTAAACTAAATTTGTAACACAACTAAAGTTGTATTACAACTTCTTAATGCAACGTATTACATTAGATTATATCATTTAATATAAAATAAATTCCGTTTGAAGTATCGACATCTAATTCTGTGCCAAAAGTTATGAGTTTTCGTAGAACATTACAGAAACGAGCAGTCCTGGCCTGTTTGTAATTATAGTCATGTTCTGCGGCTCTCAGCTGTATGAAGGTACGCGTTCTATTGACAAAAATGCTTAGGATATTTCTGCTGTCAATATGAAATATTTTATATCCTTTAATCTTGTGAATTTAATAACATATAAGACACTATTTTCAATGTTTTACTATTAAGCAGAGAGTTCTCCTTTTTCCTGGACGTGGGGTCGTAGTAATGTTATTATTACGACCTGTTTTAATTTGGACGTGTTTTTCGTGATTCAATAAAATAAGTGTAATATATTTAAATAATTATAAAATTTGTTTTGAACAAAGTTTTTAGAGAAGATTAATTAAGTTAAATTATTAAAGAAAATAGTTCAGTGAGTAGAATGATTAAAACTGATTTTTGATGACTAATTGGATTAAATAAGAATATTCGGAATCAATTAAGTTCGATATAACTATCGTAGCCAAGCAACCAAAAAACACTTTTTACTAAAGTTAAAAATTCGCTATATTCTAGATTGTATTGAATGTACAAATATCAGAGTGCTTAGTATTTACTAAAAATCAAATGGCTTTTAACTCAGTACAAGGAGTTGAAAAACAGTCTAGAAGAAAAACTAAAATACTGAAAAAAAATTGTTCGGGATTGATTGTTTGGTGGTGAAATAACAGTGGATAAACGGGGAGGTGACTTATCTTCACTGCTTCAGATATTAACAGCATTGAGATATTGGTGCCACAATCGAGTAAGATATACATAATTTTTTTATACAATTTTTGGAAATAGAAATGTAAATATACCAGAACTTATGTCTTTCTTATGTATTTCAGATACAAGGTGACGCTGCAAACATTCATAGGTTATTTCATCAGTCTGTTACTGGAATATTCAAGAGACTTGTTAAATCAATATCGTCGAAAATATTTGATTATATTAGAATAGACCGCACTCAGAATGCCTAAAGTGCAAGGTTCTCGTGACTAGTTTTACATACATTGCAAAGAATATAAGTGTTTGAATGTTCAGGTGGCCTTAGAATATATGTAAAATATACTCACCAGAACAAACCCTTTCACTCAACCATGAAAAAAGTAGAAGACAACTAAGGATAGAACAATTGCTAAGGCAAGAGAGATACGAATGTATTTTTATTATTACAACAAAAAATGTATTTGTCTATACCGACAGGGTTCAGAACTTCCTTTTAAAACACCAAAATGTAAATGGTAGCTTCACCAGTGCTAATATAGCTATATAATAATTGAAATAAATATATGAGATATTAAACTATCTGTTTTTTATTTCTTATTATAAAATTACAATAAATAGAAAACGAAATTCTTGTATTGTAGCATAATACGAGTAGGTACTATACAAAACACCAAAGTAAAATTTTATTGAATTACAAAATGAAGCTTAAAAATAATGTACTTTCATTAAATTACAACATTACGCCTAAAAAAAGTTTATTATATCTCCTCAATTACTTGAGTCCACGATTTTAGTGTATCCTTATTGTATTTGTATTTGTATAAATACATTGGTTATTTTCATTAATTAGTATTGTGGCTTCAATAATTCTTTTAGAAGTTGCTGCAATAAAAATATATTATAAGCAATGAGAAATACAAGAATTATAATAGTAGGTGTTGATTTCATATTGTATTAACATTGTAATTATACCTTTTCCTCTTTTTTCGTGTTTTTCAATTAGTACTTGCGTTCTTTTTTACTAGTCATTTTATAATTCTTATTAAATAAAACTAATAATTATTGAAATATAACTATTTTTATGGATTTAATTAACGTATATTGAATTAAATTTTAAATTTACATTTTAAATCTAACCCGACGTTTCGAATGCTTTGCAGTAATCGTGTTCACGGTAAGACGAGATGGAGGTGTCTGTCAGTAAGTCAGTTAATTAGTCATCTACCTCCAACGGTTTCTAAGCTTCCGGGCGTACAGTTCAGGATTTACACAAAACGCACTCACAGTATCTTGAAGTCTTATAGTGCGATCACAGACATGTAATTTTATATTTTTCAAAAGTGGGCCCCAACCATCGTCTTTATTAAAATTAGGATGTTTTTAATTTCAATAGCCTCACGAACCACTCTTGGAATGTAACGTTGTTCTTTAGCGAGGATTTCAGGTTTATCAAATCTTATATAATGATTGGACTTTTCTATGGTGTGTTTACACACTGCTGACTTCGATGTACGCCTATGTTTGATATCCGAAATGTGTTCCCTAACTCTTTTACCGATGCTCCTCTTTATTTGACCTATGTATAACAAACCACAATCGCAGTCAAGGTTATACACTCCAGCACATTGTAAAGGAATATTACTTTTGATAGGTCTCAAGAATTGGCTCACTTTCCTTTAAGATAGTTCTTATAGAAACCTTTTTTAAGATGTTGCCGATTCTGTCATTAACTCCTTTTACATATGGTAGTATGGCCGGTTGACGCTCAACTGTGGGTGGCTTGATATGGTTTCTGCGACGCTGGCGAGGTATGGGCAGGTAGTTGTTGAACAGAGCATGCTTGACATGCTACAACTCACCCTCTAGGTGTTCAGCGTCACAGATGTGTTGTGCTCTCTGAAACAAAGATTTACCAATGGTAACTAACTGGCTAGGGTGGTGGTGTGATTTACCATTGAAGTACTAATTTGTATATGTGGGTTTCCTATAAATAATGTGTCTTAATGTGTTGTCAGGATTCTTGATAATAAGAATATCAAGGAAGGCTAAAGTACTATTTGACTGCAAATTGTATTTTGTTGTTAATGGTATCAAGGTGTTCTAGAAAAAGTGAGTGGTGGTGTGAAGGTGTCATCTACGTACCGTTCAAAGAAAGTCGGTATAGCCGGTGCAGAGGTCAGGGCCGACGCCTCGAAGTGCTCCATGTAGATATCGGCAACAACGGGGGATACTCATTGCCACTCCATCAACTTGTACATAGAATTCATCCTTCCACATTAAATAGCCAGATGATAAGCAATGCTTCAGGAATTCTGCATATTCTACAGGCATGTTGTTATCCTCCAGCTTTCTCTTGACAATTTCAATGCAGTCAATCACTGGCAGGCTGGTAAATAGTGACTAAACATCGAAACTAACCATAATGTCATTATTATTATGGTTAAATGGAAATGTCGGATGTTGAAATGTTAGATTTAAAATGTAAATTTAAAATGTAATTCAATACACGCGAGTTAGTTCGTAAAAATAGTTTTATTTCAATGTGTAGTACTCGTGAAAACCTTAGAAAACACTAACTAATAATTAATTATTATATTTACTACTGAGTTATAAAGTCATAATACGTCAACATTGAAAGTGCCAAAGTATATCAAAGAAAAAACATAATTTTTAGTTGTTTCGCAAGTTTGTATATGAAATTCGACTTTGCTGTTTTGTCCATTTGACATAATGATAGAATAGTTATGACAATTTTATACGAAGTATATTATAATGAAATTATTCTTACGTTATTTACAGCTTAAACCGAATATATCTATTCATAGTTTAAATACGATAGAACCATTGCATAGTATTTTTTATAAGTAAAAGTGTAAGAGAATAATATCTTAAATGTATCTAAAGTATTAGACTTTTAATTACAAAAAAAGGCGATATATTATGTAAACATAAAAAGGAAAATATGCAAATATGTCAGGCCAATGTAATTTGATCCCTGCCCTCTTCTAAAACTTCCCAAATTTTAGTAACTGGATTACTATCGGGGTAGTAAAATGTGTTCCTGAACTTTCCTACACTTTATTCTTGTCCGAAACTGTATCGTTAATTGCGTTATAGCTAGTTGATCTAATTGTACGCTTTACTAAATATTGTCCTAAAAGTTTGGTCTTTCAGTGTCTAACAAATAAAAAAAGCATTAAAAAGTTTTGCTATTCAAAAACTCAAAAATTCAAAAAGAGCAAACAAAGTTACTATTCATATAATAATATATAAAAACATGAAATGTATGTCGTGATGTATGCCATTAAAATGAAATTATTGAGGCACTGTAGTACCTCAATAATTTCCTGTGCACTGCAAGGACTGTTTACAATACTGACAAAATTTACTTAAAACCGATTTATTTTGCCTTCTTTATTTCTTATGATCATATCAGTTATCTCGTAACACAATACTAATTAAAAGTGTAAATTTATTTATTTATTAATCGCACCAACAAGGTAAACACTATAACAAACAAACATTGAAACAAGCATACATTAAGAAGTAAGTGTTACCTCAATTATAGGAGCAAACCACATTGATATGAGCAATATACTATTATAAAATAAATATTATTTGTTACTATTATTAAACAAATTAATTGATTAGTAAAAAAAAAACAATAAAATAAAAAACATTACTAGATTCAAGATGTCAAATTATGTCAGATTTTTAAAAGCAAATAGTGATAAATGCAATTCAAATGTTGCGTAACAGTCATGCGTAATTTAAATTCGGTAGTCATCGGTCGGGGTCGGGTCAGGCGGACAAACAATCGCCGTCGTCGTTCTACCGAACGACTTGATTCTTCATCATTTGATGCCATCTCCGAATTGACGAATCATTAATCAATTTCGTTATATAAAATTGTTAAAACGTTTAGAAACCCAAATTTGAAAAAAAACCGGTGATCTTTGGGGTATGTCTGATGTAAATAATTTTAAATCGGTTGGATCTCACCTAAAAATGGGAGTTCCACAAAGATATATTCTAGGCCCTTTCTTATTTTTACTCTATATTAATGATTTGCCATTTTACGTATGTGACATTGTTTTTTTACTGATGATACCTCGCTTATTTTAAAAGTTGAGCGTAATAAATCTAATTTCGACAAAATTAACAGTGCTCTGTCAAATGTTCTTCATTGGTTTGAAATTAATAATTTAGTGTTAAATATTAAAAAAAAACTAAATGCATGGAATTTACACTTCCAAATATGAAAAGTCTAAATTGGAGTTTATTCCTTAACAATGAAGTATTAGAACTGAGTGACTGAACAACTTTCTTAGGTAAAACTTTAGATAGGAAGCTCCAGTGGAACCCCCATCTCTCGACACTCGCAAGCAAACTCAGCTCAACCGTCTTTGCAATTAAAAAATTCAGACAATGAACAGAGGTTACTACGGCTCTACTCGTTTATTTTAGTTATTTTCACAGTATTTTGTCTTACGGTATTTTATTATGGGGCAGCGCTGCCAAAATTAATCCAATATTTATTTTACAAAAAAAAGCTACACGGGCTATTTGTAACTTAAAAGCTAGAGACTCCCTAAGAGATGTTTTTAAAGAAATCGGTATTCTTACGGTCGCATCTTTATACATGTTTAATAATTTACTATGTATACGCTAAAATTAAAATGACTGTATTAAAAACAGCGACAGACATACGATTAATACAAGAAATAAAAATAGGCTCGTAACGTCTAAATTTCCACTTCAAAAAGTTAACAAATCATTCAAGGGCTTAAGTATACGCATATATATTAAGTTTAACAAGATATCTTAGATCTTCTTTTTCTTGACTTTAAATCTAAAATTAAAGGTATATTATTAAATAAAAGTAATTATAACAATTAAGAATTTTCGGTTGATCGAAAATTGTGGAACTTAGGTCCTTGACTCATTTGCAGGGTTGATGTTATAAATTATAATGTATAAGTCAAACATTGTTAAATTTCTGGCCAATTCTTCTCAACAGAGCAGCATTCCAAGCTGGTGGTAGCTTACTCACAGACTGACTGATACTGACGAATTTAATGTAATCATTGACAATTCAAGAGTGCGCGAAAATATCTACTCGAATAAAGATATTTTGAATTTTAATTTGAATTATTGGAACTCTACTATAGTGAGTTTAAGGAAATAACGTCTTCGATAAACCGTTTTAACTAAAGAAGATTATTTAAAATTCCTTGTATCAGTCGCCACACAATAGTGATGAGTTCAGTAAGAAAACATAAAATTCGAGAGAAATCAAAGACTTAAAACATCAATCAACTAATCCTGGAAGTTATATATCCTATGTTGGAGTATTTTTTATGTGAACTGTTGGCGGCGATAACTTAATTTAAATTAAATGAACCTATTTCTTATACCGATCTCGTAAAATCTGTATCTGTAATTTGTAGTTCCAATTTCGTAAATTCCTAAAACAAACAACAAAAGTGTTTAATACTGATGAAAAATTATTTACGAAAGTTGCAGGCTATATTTAATAACCTTATTGTTTTCCATTTCCCACTACAAAGATAAACACTCGAAAAATAGGTGGTGCGGTCCAAAGTTACTCCCAGACGTGTTGTCTTTAATGATTACGAAAAATTGTATAGCGCTAGAGTTTTAACGAAATTAAAGTATCTGACTTTTTAAACGAACATTATTTCTTGTTATAACTGACGAACTATAAACATTTGTTATTTTCTTATATTTTTAGTACCTACATATTAACACTTTAAATTAAAGAACAATATGTTATTTCTTCTTCATAATGAATTATTTAAAACTCGTAAGTTCATAGAAGCAATATTCCTAACACCAGAAATTGAGAAGAACTTGTTCCGAATCTATGAATGGTTCGAATTCTTATCTCTTCGAGAGGATTAATTTACATTCAATTAAAATTTGAGTTATTGTGAAGTAGAGGAATGATTTCTTACCTGGTCACACGAATTTAATAAATCGGCAGTGAATTTGAATATTTTTGGTAATAAAAGAAAATTGAAAAACCCTTTACTGTATTGAGTGCATTTATTTCCCTATAATAGATTATTTTTAAGCAACATATTAAATGACAATCAAAAAATATATGTATTGTCACGTTGCATAATGTATTTTAAATACATACATTTGCAAAAAAATATTTCTCTGGATGAAAATGTATGATTGAATTGATTTCAAGAATTCAAAAACAGTCTTAAAGTAATTATAAAAGTACACCATAGTAATAGTTTAAGTAATAGTATAAAAGATAGCTATTATAAAGCTCAATTATTTATAATAATTTGATTATACTTATTTTAAAATAATAATTATTTTACGAATAATGTTGGATTTGGGAATTCCAATCTCATGACATACTTGCATTTTGGTCACTACCAATAACATTAAAACTATTATTAGTGAATAGAAATAGTATTTTTTCTTAGTAGGTAGTCCACCAGCACTGCCTTCACCGTCGCAAGGGGCCCTCCGAGCTGCTGCAGACGTATAAGTCACCTTAAATAAGCTTACAAAGTATTTTGGAAATCATTTATCCAACATTTTTACAATAATTGTTCATTCAAAGAAAGTTATACTATTTATAGTACATTATTGCAAAGGCAGCGGAATAGGCAATTGCAATTGGAGTATGAGTTTGAAGACCGAACTGCAGGCGAGGACTTCAATGATACGAGATAAGCAATGGCCATTTCGGCCGAGGCATATACATATAGTGTTTCTTTTAATAGTAATTGATTTCTTTTTATTGTCTTTTTTTTAACTAACGGTAACCATGTTAATGCTTATTTAAATTTATATAAATATAAATTGAAAAATAAACCGATACGGGCAGGGATTCGAACCCGCGACTACTGGGAAACCGACCCGTCGCTCTACCAACTGAGCTACCGTATCGCTGTCCGTCTCGGTGAATTAAGCATTCCATATGTGATCGTCTTTATCGGAACGGTGGTGACATCTATTAGGTTTCTTTCGAAAATCCTTACCAATGTACCTAACTAACTTTGCAGTATAGATAAACACTATAAAGATACCACTACAGACATTAATGTTTGAAAATATCTATAAACATGTAAAGCCATGTCAAACTTATTTAAATTTATATAAATATAGAATGAAAAATAAACCGATACGGGCAGGGATTCTGCTTTTATTTTATTAGGCTGCTATTTTTTTCTTTACGTTTATGGCTTATTTCCTCATAATAATTTTCTTTTTGCTTTTTATCATTATTTGACTTGCAATTACAAGTATATTACAAGTCAATCTTATGTATGCGTATTTTAAAATATAGTTTAAAGATTTAACATTTGTATCGCTACATATTTATTATTCAAATCGTACGATTAAGTCATTTATATGAAATTTTAGTAAGACTTTTTTATATCATATTAATATTCTTGGAATATGAAAGTTTGTTATTATTACTTTAAAATATGTTATTACATTTTGTAAAATATTTTAGGACATATGGCCAACGTTTGGAACATTAATTATTTTGTTTAGGAGTCACCTTTCTTCATACTTATATTTAAATAAATCGAAACGTACCTGTTTTATTCTAAGCTAACCAAAAACTCACAGTCAACTCATATTCTGTACCTGTGTCATTTTTATAATCGGAATAAGTATCACATACGAGATTCTCGTTAAACGCCGAGATTTTCTTCCAATGTGCCGCTTTTTTAGCGTTATTTCTCCTTGTCGGAATACTATTTACTGGTAACCAACCTTTATGACCGACTTCTTCTGCTTCAGAATAATAATTCTTAATGTTTACTTCATTGAAATTTGATATTGTTAGTTCTTCTTATTCAAAAACGTTTATCTGTGGTCTGGGAGTGATGCAGAGAAAACAAAAAAATTAACGAGATATATAAAAACTTTTTATATAAATATTGCAGAAAGGATTAAACCTTAGCGTGCATATTTATTAAACCATTTAATTCCTCCATCCCTGTTCCATCACCGGACGTTCCGACGCACGGCAGATATCCATCCTTACGTTGTGGATACTCCACCTGTCCAAACGAAGCGCTATGCTTTGTCTTTTTTAGTGCATACAGCGATAGACTGAAACAGCTTAACAGCGTCGGTATTTCCAGCCAAATACAATGAGGGTGTCTTCAAGAGAAGTGTGAATAGGTTGCTAGGTCAATGCACCTTACAACCCATGACTACATTTCCACTCTCGATCAGATGGAATGTAGTCAAGCATTAACCTAGTTTTACATTTATAAACAAAAAAAAAATCCTCAAGCTTTTATTATTTAAAAATAAAGATTATTCATTAAAAATAAAACTTTAATATTAAAAAATAACTCTAAACAATACATATGTATTGAACGTAAGCAATTGAGGTAAATGCATCTTTACCGTCGTCATTACATGTCAGTTAACATAAGTCGTAACAAGTTCAACAGACTACTGTTAATATTTAGTCAGTCGCAGTCACGTATTGGTGGAATGAGCGTCACGTCTGGCTGACGTCGCCAGCCAACTTTCTTGATTATCAACACGTGGTGTGAATCTTAACAAACCTGATAATCATAACACGCCTCTTCAACTTCATTGTGGTGATTAGATCGTTTCTTTTTTGTTTCTGCTTTATTATATTCCATGTTGTATTTCTAATAATGATAATAATAATTTACTTAACTTTATTATTAAACATGGTCAGTCTAACTAAGTTATAAGACAAATACGTACCTCTTCGCTGTATTTATTTCTGGAGACGAAAGTCATCGATACCTTAGTTTACCAAAGAAATTGTAGTACAAATACGTACATGTTCCAGGTATTTCTTTGAAGGCTAGAAAGTTTAAAGGTTAGAATACAACACTGTTTGTGTACTGCTACCTACAATCGACCCTATCTACAATTACCCTTAGTTTCAATACCTTTTTTTTTCGTTTAGATTTCAACAAATGTTCAATTTTCAAGATATTTTGAGAAGCAACCGTAAATAATTTACCTTAAATAATTTCTTTACAATCATCTCTCAGGGAGTATCTAGCTTTAAAGTTAGAAATAGCTCGTTTGTAAAATAAATTCAGAATTAATTTTGGCCCACTGGGCCTTGGTAAAATACTGTACTATAAAATATTATGAAAATAAGTCAAATAAAAGAGGAGTAGAGCCGTATTAATGTCTGTTAATTGTCTTACTTTCTTAATTACAAATACGGCCGGGCTCAGTGCAAGTGTTGTCTGTGAGTGTCGAGAGGTGGAGGTTCTTTTAGATTTTTTTATCTATCGTTATACCTAGAAACTTGTTGAGTCAGTCAGTTTTAACACTTCATTGTTAAGGAACAAACTGATTTTTTTACTTTTCACATTAGGAAGTCTAACTCCATGCATATATTTTTCTTTTCAAATTATTTAACTTTTAAACCAATGAAGAACACATAACAGAGCACTGCTTACTTACTTCGTCGTAATAAGTCCTATTACGCTCAACCTTAAAAATAAGTAGGTTGTCATCAAAAGTATTAAAGCACACAGATATTTTATGAAAAAAGCAAAAATATAACGGAACCAAAAATAGATCCTTGTGGAACATTCATTTTTAGCTGAGTCGATATGGAATTATTTGCATCAAATGTTTAGAATTGTTTGATTGAGGTAAAAGGTAATAAGATTCAGTGCAACACTACGCACACAATAGTTAAGTTTTTAATGAACATCATTGAAACAGAGATATGCCTTTAATTTCCCTGTTCTAGTCTATCTAAGGATTAAGGTCCTATAATAAATTACTCATCTTTTCACTTGAAGTTTTTAAATATACAGGGTTATTTTTAATTAGTTGAGCACCTTTTGCAGGCAGCCTCTCTACATCAATCCCAACAACATTTGTTCTACGACTTTTAAAAAATCTTCATAGATAACTCAGAATAAACGAACAAAAAAAAATTTTGCTCCCTCGATTATTTATTACTCTGTATTTTGTAAGCAGTCTAAAGTATAGGTCGCGGCAGGCTAGCGTAAGTCAGAAACTGTTAAACGCGCGCGCCAGCTTTTTTCTTATAGCTTCATCTCTTTTACACCATGTTGCTATGGAAATACTAAATAATCAAAATGACAAGTATGTGGATTACAAAACACAATTTACATTAACCAAAAATAAAATTATCGGATTAGAGTTTTATAATTAAATAATGAATTGTAATTACATACTGGGAAATACGATTTTATGGACTTGCTATTAAAACTAATAAATAAATTCAAGATTATAACATGAAGAATAATTTATGAAATGTAATTTATAATATTTTTAAAATACCTACATTGATTGTCTGAAATAGAGGAAGTAAGAATGAAAAGAAATACGAGTTTTGGCTGAGAAACGGAGCATTGGGGTCCTGATCTTTACAAGGTCTGTTTTGTACCTAGAACGAACAACAACTCGAAACAGCAGAAACCATGATGAAGAATAATTTTATTAGTGATATAGTGACGATCCAACATGTTAAGAAGCTTAAAGTTATTATTTTTAAAGTGGATTGTGTACATTTGTCTGTTTTTATGGTACTTATGTGTTTCTTCTATGAGAATATTATACGTCAGAAACAGTCGATTCACTTCTTACTTTTTAATTAAATAATATTAATGAAAATTATGACGTTTTTCTGTTACGCGCCATCTTCAAGAAATTCGTAAGTAACTTATTGTTTTATTGTCATGATATAAACATTAACAAACGAGATAATATGATATGTATAAAGTAAGTTAAAGTGAAGTTATTGTTTTGTAAAAATAATATTTATTTGGTTTCGTTACAGTGCCCTTATTTCATAAACCAAATAAAAATATTGAGACATTCAACTTGTGGACAACTTCTATTGGAGATTTTGTGTTTTCATTAGATTCTTAAACAGTTAGACAATATGTGTTTCGACTATTGTAGAAAATATATTAATAAATAAAAGTGGAAAACGATGCTATTACGATTTTATTACACCTTAGAAAATGATCAAGTTCTAACGTGCATAGCCGCCGCTGCGTCACCCCGCCACCCCGCGCCCCGATGCACTTGGCCTTGGCACATATTTTGACAAGTTGCGTGGCCTCTCTTTGCTCAAGTTTAATGCACGTTTAGAGGCAATAAATAAATTTTGTATGGGAAAAACTAATTTTTTAAAACTATTAATTTTAAAAAGTCGTAGAACAAATGTTGTTAGGATTGATGTAGAGGGGCTGCCTGCAAAAGGTGCTCAACTAATTACAAATAACCCTGTATATCGACGGAAAAAACGAACATCAATAAATCAATCAAAAAGTTAATCAAATTATTTTCATATAAAAAGATTATTGTTATAAACAATTTCTTTAAAGTTATTATTTTAGTTACTATGTAGTTATTTAAAGTTACCATGTAGTTATTAAAATTAGTAATTATAATGACTTTTTACTGCGTCATTTATGACACACGTCTAAAATTATAAGTGAAAATGTTTAATTAATAATTAATCAATTAATAATTGATTGTAATCGTACAATTATTAAAATGTGGGGATGATCAAGAGATGATCTAGAGAATATAATAAAGAAATATTGGAATATATCGTTTTAATACATCATTTATTCTTGTTTTAACAATAATTAATAACTTGTAGAAAGGAATACTAATAAAAATACTTAATTACAAATTGTATTTTGGGACTGGGAGAATAAAAAGAAAATCTTTTTTTTAACAATGTTTTGCTTTAATTTATAAATCTAAAGTAGCTTCTCGAAATAAATTGAGTAATAAAAAATATTCAAAATAACAAAAGGGTTGAAGAAACGAATTCTAAAAACACTTTAACTAATTATACTAAATATATACAAAAAAAGGATTTGCTTTTTTATATGAGTGTATAAAGATAGGCTCGGTATGGACTGCCTTTAGTAGCATAAAAAAAGGGGAGAGCGCTCAGCTCAACTCCCGCATCGCATTGTGGCGGATCCTAGTATAGTTATTAGTTATTATTAATTCTCTCTCATAGGGATTTAAATGTTCATAAAACTTTTAAATAGCAGTTTTTATTGGTTTGTCAATATATAATGACGTACACAATAGACGCATTTGAATAAGGTCTTTGTTGTTGAATAAGAGTTTTCTGTTGTTCAATCTTTGGTTCAATTTCTGTTTTTACATTGGACTAGCATGAGGAAAATGTTTCAGTGCTCTAAAAAGAGTAGTTTTGGGTTTGACTAATTCTGCTCTTGAGTTTGACAAATTACGTTGTTCCTGTAATAAGGATCTCCTAGTCTCCCTTACAAAACAAAAAAAAATAACATTGTGTTTGAGACATTGATGATGGAAAATTCTTAATTATGCAATTAAAATAATAAAATATAGGCCAGTGGAAGGTATGTATGAATATAATGAGTGTTTTGTGAGCATCTAGCAGAGATTTAATCAAGTATAACTTGTGTGCATAAGTGCTTCTGTTTCATTTTTTTACTTACTGCTATGTTACTACTACTGTTATGAATCTTTTTACTTGATTTCCCGTATCAAAGCATATAGAAAACGCTTATTTACATGACTGTATAATTTCGGGCTTAAAATGTATTTTTTTCTCAAAATTGTTGTCTGATCCCAAGAGCTTCTTATTTAACAGAAGGAATATTTAACATTTAAGGTTCCAAAACCTTAAATGTTAACACATTTTGAAATATAATTATATTTATATTAATGCTGCTTGAGAATCGTTAACAGGATAAATAATTACAATCTAACGAAATTGATATTTTATGTAAGTCTACTGTTGTATTCAGCGGACGCGATTTGGAAGAATAAATTTTAATATTAATCTTTGAATTCTTACTAGATGTTCCGGGTTGGTTTTTATTGTTCCGACCCAAGACGCAACACAGTACGATAAAAGTGATTGTACGAGCGAAGTATAAACAGTTTTGACTACATCAATGTCAGCTGTTCGAAAATGTAGGAAAGCTTTCTTACTCGGTTTGAGAGGTTTTTAATATTCTCCGCAGACGAAAAATTCTTATCCGTTGTAACAATAAGATACTTAACAACTTCTATTCGCTGCAGACTAAAAAAATAAGCAGAAACAAGTAGCACTATTAGGAAAAAAAAGAAGCTACTGATTTTTGTTGAAAAACAAAAACAAAATTTGTGTCAATTATTGCTTATTTGAAATTGCGCAATAAAAATATTAACCGGTTATGTATAATTATTAATAGTTTCAACAATTTAATAAAACGGCTTTCTAAATATTGTAAATGTGATATTCATTTAACATTTAATTTGACTATAAAATATTTGTAGTTATCTATATAATAATATTAATAAAAATTTGCAAAGATAGCTGGCCAAAGTAATTTGTCGCCTGCGTCTTTCGACAACTTTCCTCAACTTTGTATTTGAATTACTTTCGCGCTTATAAAATGTAATCCTGAACTTCCCCGCACTCAATTCTTTTGCGAAAACTATAATGCTAATTGCGTTAATCGTATTTATCTTAGTGTACGTTTGAGTAAGTATTTAGTGAGTATTTAATAAGAAGTCATAGTTTTGCTATTCATAATAAAATATTCAAACATCAAATCTATCTCGGAGGGAATACCATTTGAAGAGAAATATTACGTCCTCTAATCTTGTTGGTATAATGAAATCAAATGTTGTTATTTAAGCCTTTAAGGACAGATAAGTATTAATTCTCAAATAAAATGACTTCAAGAACAAGTAATTTTCAAGAATTAAATTTCAGGTAAAGGTGTTTTCGTTCATTGGTTTTGTTTTGAAACCAAAAAAAAAGATATTTTTATTTTACTGTAGAGAAAAGACCTCTGTAGTACTATTGTCCTATTTAAATAGTGTGACGTCAGCATCTCTGCCCTCATCGTTCCAGTGAGGAAGCTGTATCGTATTTACATGGGACTGTTAATTAGCGAAATCCCCGATGTATTGCCTTTTAAGCCTTCTGACGTGTATTGGTTCATATAATGCTGTTGCTAGAGTGTTAACATGTGCCCTTATACGGTCCTTGTAAGCTTTTGTTCTATGTTCAGCTTCCTCTCTAACAGTTTTCATTTCTGTGTACTTATGTTATTCGCTGGTTTTGATAAATAGTGGTGCATCAGATGTCATTTTGAGTGCCTTATTCTGGAATCTTTGAATAATCTCCACATTTGAGTTTTTTGCTGATCCCCATAACTCAATGCCATATGTCCATATTGACTTGATTACAGCTTTATATATAAGTATCTTATTTTCCATGGTTACATGTGATCTTCTACCTAATAGCAAGTATAGGTTTCTAAGACGTATATTTGACACCTCGCGTTTTTTTTTAATATGAGTTTGCCATGTTTGCTTTCTGTCCAGATATATGCCTAAGTACCTTGCTGAATTTTGGTGCGGAAGGGAGTCATTGCCAAGTTTAATGGGGGGGCAATTGTCTTTTCTTAATGTAAAGGTGACATGCACTGATTTCTTGGAGTTGGCTTTTATGCGCGACTGTTCCATTCATGAGTTGACTTTTCAGATCTTCTGACGTTCAGAGGGTTCTGTAATAGTAAGGACGCCACATGAGCATTTTCACGGTTGCAAAGTGCAGCGGTGTCATCAGCGAATGTGGCAGATAAGATGTTGTCCGTTGTAGGTATGTCTGCGGTGTACATGAGGTATAGAGTGGGGCCCAGTATGGATCCTTGAGGTACCCAAGCCTTTATGTTTTGAAAAGCGGTGTTATTGATTTTAACTCTGAACATTCTATCTTCCAGGTAAGACATTAGGAGTTGGTAGAAGTTATAAGGAAGTTGCTTCTTAATTTTGAAAAGCAAGCCTAAGTGCCAAACCTTGTCGAACGCTTGTTGCCCATAGAGGAAGACCGCAGAGCAATACTGTTTCTTTTCGAGAGCTTCTCTTATTTTGTCGACTACACGGTGAACCTGTTCTATGGTGGAATGACCAACTCTAAAACCAAACTGATGTTGGGGGATGACAGCATTATGATTAAGGGCACGCGTTAACTTTCGCAGGACGATCCTCTCGAACAACTTCGACAATATGGGTAGTAGGCTAATTGGTCTTTATGAAGATACGAGATGTGGAGGTTTACCAGGTTTTGGAAGCATGATGATCTCTGATATTTTTCATATTATTGGAACATGTGCTTTAATTCTTTAGAGTGAAGTTGCTCTTTTGGTTTTTCAATAATCGTGGAACTTATTACAGCAATTACTGGTGTGTGGTCTGAGCTGCTGTCTACAGAGGTCTGTACACTTAAATGATTATTTGACAAGCCCTTGTACACAAAGAACTCTAAAAGAAAACTACTTATTTGAAAAACATAAACACTGTTTAACATTAAAACTAAAGATTTGTCAAAACTTAAAAACAAACCATTTGTAAAACTTTTGAGTTGACATCCATAAGCATTTCTATATAACTGAACTAGCTTAGAGTGCAGTGTAAATTACATAAAAAAAGAATATAAGTTATAAATAACTAGCCTGCAACAAGACAGTTTCAGAGCAATCTCGTGTTCGGAGCGACTTATATTGCCAGGATATTTATATTGCGAATAAGACTTGAATACTTTTCGCCTAAATTCAGTTTGTGTGATTCGTTATTTTTATACATACATCTAGCGATTCTTGCACATATGATTTTGGTTACCTGATTTATTTTGATATTTCTAATTTATTTCTGAAAGCTATAATAGTTGGAAACGGTTCGTTTTTATTCTCCAGTTTTGAATAAAATTTAGTAATTAAATATTTTAGCACTTAATGTTCCGTATCAATAATTATATTTAAAACTATGGATAAAAGATGTTTTAAAATTAATTGCTTTTTAAGTTGACTTATTATTCCTATATTATAAATTTTCTAAGGTTTTCATGAGTACTACACATTGAAATAAAACTGTTTTAACGGATTTAACTCGCGTATATTGAATTAAATTTTAAATTTACATTTTAAATCTAACCCGACCTTTCGAATGCTTTGCAGCAATCGTGTTCACGGAAAGACGAGATGGAGGTGTCAGTTAATTAGTCATCTAACCGTCTAAACCGTCGCGTTGGAGGTAGATGACTAATGAGTGACAAGTGAACTGTTGCGAAAAATGTTTTGTCGTCTTAGCAGGTGTGCAGGTCTTCGTCACTCGTTGTTGTAATACTTTGTGAACATAATGAACTTACTCTAACAGCTATTGAATGTTGTGATGAGAATGCAAGTATGTTATATGATTGGAATTCTCAAAGCTGATATTATACTATAAAATTTTAAATAAGTATAATTAATTATTGAATAAGCTTTTTCAAAGCTACCTATTACATTATTACTTATATTATCCCTGATTTACTTTAAGGTTTGTGATAAGTTGCTGCTTTTGAATTTTTGAAATCAATTTTATCATGCATTTTAGTTCGGGGAAATATTATAAAACAATAGGAATTTAAAATACATTATTTAACGTGATAGTATAGAGAAGAAAATGCACCAAATTCTAAGCTAGCTATTTCAATGATTTCAATAAAATAAAGACTTTCTAAATTCTCTGTTATTGCCCAAAATATTTAAATATGCGCATAACAACTTTGCTGCTATATTGAATTCTTGTGATCATTCTTGGTTAAAAACCATTCCATCATTAATTTAAAATACCTCGAAATTTCAACATTTTAATTAAACAAAAATGAATCTTTTCAAAACACAAGGAATTCAAACATTTTATGGAGTAGGAAAAAGTTATTCTCAAATATTTCTGCTTCTATGAATTACAATTATTACAATTCCGTATGTAGAATAAAAATCATATATATTTCTTTAATCAGATGTTATTATTAACATTAACTTCGTTAGAAATTATGTTTCTTTATTAAAAAGTCACATATTATATTCATTTCGTGAAAATTATAGCGCTGTTAAATGTTTCCTAATTAAATAAATAAATTTAATAACTAAAATTGATAATTACACCTTGTATTTCGGGACTCAGAAAACAAAGAAAAATCTATTTTCAACGATGATTTCTCTTTTAATTATAAATTTAAAGAAGCTTTTCGAAATAAATTAAATAATAAAAATGTACGTAAAAAAAGAGCGCAGAAATAATTTTCTAAAAACACTGTAACTAAATATGGCATATAAGTTTTATTTGCAATATATTTATATACTCGCGTTGTAAGAAAACTCCGAGTTGCTCTGAACACGAGATTGCTCTGAAACTGTCTCGTTGCCGGCTATTTGTAACTTACACTCTTTTATAATGCAATTTACACTGCACTCGTAGCCATTTCAGAGTTTTAAAAAAGTTGACATTAGTTATTTTCTTAAATGTGTAATGATGTTAAATAAGAGTGTAATAGTTTTTTTGATCAAGTATTTGAATTGAGCTTAAATTATTAACCCATAATTATCAATCAAATATTATGTTTATGGTCAATAGAGCGTATCTTAAATGAATACCTTGTTTACGTTAATAACCGTAACCATGATATTCGATTGATAATAAATAAGGTGCATTATGAAGTCCTGATTAATAACCTCTACAAGAGATAATTGCCAGAATAATAATACTTAATGTATAATAGAATGAAAAATAAACCGATAATGGCAGGGATTCGAACCCTTTTCGATTTTCGATTTTCATGGGTAAATAAACTAAAAAAATATATACAGAGATAATCTTCGCTAGAGGTCACTAGATAATCATCATTGTCGCAGTGAAAAAAAAAGAGAAAAGATAACTATCTCAATTAACTCTGTTAATGTCGCAAAACCTTAAGTCTATTCCACAATAAATCAAAAAGTATTTACGGGAACATTTGACTCACTAAAGCGAGAGTCATAAATTAACGTTTATAGGAATTTAAACTGACCAACGTTAATGGTTCTGGTTTATGATTACTACTATTGATCATACGTATTTTGTAATTTCTAACCAGAAGAATTCTTCACCATTTGCATATAATTTTTATTCTCAATAGGTTATTACATAAATCATAAATATATTAAAAATATTCAACTTTTATCATATATTTTTGGTAAAATTTCAAAGATTTGGTTTTTGGCCTGATTTATTTTGCAATTAAACTAAAAAAAAAAAACCTTCAAAATATGAATTTAAGCAAAATACCAATACATTTAAACATAATGTAAAACTAGTTTACATTCTATGTATTATGTTCAAGTGAGAGCGGATAGTAAATTAAATGTGCTTTTAATACGGAAATGTAGATTCGTTACGCTTTAATCGATAAACATCAATTGAATTGAATCACAATTCAACGTCAGTTGAATTTTTGAAAATGTATTATTATAGGTACTAATTATTCAATTAAACTTATATTATCTGTATCCACCTTATTTTATTAATGACAACGAGTGAAAACTAAAATGCAGCTGCGATACCGAAAGTGGCCTGCAATGCGTCAGTTTACTTTATAGCAGCCGCAGCTAAAACAACCAACAAGTGACCAAGTTGGGACTAAACCAAATTATGACAGCAGGTGCTAACATTATTATCTATTCGGGCCGAAACGATGTTTGCAATACTGATCAAAAATATTGATACATGATTTGAGTGCATTATATGTAGCTTTGATCTACTCCTTATAACTGTGCAATTAACTAGAATTGATTCGAGTGATATTTTATTGTTAAAGGTATACCTATTTAAATAAAAACTTTTACTTCGACTCTAGATGCAGATATAATGACTTTATTGATGATTGAATTCATACAAAAATAATAACAAGTTTTTATTTTTCACTTCTATTACTTCGCGATGGAAAAACTTCTTAACCGACTTTTAAGGCAGACTTTACGTACGCCAGAGTAATAATTCTTAATGGTTATTTGCATGAACTGAAATTGTGTTAGTTTTACTTTCCAACGATTGTCTTTGGGAGACGTGAGGGAAAAATAACCTATGTAACGAGATAAATAAGAAACTAATTTCATAAAAATCTAGCAGAAAATTAAAGTCTATGCACTAAGAAATAATCATGCGTAGGTATTTTGCATTAAAAGTAAACAATTGAAGGGAATGATTTTTTACAAAATCCTTATTATATGTCAGTTGACATAAGTCGGGAGACATCTGTAAATATTTAGTCAGTCTCACCCTCGTATTGGTGGAATGAGCGTTACGTCTGGCTGACGTCGCGAGCCAACTTTCTTGATTATCAACATGTGGTGTAAATCTTGACAAACCTGCTAATCATAACACGCCCTTTTAGCTCCGTTCTCGTGATTTTTTTTTATTTTATTAATTTTATTTATATCTTTTCCTCTTAGAATCATAATCAGTGATCACACCTCAACACGGAAGTGTCAGGAGGTCCTATTTCTATAAAAGTACCTTCCATCTTAATGTTAAAGCTATGAGGGTTTCAAACGCGTCCTGGTCTGAGAAGAACCACACAACAAACTCAGCCGGATATATTGTGATCACTGTTTCACAAACGTCATTCTTAAAAGCAATTTTGGAGCAACTAGAACGTCGCAAACAATGATAGACTTATTTTGTTTTATTAATATCATTTTGTTATATATACTTTATATTGATTTTATTTCAATAAAAACAATCTTAATAAACAATATTTTTTATGCGTCTATTCACCGCCATATAAGTAAAAAAAGAACTAGAAACCTGCAAATTAAATGTAGAAAGTCAGCATACTTATAGCTTATATAAGAATTTGTTTGAATGCAACTCACAACCTACTCAATGAAATTTCATTGTTGTTAATTTAATAATCTCATTAATAACAAGTTTTCTGAAAAGAAAATAAAGGATTTAAAAATTTAACGCTCCAAATTAATTAAAAAAGTGAGTGTTTATGATAAGAAAAGGATTAATAGTAGATCATGAGCGAGACCCCCGAAACTTGTATGAGGAAATCTCTCAATGAACTTCTTCATAGCATTCGATAAGTAAAAAATATGAATCTTCTGAGAATCAAATTAAGGAACATATTGAAGCTACAGGTAATTTAGTTGACTTATGTAGCTATAACTTAGAGCGGTTTGAGTCATTAACTAATAATAATGTTAATTGTAATTGTTTAACTGAGAAATTAAATGTCATTTCTAAACTAAACTCTGTTAATCTGTTAATCTAAACTCCGTTAGTCTGGTAATAAGTTGCTCGTCTAAGGATACAGTAAGGCGGCTAAAAGGCAGCGACAAGTTAAGAGTAGAAGACAAACACAACAAAGACCCCCTAGTGGTAATTAAAAACGTGCTGAGCTCCAAAAAAGATGAGGAGATCCTAGAATCTACAAGGAGGCAAAATGAACGCCTGGTGGGATCCCATATTATAGATTTAGATTTAAATGTGGCGGCTATTTTTGAGACTTTTTTTAAAGAATTTCCATTAACAGTCAAAAAAAGCCAGTGATCTTTGGGGTATTGCTCCACATTTATCCTTAATTTTTAACAAATGTATTGAAACCGGTACATTCCCAGATTTAATGAAAATTAGTAAATTAGTTCCTTGTTCCAAAATGGGGAAAGACCAGAATCCGGAAATTATATACTTATCTCTATTTTGCCTACTTGAAGTAAAATTTTCAAAAAAAATATTCTAAACCAAATGTCAAAATTAGTTATAGCAATGAAATCATGCAAAGTGAACAGTATGGTTTCACCAAAGGCAAATCAACAACTGATGCGGGTGCCGCGCTTGTTAAGCACATTTACAACCCACGGGAGATGTCACAGAATGCAATCGAAGTGTTATGTGATTTATTAAAAGCCTTTGATTGCGTGGACTATCAAACATTCCTATGCAAACTTAATCACTATGGCATGCGTAGTGCTGCGCTTGATCTTATTGCCTCTTACTTGAATCAAAAAGATCAGACGGTTGATGTAAATAAATGTAAACCGGTTGGATCTCACCTAAAAATGGGAGTTCCACAAGGGCCTATTTTAGGCCCTTTCTTATTTTTACTCTATATTAATGATTTGCCACTTTACGTAAAAGGACTATGTGACATTGTAGTTTTTGCTGATGATACCTCGCTTATTTTTAAAGTTGGGCGTAATAAAGCTTTTTTGGACAAAGTTAACAGTTCTCTGTCACGTGTTCTTCATTGGATCGAAATTAATAATATGGTATTAAATACTAAGAAAACAAAATGCATGGAGTTTACACTTTCAAATGTAAAAAGTCAAAATTGTAGTTTATTCCTTAACAATGAAGTGTTAGAACTGACTGACTTAACAACTTTCTTAGGTTTATAACTTTAGACAGAAAAACCCTCCATCCCTCGACACTCGCAAGCAAACTCAGCTCAGCTGTCTTTGTAATTAAAAAAGTAAGACACCAGACGTTAATACGGCTCAACTAGTTTATTTTAGTAATTTTCACTGTATTTTGTCTTACAGTATTTTACTATGGGGCAGCGATGCTGAAATTAATTCTATATTTAATTAAATTTATATAAATATAGAATGAAAAATAAACCGATACGGGCACGGATTGGAACCCGCAACTACTGGTAAACCGTCCCGTCGCCCTACCAACTGAGCTAATCGCAGTCCGTCTCGGTGAATTAAGCATTGTATATGTGATTGTCTTTATCAGGACAGTGGTGACATCTATCAGGTTTCTTTCGAAAATCCTAAACAATGTTTCTAACTTTGCAGTATAGATAAACATTGAAAACTGCCACTACCGAAATTAAAATCGTCTTTGTCACCACCGTCACAAATCATGCTTCAGTTCCAGGTAAATGAAGAATGAAGACGATCACATATAAAATGCTTAATCCCGACCCGTAACCGTATATTTTTCATTCTATATTTATATAAATTTAAGTAAGCTTAATATGGCTATAGGTACATGTTTATATATATACTAGCGGACCCAACAGACGTTGTCTTGTACACGCGTCTTTAATTTAAAAAATTCAAACTTTAAAAAATATATTAAAAATTTATCACAATATCTAACGTCATTACATGTACATTTATCATAATTCGACCAATCTATACCGTATGAATATGTCAATAAAGATTTTTTGTTTGAATAAATGAAATTGTTCAATATATTTTTTTAAATTTCACTTTTTACGTAGCGAAGCACGTATCGGGCCGCTAGTACTAAAATATTTTTCTCATTTCTATCGCAACCCCAACTGTCAGGGCAGATTATAATTAAAATATAATATTATTTAATATTTGACATTGCCATGGTAACGCAGTCCGTCGGAACCAATGTGAAACATTCCAAAATCACCACCTACTTACACATTAAAAATTAATCAAAAAACCATTTTCCAGTGGACCAAATTGTGAATCTTAACAATTCTCAAGTCCCCTTGAACACACACAAAGAATTTCATAAAACTCGGTCCAGTCGTTTGGGAGGAGTTCAGTGACATACACACGCACACAAGAAATATATATATAAAGATTTTTTAAACATTAATTCCGCTTCATACAATATTACAATTAGCTTGATGACGTTTAATAAAATCCTTTGAAATATCTTCAATATGAATGAGATTAAGCAATCAACGAGTTCATCGATTTAATTAAGTTGAGAAGCTAATCAATCATACTAGCAGTTGTTTCTTAAAGCAGAAGATTGTATAAGTAACGCGATTGAATTACCATCACATTAATTATAAATTTCTTTAGTAAATATAAAAGTTTTGCAATTGTAAATCAAATAGAATTCTTGTCGCTTTCAACAACATTCAAGATATATTTATTTAATTTTATTGTTTTCCTTAAAAATATACTTAGACTATACACTACATGTTCTAAACCTAGTAGAAAAACTATTAAATAATAATAATAATAATACCTCATTTATAGTTCTTTCAGTTAAAAATATTATAAAAATATTGTATAGGTTTCTGTGCTGTCTAATCTTAGTTTAACTTTAAGATACGAAATAAAATATCAAGTGTACAATTAAATATCAAGTAATAAATATTTAAAATATGTAAATATAATGTGCAATAATAACACGCGTGAGTCAAAACAAATGAACCTGTTAAATTTATTATACGTTCGTTCATTAAAACAAGAATGACCTGTTTTTTATTGTGGTTTTATTCATTTAAAATTATACAATACATGAATAAAAAGTAAATAAAAATTATTAAAAATGGGGCAATAACGTAATCTTAATATTAACCGTTAATTTTGTTCGCAGAATAACTGAAAGCTTGAGAAACGCGAAGTTTGTATTTCCGGTTGTGACGTCACTGGGCAGATGTAGCGGTGACATCCGGGCGGTCCATCCGGTGGGGATATACTATACCCGAGTATTTTCACCAAAATTTTATTTAAAAGATTTTATAGACATTATTACATAATATTTAATACAGATCAAAGTTTATACATTATGCTTTATTGCTAATATAATAATCAACCCCTGTATCATTTTGGGGTCTAAAAAGTTTTATATCAAACATTACAATTACCTTCGTGCCCAAAGAAAATTAATGCCGTATCGCTTATATCAAAAGTTTAAACTCGAGTTTGAACTTGACAAGTGAGTTTGAAGTGACAGTTGATGGACGCCTTGTGACCATTAGTTATTTAAGATACCTAAAAAGTTAGGAACAATATAATTTAATATCTCAATTAACGTATTGCATTAATAATTAATTAACTAATTAATTTTTATGTTAAATTATAATTAGTATTACAAAACTTGTAAGCATATTTAAACCAGAAGTAATAGATATCTCCTCAGATATTCAAAACATCGCGTCGCCTCCGTTGGAAAGGTGATATACTTAAATCTTAAGATATTATCGTTCCGCTCCATTTATTTAGGTTTAGCATTTGATCCTACAAAAATATCTCGTGCAGGACATTGCTAAGTATTTGCTCAATATATTTTTTCTACTAGTTAGTATAAGTAAAAAAAATGTGTTATAAGAACATATAACAATATGTGCTTATAAATGTTAAGAGATCTTGAGAAGTTGTAGCGAAATTCGTTTACGTTATAAGAGCAAAAGAATACTAATATTAATTGTTTGCTTAATTTAATATACGATCGAATTCAATTATTGGTGTCAATATGAAATATTATATATCATTTAAACTTATGGATTTAATTCGTATTATTTTCCATATTTTTTAGAATGTAGGTACCTAATTTCTAATCCTTCCCGCATGATACGTCGTATCAATGTTGCTATGTTTCTATTCGAAGGTAAAAGATTAAATTTAAAATATTTGTTTAAAGAAAACAGTGAAAATGTATTTAGTTATACAAACTGATCTTAATTTTCTATTTGGATTAATAAGAGATAGTTATTTAATTAATTTTATTAGAAGTAAATAGATTAATAAATGGAAATATATCAAAGTAATGTCGATGGAAATACGACGCAGCAACTATTTATTAATATTTCGTAAAGAACCACCGCACTGCACCGGTGCAAAATTCGAGCGAAATCAAAGTCAGCATTATAATCATACTTTCAGAAATTAGTGTCTTATATACGTTATATGTATAGTGATGGCAACGATAATTTTAGTTAAGTTATTTATTATTACTATTTTATTAGCTTATTTCTCTTTCCAGTTTTAACACATCTGCAAGTGTCATAATATGTTAAAAAAAAACAAAAAAACTAAATATTAATGAAAAATTATTTACTAAACTTGCGAGCATATATTCAAATAACTGTATTGTTTTCCATTTCCCACTACAAAGATAAATACCTAAAAAACTCCGTATAATAGCTGGTGCGGTGTGGAGTTACGCCCGGACGTGTAGTATTTTATGCTTAGGAAAATTTTATAGCGCTGGTGTTTTCACGAAATAAAAATATAAGACTTATTTTAGACAAAAAAATATCGCTATTAAGTAAAACTGGTAATTCACTAACTTTTACCTGTGTTAATTTGTTTCAAATTTATTATACATTAGGATTAACCTATGTGTTTATATTAAGAGATATATGAATATTTTTTTGTAAATTGTCTCATTAATAATTTAACAAGATTATAGGAGCAGCCATACTTCTAATAATGAATCTTGGGGAATTCATTGCTCACCCTAAGAACTGTGTGAATTCTTTGCATTTATTTCTTTTGCAGACATTAATTTCGTTAAATTTCAATTTTAAAGTGATGCGAAGACGAGGAATAATATCATCACGATCACACGATCACAGGAGTTTAACATCACTATGTCGCCACGGCAAAGTTGTTTGGCGCTTATTGAAATTATTTTAGCAAAAATAGGGAATAGGTACAAGAACCCTTCATTTTATTAAAATCTTTAATATAGCCAACTTAGAATTTTATTATTATATTATATATTATATATAGTTATAGTTAAGTTTTAAGCAATTCGTGAAATATCAGTAATAAAAAAAGTCATGACTCACAATATAGAATTAATAGAGATATTTGAAATTTTCGTTGGGTTAAAATGACTTACTGAATTGACTTCAAATATTCACAGCTTTAGCAATCTTTAAAGTAAACAATAATATTATAAGAATCTTCTATAAAGCTTAACTAATAATTAATTATATTTATTTTCAATTATTAATAAACATATGAATACTCTCGGATTTAAGAATCCCAATTATATTACATACTTGTATTTTCGTCACAATTCACAATTGAAAACGTATCTGTTTCATTTAAAACTCTTAAAAAAACCAATACTCAACTCATATTCTATACCCGCGACATTATCAGAATCAGAATCAATGTAGAGAAGAGATTCACATCACGTAGCGAGTTGAAGATCAAACGCCGAGATTTTCGCCCAATGTGCCGCTTCTTTAGCATTATTACTTCGTGAGGGAATACTATTTCTTCGTAACCGACTTTTAAGACCGACTTCATCTGCGACAGAGAAACAATTCTTAAAGAAGGCTTCCTTGCAACTTGATATTCCTTATTCTACTTATTCGATTGTCTATGGTCTAGGTAGTGGTGAGGTAAAAGATGTAAATACTTTTATTATAAAAGTATAGCAGAAAAGAATAACCCTTTAATGCGCTTACATCCAAACGCTTTTATTATTAAAAAGTATAGTTTATTCCATACAGTTATTACACAAAGGAGGTCCATAGTTAGACCTGTGAGTGCGAGTGTCTTACAAATAATAAAATAGGGAAGATGAGACACTCATACAGTTATCTTTGTCTAATCTCACATGCAAAAAAGAGAGACCGATTGGAAGCCGCATTTGCTTTCTTCTTCTCCTCCTCCTCTCTTCCCCATTTGATCGACACATTTTAGGCTAGCTCCCCTGCTCTAAGTATAATAATAATAATAATAATAATAATAAATATGCTCATCACATAAATGCCTTTCTCTGCCGGGAATCGAACCCGAGCCCCATTGCGCCGTGACACGTTAGGCGTCTGCGCTAACCACTCTACCAACGGGGCGGTTAAGTATAATTCCCTTATTTATTTTATATTTAGTCTTTATTCACAAACAAATGAAAACCGAATGTTTTGCAGCATTCGATACGTCGGGTTAAATGTAAATTGTAAATATAAAATTTGATTATTAAAGTTATAAGTATTTAGAATTAAATTAGTAAAAATAGTTTTATTTCAATCTGTAAAACTCGTGAAAATCTTAGAAAATACTAAGTCGTTCACAAGTTCGGGGGTCGTCTGTTAATATTTAGTCAGCCTCGCCCTCGTATTGGTGGAATGAGCGTCACGTCTGGCTGACGTCGCTAGCCAACTTTCTTGATTATCAACACGTGGTGTGAATCTTAACAAACCTGCTAATCACAACAAGCCTCTGCAAATCTGCACCACAGTTTATAACTTTTGCAATTGTCAACATGTTATTAATGTACTACTTGTATTTTGGTTCAAATTATGATTTTTATTTATTCATTCATAACTCCATTCTGGTGATTAGATGAACTTTTATGTTAAAGTTTTTATATAAGATAATTCAATAAATATAATAAATTTAATGAAGGTAATTTTTATGAATTAACACAAGTAGGTATTATCTATTTTTATCAGTGGTAGTATAACCAAAAAGATATGTAAAGAGATAATCTTCACCCTGAGTGAAGAGTGAAGAACCCTGGTTCAGTAGTTAATCTTCACTATCAATACGCTGTAAAAAAATAATAAAAGATAATTATATCAATTAAGTCGGTCGAAAAACCTTAAGTCTATTCTGAAGTAGATGTAAAAGTATTGACGGGAACATATTTTGACTCGCTAATGCAAGCGTCATAAACTGAACTTAATAGAGTTTTAAGGAGACAAACGTCGATGGTTATTGTTTATAATTGTTCACATTATTCACACGTAATTGAAAAAAGGTGCTATAAGAGACATCTTACATAAACTAAATAATAATTATTTTTATAAAGTTTATAGTTACATTTGTATTATGTGCCAGCACATTCGGGAAACCATATACAATTTTAAGTTGTTTATCAATTATAAGATACTACCGTTTAAAAATACAGATAAATACTGCTTTTCAATTACTATTTAATAATATGAAATAATTGATATAATTTTTGGCATTACTTGTAAAACGTACCTATATCTTACGGAAGTATTAAAGCTATGTAAATATATACCTTCATAATTATTTAGCAAAACAGTGTTACTAATTGATTCTTGCAATTTTTTTGACGTGGACTGCAATTTAGTAAGTAGTTGTGAGTAGATATATATATATAGAGAGAGAGAGAAAGTAAAACCGCAGGGTAGCATAGCCTTCGGCAACATAAATTCCTTACACTTTATTCGATACACTTCCATTACCAATCAAAGAATTTTGAAAATGCAATATTATACTAATTATTCAATTAAACTTTTAGTATCTCTATCCACGTTATTTTATTAAAGACAACGAATCAAAACTAAAATGTAGCTGTGATACTGAAAGTGGCCTGCAATGCGGCAGTTTACTTTATAGCAGCCGCAGCACAAACCGCGAGCAAGTGACCAAGTTGGGACTAAATAAAATTATGACAGCAGGTGCCAACATTATCCACCCTACGGACTGAAACGGTGTATGCAATACTGATCAAAATAATAATGTGGCTTTTCAGTGCTAATTTAAATTAGGTACATCTTGTTATAAGTAGCTTTGTATCTCTTTATAACCGTTCAATTAAGTGGAATTAACATTTCATTGTTTATCGTTTCTTTCATTGTTACGAGATCAATAACAACTATTTCATAAAAATATAACAGAAAGTATCCCCTAACGCGGATATGTCATAAAACTTTTTTTTATGAAAATACGATCTGTTCTGTAGGTAATGTTTTTTAACCGACTTTTCAAAAATGCAATGCAACGTTTTGCCAAAAAATGTACAAGATGACACTGCGGTTAAGGACCAAATTTCTGCAAGTTGGGCCATAGTAGTATGTCTACTATTTGTGCATAATAACGCTTAATATGGGTGACGATTAACCACTACCTGTACCGCCTTCAATAAAAAATAATAGACGACTTTGTTGTCTTTGCAAATCGTTTTCTATTTTCCTTGAAACTTTGTGAAATAAATAATCTTAATCCGCTTCTTTGTGACTATTATTTTATAATAGGGGGTACATAACAATGTAGGTCTATTTCTTACACGCATTCCAGAGTTGTTCTGCAACCGGACATACATCCCTGGCGTAATATATTCCCCCAGTTTCACTTTTCCGTTGTCTTCTGACCATGTGGTGTTAGAGACAGTTTCAAAACGGACGGCTAATTTTCCAGCTCGTTTGGATCATAACAATCAAAAATATTATTGTAAAAAACTGGTTTCATCACTGTCGAATCTCAGAAGTCGAAGAAAAAGAGTAAAATGTTCCTCCCGTCTACAACTATTTACAAAAATAATCTTTCACGACGAAATTTCAAAGGTAAATTTCATAATTTGTATGCGCATTCGAGAGCACTTATAAAACATCATTGACTTATAAAAAGAGTAAAAATAATATTTTTATGTCCTTGTTGAACTCGTTGCGTTTACGTACGTTGATAATGTATATATTACGAAGTTAAACATTGAGGACTTAGACTATACCATTCGATATCGTAATTTCTTTATTTGCCTTGTTAACTTACTTGCATTTTAATTTCTTCCTTTATTAAACGGTCCCCCGACGCAACGAGTTCAATAAGGACATAAAAATATTATTTTTACTCTATTTAGAGGTCTTTTTGTATCGGGGGTTTCTTAAAATTTTAATTTTTTTTTTTCTGCTTTTTCATCTTATGTTACTAATTTCTGAATTGTACTAAATGAACCTAAATTAAATTTTTTAAGTAGGAAAGATTTGTTTGTTTGTTTGAATAGGCTCCAAAACTACGGGACCGATTTTTAAAAAAATCTTTTAGCACTAGAATCCTATATTATGATGTATTATTTTTAATAAAATACTATAATCCTATATTATATTTAATAAAATGAGGATCCACGTGAAAGTTTCGACAATGTAATAAATTATAAATAGATTAAGTAACATGATTCAAGATTTTTTCATATGGGTAGGTAGGTAGGTGTCATATATAGGAATATTAATAAATATAAACATTTAGAATTAAAATGATTTAAAATCACTAATAACACTATGATGAAGGGATGTTTATTATCACTAGCTGTTGCCCATGATTCTTTATGACTACGATCATAAGCCATATAAATATATTTTTACCGTCTCCGTGGACGCAGTCACGGGCAACAGCTATCCCTAATAAAGTACTTTACTTCAGTACGTAAGTGTAAAAACCTTTTGGCCTTCATCCTTTTGGCGACACCGCTAGGAACAGCTAATTATTGCATAAGAACCTCTTGCCCGCACGAATAAAACGTCAATATCTTGAAGACGATTATTTTTATTTCAATCAAACATAGATAAGAACCATTTCGACGAGCATAACTTTCGATTAGAAAAAACCGCATTGAAATCCGTCCACGCGTTTGGCCGGAAATTTGCCACAGACAGATACACAGATACACAGATCGACAGGTCAAACTTATAACACCCCTCTATTTAGTCGGGGGTTAAAAACAGTCATTTACACTGAGAACAGTTGTTTCCGAACATCACCATTTTGCCACTTAGCAGTCAAAATAGTGTCTCGAATTACATAACTTGTATCATATGATTGGCATTTACTCGCAATTTATTATATATTATATTTTGCAACTTAGTAGGTAACAAGAGTGAAACTTCCACACGTTTGAACATCAATATTTGCCATCCATAGACCAAAAACAACTGCAATGCAATTGTTGAACAGGTTTCATTTGAGATTCTTGTTAAAAAATAGTCCTTTGTTAGCGAGTGCTTACTCTGGCCCTAGATAAACCATGTTATCACTAGCTTGCCTTGAAAAATCTAAACGTCAACCATCAAGGCGATTTCTTTTACATGACGCTGTGTTTTCGTAAATTTGCAAATCCTTGTCTAAGCTGCCGTGCTACTTCTACTGAATATATTTGAACTAGATTCAAGAGTTCTGGGAATAAGATGCGTTTAGCGTCACGGTAACGGTAGATTAGCAAAGCTTTTTTCATATCTAACTAATTTAAATCATTACAGGCAAATGTTAAAAACAATCTATTACCAATAAAATTCTTATCATTGTAATTTGTTCAGAGCAACATTTCTGCCAATATGATGCCGATCCTTGAATATTTCTCATATTAAGTTGCATGTTATCAAAGAGTCTCTTGTTAGTTAATTAGTTCCCCATGGTCAGACAGAGATACACATACACACATATACACTTGTCGACTTGGTACGAAAATATTTATCAACGGATAGATCATAAAAAAAACTTTTAAACCTTGTCATTACCCGCGGTACATGCATTTTCAAGAGGTCAAGAGAGGGCTAAGAGGAGTATAGGCATTGTATTTTTTCTTGCCAGATCCATTCTTGCTATTAGGAATAATAAAATACCAAAACAATTCTTCTAAACGGCATTCTACGCTTGTGTTCAAGGCTGTAGAGGTTTCCTGCAACAATTTTTTTGGGATTGCCTATAAGCCTCTTTGCTCGCCTCTCAATTGAGTTCAGAACAGCAAGATGAGTTTTTGCGGCACCAGCAGATATGTGACCATAGTACTAGTTTATCTGTGCTTTGTATAAAAACTATCTCGGTGTAAAGTATTATCGGACCTTCTCAAGAACAACAAGCTTTCCTGAACCTAGTCTTGTTCTGAACTCAATGCACCGACAAAAGTTGAGGTTCGAGGAAATCTGTAAGAATAACAACTGGAGCCGGTCACTGTATTCCAAGGATACATTTTGGAAAGTAGGGACCAAGGTGAAAATGCTCCTTTTGACAGTGAACGTTTGCGTTTTGGTGGCGTGGAGTGTTGACAATGACATGCGCAGACTGCCAAAGTTTTTTATTCAAACGTTGCACCATGGCTTCTCTTTCAGACTGTACTTGATTTCTACTAGCAAGAGTACTCGGCAGATATCTTTTTACAACTATGTTGTCATCTGCATACCCATAGATACCGGGCTTCACCAGATCGTTAATGTAGAAAAAGAGTTGCTAAAATAACGGACCCGTCGACACCCGTCGACAACTACTCGGAGAGATATCTGCCTCAGAAAGTTAGCCTGCTGATCAGACCAGGAGATATACCGTATGCAAAACACATCAAAAGTCTTTGCATATCCTCTACGAATTCTTTAGTACAACCTCTTTGCATGAATTTTGACCGTTATTAAGTTTAACAATCTTTAGAAAAAACTACTATACTTATCTGCTGGTGAATTGGAAAGCTGTTGTAAAGGATTTGTTTGAAAAAGGCACATGGTACATCAGTAGAAATATTAATAGCCACTTCAAAAGATTTGTCATTTATGATATCCATACAGACTGGTTTGTCGCATTTCACTAAATCAAAGCGAACTAGTTTCAGGTGTTTCGCTTGATAAACGATCGTGAATCAATCTGAGTCAGTGGGCACATTGCTCCTCGGTGTCTTTAGATAGACGATAGAGGATAAAAAGAAAGCGGTGACTATGTTTTTCAATATTTTCCTTTGTCATTTTTTTTTATGAAAATCCGAATTTTATAAAATCTATTTTTACCTATATTATCTTCGAGGTAGATTCACTAAAATTCATTTAGTTAAAGAAGATTGCGTATCCTTCTACAACTCAATAATCAACATACTTTTCCCACTCATAAATGTAGATACAATCTATGTGTTTACCACACAAGAAGGAACCCACTTCAAATCTAACTCGAGAAAACAAACTATTATCTACAACTAGATACTAGAACTTCTATTTAGACTTTTAAAAGTAACTTGAATAGACTTTGGTTTTGAAAATCATTCAGAAGTATTCGTTTTTGAGTTAACTTGGAGCAAAAAACTACAAAGGTCAAAGGAAAGTCTAACCCAAAATCAGCACCGTTTTCGAACCACTAACTACATTAAGAGTTAACCAAATTTAATTAAATTGAAGTATTCAATTGCATCAAAACTATTTTTTTTTAATTCTAGTTTTTTTTCACTGTATGTGTTTACATGAACATGAACGCATGAACTCATTGCCAATAATGAGGTAGGAAATATTTTAGTTACAATATTAATCGCCTCATTGTTCGAAGAAAGTCATGCAACAAAAAACTGAAACTGTTAATTAGTGATGCAAATTTGTGTCTGGCGGAGAAAAGGACAAAGCTTGAGGCAATTATTACAATATCTTGTAATATGCTAACAAGCTGCCGAGCGACTCGAATAGTAAGTACCTTAAAGAAAGGTCTGTACAACCTCTCAAAGTTTTAGGTTTTTAAGAAAAGTTTAGATTTAAAATGATATTTTATATTCAGACTATAGTCTTCTTGAATCTACATTTGTAAAATTAGTTAAGAATAGTGTTTATATTTATCATATAATTATAATTTTTGATTCTTAAAGTTTAGCTTTTAACGTAATTAATTCATAAATATTTTTTTCATATATGTTATTATTATCAATATATAATAATAATATATATATATATATAGAAAAACATAGATTGTATAGTGTTATACAATCACTATTCCTAAATCCTTTGGATCATATTGAACATAAAGAAATCAGTGAGTTTATTGATAATTTTAATTTGGAAAACTAATTAATTAATCAAAATAAAAATAAAGGTTATTGTTGTGATAAGATAAATTAATGGTTTTATTATTATCTAATGTTGAACACTTTTAACAACTTTAATATGAAGAAGAATTAAAATATAAATAAAAATAATATATCTTAAAATATCATTCATGGTTCCTGGAAGAATGACCACAGAAAATATGTTTTGACCGCACTCTCAAAACCTTTTCAGACTTTTTTTAATTGGCCTTCGAGAAACCAGGTAGGAGGTTTTTTCCAAAATGATATTTACTAAAAATTTTAATAAACTAAGAACTTTTCGTTAACTTTTAAGTGTGTGCAAAAAAAATTAAAACATGTGCAAAAAAAAAATAAAATCTTTATACGTAGGAAACAATCCAATATTCATAAAGGAATTAAACAATTTTAAAATAAAAATCAAAGGCATTAACGTAATCATAAAATATAAACCGACCAATTCGTTCGCAGAATAACTGAAAGCTTTTGAAATGTCCAAAGCGAAGCGGGTATTTCCGGTTGTGACGTCACTGGGCAGATGTAGCGGTGGCTTCCGGGCGGCCCATCCGCTGCGGATGTACTCTACCCGAGTATTTTCAGCAAACATTATTTAATTTTAAAATAAATTACATAATATATAAAATATCTATCACAGTTCGTACCTAACACATTTTGTTTCGTTGGTAATATCATAATCATCCCCTGTAACTTTTAAGATTCTTATTTTTTTAATGACATGACATGTTTGAGTGACAATTATTTTCCGCCCAAAAAGAAAACTAATCCTACTGCTTATTTAAAAAGTTTAAACTTAAGTTCGAAAACTTGACAAGTCTCAGTTTGAAGTGACAGTTGATAGGCGGCATGTGGCTATTATTTATTAAAGACATTCAAAAAGTTAGGTACAACGCAAATTAACTGAGTATTCGAATTAAAGTATTGTTTTAATTTTTATGTATATATTAGGTCATATTCAACATGCCAAATGTGTAAATTATTATTTAACCAAAATTATGCTATTAGATTAACATAAGTACACATAGCATATTTAATATAATTCATTTCTAAATATTGTGATAAGCATAATATAACATATCAATTTGACTATAACATGTTTGTATTGACCTGTGTAATATTATTAATAAATATTATTTTAAATATATTATGAGTATATTTAAAACTAAAACGAAAAATTGTTTCATTTTTTTTCAAATGTATCACTATAAAAAGATCATATTTTTAGAAATAAATATGACAATTGAAATAAAGCTATTTTTACGGATTAGGGTTAAATTTAAAATGCAATTTTAAAATTAAATTATACGCGACTTAAATCCGTGAAAATAGTTTTATATCAATAAATATCCCAAGTTAAATAGGTCAATAAAAGTATTTCAAGTCTAGTTGACATGTATAAATTAACTGTAATAACCAGCCTATTTAACATTCAAAACACCACGTCGTCTCCGTTGTGAAGGAAGGTGGGTTACTTAAATCTTAAGATTATCGTTCCGCTCCATTTATAAAGGCTTCCCATTTGATCCGGATCAGTGTGGACCCTAAACTAAAATCCGCTCTTGAAAAGTGCCTGCCAAGTATTTGCTCAATATATTTTTGCCTCAATATTGAACTTTATTGAGAATACGTGCTTATAATTCTTAAGCTATGTTGAGAAGATGTAGCGGAATTTGGTCACATTATAAGAGCATAAGATTAACAATACAGCAGTTGTGTCTATAATAAAGTTAACAAAATTGTAAATGTTGTCCACAAAAACAGATGCGACTGTAAAAAGTCTGTGACTGCCTGTCTGCCTGCCTGCTTTCAACTAACCTATGATGAGTCGGAGAAGCTTCTTCACCCAATGAAATGAATACAATGAATACATACAACACTTGAGATTTACAACACTTACACCCAACACAACACATCACACCACATACATATACATGTTTAAATTTTTTTAAATTTTTATTTTGCGTTTTATTGCTTATTGATTTTACTATCATTGTTATTATTAATTCTTTTGTTCTGACCAAATCCGCTAATTTTTAAAAGTTTAAGATTATTATGGATTCTGCGACAAAGGAAGGTTGCTGGTACTTTAGCATAGGTCATCTTTACCAGTACCAGCTGACGATAGTATTACTTTTAGTCTTAATCTTGAACATTTATTTGTACTGTTTATATTGAAGTGTATTATTATGTGGCAATAAATAATTATTATTATTATTATAGTTTTCGCTTTGTTTCATAATGTACAACAGAATTCAATGCCTTTAGGCAACCTCTAAGAAATAATCATCCTGCCTGATTGCAAGGTACTTCATATCTATCGTTATAATTGATTGAAAGAATAACACTAAAAATACTCTAACATCCTTCACCAAATGATTATCATCGTTCAGATATAAGAAGGTCAGCAATGTTTTTCAGATCAGTGCATTTGAATTTTAATTGTAAATTAAGCGTCGTCTAAACAAAGGTGGAGCTCTTTGGCATAATAGTTTTTTTGTTGACGGATGTGTAAAAAAATATTAAGGTCTTTTTCATTGGTGTTATTCTTATTTTTAATTTTAGTGATGGTTTCAAAATTACTACTCTTTACTTTTTATATGAACGATGGAATTTCTATATACAAAATCATCATATTTGTGATCATACCGATTTTCATTCGTTTCTCAAAATAAGTACTGATATATTTTCATATCTTATTTAAGTTCAATTATATAATAATTATCATATAGGTACAATTTACACTAATTTGTTACTTTGTGCTTTCTACTTTCTTATTTGTTTCCTTGGAAAATATACTTTGGGCTACAGTACTGTATAATTTTTTTTCATTGTATTACTTCACTTTACGTTTAATAATAATAATGTCTTCATAGATTATAAACAATTTTAATCGGTATTATCATAATACCTCATGCTACAATGTTATTACATTATGTATATCAAATAATATCATTTACAAAAAATATATTTCGTTTGATGTATCAATATCTAATTCTGTACCAAAAGTTATGTTAGTTTTCGATAGAATATTAGATAGCGTGCAGTCCTGGCTGGTTTGTAATTATTGTCACGTTTTGCGGCTCTGAGGTAATACATACAGCTGAGAGCCACGAAACCTAATATATATAAAATATATAAAAATATTTATCTGGTCTACGAACAAAAATGTTGTAAGATATTTCTGCTCTCGATATAAAATATTTTATATCCTTTATTCTTGGGAATTTAATCATAATATTTTATTATTAAACCCACAAGAATATTGCATAATTTTCAATATTGCATCGAGATTTCTTCTTTTTCTCCGGATGCTAGATTGTCGTAATGTTGATTTTTGACCAATTTCTATTCGTTCATTCGTTATTTAAATCCTTATAAGATTTGTTTGAGCAAAGGTTTTACATATAAGAGATTACTTTAAGAATAAATGTGTTTGTTTTTAAAAACTGATCTTTAAATACTATTTCCAATAGTTAAAAAATATTGAAGTTATCAAGATGAACTCATTAAAGGAATCTATTATAACACCTGTTTACAAGAGTGAGGATGAGCATGACGTTAGCAACTACCGGCCAATATTTATTTATTTATTTAATCTTTATTGGCCCAAAAAAATGGTACAAAAGGCGGACTTAATGCTAAAAAACATTCTCTGCCAGTCAACCCAGAAAAACAGTAAAATAATTAATTTATATCAGGCGCTAAAACTATACAATCAAAACTTAACAATAACTAAAACGATAACATTGCATAAAACTACAAACAAAAAAAAGCAAACAAACTAACAAAACAAACAAATGAAAACATTGCTGTTATATTCAATTAATTAATTGTAGTCGTTAATAAAGTAATAGATTTAAATATATATAAATATATGACTTACATAAACATAGATACATACATACATAAATAAATACATATAAAGATATATAAATACATATATAAATGTATACAGACATACGTAAAATCAATTCTTTATAATAATTCTGCTATTGCTGGGACAGATATGTCAGAACAGATTTTTTGAAAGCTACTTTGCTAGGAGAACGCCTTATGTTTTCCGGGAGTCCGTTCCAGAGTTTTGTAGCGTGTACTGTGAAAGAATTTGAGAGGAAACCGGTATGATGCGAAGGAATAAAAAGATTGAGATTAGAGGAAGAGCGAAGATGAAGGTTGTGAGTACTTCCAATATCGATGTTAACTTCAATATAAAAAATTGTAGAAAAGGTCTGGAACACACGTTTTGTCAATTATTTTAAGAAATTTGATATAATAGCTAAAAATCAATACGGCTTTCAAACCGCTGATGCGCTAGAAGCTCTGACTTCTGTAGCTGTTAATGAATTTGATAACTTTGTTTTTAATTAAATTATTTTTTTATTGAATCTGCGCTTGCTTTTGTCTAAGCTATCGATGCACCTCTAGCACATTATTATTACTGTTTTGGTTGCATGTTCAAACTTAATGTTTCTTCTTGTGAATTATATAATATACCTATATATTTTGATTTTTTGAAATAACTGTAGTTAAAGATTTTTAAAATTAAATAAATTGAGATCTCCCTAAACTACCAGTAAACTATTAGTAAAGTTAAGGTAATAAAATTCTCTCAGCCAACGATTAAATATTCCTAAAACTTTTCTAATTAGACCCGGTTAGATAGCTCATTATACTACATATTATATAAGTTATTTATATATTATTAGTCAAATCTAATAAAGCTTTAAGACGGTTCTGACAAATAATGCTACAGGCACATATTTTGCAGGCAAAATGATGACACCGACTAATAGATCCTGCAGTAAAGTCCGCGAGTTTTAGTTTTATCAAATATCAATAAGATAAAGTTGTAAATAATACATTTTGTTCAACTCCAAAAGAAGCCCTTTCACCTTGGCTCCTACTTTCCAGAATGTATCCTGGGAACACAGTGACCGGCTTCAGTTGTTAAGCTTAGAGATTTCCTCGAAACTTAACTTTGGTCGTTTCATTGAGTCCATAGCAAAAGCAGCAGCAAAGCTTGCCGTTCTTGCGAAGGTCCGACGGTACTTTACACCGGGACAGCTACTTGTATTATACAAAGCACAGATCCGGTCGTGTGTGGAGTACTGTGGTCACTTTTTTGCTGGTGCCGCAAAGTCTCATCTTGCGGTTCTGGACTCAATTGAGAGGCGAGCAAAAAGTTTTATAGGTGACCCTGAGTTGGTTGAAGCCAATCTCCACAGCATTGAGCACAGGCGTAGAATTGCTAGCCTCTCAGTATTCTATGATATGCATTTTGGTGAGTGTGGGCTATGTTTCGTCTTTTTAGTGCGTACAACGAAGGACTGAAGGACTGGAACAACTTGCTAGCGTCGGTATTTCCGGCCAAATACAATGTGGGTGTCTTCAAGAGAAGAGTGAATAGGTTGATAGTAACCTAACAACCTATTCAATGCACCTTACCACCTATGACTACATCTCTACTCTCCATCAGGTGGAATAAAGCATTAACCTAGTTCTGTATGACAAAAAAAAAATACGGACTATTTATTAATTACCCCCATCCAATTGTACCAACTAGTACGCTAGGACAAAGGTATTTTTCAATGCTAATGGTGTTATTGTCATAGTGGTTAAATCACAAAAAAAACAATTTTAAAACAAACTAACTAGAGAGACCAAACACTCCGTGAGAAATTTATAACTCTATAAAATAGCATTCAAAAAATTATCCTGACTGATTACAATATCATCATTTATTAACTTTTAATCAAAAATATTTATTTATTTATTTTATTTACTTATTTATGTATATTCCCCTTTGAATCTTAATCAGTGATCACTTATGTACGTCAAAATGGAAGTGTCAAGGCAATAGGCCTCGTAATAATCCCTCCTGTAAAAGCACTTTCCATCTTAATGTTAAAGCTATGAAGGTTCCAAACGCGTCCTGGTCTGAGAAGAACCACACAAGAAACTCAGCCGGATATATTTTTTTGTTATTGTGATCACTGTTTCATAAACGTCAATCTTAAAAGTAATTTTGAAACAACTAGAACCGTCGCAATTAATCGAAAATTAAGTATAATGATTTCAGGTAACGAAAATGAAATAATAATAACAGTAAAATAAAATTCCTCGGCCTGCCATACAACCAGTCACCGCAAACAGCACCCGTTCACAAGCATAACGCAAGAACCAGCCATCACCCCTTCGCCATATTTGAGGGAGGAAGGCAACCCGACTCCCGACGCTACCGCAAGTAGTGACTTCTAAAGAATGAAATACATTTCATTCCCAGGCCATACCGTCGTTGATGTAATCCTTTACACTATAGTAGGATTTTTTTATCAAGGCTGGCTTAAGGCTTCATTTGGGAGCTTATTATAAAAACATTTACAATTACCCTTAAAGGATTTACCTATTTTATGGAGCCTAGTGCCGGGCATAGCGAGTTTATTTTTATGTCTTGTATTAATTTTATGTAAATCACATTTTTTTTAACTTAGAAATATTTTTATGAATGTAAATTAAATTTTCATAAATTTATTCATTATAAAGAGTCATATTTTACATTCTTTAAATTTGTTTCTTAATTTGGATTTTTTTTTAACTCCATAATGTTCTAACTTTTTTATAAGGATTTCATGTTTAAGGCAGTCGAACGCCTAAGATAGATCCTATCCAGACTTCCCAGACTTCTAAATAAAGTTTAGTACTAGGATACTAAATATGTTTAGTAATAGCTCAACACCAGCATCTGTTGTAGAGCGACCAGTAGTGAAACCAAACTGGTTTTTGTGTAAGAGATTGTTTTTACTGAAATATGCCACAAGTTGATTAAGAATTATTTTTTCAAAGATCTAACTAAATGTAAGTAAGACTAAAATTGGTCTAAAGTTACTAGGATCTAATGGACCGCCAGATTTTAATAATGGAGTTATTTTTCTTTGTTTCATTAGATCAGAAAATATACCACATTCAAACAATTATTAAATATTAATGCTAAGTCTGGCGCTACAATGTCAATTATGGATTCAAGTAGTTCAACAGATCACTTGTCTTTTTAACTCTAATTAATTCAAATACTTTGATTACTTCTTGAGCATTCACTTTTTAAAAATTAAAACTGGTAACATTCTCTTTAAATAAACCCATAGTTTCAGCGGTAGAAGAATTTAAAATAACGTTGTAGTCACTGGAATATTAATAAAATAAATATCGGCGATCTGATCTGCCAAATGTGTGCGAAAAATATAATACCACGAGATCTTAAACTCAGTAACCTTCCAATAATGTTAGGGTATTCACATACATCCTCTATTCGACAGACTAATATAAATCAACCAAAATATAGAGATAATGTATTTTTGACACATCAAAGAAAAAATATTCAAAATGTTTTTAAATTTTACATTAAACACAAAGATAAATTGATGTTATAATAAAAACGCTCAGTCTTTTAAACTTTGACCAAAATAGTATAATAAAGAAACATCTAAAAATGTAAATCATCGAGACCTAACTAAGTAAGATATGCGAAGATAGCAGGCCGATGTAATTTGTTTCCTGCGTCCTTCGAAAACTTCCCGCAACTTCGTAATTGAATTGCTATTGCGCTCATGAAATGTGTTCCCGAACTTCCCCTTACTTTTTTCTTGCCCGAAACTGTAAGGCTAATTGTGTTATAGCTTAGTAACAAAAAAAAAACACCTGTACGGATTGATGCTTAGATAAATAAAATATGTGTGTGTGTATTAGTGTACACATGTAAGAAGTGAAACTTCTTTATGACATAATTTTTTGAAAAATGATTCACTAATAACAACTTTACAGGAATGGCTAATTAAGCTAAATTAGATAAAGTTTAAGCAAAAATAAAGATGGCACGTAACAGAAAAACGTTAAAATTTTTTGACATTGCTATAAAATTTCTCCCATCCGTCGATAAAAAAGTTTCATTTCAAATATGGCGCGTAACGGAAAAATGTGACTTGGAAATAAAGATGGCGCGTAACAGAAAAACGTCATAATTTTCATTAATATTAATTAATTAAAACGTAAGAAGTGAATCGACTGTTTGTGACGTATAATATTCTCATAGAAGAAACACATAAGTACCTTAAAAAAACAGACAAATGTACACAATTCACTTTAAAAATAATAACTTTAGACTTCTTAACATGTTGGATCGTCACTATATCACAAATAAAATTATTCTTCATCATGGTTTCTGCTGTTTCGAGTTGTTGTTCGTTCTAGGTATAGCAAAACAGACCTTGTAAAGATCAGGACCCCAATGCTCCATTTCTCAGCAAAAACTCGTATTTCTTTTCATTCTTACTTCTTCTATTTCAGACAATCAATGTGTTTTAAAAATATTATAAATTATATTTCATAATTTCTTCTTCATAATCTTGAATTTATTTATTAGTTTTAATAGCAAGTCCATAAAATCGTATTGTCCAGTATGTAATTACAATTCATTATTTAATTATAAAACTCTAATCCGATAATTTATTTTAGGTTAATGTAAATTGTGTTTTGTAATCCAAATACTTGTCATTTTGATTATTTAGTATTTCCATAGCAACATGGTGTAAAAGAGATGAAGCTATACGATAAAAGCTGGCGCGTAACGGAAAAATGTCACACGTAACGAAAAAATGTTACACTAAATTTTTTTTTCAACCCCGATAAAGAAGTTTCACTTCAAAAAAAAAGCAATCTGTAATTAAAATTTAATTATTGAAGCATAGCAGAGGTTGGTTATTCCCCTAATAAAATTAATTTAAACAGTTTGTTTTAAATTTTTCTTTCTTTTTTCTGATCGTGTCAGTGATCTTGCACGTCAACATTTATTAAAAGTGTTAATATATATACGACGCCGGGACTAGAACTTTACTTAATTTTATAAAAAGTTTTAAATAAAGAGAGGCTATTTTCAAACTCTTTGTGACAGTCACCACATCAAAGAAATATAGTTTGCTTAGACTACATAAAATGGTACATTTAACTAAAATCAAAGGCTTCATTAGCTTCATAAACATACGTCTGGCAGTTAATGTATTATAAAAACTATGTAGTATGAAATAATCTTTATGTCGTTTGATGTAGATGATGATTATTTAAACAGGTTTTTATTGATTTACTTTTCTTTGCAGTTTCAACAAATCTTGATTTTAAATAATTCGTTGCAATATTACCGAGAACCAAAACAAATACTTATGACAAATATTTTACTAAACTAGTGATATATTTTAATTACTTTATTGTTTTCCATTTCCCACTACAAAGATAAACACGTAAAATTCTCTGTGTAGTAGCTGGTGCGGTGTGGAGTTACTCCCGGACGTGTTGTATTTTATGATTAGGAAAAATTGTATAGCGCTATAGTTTTAACGAAACGGAAAAATAAGAGATATTTGAGACAAAACAATTTTGTTGTAATTGGAAACAACTAGTAACTATCTAACTTTCACCTGTGTTTGTTTCTATTATTATTAGTATACATATTAAGAATAACCTACCCGTTTATGTAATGAAAAAATAATTATTTTTTTTAATTTTTATACTGAAATATTTAATAAGTTCATAGAGGCAGGAATATTCCTAACACCGGAATTCGAAAATAACTTTTCCAACTCCATGAATGGTTCGAATTCTTTGCGTATAACTTTTGAAAGGATTAATTTCGTTTAATTAAAATTTTGAGTTATTGTGAAGTGATGATTGTTTTTAACCTGATCATTGGAATTTAATAAACTTAGCCGCAAAGTTGTTTGGCGCTTATTGGAAGATGTTTGAGATTTTTTTAACAATAGAGAATTCAAAAACCTTTCATTCTATTGAAATATTTTAAATAATTAACTAAGAACTTTATTCTTAGACGAAGTATAATATAACCTAAATACAGATATTTGCAAAATTATATTTTCTCGTATTAAAATATTTGTTTGAATTGACTTTAAAAAATCAGAGTTAGTCCCTAGTCACTTTACATGTATATGTTATGGCAGTCTTTAAAATAAACTATTGTAATAGCAACTTAACATAATTAGAAGCTTTTATGAAGTTTAATAAATGATCATTATACTTATTCACAGTTATTAATTAACTTATAATTACTCTCGAATTTGAGAATTCCTATCATATAATATACTTAAATTTGTATAATATACTTATATAAACAATAACATTAAAAAAGTAATAAGTGAATAGTAAATGAGTATTATTGTATATTTTATAATATTTTTTTATTATGTACTTATGTATGAACTTAAATTGTAACCGGAAGTAAAATATATTTTAAAAACTACTTGAACATATTTTTGAAAAACGGTTTGAAAAATATTTAGTGTGTTTATATGTAAATTAATCATTGTAATATTTCACTAATAAAGTCACATAGCAATGATAAAGAATGTAGATTAGTTGTTCAATTTTTTACAAACAATACATAAAATTAACAGTGTAAATATAACAGCAGGTATGCAAATTAACCGCACAGTCTAATATACATACAGTATTCAGATTGACTTCAGATGGCGTTCGAACATATTATATGTTGGCGGATGTTGACTTTCTTTGCTGTTTTCTTGTTCCTCATGTAAGAAACATTCTAACTAAATAAGGATAAAAAAATATCCCTAACATTTCTAAAATTAATCGTCAATAAAATATTTGATTGATTATTCATATTTGACTAGTGGTGTTTTATTTTAGTTAATTTAGAATATAAATAAAGTAATCTCTCATAAAAAGTTACTGACCTTTCTACCAGATATAAAAATTGAGAACTACGTTGTTTTTTATATTCATTCTTAAAACAATGCGGAAAATCGATGTTAATCTGCTCTAATAGCCTGAAAAACAGACAATATATAAAATAAGAATTATTCTAATAAAAAAAAAATAAGCGTCAAGACTTAAAAGAGCAAACAAAACATCATTTATCCATTCCTTTAATATTCATTATTCATTTGGAGAAAGAGATACTTTTAAAAATACTTAATTACATGCATGTATTCAGGGTTCAGAGAAAAAAATAACCCATTTTAACGTTGATTTAGTCTTTAATTATAAATTTAAAGAAGCTTCTCCAAGTAAATAATGTAATAGAAAATGTAAGTAACTGCAAGTAGCGTACTAAATAAAGAATTTTCTAAACACACTGAAATTTAATATACTGAAGGATATACAAGTTTTACTCGCAATATAAATATGCTCATGTTGTAAGAAACCTCTGAAACTGTCTCGTTGTCGGCTATTTGTAACTTACTCTCTTTTATAATGCAATTTACACTGCACTCGTAGCCACTTCAGAGTTTTAAAAACATTTAGAGCCATAGTTTATTCGAATGTGTTGATTTTGGTGGGGTGTTTATTTTTTCTATAATGGATTTTGGTAAGAAGCAACCTTATTATGTAAGATGGCCGTCTGAAAGAAACCGTACATATATTTCTCGGGACTATTACTTTTTTGGGATAAAAAAAAACTTAACAGTCAAACCAACTCCCATTCTCATATATAATATTAGTTAGGATATTATGTTACGAAATTTAAATCTCTCCAAATTCTAAAGATAGAAAAATTATAGTTTAAGTTTCTTGATAATAAATAACATATATTTTACAAATCCTAAAGAGAGACATTTTGGTGTCTTATCATAAAATGTTTAACTGACACACAAGTTATATTTTACAAAGTATAGTGTACCTATTCTGTGGTATTTAATAACATTTTTGAAATTCTGTTGACATGATATCATATCGAGAAATGTTGGGACAACTTTGTTAGGAATCTCAAATATACCCATATTACATATCGTGTCCACAGCGACTTGGAAGTTTATTCACCATCTGTTGTCTCAATACAAACTCACGCACTTATTAGGGAACAAGTCCGAAGGGACTGCGAAGGGTCTGTGCGTGAGAGTAAAATAATTCTTCATTCTACGTGCCTCATAGTTGGGACAATATTAATACATAACATCTTACAACATTCATCACATAAGGGTTAATGTTTTATTTGGAGAGTTATATTATATTCTTTCTTTATACAAACGATTCATATTTATATAATAATGTATTTTTGTATGTGTGTACAGTTAATATAAGTAGGGTCGTAATCTTCATTGGGAAACAGCTTTATATTATTTTAAAGAAGACTGAATGTTAATATATCAGTTTTGATTATAATCATGTGTAAGAAGCGGGTCGGGTTATAAATATTTTAATATAAAATTTCAGAATTACCCTGTCAATATGTGTCTTAAGTTCACTCAAAATGTCTTAGTGTGAGTTCAAAGGAATATTATGTCTTAACATCCTTACCATTAAGTAAGTGACATATCTTGTTTGTTAAGTTGAACTTTCTGCTTATAAATAATTTAAAATATTATTCAACTTATTTCATTTACTAAAAATAGTTTTTGTAACACCTCAAAAACTATTTACTTATCTTTTTTTCTATTACGAAATCTATAATAACATATATTGTGATATTTTATGAGTATATTTATATAATAGATGATAGGAATTTAAATGATAATTCGATGTGGCCACATGGAACGCCAATGAAATAGCTAAGCCAACTTAACTTGAAATATTAAATGATAATAAGAGTATATAACAATTTAGTAAGTTTTAACAATCATTTAATTTGTGTGTCATTTTATTCCTTCCAATGAATTGTATTTTTTTTTGTTTCTTTTACCGTCCCGTGTATATTTGACATGATATAATGAAAAACTTTTTTTTTTATCGTTTCAATTTGTAAGCGATTCGTTTCCCTATTGGTGGCACAAAAACAAATATAATGAAAAGAGATAAAATGTATAAGAGTATAGAATCAACAACCTCTAATAACCAAATGGTGTGACCGGTTAACACTTCTCTGCGATATAATACAATTTTTATAACATTTTTATTTCGCAATATATACGATATAATTTAATAAAAGGTAAACTTGGAGTTTTATTGACGTTCTGGCCCTTAACCAGCGGTAGTACGTACCTGCCGTAAGGTTTTATGAGGACGAACATAAAGACTCGAATTCAGTTATATCGTTTTCTTTTGTATATTTTAATATCTCTATTCCGTTCGAATATATATTTTACGGCTACATGGGCGTCTTATAATATCATTAAAGTGAGCAATTCGAGAAAGTGATGTTTTTTTACGATATATTACCATAATAAAATCCAAAATTACCAAACGAATGTTTAACCTTGAAAATAGTTTGACTGATATAATACAAAAATCTAGAAAATTGTGATGATAACGTTTTCTCTGATCGGTTAGACCACAACACAACAAAACTCACAATATGTCCGTCCTTGACTCCAAACACTATCAATGGTTTTATCTTCTTATCAATCAAAATATATTTCATACAACAAATAAAATGTAGTCTAATAAAACATAATTAATTATGCAGGTAATAAGTAAAGAAATACATACATATTCTTTTTAATTCTTTGGGATATTTCTGCGACAGGTACATTACACATTTTTGGTAAAATAAGGTCAATACAACCCTCTTGTAAAGGTCGCAGAGTTAATTTTGGATCCAATGGCACTTATAATTGCTGGCCGTACTCGACATACATACATACTCGACAGCTGAGTACTTTATTGTGGTCGCTTAAAAATATGTTTTTACCGAATATTTGCTCAAGAGCATAGCCGGACTAGAAGTGTATTGGATATGATATAGATTATAGACTTAGTAATATGAGTTTTGTTTTTCTTATAAATAAAAATGTTTTTTTTAATTACTCTATGAAACTACATAGAAGGGGGCTAATAAATAAAAAATATTAATCGTTGTCTTTTTTGTTCTCTAATAATTTTTATTTTGTACATTGAAAGATAAGATTTGTATGAAATAACTGAGAATTCATATCAGATATTAATTATTAATATTTTGAGAAATAGTCAATTTAAAGTGTTCTCTTAATTTGAACATAAATTATTTTATCGTTTGGTGGATGAAAACCTTCAATGTTTCCCGTGAAGCACCGGGACGCATAGCTAGTTTCTTACGAAGACATTTATTTTGGAAACGAAAACTAAAGAGATACCGGTTTTAGATGTAATCCCGCCCCCGGGTAAAATTGAGCAGGATGTGGCTGGAATGGGTAGTGGTCAAAACTGCAAGCGATTCAATTCCCGATACAAAACGTTTTATTCTTGGGCCAAAAAAATAAGGAACCATTGTTAGCCGACACAATTTCTTGAATGGTGAATCGAAGGAAACGCTTCGTATCCGAGGCGCTACTACGAGACAGCAGTGAAAGGAAAATATATTATTTACGTTAATGAGTTAGAATATATAAAATGATAATCTATGAAATTAATAAGAATAATAGGTTGTTTGTTATATTACAAAAAAATACATATTATACAGTATCTAAAAACCTTGCTCTGCCCATGAAGGTATAATTGTAATCGTGATTAAAATTCCTTCCTATCTCTGCAAATTGCGAACTTAAACAACATTCAATTCATAATAGTTGTATCAATGTTACAACATTTAAAAATCATACATATATAAATAAAATAAAACTGCATTGAAAACAAAGTATGGCAAATGAAAATGGCCGCTCATCATGACATGATGTTATCTAAGATATAAACGGTAGAACTATTGAACTTTACAAACTAGTACAGTACTATTACAGTACCATTACAGTACTTTTATAGTACTATTACAGTACCGCTTCAAATGTTACATGTTGGTGAGATCCGATAGTAGAAGTTTAGGTAAGTTTACAGGAAATAAGGGCTCGCTCGGGGCTTGATATGACCGCAAAAAACATTCCGCCTGATTGGCTAGGCTTGAACTACGCGTAGAACCATTGACACACTATAGTGGAGGAGGCATCTAAATTAAGATAGTAAGATCAACAACAGAATATTAATTTTGTAAAATATTTTAGAATGTTATATTAAATTGTTCATGGATTGGATTTTTAGTTTTACATAATCATCTATAATTGTCTAATACTATAGTACCTATCTAAATGTCACATCCAAATTCTTCTATTTACATTCTAATAACATCATACGAGTATGTTTTGTAAATTTTGCAACGGAACACAGAACGTCAGGTGTTCAATTTGATGTCAGTCTTACAACCCTGGCTGTTCAAATACTTACATCCTTACAACATTTTTATTTGTATTATTTTAATATATCTACAAAGTATTATTTTACAATGCTTTAATTAAAATAAAATAAAAGGCAACCTGCAACTTCTAAGATATCTAACCCGTCGCCCTACAAAATTAGCTATTTTATATAATACATAATTATTTTATTGAGACTAAGGGGACTTTAATAAGAATTTTACCCTAAAATACTAAATCAATGTTTTACTTATAACATTGAAAAGATATCACAGCCAAAATCAATATTTGAAATATGTTACCCACGTTGTAATAATCATACATTATACAAATTAAGAATGTTGCATTCTACATTAATTAAAATAGGCATACCATGGTTAATTTGTTTGAAACATTTTCATTTCATTTGAAATGTTATTATTTTGTTTATCATATTAAGTAAAAATATAATCGGCAGAGAAAGATCACTGATACGGAATGAAAGCTTAACCAAATCAAACTTTTTCATTAGTCAGGTAATATGCGATTGAACGTATAATTCAAGTGCAGTCGAGTTTATGAGAAAAGTTTCCAAGTGTGGGTCTTCACACACACACACACACCTCGCAAACAGTCCGACTGCTTCAGGCTTTTAACGATCCAGTACCATTTGAGAACTGTTTCATTTGGAACAATTTGCAATTCAACTCTTAAGGTGTTTTGCGAGCACTTCATTTGCCTGTTATTTTATTGCCATCTATTTCTTAAGGTTTAAACACCTCGGAGTCGTTAGGTACTTGTATTTAATGGATATGCAATACTAAATTTATTTAATGGTACCTTTCATAAAGTACATACTTTACCGCACTTTTGATAACGGAGAACAAAGAGTTGGGGACATTTTTGTTAATTTTAACGCAAGGGCTTTTTAAAAAATAAAATTCAAGAGCTACATAACTACAACAAGTGAAAAGCTATTTATGTTATAATGAAATATAAAGAACACTATTTATATATCATTACTTGTACGTTTGTTACAAAACTTTACCTTTCATTAGTCTGCGCGAGAAACAGCAATCATCAATCAATTGAAATCACCGAATCCAATTTGCGGTCCCGATTAATAAGAGGCACAAATCTGGATTGTCGATTTGGCGTCGCGAGTTTAATGATCCCTTAATTGGAGGGCTCATTGCACGTCTAATTGCTAAGGCAATTATATCCACTTCATTTTACATGCAAGTGGCGCGATGGAATACGCCATACTGTTTTAATTTTCATAAACGTTTTGCTTTAATATCTTAAATTGAATGAGATTTACATTTGATTCTATCTCATCAACCTTAATGTTGATGTGATTCGTCATTTTGTTTCTTGGATTACTTAATTCATGTTATTAATTATAATTTTAAACCACGTTATTAACCGTAGATAAGTTTCAGTTATGAAGAGGTCTAGTGAGAGTTTGTTCAACAAGAACATACTTAGTTACGTACATCGTAATTACTAATGTTAATTGAATATTAATTTATTTCTAAATTTGTTACTTTTAAGCATAACCTAAATTATAAAAAAGCTTTTAACTAGATAGATCATATACATAGAATGATGATTCTTTCCTTATTTTGTATACATTATTCAAATTATTATAAAGCTAAAAAAAAGTTTTCTTTAACATTAAGGGTAGCTTAGAAATACCATAAATATGTCGAGTAAACTAAACAGAACGCATTCCTCGCACGTTTGATTCTCGCTCCGATCTCTCGCAATATTGAATCTTTTCGTCAACGGAGCCGCATTTATTACGTGTGATATCGAGAATTCGGGACAATACATACGAATGCATTATAATAAATCGGGTTTGTAGCTGTGATATGTATTGTATTGACAAAATATTGACTGAATTTATATATCTCTTACAGCGTATTGAAATTGAGTTGTCTGATTGAAGTGAAATTTTTTTTGAAAAATAAATACTTTTATATAGTTTTATATATGCCTATTATAATTTACGAGTCACAGTATAATCACATGAATATATTTTATATTATATAAATAATTTTAATTATTTATATATAATATTTGGACTTTATTCTTTTGAGAAACATCCTGTATCTCAGAAAACATTAACTAAGACCATTTGAAGCATCCTCATTTCAAACATAACGTCGTCTGAACTGAGTCACACGTAGGTACGCTCCTAAGCCGCACTCCATTACGTCTGCGTTACGTCGCCATACCGTCCAATTCCCGTCACGTCGCGTAGACCGATTGAAACTAAGCCATATTGAATTAGGATAGACCCGAGATAGCGGCGGGATAACTTGCTTCCGAATCTGTATTATTTATAGGATGGTGTAGATAACACCTATGGGATATGTTTTTTTACATACAACAAGTACTCATTGTGTTGATTACTTGTGCATGTAAATTTCATTGTCTCAAAGTGAATAATTTAAATTACAATGGAAACATATATTGTGGTTACCAGAACCATTCCATGACATATTATAACACCAATACAAAAGCCTGCAATAATGTTCATGGAGTATAATTTAGTTCATTAAAATGAGTAGTTGGGAATTATTAATGCAAATACCTCTCACCGATATGAAGCATACACTCAAATTCAGAATCAGAGCTGCCTAAAATAAATTGCGGCAAATTTCCATTTATATTTCGATTAATGGAATAATTGTTCTGCCCACTTCTCCATAATCGACCTGGTTCAAAATAGTAAACAAAATAAGAGTTTGTACTGACTGTGGCTTTATGCATTATGTTGATAAGATTATTAAACATATTTATTTGATTCAATATAACGGATACTTTCAATATTTGCTTTACAGTTTACGCTTTCCGAATTCTCGTTTTATAATGATTAAGCTTAAAAGGTCAGTCAATAATTTTCGATAGATACATAACAAGAAATCAAGTTAGTTACACATTTTCTGTCTGTCATACGAGTACGTCGTTCGTAAATACTTTTTTATATAGCTGTTACATCATTTCTAATTTCTTTATTTTGGTATATACTTAAACATTATTCATAAAGAAGTATTTATGTATTGACAGAATGCATGGGCGTACCGAGCAAGAGGAGGCAGCTACAAAATCAATAAACTTTTAAAAACACGTATGCTTATAAATACCAAAGTATTAAAATGTTTAAGAAGCATTTTGTGAAAATTGCAAAAGGTTTAGACAAGCAAATTTTCTCAGGAAGGCATCGAGAATAAGAAAAGGCGAATCGAGAATAAGAAAAGTGGCTTTTTAGTTGTTATATTAGCTATATGTATTATACACAAATACAATACTCTACTAAATTTGTCGCAAACACTTTACAATTTAAAATCTTGATTAGAAATTCAGCAAAGACAAATCACCAGAGTTTGTTCCTTCATTGTCATAAGCCATTTTTTTTTTTTTTTTATACAAAACTAGGTTAATGCTTGACTACATTCCACCTGATGGTAAGTGAAATGTAGTCTTAGGTGGTAAAGCGCATTAACCTAGCAACACGGAGAGATCTCTGGCTCAAAAAGTCCGTTATCCAGCCAATCAGACCAGGAGATATACCGTACGCTGAAAGCTTGCTTAAAAGGCTCACATGCCAGACCCTGTCAAAAGCCTTCGAGACGTCCAGAGAGACGGCGACCGCTTCTCCGTTCCTCTCGATGGCTTCGCCTAAAATGTGTGTTGCGTACGCTAGAAGGTCCCCAGTGGAACTATTTCGGCGAAATCCGTACTGTCGGTCACTGAGGAGATCGTTACCTTCTACGTTCGCTAGAAGCCGCGAGTTCAATACACGCTCCATAATCTTGCAGAGTATGGAGGTGATTGAAATGGGCCTATAATTGGCAGGATCGGCACGGCTGCCTTTTTTGGGCACGGGTTGCACGTTGGCAAGCTTCCAGGATTCCGGCGCTTTTCCAGACTTGAAAGAGAGGCGATACAGACGTGTCAATACAGGAGACAACTCACCTGCGCATGTCTTGAGCAGAATGGCTGGTATACCATCAGGACCACTAGCTTTATTCACATCTAAACTACACAATGTTCTCCATACCTCTGTGTTCGTGATGCGGATTTCAGGCATCGAAATACCGCAGTGAGGAAGATGTTCTGGAGAAGCATTGCCAGTGTCTAGATGCGAATTCTTAGCAAACAGAGAAGCAAATACATTCGCTTTCTCTGTTGCTGTGTGGGCCAGGGATCCATCCGGCTTCAGCTGAGCAGGCAGTGAGGGTTGGCAGAAGTTCGACTTGATCGCTTTGGCAAGAGACCAGAAAGCTCGACTGCCAGTTGGTTTGACAGAGAGCTTTTCGCCATTCTTAACGATCCGATCAAGACGAGCCTTCCGCAATGCCTTTTTTATAGGACTTGGCAGCTTGGTTAAAGGCTCTCTTCTTTGTACTTACATCCGGAGTTTTGCGGCTTCGAGCATCAGCCCAAATGAGGTATGCCGAATTTCTTCGGTCATGTGCATGACGACATTCGGCATTAAACCATGGGCGAGCTTTGCCACCGATGGGAACGTCAGCAAAAGGAATAAAATACTCCATTGCCTGATGCACCACATCGGTTATAGCATCCGCGCAACTCGACGGATCCAAAGAAGAGAAGCAGACCTGCCCTCAAGGATAAGACGCAAAAAAGTGCCGCATCTCATCCCAATCTGCTGACTTGTATTTCCATACTCGCCTAACACCATGAGGTTCGAAAGCTGGTGGGGAATATGTAAATACAGATTTCACCAGACAGTGATTCCCAAGGGGGACGTGACCTCTATACGATACCTATCCGGATCAGTTGCCAGCAGAAGGTCCAGGCAATTGGCTGTATGGCCTACCACATCTGGTACCCTTGTCGCTTGCCTCACCAGCTGAAAGAGGTCCAAGGACAACGCAAAGTTCCGCGCTTCTCTTCCAGCATGGTCGGTCTTCTGGTACGGGAACAGCCAGTCCTGATGACAGGCATTAAAGTCCCCCAGAAAGACGAGCTGCGCCGATGGGTACTGATACAGAGCCATATCTGCAGCCTCACTGAGATACTCAAATAAACGAGTTGTCTCCTGGTCACCGCTGTGCGAACGGTAGACACAGGAATACAGGATTTTTTTTGTTTCCTGTGTCGACTAAAACCCATAGGGAAGAAAAAGTGGGGTCTTCAAGGTGACGGAGACGCTGAATACAGAGGTCGTTCCGCGCGTACACACTGACTCCGGCCCGTGTGCGAAAGTTGTGCTCTAACGAGTAACCGGGATAATCCAAGTATGCAGCGCTCAAAGGACATTGTATCTGCGTCTCCGTCAAAAAGAGCAAGTGCGGCTGCTCTGTCTCCAGGTGGTGGTGGACAGCTAAAAGATTTGAGTGCAAACCCCTGATATTAGTGAGGTGCACTTTATATGAGGAGGAGTGCAACCGCTGTGTAACCTTGTTCCTTTTTCTTAACTTTTTCATAAAAAAAATAAATATAAAAGTGAATAGGGATGGGAAATGGCAGTTGAACGAGACGGTACGTATCGAACCCGACGTCGAAATTGGTGATGTCTTGCCACTGGGAGGCTAGTCTGGAGACTGCGGGGACGCCCGAACCCCCCCAGGGATCGCCATCGGGCCTCCTCGTCTGTTCGCCAACCAGCACGATGGAGCCACCCTGAGATTTTTCTCAGCTGGCGGGGCAGCCTTTCGTGGTTGGCTATCCCACTAATTGGGCCCCCAACTATCTGCGAGCGGCCAACCGCCCTCACCTCCTTCTGTCCTATTGATTATGTTTATAGCATCTCAAACTTGTCAACCCTCTTGGTTATAAAGTATTGAGCCGCTATTCATGTGGTCAAGGTTTACCCCTGTCACATGGACCCTTATACGGCAGGTCTGACCTCCGATGTCATCCGACAACGACACTATAAGACTAGTAAGCTCGCAAAGTTATCGGTCATAGACAAGTCCAATCGCGACCACCAAGCTACCTTTTCTCCATGAAAGGTTCCGGAGCTGTAAGGCACGCTCACTTCCCGTGTGATTTCTCGCACTTGCAATTCACTTGCTAAGAACGTCAGAGCGGCTAACTACCAGTTTCCAGCTGGTGCCGGAGCTGTAAGGCACGCTCACTTCCCGACAGGCAGTCAGGCCGCAAGCCTACCCTACGTGACAATCGGGTGACCGGATAGATGCTAGCACATCCATCTAACCTCTAAGCAGGGGGCTACCCGAACTGCAGTGACCCCCGAAAGGATCTCTGCTTAAGGACCGTTCCAAGCCCCGAAGTAAAAGACCGCAGCAGCCCTTCGCCTTAGGCTGGTCAATCACCTCTCACTGCGCACAAGATCCGACGAGCCCCCGACAACTGTGGGGACCCAGACGAACAGCGCCGAATCTCTGCAGCTAACCACATTACCACTACGAATCCAACACCAAAACCGGTAACCCGGCAGTTTACACACGCAAGCGCATGCATCGCTGCCGGAGGGCTTAGGTACCGGGGTCCCGTAGTACCCTGATCTTAGCAGCTGACCCGTAGTTCAGCTGCAAACTATCTACCGCCGGGTGTCTCAGTAGATCGGGCGGCCAGCGGAAAGCCGTCGCTTCGGATCCCGCTACCCTCCTCGACTAGACACCCGACAAAACAAACACCAACGCCAACGGTTCGCCAACGCACCGTAACTGTTCAGACCCATTTCCCATAAACGGCTTCATCGAGCAACGTGCCGGAACACGACTAGGTCGCTTTGCGGTACGAATCTGCCCGATAGGTGGTAACTTTGCCGGCGACCGGATGTTATGGTCTACCACCAAGACATGCTCAGAAAATTAAAATTACAGCTCCAAAATTACAAAAATATATTAAAGAAATCTGATTTGCCCACCCCGCAGCCGGAACGTTTGTCTTAGAATTTTATTTTAAATCGTATGTACGTGTGTAATTAGTATTCAGATTGTAATCCTTAAAAAATGTTTCAATGATACGAAAATCCAGGCCATATTTAAACAAATAGATTATATTATTACTGAAGTGAAAATATTTCGATGGAATATAAAATATTCAGATCTACCGCCCTGGGACAGCCGGCGGATAAATTTGCACAAGGATGCAAGTTAAACAACATCTGTTTACACTTTATCGATTGGCTCTTTATTATTTAGATTGGTTTATTGGGTTTATGATTTTTATAAAGAAGGCATTTGTTGGCATCAGCATTCAACATAGAAGAGGTTAGCCATTGTGTTTTGGTTATATAATAAAAAAGGTTATTTTAGTGCGATCAATATTTTATGTTATCTTTTGAAACTATTAACCTTTTGTTATCAAATATCATATTATTAACTTACCAGTCTTTTCTCTTTAACTGTTTCTTTCTTCCTTACACAACTAAGAGGTTCCCACCATACCATTGCAAAGCTTACCTTCATTTCGTTCATCAGTAATTTTCACATTCATGTAAGTACCTATCTATTTTTACTGCAATTCTTTAAAAAAAATATTTTTTTAATAAAGATACCAATCATATATAACTCCCTCTAAAGATAAAGACCAGACTGTTCATAGACGACTGTTTAATTACGAGTATATAAGTACCAATCTGTCTATTATGTGTCTTTTTGTACTAAGCTTGTTTTAACTGGTAAATTACCTATGGCATATATCTAGTATAAACTGTATTTAAAATAAAAACATTTTTGCCTTAATAACTTTTTCTACAAATGAAGGCAAGAAGGCCTATTGTCTAATAAAATGCAGGCTCGGGTAATTAAACGTGTGTATTAATGAAGATCACCTGCGCCCGCCCGCTGCGGCAGCGCTATTTAAAACTGGAATTAAACCCACTTCTTACTTTTATAAATTATGCATCTTGTATTTTTGTAAGCATTTATAATACTGCTGCATCATCTACATCAACAAAATACTAGGTTAGAGTAGACATTTTGGTTTTAGAAAAAAATACAAAATAGTTTATATCTTTAAGTGTAGGTAGGTAGATGCTTAACATACAGGAATATAATTTGTTTAAAATGTAGTTCTTGTTTAACATTTTTACCAATGATGTATAATTTTCGTATTCGATATCTAAATTGCATCATAAAAGTAGTTACTCCACTAATAGCCTCAATAGATAATACGGAGCCAACTTCAGATGTAGCAGCAAAAATAAAGCGGCCAATAATCCAAGTTACGAGTACATTCATTATCTGAGCTGCAGCATCTCTCGGGAGTATCAATTTTTGTTGGGCAATTTGTGACCAAATTAAAAAGTAGTTTTATTTCAAGCCTCTAGGTATTCTGTCCACGTTTACTATTTCTTGATCTAAACCCATTCGGTTTAGTTCAGAAAAAACAATTTATAAAATTTTATTACAGTTTATTATATTAAAAAATGCGACGAACATGGTTTTTATTAACATAATTAATTTATTTTTATATTCACTTGAACATTATATTAAAAAACTAAAACAGCCATAAAACACAATCATTATTTAACCAGTATAAATTAATTATCAATATTTTTATGAGATTTTTTTAAATCAAACCTAATAACCAGAACGCTAGAAAATATAATCAGTATAAACCTTTGTCTTACATCAAGAATTTAGCCATTTTTGAGCTCTTTGTGCTGCTAACATTGAATCCGATTTGAGACTGAACGGCTAGAATTTTAAATATGGGTAGTAAGTCCACTGATTCGTTAAGGAGCTTATCCAAACCAATTAACAGATTAATTAGTAATTGTCTGAGCAGTGAATACTATCTCTTAGAATCGTCCGTGAATTCGTAAATAGCAAGCTGAAATCGAATTAATAGAATAATCAAACATTACAGTAGAAGAAGACTTCAAGAACTTAATAATACATAATCACTCAGTTCCGTTTTTAATATTAGTAAGTTTTCTAAGTAACTATTTATTAACATATATACATGTAGGTACACGTATAAATGTACTTCAATTTAATTATACTTATAATTTACTATGTTATTTTAAATAAATCTTATAAATTACAAAAGTATAAGTTGAAAAAGCTTTACAGTAGCGGCTTAGCTGAAGAGGCTGTACGCACAAGATGAAGTACCATTATAAAAATAATACAGTTCAAACTTGGATAATAATATAGCGCGTAGTTTTTGCGTCAATTACAAATGATAAAATTTTTATTTTGGAACACTAACTCTTTTTTATTATATGAAGTATGCACAGATATCGAAACGGATGTATAAATAGTATTAAATACAAGATGCGACGTGAAAAAAGCTTTATAGAGTCACCAAATATAACAACCGAGGAAGAAATATATATAAATGAATTTGTTATCGTTTTGGGTTAATATCTTTGGTATCATTGAATTTACAGCGGAAGTTTTGGTAAGAAAGATACGTTTTCGACGCAAACATCAATTCTCTGGTGCAAAAACATCTAAAGAAACCAAGGTTCGGGGCTGCCCCGCTCGTAAAAGTTAAGATGAAAAGTCGTTCGCGATGATTTCCAAAAGAACTCCAAACATACAATTGAAATGGACCTCTTACAAATTCACTTATGTCAATAAAGGGTAAGGGTCCCTTTATTGACATGCCATTATTGTTGGGAAAGCTTAAGACCTTTAAAATATTTTCTTATAGTACTGAATATTAGTGTGCCAAATAGGGAATGTAATCATAAATTAATACATAAAGGATGTTACTAAGTATTTATTGCTCACCAACTAGCGGCAATTCATTAATCGCCCCGTGAGTGTGTGAGTGTGTGTGTGTGTGTTCTCTCTATTTTTTCTCACCTTCCTGTCCCGACACTTATTTACGACGCCGGGGGGTGAAATTCTATTTACCAAACTAAATTGCACATAATAAATATACCAGTGTGTTGTTATCCGTTCAATAATTATATTTATAAATGTAGAGATTGGCTAGAAAATTTATTAGAAATTTATGCGTCATGTTGATCAAATAAAAAAATAATATAACAATAAAAACCTTTTCTTGTCAACAACTTTATATAATAGTATACTCTGCTGTTGTATCAAGTTGACAAAACAATCAATGATTTATAAAAACATCCGCTGGCGCTTTAAAGTGAAACTTATAATAAGAAACCTAAGCTCGCTTGACTCTATTTATGGTATAGGTTGGCAGACTCAGAATTAAGCAACAATAGTAGTGATTACAGAAGAAAAAAAACTTTTATGTATTTAATAAGATGTATCTATGAAAACCAATTCTAAAAAACATCGAAGCAAACTTTCTTATATTTTATTTATATAAACTTGGATTTGAACTAAGTACGGTTACAGGATAATTAAGTATAAAGTACTAGAAACAGGTTTTCCAGTAATTTACTCAAAAACATTTTCTAGCGAAACGGATGGTATTATAAGTATAAAGATTAAATAGAATAGAATTTATATACGACATACTTTAAATTCTTACCACTCCTTGATTAATAAATATTGAAGTAACGACATTTATGTTAAACGGCTTTTTGGATTTTTTGGCTTTAAAACATACAAGTACGAAATTTTCTTACCATAGAAATTTGTTTAAAAAGGATCATACGAAATGTTCGAAAGAAAACCATTATTTGCTTGAGGCTAATATTATAACTGCTAGAAAGATTTTAAAAATAATGACATTAAATTGTTTTGCATACAACTAAAGTGACAGTATATAAAATCTAGAATATGATAAAGATCCTATGCCGACATCATAACAGCATGTAAGTGAATTTACCCAAACAATTATTGTTTGAAACAGACTTTATATGAAATGTAAATCATTTTAAGAATAAGCATCATAATAGCGACAAGAAGAATTACTTACGTAACTGTATTCCTATGGCATTATTTAAACGTCATATCCTCATACACTTTTCATAGTTACTCCCTAAAGACTGTAAGTTCTGCTCGCAATAAATGTACCTCTGCCATACCACGATACATGTAACACGTCGCCCCGAAGGAGTGGAATAATGTAAGCAAGATTATGATGAATTGCTACATTCAATCTACTACTGTGTATGTTTGTTTGTACAGATTACACTAAGCATTATTGGTATAACATATTAATGATAATGTAAAAGATAAAATAAACAAATCACCTCTATGAAAATATTCAGCACATGATATTAAAGATTTTTAAATTAATTATTAATCGTTAACTTATTTGGGATTAAGCAAGAAAAAGTTATGTATTAAACTGAGATTAAAGTTCTCAAATTATTGTATGGAGGGTTCCTACTATTTTCCCATTTAAAGGAATCTGTTTCGTCGTTTGATTTTACGTTAAAAACATACATATATATTGTTTTTGCTGTCTTGACGAATTCTATTTACATTGCTTAAGTAAATACGTTTCAAATATACTTTATTATTTTTATTTATAAAAAATATCATATACGCTCAAAGAATATTCTATATGCCACTGTATATTGAAATTGTTTTAGATAATATAAATATTTGTTTTCTAGAAACATTTTATTTCTAAGAAGTATTGATATATCTCGACTGATATTTTATTATTATATATTTTCATTAATTACTATCTGTATTTAATTGTTCTAGATACTTTTAAAATTAGTACATTCGGCTGCAAACACAACTCTTATCCAAACGAAACTTAATGGTTAATATCTCTCTTCTTACTACTTTTATAGAAATAAAAACAGAATGGAAAAACTCAATCAAGTATCTGTCGAAATTCCTATACAAAGGGAAGAATGCTGCATATGGGTAATTTTCTTCACCCAGCGCGTTTATTTTACCAGCAGAACCTACGTATATTTTAACTTAATCAAACTCAAGAAATCCTCTGTTCGCTTAACGGCCATTTCACATCATCAAGCAGGAAACAAACTTAAAGAATTATAAATATGTGTAATAATTATAAAACTACAAATTATAAAAATGTGATTTATTATATGATTTTTGTCGCTTGATTTTATGTGATTTTTCGTTTTTTTTTCTATCTACAAAATTGCTTATTTGAGTGAGAGATTAAGATCCAAAACTCTAAAGAGCCTATAACAATGTATCATATAAAACGGACCAGTAGCTATGCTACTTATGAATTCTAATTCTCAAGCTAGGTAGATATCTTAATATAGATAATTTTAGATACAATAATTATCGAAGTATTACTCACATATATCTTGCGTGTGTTAAAATTCCATGTTTAATATTAGAAACCATTTAATCAAAATACATTTAACAGTTCAGTTAACTACGTAATGCGTGTCTAAATATTGAATAGCTATCGAAATCCGATAAAAAGCTGTCAAATACAACGAGACAGGTGGATACTTGGTTATTTTACCATGTGTATGTGTGTATGTAAAATGTATATTAAAAGAAAAACGTATTTTCTTTCTACTTCAAATAAATACTTTGGAGGCTAAGTTATCTTACGTTTTAATTTAAATCACTAATAAAACTTTCATAGACATGTTTAAAATTATCTCTAAAAATATTTGATTCTTTTTTTTAGTTTTAAGATGAAAGCTACTATTAAAAGAATATTATAAACAACTTTCATTGTATAATAATTAAAATAAAATAAAATTGTTCAATTTAAGTGTTCCATTAATTATTATTTTAATTTAACATTGTACTAAAGAGATGTACTGAAAATAATATGAAATAAACATAATTAATCTACATTAACAAGCACTTGTCAATGCAAGTACTTGTGAAATAATCTTTATTTCTCGTCTCGGCGTCTTTTGCATTGCTGCTGGTTGGAATGCTCGTTTTGAATCTGTTCGCTAAAGATGTTTATTTAATCTATAGATAATATAAACTTTTATGTTATATTATTAGTACTAGCTTAGAAAAATATACTCTTAAATAAACAGAAATTTCGAAGAAGAAACACTAGTAGATCTGTAATTTAAACATAACAGAAAAATAACGACGAAGTTATCTTAGGCAGCTGATATTAAGAAAAACATAATTTGCGATCAAATGTAAGAATTAATAAGGCATAAAATGTGTAAATAGAGTTCTAATAACACAGTCTTGGAAAGGACCACGGTCCGAGCAGCGAACAAAAATAAGTATATTGGTAAGAAACACAAGATAAATGCCGACTTGTCTACAAACAAATTATAAGCAGTGGACACTGATATTCCGAATTAAATTATTCATCTTACGTCGTATACACTTTTTTCCTTCACTTAAAATGAAATTACAAACACAAATAAATATTATGATATGAGTCTGTGTTCGTTCATCCTGAAAAAAAACAGAAAGGTACAACGAAAATAATGATAGTTTATTATTCTTTTATTAGTAATATACTTTTATTTATACAAGACCTATACAAGGAGACAAAAGATTTACAAGCAATGACATCGTTTTTATATAAGTTACCTTCTAAATTTTAGCTCTTCTATAAATTTATTATACATCGGTAAAACTATCTACACAAACTCTCTAGTTTATTTACTGTTTGAATCTGTAAGACAAATTGTTTTAAAACTTTCGTGACTATGTACGAAATAAGATATATAATTATTACATTTAATGCTTATTTCAACCTAGGTACATTTTAGGTACATTTTAGGCAAGCAACGAGCAATCCTAGACTAGTAAAATTTAAGTGAAAACTAAGCAAAAACTTAAAAGTATGAAGATAGTTACAAGTGTTTGCTTTATAAATCTTATTTTAAGGCTTTTAAAGTTTATGTTATTATCAACGAAACGGCGCGGTGTTTATTATTAACGGTAATATATTTAGAATCCAATAAATTATTTAATCTTATTTATAATTTATTAAGTTGCCAATAAAAAGCTTATTTCCTAAAATTGTTATTTATAGTTATTTTATGTTTTTTGCTTTTTTGCTTTCGCTGAGTTTCATTGTTTCTTCGTAAAAACAGCAATTCCATTAATCTGCCAAGAAACATTTGATTAGTAACTCAAAAAGTGAATGTTAATGCAACTCCGCTGTTCTCGGCGGAACAAGGTTCAAAGTTTGGGTAAGTTTTTTCATCCGCTGCTCGTAATCAGGTTGGAGCCGAGAGTTTATTGTTCAACTGCAAAACGTTTGTATTTTGTTCAAGAATTTCTCGCTTGTTCTACTTGGTATATTAGTATTATAAAAGATTTAAGAATCAAAAGGTATAAGAATCTAATATTAATTTTAATATAGTATAAGTTTCAATTTTCTTAATTAAAAAAGATAATTAAGATAATAAGATTGCAAACGAACATACGGATCATCTGGTGGCTTATTTGATGACAAACTGTGTATTTAAAAACCTCCATATATTGTTTTATCAAATTTATAACAGATACAAATTCTGTATAATGGCGCAATAAGCATTATTTTTAGCCTCAGTCTAGCCTGTTAGTAATTTTTAACCAGAGCGAGTCCTCGCTACGCGTCGCGCTAACTAGAAACCGGAGATAAGATGGAGCACCGAGATCGGGTGACAAGAAGTACATATATTATAATATAAAACTTATTTAATATTTAACTCTATAAAATAACGGATTTTTTAAACATTTTTAGTAATTTATTTAACAACAATATATTTTATTTGTCTTTTTATCTTATTTTATAAGACCGTACTGTATTTTTATTTGTTGCCCTTAACTCATTTAGGAATTTAATTTACAGTCTCTGGTATATTTTTTAAAATCTTTCTTAACTGGTATAAATACTTTTAATACTTTTATTGATCTAAATTGATTTTTAAATTCATATCAATGCCGGTTTTTAATCTAGGCAAAACTGAGATTAATATCGATAAATCTAAACAAACTAAAAAGCATTTCCTTTTCTTATTTTTTATTAACGAAATACCAACTTTGTAATACTGAAACCAACCAGATTAAAAATATATTTTAAATCTATTCTCAAAGCAGTGTGTAAGGAAGACATTACGAGGATTTAAATTTCTCTAACATAAATAAACTTTTTCAAAACTGAAACAGAATCAAAGTTCAGAAGAATCATGCATTTTACGGATTTGACATTGAAAGGGTTAAGTGGTCCTTTAGATCAAATGTCAAATTATCTTGAGATAAATTTGTTTACAGGGATGAATATATTAACATTTTTTGAGAGCTATATGTATGTATGTATCCTGTCACTCGAACCTACTTAACTCTCTCCTGACTCATATATTATGCATCGACGTATATCGGATTCTCGGGTAGATAAGATATTCCCTTCGTCCTTCGAGGAAGATCCCGTGTCACCATAAATATTTAGATTAATGAATTTTTTATCCACGTTGTATTAATTTTTAAAGGAACTATTTATTATAATAAGTTTGGTAAAATTTTAAAAAGACATTTTATCATTAAATAGTTGGTCTTTTATTATTTATTAATATTTATCTGATTCATGTTATAAAGAAACATAATAATATACCGTAATATATTTATTACTTGTTACAGTCCAAAGTGATATAATGTGATATGTGTTTCGGGCAAATCATGTACATTTTGGAATATAATTTTCTTTTAAAGATAGTTATAATGTTTGTGTGTATGTATGTAGTACAGAACACACAACAAATAGACATATAACCGTCCCGTTGGTCCAGTGGTTAGCGCAGACGCCTAACGTGTCACGGCGCAATGGGGCTCGGGTTCGATTCCCGGCAGAGCCAGGCATTTATGTGATGAGTATAGATGTCTGTGTTTCTGGGTTTGGTCGTTTATTAAATATATTCTCAGTATTTATGTATGTGTGTATATGTGTATTTCTATGTATTTGTATCGTTGTCTAACACCCTTAACACAAGCAAATAATTTGCTTACTTAGGGGTTAGATCAATGTGTGTAATTTGTCCTGACATTAAAAAAAAAAAATATATTATACATCTATTTTTGCTTATTATCAAGTTAACATTACGATCTAAGATGATACGATCTCCGGTGATGTTATGATTTTTAAATAAAAACACAATCATCATTCCTGTATTCATCTAATTTATTTAACATAAATATATGTATAACTATATAAAAAAAAAAATAAGAATTCGTGGGTTATTCAGGCCAGTCTGGCTTCACTACCGTAGTCCGGTACTCCCCTGCTGCCACGGATGATGTTCGGACGTGGAGATGTGGCACGATGGAACTCGTTGCCGCCTTTAAAATTGAGGGTACGCAGGTCAGTTGGTGTCTTTTTTTTAATAAAACGTGGTACTCTGTGAATAATACCACAGTTAAAATTCGATCAATGTGCCTCCGCCAATTGTGATCCCCTGTGTGTCTAGCAAAGGAGAAACCGTAAGTAGAAGTGTGGTATTCACAATCGAAACGGAGTTACAAACAATAGAAAAGTAAAAATAAATTAAATTAAACGGGCTTAATGCAGTAGTTAAAGATACAAAGATGTATTATGAACACTACTAATAATAAACAGATAATATACACTCATGGACATATTTAGGGGAACGCAAAAAAAAGGTCGAATAACGGAAAATATTTTCATATTTTCGTACTGGCCACTATACCAATATTATGTATTTAAAAAAAAGATGATTTTAAAAATAATTTTATTTCAAATTGCATTTGTTTTTTTGTTTTTCTGCTAATTTCTGAGACACGTAGTGTATGGAATTTTCGTCGGCTTTTGTTGTTTTTAACAAAAACTTTATTTCTGTTGTTTTTTTGACGAAAAATTGTCATTATTGAGTGAAGTGAACTTAATTCGATAAATTTAGGCGATAATGCCGGATCTCAGCGTTGCTCTGGTTTCTAAAGCTGTAACTTTAATTAAAAATGGTTACACTTACAATGAAGTGGCTCAAACATTACATGTTTCCAAGTCTGTGATTTTCCGCAATGTTAAACGATACCGGCAGACTGGAGAGTATACCAGGCGTAAAGGACAAGGTCGCAAAAGAGTAACAGGAGAGAGAGACGATAGATTTATTGTCAGCAGTGTTCTCAGAAACCGTACCTTGACTTCTTCTGAGGTACGAAACCAGCTGCAGGAAGTTCGACAAGTGATAATTAGTACCAAAACCGTCAGAAGAAGACTGAAGGCAGTTAGTATAGGGGCGTACTTGCCTGCCAGAGTCCACAGCTCACCGCAGGTCATCGAGTGGATCGGGCCAGCTTTGCTCGTTTCCACCTAAATTGGAATAATGACGCTTGGGGGAAAGTTCTTTTTAGTGATGAGTCCAGATTTTGTCTCAAACCAGATGATGGAAGGACCAAAGTATGGCGACGACCCGGAGAAAGATACGCTCAGTGTAACATTATTGGGAGAGAGCCGTATGGTGGAGGGTCAGTAATGGTATGGGGCGGTATTTGCTTAGGAGCACGCACGGAGCTACACATCGTAGAAAACGGCTCCCTGACTGTGGCAAGATACGTAACCGACATTTTAGAGCAGATTGTGATGCCTTTTGCCCCTTTCATTGGAGACAATTTTCTTCTAATGCATGACAATGCTCGACCTCACATTGCGGCATTAGTTTCGGAATATCTTAATGAGGTCGGAATCCAGGTTTTGGGGTGGCCGGCACGCTCGCCAGACCTAAATCTAATAGAACACATTTGGGACAAACTGGGAAGACAAATTAAACAAAGAAACCCATCACCTGTCAACGTAAGAGATCTCAAAACCGCATTGGTGGAAGAATGGAACTCAATGCCGCAAAGTTTTATTGACAATTTAATAGAGAGCATGCCCAGACGCATGCAGGCAGTTTTAACAGCAAGAGGTGGCAACACTAAATACTGATTGTATCACCTATCGCGAAAAAAACCAGTCATTTGGACAATATTAACTTTTCTTTAGTTTTCATTGTGTTAGGTCAAAACTCTTCAGAATTAAGTCACTGACCTTATTGTCTTTAATTTCGTTTCTTTCGCTTTAATTTTGTGATTTTTTATGTTCAAAAATGTTAATTTAATTAATTTAGAATAATAATCAAATGTATTGTACAACAAAAATGTGTTTTCATATAATCTTGCAGTCTGTTTTTTGCGTTCCGCTAAATATGTCCACCGGTTTATATTATATGATTACTAAACCTCAATATAATTTTAGTTACTACTAAAAACAAAAGAGATTTTTTTAAAAGTAGTCAATGATTTAAATATAGATTTATATCTAAAAGAAAAATAACGCGTTTTCAATACTTACCTACGTGGGGGTACACTAATATACATAGTCAGGTCATAAGTTCTGTCACACGTGTAATATGAAATAATTTAGACATGTTGATTATTTATGTAATCATTTATATAGCAAAATCAATTCTTATGGTAATAAAGTTTATTTAGCCTTCAATCTGCGCGGCCAGTCGTCTATCGCAGCACGAACGAGGTCTATGTCAATATCAAATTCAATAAACTTTTATGTTGCCAGCATTCTAATTCAAAAGTTTTTATTGTGTGACAGAACTTATGACCTGACTGGGTATATGTAAACTATAAAATATTAGGTTAGGTATAAAATAATGGGTACCAATCTGTATATGTAGGTTTCCTATAAACAGTGTATCCTAAACACATGGTGTGTCCTAAACAGTGTGTGTAAATTGTATTTTAGTTGTTAATGGAATTAAGGTGTTCTAGAAAAGCAGATGTTTGATTCATAGGTAGTATTGTGCAGGTGTCATCGATGTACCGTTTAAAGATCTTCGGCATAGCCGGTGCAGAGGAAAGGGCCCTCGCCTCGAAGTACTCCATGTAGATATAGGCAACGACGGGGGAGACCGGGGAACCTATTGCCACTCCATCAACTTGCACATAGAATTCAACCTTCCACATCAAGTAGCCAGATGTTAAGCAATGCTTCAGTAATTCTGCATATTCTACAGGCACGTTGTTATCCTCCAGCTTTCTCTTGACAATTTCAATGCAATGTCAATCACTGGAAGATAAATAGTGACTGTACATCGAAACTAACCATAATGTCGTTGTTATTTAATTTTTCTTGTTGAATATCATTAACAAACTGGTAAGAATCTTAAACTAAAACTGATGTAGGTATGTACAAATACTTATTAAAGTAAATAAGTTACTAAAGTGTTGTATCTAGTTAGATGCATAATTATCGTAAACGCGTAACCAAAAAATTATCAAATATATAAATAACAATAAGATCTTAAGTAGAAACTGAAACTCGTTAAAATTTTAATAATTGACCGCTGATATATGAAATGATTGAATTTGGGCGAAACTTCTGGGAAAAGAGTAAAATGCGTAAAATATGTAAAACAAGATCTGATAACAAAAGCAATTTTCACAAGAAACCAGGGGTCGTGACCGCGGAGATAAAAGTTCACGTAAAAAGTTATTTGGGATGATTTCCGATAGGTTTCTTAAAATATAATAAATACACGTGGACCCCGCACTTATTACCTTACTATTCTCTTTATTAATATTTATCCTTTATTGTAATTATTTAAATAAATGAATTACCATTACTTTTCACAAACAACAGACCTGTCTTTTATTTTATGCTTTACAAATATACATAACTTATTCTTTTCATAAACATAAGTACCTACAGTTGTAATAAATAAGTAACCATATACCCATTTACATGAAAAAGAATACTGAAGTTTAGTTCTAGACGTTAAGCCAACTACTATTTCACATTAATTACTTTTTGCTAATACAGAAGTAGATATCCGATGATATTCTCAAAGGGAATTTTAATACATACGTTATGTGTTTATTGTTTAACTGACTATAGTCAGTTATGCTAATAAATCACAGGAACGCTTTGATACACCAGTGCCGGAACATTATCCATGTACGTTAGATATGAGGTTATACATGTTAAGAATTTATATTCTTCCTACTAAAGCAACTAATTAAAAACGATTAAAGAAACATTTCGACGGAATAAAACATTTCACAATTATGGAGTACTAGAATGTTTTTAACATTATTATGTTGTAAGTGAAACACCCTTGTACCTCACCAATCACTAAAAAACAAACATGTTATATCGAAATCCTGTCATGTAAGAAGTTTGTAATATGTAAAAGCTTGAAAGTAACGGAGTTGATGTCCCAGATAGGGTTGCCAACCATACTTTATAATAAAGTATTATACTTTATTTTTGGTAATTATACTTTATACTTTTGCATACAAATAAAGTATGTGAAAATACTTTATTTTCAACCTTCACTGCGATTCATAAAACAAAACACTCATTATGGGATTTATGGGTAAATACTTAACTATTTAACATAAACTTAAAACACATGATGGAAATGATTTATAATAACTGAACGAAATGTATCCTACATTTCTACAGTCAGTAACATGTTAATGTGAATGTGTCATCACCTGAAATCCATACATATAATAAATTTGTCACTGATCGATTTCTGTACTTGGAATATATTTAAAAAAAAACTTAATGGGGTCTTTATATAAACAAGAGAACTCAAAACATTTTCATTTTGTCTGTTTTTTTGTATGTTTGTGCACGCTAAACTCAGAAACGGCTTAACCAATTTGGATGCAGTTTTCAGTAATATATTGTAGTAGTCTTCACCTAACATTTAGTGTTTTTTTTTTCATATAAATCGGTTAGAAAATAAAAAATATTTCAATTTATGTCAAGCACGTAATAGGTATCATACAAATCTTCTTCTATACATGTAACAAATCTGTAGAGGAGTAGACTCTGTACATTGAAAATATAACCAGGATGTGAACGGATAATTAACACATTCTTTTTCTAACATTTTTGAATTTTTGTCTGTTTATCTATTTCTCTTTTAGTTGTGCCGTAACACGAAAAAATATGTGGCCAAACCAAAATTATAAATAACTTTTATACATCAAAATTTGGGCGTTATTCTGAATAACATTTAGTTTTTCACTTTCATTGCACATTCTTCACTCTATCAAAACATATAAGTATTTAAATCATTTAAAAAATGTATGTATATCTATACATATAAAACTATAACTGATCAATATCTGTATGTACATGGAAAATATTAAAAAAAAATCATAATGCTGGGACCTTTATATAAGCAAAAAAAAACAATGGTTTTTCATTTTGTCTATTCGTACAGACGAATAGACAAAATAAACATACAGATGTTTGTATGTCTGTAACATACATACAGATTATGTATGTTTTTGCACACTAATCTCAGAAACGGATTAACCGGTTTGTTTTGCAGTTTTCGGGAATATATTGTCATGGGCTTCACTTTACATTTGTGTTTTTTCATATAAACAAATAAAGAAGATAATAATCTCTTATTTTCGTACCATTGCGGTAAGACTTTTTTTCAAAATTGAAAATTTCAAGATAATAATACCCTTTCCAATAAAAAAACGAGAAATCGGACTACTCTGTTAAAAATGATCGGTGATTAAACAGCAAAAAAAAGAAAAAATAAACTAAAAAATACTTCTACACGCAAAAACTACTAGACGGAGTTTGATGAAACCTTAAGGTTTATAGTTTATACATGACCAAAGGGTACGTTTTATCGAAATCGAAATCTAGGCATACAAAATCTAGGCATAGCATATAAAATTTTAAAAATACTTTTTTTTTCTCACAAATACTTTTTTTTTTCCTACTCAAACAGTTTTATACTTTTTTTTCGCCAAAAAAAGTTGGCAACCCTAGTCCCAGAGTCAGGTATACAAAAAATATATTTTATGTTGACCCTACTTTAAACAATGATTTGATTAGTTTGTAAAATCAAAAGATTATTTATCCTTAAACTTAAACTCAGTTCTTTTTGCCTCAATTAAACGAATTTTGAAAATGTCGAAATCATATTACAAAATTAAAAGCAATTAAATTAGGAATAATTATAAAAACAAAATTTACCTACTTATAAAATAGCTTTTATTATTCCTTATTTTTTTAGCAGATTAGTACAAATGAACAAATACTTAATATATAATATTTGAAAATATCTTTAAACATGTAAAGCCATGTAAAACTTAATTACATTTCTATACAGATTTATATGATATTTAATGTTTTTGCGAAATAATGAGATATTATTTTGTTATTAATGCCCAATACATAAGTACTATATCAATGTGTTAGTCTATAGTTTGATAAACTAGACCAAGTCTAAAAAAATATTTCATTTTATTAGCAAGTTAACCTAAAAGTCAGAATCATATTATCCCAGGAGATAGAATAAAAGATAGGCAGAGGAGATACAGAGGCTGTAAGATTTACTATAGCAATAAAGTTAAAGTGATAGAAATAATACTAATAACATATGTAATTGTGCAAGGTAACATCTGTATCTTTATAACATATTGGTCAATCAACATTCTTTTTATTAAGTTTGCGTATTTATTTCGTATCTTTTTGTAATTATATTTGTAATCAAATAAAGCCCACGTGATGGCGTCATGTAACAAGTCCACCTGACATGGCTTAACGAATAAAGGTTATCTCCCTATTTTTAAATGCGGTATTTTTCTCTAAAATCTCTGGTTTAAACTCAACATTTTAAATTATTCCAATACTTTTGTTATATTTTTAGCTGTGGTAAGTTTAAAATTTACTAAAAGAACAATAAATATTCACCAAAAAAATTTACTAACTTCAACTGTTAAGTTTTGTTATTATGTGAAAATAGTTCTGTATGTAATATGAATATTTGTATACTCTTTTGATTTATCTTATAATATTAAACTTGATGTTCTCTAAATTATAAGATGACCTGACACACTGGTTTATCGTACTTAGGCACCAGGATCCTACAAATGCTTGTTTGTAAATCTATCTAAATTATCATGTTGAAATGCATTGAAATTGTAAGTGAAAAAATCGAAAGATAGGTTGCACCTTAGGAAACAAACGGGGATAAAAACTGGCTATTTTTTATATGGGATTACTTTTGACTGTTAATTTAAGACAGACAACACGTTTCACTGCTACGTTTTACTTGAAACATATGTATGTACAACTATTAAACATTAGAATATTACACAAAAACATAATCCTATATATCTTATAACCGTATTAGTTTATATTTTTTTACATCCTAAAATCCTTAGCATTACATGAACCATTTTTACAGATACTTCCAAAAACGGTAAGTTCTTTTCAAAATAATTGTTTTGTTACTATACCAAGACAATCTTAGACGAACAAAGAAGTGGAATAATATCTCCATTGTTACACTCAATTGAATAAAATAATGTTGAATAAATCAGTTTTATATTTGTTATCAATTTCAAAATTTTATTCAGTTTTCAAGTAAAAAAATTACTTTTTTAAATTTCAGGCGTAGAATTGCTAGCCTCTCAGTATTCTATATGATATATTTTGGTGAGTGTGCGCAGGAATTACACGATCTAATTCCCCCGTCCCCCTTCCATCACGGGACGTCCCGACACACGGCAGGTATCCATCCTCACGTTGTGGACACTCCACCTGTCCGAACGAAGCGTTATGCTTCGTCTTTTTTAGTGCGTCCAGCGAAGGACTGAAAAACAATTTGCCTACGTCGGTATTTAGTCAAGTCAAATATAATGTGGGTGTCTTCAAGAGAAGAGTGAATAGGTTGCTAGGTTAATGCGCCCTAAGTATATGCGACCTATGACTACATCTCCACTCTCCATCAGGTGGAATGTAGTCAAGCGTTAACAAGCATTAGTTTTGTATTTAAAAAAAAATATATGTGTGTGTGTATTAGAGTAAACATGTAAGAAGTGAAACTTCTTTATGACATAATTTTTTGAAAAATTATTCACTAATTACAACTTTACAGAGATGGCTAATTAAGCTAAATTAGATAAAGTTTAAACAAAAAAAAAAATGGCGCGTTTCTCCCATCCGTCGATAAAAAAGTTTTACTTCAAATATGGCGCGTAACCGAAAAATGTGACTTAGAAATAAAGATGGCGCGTAACAGAAAAACGTCATAATTTTCATTAATATTAATTAATTAAAACGTAAGAAGTGAATCAACTGGTTCTGACGTATAATATTCTCATAGAAGAAACACATAAGTACCATAAAAACAGACAAATGTACACAATCCACTTTAAAAATAATAACTTTAGGCTTCTTAACATGTTGGATCGTCACTATATCACAAATAAAATTACTCTTCATCATGGTTTCTGCTGTTTCGAGTTGTTGTTCGTTCTAGGTAAAGCAAAACAGACCTTGTAAAGATCAGGACCATAATGCTACATTTCTCAGCCAAAACTCGTATTTCCTTTCATTCTTACTTCTTCTATTTAAGACAATCAATGTATTTTAAAAATATTATAAATTATATTTCATAATTTCTTCTTCATGTTATAATCTTGAATTTATTTATTAGTAATTTTATTTTTGGTCAATGTAAATTGTGTTTTGTAATCCACATACTTGTCATTTTGATTATTTAGTATTTCCATAGCAACATGGTGTAAAAGAGATGAAGCTATACGAAAAAAGCTGGCGCGTAACGGAAAAATGTTACGCGTAACGAAAAAATGTTACACTAAATTTTTTTCCAACCCCGATAAAGAAGTTTCACTTCAAAAAACTTATCTTGGCAGAAATTTTTTTACTTCAAAATGCAAAAACAATAGACTGATCCTTAATTATTAATTAATTAATTGGGTTACGTCGGTTGCAGGTCGCTGGACAATGGCCGTCCTTCTCGTTTATTACTAGTACCTTATTGAGTTGTTCGAAACATTACATGATATTCATTAATTACGAGTGGTACAGATATTACGTCAATGGATTCATTTAATTATTCTATATAATTAAAAAAAAAATTTATTATGTGCAATAAGGAAAATTACTATTTATCATTTATTATACTGAACTAGTTATTCTCAAACAGCTTTCCTGGCGTCAACAAAAAATATGATTTAATAATTACGGTACTCAAATAACAGCACAGTAACCTAAAAATCAAATTTTTCAATCAATAAAAATACGATTAGTATTTACCAAAATACTTAAAATATAAAATGAGGAGATCGACGTTTATTTAATAATTAAAAATTATGTGATATTATATCTGATATTAGTAAAGTTGTTGGTGTTTAAAATAGTTTAAAATGGTACATAGCGTTAAATATTATAAAAGTGTAAGAGTCACTCTCTTAATATTTTACGTTACCTATCATAATCAACAAAGAACTAAAGATTATATTGAATCACAAGAATACTAAAGTCCCGACGAATTATATGTAAGTTAAGTTGCAATTATAAGTTACTCAATTTTTCAGTACCAGTTCCAGTACGAAATCTGTTTGTGTAAATCTGTTAAATGCTAACAAAATCTTGATACCCATACGTATACTTATACGTATGGGTATTGTGACTTCACAATGATAGCTACATACCTTTTAAACTAAGATCGTAGTTATATATTTGGATAATGACCATATCTTTGTAAATTAAACTTAAGTCACGTAAAGTAGTATACTACTGTGATAATATACTGTGTTAGTATCAAGGAGCCATTTTTAAAGTGAAACTTTTATTACATCGTCTCAAACTTTTTCGTCTGTGTGTTGCATGTCGCGTGACGGTCGGCCGCGGAGTAGGGATAAAGTGAAAGGCGCTCGTATCGATGCGGTTTTTACTAGATACATTGAAAAAATCGAATGTAAGTCACTGTTCACGTATTTTAGTTACCATAAAATATTGGTTACATTTATAAATTGTGAAATTCATGATGAAGATGGAATTGATAATAGAATGATTGAAAATAATTGAAAAACGGATCAAAATGACTCAACGATTATAAAATATTGTTTTCAGTGTTTTAATATGTGTATATCATCTAAATAATTGTTAAGTATTATGTATGTCGTACTCTAAGACATAGAGTTCAATAAAAATATTAGTTGGAGACCTAGTCTACTTTTATCATTTCCCATTATCATTCCCATTTTCTAAGTATAAAATTAACATTGATGAAGCAATTTTTATACCCTTAATGGAATATTATTCCGAAAATTTTTAGTTAAATGTCTATAATGTTAAAAAAAGTTTCACTTTTACGGTGGTTTTTAATTATTTATAATTAAATACTAAATTATTTCAATTATTGCACGACCTATATCTATAGAGGCTAGTTACTTTAAGACGAGCTTGATACTTTAATGTAGACTGAAATGTTCTTTAATCCTAGGTAGTCACGAGTTTTGTACACCTAAGCGAAAATAATGTTTTTGAAGTACAAGTAGTCACAAAAATTTAACAGTACCTACCTACCTATTGTACAGACAATGTAATGATGGTGTTTCTTGAATAAAAGTAGTCATAATCTATACCGAGCCAGATCTTTTAAGTGAAGGGGAATCCTTTTAGGTCTATTTCCCTATCAGGTACAGTTTAAATTGGAAATCAATGTGGAAGTTCGTTTAAGACATTGCGACATTAAATTGAATATGCGATATTTATTCGATTGTTTAATATAATACCCAACATATAAGAAACAAGTTTCTCCTTCAGAAGTTTATTTAAACTCAGGGGTTGTTTGGTACAGGAAACACCTTGATTGTTGACGATTAATAGTAACAGCACCACATGACTTCAAGGGAACCTGATACTACGCCCAGACTGAAATATATGTTTCGGAAATAGAGGCATATTAGTGGCTTGCTCGTTCTTGATGGAGTCTTCTGGTACAGGATCCGAGGCGTAGGTCTCAGGCAATTAAACCACACAGACACAATATGACAATACTTGAATTAAATGTAGGTTATCAATTCTCACAAATTACTTAACAGGTATACAATTATCGGATTTGCGTGAACCACCGGTCCCCTTGGGAGGTCCTAACTATAAGATTCTCACTAATCAATTCCCCTTCGACTCGATGCTCTCAAATATTTAAAATGTCTCCGGTGCCCCTACAAACGATTCCGATCACGTGACTCGTTACGTCACGTCGTTCACACCCCACTGTTACAATGATATCATTTGAGTTACTAATTATCGTTAAATTATCTTGATCTGCGACATGTATATAAATATGTACATATACATATATATAGATAGATAGATATATATATATAGACTTCGTCTAACGATTTCATACAAGTATGAATATAGCGAATTGAAATGAATATAGGTTAATTTGGCGAAACCAAACCAACTAAGAATTGCAAAAATGGTCATAATTGGTGTCATGTGGGTGTTTAGCAAACATTATTTTATCTTTTTTACATTGTTATTTGTGTTTAATTACAAAATTATCTGATAAGAGACGTTTATTTACTCGAACAGACAGTTTTAATGCAACTACTCTGTTTTCAACGTAACACGGTTTGTTAGTCATCTGGTTTTTACTAACTTCTCGCAATCAACTGAATTTCAGAGTTTATTTTTGAACGATTGCATTTAATACGAACGAATAAATCTACAATAACTGCCATTTCTGAACTTTGTATGTTGGTAGTTTCAATATCTGATTAAAGGGAAATTTCTATTTATGGATAAGCCTAGATCTTCCATTAATATATTCTTGTTTGGTAAAACAAAACTCGTATATTTAGAATAATGAAGTTTTGCATAAACTGACCCTCGAAATAAACCTTTATTAAATAGTGTTGTGGACTCTACTTATAACTTGTGCAATTATTAATTTATACTAATATTATGACATATTATTTATTCATATAATCAAAGTGGAAAGATGTCCAATAAGGCTATTAAAATTAATATTTAAGGGATATATATTAAAAGATTAGAACGTATTTTTATATTGTTTGAATTGTCGAGTTTTTTATATGATTGTTTACTTTAGACGCATTACAAGAATCTCTAAATAGATATTTACTAAATTCAACATAAACACGTGAAAACTGACTAAAATAAAATAATATAAATTAAAATTAAAATACTAGAAAACTTTTATCTTAAAATTATTTATTATTGTTATTTTAATCAAAATCACCGTCTTTCTACAAAGACTCTACTTATATTTTTCAGCAAACACAAACCTGATTTTGATTATATTAACTACACAAAAAATCCTTGACGGATTTTAATAAATCTGGAGAGTAGGTTAATAGATAGTCACTTTATTGCACACAGGGAAATTTAAAAATAATATAAAAGCACAATAAAAATATTAAAAGGTGGACTTATTGCTAAGAGCAATTTCGAACAGACAACATTGAGTTTAAAGAACTTAAGTATAAGTATAATAAGTACGGGCCTGTGCAATTGACAAGATTTTATTTAAAAATATATTTGCAAATACATAATTTACAAAATAAAAATAATAAATTAATAATTTTGAGAGGTGTTAGTTATATTATACAAGTCAATTTTCACTACCAAATATTCTCCATTTAACACGAAAACTCTCTTTTTGTAGAGAATTGTACGCACAATGTAGAAACCAAACTACTCTGAAGTAAAATACAAGTAGGCGAGTTACAGAGACGTTTCTACATTTGATTGCTTGAATTCAAAGTTTCCTAAATGAATGTAAGTGTAGTATGTACCTATTTATATATAAAGGAGCTTTTGAATTAGAAAACCGAGACGATGTATTTATGTTTTTGTTGTTTTCGACGTGGGTCTAATTAGTTGTTTATTTCAATAAAATTTATATTAAGGTACAAATATATTATATACGAAAAAGTAAATTATATACGAAAAGCTCAAATTATGAAGAATCAAACTAGTTTCGAAAACCTTTGCACGCTGAAAAAACATTAAACTCCGAAAGTATTAAAAAAGTTTTTGATGTAGCGCTTAAATTAGCATTTTTTTTAGTCTTCAGGTTACATTATTAATAATTAAATGATAAAGTAACGCCAACGGACCAATCAAATATGACGAGCAAAACGTATGTATTCAGTCTGGTCAAAAAAGCTGGTACAATAAAAAAAACATAACAATTAAAAGGATGTGCAATGAGTGATCATAGAATTTTATTTCATTACGAGAAACTTCAGTTTTTTATTATTTTTTTTAACGTCTAGAACCCATCATGGGTACACACCTCCATCCAGGAGGAGATGGAGGCGGTTATGTAAGACTCCTACTCACTTAACCAGACGGTTGCCGCCTCCGTCATAATGGGACACCACGAGATCGCTTTCGCATTCACTGCGATTATTATTAAGTAATGATTCAACTAGCAGAATGACCGAGTTTATGCTCAAAGCATTACAGAAGCTTCTCAATTGGCAGAGTACAATATCGATATTATCGGACTCCGGAGATGGTTTGGTGTTAGCTAACAGCTAGCTACTGAGCCATATTTTTGTGAGAAATGAGTCAAAACATCGATACATGTGTATCAACGTAAGATGTAAATATTAAGGTAATTCTGTAGCACTAACTTTTTACATCGGTCTTAGTTACATTTATTATAATTTTCAGACGCATGTTGAAAACAATTAACAGATGTTTAATCGTAATTATTTTAGAAGATGTTTGGAAATATATAAAACGCGCCGTTAGCCAATTTATAAAAACAAAAGTACATATTTTTTAAGTCGCGACGTGTATACTTTGTTATCGCTATATCTTGTGTCTGTATATATGTGTATTTGTAACGCCGTATTTAAATATTTTATCTCTCGATATCTTTACCTCGCTTTTTTTACTAACATTTATTTATTCAGACTTTTTTTTATCGCGGTTATTGGCAAGATATTGACGTTTGTGAAACAGTGACAGACAGACTGAGAAACGATCCCGTCGCTCTACCATTTGAGCTATGGTATCGCTGTCCATCTCTGTGAATTAGGCACTCTATATGTGATCGTCATTATCGGGATGGTGGTGACATCTATTAGGTTTCTTTCGAAAATTCTAACCAATGTTTCTAACTGCACTAAAGATAAACATTGAAAAGATGTCACTACCGAAATTAATGTTCGAAAATATTTATAAACATGTATAGCTATGTTAAGCTAATTTATAATCTGTATACATATAAACATTTATATATATTTTCACACAGATTCTCGTGCAATTTGTATTTATATGAAACATATTTTTACTAACGCCACGGAATTCAATGGTCTATTTATTAAATTCTAAAAATGTTGCAAATACATATTAACTTATTAAACACAAAAAGTTGGTTTATATTACAAGAGATATCGCTTAAATTTTTGTTTATATCATGTAACAAAGTGGAAGCGTTTTGAGCTTAACATTCAACTCTCAACTCCGACCTGATTGCAAGAAGCGGAACAAAAAAACTTGGCCCAACTTAGAACCTAGTTCCGCCAGGAAAGAGCATTAAAATTCACATTGTGAGTTACTAATGGACCGTTACTCTGCAGATTAATGGCCTTACAGTTTTTATGATCAAATAACTTCTAATCGGTAGCAAAATCAGAAGAGTATAATTATATGAATTTATGACATTCCAGTCGGCTTTTTTAAGTTTTATAAGTTAGTAAGTAGTGTATCGTTGTGATATATTATCAGTATGTTTCAAAAGCAAAGAATAATTTAATTTCAAACTATATATTTATTAATTTTGCATAGTGTATAAGGAATCTAATGCGAAATCCTTTTGTTTCTAACAATAGAAAGTAAACACAATTATTGTTACAACAGCGCCGACTTCATTTGCATATAGAAGACGACGCTCGAAAAACCGTATTTGCCAACTCGACTTAGTCGTGTACCTAATACCAATTGTATTAGTAGTGTGAAGCAACTTCTAAGATAAATATTTAAGAAGACGCCTGTTACAACTTTAGTGGATAGGCTGATGTTTTTTAAGTCTCCGCTTAAATAATACGTATTTTAATACCATCCTGACAGATCTCAAAACTTGACTAAAATGATATACTTTTTTATTATTTTCGCGATATTACCCCTTTTTATTGGGATTGGATCCTTATCCAGTCCTGTTATGTGAGACGCCAAAATTTATATCGCCTCCGTTTCTTCACTCTCTTGTGTAGAATACCTATCTATATTGTAAATATTCTTGGAGATAAAAATGATCTGGGTTATTGTTTTATTTACTTCGGTTTTATATTATTCATACAAAATAAAGCAAATTTTCTCGAAAAAAAGGTAAAATCAACAAAGAAAGAGTAAAGTTAATAACTTATTGCTTCCTGTTACGAAATTTGATACTATGTTCTAAGAAGTAATTTTAAACTTATTATAAATAATAAAGGCAGCATAAAAAATAATTTGATGAGTTTGGGAATCATCATCATCATCCTTTCAGCCTATTTACGTTCACTGCTGGACCAAAGCCTCACCTAAGTGAAATTAAATTAAATTAAATTGAATTGAATTGAATTGAATTGAATTGAGTTGAGTTGAGTTGAGTTGAGTTGAGTTGAGTTGAGTTGAGTTGAGTTGAGTTGAGTTGAGTTGAGTTGAGTTGAGTTGAGTTGAGTTGAGTTGAGTTGAGTTGAGTTGAGTTGAGTTGAGTTGAGTTGAGTTGAGTTGAGTTGAGTTGAGTTGAGTTGAGTTGAGTTGAGTTGAGTTGAGTTGAGTTGAGTTGAGTTGAGTTGAGTTGAGTTGAGTTGAGTTGAGTTGAGTTGAGTTGAGTTGAGTTGAGTTGAGTTGAGTTGAGTTGAGTTGAGTTGAGTTGAGTTGAGTTGAGTTGAGTTGAGTTGAGTTGAGTTGAGTTGAGTTGAGTTGAGTTGAGTTGAGTTGAGTTGAGTTGAGTTGAGTTGAGTTGAGTTGAGTTGAGTTGAGTTGAGTTGAGTTGAGTTGAGTTGAGTTGAGTTGAGTTGAGTTGAGTTGAGTTGAGTTGAGTTGAGTTGAGTTGAGTTGAGTTGAGTTGAGTTGAGTTGAGTTGAGTTGAGTTGAGTTGAGTTGAGTTGAGTTGAGTTGAGTTGAGTTGAGTTGAGTTGAGTTGAGTTGAGTTGAGTTGAGTTGAGTTGAGTTGAGTTGAGTTGAGTTGAGTTGAGTTGAGTTGAGTTGAGTTGAGTTGAGTTGAGTTGAGTTGAGTTGAGTTGAGTTGAGTTGAGTTGAGTTGAGTTGAGTTGAATTGAATTGAATTGAATTGAATTAAATTAAATTAAAGTTCTTACCTAACTTCTTCCACAGCGTGCGACTTTGAGCCTCCTGTAACCAACGGCTCCCCGCCACCTTATTTGTCGTCCGACCATCTAGTGGGAGGCTGCCCTACGCTGTGCTTTCCGGTACATTGCCGCCACTCTAGATCCTTCATTCTCCATCGGCCATCGGTTCTTCAAACTATGTGCCCTGCCCTCTGCCACTTCAGCTTTGCGATTCGATGAGCTATTTCGACAACTTAAGTTCTCCTACGGATCTCCTCATTTCTGATTCGGTCACGTAGGGAAATCCTGAGCATAGCCCTTTCCATCGTCCGCTGAGCGACAGTGAGTTTTCTTACAAGGCCCATAATTAGCGGCCAAGTCTCAGTGCATTACGTCATCACTAGATCGTTTCACTTTTATTCATTGTTTGAACAGACTATTTGTTTGGCAGATGTTATGTATGATACTGGAATATTACAGCAGGTTATTATCCACGAATGTCATTCATAGTATTCGACGTGAGAGATAAGCCCGTGTGAGGTTTCCTTTTGTTCTACATAAAAATGGTATTGATATATTTTTTTATCGTTATCGATCAATGATTTTATTTTCCATATCTTTAATATAATATTAAGAATTAAGAGCAAATGGACAATCTCAAAAACTACTTATATAAATGAAAGCAAAACTGTAGTCCATCATTTTCTTACTTAAAGCGAATATGTAAGAAAATATCAACGTTGTTGATGATAAATACTCTTTTGAAAACATAAAAATAATTGTAACTAAAACTGAATTACTTCGCCACAATAATTATAGTCAAATGTAAGAAAACAATATTATATCCTTGTTCACGTTTGCTTTGTCGCAGGTTACACATTCATATATAGTTGAATTAAATACAATATCTGCATTATAAAGACTGCCTTTTGAGTTATAAATAATACATAAACAAATGTTTAAAAAAAAATGAAAATTACAGAAACATTAAACTTCAATCGGAGAAACATAATATATACGTCTGATAAAGACGATCACATAAACAATGCTTAATTCACCGAGCCGGACATCGATACGGCAGCTCAATTGACAGAGCGACGGGACGGTTTTCCAGAGATTGCGGGTTCAAATCCCTGCCCGTATCAGTTTATTTTCATTCTATATTTATATAAATTTATAATATACACAGTTAGTACTTATCTAGTGGTAGCGGTGTTCCGTTTCACTAGTTACATACTTTATATGACAGCGAATAACGATGGGGTCATGTCTGGTTCAATGATTTACGAGTCAGACTGTAGCTGACATGAAGGACTATCCGTCAAATTATTATTCTATGAATTTATAAAAAATATTATAGTTAAAGTCAAGTATTCTAACTACAGGTCTGTAAGTCACCATCTTGATTAGTAAAATTAATGGTTTATTTCGAAATTATCAATCGTAGTGTATAAAATAAAATAAATTTTGCTGTAATGTAACTACTACTTAATAAATTAAATTAATTTAAATTAATTTAGTAATTGATAAAATAAGCTAAAGTAACTCTCTTTATTTATTTCCTTTATTTATCTGTCAAATATTTAGCTGTGATTGAAAAAAAGTGATCTGTTTTGGTTCAGCTTACTGTGTTATACAAAAAATTAAATGATATACTTTATATGAATATGCTTTTTATTTGATTATAAGGAAACCATAAAACATATTTGCCAATCTCTTTTATTTAATGTGAGAAGCAAACACTGCAGGTCTATTTTATGATAATTTGAAATACGATATGATAACGCTGTGATAACTTCGCGCTTTTTGTAAATGATTTTGAAGACGCTCTCCTTATTTTTTATTTTATTATTTCTTCTTATTTTGTCATTTTATTTTTATGAAAATTTCCCGTAAGATAATGTGTGCAACAAAATATTATTAAACAGGACGAAAATATTTTATTAAAATAACACTGTTATTTCAATTTCCAAATCGCTATCGCTATCGAAGTGGATAAAATATAAATTTTACATTTGCTTTGAAGTGATTAGATTTATTGTTTTAATAAGAATGTGCAGATAATATTTATGTATATCAAAGATAATTAAAGAAAACCAGACAACCATAACATTCACAAAGTAAATAGACACTAAATATAATTAATTAAAAAAGGTAAAAAAAATCGACACTTTAATGCTATGGAACTTTTTATATTTCTGTTTTGAGATCCATTAAAACTAAAACAACTTTATTATCAGATCAGATAATTTAATTTATTAAAAAAGAACGCTACACGTTTCCATCCACCTGTTATTTGTAAGGAGGCACATCGGAAATCATCTTGCTTCCCTTTACAACAGAACTTTTTATGTCCACTGCCCCGAACTGGGCTCCTTCAAAGATTGCTTCTGTTATCAGATCTATATTTACATATTTTATGCCTCACTTTCGCGTGCCCAAGTTTCACCACAAATTCGGTTATTCGAAATCAGCTCACGACGATAACAGTTTCTCGACAATTTGTTTTTTTTGCGTGATATTCCGTTTTGTTCATATTTTAATATTTAAGTGAGTATTATCTTTCAAATATATTTGATAATTATTGTTATAGTATTATTATTATCTTTATCTGGGTGTACAATAAAGAGTATTTATTTTTATTATTTTGTATATGCTTATTATTGTCCACATTAATCTTACAAAAGTAAAATAAGGGTTTTAGAGGTTTTTATACGCGGGTACATTTGGTAGGTTACAACGAATCCACGTCATTGATAGTTATTACTGTTGTTGCTATTATATTCCGATGTGGTTTTTTTTAATATTAATGAATTTCGTTTCAACTTGTTTTCATTGGACTGATTTGGTCACTGTTTACTAAAATATTAGAAAGAAAGAAAGAAAGAAAGAAACTTTTATTCTTTCTTCTTTTTAAAAAAATAAACTTTTATTCTTATAAAAAAATGTTGTATTTTTTTTTTATTGAGAATCTTATTTCTTGTCAACCCGAGTTCAATCCAATCTAATCAATAAAGTATTTTGAGAACAATACACAATATGTTATTATTATCCCTAATTTTGTACTTATATTAAAATGTTGTAGTTATCGAATTGTATATATTTTTTGTAATATAAAGTTTTATTAAGTACATTATTATAACATTATGATAACATAGACTAATCTTCGGAGGGTTGGGGGGAGGGGTAGATACAATGATATCATTACACTGATGATGAGACCATCATCACGTGCTTCTCTTAAGCTTCCACCGTGATATATTATCGTAAAAATATTTTAGCTCTTTTTTCCAGTATAGAACTATTCTTTAATTACGCTACCGACTAGGCGTTGAGCCAAGTATAGTTTCAGCTTAGTTACATTGTTTCATCGCAAAAACAGCAATTCCATTAATCTGCCAAGAATCGTTTCATTAGTAAATCACAAAGTGAATTTTAATACAATCCGCTGTTCCCGGCGGAACAAGGTTCGAAGTTTGGCCAAGTTTTTCAATCGCAATCAGACTGCAGTTGAGAGTTTACTGTTCAACTTCAAAGCGCTTGCACTTTTTTATTGAATTGAGGTGAATGTTTTTGGAACCCCGCTTTTTGAATAACGTAACGTATGGTAGATACGTTTCATATACAACATTTAAATAAAACTACCAATGCGTGAAAAAATTTTAAGGTATGGTGATTTATTGAAATTTATTGGTTCGGTCTAAAATAATTAAATATAACGACAACAATGGGATAGTGACCTAAAGTGGTTATGACCCCAGCCAGTCTCTTCTTCGACATTAATATTTTACTATACAATTTGGAAACACTCGTGTTTATTTTTATAGGGATTTGGATGATTTAATTAGCATGAACTACTTAAACAAAGACCCAGCAGTCCATCATAAACGCTTCTCGGTGCCTCGATTAAATATTATAATTATTTTATGAAATGTGCACAATTAATTATGTTCAAGTAATACTGAGGAGTTTTATGCTTCTGATTAAAAGATGTTGTGTAGTGAATTTATATTTAAATTTCTGAAGATTTAAACTATACAAGTTCATAGTTTAAATTAACTCTACTTAAGAAAGGCACGGTCATAATAAAGGGAGTCACGCCAGGAACCTTCTTATGTGCCTGTCCGCTATGGTTGCCATTAAGAGTCGTCACATGGCCTCGGAAGTGGTACGGGCTACCAGGACAACAACGAATAATAAGTAGACTATGAAGAGGTCCGTGATTGTATGGGGGGTCTCTTCCTAGCTAAGGAGAAGACCGTTTGCGGTAGTGAGACCTAGTTAGACTAGACCTCTTTCTACCTAACAGTTTGTCGAACCTGATCGACGGGCAGACGCTGCCTAGAATGTGTCGTTGTCAAGCGCTAAGCCGCAGTTGAGGTTTGCGATAATTAGTCTGGTCCTGATGGGTTTTCGACTTATACCTCTTTCTTGGTGGTCTCAGCTGAACACTTGGGCTGGCAGTAGAACTAATCCTATTTATTGTTGGCCCCCTGCTTCAGCGAAAGGCGTGTTCAAGCGACTGCACACCCATTGGATCATACATCCGTTCATCCTGAACGGTGGTTTTCTCTCGGTGGGATTACTACCAAGGTAGCTGGACGAAGGTAACTATGACGATGTTGAGGGCAATCGAGGTTTTTAGTAAGTAGCCTAAAAAATAGCAGCGTCTTCAATGTCATCAGTTAAATTTACATAATCCCCAGTCATTGCTTTCTTTTATTAAATAAGGAGAAAGGTAGAATCCTAATATATTACTTATTTTAAAACGTCACCAAAAGGAATGAAATGCATCATTGACAGATGCATCACATCGGTTATATCATCAGCGCAACTCAACGGATTCAAAGAAGAGAAGCAGGCGTGCCTAATACCATGTGGTTCGAAAACTGGTGGGGAATATGTAAACACAGATTTCACCAGACAGTGGTCGGAGGTTCCGAAGGAGGAGGTAACCTCTACACAACACCTATCTGAATCAGTTGTCAGAAAAAGTTCCAGGCAACTTGTTATGTCCGTAATAGCAAGGTAAATCATGCTAATAATTTATTTTATGAAACTTAAGGTACTGCAAAAACAAGTTAGCAAATGTCAAGATCCTGAAATCCCAAAAGATGCGACTGAAAGAAGAAAATTTTTCGATGCCAACAGCACGGCGATAAGACAGTGCGACTGTATATTTACGACTCCAAGAATCAGTTGAGGACTCCAGGGCATTTCTAAATCGAGGTTCGTTTGATCAGCCGCCAACTCTGAATCTGATTTAAAAATTTGATACTAACTTAACACCCAAATAAGTATTGGTCAAATGAAAAAGTTAGTTTCATCTCCCTTTATTACTATATAAAGTTACCAAATACATTTTTGTGCGATTAGACATGACATGCAATAGCATAATGTAGTAAAATCTGTTACTTTGCGTAAAAATGTTAGGCTTACAATAGGAAACTATGAATAATGAAAAACTAAGCTATAGTAAAAACCAATGCTGGTATTTATTCAGCAATCATGTATATAAGGTTTATATTTCTCTCGGATCCTATTATTTGAAGATAAATAGATTTATACCCTATTACAGCACACTTGAAGCCCGGCAACCAATCCACACAGGTCGTTTCAACCATCTTTTAAAATATTTATCTTAAGCATGGCTCCACACTTCCGACATTAATAGATATTACATTACTTTATGCTTCGTTGAATGCGGAGACAGTTTTTTATTGTTCATATTTCTTCCTCTATATGTAAGTTAAAGCCTGCGGTAATACAGTTTAATGCTTTGAAGTTTTAATTATAAATATTTTTAAACACTTTATAATAAAAAAAAATTTGATTATAAGCTAAATTAAATTTTTCCAACAAATCCAAAATAATATTTTTTCAAATCGTTATTTAGAAATTGAATGACGCTTGATTTCGCCTGCGACTAGGCTTCCAGCCAAGTATTGTTTCAGCTTAGTTACAATATTTAGTCACAAAAACAGTTATTCCATTACTTAGTAAATAACAAAGTGAATTTTTGAATTTAAATTTGAATCAAATGAAGTCTACGTGATATCGTCGTGTAAAGTTCAATTGACATGGCTTAACGGATGAAGACAATATCCATATTTTTGAATGCGATATTTTTTTATTAAATGTCACATAAACTCATTATTTTAAATAAGTATTAAATTTTAAAATTAACTAACTAAAAGAACAATAAATATTTAACTAAAACTGTAACCATTAACTTAACTATTCCGTGTTAAGAGTTCTGTATTTAATATGATTCATCCATACCACTTGTGATTTATTTTATGATATTAAACTAACCGTCACCGAAATTATAAGACAGACTATTGGTCTGTGTACATAGGCACAAGTCTCCCACAAATATTTTATGTAAACCTATTTAAATTTAAGTTTCATAACACATTAGGAAACAAATGGGGATAAGAAATAACATTTTTTTACTTGGTATTACTTTCTATTATTGACTTGAAACTTAGAACATAACTTATTGGTTAAATTTACATTATTTTACTAAACACATGTATAGTATATGATGTATGTATAAGCATTTTTGAAAAATATATTCCTAGATATTTTATAACCGCATTATATAAACATTATGTGAACAATTTTTACAGTTACTTCCAAAGATCTCTGCTCTGGTTCTGCTCGAGGTGATTGTAGTATTGCCCTACAAAGACAACCGTAACACCCAAAGGAGTAAAATAATATCTCAAGTAAATTACTAAGTTGAATAAAATAACTGTGTATTTGTTACAACTAAACGGTTAGTGTTACAACTAAAAGGTTACAACTAAATACAACTCAATGCAACAATAGATTAATCTATATGAAAGTATGTTGATATAACATTACACTAGACCAGTAAATACTTATATATCATATATGATAATAGAACAAGAAGCTAGGCCAGTTGTTGCAATCACTTTTATTATTTGCTTTAATGTATGTAAACACAATTTTTTTTTCAACCGTAACTTTAAGGGATATAAATTTACTTTCCTTTTTTTGTTTTAAAAGAAAATAAAAATCTAATCCAGGATCTGTCGAAATATTACCTAAACAGAATGCTGTGTGAGGGGTTATTTTATATTGCCAATTCGCATAAATTAATCCCGTACACGACGCATGTTATGTTTAGTGAATTTGCAACAATAACTACTCCGAAACTAAATATTCATAGTATAAATTTCTACTACATGTGTTTCTAACGCATTCGCCGCAAGTAATGAATATTAAGCAGACGAAAAGGATGTACTTAATTATTACATACACTGACAAATATTTTTTTACTTCAAAGTACAAAAACTCTTTATGTTTGACTTACTAGTAATTTTCATTTACTGGAACTGGAAAATTACAGACCGCCAGCACCACATACATACTAATATCTAGAAATACATGGAAATATAAATTCAGTTAACTTATTTTTACACGCAGACAATATCCAGCGTTTGATTTAACGACGCTTTGATTCGAGAAACTCTTCCCATTACAATAGCCTCGGGAAATTAAAGGGCAATAGAATGATCCTTAATTATTAATAATTAATTGGGTTACGTCGGTTGCAGGTCGCTGGACAATGGCCTTCCTTCTCGTTTATTACTAGTACCTTATTGAGTTGTTCGAAATATTGCATGATATTCATTAATCACGATGCGGTACAGATATTACGTTAGTGGATTCATTTAATTATCCTATATAATTAAGCAAATATAATTGCAATAAGGAAAATTATTATTTACTATTTATCATACTGAACTAGTTATTCTCAAATAGCTTTCCTCGCGTCAATAAATTTTATGATTACGGTGAGCAAATAACAGAATAGTAACATATTTTTGGGTAGGTCCATAAGTGACAAGTCAAGTTTTTGTAAGCTCCTGGTAATTATTAAAATATTTATTAAATTAATAGTAAAATAAACATACATAGGGCTTCTACTATGCAAATGTAAAACTTAGAACCTAACAGTTTCATCTATATAGACAATAATTGCTTAAAAGTTATTTTTCTTTTTTGCATAAAGCCATTTGCCACATCACTCATATCACAACTGGACTGTTTTAGTGAATTCACTATGAATTCACTAAAACAGTCCATTTTTACAATTAATTGATGTCTTTAGCACTCGAATGAATGATTTTCAACGTGATTTAAAGCAGTAGCAGCAAGTCCATCGTCAGATATTAATTCACAATTCCATGTGTTTCGAACATTTGTTTTATCTGCACTTGAGAGACTCTAGCTTCAAGTTGAAATGTTCGTCCGACAACATGATGAACTCGATTGTGTGTCACGTAGAAAATCTTCTAATTCATGGTGTGGCGGAAGAAAAAAAGTAAAATACCACTTCAAGGATTATTTCAGTTCTTAGTGATCACCTCAAGCTGATAGACATCTCCCAAAGTGCAATCAGCCGCTGTCATCGTTTGGGACCTTGGCAGCAAGACAAGAGCCGTACTTGTGAGATTAATTATTGAAATGGCAACTTCCAAATACCAGGAATAACAGTAGAATTATCAATGAGAGGGACTGTTGTAAGTCGTAACAATGAAGAGGCTGTTATACATCAACTTAATACTGTTAGAATGAACATTGGCACTGTTCTAAATGAAGAACACAATGCTTTGATGAAAGTACTAGACAAACACCAACATCAAAAGCATGTTGAAGGAAGAAGTTCAAATAGAGTTATTCCTGGAGAACTGAACATCCGGCTGAAAAATTCAAATAAAGTTGTAGAACGACGAACCTATCGTATGACTCCAGTTGAAAGACAAAAGATGAAGCTAATCATAGAGGATCTTGTGCATAAAGGAATTGTTAGAGAAAGCAGCTCCCCATAATGCAAGCCCAATAATAATAGTTAAAAAGAAAAATGTACAAGATCGTTTATGTGTGTCGAGAATTAAATGCAAACACAGTTCGAAATCACTATCCATTACAGCTTATATGTGATCAACGCGATTAGCTAACTGACGCAAAATACTTTTGCTGTCTTGATATGGCTGCTGGATTTCACCAAATTTCTGTGGTGGAAGATTCTATTGAGAAGACCGTGTTTATTATGGTCCTACCTACTATACCTGGTGATCAGTATGAATATTCGACTATACCATTTGGATAAACGAATGCCCCATCAGTGTGTCAAAGATGCATAAACAAGGCATTAGGAAAATTAAGAGGAGACGTTGCTTTAGTCTACATGGATGATGTTCTCATACCGGGAAAAACAGTTGCTGAAACATTGGAAAAGTTGGACAAAGTATTACAAGCACTAAGTGACTTAAGGTTTACGATAAACCTAAAAAAATGTGCATCTTTGAAGAGATCTCTATAGTATCTGGGATATGTAATATTAGATGGACAAGTGAGACCAGATCCTTTAAAAGTAGAAGCTTTGGAGAGATCTCCTGTTCCAGATATTATTAAGCAGCTCAGATAGTTTAATGGGTTAGCCGGATACTTTCAAAAATTTATGCTAAGTTTTTCTTCTTAGATGGCACCAATGTATGAGTTAACAAAAACTGGTACCAAAAGGGGATGGGCTGATAGTTACGAGGTAACACGGATGAAAATTATAAACTACCTTACCTGCGCGCCACTACTCACAATATTTCAAGAAAATTGACCGATCAAGCTTCACACAGACGCAAGCTCGATAGGATTTGGAGCGGTTTTGATCCAAATTAAGAAAAGTGTCCATGTGTCTTCGGTTACTTTAGCCAAAGAACAAGCAAAGTTGAATCTAATTACCATTCATACGAGTTAGAAACTTTTTATGTAGCGAGGTCAGTAAAACATTTTAGACACTTTTTTATGGGAGAAAGTTCACAATTATAACTGACTGCAATGCCTTAAAGGCCGCTCGATACAAACAAGAATTACTTCCACGTGTCCATCGTTGGTGGTCCGTTCTTCAGAACTTCGATTTTGAAGTTGAATATCGTAAAGGCGAAAAACTAAAACACGCAGACTTCTTTAGCAGGAATCACATGACCATAAACGTATGGAAATTTAAAAACTGATAAGAATTGGTTATTGATGGAACAACATACAGATCCAATTTTAAGGAAGATTATCCAAAGTATTAAACAAAGTGGTGACAAAGAAACTGATTATTTGATTCGAGACGACGTTATATGAATTATGAGAATAAACCTGGAAGATGGAAGAACTAAGATTTTAAAAAATAGTACCACAATCTTACCAATGGAGCATAATAAATCACTATTATAGCAGTTTTAAATCATTTTGGTTGGGAGAAAACCCTGCAAAAAATCAAAGAACGTATGGTTTCAAAAGATGAGCTCTAAAATTCGCAATTTCATAGATAGTTGTGTGGTATGTAAAACTATTAAAGGAACTTCAGGTATTACACAGCAGCAGAATTACATCCTATTAAGAAAATATCAGAACCATTTCACATACTACACGACCATATCTACATAACTGGAAAGCTAAGCGGAACATCATCTAAATAAAAATACGTTTTTGTAGCTGTTTAAGCATTTACAAAGTTTGTTATACTATTAAGATATGCCTCAAAGAAAAACCAGGAATCCGCTTTACAACATCTGAAGGAAATAATATTTCTGTTCGCCGCTTCTAAGCGGATAATTGTGGATGCCGATGAAGCATTTGAGTCTCAAAATGAAAAATATTGTAAACTGTATGGTATTGAACTATACCACACTGCTGCCTACACCAGCAGAGCTAATTGTCAAGCGGAAAGAGTAATGCCTGAAATTGAAGATGTCCAAGAGACGCGTCTGATGTAGTATGACCGTGTCGGGACACGTGCATGGAGTCATAAGATCGCTTCGTAAACAACATGACTCATCCCTATTGTCGGCGCACGTGCGCGACAGCAGCCGGTCTCTTCGTAAACAACATGACTTGAAACTTTCTCTTTTGTAGTAATGCTGGCAGTGACTATAAAACCAAGCACTCGCTATCCCAGAGCTCAGGATTGCTATCTACCACAAATCGCCAACTACTACAACAATGCCAATCCAGCTCCCTTCGTAGAATCCTGCAGGCTCCTAGAATAGTGAGCAATAACACGATTCACAGAGAGCTGAAAATCCCCACAATCGCACAATTCGTGCAAAAGACAGCCACCACAATGTTCAGCCGAGCGGACTCATCCGATCAGGCTCACCTGGTCAACACCGCGCCTCAACACTCAAGACCGTCGGACGGCAGGCCCACACCGAGGGAACTCCTCACCTGGGATGAAGACTACTAAGAAGAAACCAGTCCCAGCACGCATCGTGAATACGCGCCGGAACTCTCAAGTCCACACGTCTCAAACTCATATAAATCCATTCCAATAAGCACCACAGTCGCGCTGTCCGGTCCCCTTGATCGATCGATCGCGGTCCCCTTATAACAAGGGCTCCACAACAACAAGACGAGGGCGCATAGAGCGCCCTCAGCATGAACATCGCAGCGGAAAGGGCTCCGCCTTTGAGTCTGCAACTCCCGTTGTCCTAAGACACACGGCGAAAGAATAAGCGTACCCAGAGCTCAAAAGACAGCTATTCGTTATAGAGGACGAAAGGCTCCTGCGTTATTAGACGCTCTAAGTCCTAAAATAATTATATTGTTAATATTTTTTTAGATTGTTTAATTATTCAATTATTAATATTGTATTAAATTGAGTTACTGTTATTCTGTTATTTCACAAAAAGATGAGGATTCTCTGTGCAACAATTTGCTTAAATAGTTAAATAAATACTAAACGAGAGAAATACGACTACTCAATTTTGAACCCAGAAAATATCATATCAGAAAATATAATATAATACACATATTATATCTTTATATATATATATATATATTTCTTGTGTGCGTGTGTATGTCACTGAACTCCTCCTAAACGACTGGACCTATGTTTATGAAATTCTTTGTGTGTGTTCAAGGGGACTTGAGAATTGTTTAGATTCACAATTTGGTCAACTGGAAAATGGTTTTTTCATTAATTTTTAAAGTGTAAGTAGGTGGTGATTTAGGAATGTTTCACTTTGGTTCCGACGGACTGCGTTACTATGGCAATGTCAAATATTAAATAATATTATATTTTAATTATAGTCTGCCCTGACAGTTGCGTTGCGATAGAACTGAGAAAAATATTTTATTATTGTGTTATTTTCATCCACGTGCTGAATTAAATATTAAATCAAGAAGTACTGAGTACTGAGTTTGTAAAGAGCTTTGAAGTGTGCATAAACAACTATACATTTTGCGAATTTATTACGGATCGAAGTAAGTATATTTCTTTTAATTTTTGACCATTATTTGTTGTTTTTTGTCTACGATCTGCGTTATTAATTTCGCTACGTAAAAAGTGAAATTTAATGAAATATATTGGAACATCAAATTCATTTATTCAAAATAAAAACCTTTATATACATATTCATACGGTACCGATGGGTTGAATAATGATAAATGTACATGTAATGACGTTAGATATTGTGACTCATTAATATATATTTTTTTAAAGTTTGATTTTTTTACGTACGCATTGATAGTAAGTATTGATAGTAAATATTGATAGTACATATTGATAGTACGTATTAATAGTAAATATTTATAGTACATAAATATAGTACATAAAGATAGTACATATTGATAGTACATATTGATAGTACGTATTGATAGTTAATATTGATAGTAAATATTGATAGTACGTATTGATAGTAAGTATTGATAGTACGTATTGATAGTATATATTGATAGTACGTATTGATAGTACGTATTGATAGTAAATATTGATAGTACGTATTGATAGTTAATATTGATAGTAAATATTGATAGTACATATTGATAGTACGTATTGATAGTACGTATTGATGGTACACATTGATAGTACATATTGATAGTACGTATTGATAGGACGTATTGATAGTAAATATTGATAGTACGTATTGATAGTTAATATTGATAGTAAATATTGATAGTACATATTGATAGTACGTGTTGATAGTACGTATTGATAGTACGTATTGATAGTAAATATTGATAGTACGTATTGATAGTTAATATTGATAGTAAATATTGATAGTACATATTGATAGTACGTATTGATAGTACGTATTGATGGTACACATTGATAGTACATATTGATAGTACGTATTGATAGGACGTATTGATAGTAAATATTGATAGTACGTATTGATAGTTAATATTGATAGTAAATATTGATAGTACATATTGATAGTACGTGTTGATAGTACGTATTGATAGTACGTATTGATAGTAAGTATTGATGGTACACATTGATAGTACATATTGATAGTACGTATTTATATTACAAATTGATAGTAAATATTGATAGTACGTATTGATAGTACGAATTAATAGTAAGTATTGATAGTACGTATTGATAGTACCTATTGATAGTACATATTGATACTAAATATTGATAGTACTATTATACGGATTGTGGTTGAAAGGTTTTTAAAAAAAGATTTATTAATTGCTAAAAGAATTAATATATTAAAAGAAACACAATTATAAACACTTATTTAAAACAATTAATTATAAACTTAGACTGAGACGATATAGTATGGAAATAGTAAAGATAATTCTAACGACCGACCCGAACTGAGGATTAGAACTGACTGAAATAATATTAATCCTGTCCAAAATGGACGCATCTTGACTCTGATGTCTTTACGAAATAAAGGGTGCACTGCAGCCCTATGCTATACATGGGAAAGGTATAACAACCCCCCGCATAAGTCTGAAATTCGGGGTTTTAACCGAAGTTTCAGGATATAGAATTTGCTCAATTAAATGGTTTCTCTCAAGCGCGGTGCTGGTAGAGGAGAATTATCGGGAGATATGCAAATATCGTTGTTAGTATTATTCTCAGTAGAAGTCGGTTTTTTCTTATATCTAGGGATAACATTGAATACTTTTAACACTATAAGAGACATAATAATTATAATAACTACAATAATAAAAATATTGGAAAAGAAATAATGTGTCCCGTATTTTACTAAGATAGGTTCTTGTTGAGAAATTTTATTTAAACTTGAAATTATTTCGTGATTACGAGGATTTAATTTTAAATCGTCCAAATCAATGTTTTGAAGTGAAACATGGGACACCTTATTATTTATGGTAATCGACGTAGAATCTGGCTCACAACAAGCATCAGGTATTATCTTAAAATCTAGAATAGGAGTATGAACACTTAAGTTTATTGCATCGTTTGACGGTATAAGTTTCGTAGTTTTTGTATACACTATACACTTTTTCGGTGTGATTAACATCCCTAAACCAGACACTGTCACTTCACGAACTTCTGAGGACCCACAGTCAATGTTTATTTTAGTTGGACGCGACTGAATATAGATCCATCGGTTATTATTAAGCGGTTGCCAGATATCGACTGCACCTTGAATTGTTTTCGTTTCACATTGAACTGGCAGATCACTCGTTGTCTTTGTTAACAATTCACTTTCACAAGTTGGGTTTCCACTCGTTAATAAAACCGTTTTAATTTGACACAGAAAGAACTCAGAGTTAACAATCTTACATTTACTTAAATTATCTAAAACACAGAAATTGATTTTGTCATTAGAGATAGCAATATAAGAACTAGAAGGTAGAATCATACTGAAGGTGTTATAAGGTATGTCCACGCCGTGAGGGGTGGGCAACGCTATACTATGATACAGATTGAATTCCTCATTCGTAACCAAAGGAATTTGTAATACAAATACAAGTTTATTCTTAAAATAGTAACAGTTTACATTAGATATACTTAAGATTATATTAATATTATCTAAACTAACTAAGATTGGTATATTGGAACCTCTAGGAAGAAACCTATCGTTATTGATAAGTTCGCGATATAATTCTGTTGGTGTAAGAATGTTTGGATGCATAATATTTTGACGACTTGAAATAATAGCATTTATTAGATCTTCTAGTTGAAAAGAGAGAGTCATTAGGGAGCTTTCGAGATTATTAAGTATAGAAAGGGATTTAGTTTCAGCTATCAAGGAATTCGAAACCCTACTAATATTATTGGTAGTGCTCAAAAGGTTAATTAAAGCATCAGAAATCCGTTTTTCATTCGAATTTAGTTTACTTATAACGTCTTTAAAAGAATTTAGAGTTGAGTTAGTAATAAGAATATGATCCTTCATTAGTTGAGCTATACTTTTCTCATTTTTCTGAATTAAATCTATTGCAGAATCGTATCTTAAGGCATCATCTTTGTCGAGAGTGCCGAAAATGTTTTTAAATACCGATCCTATTCCGGCAAACCATGCAGATCGTCGGTTACGATTTTGAACCAGATGAGATATGGATTCGTATTCGCGGTTTATGTCGGCATATCTTACTGACAAGGGAGATAAAGTGTCATGACATCGTTGAATATTGGATAGTTGACAAACAGATTTAATAGTGACCATGATTTCATTTAAATTGGTAAGATGAGGTTTTATAAATGATATGTCTACATGACTTATCACGTTTAATTGTCCTTTAATTACTCTAAGTTTACCTAAACCTTCAAAGTGGATGCCGGAGCTGGAGTTAATGGGCTTGATGAAATCTGGTTGTGCATCGATTGCGACACTGAAATAGGGTAAAGTAGTTTTAATGAGCTTAAATAAATATTATATGATTTTATTACAAAGTGACTTCTGCGGGTTTCATCTGATCAAAATGGTGGGTTATGTGGCGTCGATTGATTAAAAGGGTTGCTGTATGATTACCGTGTACCTTTATGATTTTGTATGGGCCTTTCCATAAGGGTGACAAGGCTTTTCGAAGTCGAAGATGGTTTTTTAAATAGACGTAATCTCCGGCTTTATATTTCGGAGGTTTTTTAGCGCGAGAGTCATAATAAGATTTAGAAGATTCTTTAGATTTGATAATATTTTCTAGTGCTTTTTCTCTAGAATATGATAGTTTATGTTGAAGTTTCTTGATATAGTCTGTGTATGTTGTAGCAGAGTTATTTTCGTAAATAGAGTTTGGGATAAATGGTTTATGACCAAAAACTAGTTCGTAAGGTGTGAATTTAGTAGTTGTATGTATAGTTGTATTGTAAGTTAGAATAGATGTGTAAACATAAGTTGGCCAATTATCTTGATTTTCATTAATAAAAGATTTTAAATATTCCTTCAACGTGGAATGGCTACGCTCTAGGGCGCCTTGAGTTTGGGGATGATAAGGTGAAGACCAGAGTTGTTTGATTTTTAAGAAATTACAGGTGTTTTTGAAAAGATCAGAAGTAAAATTGGTGCCTTGATCTGTTAGTATAGTTTTAGGAATACCGAAAAGTGAAATGAAATGGATAAGACAATCGCTTGTTTCTTCGGCGGTAGTACTGCGTATTGGATAAGCAACAGAGTATTTGGTCAAATCATCCTGTAGGGTCAGGATATATTTTAATTTTCCAGAACCAGATTCAGGGAGTGGTCCGACTATGTCTAATGCAATTCTTTGGAATGGGGCAGTGGAAGTAGTAGTTATTTCCATAGGGGCTTTATTTATTTTTCTTAAGGCTTTGTTTTCTTGACATGATTTACATTTCTTTACGTAGTTCTCAATATCGCTTCTCATTCCTTTCCAGTAAAATTGTTCTTGGATTCTGTTAAGCATTCTATTAGCGCCTAAATGACCCGCTATGGGGATATCATGGTTTTCGCGAAGGATTTTGGGTATTTCACTTAAGGTAGGATATATTATTTTGTTTAAATGTACTTGAATAGTAATTTTCGTATTATGGAAAATATATATGAGCATGTTGTAAATTCTAGTATAAGAATGTTTTTCAAAGGGGTTTTTAAAATCGGATATGGCAATATCTTTTACTTGGGTGTTGAGTATTTCATCTCTAATAGATATCAAAGTTTTAAATACATCAGGGTATGGCATTTCATCAAAATGATGGACTTTAGTAAAAATAAAATAAATAGTTTTATCCAAGTAGTTAATTTTTTGAAATCGGTGTAATTCTTTTTCAGAATTTAATATATCTTCTGCATTCTCGATATTTGATAAAATTTCAGCAACATAAGGATTTGACTCATCTAAGTCAATTGAAGTGGGAATTAGTATGATTTTACATGAGGATTTTAGTAGATTTTCGTTATATTCTTTAAGAATAGTATTAAAGTCTTGTGATTTATTATTTAAAGATTTTAAGAACGTTGAGTAATCGCCATTATTTAAATTAGTATTTGAATTAGTATTTTCTTCTAAAGGTGAAGGGACATTAAGACTCTCGAAGTCGATATTTGTATCAGAATTAGCAGGACTGAGGTCAAGTGGTCCTAAGTCAATAAGGTCAGGACTTTGATTAGGGACTGTGTCTGGGTTTGTTGTTGGAACTTGTATTGGAAATGGATTTGGTAAAATTTCTGGATCAAGAGAATTAGGAGGAGAAGGTAATAGTGTTGGAGTTTCTAGAAGTGGATCTTCCATAAGATTTTCGATGTCGTCTATTAATTCTGGAGGTAAGTCTGATGGAGATGTTTCTACTGGGTTTACAGGATAACGAGAAAGAGTGTCAGCATTCGTATTGATTTTTCCTTTTTTATGGACTATGTTATATTCGAATTCTTCTAATTTTAAACGCCAACGCACTAATCTGGAACCTGGATCTTTACAGTTGAAAAGCCATTGCAGGGGTTTGTGATCGGTAATTATCGTGAATCGATTTCCATAAAGGTAGGGACGAAAAGCTTTTGTTCCAAACACAATGGCTAAGCATTCCTTTTCTGTGACGCTATAGTTTAATTCGGCTTTGTTAAGAGTGCGTGAAGCGTAGGCGATAGGGCGGTCTTTTCCTACTTGACCTTGAGATAGTATTGCTGAAACAGCGAAATTGGAGGCGTCACACGTGAGAATAAAAGGCTGGGAGAAATCAGGGTAGGCTAGAATTGGTGCTGTGACTAGTTTATTTTTTAAGGTCTCGAAACCAAGTTGTTGTTCATTATTCCAGTTAAAAGGTACATCCTTTTTTAGAAGGGCTGTCAGAGGTTTGGCGAGTTTAGAAAAATCTGGGATGAAACGGCGGTAGTATGAAACTAGTCCAAGAAAACTTTTTATATCTTTCTGAGTCTTGGGCGCTGGGAATTGTGTGACAGCTTTGATTTTTTCAGGATTAGGTTTCACTCCATCACTATTTATGAGATGGCCTAAATACGCGACTTCCTTGCACATGAATTCGCACTTGTCTGGTTGGAGTTTAAGGTTATAACTTCTGAGTCTGTCGAAAATAGCAATGAGGTTCTGAGCATGTGAGGATAGGTCTGGAGAGTACGACACGATGTCATCTAAATAAACATAGCACCTAGAGCCTTGGAGTCCTGACAGGCATGTATTCATTAGCTTTTGGAATGTAGACGGGGCATTTTTAAGGCCAAATGGCATTCTTGTAAATTGAAAATGTCCTTGGGGTACTGTGAAAGCAGTTTTAGGAGCATCTTCTGGAGAGATGCATATTTGATGAAACCCGGAGGCTAAATCGAGTGTAGTAAAGTATTGACTTTTCCCTAATTGATCTAGAATTTCATTTATTTGAGGAATTGGGTAAGTTTCGCCAATAGATATATCATTCAGTTTTCTATAGTCGATGACTACTCTCCATTTGCGTTGTCCTGAAGCGTCTAATTTTTTGGGTACTACCCATATAGGAGATGACCATGGTGAATTAGAAGGAGTTACTATTTTTTGTTCGAGCATTTTGTTTAATTGCGTCTCTACTTCTTTTTTATGGCACTCGGGAAATCTGTAAGATTTTGTATGAATTGGTATATCCATGGTTGTTCTGATTTTATGTTCAATGGCTGTAGTATAACTAAGTGTTTCGTCTGGTAAATGGAAGATGTCGGAGTATTTTGAACATATATCAAACAAGATGTCTTTTTCTTCTCTGTTGAGATGGGAAGTTCTAAGTAATTTAAGTACTTTTTGGGTTCTAGAAGATGCATTTGAAAATACATTGGAATTGGTAGGATAGGAAATTGACTGGTTCTCGAGAGGATCTAAGGTGAGATTAAGGTTAGAATGGATGGTAATAGCTTCATCCGAGGTATTAACAACTGTAACATTTACACGTCTATTTTCCTTGACTTTAACTACGCAATTTGCTACTAGGAGTGACTCTGAAATATGTTGATCTAGAATAATGCCTTCTTTAACATTCGGATTATTAACTGTGCATTCGATGACTGTTTCAGTTCGAGGATGTATCGTGTAAGTAGGTTCGGAAAATATTAATTCGATAATATCGTCACCTATATGCAAAACACTATTTTGATAGTTGATTTGGCATTGCATGTTTTTAAGAAGGTCGTTACCAATTATTCCATCTTGACTTAGGGTGATATTGTTAACTACGTGGAATTCGTGAAAATATGGTTGGTTAAGTTTCTTAAATATTTGCAAATAGAAACTACCCAAAGTGAGTGTTACTTCTTTCCCAGCATCTATTCCTTTTAATGTTATTATGTTATTGCTTAAAACTGGAATTTTAGACATAGAACTCGACTTTATTAGACTGATACTAGAACCGGAGTCAATTAAGAATGACAGAGGTCGAGTTGCTACTGAAGTTTGGATCTTGACGTGAGGTAAGTATCTTTTCTCGTTATTATTATTCATTTTATAAATTTCCCTTATTATTTTCTTTTCTATTTTTGGATTTGGTTGTGATTCTAAAATTTCAGGTCTATCAGGAGTTGAGTGGATGTTTTGAGTTCTTTGTGAATTAGAATATGATTCAGTGGTGTCATTATTCAGAGACGTATTAACAGTGGAGACAGTGGATTTTGTATTATGACCCAGTGACGGGGATACAGTGGAATTGGTATTACGATTCAGTGCTTGGGATACAGTGAAATTAGTATTATGATTCAGTGATTGGGATACAGTGGAATTAGTATTACGATTCAGTGATTGGGATACAGCGGGATTGGTAATGTGATTCAATGATCGGGATACAGTGGGCTTGGTATTACGATTCAGTGATTGGGATACAGTGGACTTGGTATTACGATTCAGTGATTGAGATACAGTGGAATTGGTATTACGATTCAGTGATTGGGACACAGTGGAATTGGTAATATGATTCAGTGATCGGGATACAGTGGGATTAGTATTACGATTCAGTGATTGGGATACAGTGGAATTGTTAGTATGATTCAGTGATCGGGATACAGTGGGATTAGTATTACGATTCAGTGATTGGGATGCAGTGGAATTGGTAGTATGATTCAGTGATTGGGATACAGTGGAATTGGTAGTATGATTCAGTGATCGGGAGACAGTGGGATTAGTATTATGATTCAGTGATTGGGATACAGTGGAATTGTTAGTATGATTCAGTGATCGGGATACAGTGGGATTAGTATTATGATTCAGTGATTGGGATACAGTGGGATTAGTATTATGATTCAGTGATTGGTATACAGTGGAATTGGTAGTATGATTCAGTGATCGGGATACAGTGGGATTAGTATTATGATTCAGTGATTGGGATACAGTGGAATTGTTAGTATGATTCAGTGATCGGGATACAGTGGGATTAGTATTATGATTCAGTGATTGGGATACAGCGGAATTGGTATTGCGATTCAGTGATTGGGATACAGTGAAATTGGTATTATGGTTCAGTGATTGGGATGCAGTGGAATTGGTATTACGATTCAGTGATTGGGACACAGTGGAATTGGTAATATGATTCAGTGATCGGGATACAGTGGGATTGGTATTGCGATTCAGTGATTGGGATACAGTGGAATTGGTATTACGGTTCAGTGATTGGGATGCAGTGGAATTGGTATTACGATTCAGTGACTGGGATACAGTGGAATAGGTATTGCGATTCAGTGATTGGGATACAGTGGGATTTGTAATATGATTCAGTGATCGGGATACAGTGTGATTGGTATTACGATTCAGTGATTGGGATACAGTGGAATTGGTATTACGATTCAGTGATTGGGATACAGTGGAATTGGTATTACGATTCAGTGATTGGGACACAGTGGAATTGGTAATATGATTCAGTGATCGGGATACAGTGGGATTAGTATTACGATTCAGTGATTGGGATACAGTGGAATTGTTAGTATGATTCAGTGATCGGGATACAGTGGGATTAGTATTACGATTCAGTGATTGGGATGCAGTGGAATTGGTAGTATGATTCAGTGATTGGGATACAGTGGAATTGGTAGTATGATTCAGTGATCGGGAGACAGTGGGATTAGTATTATGATTCAGTGATTGGGATACAGTGGAATTGTTAGTATGATTCAGTGATCGGGATACAGTGGGATTAGTATTATGATTCAGTGATTGGGATACAGTGGGATTAGTATTATGATTCAGTGATTGGTATACAGTGGAATTGGTAGTATGATTCAGTGATCGGGATACAGTGGGATTAGTATTATGATTCAGTGATTGGGATACAGTGGAATTGTTAGTATGATTCAGTGATCGGGATACAGTGGGATTAGTATTATGATTCAGTGATTGGGATACAGCGGAATTGGTATTGCGATTCAGTGATTGGGATACAGTGAAATTGGTATTATGGTTCAGTGATTGGGATGCAGTGGAATTGGTATTACGATTCAGTGATTGGGACACAGTGGAATTGGTAATATGATTCAGTGATCGGGATACAGTGGGATTGGTATTGCGATTCAGTGATTGGGATACAGTGGAATTGGTATTACGGTTCAGTGATTGGGATGCAGTGGAATTGGTATTACGATTCAGTGATTGGGATACAGTGGAATAGGTATTGCGATTCAGTGATTGGGATACAGTGGGATTTGTAATATGATTCAGTGATCGGGATACAGTGTGATTGGTATTACGATTCAGTGATTGGGATACAGTGGAATTGGTATTACGATTCAGTGATTGGGATACAGTGGAATTGGTATTACGATTCAGTGATTGGGATACAGTGGAATTGGTGTTATGATTCAGTGATCGGGATACAGTGGGCTTGGTATTACGATTCAGTGATTGGGATACAGTGGACTTGGTATTACGATTCAGTGATTGAGATACAGTGGAATTGGTATTACGATTCAGTGATTGGGACACAGTGGAATTGGTAATATGATTCAGTGATCGGGATACAGTGGGCTTGGTATTACGATTCAGTGATTGAGATACAGTGGAATTGGTAAAATGATTCAGTGACTTAGATACAGCGAATTTTGTATTATGATTCAGTGATTGAGATACAGTGGAATTAGTAATGTGATTCAGTGATTGAGATACAGTGTAATTAGTAATGTGATTCAGTGATTGAGATACAGTGGGATTAGTGGTATCGGCTTTGATTTGGTGTATGTAATTTCCCGAGCGATACCGATCGAGAAATCTTACTCGTTTAAATCATTGTTATCGATTTCGGGCTCATCATCCTTGTTGATGTTGAATACGGGTCGTGATGGGCCTGCTTGCGCATTTGTTTGTATGTTATTTTGTCTGCTCTTAAAACCTTGGCTATTAAACTGATTTTGACGCAGAGGTTTCTTCCCTGGGCTCGGATTTAGAAGTCATAATGATATTTTAATTAAAAAGTATACAATAATAGAGGCAATAAACAACAAAGCACAGGTATGATCATATAATATTGATCAGATTATAACAAAAATAGAATGACTATTGTTAATATAATTGAATAAAATGTTTGGATTTAACGTGACTAAATATTCTAAGACAACGAGCTTATCAAATTATAAGAATGTCTAGACATAACAATCGGAAGTCTCCGTCGCGTTGGAATGCGCGATAAGACAATGTGAATATCAAATAGCTTAATGAATATCTTCTGATGAAATTAATTTAAATAATAATGAATAAAAATTGTTTTAAATGTATAAGATAATAATTTGAAATAAACTTTAGACTCTGAGTTCGATTCTGGTACAAATTAAGGAGAGATTTGGAAACTAGCACTCACAGTATCGCAGTAATTGCCGTAAGGATTGTTGGAGTCATCACAACGGTTGGACAGCTGTAGTGGCTGTCGTTCACGTAGAATGGTCGTCACGACGTCGGCGTTACCCTGGTTGGTTTATGGCGCCGAAGATCGTCGTTTTCAGGAATAATAGTCTTTAAGTAGTTGTACACTCACAAACGAATATAGTATATTTGTTCACACAATTAAAACACATATAATAATGTTATTGTTTGTCTTAATAAAGTTCACTGGTTATAATTGAATTCTTCGGAAACGTAATTGGGTAGATATATAGGGGATATTCGTATCCCACCGCTGCCACCAAATATTATACGGATTGTGGTTGAAAGGTTTTTAAAAAAAGATTTATTAATTGCTAAAAGAATTAATATATTAAAAGAAACACAATTATAAACACTTATTTAAAACAATTAATTATAAACTTAGACTGAGACGATATAGTATGGAAATAGTAAAGATAATTCTAACGACCGACCCGAACTGAGGATTAGAACTGACTGAAATAATATTAATCCTGTCCAAAATGGACGCATCTTGACTCTGATGACTTTACGAAATAAAGGGTGCACTGCAGCCCTATGCTATACATGGGAAAGGTATAACAGTACGTATTGACAGTACGTATTGATAGGTAATATTGATAGTACATATAGATAGTATGTATTGATAGTACGTATTGATAGTAAGTATTGATAGTAAGTATTGATAGTACGTATTGATAGTACGTATTGATAGTAAATATTGATAGTAAATATTGATAGTACATATTGATAGTAAGTATTGATAATACGTATTGATAGTACGTATTGATAGTAAGTATTGATACTACGTATTGATAGTACATATTAATAGTCCATATTCATAGTCCTCCCGTCAGGGAATAATAATATACTTTTCAATAAAAAAATATATAATTGATCGAATCAGTACTCAGTTCTTAAACAGATCTACTCACGAAAAAAATATCTGAGATTAAATATCACAGAATAATAAACTCCAACTATACGCAAAACACGCAAAAACTACTTGCCGGAATCAGTTGGAACTTAAAACAGGTATCTTTATCGAAATCGGAATCTATGCGTACGAAGTCGCAGGCACAGCTAGTATTAAATAATTTTATATTTTAATTATAGTCTGCCCTGACAGTTGGCGTTGCTATAGAAATAAGAAAAATATTTTAGTACTAACGGCCCGATACGTGCTTTGCTACGTAAAAACTGAAATTTAAAAAAAAAAAATATTGGAACAAATTGATTTATTCAAACAAAAAATCTTTATTTACATATTCATACGGTATCGATTGGTCGAATTATGATAAATGTACATGTAATGACGTTAGACATTGTGATAACTTTTTAATATATATTTTATACTAGCAGACCTGACCACACGTTGCTGTGGTTACTAAGGTTTTGGATATACTTATTACCATTACCATTGTGTAAACATCTGTTGAACACTAACTCAATGCAGTCAACAGATACAACGCCATCTGTTAAACTTGTTTGGATTCACAGATAATTGTAAAAAAAATAATATAAATTTATATATATTAAGATAAGATAATAAAAAAAGAAAGTAACTTCGTGGTTTTAAATATTTTTTGTTTCCCAGAGGCCGCGGATTCGAATCTCTGCCCGTGTCGGTATATATTTCATTCTATATTTATATAAATTTGAATAAGCTTCATATGGCTATATATGTTTATAGATATTTTCAATCAACAGCAATTATAATAAGGACGTTTTACACCACGCTCCGTACTCCTTAGACCTTGCTCCATCAAATTATTAGTCGATCCTCTCTTTAAAACAACCTCATCGTGGTAAATCTTTCCAATCCATAAGCGAAATAAAGACGCATAGAAAGTTATTCATAATGCTTAGTAATTAAATGATAAATCCGGGAGTTCAGTAATAATAAAGAGCACTAAGCACACAAAGTTAATTACCGCTTCTTTGTGTGACAACAAATACCCAGTAGAACATTTTTTATATTGGATTTTAGTAATTATATTTTGTTTACCCATTTATCTATATATCTAAGCTTTGTCAAAAAAGTGTTTTTCTTCTTAGACAACAGCTTATAATAAAAATAGATAAACACGAAGTCAGTTACAATATCAAATTTGTTTATACTCCAACCAATATTTTTCTCAGATAACATGCAAAGCACATAAAGCTTTTTCGTTTTACTTTTATTCATTGTTTGAACAGACTATTTGTTTGGCAGATGTTATGTATGATACTGGAATATACAGCAGGTTATTATCCACGAATGTCATTCATAGTATTCGACGTGAGAGATAAGCCCGTGTGAGGTTTCGTTTTGTTCTACATAAAAATGGTATTGATATATTTTTATTTATTTTTATTCGAATTTTGTGATGTTTGTTCTTTTTTTTAGTAGTGAAGTAGGAAAACGTAAGTTAATTCCAAAAGTTATCGATCAATGATTTTATTTTCCATATCTTTAATATAATATTAAGAATTAAAAGCAAATGGACAATCTCAAAAACTACTTATATAAATGAAAGCAAAACTGTAGTCCATCATTTTCTTACTTAAAGCGAATATGTAAGAAAATACCAACGCTGTTTATGATAAATACTTTTTTGAAAACATAAAAATAATTGTAACTAAAACTGAATTACTTCGCCACAATAATTGTAGTCAAATGTAAGAAAACAATATTATATCCTTGTTCACGTTTGCTTTGTCGCAGGTTACACATTCATATATAGTTTACTATCAAAATCCAGTAATGAGTCTGTTTAATAAATAAGATTCTTAAAGTTGTAAAATGTTACTTACCCACCTAACTAAGAACAAATACAATATCTGCATTATCAAGACTGCCGTTTGAGTTATAAATTATATTTAAACAAATGTTTTAAAAAAATGTAAATTATACTATACTATACTACTATACTTTAGCTCAATTGATAGAGCGACGGGACGGTTTCCCAAAGATCGCGGGTTCAAATCCCTGTCCGTATCAGTTTATTTTCATTCCATATTTATATAAATTTATAATATATACAGTTAGTACTTATCTGGTGGTAGCGGTGTTCCGTTTTACTAGTTACATACTTTATATGACAGCGAATAACGATGGGGTCATGTCTGGTTCAATGATTTACGAGTCAGACTGTAGCTGACATGAAGGACTATCCGTCAAATTATTATTCCATGAATTTATAAAAAATATTATAGTTAAAGTCAAGTATTCTAACTACAGGTCTGTAAGTCACCATCTTGATTAGTAAAATTAATGTTTTATTTCGCAATTATCAATCGTAGTGTATAAAATAAAATAAATTTTGCTGTAATTTAACTACTACTTAATAAATTTAATTATTTGAAATTAGTTTAATAATTGATAAAATAAGCTACAGTAACTCTCTTTATTTATTTCCTTTATTTATCTGTCAAATATCTAGCTGTGATTGAAAAAATGTGATCTGTTTTTGTTCAGCTTACTGTGTTATATAAATAATATAAAACTATATATGATACTTAGTATGAATTTGCTTTTTATTTGATCATAAGCAAACCATAAAACATATTTGTCGTACTCTTTTATTTGGTGTGAAAAGTAAACATTGCAGGTCTATTTTATGATAATTTGCGACGTGTGGGTTCAATTTTCAAAAAGGTATGGTCCGCAACAAATTAGGACAAAAATATTTTAGTAAAATATCATTATTTTTCCAAAATCAAATCGCTGTCGGCCTCGTAATATTTTAGATATTCAATTGTTTTCAGAAGAATAAATATAAAATAAAATATAAATTATAAATTTTACATTTGATTAAAAGTAATTAGAATAATGCAGTATTTATTATTTTAATAAGAATTTACATATGATATACATGTAAATTAAAGATATTTAAAGAAAAGCAGACAACCATGTCATTCACAAAGTGAATTTACACTATAGGTATATAATTTAATAAAAAAGGTAAAAACAGCAACACTTTAATGATATGAAACTTTTATATTTCTGATATGAAATTATTTAAAATAAGAATAACATAATAGGAAATATTCATGTTTTTTTTTACTTAAATTAACCATTTACCTTTTTAAATCGTTCAAAAAATATTAAAAAAAAATTAAAATATTTATGTCGGTTTTCACTCAAATTTGAGCCATTCAACCGCCGTCATTTTGGTCGCGCTTGCCGTGACGTCAAATAACACGTCCAGTGTTTGTTTACTCTAACCTTTATAGTTACTTCATACATATTTTAAGTTTTAATTGCTTTACAAATCATGGAAGAAGACAAAAACCAACTTACAAGTATTGTATAGTACCAGAATGCAAAAATAGTATTAGAAAAACACTCGACAAAGTGTTTTTTTTTTGTATTCCAAGTGATGCCAAAATTAAAAAACAATGGTCTAGACCTCTTTCTACTGAGCAGTTTATCGAACCTGGGAGCCTACCATCAACTTTTAGCGAGCGATTCTATTCCGAAGCAGTTGAGTTTAGGTTCAAAAACTGAATCGCTTGTTTTCGTACCATCACCTATTACTAGCTGGGTCGAAAATAAATCGCTAAGAATGAACGAAATTGTCGCTGGTCCGATTTTATTTCAAGTTGTCGTTGACAGCTCGCAGCAAATTAACGTTTACATCGCACTTGAAGAGCGGATGTTATGATTGTGAATAAGTTTTAATAGTGTTAGCTGAAAGTCAATAGGGAATATAACAAACATTTATAATGGCGTGTGTGATGTTTCAAAGGATTTATTTCTATTTTATATGTTATAAATATTATTAGCATGTTATGCATATTATAGGTATAGTAATTTGATATTATTAAGAATGTTCACAAATATACAATATTTATTTTTCCTCATATAAATCAGAAAAAGATTGAAAATAATGATGAAAGGAAGTATTAATTAATCGTCTCTAAGATGAACTTAAACTAAAGAGATTTAGAAATAGTGTCAGCTTTATATACATTAAATATAACAATAGATAACCATTGCACTATTCTTATTATTGGAATAACCACAAATCGAATTTAAAAAGTTAGTTGCAGCGAGTATAAAATCCCATAAGTATAGTAAGGAAGGTACCTTATTAATTGAAAAAAATACAGGTAGGTATGTATTAAAAACAAAGCTACAAACTTTGTCTCCGAGAGTAGTAAATTTTCGCTTTTTACAACTCGGCCACCCTGCACATGTGCAACCGCGCATTCATCTACACCAAACTCCATCCTAATGTCATTACTAAACGTTTGCGTAACGCTTAGTAATGATACCAGGTCTGCTTTATTAGGTGCAAATAATTTGAGATCGTCCATATACAAAAGATGAGAAATGATCTCACCCCCTCTGCTAAAGCGAAATCCCAGTTTTGAGTCCCTAAGCAACGTGCTTAAATGGTTCAAAGCTAGGCAAAACCACAAAGGACTCAACCTGTCACCTCGCCAAAATACCTCGCTCAATCCTTACAGGTTCGGAAGTAAGAATACTTCCTCCGCCTCCTGGAAGACAAAGGATCGTTGTCCACTGCCTCATACACGAATCAAGAAAAGCGCATAAATCTGTGTCAATCTTATACACTTCTAGTACTCGTCTCAGCCATGTATGAGGCACCGAATCATAGGCCTTTTTATAATCATTCTGTTACTAGGCCATGTAATCCTGAGGTCTAATGCCAGTAACGGCAAAGGCCTGTGTAACATTTCGCATGACTGTCGGCCGGATGTTTCCCGATCTGAAACAGATTAACTTACCAATAATGAGCCTAGCTGCGCTGATACGCCGTTCAATCCTCATCTGCCATGCGGGTGTGTCCTCAGTGGACCGCACCACCCTATCAGGCTCAGGAAATCTGACACGGGCGGAGCGACATATTACGTCTATGCGTGGGAAAACGGGGCAACCGTGGCCTGTCGTGGGCTGGTATGTCTTTAAATTCCAAAATCGCATCCTCCAAAGTCCTCCTTAATTGCTCATTATCTTGGGTACTTACGGTTGTAATCTCAACGCCCCCTACATCAGCATCTCCAACCACTAACCCTGCCACCAAAGGAGCGGACGATAACTGGGCTCGCGAATGGATGCTTTCGGTGGTGGATGCAGAGACTGTCACCTCGGAGCGAAGCCGGTCAAGTGCGGAGTCAACCAACGCACGATTACGTTGAAAAAACCGCACCTGACCCGATAGTCGTTGGGCCGAAACGGTCAACTCTGGTTCAACGACCTGAAACAAAGCCAGCAAACGGATTCGCCACGCGGTGAGGTTAGTTCCACCCTCTGTCGCCCTATAGTACGCTCGCATGACATTTTCGTTTATATTTTGCGTCCATTTCATGCGGCGCACTGCACCACCGACGGCGGGTGCCGAATGCGGAGCGGATGACCCAGTAGGCCCCAAGCGCAGCAGCGGTGGCCTCCCTCGGCGCGGCGCTGGTGCTCGGCGCGGCGCTGGAGGCGGCAGCTCGTCGTCACTGCTCGACACGACATCCTCATTATCTTACACTCGCTGTAAAGATTTCAAACAGTTTAGTGAACTACGATGACATGATGCGAGCCCAAACTAATTAAATAGAAATCTAAATGTTATAAAATAAAACGCTGTCAAATCAACTGACACCGGTGAGTAGTACTTAGTCCTTTTTCTCTCTCTCTTATTTGTTCACTTTAAATATGATTTAAAAAAAGAGGTGTGAAAAAAATATAGAACAAAGTATTTATATAAACCACAATTATAGCATACTACGTTTAGGTTTCTATAACACTTAAACATCGTGTTCTCGTGAACACAATTTGAGCAAAGCATTCGAAACATCTGATGAAATCGAATTAAAATTTAAAATGTAAATGCAATAATTTTGTAAGAGTTAAATTTGTTTAATATAAAATAATTTAATAATTTGTGCTTTATAATCATATAAATACCAACATAATAAAAATAGTTGTAAAAAGGGAGGTGGATTTATTTCCGACAATCACATTTCACAAAAAAAAAGACAAAACATTAAAAAAATAACTATAACCAACCAAAATAACTATCATGACATATATAAAAGAAAATTCACTAATCATATTTAAAATTATTTGTTATACCTATCATAAATGATGCTCGTAATTTATTTTAAAAACCTTATGGCAGTGCGAAACAAGTTGGCAATTGTCAAACTTTTTATTAACACGATCTTATCCCAAAAGTGCGACTGAGACACAAAACTTTGTCGATGCCAACAGCACGCACATAACACGGCGCGGCAGTAAACAAGTGCCAAGAATCAGCTGAGGACTCTAGGGCTTATGTATCTGGCCACTCTCGATCGAGGTTCGTTTGATTCGTTGCCAATTCTGAATGTGATTTGAAAATTTGATAGCAAAAAATTAAATATATATTTGGTTTTCTAAATAGCTTATTGAGATAAATAAACTTTAGTGTTCCTTGTCATAAGGAGAGTGTATTCAAACTAATAGTCAAATTATGATTTTTCAAAAAAAAGTGAGTTCAAACTCCCTTTATAAAATATAAAGTGACCAACTACATTTTTGTGCAATTAGACATGACATACAATTACATAATGCTTACTACTGTTAGCTTGTGAAAAAAATAGTATCTTGATCTGTAATTAATATTGAGTATTTTATAGATAATTGTAATTATTCTTATAAAAATAAGTAGTAAATTTGATTAAACGTAACGGTTATTTTGTGAAATTTTATAAAGTTTATATCAATTATTATTTTTAATGTATTTATAATATGTTAGTTATGTTGAATTATTAGAAAATGTTTTAGTTTATTTAGTAGTTCACTTTTGACTTCCGATTAAAGTGTCAAATTGTCATATTGTTAGTCAATAGAAGACTTGTAAATAAAATTGAATGAAGTTCTAAGATTTGTATAAAAGGACATCAGTCTTCATTGGGCGTTTAAGCAAATTAGTGTTCAGATCCATATGTATTGATAAGTGATAGTTATATAAACCAAGTGTTATTTATAAAAGTATAAAAGAATCAATTGATGAAGAAACCCTCTTCTATTTTGAAGTGTAAAATTTTAACAATTCAGAAGTGGGATACCACCAAGGAGTTTAAAAGTATTGCTACCGCCTTGGTGTAATCATACGCTCCTAATAAGGTACGTTTATATTTAATCACTTATTTGTTTTTAAATTATGAGATAATGTTATATTTAAGATGTTCTTATATTGTGATCAGCCATGTATATCTTATATTATCTTGTGGTCAGCCACATGTATATCCCTTAAAAAAGATCCTTTTAAAAACTAAGTAGTAGATTCAATTTTTTTTTCGAGTTTGTTTTAGGGTAGTTAAAAAAATACTTACATGAATATTATAACAATAAAATAACGATATGAGCTTGTGTATGGTTATATCTTATTATTGAAGATATAACTTGAGTTAATGAATTAATTTAGAAGTAAATGGTCCCACGTATTCCGTGATTTCTTTGGTTGTAATTAATTGCATGTTACATAACTATTATGTATTTTCGAAATAGATACTTGTTGTCGCATTTATTTCAGGGAATTATACAAGATAATAACAAAGAAGTTCCAGAATCAATACAATCAATCAATAGTTGATAATCAATGGTTGTAAATCAATCAATCAATCAAAATAAATTTATGTTATCTCGAAACTTAAAAATTGAGATCTACCCACATATCAAGAAAATCGAGTGAAATTACCTATTTAATCGCTTATGCAAGTCGTTTATTAGATTAAATGACAAAGCGTTCGAAGTATTCTACGAAAGAAGGAATCGTTGCTAATGAAGAAAGAAAAGAAATGAGAAATTATGGCGGTGACTACGCGGCGCGAATGGCGGTAATGGCGCGGCGCGGATGGCGGTAATGGCGCGGCGCGGCTGGCGGTGACGGCGCGGCGCGGCTGGCGGTGACGGCGCGGCGCGGCTGGCGGTGACGGCACTGCGCTGCTGGCGATGACGGCATTGCGCGGCTGGCGGTGACGGCGCGGCGCGGCTTGCGCTGGCGGTGCGGCGCGGTTGGCGGTGACGGTGCTGCTGGCTGACGGTGCTGCTGGATGGCGGTGCTGCTGGCTGACGGTGCTGCTGGATGGCGGTGCTGCTGGCTGGCGGTGCTGCTGGCTGGCGGTGCTGCTGGCTGGCGGTGCTGCTGGCTGGCGGTGCTGCTGGCTGACGGTGCTGCTGGCTGACGGTGCTGCTGGCTGACGGTGCTGCTGGCTGACGGTGCTGCTGGCTGACGGTGCTGCTGGCTGACGGTGCTGCTGGCTGACGGTGCTGCTGGCTGACGGTGCTGCTGGCTGACGACGCTGCCGGCTGACGGCGCTGCTGGCTGAAGCCGCTGCTGGCTGAAGCCGCTGCTGGCTTACGGAGCTGCTTGCTAAATGCATCGTTTGGAGTGGTTGCTGCTGGCTGTTGAAGTTGCTGCTGGTCGGAGCTGGCGCTGCTGGTCGGAGCTGGCGCTGCTGTCGGAGCCTGCTGTCTGAGCCTGCTGTCGGAGCCTGCTGTCTGAGCCTGCTGTCTGAGCCTGCTGTCTGAGCCTGCTGTCTGAGCCTGCTGTCGGAGCCTGTTGTCTGAGCCTGCTGTCTGAGCCTGCTGTTGGAGCCTGCTGTTTGGAGCCTGCTGTTTGGAGCCTGCTGTTTGGAGCCTGCTGTTTGGAGCCTGCTGTTTGGAGCCTGCTGTTTGGAGCCTGCTGTTTGGAGCCTGCTGTTTGGAGCCTGCTGTTTGGAGCCTGCTGTTTGGAGCCTGCTGTTTGGAGCCTGCTGTTTGGAGCCTGCTGTTTGGAGCCTGCTGTTAGAGTGTGGTGCTAGCGCAACTGCCACTGGCTGGTTACTGCGTTTGGGACATACTGCGGTCACTGTCCATTGTGCATACTGCGGTCACTGCACGTATCTGCTATGAGCGAAGTTTACGATGTAAAAAAATTATGTGTAACATTGTGATTGAATTTTTAGAGCTGGTCGGAATGAATAATGTATTTAACTGTTGCCATTCGCGGGGACGCGATATTTATCAGGATGGACGAATTGTTAGCTTGTGAAAAAAATAGTATCTTGATCTGTAATTAATATTGAGTATTTTATAGATAATTGTAATTATTCTTATAAAAATAAGTAGTAAATTTGATTAAACGTAACGGTTATTTTGTGAAATTTTATAAAGTTTATATCAATTATTATTTTTAATGTATTTATAATATGTTAGTTATGTTGAATTATTAGAAAATGTTTTAGTTTATTTAGTAGTTCACTTTTGACTTCCGATTAAAGTGTCAAATTGTCATATTGTTAGTCAATAGAAGACTTGTAAATAAAATTGAATGAAGTTCTAAGATTTGTATAAAAGGACATCAGTCTTCATCGGGCGTTTAAGCAAATTAGTGTTCAGATCCATATGTATTGATAAGTGATAGTTATATAAACCAAGTGTTATTTATAAAAGTATAAAAGAATCAATTGATGAAGAAACCCTCTTCTATTTTGAAGTGTAAAATTTTAACACTACATTTATTACTTGGAGTAAAATTATTAGATTTATAAAAGAAAACACCGAATAACTGCAATATTTAAAGTCATTATTTACTCAACATTCATGGAAAAAAGTTATCTCGAATTCCATTATATAAATGTAAATAGATTCATATTACCCTATTACAGCACACTTGAAGCCCGGCAACCAATCCACACAGGTCGTTTCAACCTTCTTTTAAAATATTTATCTTAAGCTGGGCTCCACACTTCCGACATTAATAGATATTACATTACTTTATGCTGTGTTGGATGCGGAGACAGTTTTTTTGTGTTCATATTTCTTCCTCTAAATTAAAGCCTGCATTAACACAGTTTAATGCTTTGAAGTTTAAATTATAAATATTTTTAAACACTTTATAATAATAAAAAAAAAGTTGATTTTAAGCTAAATGAATTTTTTTCGAACAAATCCGAAATAATATTTTTTTATTAAAATCGTTGTTTAGAAATTGAAAAAACTTAATGTCATAAATTGGTAGATGTCATAGTTGTGAATTTACGATCTGCTTGATTTCGCCTGCGACTAGGCTTCCAGCCAAGTATTGTTTCAGCTTAGTTACAATATTTAGTCACAAAAACAGTTATTCCATTAATCTGCCAAGAACGTTTCTTGCACAGAGTGAATTTTAATGCAATCTGCTGCTCCGGGAGGAACAAGGTTCGAAGTTTGAGCAAGTATTTTCACTCGCTCTTCAAACTAAAATTGGGTGTATTTGTTTTACAGCGAAATGCTTGCATATTTTAACAACATCGTCGCAAAGATTTTGGTCTAGGTGTATGTACATACAGTAATGTATTGTTGTATGTTAACAGTATTGAAGACCGCATGTGCCTAAAAGACCGTTTCATCTAATATCTTGCAAAGATCACAGGTGACGTGTGGACATACTACGAGTATCTACATGCCTCTACCACATCAGAGCCATCTTTATCAATAATATCATTGTAATAATATAAATATTATCATTTTGGGGTTTTGTAATAAATTGGACAATGAACCAGATACTTTTGAAAGGAAGAATTGTAACCAAACTAACTCCTAAATAAGCAAAAAGCAGAAAGAAAATTGTAAAATATTTTCTACAAATAACTCGTAAGTTAGTACACTCACATTAAAATAAAATCCGTTAGTATGTTTTCATCGGCCAATCAAATCAAAAATTTTAAGCTTTAGGTAATGGCGTTCTTTTACCTAAAGCTATTTACTTATTACAATACTAAGTAATATGCTGACGATAGGGAGATCTGGCAATTACCGATTTGTCGATATTTCTGCTTTGCTGTAATATTTTCCACGGTTTTGATCTATTTACGTTCTTAGTACAAAAAGCTAAGGGGTGTAATTAATAATTACCATTGTTTTAAATGTATAAAGTTAAATTTAAAATATTTTAAGCATCGTAAATGTGAGAGCATCATAGAACTAGTGATGGCGTGGCTTGTTAATCTATTCTTCTTTTCGGTCCCGCGTTTTTCTTAATTATTCTTACGAATATTAGTTAGGACGGTGTTTCAAATTTAAAACTCTTCAATATATTTCTTGGAACTGAATTTTTTCCTCTGTATGTAAGTGTTCTTAAACAACCAACCTTACACAACACTTTACATCAGTTTGCTTCACTAACTTACCGCATATTAAATGATATGCTGACATATGAAGTCGACCCGAAATAATTGAGTTAAGGGCAGGTAGTATAGATAAAGAATTATCCTACAGCTTAAATAAGCATTAGTTTAGACTATCAGCAAATAGCAAGTACTCAGCTGCATTGACAATCTTTACAAATAACCCCTTAACTGCATTTAGACATTACATTTGCTAATAACATTCAAATTAAGTGAGAAAAATAAAATAACACATCGTTTTGTTTTACATAGTTTAATTTAATTTATTATTAATCGTATATTATTGATATTTTGTATTTAAATTTTGATGTAATATAATATAGATATAGATTAAAGTGAGACTTTATTTATAACATTTAACAAGTGATTTAAAACACCGTCTCATAATTTCGAAACAAACAGAGAAATTAGTGAAATAAAATTAAAATAACAGGAGGAGCAAAAATGAAGCTTTTGAATACTTCCTGATAATTGAAACTAACATTTTAAACACTAAGGGACAACGAATCTTTAAGTACAAGAGTACAACTGACACAAGAATCTAGAAGATCATGGTTTGCGGTACTGTATCGTAAGGTACAGTAAGGTTCGATGGTCTTATATGATCAGGATATATGGTCATGTTCACTGAGATTCGAAATTAACACGAATTCGTATGTTACAAAGACTATCCAATTTATTTAAGATGCATACATCAGCACACATCAGCATAGTGAATGAAAGGAAGTATTAGTGATTGCACAAACAGTATCTTAGTTCGAATGGGTCATACATTTTTATGACGATATAACTCACGTCGCGACCCAATTACTATACGACTTGACTAGTAACATGAACATTCCAACTTAATGTACCGTCAATATAAACGCCGAGATTGTTGACAGTTTACGAAAACGGAAGAGGTATATTATTATACATACAAGTGCGAGTTTAACTGAAGATAATTGGTTCGGCTGAAGGTAACCAGACCTTGTCCTTATTCTTATCTGAGATTTAAAGAGTTAACTTTACTATACTAGAGATACCAATCGTTGATATTTTCTAGTTAAAAAGTTTTTTGTTACATATTTAGATTGTTAGACTTAGTATATAATAGGCACTAAGCCTAACATGTGCATTTAAAGGTTATCAGTATACAGATGATAAAAGTATTTAAAATCTTTGATAATGAAAAAAAAATAATTTAATCAGAGTAGTGAGAGTACATGTCGTACACTGCAGTTCGGTCACACAATCCCGATGTGATATTGTCATTGCTTACAGCTTGCTGGTGGCCTCGAAGATAGTAAATATACATATCCTTGAAAGAAAACTTAAAGCGTAAAAGTATAATCAAACGTCATGAATCATGTTTGAGTAAGATACGTTGGAGAAATCAATTGGAACTAACACATTTTATTGGCCACCAATCATCGCATTTCGGACATCTTATACGATTTAAAGCAGAGCAGTTCTTAAGCTGTGACTAGAAGAAAACCGACGTTAATAGTTGAAAAACAGTTTGTTTTTGTGAACAAAGTTAGAAATTATTATTTACCAACTTTGGAAAGCTATAGTAAGATAGAGATGGGTCGTAATTCTTGTAACGCAATAGAATAACTAACTTAAGAAATACGAATAACATGAGCTGTACGCCAATTGTTTCTTTCAATTGGCGGAAAAGCGGAAAGAATATATAAAAGTGAAGGTATTTATAGAAAGTCAAAGTAGAAAGAAGAACGTCAATTAAGGTCAATGTAATGAATTAAAACAATCGTAGGCCGGCTTATTTCGTCGTCAGAGTCTTCTACATCAAAATGAAAAGGCCAACTTTGGCTTATCACTAAGAAAGTCAAAACCGCACTTGCGCAGACTTCCATATACAAGCCGAGAAGTATTTAAAATATTTTAGTTAGGAGTATGTTTAATCACTGGTAAGTAACAATGGTACAAAAATAAGAAATTATCAAATTCTTTATTTGTTAAACGATTGTTAAAAAAACAAAATGTTAAATGAAACCCATTCCCGAAAACTTCATCCAAATCGTTTAATTCGTTTCTTAGATTAGCGTGCACAAACATAGAGACATACAGACACACAGACGAACAGACAAAATGAAAAAAAATGTTTTAGGTTCTCTTGTTTATAATATGCCCCAATTATAAATTTTTGAAAAAATATTTTCTATGTACAAACATCGATCAGTTACAGTTTTATTATAGAACAAGCTGTGCCTGCGACTTCGTCCGCGTAGATTTCGATGTTGATAAAACGTACTTTTTGTACTTATCAATGGAAGTAAAAACTATAAACCTTCAATCTGTGAAGCAGCAATGGTACAATAAGAGATTATTAACTTCTTTATTTTTTAAACGATTATTGAAAAAAAAACAAAATGTAAAGTGAATCCCATGACAAGATATTCCCGAAAACTGCATCCAAATCAATTAATCCGTTTCTGAGATTAGCGTGCACAAACATAAAGACATACAGACGAACAGACAAAATGAAAATTTTTGTTTTGTGTTCTCTTGCTTATTTTAGGGTCCTCCTGTATAAATGTTAATTATTATTAATTATTTAATTATTATATATTTTCAAAGACTACTCTTCTACAGATTTATAAAATGTATAGAATAAGATTTGCATGGTACCTATTACGTGATTGACATAAATTGACATAACTTTTTTATTTCTTAACTGATTTAAATTAAATAAACACTTAATGTTAAATGATGACTCTTATAGTATATTTCTGAAAACCGCATTCAAATTGGTTAAGTCGTTTCCGAGATTAGCGTGCACAAACATACAGACATACAGACAAAATGAAAAACCGTTGTTTTGGGTTCTCTTGATCTTATAAAGGCTTCCCATCGTTTATTTGTTATATTTTCCATGTACAGAAATGATCAGTGACAATTTTATTTTATGTTTAGATTGTAAAACTTTTGACCAGTTAATTACTAAAGCGTCATTGAGAAAGCTGTTAATCTTATTATTTTTCATCTTATGGTTATTGATTTTCTTAACTTACTATGTATTTATCGGATGAAAAGCAGTAATTGTTCTTAATATTTTCTAAATACACGCAGACAATTTCATAAAACCAACAAATATCTTAACCTATTGGTGCATATTTCTCAAACAGATAACAAATAGTGTAAAGTAAACTTATATTTTTACTATATATTTCGAAGTTTTATCCAACAATGGCATCTCTGTCAGTAGCAAGTGATGTTATTATCGTGTGTTAGTTGTGTTACAGTGTTTCAGTTGTTCTAGGCACTATAGAAATTACTATGGATAAATGGAAACACAATTTCTTTTCAAACGGCACAAAGTGGTAGTTCTAGTTTTCTTGCCTCTTTTGTTTGAACGGAATACAGAAATCCAATCGGGGATCTGTCTAAATGTCTGTAGACCGGATGGAAGCTGCGTAAGGCGTAATTTTCTTTTTTCAACTCACAACTTTGTTCTTCTAAAATCCATATTCGTTGTTTTTCCGTTATTCAATAACTCTTTAAAATATAGAAGTTCATGGTTTTTTTTTTTCTAAAAAAAGGAAAGTGTTCTATATTTTTAGGGAAACAAGAAATTACATAATACTCACACCTGCCCACACGTATACACTTATTTCTAACAGGCTTTTATTAGTTTCACGTGTATGTAACTTTGTACATATATCAAAGACCGATAGTAAATTAATAATTCGGTGAGATTATCTTATTATCCTGATTAGAATTTCCAGGATTAATAATTATCTTTCTTCTTTACAGATTGACGTATACGTTTTCATGACAAATTGAACTAAAAAGAAAAAATAAAATATGGTTAAAAAAAAACTACAAAACAGGCTTTAAAAATGAATCGAACTAAAAATTAAAAAAAAAATCATAATATGAAAATGAATAATGGACAAAATGTAATATTATGTTTTTTGTGGAAATAAAATGGCGCTTCGTTAAATAGTATTAACTTCAAAACAATAATTATCATTTTATCAGCGCATTGTCATTTTTTATCAAATAATTTATTTTTCCATTTATAACGTTGTAATCATAATATGATGTAGGTAAAATAACTAACTTTCATATGAAGAGCATTATCAGTTTATATTTTTGAAAATATCTTTAAACATGTATAGCCATGTTAAGCTTATTTAAATTTATATAAATATAGAATGTAAAAAAAACCGATACGGGCAGGGATTCGAACCCGCGACTACTGGGAAACCGTCCCGTCGCTCTACCAACTGAGCTACCGTATCGCTGTCCGTCTCGGTGAATTAAGCATTCTATATGTGATCGTCTTTATCGGGACGGTAAAGTGATATTATTGGTATTCTTAAGTAGATTATTCAATGAACAATATCATATATTTCAGTTTACCAAATTTAAGTTGATTAAAAAGTCTGAAGTGGTCCTTAATTGATAATTAATTATTGTTTTCCGTCAACTGCAGGGCGCTGGACAATGGCCATGCTACTCTATTGAACACAAGTGCTCTGTTGAGTTGTTTCGAAGAGTCCGTTACAGTAATTAATCATCGAACTATACTGGATACTTACTAACTAAGGCTTGGTAACACTTGGTACTGGAAAAGTTTATCTTTACTATTAAAGTTAGGTTTCTTAGAATGTTGAAAATATTTTTTTAACCGACTTCTTCAAAAAGGAGGAGGAGATATATTTTTTTTCTTTATGTATGTACACCGATTTCTCCGAGGTTTCTGAACCGATTTAAGTAATTTTTTTTATTGTTTGATGCGGAATAGTTTCGAATTGCATTTTGGTTCAAGTTTTGAACTAGCTGTTCCGGAAGGAAATTAGAACGTGCTGTGACTAATGACATCTGTTGTTTTGGATATGTGAAGTCTGACGTGCCGCTGCTAGCCGGTCCTCACGTTGCTGAGCAGACTCGGTTACTGTACAGTTTCGTATCACTTCTACTCTATGAGCCTTCTGCACAGTCGACTCGTTCTCTAAACGTTCATTAATGAGGCCAAATCTATTAGTTCTCTGTTCAAAATACTCATTCGCAGGATGCTCTTGGATCTTACTGACGTTTGAAAACGTTTACTTAAGTAAGAGAGACACAAATTATTTAATACATTGTAAAGGAGTGATAGTATAAGCACATTCCGGCGAAGGCGTATAGAGAGCCACTTTAACTTATTGCGAAATTCTGACACATGATCGAATTTGCGCAATACGTAGATAAATCGAATTGCCAAATTTTGGAGGCGTTCGAGTCTATTTAGCAGCTCTTCAGATGTATCTAAATAACAGACGTCAGCGTAATCAAGAAGTGGTAGAAGAAGAGTTTGAGCTAACATTATTTTAGTTTTCAGAGGAAGAAAATTCTGCAACCGTCTAAGAGAGTGTAGCGAGTAGTGAAATATTCTGCTAACTTCGTCAAGTTGTGCTGTCCGTGAAAGATCACAGTCCATAATATTAATTGGACGCTTATTGTTATCGATTTCGAAGACGATACGACGATTCGATACGACGTGGTGTTCAACACCGAGCATCAAATTTCGAAAAAATATACTATTTTGAGAATTATATTGAAATGATTATGAATGAAAACAAGTCTCAAACAACAATAGATCGATATTTCTAATGAATCTTATTTTAGAATGTTTTTAATAGTGTAAATAAATAGAAAATTTAAGCAAACAACAGAATTTCTTATTATAAGACTTAATATGTACTTAAATCAATTCTAAATTATTGCAATTCCTATTTTATCATTATGATCATTTTTTATGTGCACTAAAATCCCCCAAATAGCATGAAAAAGTACCATCCGCATAATGTTATCATTCGGTTATTGTTATCAGAATAAGCGGCGTCTACCTGTATTAGTCTATGGATATCAGATGTTAAAGAAAACAGTATTGACAGAAGTCAGAATCAAATATAACCTAGTGATAACTGATAAGTGATTAGTGAATAACAACTATGTAATCATTGTTAAAACAAGCATTTTATTAAGTTTAAATATATGTATTCAGCGAATGTAACCTCACGTAAAAATGGAACATATTCGCCAATTTGATTGGTTAGGAAATATTTATAATAATTAACGTATTAAAAAAAACACAAAAAATATGAACACAAGGATAAATAATTTGAGAAATTGCCATTTGGTAGCTTTTAAACAAAGGTACTTTACAATTTTGTTCCATAAAAAGAACTATATTATTTTGTAGGTGCTACTCACAGCCAGATATTTACTTTGTAACGGAAACGGACCTAGACCATTGTGTCACAGAGAGAATTCTCCGAAACAAATTTCATGACCCCCTAGTATCAAGTGATTCTGAGGAAGAGAAGCCTAAAATTAACTGGGACCAAGTTTTTAGCAAAACACAAAATGTATGTCAAAATCTAATCCATAGATGCTATAAAAATTATAATATGACATTAAAGTTTACTTTCAAAATAATTTTAATGTTAGTATTCACTAATCATTAATTATTTGTCATTTAGTCGGACAAGTTATGCCGAATCTTTGTCCCTTGTCTTCAACCACTACCTCACTACGCTAAACAGTCGGCTCTGACTGTTCATCAACACTATCAATGCATCAAGGTGCTGTGTGCCCAGAACATGCATATACTGGAGCAGGAGTTTATACCGCGACCTACTAAAAATGATTATAAAGTTTTTGAGGTATTATTAATGTATTATAAATATTAATCAATAATTATGATCCTATAATAAACTAAAATTGTATGTATATAATTTTTAATTTAAACAATTTTAGGAGCTAAAACCTATTTATGAAAAAGAACAAAAAGAATACATAGAATGGGCAAAAACTTTGTGGGCAACTAACCATTGCATAAGAGCTTTACGTCCAAAACCAATTGTTGAAGCAGTGTATGAAGCCTTGTTTAAATTAAAAGAACATGAAATGCGTTGTTACCCAAGTAACTATGAATTGGCAGCACAAATACCGCTAGAAACTAGAAATAGCACATTTGACATGGAGCTTCAAGAGGACTTGATTAATGTATGTACTCATACTATAATATCTTGAAGTGTAGCTTAATGCTGATATTTATATTTATTATTTATTACAGGTAGATTTAAATTTATTACCAAAAATAGATAAAGTTTGTTTAACAAAGAAGCTAAGTATCATGAACAAATGTTCAGTGCCAGAGCCTTGCAAGAAACACCCTTGTAGGTTTATATTACCAAGTAAGTAGTAATTTTCTTATAATAGGCACTGTTTTTAATTTTCTTTATGATTTTGAAAATAATTCTAAAGATCCTTAAAATTTATAAGAGGTTCATCTCAAAATAATCAAATAAATCAATACATGAACATATTTCAGATGAGAAGTCAGTGTCAATTCTTCCGCTGACTGGTGTGTACGGTGAGCTGGCTCAATACGCATTAGAGCGAGGCGCTAGTTGCGTTGCAAGTGAAAGCGCGTTGCGTTGTCTCGTGGAGCCCCAGCGTGCCTGGGACCTGGCCGTGACCGTGCACCCCGCCGTCACTATCGGTATGGAGCCCTACACACACTTGATAGCATATTCACTGTTTACAAACATTATTTATTTTGGAAATGTTTACAAAAAACATTAATGATTGAAATCACTATGTAGATGGTGAGCGAGAGAATATATTGGTTCTTGGCGATGAGTTCTCGGTTGACAAGGAGTCCCCTCTCGTCAGGACCTACACCGCCTTCAAACACATGCTCCAACAAGCACTTATACTGTGAGTATTAACTTATTATGTTTAAATAATTTAAAAATGTGCTTTTGTAAAACTGCATTTTTTCCCTTCATATTGAAAATATACTAATATTCTCTTTCAGACCATCTGAAAAACTGAACAATAGTTTAGAGAAAAACAGAACAGAAGACGTTTCGGACGAAACCTCACACTCTGTCACAAACACTCTGTCTGTAGACTTGGATGAGACATCTGATGATGAAGAAAATGGCCTTTGTATTGATGGTGATTCAAGTTACTTGAACATTTTCTACAACATTTTAATTGGCCGAAATAGTTCAAAGCTCAAGGCACCATGCTATATTATCTTAACCATGAAATATCTTCTAAAAATAAGTTATTTTCTTGAATCGGCACAGACTGTTTTTCACACAGATAGTTTATGACTTAAGATTGAACCCAGGACCCGTCAATCGAGCGCACGCGTTGCTACCACTGCGTCGCCGGCCTTCTACTGACAGCTCATATATTAATAATATTAAATGTTTTTTTGTCTTTTAGATTCCGAAATAACTGACTTAGATTCCAACACACGAGATACCAGTAGAGACAGAAGTGATACTGATGAAATCAGAAGTTCAAGAGAGAGAGGAGATGTTATTGATGATTATGATGATGGGTTTGAAAAATGTACCTGTAAAGGTAATATATAAAATAGAACTAATATTAAAAATGTTAAATCTTTTTGAGTTACCTGGCGACCCTTGTCTAGTTTGTTGGATGATGTTAAAGATCGATATCACTCTCTAACTTTAGGACGACAGCTACTAATATTTAACAACGTACTTAGATCTTAATGGTAAAGTAGGTGTTCAATTTGTAAAATATATTAGTTCCGTTATTTTTATTACAGACACTATATTTGAGAAACCTCATCGAAGGTCCTTTAGGAAATGGAAAATAACTAATAAGAGCACAAGAGAGAGCTTCAGCGTGATAATACACTGCGGACACACGGCGCAGGTACCGACCATTCAACTACTACTTATTGTTACAGGGCCCTTCAGATTAACGGATGAAACACCGTAATATATTTCTTTAATTAACTACACAAGTAGGAATCTTAATTTTTATAACAACAACACTGGTCTGAATACGACTCTCGTGTTATCCTCACACACACACACACACACACACTCTCACAACTCATAAAAACAGTAGCGTGATCTGGTTTAGTGGTCCGATCTGATCTCCTGCGAGGGTCCTGATCTCGTTGAATGGAAGAGATATCTCTTCATGTTGTTGAGAGCAGCTGTCTTCAACAAGAACGATTGTAGAAGACAAGCTGGCGTTCGTATTCGAATCCCCAAATGTCTTTCAGTTTTCAAAATTTACAGCATTTACAGGAATTTAACTAATAGGAATCATAGACAGAAAATGAAATCCAAATGAAATATGAAATAAGTTAATTTTGTAAGTATGTTTTATTATAAATCCAGGATAAACAAAGGGAGGTGGTGTTGGAACCCTCCCCGGAGTATCAGCTGGAGTTGGGAGCCTCCCTCACCAGCAGGGGCCGGCTGACCAGCCTGGCGCTGGCGATGCACTTGAGGAACAATGCCACATTGGCTCATTGTAATTAAATTACAATTTCATATACATTTATTAATCTTAATTAATGGGACACCTCCTGCAGGCAGCCCCACATTTTGTTCTACGACTTTATGCAAATGTTGATAAAAACCAAAAAAAAACGAAACAAAAAAATGTGTGCTCCCTCGGTTATTTATTACTCTGTATTTTGTAAGAAATACCTAAAATGACAACGCCCGGGCGTCATACCTGCCCAGAGTTAATGCCAGTTCAGAAGCAACAAATAAATTTTGTATGGAAAGTCAAAAATTTTTAGAGCTATTAATTTTAAAAAGTTGTAGAACAAATGTTGTCGGGATTGATATAGTGAGGCTGCATGCAAGAGATGTCGATTAATATCAAGTATCCCTGTATATTATACATTTACTTACAAAATTGGTTTCCTAACGTATAGTTAGAATCAACGGCAGCTCGGGTGACATAGCGACAGTCGAATATACAACCGCGGAGACGTTCACAAAACAACATGGCGGCCTGATGAGTGACGTCACCAACCACGTGCACTCCGCACTCACACAGCTGCAGGGACTGCTGCCCGGGAACTACGTGTTGCGGCACGAGGTAGGCAGAGAGGTTGCAGCTGAAACAGGGGTCAGCTGTTAAGACCAGGGTCCCAGGGACGCCGGGACCTAAGCTCTCCGGCGGCGGTTGATGCACTGGCGTGTGTAAATCGTTGGGTTACCGGGTTTGGTGTTGGATTGGTAGTGGTAATGTAGTTAGCTGCAGAGATTCGGCGACGTTCGTCTGAGTTCCTACGGTTGTCGGAACTCGTCGGATTTTGCGTGCAGCAAGATTTGGTATTGTCTAGCCTAAGGTCTTCACCTTGCTGCAGCGGTCTGCCACTGCGGAGCTTGGAACGTCCCTTGAGCAGAGGTCTCTTCGGGAGCCACTGTGGTTCGGGTAGTCCCCTGCTTAGAGCTAAGATGGATGTTCTAGCACCATCCGGTCACCCGATTGTGTAGTAAGATAGGCCTGTCGGGAAATAAGCGTGACTTACAGCTCCGGCGCCAGCTGGAAACTGGTAGTTAGCATCTGACGGTCTTACTATAAGAATAACGGCTCAACCTTTATAACCAGAAAGGCTGGTGGGATCTAGATGCCATGTACATAATCATTAGGATAGAAGAAGGCGAAGGAAGTACTAACCTTTATAATGGCCGAGTCCATCTCGAGAGTCTTTCTTGGAAGAAAGAGAATACCGCGATTGTTGTTAAAAACCAATTCGAACCCCAAAATCATTGCCAGTTTAACAATGTTTTAAAATATAATAAAATAGTTCCGTCGCCATATTTTCATCCGCAGCCGAGTCACGGCGCCAACGCGCTCCTTTACGTGGGCGGGCGGGACGGCGGGGTGCGGCTGCAGAGTGGGCGGCCGCCCTCCGACGAGGCGCTGCAGCTCGCCACGCCGCCCACCATCAGCACCGCACTGCTGCCCTATCATAAGCGAGTGCTTTTATATATTTTTTATCTAAAACATGTAAAATTGAAAAATTAAAAAGGTATCGTGTAACCCAAAGAGGGTTACACGATACGAATGAAACGTTAATATTTCCTACAATGAAACTAAACTCAGACAACAATCATTGTTGTCTGAGTTTAGTTTTTCATTATAGGAAATTTTAACGTTACATTGATGTCATCTCAATCCCTAGGTTCCGTCGCCTGCTCCCCTGTGCGTTCACTCCGCACCCGCAGCAGGTGCAGCGCGCCCCGCCCCCCGCCCCGCCCCGCGCGCTCGCTCGACACCGCACACCACCGCGCGCGCTGCAGGTGAGACCGTGAGACCCGCACTGACTGCTGGCGCCAGAGATAACTACTTATGTACCAAACACTGTTCCAAATTTGAATTTGATCGATCCGTTCGATTGACGTTTATAATGTTCCGTTTAGGTAGTGATTACATTATTAGATAATTTTCAAGTCGCTACATATTTCGGTCCTAATAAATAATTTAATAAAACTCGTGACATGTCAAAAGATACATAATCCTAATACATGTCTGTCCAGATGTGTTCTATCCAGATTTGTTTTATGTGTGTGCGGGAGTTACGTCGACCCTGGGGTGTCAAGGTAACTCTCGCTTCGCGTTTTTAATTGAAAATATAAAATATTCCATTTAACTAAATGTTTAAATAATTTAGTTTGTCATTAAATGTTTATACGCCGGGCATTATTTTAATTCAGATATGAATACTTAATATTTATTACTTGTAGCAGTTTATATGTTTGTTTGCTAACAGTACGGCGTCTTCTAACATTATTATAAGAGCATAATACGATCAACATATATTTATTTTCCTTTATTCCTTTCAAGAACAATGTGAAGAATTTCCTAGTAATCCTCTTTTATCTTAGTTTTAATTATTGATAAATTTGCAAAAATATGTTTAATAGGAATTTGCCCGACTAGTTTCGAGCTCATGAATAGGAACCCTGACTGGGTTCGAAACTAGTCGGGCAAATGGGATTATATCCGGGTAAATATATATATTTAAGTCATCATGGTTCACGAATGTTTAAATACATAGAAGTATGTTTGTCTGTTTGTCGATAGATCCAAGATCATCTGTTCTGTGGATAAATTGTAATGATTATTATATGAATCTATATTTATGAATTTGTGACCGATACTTTGAAAGTTGTATACAGGGTGTACAGACATACATGTGCATCCGTCCCAAGTGTTTGTTTGTTTGTTAGTGTGAGGCGGTCGCAGAGGGCGCTGAACGCAAGGTCGGGGAAAGATATAATCGAACTGACGTAACGTATGAGTCGTCAGGGCTCCAACTACGTGTCGCATTAGTACTCCGGAGTAACCCGCGGGCTGAGCTAGATTTAATATCTGATTTAATAGATTTAGTACCCATTGTTAAACATTTAATGTTTCAAACCGACGCTAGATGGAGCCCTTGCAAGATTACCCTTTGCGGGTTTTTTAAATGGTATAATTTTAAGCTTAAACTGTTGAACTGATTAGCTCTAAAACTACTGATCGGAACATGAGAGATTACTTTATTAGAAGTAATTATGTTGGTTTGTTCGTTAAAAATGTCTTTATAAGAAAATTAATTTTATTTACAAATCTTAAACTATTGAACGGATTAACTCGAAAGCTACTGATCGGGATGTAGTTGAGTTCAAAACTTTATTAGTTTTAAACAAAACTACATTTATTGTAAATCCTTATCGCCCTGCACTTGGCGGGCAGATTACGTAACAGATGTACCTATCAGAAGCGTTACACTGAATGTTACAAGTTATTTCCTCCACCAAATACATTATTTCTTGTCAATTATCAAATTTATTACTTTTCTTATCAACAGAATGAAGAAGAAATCAGATAATATTTTTATTTATTAATGTTTTAAGCATTAAACATTAGTATGTTTATTTAATACTATGCATAGTTACAAAATGCCGGCATTAAAAAAATGTTTTGTATCATAATATATTTGTTTCAGTGGCCCAAAAAGAAGAAAAGGAAGAAGGCAAAGAATTAGAATAATCTGTACTAATAAAAATGCTCAAATTAAAATGTTTTTAATTTTTAGATAACCCCTTTAATTGTTAGCCAAGAAATAAATATACCTATGCAGTGAATCGTTCTTCATATTATCTTTGCCTATAAATTGTCGAAAAAATGTATAATTTGGTTTCATTTCAATATAATAATACAAAAATTTAAAACTTTAGAATTGAAACTTTATTATAATTGAAACGTAACATATATCTATTGAAATTAAAGTAAATTAACGAGACTCAAAAGCTGATACCAATAAAAAATCTAAATCAACTATCTTTATTGACTAAGTATAGGTTTTATACAAAACAATTAATAAACACGGTACTGTGTTATACACACCGCAGTGTTAATAAAATTGTCAGTACCTTTATATACATACTTAAAAATATACTGATGGCGACCGTGAGTATATTAATTTGCTTAAACTTATCTCGTAAAGAGTGTCTAGGACCCGGATTGTAAATTGTACGGATAGCTCCTTTGTAAAATTTAAATCTATTACTGCACAGAAGGACACTAAGACATTAGGCTATGAAAGTAACTATGTATTATAAATGAAGTTGCGAGCAGTCTCGGTGAGTTTCTTATTTTTGGACAATGTAGACGATAGAGCTAACTTTACTAGCTGTTCAGCTACTGCAGAGCACCACTGTAACTTCGCAGCTATAGTGATTCCTAGAAAATTGATGTTCCACCACTTCCATAGCTTCCTCATTAAAAAGTAGATACATTCATTTGACCATGTTTAACTTTTCAAGTCGAAAATATAAGTCTTTTTATTATTATTATATATTTAGGTAAACAGTGTTGACACACTTAACCGATGTACTATTCTAGAGAACCTTGTTTACATCGTCCCACATATAAAAAAAGTATCATGAGCAAACAATACTATCAGCTAGGTCAGTTATGAATTATGATGTTTGTTTACAGAAGTAGGCAGATCATTTATATAAACAAGGAAGAGAAATGAGCCTAAAATTATATCTTGAGGTACCCTCAAGGTTGTCATTGGATTCAATTGGATATACTATTAGATGTCCCGTCTTGATAGAAACCATTATGTTTAGAAAGCTAAGTTAAAATTAGCAGAACAACAAAATGTATTCAAGAGTTTGCCGGTGCAAATCCTGTCCAGTATCAATAAATTTTTCATTTGATATATATTACAAAAAAATAATATTGTATACATGGCTAAAAATATTTGTAGATACACACTGAGCGAGTCTTTTTAGCCTTTTTAAATTTATTCTTAAAGTTCTAATAAAAAAATAACAACTTCAAGTTAAAAGGTCTTTAATCTAAAATGACGAATCTAATTAAAGTTTTTCACGAGCACCCATCCAGCAACGCATTTAAAGATATCGACGCATCGACGACTACGCCCTCCTAGGCGGCCTCGTCGAAGAAACCATCCAGCCGGGCGGCGATCTGCAGCAAAAAGCATATGTCATTAGGGAGTGGGCGACGTCACGGCGAGGTCACGGCGCGGCCTCACTCACCTGCAGCGGCGTGTACTTGAGGTACTTGTCGGGATGGCGGGAGAAGTTGACCCCGGCGAGTCGCTCGCAGAGCGCTGCGTAGGGCGGCAACAGCGCCTGCTTGTTGTCTCTCTTGAGCGCCTCCCTCAGCTCGGGGTCGGGCACGCTGTACCCTCGCTGCAGCCGAGCGCTCTCCTCCCACTCGCGGTTGAAGGCGGTGAGACGCTCCTTCACCAGCTGGCGGTCCCGGTCGCGAGGCTTGGAGCCCGCGGGCTCGTCAGGCGCCAGGTGCGCCAGCAGCCCACTCCAGCTGTGCGGCCGCCTCGTCGTTAGAGTGATCGGAGGACCTCGTCGGATATCGACATTTAGTTAGGAGACGTACCTCTGCAGGTAGGCCTGCCTGTGTTCCTGCACGATGTCCCTGTAGCTGGCCTCGCACTGCGGCTCAGCCAGCGACAGCACCTGCAGCAGTCCGCCGCGCTGGAGCCCCTGCGGGAACGAGACCCGGAGCGGTCGCGTGACTCGTCCCGAGCTATCCGGGACGGCACCGACCTCGACTAACACCAGAAGCCTAAAGTATTACGAAAGCTACGTTTTCGTTGCCGGGAGTGAATAACGATTGTCTAGAAATTTCTTCCTGTGTCTTAAACTCCTACATTATTTCCTCTAAGGTGACATTTGCAGCTATTCATTAACAGACATATTACCATTCATAGACATATAACATTCATAGATATATAAGCATTCATAGACATATAAACATTCATAGACATATAAACATCCATTGATATATAAACATTCATACACATAAAAACATTCGTAGACATATTAACATTCATAGACATATAAACCTTCATAGACATATAATCATTCATAGACATATAATCATTCATAGACATATAAACATTCATAGACATATAAACATACATAGACATAAAATATTCATAACGAGGTCAAACGACACCGTTTGATATTGAATGCACTTTTTCTCTTTAAATTATGCTAAAAAGGGAAGGAGACCTACCTGTAATAAGTAAAGCGTGTTGTTGAGAAGAAATATTGCCTTCAGGGAGTCCTGGGTGTACTGTTCGCTCTTGTTTCTGAGAGACAAATTTAATTGAGCCAACACTTTACCTGGAGGCAGAACGATTTATTAAAAATAATAGTACACTCCTACCACAGTGGGACAATGAGCAGACCGTTAAGTAAAATAATGTGCGAAAAAAGTTATATTTAAATAAAGGTGTAACGTCGGCAGGTGTAATAGTCATATAGAAGGATCCAGGGTCACTCACGCATGAAGAGCGCCAGCATGAGCGCGTTCCTGTCCTGTGCCAGCAAACCCTGAGCCGCGCGGGCGTACCACGCCTCCGCACACAGCGCCGGGCCTACACACAGCACGAGTCAGCACACAGTACCAGTTAGCACAGCGCTCCGCACGGCACGAGCGGCACCGGCCATGGACCCACCGATGACGTTGATGTGCGGCGCCAGCGCGTGGCAGTAGGCGAGCGCGGCCGCCGCCAGCTGGTGCACCGTGCCGTCCACCGCACCCGGCGCGGCGTCAGACCGCACGCCCTCCACCCACTCCTCCAGCGACCGCACGCACTGCAACACCGGAGCCCTACGGTTCACGAGCGATCGAAGCGCTGGCGCGAGCGGCGGGCGTACTCACGTGGTGCAGGCACGCGTTGAGCAGCGCCGCGTAGGGCGCCGGCGAAGCCGGGTGCATGGCGCGCTGCACGTCGGGCTGCAGCCGCTGCAGCCGCGCCGCCAACGCCCAGCACGCCGCGGCGCCGGCGCTGCAGCGACTCGCGGCGCGCCGGCTTCTCAAGCACACGCGCTCCACCTCCGCGGCTGAAGGGAGGGAACCTTAGAGTCGCGGCTGCGGACGCCCCGGCGGCACCCCTCTTCCTGCGGCCCTCACCCAGCAGCGCCAGGCAGTCCTTGAGGATAGCGGCCAGCAGCGCCGGCAGACGCGGCAGCGGCACCAGGCCCAGCGCCGCGCGCTGCTCGCGTCGCGCCAGCGGGACCAGTGCCGCCGCCAGCGACCCCGCCGCCTCCGCCTCACGCTCGTCCAGCGCCTCGCTGCACTCCTCCGAGTCTGTTCCGGGACGAAGATTCATTCGAAGCTTCTCGATCGAAGACGGCGTTTGAATTTATATGCGGGTAAATAATTATTTTTGAAGGCCCGAGTCTACGTTCTTCGTCTCCATCTGAGGGAGACGTCGAGGAGTGTTCTCGATTTATATATAATACTTTCTTATATATTATACTTTTTTATACATAATACTTACACGAATCGTTGATGGACCTTCTCGGTCCGATGGCGAGTCCGGTCGATTGTTCCAGAGTCTGCGACGCCTTCATCATGATGTTTATTGCGCGTTTTTCCAGCCTGATAAAACAAGAGTATCACATAACTTATACTCTCGATTATTCTTATACTAACGATTGTTGTTGTGGTTGTTAATATATCATCATCGTAGATTGAGTAGAACGTTACTTACACTTTTTGTATTTTACTGGTCCTCCGCTGAGTACTGTCCGTCCGATGCAACATATTTTTAGATTTCTAAAAATCAAACGTAGAAAATTTAACTCAACATCTAACTAGTGACCAGCACATAACATTACAGTCTTAATGCTTTCATAGAAAATAATAAACTAGAAATATAGAAAAGGAATTAATACCTTACGTTGATTTATTCGAACCATTCTACCAGGTCTTTATTTAAAAATCTATGTTATGTTATACGAATGTAGGTTTCACAAACAGATTATAATGATGTCTTAATTTTTTTTTGCGAGAATTACGACAGTCGTGAGAGTCATCACTTAAAAGTCATTTATGTCGAAGCAACGGCTGTCCGCTAACCGCCCGCAGATAGTTGGGGACCCAATAAGTGGGTCAGCCACCCACGAAAGGTTGCCCAATCAGCTGCAAAAAAACCCAGGGTAGCTCCATCGTGCTGGTTGGCGACCAGACGAGAGGCCCGATGGCGATCCCCGGGGGGGTTCGGGCGTCTCCACAGTCTTCAGACTAGCCTTCTAGTGGCATGACATCACCAAGATCGACTATTAGAGGATTGCACTCTAATATCCTACCCGTCCACCCCCACCTGGAGACAGAGCAGCCAGAGCAGCCGTTCTTGTTCTTTTTAATGGAGACGTAGATACAATGTCCTTTGAGCGCTTATCACTTGGATTATCCCGGTACAACTTTCGCTCACAAGCCGAAGTATATGTGTATGTGATAAACCTCTGTATCCAAGCCTCCGTCACCTTGAAAACCCCACTTTTTCTTCACTATGGGTTTTAGTAAAAACAAGAAAAGAAAAAGTCTTATATGCCTGTGTCTACCGTTCGCACAGCGGCGACCAGGAGACAACTAGATTATTTGAGGATTTCGGTGAGGCTGCTGATATGGCTCTACATCGGTACCCTTTAGCGTAGCTCGTCTTTCTGGAGGACTTTAATGCCTGCCATCAGGACTGGTCAGGAATTCCCGTACCAGAAGACCGACAATGCTGGAAGAGAAGCGCGGAACTTGCGTTGCCCTTGAACCTCTTTCAGCTGGTAAAGCAAGCTACAAGGGCACCAGGTGTAGAAGGTCATTGCCTAGACCTTTTGCTGACCACTGATCTCGACAAGTATCGTGTAGAGGTCTAGAGGTCACCTTGGGAACCTCCAGTCACTGTCTTGCGAAATCTGTGTTTACATATTCCCCACACCACATTGTAATAGGCGAGTATGGAAATACAAGTCAGCAGATAGCGATGAAATGCGGCACTTCCATCCATGGCGGCAGGCCTGCTTCTCTTCTCTAGACCCATCGCGTGGCGCGGATGCTATAAGCGATGTGATACATAAGACAATGGAGTATTTGATTACTTTTGTTGACGTACCCATCGGTGGCAAAGCTCGCCCATGGTTTAATGCTTAATGTGGTCATTGAGCACTAATTTAGGCCCTCATTTGGGCTGATGCTCGAAGCCGCAAAGCTCCGGATGTAAGTTCAAAGAAGAGAGCCTTTAACCAATTAACCAAGTTGCCAAGTCCTACATAAAGTCATTACGGAAGGCTCGTCTCGATCAAATCGCTAAGAATTTCGAAAATCTCTGTCAGACCAACTGGCCAAACTGGTCTCTTGCCAAAGCAATCGAATCGAACTTCTGCCAACCCTCACTGCCCGCTCTGCTGAACCCGGATGGATCCCTAGCCCACACAGCAACAGAGAAAGCGAATGTATTTGCTTCTCTGTTTGTTGATAATTCGAATCTAGACACTGGCAATGCTTCTCCAGCACATCTTCCTCACTGCGGTATTTCGATGCCTGAAATCTGCATCACTAACAGAGAGGTATAGAGAGCTCTGTGTCATTTAGATGTGAATAAAGCCAGTGGTCCTGATAGTATAACGGCCATTCTGCTCAAGACATGCTGAGTCGTCTCCTGTATTGTCACGTCTGTATCGCCTCTCTTTCAAGACTGGAATAGTAACGAAATCCAAAAGGTGTGTAGAATGTTCAATTGTTTTAAAATGTTCAATTGTTTTAAAATGTTCAATTGTTTTAAAATGTAATCCAAAGTTACAAATATATAGATGGATCTGCGCGCGGAAGAGTCTATCTCGACGATATCACAACAACACAGTAAACAAACCCTACATTTTATGTGTCATAAAAAATATAAAATAAAGGTGAGCCAGCATCCTCACCATGAGTGGCGAGGCGCCCATGGAGCGGCTCCTGAGGTAGTCCTTGAAGGCGGCGAGCGAGGCACGGGCGGCCGGCGCCCTCACGGCGAGCAGCGGCGCGGCCGGCGCCCGCCCGCCCGCGCTCAGCCACGCCGCCGCCGCGCGCATGCTCTCCAGCGCGCCCTGAACACACGACGCGCCGCCGCTCACGCTCACGCTGTCCGCGCTCGAGTCTGGAGGCACACACACACACACCCACGATACGATAAGTATTATATATTGATTGATTAAATATCAAACTGGTTGTACATTTTACAACCTTCTCTCCCAGAAATGTTAACATACAAATATGAAATATGTTACATAAAAATAAACCTTACCTTCTTCTAATGCTATCATGTCCATTAATGTAGTTGGAGACAATGGTCTAGTGTTGCGACTGAGTAACTCTTCAAAAGCTCCTTCCAGCTTTATGACTCCGGTATTATACAGCTGGTTCTGTGAGAATTATACTACCATTATAAAAACAAATAAACATAAAGTTACTTATACAATGTTTTACTTACAATATTTTCAAGTTCAACACTCTGAGGGTTATTTTTATTAAAGTAGCTCTGAGCTTCAGCCAATTTATCGAGAGCCTGAAACCAATTGATTCAAAAATATATTCTAAAATTTTATGAGTTAATCATGATATATGGGAATGTTAAGAAATATATTTACAATACCTCTAAATAATTATTTAGTGAGTCTGGGGTTCCTGTGTGAGGCCCCGTCTGTATGAGGTCTGCCAGTTCACGAGCAACCATGTAATAGTTTATTACATGGTCTAGTGCTGTCACCGTGCGATCCATATCTATAAAAACTCTTGATTTATATAAATCCTACTACTTATTTTATATTTGATAAGAAAAACCTTCAAAGATTTTATTTAACAATAAAAGAAACCAAATACTAACTATAATGTATCTGTTGCAACCGTGCTGTGTCACCATACAGAGGCAACACAGCTGTTTCGAGCTGCTGTAAACGCTTTTCACAGGCGCCCAACACGTTGCATACGTCATTAGCAAGCGACGAGCTTCTGTTCGCAGCTGCCTTCAGCTCTTGTATATTCGTCATCTCCTGGAAACGCCCATTCATTACAAGATGTTCAGCGTTGATGAAAGTTTTACTCAGGAATGTAATCATTTTTATAACTAAATTTAACTTACTCTTTTTAATTTCATTTCTATATCAAATTTCTTTTCGACACCGTACATATTTGGAATATATAAGGTATGTTGCTTTTAACTTACTAAGTAAATTATTACTTGTAATTTACAAGTGATCAAAATCTTGCACCAAAATAACTATCGAATAATTAAATAATTAAGGAAAAAGTATACGAATTACGTTAAAATAAATAAAGTAGTTTCATAATAAAATCGTACATTTTTCTATTCAACAAAAATAATCAACAATGAACAGTTGTCAATTAATGATTGTTATCTGACATATTTTGACATTTGAAATTTCACTAATCAGTAATCAGTAATCACAAAATACAAATTGCGAAAGAAGACTGATAGATGTCACCACCGTCCGGTTAAAAACGATCACGTATAGAATGCTTAATTCACGGGCAGGGATACGGTAGCTCAATTGCTAGAGCGACGGGACGATTTCTCAGAGGTTTGTCCGTATTGGTTTATTTTGCATTCTATATTTTTTAAAAACTAAATAACCTTGCTATACATGTTTATAGATATTTCAAGCATGCAATAGATCCATTAAACCAAACAATCAATTAATCAATACAATAAACACAATTATATAGATAAATTGTTATTTTTTACAAATTGTTTAAAAATATATGCTTTAACCAGTTAGAGAAATAAAACAGAGTATGATTTTTCTTTCTTGTAGTGCGTCGTTTTTTGAGAAATAATTATTTACATTTATTAGGCTTTTATATCTTTTTTAAATAGAGTGTTGTTTGTTTTTTTGTCTTTGTATGTATACAGAATAAATTTTCATGACCCACACGTCTGTCAACTCACGGCTTAATAAAATACTCCCTCTACATTATACGTTGCTAAAAAAATTGCGTGCTCAATTTTGATGTTTTCACAGTAAGTTGCTACTCCTGTTAAAACATCAAAATTGAGAACGTAAGTCATTGAATAAGAAGACTTCTTTATTCAAATTATGGCAATCTCGAAGATTAGAATTCTGCCAATTTCCAGTTAGGATCATCACTAAATTGTTGATCGGTAATTTTTGTTACTACACTATTCAGGTTCCTAACACAACATAAAGAGTTAAACCATCACCATAGTTAGTAAATCAACAATATCTATTTACAAGTTTTATTTGTTATTTGTTACATTTAATAAAATTTTACAAAACTATAATAAAAGGAGTAAAAGAATGAGCATCAAGCGATTTGAATCAGAGGGATGTTGGAAATAAGGAGGGAGAATGACATACAGTGAAAAATCAAGGTTATGACAATAAAAGGTATATGTTCCGGGCTACCTTAGTCAAGACCACATTCGCAAAGGAAAATATCTCTGATATTGCAGTTTAGCGAGGTGTACAGGCGTACATACATGTGCTACATATACAGTATACGTATATATGTATACAGGCGTACATACGTCTTAACCGACAGACGGTGGATGTTACTAGCTTATCAGCTCCGCGATATTTGAAAAACCAAGGCTTACTGTGTAAATAACTTTAGATGTGGCTATAAAATCTACCTTTTAATACTTCTGAAGTTTCCCAATAATCTTTCCTGGTATATTGTAAAGTTTTATAAGCTGTGACCAGAAGGTAGTGGGAACAAACCGTATTATACTTATTACAACCAAAAGAAGAAGCTAAGAAGGCCTTAATAAATTAATTGATCATAGCCCTCAATTCCTGAATGGCCAGGAATCCAGGCCAGATAAAGTAAATATTATTACTCAAGTTACAGGCACGATATCGTAATTAAAAAATAAGGGTAATAATCTTCAATATACATTATTCGATCTTTTTCTAAATAATTTTACCATAATATGTAAAAAAAATTATAGCGCCGGATTTTTTAAATATTTGTCAATGTATCCGATCATAAATATGGTGACGTGAAGTACAACGTCGAAACGTGGCTGACGTTTGCTAGCTAGTAGTTTGAATTGTCGTAATTGTACAGGCTCTCTCTTTTGTAAACTTCGTTCGTTATTTGCTAGACAAAAATTACGTGCAACGCTATATTTTTAAAAATCTTATTACTGGTATGTATGATACTATAATAATTGTCAACATTCGTATGTTTATTAATTGCTTAAGTTGTTAATCAAAAAGGAATATCTTTTCAGAAAAATGGATCAAATTGCAAAGTTTGTGGAGCCTGGTAAGCAGTTCGCCAAGGATTCTATAAGATTAGTCAGGAGATGCACTAAGCCTGACAGAAAAGGTATGTAATAAAAGTTTTATGTGAAATTTGTAGCCCTTGCTAGATTGCAAGTTGTATTGTTAGCATTTAACTGCGGTGTTAATAATTCCCATAGTTATTACGCTCTAGTCAACTATTTTAATGCATCTTATTTATTATTAATTACTTAAATATAAATTTGGGCAAAAAAATATCATATATTTTTGGTAAACATTTACTATATTTAAATATGTATTAATACCGTCTTCACTTAATACATTTGTATTTTTCAGAATTCCAAAAGATTGCGATCGCCACTGCAATAGGCTTCTGCATCATGGGATTCATAGGTTTCTTTGTCAAACTCATCCATATTCCAATCAACAACATCATTGTAGGATCATAGTCTAATACCTTCTAGTTGTAATTTATTTTAAGTTTCCAACACATGTAAGTTAATTCTCACTTTCATATCTGTCATACATTTTTATTAGAATAAATTATTTCATTTTTTATGTTCTGTGTTATTTCTTGTAATATTGAAATTACATTATATGTTCATTAAATATTTAAGTTTATTAATTTACAAGATAACAAGAGAGAAGACTTTTCAATATACATATAACAGTGTCAAGGCAAATCATTCGAATACTTAGATTATTTTTTTTATCTGCATCTTTTGAGAAAGGTTTTAAGTTTGGATAAGTAATTTTTTGAGTTTAGAACCTCTAGAAGTCTGTTCCCACTTTGAAGTTAGACTACACAATTTTGGAGAATTTAATGATTCCTTTTTTAAAAACTCATCAAGGTTGAATTATTTTATCTCCAGCTATTTTAAAATGTAATGTGTATTAAAATCAGTAACTTTTTGGGCAAATATTTGTTTGTCGCTTGAAATATTTTGAATTTTATTTAGGTTTCGGGTTTCGTGCTGGAAAATTTAACATTCATTTTTTTAAAATAGAAATAATTATTAATGGAGTATCTTGCAATATCTCAAGAAATATTTAGACTACAAGTCTTTCCTAAATATCTTATATGTAATTCAAAATGGTTGAATTGGCTGTGGTTTATTTTTAATATAAAACATAGCATGTAATTTTCTTAAATGTTTAACTTGTTATTTTTCTATTTTGAAGTTTGAATTAACCAACTTTGTAGTCAATACCAGTCAACTTAACTTGTGTATGTCCAAACTCAACTCAACAAGTTTTAGCTCATTTTTAAATATCTCGAGTCTACATAAAATTTTAAATAAATTTTATATTGACCTGGAAGCAAACTTTTGATAGCCACGAATCATGCTCTTAAAATTGAAAAATATGGTGGTTATTGTTATCAAAAGTTGCTTAATATATTTTTAAAATTCCTTACTTATGATGACACCTTAATGCTACCTGCACTTACAATATGAATAGTCCCATAAAAGAGATACTCACTATTGTTGAGTTGTTAACCCTTACGATAACACGAGTTTGTGTACCCTGCATTTACTGCATCTAATGTGTATATCCCTTAACTTGATTATTAGCATTCTTATAAACACTTTTATGATTTTTAAAGTATACTGACTGACTCACTTTATAGTGCATAGATTAATTTGCATGCAGAAATTTAAAGAAAGTTATGGTCTCTAGGTTCTAATTACAAAGATCTTTCTTTTTTAAACGAAAATTGAATTTACATCAACAGTAGGGTAACATCGACATTATGGTACAAAAACAACTTTACTATTATTAACTAACCTGACAATAGCGTTTTTTTTTCTCGTAAGGAGTCTTATATTTTTAAAGTAAAACTATATTTATTTAATCACAGTTATATGAGGACCAATTGTAATTTAGCGTCTACAGTAATTTCAAAAAATACTGGATTCAATCACTTTCATAGCTTCCTTTTTTTACAGTAGATACAATAATTTGCACCTTTGTTGTCTTATTATTATTATTATAAGGGAATTGTTAAAATAAGCAATTTATAAATTCTTAACAAGACTAAATGTAAACACTATTTGAAAGGTCGCCTTGTCTAGGTCGCAGTCGTCATACATTACTTGATGCCGATGCTTCGAAGTGAAATAATAATGTTCATCAGTCAGCAAGAAAGGGAAATGGGCCTAACATTGAACTTTGTTGAATCCTCATACATACCAATAAGTGGTAGAATAAACCAACGGATTACTAATATCTAGAAGTATAGTGTAAAGGGTAGCGCGCAGGCAAGGAATAGCAGCGTTCATTTGTCGAGAAACATGTTGTCAACAATGACTTCGCTAGTAAGACAATTAATAATCTAATTGTATAAATCTTAGAAAGCCCATAGGAAAATAGCTTCAAAAGAAAAGCTTTGTGCCGTACGTTATAGAAGACTTTTGCATTATCTAGAATAATTGACAAGTTGTCTTTTATTTTTTGATTACCTGCAGATCATTAAGGCCTTCACCAGCACCGAAGCTTGTGTTTGAAATGATCTCATGATTTGACAGTACGGAGCGGTGATTTATTAGTAATTTATTTATTGCAGGTATTATTATTTCAAGGTTTAGAAAATAAAAATAAAGTAACTTGGCTTGTTCAATGTGCCCATGTAAAATTTTTTCAAACAAACTATCAATCACTTTTGCTATAAAGAAAGAAGCACCATGGAATAGCAATAGGAAGGTATGTCCCTAGTTCAAAAAAAGAATTAAAAATGTAAAAATTTTCAATACTCCTTTATTATTCCGAATTCCTTGAGGAGACGAGAATTAAAAAACGTTAAACTCTTTAAATTCTTTTTTATTTTTTTTCAATTCTCCGCGAGAACAAATATTGCTACATTATTTTAGTATAAAAAAAAATTTAGTAATTTTTTTTTAATCCTTTTTATTTTTTTTAATTTTCCGCGAGAGCAGATAAAGATGTATTTTAGAATAAAAAAGGATAAGTTAGGATTACAATTAATATTGAATCTTTTTCTATCGTTTTCAATCCTAAAATGATAATATTTTTTGGAACATGAAGGAAAATCAAAAAGAATTAATATCTAGTTGGATCTTAAGTCTCCGTAGAGTTAAGAGTAGATATGGAAGAGTATCAAATTGGTTTAAAAGTGTCCTTTTTAATCCTTTTTAGTTCTCTTCTTTAATCAGGGAGGTCAGACCTGCCGTATAAGGGTTCTTGCCTTGCCTTGTGTAAACCTTGCCTCCAAACTTCTCTTTGGTAAAAATAGGTGTGCCACAGGGCTCTATCTTGTTCCTCATTTACATAAATGACTTACCTCACCTAGTGAGGGAAAAACATGGGATAGTATTGTTTGCTGATGATACTTCTCTTACTTTTAAAGTTAATAGACGGCAATCTGTTCTAAACAATGCTCTCTCAGATGTTGTACAATGGTTTAACGCCAATAATTTGTTGCTCCATAAAAAAAAGACGAAATGTGTCGAATTTAGTTTACCAAATGTTAGAACCAATGTACAATTAAATAATGAGGATTTGGACTTGGTCAAATCTACTACTTTCTTGGGCATTACTTTAGATGAAAAATTGCAATGGGGTCCTCATATATTTGATTTGTCAAGCAGACTAAGTTCTGCTGCATACGCGGTTAAAAAAAAACGTCTATTAACAAATATGGAAACTGCTCGATTAGTTTAGTTACTTTCATAACTTAATGTCATACGGTATACTCTTATGGGGCAATGCGGCTGACATTGATACCATATTTACATTGCAGAAGAGAGCTGTTCGCGCAATATATAATATGAGACCAAGAGACTCTTTAAGAAACAAATTTAAAGAATTTAAAATTATGACTGTTTATAATCAATATATTTATGAAAACTTAATTTACGTTCATAAAAATATTTCAAAGTTCAAGAAAAATTGTGATTTACATAAAATTAATACAAGAAATAAAAATAAACTCGCTATGCCCGGCACTAGGCTCCATAAAATAGGTAAATCCTTAAAGGGTAATTTTATAATATATACGATTTTATAATAAGCTCCCAAATGAAGCCTTAAGCCTCTCATTAAATAAATTTAAATTATATGTTAAAAATAATTTAATAAAAAAATCCTACTATAGTGTAAAGGATTACATCGACGACGGTATGGCCTGGGAATGAATCTGTATTGTATTGCAAATAGCTAGTAATCTCCGCAATTTGTTTTTTGTTGTAAATTAATTTTGCTTTATCGACCTTCTGCATCACACCGATTCCTTAGAAGTCCTTACTTGCGGTAGCATCGGGAGTCGGGTTGCCTCCCTCCCTCAAATATGTGAGAAGGGGGTGATGGCTGGCTCTTGTGTTATGCTCGTGAACGGGTGCTGCTTGCGGTGACTGGTTGTGTGGCAGGCCGAAGATTTATATATATATATTTTTTCTGTTATTATTATTTAATTTTCGTTGCCTGAAATCATTAGGCTTCTTTTCCGATGAATTGCGACGGTTCTAGTTGTTCCAAAATTCCATTTAAGTTTGACGTTTGTGAAACAGTGATTACAATAACAAAAAATATATCCGGCTGAGTTTGTTGTGTGGTTCTTCTCAGACCAGGACGCGTTTGGAACCCTCATAGCTTTAACATTAAGATGGAAAATGCTTTTTCAGAAGGGCTTATTACGATAAATCTAGTATCGCTATTACGATAGTGTCAGGAGGGCATAGGCACCAGCACTGACGTCTTCCATGTGTTGAAGGTTCTTAATTTTATGGGAGTGCAGAGGGAGTAGACTGTAGAAGTAGGTAGTAGAGCCTTTTTAGTTTTATATATATTTTTATTAAATACCATTAGGCATTCTTAACTATTACCGGTGTTAACAGTAGGATATCCAGAAACGAACAGGGAGCAAATCATAGATTAAAGATGTGACTATGTTTTACAATTATTATGTTAGGCAAAGGAACTAATGCCATACAGCCTATTTGCCCTAACATTTATTGACACGATAATTACCATTATTTTATATTCACCAACATACCCCCTTAATTATCACTGTCAATACAAACCATAAAACATTTATTTTCCAGAAAAAATTATAATATTTTAAACAAAAAAAAATAATTCACTCCCCTTACATTACTCAGTTTGTTGAAACAAGATTTAAACTAAACTGTATGTTAATTAACACTATCTAGAATAAACCTCAGGTTAAATAAGTTTACCATACAAGGTCTGAATAAATTTTAGTCTAAGTCCTCTATCCTTTTCAGAATTATTATTTAAAGTATTTAAGTAATGTAAGTTTACATCAACTATCTAGGCAATTAAACAAACTACATTTTGTTTTTAAAGAAAAATGTCAAATTAGTTAATTATTTGATTAGAAAAAATACTTAGCATATTTTCTTATCTATGACTTTTACCCCCTTAATGTGACACTTTTCTTTTTAAACATAAACACATAAATTATACAAGTAAAAAGAAACATATCTATACTATTACATAGTTTTTCAGAATTTTAAATTTTACATTACACAATGGCTTTGTTAGTATATCGGCCATTTGTTTTTCACTTGGACAGTATTTAACACTTAATAGTCCTTCATTGACTTTCTCATGTATGAAATGATACCGCACATCTATATGTTTAGATCGTTTATTCACTACACCATTTTTTATTATAGAAATTGCACTTTGATTATCCACATACAAAGTTGCACTGATATTACACTTTAATATTTCACTTATTAAGTTCTTTAAGTACAGGAGTTCTCTGCAGCAGTCAGCAGCAGCAATAAACTCTGCTTCTGTAGAAGACATTGCTACTATTGGTTGTTTCCTTGAAGACCATGCTATGGGGCCTCCATTAAATAAGATGATATAGCCACTGATGCTTCGTCTTGTCTCAGTGTCATTTGCATAATCGGCATCACAGTATGCTTCCAGACTATTGGTATTTGGACAGAACTGTATACCTTCATTTTTTGTGCCAATCAAGTACTTTAGTATTCGCTTTACATTATTCACATCTCTCTCAGTAGGATTTTCAACATTCCGACTACACATGTTGACAGAAAAGGAGATGTCAGGTCTTGTCCTGTTACTTATATAGAGTAGCGAGCCAACTAGCTCTCTATAGCAAAAATTTTTATTAGGAATATCATTGTCTTGGTGAATATTTGCACCAACTGACATAGGTGTAGGAGCACTTTTAGCTTGTAACATATTGAAGTTTTGTGCTATTTGTTCTATATGATTTTCTTGAGTTAATCTCAATATGTTATTTTGTCTTTTAATCTCTATTCCAAGAAATGAATTAGGATCTTCGTTACTAGATGTCATACAAAATTCTTTTTGCAGTTCTTTTAGGAGATTTTTAAGCTTTATTATACTTTTTCCAAGTAATAATCCATCATCAACATATATTCCAAGAATGATAGAGCTATCTTCATTTGTAAATATACATTTGTCATTTTTCAGAGGATGTAGAGACTGCGTTTTCAAATAATTAGTAAATCTTTTATTCCAGTTTAAGGGTGACTGCTTCAACCCGTATAGTGACTTTTCTAGTTTACAGTATTTTGAGCCTGTAAACCCTTCTGGTAATTTTATGTATATGTCTTCTTTGATTTCGCCATACAAAAATGCAGTTTTTATATCGAATTTCAACCTGTGATAACTATGGCACGCTGATATTGACAATAAAATACGTAGAGTATTTGAGTTCATTACTGGGCTGTAGGTTTCATTATAGTCAACACCTTGTATTTGTTGGCAGCCGCGTACAACCAATCTTGCTTTGTATCGGTTATTATCTTTTATTTTAAAAATCCATTTACAGGTAAGTATATTTTTATTTTTTATCTCATTTTCTGATACGCTTTTCCAGGTGTTATTCTTAATTAAAGATTCTTTTTCTTCATTTATAGCTTTGATCCAACTGTGGCTGTCCTCACCTGACAAAGCCTGTTTATAAGTTAACATTACATAATCATTGAACAGTGCTGGTTTCTTTCTATTTCTTTTTTCTCTTGTTATTATAGGTATATTTATATTTTCTGACTCATTACTTCGTTCCAGGCTTTCTTCATAGACTGACGAGCTGTCACTATCAATTGACTTATTTGTGACAGACATGTCAAGTTCTTCTTCATTTTTATTTTCAGAGCTTTGTGATTTTTGCTCTATTTTATTATTTTCATTGCTTGTTTTAGAAGACTGTGTAAAGTGGTTCATTTCAGATAGGTTTTCTTTTTCTATATTTATATTATTTTCAGGTATCAATGAGTTATCTATGTCTTCATCAGAGAAAATAAATTTGTAATATTCATAGGGCTTTATGTTGTTCTTCTTCCTTTCTATTGTGTTTAATATTTTTACATCATGTGAGACTATTATTTTCCTTTCTTTTGTCCACAATCTATATCCATTTTCAGAGTATCCTATGAATATACATTCTTGTGATTTTTCATCAAGTTTCTTAAGTGGTCCTAGAATTTTAGCATAAGCCTTAGTTCCAAATAACTGCAGTCTTGATAGATCAGGTTTTCTTCCATACCACATCTCTGCAGGTGTTTTATCTAGTGACTTAGTGGGTGAACGGTTTAACAAATAGGTAGCTGTTTGCAGGGCTTCACCCCACATTTCTTTATTTAATCCAGAGTCAAACAAAAGTGCTCTAGTTTTATCCATTAAGGTTCTATTTAGACGTTCAGCTTTTCCATTCAATTGAGGCGAGTAAGGTATAGTAAAATCCAATGTTACGCCTTTGTTTTTACACCACTGCAACATCTCTCGGTTAAGGTATTCACCACCATTATCACATCTAATTTTAAAAACTTTTCCATTCCATTTAGCTTCAACTTGGCTAACATATGCTCTAAGAGTCTCAAATGCCTCCGATTTTCTTTCCAGAAGATACACAACTGCAAAATGAGTGTAATCATCGAGACAAGTCAGATAATATTTCTTCCCATTGTGTGTTTGACAATTTATTTGTCCAATATCTGTATGGATCAATTCGAGAGGTCTTTCGGCTCTTTTTCTTTCAGTATTAAACGGAGATCTCACTTGTTTTGCTTTCAGACAGACATCACAAGTTTTATTATTTGATATTTCTTTTATTTCAATGCCATCTGTGAGTGCCAATTTTTTGAGTATTTTTATACTGTCATAACTTATATGACCCATTTTTCTATGAAGTTCTTGGTCACTTACTGTTAATAAGGCTTTTTCTTGTTTCATTAAATTCACTTCATATAAACCATTGCTGTTTTTATTTCCTATCAGCATGGAACTTTCTTTTTGTATTATTACTCGTCCATTTGTAAATGTAACCTTTCCACCATTCTGAGTGATTTTATTCACACTCAATAGGTTTTTTGTTAAATTAGGAACATACAAAACATCTTTTAGTGTGCATTTATCAGTTTTTATTTCTCCACAGTACTCGGCTTTAACTTTTTCTCCAGCTTTGGCTGTCCCTATCTCAGTACTGTCTTCTTCTATTTTATTAAATAGATTTTTATTATTTGTTAAATGTTTTGATGCTCCTGAGTCTATTATCCATGAGTCTGTGGTGTAGTTATCATTTGCAAAGAATGATAAGGGTGATTCTTTTGATTTCTTATTTTTATTGCGGAAAAAACAGTTTTCTTCCCGGTGGTTATTTTTCTTACAGATTGAGCAGAACATGCTTTTACTTTTGCAAAACTTTGCTTTATGCGGGCCATTGCATTTGTAGCATTTTAAGATTTTATTAGTTTTAGTACTAAAGACTACATTGTCAGGTATTAAGTTGGAATCTAACTTTTGTCTAGTTTCTTCCATTATGAGTCGAGATATTAAGGTTTCAAATGATCTTTGTTCTAGGGGTACAGATTCCCAGGCTGTGACAAAATTGCAAAACTTTTTGGGTAGGACTGTCAATAGCTTAGCCATTTTCATTTGCTCATCTATTTTATTTTCATGTGATTGCAATTTAAATACTATGTTTTCTAAGTTACTGATATTTGTACAAACATCTAATTGTGCATTATATGTATATGTGAAAAAATCTTGCATTAATGAATATTTTTGTTGTTCTTGACCTTGTTCAAACAACGTGCAAAGTTTCTTATACATATCTTTCGAATTAGTGCAACTAAGTAAATGTGGCAAGCATTTTTTATCAATCGAGCATATTATTAGTCGTTGGGCTTTAGCGTCCTTTTGATGCCATGTGCTCATCTGTTCCGCCTCGGTTGGGATTTGGATTTTTCCAAGTACCATGTCATATATCGACATTGATTTAAGAACTATGTCTATTTGAAACTTCCAAATAGCAAAATTTTGTTTGCCTAAAAGTTTTTCAATGCAGAAGTTTTCTTCGTCTCTTGACGCCATTTTGACTCTTCAGTTTTTATGTTATAAATTTTATTGCTCTTACCTTCCGAGTTCTGGGCCCATAACCTGTTGAAGGTTCTTAATTTTATGGGAGTGCAGAGGGAGTAGACTGTAGAAGTAGGTAGTAGAGCCTTTTTAGTTTTATATATATTTTTATTAAATACCATTAGGCATTCTTAACTAATACCGGTGTTAACAGTAGGATATCCAGAAACGAACAGGGAGCAAATCATAGATTAAAGATGTGACTATGTTTTACAATTATTATGTTAGGCAAAGGAACTAATGCCATACAGCCTATTTGCCCTAACATTTATTGACACGATAATTACCATTATTTTATATTCACCAACACCATGTTGACGTACACAAGTGATCACTGATTATGATTCTAAGTGGAAAAGATATAAATAAATAAAAATAAATAAAACCACCTTGGCTAGCCCGACTGCAACCCATCCAATCACACAAACACCTTAGTAGCGCACACAAAAAATAAAACTGCTTCTGAAAAACTTATCTTGTTAGGCTGCGATTGTCAGTGCTCAGCAGCTGTCCGAGCTATTGCAGTCGAGTATTCAGAATAAAAAAAAATAAATAAATAAAAAAAAAAAAAAAAAAAACCACCTTGGCTTTTTAACGAAAAATTTTATAACGAGAAAGTTTGGTGAGGTTGAGGCATATTATAATTTAAAACTTTATAAACATAGCCATTAGTACTGAGGAAGGCGTTGGACCGTGGACGTACTGTTACTCGTTCTTAGGTCGCGAGATACTACGAGTGCTTTTAGAGATTGAAAGAAACATTAAGTTTTTCCTTTCCATGGAAGTAGACAGACCCCGGGAATTGTAGACAATGTTCATGTATCTACTTATCGAGATGAGCAATCAGCTGTAGATCCAACATATATACCTACTTACAACATGGGATAAAATCTAATAAAGAAAGAAATCGAAATTAGTTATTTCATAAATATTTATTTAGTGTAAAAAAAAGTTTTTTTGCTAGTCTTTTCAAAATAGGTAAATAATATGAACCTTAATATAATGAGATTGTAACATTTTAATAATATGTTATGCCAATAACATAAATAAGGTTAGCATGAAGTCAAGTCAATATATTACATATTTGTGACACTTTGTTTAGAGTTGATTAAAAAGTAACAATATTATATTGTTTTATTAACAATATATATTACAAATCCATACATAATATTCATTCACATCGTTATAACGTTTTTCTGCTTAATGACTAAATAACAATTGCAACTAGAATCATTTCCCGGAAACAAATTCTTCTATTCTTTTTGCATAACATGTATGTAATAAGCGGGTTCAGGGACGCTGTTCAGCGGCTGGAAATCACCGTAGATGCTGTGGCGGCAGCGACCGTCGAAGGCGGCGTCCAGCATGCTACTGAAGGCGTCCAGGGCGTGCGGGAAGTAACACAGCCGGAACTCGCTGGAAATAAACATTCAAACCTCACTTCATTACACTATACTATTTAGTATTGACTAAGCGTAATAATAGCTAGAGCGCTAATTAACTATTTGAAAAGGCTGTTAGCGAGCTAGTGCTCTCATTTGATTGGTAGAAACTTTTACTCGATGTATTTTGGGGACATATAGTACGCTGCAGATTGTATTGCACAATGTTATTAGGTCTGCATAAATCTTCATTTCTAAACGAAGGTTTGGAGTATACAGTCAGAGATGTGCGAACTTTTACTGAAAATGTCAAATCCCTTGTTATAAACTTATTTCCATTGCTAGTGAGTGTAATGTTATTTGCTATTGTGGCTGAACCTTTTCTCGCCTTCGTCCTCTCCGTTGTCGATGCAGTAGTCGAGCGCGACGAGCTCTGGTTTCCCGCGCACCACCAGCACTGACGTCTTGATGTCAACCGGGTACTTGCACTAAACCAATCACATATACATTACACGAGTGCATTTTTTATTTCAAAAATTGTCTTTTGTATATATATTTGACGTTTCGAATGATTTGCTTCAACGAGATTGATAAAATGTAAGAGATCAATATAGGATCAAACATACGTCGAATTATGTTGTACTATACATACTAAATAACAATAATGATAATTAAATGAATGAGTAAGTAATGTAAATTCTAAGAGGTAGTTATAATAATAATAAAGATTATAATCGCCAGGCTTTATACAACAAGGTGACTTTGCAAAAAAAAATGCATTGTTTTTACATAAATACCTACCTAAATGATATAGATAGGTACGCTAAAATTGTTAATTAAACTACTGAATAAAATATAAAGATTTATCTTTGAACATACGATGAACTAAAATTCCGTTATAGAGATAACGGACATATTTTGCAAATTTGTTATGTATATTCGTTTAATAATATTTGTGATAGAAAATCATACGTGTGTTGAAATCATAATATATTAAAAACATAAGTTGGTAAGTGTGGGTGCGAGTAACATTATCGATGTTATCTCAATACAAATATTATTAAATAATAACCGCAGATAACAAGTAAATGACTTTCGATTATTTTCAGAAGATTATTCAAATAAACCAGACGAAATATTATTTTCATAATAAGTATATGTTATATAGCAATCCTGAAAGCATTGTGAAAGTTTCGTGCGGTTTTGTTAGATTTTTTTTTTAATTTGTAGCTTTCATAAATACGCACAAAGGAAAATGAACTCACTTACATTATAGTAAATGGAGTGCCCTGGCGTCGCTCCCCTGTTGACCATGGAGTCGTAGTTCCTGTGGTCAATAAAGAGGAGTCCACCAGGCTTCAAAACTTGTGCAAAGTTCCTCAAACACATCTTCTGAGTCCTCTGGTCTTCGTACTCATCCAGTAAATGGGCGAATGAATTTCCTAAACATATAACTGCATCGAACTGAACACCGGGCATGAAGCCTCGAACGTCTTGTGGTAATGTCTGCCAGCTTGCTTCTTCGATAACTAAAATATTACCATTATCTTTACATATTAAACAAATATATACCTACTTGAGGAAAGAATTATCAAAATCAGGCTCGAACATGTGACATCTGGGATACCAGCTACCGACCTATCGTTCTACCAACTGAGCTATTATCTAAAGTCCTATTGTGTTGATGATTCTCACATTATATATTTACAATTTTAGGTTTTTAATAAAACCATTATATTTACTAGCTAGTATAGTAAAGGGTCAATGTCCCAGTGACGCACCCCATTCATCATAGTTACTCTCCTTCCTCCTCTCCCACCGTGCTTTGAGGGCGTGTTTCAACATCTTATCCGACGCGTCCACTGACACCACCTTGAACCCCTCGTCCAGCAGCATCATGGAGTCTATTCTAAAGGAGAAAGAATACAGGCGTGAAAATAACATAACACTTCTCCATATTTATACTAGAACCTATACTGTCTTCTTATAAGTTATACTGACCGGTCATGGTTAAGAAAAAAACTAAAACTACGAGTGACGCAGATATGAGGAACTTAGACATACAGGGGGGTAATGGGTAGTAGTAGGGTAGTACACTAAGTTGACTCAAAATATTTTTAATACTTATACCAAATACATATTTAACATTTTTATCTTCATTGTAGTCATTAATTATAGTCGTCACAATAACTCTATTCGCATCGCGGATATTATGTAGTATAATTTAAAAGTTGCAGCTTCATTGTATCATGTAAAACATTTTAAATCACATACAAAACACCTCTCCTTGGCTTAATAAATTCCCTCCCCTAGACTAAAACCGCATACCCAGTTCCACAGGCCACATCCAGTACAGTGTTGCAGCCATGTTTCTTCAGCAGCCCTGAAAGGAACTCGCGGTAGTTCTGCGTCCTCTCATTGCTGTCACCGATATACTTTTTCCAGACCCTGGCGGCCTTGCCGTCCGCGTACTGATCCTTCACCCCCTCAGAGGGTATGCCTTGCGACCTTGAGTGGAATACCTTGTCCGATGACATGATTTACTGCGAAGGAAATTATTAATCTGTGAGTAATTGTAACGACGCTGAATCTGCGTTTTGCGAAATTGTCCTTTAAAATTTTATTTATGTCTTATTAAACAATTTACGTAAATACTTTCAAGGTTTGAGAAAGATAATACTTTGATAACTAACCACATACAGTGAGTAGCTACGTTTATTATATTAAATTGTTTATGGTTATATATTAAAAAAAATCTAATAAATGATCGTAAAGCTACCATTATAATTATTTATTACATATTATAGAGGATTAATAAGTTTAGTATACTGAGTAGGTACATACTAGTACTCATTCAAACATACCTAGTAAATTTGCGGTCTTATAATTATAATTATTTACATACATACAACCTTCAGGTTAGTAAAACGATTAGGCAATAAATATACATTTATACAAAAAAAATAAGTTAACTAGGTAGGTATTTCGTGTATTTTGTAGAAGTTTTGTGTAGAAAATAAAAGATTTTTAAGATTTAGGTACATTGTCTTAAATATCGAATGTTTCAAAAATGTTTAAAAAGGAAATATAATTGCCAAAATCTGGTAGGAATTTACAAAACTTTTTAATATAATATCTATTATGTTATGCTAATAAATTATGTATTGCGTTGATATAAAAAGATTCTAAGATCAATAATTAAAACCGATTAGTTTTAAAAACGTGAATACAACATCATAAAAGCTTACGTATAATTTGAAGGAGCTTACAACCAAACACCAAGCTTTTAGCGCCGACTCACTAAGACTACACAGTAACTGACCAGCGTAAAGTGAAGTCTCTCCATAATGATGAAATAACAACATTAATTTCGCGACCCTGTTTGTACTCTCACTGTCTGTTTACTGTTCATCTTATTATCAATCATGTCATTATCTACAAAATAAGGACTAGGCCAGACTAGACAATTTATACTATATAAATATGCCTGTTGTAAAACGCATGTATTTAATTTTTGGTTAATAAAATTGGTAATGTTTTGAGGTAGCAGATGCGACTTATAACTAAAGTACCTAAAATACCAAATGATGGAAATATTTTTTTAGGCTTATTAGTATTTTACAAACAGACATCCAATTATTTACAACGTTGATATAATATGTTATTAACGAAACACAATTCGCTCGTGTTTATCACCCGCGCGTCTTGTTTTTACGTGGCGTGATGTAATACAGAAGTATGTTACGAGCCTGTTCAGTACAGTTCAGTAATCAGTGGGTGATTAAACTTATTCATTACCAAGTTTAATGCAACCATTTAAATGCAAAAGTTACATTTACATTATTTGTCTATCGCTAAGGAATTCAGCTTTTGTAACTAGTATATAAAAATATAAAACGTAATATTTTTTTTTATAGATAACAAATGTATGATAATTTCCTAGTATTACTCATGTTTAACATTTTTAAGAAGATAGGTATCCTATGTTTTACGTTAATAATCTACATATGTATTAAATGTTATTAAATTAATACGCTTGTGTGAGATTCGCAAATATGAATATATGATAATTACATAGAAATATAAATGATACCGTAGCCTTCACCAATTAACTCTATCATGACATGACAAAACTATATAATTAACATTTTTATATTTAGTATCGTCATCCGATTACCTACACTTTTAGATCCAGTTTAAACTAGTTATGTTTTTCTCGCGTTATCAGCAATATAGGTATAATAAATTGGCCTAAACGTGACCCACAAGTATTCATTGAAGATATATTATAACTCCAAGATTAAACGTTAATTATAACGTCACCGAGGTATAACAGATAAAAATTTTGGAGCAAACAAATATTTTGCTGGTCGTACTACCTATTAGACTTACCTTACCTATTAATATATCCGCGTCTTCGACAACAAGACAAAGAAAAAAGTTTCTTAATTGGATAGACATGATTTGTCTACAAACCTTTATATAATATTTTATAAACTTTAGTTATATAATATACATATCGTACTTTATTATAATCTTAAAATCAATCGTCCTGTACGTTTGCGATTAATCTTAATACTCAAATTTTCTCAAACCCTGGCGATTTCCATCAATTGCTTTTAACAATAAACACTTTTAAAGAACAAAAATGTCGAGTCAAGTTTCAAGAACCAATAGTTTGGCTGAATTTCTTTGCAAATGCTACGCAAACTCATCGCACTATGTCTATGACAACTGTGAGGAACTTTCGATACAAGAAAGGGTTTGGCTAAAGACTCTATTTCTGGACATGTAGTCAGCTGACAAAAACAGAACAGAGCATCGGCAGAATTAAACTTTGCAAACTAAAACCACAGCGATTGAAAGTTAAGTAGTCGCACATAACAAGATTAAAGACTCGACCAGTAATATGGATGGGGACATTAATATTGTACCACAGAGGGTTGTCATAGACAATCAAAGTGGAAAATAACACTTTATGCGGCGCGAAACCTGACGAAGACTGAACGGAAGTTTGGTGGAAGAAGGCGAAGTTCTATGAAAAAAAGCATTTATATTTTAAATTAATATTAATTGATTCCGACCCGACCCACACCGAAATAGTAATCTACACTTCAAAGTTAAAAGCATTATTTTTCTTCGTTTCGATGAAAACGGTTTTTTAATAAAGAGTACAAGATTCATTCATTCAAAGGGCAGCGACACGGTAGCTCAGTAGGCAGAGCGACGATACGGTTCCCCAGAGGTCGCGGGTTCTGGTCACAGACATTTAAATCAATGTTTATTTTGTAATTAATAATATATTATATAGTCACTAAGTCAATTATTGCAAAATAAAAATACTTTTTATCATGAATACATTTATTGTTATACCAAAGAAATACAAATACACTAGTTTGTGATAACTACTTGCACAGCCATCCGGCGGGACGACCGTATACAGTTAATAGTCAAAACTACTTATATTCTTACCATTTTATATTATTGCTGCCTGGCGTCTCATTTAAAATGAAAACTCCGATAACAATTGTTTAAGGTGCATAATATTGTAAATGTCAAACCCATTTAATAAATCATAATTAACAATTAAACAATGTCACGCGTACAGGGAGGAACCTTGTTCGTCACGCGTGGGTCCCGTGCGCTCACATGCCGGCCCCCACGTCGGAGGCGTCGATGCCGAGGAGCGCCAGCTCGTCCAGTTCCTCCTTGTTCCTGGAGGGCGCGGGCTCCTCCCTGGCGGTCCCGGGCGCCTCCACGCTGTCTGCGAGCGGGGCCTCCTTCCTTTTCTCCTGATTCTTTTGCTGTCGCTTGTTCGGTCTCGGCTTCGGGCCGGGTACGATGGGCACGTGCGTGTCGTACAGCTGCGGCTGGAACAGGCCGGCGTTCATGTCGAAGCCCATCATCATGGGCGCCTGGCCCAGGATTCCGAGTTGCTGGAACGGATTCATGACGCCACCAAGTCCCGGGATGCCCGCAAAACCGGGCGGGGGCAGCCCCGGGATGCCCGGGAACAACTCCTGCTGGGACATGTCCGCCTTCACTTCGGACGGGAATATGATGTCCAGCGCGTCCTGGAAGTCCTTGGGCAGCGCGGCGGGCGGCGGCGGGGCCGGGGCACTGCGGGGAGACACCGGGGTTAACAAAGACACCAAGGGGAAAGGGGGGCTAATAGAAACTCCAGAGGGAGGGAGAGGGGGGTGGGGGGTGCGTATTATCTCACGGGGGCGGCGGCAGGAAGGCGTGCGGCGGCGCACCCAACAGCGAGGAGAGGCGCTCCGCCTGTTGCCGCTCCAGCTGGGCTTTGGCTATCTTCTCCTTGAACTCCGCCACCTGGAACCAACGATATATTTATGTCGTGACAATTCCGACTTCGGTACCGAGAGGCGGCCGACCTTGATGAAGGAATGATGGATACGACCAATTTATTTTGATTAAGGTTAATTTTTTTAAATATTCTAGGGCGCAAGGGTTACAAAGGTGCACGGCATACCTTCTTCTGTATCTCCGCGTCCATTTCCACTCTTCGTTTCTTGGACGCCTCGTCTTCTTCCTTTTTCTTATCGTCCTTCTTGGGTTCGTCGGTTTTAGTGGTCTTAGTCAAATTTTTGTAAACAGGCATCTTACCTGTTCGTATTTAAATTAATTAATTTTAGGAAATATATTTATTTACGTATGTAATTTTTTTAATATACCCAAAAAGTTCCTAAAATAATGAAATTTGGCCTTCTGGAAATCCATAAACGATGAACACCGTGTAACAACATATCTCTTTCCAATCACAAATAGTGTTTACCAATGAAGGGCATCTTGCGAATGTCAGGTTTCTTGGTGTCGGTCCGTTGCGGGCTGCGCGGTCCGTCCCGTCCGTCTCGTCCGTCGTCCCTCCGCTCGTGTCGCTCGTCCCGTCGGTCGTCTCTCCGCTCGTCTCGTCGGTCGTCTCTCCTTCTCTCGTCTCTCCGGTCGCGGTCGTCTCGGGAACGAGACTCGCGTCGTTCTTGATCCCTATTATAATGAGTGTTTAAGTTAGGTTGGTGTAGTGTGTTGTTGTGTGTTTTGCTCGTGTACCCTCATTTGGGGGGTACCGCCGGGGCGTCCCGGTAAATGCGAGAGCGATCCCGTGGCGTCCCAGGCGTCCCATTAAGGCGATGAGGGCAACCGTTGGTCATTTAGTGGGGGGCGTGGTTGTGTGGTGTAGTGTGTTGTTGTGTGGTGTTGTGTGGTGTAGTGTGTTGTTGTGTGGTGTTGTGTGGTGTAGTGTGTTGTTATGTGTTGTGTTGGTGAGTGCTCCTTACCGGTACTGCCGCGGCGGATCTCGTTGGTCTCGCTTATCATCTTTGTCCAACTTGATCCTGGACAAGAGAATTATCCACTTGGTATATTTTTTAAGACAATATGTAAGCGAATATATTCATGTAGCCTGGGTACCTGGACTTTATGTTATCCAGAAGTTTGCGGTCATTATCGTTGAGACGCTCCATCTGTATGGATGACATCCAATCGTTCAACTTTTCCTCTTCATACTTCGACTTAGATTTCTTACCTTTAATTACATTTACATTATACTTTATTATTAAAGAACTATAAGGTTAACACATTATTAATACTTTCATTAAATCGACTCACTCTTCTTCTTTTTCTTTGGCTCGCTATCCGATCCGCTGGAACTGCTGGCGGAGCTGCTGCTGCTGCTCTTCTTCCTTTTACTTTTCTTCTTCTTATCCTTCTTTTTCTTCTTTTCCGAATCGCTGACGGGGTTGGGGCTATCCAACTTTCTTTTGGTGTGGAAGCCGTCTTTGTTGAACGTGATAGTGTGAGCGGTGTACTGAGGCTTGTCTTCGGACGCCTTTATCTTGTTGCTAGCACGAGCTTTCTCGAACGCCTTCTGTCTGTCCGACATCCAATCGGTTTCCCAGTGAGGATTCTGTTCCACGAAGTTCTGAAATATTAAAAATATTTAATGGTCTCAATGATAGCGATGTTCTATTTAAAATTCGGAGTCACTTGATGAAGGAGTGACTGTGCAGTGTGTGTAATGTACTCACGGTGTAGTTCTTAGAATGCTGGACGCACTTGAGGTGTGCGGACGCACAGTGCAGGTCCCCGATGAAGGCGTCGCAAAGCTTACAGTACCACGCACTGGACGGCACGAAGAACTGTAGACCTGGAGCAGGGTGGATGGGTACTGAAGGGACTTGAATCGAAGTTATTTAAATAAAACAGGGAAAAGGCCACCCGATGATAAGTCATAGGCGGGACCCGACGACCTTTTTTAGTAATTGCAGATGCATTATACCCGTTGGGAGACCGTGAAGATAGAAGATAAAAGAGTACGATGGGAGGCGTCATAGCTACTTCACTAATGGATCTGTCGGTACCTCTGATGGGGGTCCTCTTGGTGGGCGCGGAGGGGTAGGACGGGAAGCCCTCGTTGGCTCCCGTCACGGAGTGCCACGGAGCCTCCATGTGGGCAGCCGCCATCCTACACGACAATAACATATCTTTTTATAATTGAAACTTTTCCTACTAGAAATCTCAAAATGATTATCAACAATAAACTATCAAAATAATTATTGATAAATGTATTGAGTGTAAGCGACTAGTTGGCCACTAACTTGTGATGCGCGGGCGAGTGCAGATGGTTGAGGTAGTCCTTGGCCGTGGGAGGGAACTCGTTGCAGACGCGACACCAGTGCATCTCGGGGTCGTAGTACACGTAGTTGAACTTCTTGCTGGACGGAGACCTGACATCCACGAGGACATGAGAGACCACCGACAACAGACAACGAAGTACTAGTTTATGTATATTATATTAGCCCGCAACGTGCTTTAAAAAATAATATTTCAGTTTTAGATGCAAAAGCTTCATTTTGTGTGCATGTTAACCACATACGACACAAATTAACGTGACAGATTTTTTATTTTATTTTTGTTATTGATATCCAATTGGAAAGGGTTCATAAAAGTTAATAAAGAATACAATCTTTGTAGAGTACATTTTATTTGTATACACAATTAGGAAATATTTAGGAGATATTACTTCTTTAAAAATAAAAACAATATTAATATAATAATGTAAGCAATTTGTGTTAGAAGCATTAGATAATCTTAAATAACAAAGTCATAAAAATAAATATATTATTTAATAAGACGCCAACGTTCTTCAAACCATAATGTTTCTTCAAGTAGTTGATCTCCTTTGCCAGGAATCCAAAAAAGCTAAAGCTCTCGTAAGAGTTAAGTGCATACCTCGCGTGGAAATAAAACAAGAAACAGACAACTGACCTTGAAATAAATAGTCAGGTAACAAACAAAAAAATATATAAATTGTATATACATAATTGAAATACCAAGCCACTGCGACACACACCTGGACTTCCTCTTGGAGCCTCGTTCCGGAGAGTCGTCGGAGTCAGGCAGCTCCGCTGCCTCCTCTCCTATAATTCCATTGAGCATGTCGACCACATTATTGATTGTCTTGAGCTTGTTCTGGATCTCCAACTATTTAAACGCAAGGCAAACTGACGCTTAACATTAAGTCTTACAAGCCTAGGAGTACAGCAATGACAGAGTGAGCCAGCAGTAATGGACGTGGTCAGCCTCCAAACCTGTAGCTTAGTGTTTTCCTTAAGGAACCGTTTAGTGTCGGGGCTGGGCGAGCGCTTGCTGTCACCCCTCAACTCGTTGCGTTGGTCCTTCAAGGTGTCCAGTTCTTTCTTCAAGATGGCAGCTTTCTTAATGTAGTCTTCGCGTTGTTTTGATAATGCAATTTTCTGGTGACGCATTTCCGATTCTATTGCCGCTGTGAGGAAAAATTTGTTTAATATATAAGAAATGTTGAAAATAAGTATAACTTCACTTACATTATTTGGAAATATTAAGTACATATTAGTGATTTAAAGTTCATTATAAGATTTAAACTTATACTGACTGACAGCAATAAAATATAAATCTTCGATTCTTTCATTGCTTATTTATATAAAATGTTTGTCCATAGTTTTTCAATATGTTCAGCAACCATTCACTTTAAACCTGCAATAAAACTATCACAATGATAGAAGCACCTTAGCCCTTCAGATCCACACAAACAATTTGTAATGATAATATTTACATAAGCATTATATACAATAATACATATTAAGATTATTTCAATTTTAAACAATAAATCTAATAGATGCAAATTTCATTCCTAAGGTGAATAGTAGTTGTAGAGAACATCACAAGCTGAATGTTTTTACATATCTTAATAAAGTGAAAATGTTAACACTCTTTATACAAATATAGAGTTTAATTGAATTATTTAAATGTTTTTTAATATTTTTCCTAGACATTGAATACAAAGTAAGTAAAGTAAGATTTACAAAAAAAGATATTAGTAATATTATAATAACAATAAATTAACTATTATGAGAAATCGCAAAACACTTATGCTACACATCACAACCAATTCAATTTAAAACAAGCATAAAATACTTAAGAAGATAATTCTGAAACTTTGTCCTGTGCAATTAAGTTGTATTAAAGGAAAAATGATATGGTATAATTAAAAACCAAATATGTACCTTCTTTCTTGATCTGATCCTCAACATTATAAGTTGGGGCAGGTGGAGGTGGCAGAGACATTTGATTCCAGGATGAGATATCAGGTGGTTGAGGTGCAGCCGGTAAACCACTAACAGATGGAAAGTCATCATATATACCAGAATAGGAAGGCTGGTAATTACCAACATAGGCATTTCCCTGGGAACAATAAGAGTAGTAATTGTGTAATAACATAAATAATTAAACAAGGATTGAAGAAAGGATTTCACCGGGATTGATCCAAAATTTTTTTATAAAATCCGGAGTTAGCATTTCTCAATTACAATAGAGCAACTAACAACAATGGAACAAACGAATTACGTCTTGAGGAAACTGCGGAGGTGGCGCGGCTGTGAACCCTTCTTGCATTTGATTATCCCACAGTTCGCTAGGCTCCGGTAGCTTGGAGATTTCACTCAGAATGTTTTCGTCTAACAAATCCTTTTCACTCTTTCTTGGCGAGCGACTTCTACGTTTGTCATCGTCTCTTGGCGGACTCCGGCTCCGTTTCCTCGACATTGGCCGGTGTTTATCATAACGATAATCACTACGACCCCACTCTCGATCGCGGTTGTAAAAACCTTTTCGGCCATAATTATCCCGTGACATTTTCAATGACTGATTTTACGTGATTTATGATTTATAGATAAATACCAAACAAACGATGCAAAACACGCTGCAGTAACAACAAACGCTATAATTTATAAACTCATGACACTGACAACCGGACGCCATCTGGATTGGAACTCTTATTGTCTATGGATTATGGAATATTTATGCATCCCTGTATGCTTTTGGACCATGTGCGGTGCTATTGTCAAAAGTTAAGCAAACGGTTTAGCTTAGTACCCTAAAAAAACGAAAGATTGTAAAGCAAAAAAAAAATACGGACCCATTAAAAATAGAATCTTTAATTAATAAATATTTACTTCCTAATATTTTCATTTACAATATTAGTGACGCCTTTAGACAATCAAAAAAGGGTTAAAGGCAGATATTATGAATATTTTTATACCTTTATAGTCTTACTGTGATTACAATGTATAAATATTTAGCTTTTACGATTTACTCAAATAAAAAATCTTGGTCTTATATGTTATTCTAGGCTGCAGACTAACGTATTTTCTTATACAGTAACTAATACAGTATACTAGAATCCGCCACAATGCACTGCGGGAATTGAGCTAGGCGTCCTCCCCCTTTTTTATGCTACTAAACTCGGTCCATACCGCGCCCAAGGACTTCCAATGAAGTTGCTGGCACTGGAAAGGCAAAGAGTAAAGGTTGGCGAGCGCGCGCAGGTGCAGTTAAGCTTAAGTCTATGGGAGATTCAGTTCTTGACCATATTTTTAAAACGAAACAATATTTTTTATTGTTTTTTGGAAAACAAGCCCAGTCACTTCCTTGACAAGCGTGCCAATTTTGGTTAAATTGGTCAAGTGGTCTTCCTTTGATGTTGCCTCAAACTCTGCCTCAAAAAATGTATTTCCAAACGGTTGAGAGCTTCGCTTACGCTCAGCTCAGTAAGAGCACAATAGGACCACAATGGCTCAGCGATAACGGAACACGTCTTAGATTCGGGAACGGTTACGGGTACGGGAACATACGTTTCGACAAAGCGTCAGTTTTAGTTAGGGAAAAGTTTTTAGTACCGCGTAAAGTACGTGAAGCCATCGAAATCTGCTGTTAACCGATTTTCAATAGGGATAGTGGTTGGATGCTACCTACGGCCTGGGTACCGGTTATTAACACTACAAAGGACACTAACAATAAATTACATACATTTAATAGTGATACAATGAGTTCAGTGTTTACAACGAAATGTAACGACGAGTAAAGAAGATCTGCACGAAACCTCTGAAGAAATTATCTACATCTTTCCCCCCACCCTCGCCACCCCCGTCGCGACGCGCTCAGCGAGCTGCCGCACGCAGTTCACGCCACGAGTCCGCCATGCTTCAAGCTCATGAATGGGTTCGAAACTAGTCGGGCAAATTCCGATTAATACTACATGATTATAGCCGGGTATATATATGATTATTTACTTATGAGTAGTAAGACAAATCGGCAACTTTCCGTTCACCATTAAATTTACTCTCCAAAACTGCATGTAAGCATTTTATCAAACGAATATATTTATCATTTTGGACAAACTTTTAAGATTTATTTTGCACATAGTTGTGCGAAACAAAAAAAACAAAAAATAATATCGGCGTTTCTTTTCAGAAGTTAACCAATGGTCTGTAGAATTCTCTATCTAAGAGTAACATAAATTAAACTATTAATCCTTATTAGTTATTAGAATAACATATTTTGTACCTACTGAAGAGTACCTAGTAAGCTAAGGCACAGTACTTAATATACTTAAGATTTTACAAAAAAAAAACTAATTACAAATAATCGGCAATAAGAGATAAATTGTTTTAACAACTTCACTATTGCTTGTCGTAAATATGCAGGCAGTTCCATTAAATATTGGGGGCAAATAAAATTTAAATTTGTTGTTAATACAATAAAATTATGGCTGCTAGCAATTTCACAATAAAACTTTTTTAAATTAAAACTTTTTAAAATTTAAATTTTCCCATACAAAAAAACTTTATTTGTTGTCTCTGAACTGGCATTAACTCTCGAGAATCGGTATGCCGCCCGGGCGTTTTAAGTACTACTTACAAAATACACAGTAATAAGTAAAAGAAAGAGCAAAAAAATTTTTGTTTCTTTTTTTATGTTGTTTATCAAGATTTGTAAAAAGTTGTAGAACAGATATTGTTGGGATAATAGTCTAGTTTGGGTACTTATAAAGAAAAATAGCAAAGATTTCTACACGATGATTTATATGTACCGGAAGGAAGGGTTATGGAATACAGAAATTGACAAATAGCTGAAGGACGAAAGCGTTTAACAGATTTAATTAACATATTTTTCGTCTAATATGGGCAGATATTTTATTTGTTACGCAGGTGGACATGAAATTTAAAAACTCTATTGTAAAGATACAAAATAATGTTAGATCTAACCACTTAACACTAACAGTATTACGGTTAGTACCTACCTATGTATTAAGATTTTGATAACGTTTCAATACAAACATTTTCCAAATATTATTTTGATAGCAATAAAATTATTTAAAATAAAAAATCTAATCAACTCTATTCGATCCACTCTAAAAAAATGATATAAATTGAAATTGTAAAACAAATAAATTTAATGTCTTTAAATTTGTAACTTACTTGAAATGAAGAAACTATGAACGGTTAAGGTATTAGTTAAACGAATTGTATCAAGATTTCACCATCCCGATTGCGAGCGTCTTCTCAGTCTTACCTTCAACTTCGTATACATTGCCGCTTGCCGCTTGCGCAGTGCACTATGTCTAGTTGAAGTTTGCGAACACGGGTCGTTGCACCGCTATGGCGGGGTGTAAAACTGCTGCGACGTCTGAAACGCAGCCATTATAGCGTGGCCGCAGAGCACGCATGCGCGGTATCATTCGTACGGCGCGAAAAAGAAAATTAGAGACGTGCGTTCAAAAATAATATATTTTAGTATTTACTGAAACATATAAAACAATTTAAATAGTATAGTGACTGTGTAATAAATTGAAAATAATATACATTAGACATGAAGTATAAGGTACGTAACTTTAAAGACATTTCCAAGTTTTTTTATTTGTTTTATATCCTTATCAGGTACTTCTTTGGTACTACATATTATAATAAAATTAAAAATAACATTTATTTAGGTATATCACAAAATTATTATTTTATTTCGAAATATTTAATATTTATATGTAGGTAGTTAAATTCATCAAAGTACCTAGCAAACAGATAACTACGCCACTTTCCGCAAAACCTTGTCCCCGCGCTTCTTTAAGCACGTAAAATAAAAATCAAGTACATAATAATCATAGATTTATATCAAGGAATCTTTTTTTAGATGCCGTTTTTTTAAGTCCCAGTAAATTATTATATTATTTCATTTTACTTGCGAATTTAGGTCTACATGTTTGTAGGTATATATGATTTTTTTTAGAAAACTCCTTATCTGTAAAACCTTGGTTTCATTTAATCAAGAAAAAGAATTCGGTTCTACACGTTCTAATCTTGGTACAAACAGCAAGGTATTATTTATTTACATATACTTATTGTCATTTGTTATACTTAATTGTAAATTATTTTAATCAATAGGTAGTAATTATTAGTTAGATACAATATTTGTAACGCAACTTATTTTTATTATAAACATTTTACCGTTCTCATAAGTGAAAATAATTTCGTCAAAACAAAGCGAGAAAATATTTTCATACGGATGTAATATTATTGTAACTTTAATTGTCTCATTGTTCATTATCAGCACACCGAAGCACAGGGGTATATTTTAAAATATTCAGTAGGTGCAAAAGTAACAAAATGTTTAATGAAAATGTAACGCGTAGTATTTGTTTTTTTTTTACGAAGCAACAAAATTTACTTATGATAAGTAAATTTCTAAAAACAAAATTTACTTATGATAAGTAAATTTTGTTGCTTAAAGTTAATTTAACGTAAATGGGTTGTGACATCTTGGATCTGGGCTCTGATAGGGTATAATACAAATTAATTAAAAACCATAAAAAAGCTACAGCAAGCTTTTCTATTATTAGGAATATATAGGAAGTTTATATTTTCACAAATTGCGTATTGTGGTAAGAAACTAATGGCAAAATAAAACCACAAAATATGCATGGTGTTGGATTATTATTTGAGAGAGTGTAAAGGGTATTATGATAAATTTATCATAAGTCAGATTTTACTGAGTGATTGTATTGGCAATAATATTACACTAGCACTATTCTAAATTTTCTGTACTTTTCTTTAAGTCACCAAATTAGATCTCTCGACTTAGTCTTGTTTTGTTTCATCATATCAGTCTGTTGGTCTACCCTTCACCCAATCAGCTGGAGAGCATTATTATATAAAAGGATGGTAATAAGAACACACTTATCACTCAATATACAAAATATGTTTTACTTACCTGTAATGAATCATTTTTACTGGACAAAATAAAAATTAGTTGGTGTTATAACTACAATGATTAGAGAAATTTACCGATTTGAATAAATTTTGTTGGTTCATGGTTTATTGAATCTAGTAATACCTACAGGGCTGAAATAACTTCCAACAAATTTGGTCCCTGCAACCTGATGCCGTATACTTTGTTTACAGATTGAAGGTAACTTTTTAACAGAAAATAAAATTATTATTCTTAAATTTTAATGCTATTATTTCATTAACAGGTACGTTCTTTGGTTTACGTTAAATTGTTATAGTAATAATACACAAAGAGAAAACAATACAAATTATCTTATAAATAGATATGGCATAGCAAATATACACTTGTGCAATTGTTTCAATAACTTGTATTATTGTATTTTATTTTTTAAAAGGTTTCTTAATACATATTTATATATATTTTTAATTCAAATGTATTTTCTATATTTTGTTTTTATAATATTAGATAAGTAAAATTATTTAAAAATGATGTTATAAATGTAAAATTCCGTGAATGATTCAATGACAGTCTGTAAATATTTTTTTTTGTCTGTGCTCACCGCGGTCGATCTATTCAAACATTTAGGTCGTTTTTTGTTTGTATTTAAAACCATTTGAATGACATTTATGTATAACCCAATTTTATAGTTTTAAAACAATTAAAGATTTACAATACAGATAAATGTTATTATCCAAGTGCACTTTTACTTTTCTGTGCAAACACTCGTCATACGTAGAAACTGTTACAAGTAAGTAGGTACTTATGCCACCTGTAACAATAAATAATTATTATATTTTAGTTTCATATTAAATCATATATATACATATTTACATAAAAACATATTAACACATTTATTTTATTTGGCCTAAAAATATATTTGGTCGTATATTTTTACAAAACCTAGAAATTTCTTGACTTTTTGTCAATTTTGGACTTTATTTATTGTATACATATAATATTTTAGTAATATTTATTTATTTTATTTACATTATTCTATTAAAGGGTAAGGGTCTCAACAAATTAATATAGGCAAGTAGACACAGCAACGTTGAAACATGTTTTGACTTATTATTAAATTAATTTTATTGTCGAAGTATTCATACCTACTAATAAAATATGTATGAATTGAAAATGAAATATGTATGTATGACCTAATATTAAAATGTCAGTAAAATGTGAACTTTCATGGACTGTTTTCCGGAGCATTCTTTTTTGTGATAAAATTGTTATCAATCTAAGTCTAAAATTTAACAGAACTTCTGCATCCTTTAAGATGAACAAACAACTAAGCGATGTACAGTAGTTATAGTTACTATCCAGGAATCTCATAAATCCAGTTGGCACGACAATATTAACTATGGCGCGGTAATAAGTAATAAGGAATAGTTAATAACAGCTAACTGCGAAGTGAAGATGCACCGGCAACGTGATACTCGTCCGCATTCAGATCTAATGGCGGACATTACATTCACTATGCTGCTTAGGAATTAATAAATTGTTTAAATAACTATTGTAATAAACATGTAAGGTTAATAGTAATATTAAAATGTCTGACAATAGTTGGTTTTCACAATTATGATGCAAATAGGTGACTGATTATTATATTAAACTTAAAAAGCATTTGTTTCAAATGTAAAACCTCTTTTTAGCAACGGTTTTTTAAAATAATTTTTCTTAGTTAATTCCATGAACGAAAAATCGATTTAATTGTATTATTTCCATACAAAATAAATGTTTACATTGGCAATAGTAGGTAAGTACCGGAAAATAGATATTTTGCGACAAAAACACTGATTACAAATACCTAAGTTACGTCGTCTTTTATCTTGAACTTGAGGTTTCTATTAAAAAGTAGTCTACTGTCTAGTTATGACACAACTGTGGTTTCACTGTTTTCAGTTCTCTGATCAAACAAGATGTTTTAGATAGTTATGTTACAGTGACATTGCTGCAACTCAATCAATACAATCGTTTAGTATTGGTACAATTTTATTTCGCCAGTATTTTGATCTTTCATTTGTTACAATTTTTATCGGATCTGAAACGAATTAAGTATTTAGGGAGCTTTGCGTCAACTTTTCTTACAACTTCGGTATTCCGTAGTTGTTATAGTCTTCGAACTCAAAGAAAGATTAAAAAGTTTTTTTTACTAAATTGAATAAATTTAATTTAAGAATCTCTTTGAGATCATACTACACCCATAGTACAGGTTATATAAAAAAACTAACAATATAACCAAAAGATACTAAATATTTATGTTATTAATTCCCATACCTATCTACTTATTCTTTAAGAGCATAAGTACGTAATCAAATCACAAATTGTTTCTAATTCTCCCCCAAATTAAACGTCCTCCATAAGCTTAAACTTAATTTGCTAAAACAATATATAATTTTATGTTTAAGAAATGTAACCTCTTTTTAGACTTTTCCATAAAATGAACTTAAAGCGAACTTAAAGTTCGAAATGCGATCACTCGATCTAGAATATTACGTTCCTACAAATTACATGTAATATAAATATTAAAAGTTCAATAAAATCTACATTAGAGTTGTTGGAGCTAAGGATTAAATATAGCGATACAAACTACAATAAAAGAGAAAGTCGGATACAAAAACGGGTTCAAATACTCTCACGATCGAGTAGAAACCTCAAGTCCTGGCATATTGTTGAAAAACTCTTTATTGTACACATTGACACAATGTAAATTACAATATATAAAATAACAAAAAGAAACACTTGTCCATTCCATTGAAGAGATCCCTTACCGATAGCTTTCAAATGGATGAAACCCTGAGCTATTTTGTTTTCGTCTTTAACTAGAAACCATTAAAAGTATAAAAACCGATAAAAATACAGCAGTTTTACATAGGGGTTTGTTCTCGCACCACGTCGTTTTTAGCTATTGGCATTGACTTCGCCTGCACTCCCTCCTTCCTTTTCCCTGACTGAAATTCGGTGGAAATTTTATATCCGGTTTTTTCCAGAGTGAAAATGATATTTTACAAAAACTAACACCACCTTATTAAGACCCACTAATGTTGTAGTGTTGTAAATTTAGTGACAATTAGTTTTGGTTTTTTTGTGCAAAGTGACGGTCGTTTTAAAGAATCAAAAGTTTCCTGTGTTAGCCATTTGACCAATGAAATCAAAATCCGTCCATTAAATTTGGCGTGAACCGCGAACATAAAAACATTGAAACAGACAAACAAATATTGAATATTACAAAAATACGTCATTACTATTTTGTTATATGTACAAATATCGGTACAGAAAATATGAAAACATATAGGTGTCCTTAAAAATAGTTTAATCTGTAATATATACTTGAAGAGAACAATGGGGTGTACGAAATATTATATTCTGATATTATATTAATATATTATAATAATAAAGAATAACTAGAAGAAAAAGAAATTAATAAACTTCCATGAGTGGCTACAATTTCCTGGTCTGTTGTCCTAATCTTGCAAAATGTTCTTAAAAATGCAATTGTACGATGAGCCTTTCGAATCTAGTAGAGGCGGCGAGAGGGTAATAAGAAAACAACTACATGCTATGAGGCAAGTGGAACACACTGCAACTAGAACGATATGACATAACACAGATCATTGAATACAGTCTACAGTATCAACACGCAATTTTCACGTAATAATAAGATCACAGCATCCTTACTCTTATTAACCCCTGATCCAAAAATGGGGTGTTATAAGTCTGTGACACCATCGTCAACGTACCCATAATTGTCCCCCGATGCAACGACTTAATAAGTACATAATAATATTATTTCTATCTTTTTAGAGATCTTTTTGGATCAGGGGGTTTTTTATCTTTATCACAAGGAAATAATTGTAGAATACTACGAAACTTATAAGATTAGAATGATAGAACTAGAACTTTGTCCACTGGTGAATTGAATCACTGTTGTGTTTTTCTTTATCTAATACACAATATAGAAATAAAGAGTTATATAAATTCGTTTAATTAGCCTCAACTATTTCTGTATTTCACGGTTTTGAAATTCTTTAACAATTTATTATTGAGAGATCGCAATAATAATTATCTTGACGAGACCAAAGATTTAAGAATTGTATTGCAACAAATTTATAACGGACCGTTTAAATAAGATAATGTTTCAGTTTGGAACTTAAGGTTGCTTATATTTCTATCTGATAAGTGATCAATGCAGTATTTAAACAAAAGCCATCAAAAAATAATTAAATTCGGTAATGACTTAATCGAAGTCACATTATTGACGATTGTTATCTTATATATCCATTGTTCAGAAACAATAGCATGTGATCTCAGAGCAGATGAAGATTTTGGCGATTATATCATTATTCACATTTACGTTACATTACGTTTACAATTTGATATAATCCAAAAAACTTTTTTAATCATTGAGTTCCTAAACTGTATGTTGTTGTTGTTTACTTCTACTGAAGTTGAATATCTAGTAACGCTAAGAAAAGTGAATCTCACTACATACTTTAAAATTCTGAAAGAGATCTGACAGATGACTATCTACAACTAGCATCTTGAATTTGTCAGTGTCAACACATTAGCTCATTTATTGGACTGGAGGGATGACATCGTAAGGACCGCAGGTTCAAATCCTGCATGCCTTGCCGAATGTCGCATTATATTTATTATAGTATGTAACTGTTATGTGTTCTGTGCAGGTGAAGGATGTAGACAGCGAGAGCCAGCGCTCTACGCATCTACCGGACCACTCCAGCGAGCTGGAGGAGAAGCTGTAAGTCTAAGATTATAACTTGCAGTTCGGAAACTATTACGAATTAACTGGGAGCATTCTCTTTTTAGCATTATGAGATAACATATAAGAAATGATATGATACATATGTTAGCAAAGACAAATTTTTCTCATTTATGTAAATTAAAATAAAACTTTGTTCCTTCGAACAACACCATCAATATCTTAGAATATTTGTATTTTAAACTTAGAACCTTCTTTTGGAAAAAACTACAAATCAACATTATTATTTCGGTATAATTCTAAAATAAATAGTGTTAGTACCTACTAAGAAAAAGACATGCCCATACATGTAGGAAGTGCATCGGAAGACATTATGTAACCACGAGGCATAGTGACAGTGACAGGCATTAATATTAAACAGATTATTGCTATCTGATTAAACGAAGAATGCGTCTATTTATAATATATATACTGACAATAAAACTATTTTTAGCTACAAAGACTTAGTTTGCGGCGCAGCCTGTTTCATATAAAAACACTCATTTCCTTAGTGCAATTGTTATAGCTTCAGTATGTTTAAATTCAGTTAAATAATTCGTAACATCGCGTCGGTTTGTGGTATTTAATATTTGTATTAGGATATCAATTAGAATGCTCCATATCATTTTTCTTATATTATTGTATTTTCATGTGCACATTTATGGTAATAATAAATGGTTTTTTTTTAAATATAACTCGCGAACAATTTCACAGTACTGCTTCTAGCTTTTAAATTTTGTAACAATTAAATCTAATAACAAAGTACCTACATAGTGTAAGATGTAAGCTTGTGAGAATTAATAAATTACTAGTAATAGAGTAGACAATGATAGTAGTGGATACGATAAAAAATAATATTACAATAACAAGGTATGTTTTATACTGCCTTTATATATAGCCTATGTGTTTCAGGTTTACTAAACATTGTTTTATCTGTGGCTTGAAATCAACTAAACTGATTTCATTAAAACATTTTACTTGCGAAATTGTTTCTCATTTTTACGAAACACAAACTGATCTGGTCTATGATTACAATTCAACAAATGAACGAATTTTGATGAAATTTTCAATAATCGAAATTTGTATATCATTAAAAATATAAGTATTATTATTTTACATTTGGAAAGTAAATTTATAAAAAAAGGTTATAATTTCGTAAAAGTAAACAGAGAAATACACAAAGCAAGTGAGATATCACCGGAACTGATAGGACATGGAGCGGATGAGTACTGAAGGGTAATTTAGTATTCACAGAGCCATTGACACGTTTACAAAACAGAGCTCTTTAAGTCATTAACTCTATTGTCGTTCCTTCATACACACGTAAAGTATATTTCTTTGTAAATATTAATTCAAGTCATACTCTCTAGTTTCATTATCACAAGGGTTCCTCGGTATAGAATCGAACAATGATGATATTATATTTTATATATGTTGTAACTTCCTCTTACAACCTATTGAATTAATAAATTTAATATAATCATTAGACACATTTTAATTTTATAATCTAAAATGTTACTCATATATATTTATATATGAAGGAAGTAAAAAGCGATAATAATAAAACAATGTATGCATACACAATGAGAGACGTGTTATGGTTGTATCATCAGTGAAAGGTTCGTCTTAACTCTTAATAGGAAGACTTATCTTATTAATGCACAAACAGACACACACTGCATACAAAACAATATTAATCGAACCTTAATTATGCATGAACCTTCGAGGTTATGAGTAAATTAATAAAACTGTCTTTGCAAATTGCTATTTTCACAAGAAATATTTTTAATAAAAATAATTGCTTTTTTGCGCCTTAGTTCCACGGATAATGGAATTAATTATTGTAAATACTTAATGCACTTTGATATGACAATGATTTAACAACCAAAAGAGACTAACGAATTTTCCTTTGTTATCTGTGTTGCATGGTCGTTTAGTCGTCTATAGTAATTGTGCAATGTATGGTATCAGTAGTTCCGTAACATCGCGTGCATTCAAAACTAACCTAGTTAAGCTTCTGTCTGCTCTTAAATAACAATCTATAACTGCACGAAATACACTAATGACCCAATATTGATTTAATTGACTTTTCTTTTATATATATTTTTTTGTTATTTGCAGTATCTCTATGACTGCGAAATATGTCACGAAACGTTTAATTACGGTATCTAGGTAATAATTGTATCTCAATAAACATTGCACTTTTATTTAATTTAAAATAAAAATATTAAAAGAGGTTATGTATTTATAATAATATACATTGTAAATAGATAGAACAGATAGCGCTGGTAGTAATGTTAGTATGAAGGCTGTGTAGAAGTGGAAATGCGTGTTCTATTTGTCATGTTTTTATTCTATTGTGACGAGAACGTAATACTCACGCGATCTTTTATACGCCTTTCAATATTCAGCGAGCAATTAGTACTTGAACGTAGAACACTTTATTACTTGTAAAACTTTTTATTACCTACTAATTTAGATTAGTTATTCAAAATTCAAAATTCAAAATTCAAAATTCAAAATTCAAAATATCTTTATTCAAGTAGGCATTTACACGCACTTTTGAATCGTCAATTACATTAAATTGGTCAGTATAGTCAGTCTGTGAGTAAGCTACCACCAGCTCGGAATGCTGTTCTGCTGAGAAGAGCTGGCCAGAAACTCAACAGTTGCTCTTTTTAAATAAAATTTAACAATGTTTGACTTATAAATTAAATATATAATATTATAACATCAACCCTGCAAATGAGTCAATTTTATTTATTTTATAAACTTAAATGCAATTTTGGAACAACTAGAACCGTCGCAATCAATCGGAAAAGAAGCCCAATGATTTCAGGCAACGAAAATTAAATAATAATAACAGTAAATATATATAAATCTTCGGCCTGCCACACAACCAGTCACCGCAAGCAGCACCCGTTCACGAGCATAACACAAGAGCCAGCCATCACCCCCTTCGCACATATTTGAGGGAGGGAGGCAACCCGACTCCCGATGCTACCGCAAGTAGTGACTTCTAAGGAATCGGTGTGATGCAGAAGGTCGATAAAGCAAAATTAATTTACAACAAAAAACAAATTGCGGAGATTACTAGCTATTCGCAATACAGATTTATGACCCAAGATTTATGATACCCAAGTTCCACACATTTCGATCAACCAAAAACTCTTGAATGTTATAGTAAGATTTATTTAATAATATACCTTTAATTTTAGATTTGAAATCAAGAAAAGGAAGATCTAAGATATCTTGTGGAACCTTATTATATATGCGTATACTCAAGCCCATGAAGGATTTCTTAACTTTTTGAAGTCTAAATTTAGGCGTTACAAGCCTATTTTTATTTCTTGTATTGATAGTATGTCTGTCGCTGTTTTTTTTATAGTCATTTAAATTTTGGCGTATATATAGTAAGTTATTAAAAATGTATTGAGAAGCGACCGTAAGAATACCGATTTCTTTAAAAACTTCTCTTAGGGAGTCTCTAGCTTTTAAGTTACAAATAGCCCGTATAGCTCGTTTTTGTAAAATGAATATAGAATTAATTTCGGCAACGCTGCCCCATAGTAAGATACCGTAAGACAATATACTGTGAAAATAACTAAAATAAACGAGTCGAGCCGTATTAGCGTCTGTTAATTGTCTTACTTTTTTAATTGCAAAGACGGCTGAGCTAAGTTTGCTTGCGAGTGTCGAGAGATGGGGGTTCCACTGGAGCTTTTTATCTAAAGTTATACCTAAGAAAGTTGTCGAGTCAGTCAGTTCTAACACTTCATTGTTAAGGAATAAACTACAATCCCGACTTTTTACATTAGGAAGTGTAAATTCAATGCATTTAGTTTTCTTAGTATTTAATACCAAATTATTAATTTCAAACCAATGAAGAACACGTGACAGAGGACAGTTAACTTTGTCAAAATTAGGTTTATTACGATCAACTTTAAAAATAAGTGAGGTATCATCAGCAAAAAGTACAATGTCACATAGTCCTTTTACGTAAAAGGGCAAATCATTAATATAGAGTAAAAATAAGAAAGGGCCTAGAATAGATCCTTGTGGAACACCCATTTTTAGGTGAGATCCAACCGATTTACAATTATTTACATCAACCGTCTGAACTCTTTGATTCAAGTAAGAGGCAATAAGATCAAGCGCAGCATTACGCACGCCATAGTGATTAAGTTTGCAAAGTAATGTTTGATGGTCCACGCAGTCAAAGGCTTTAGATAAATCACAAAACACTCCGATTGCATTCTGTGACTTTTCCCATGCGTCGTAAATGTGCTTAAGAAGCGCGGCACCCGCATCAGTTGTTGATTTGCCTTTGGTGAAACCATATTGTTCACTATGCATGATTTCATTGCTATAAACAAATTCTGACATTTGGTTTAGTATAATTTTTTCGAAAATTTTACTTAAAGTGGGTAAAATAGAGATAGGTCTATAATTTTCGGGTATTAGTCTATCGCCACTTTTGAACAAAGGAACTACTTTACTATTTTTCATTAAGTCTGGGAAAGTACCGGTTTCAATACATTTGTTAAAAATTAAGGATAATTGTGGAGCAATATCATTTATAATACTTATTAGTAATTTTACTGATATACCCCAAAGATCACCGGTTTTTTTCATATTTAGATTTCTAAAAGTTTTAACAATTTCATGTGATGTAACAGGTTTAAAAACAAAACATTTATTACTGACTCTTACGTTATTCGTCAATTCGACGATTGCATCACATGGTGAGGAATTTAAATTACGCGTGACTGTTGAAGGAATTTCGTTAAAAAAAGTCTCAAAAATAGCCGCCACAGTTGAATTTGAATTTATTTCAATATTATCAATTTTTAACTTAATAGGTCCATTAGCAGCCCTATTTTTCCCAGAAACACTAGATAAAACATCCCAAGTTGCCTTTATTTTATTTTCTGAGTTTAAGATTTTATTTCTTATGTAAATCGACTTAGCTTGTATGCAAACGGTCTTAAATATTTTAGAAAAAATCCTAACTTTATTCAAGAATACCGGATCTTGATTCCATTGCCTCTCACTATATAAATCATATAACTTATCTCTACTTTTATATATTCCCACGGTAGCCCAATCACTAAATTTAAGTTTTAGGTATTTAGTCATAGTTTTTGGCTTAAAAACATTATTAAATTCTTGTAACAAAAAACCGAAAATGTTATTATATAAATTATTTGGATTATCATCGCTCATGTTTACTTTACCCACTTTTTGCTGTACATTATTCTTAAATGTTAGGACCCGGTTTTTTGTAATTGGTCTACAAGTAAACTTTTGGGGCTTTTCACTTTCGTGTTTAATTAATAGAGAAAATTTTAGACCACAGTGGTCTGAACTTAAATTTGTCATTACTGTTTTTTCATAAATGTTACAGCGACAGAACACATTATCAATACAAGTCGCGGAAATACTAGTAATACGAGTAGGTTCAAAAAAGACGTTCAGTAAGTTAAAAGATTTAAACAAATTTAATAAACGTACACTAGACGAATTTTCTTGTAATATATCTACATTGAAATCACCGCAAACAATCACGGACTTGTTTTTATGACAAAGCTTAGTTAAAATATCCTCCATTTTGTTTTCAAATTCATCAAAGTCACTAGAGGGGGGTCGGTACACGCACAAAATAATATGTTCATTGAGCTCAATGCAGGATAGTTCAATAATTCGCTCGACAGAGAGCGCCACTATATCTGATCGAGACTTTAACACTACATCGTTACGAGCTAAGATAAGTGAGCCACCGCGAATAGCTTTCTCTCTACAGAACGAACTTGACAATTTATAATTTTCTACATTTATAATATTGTTATTCTTTGATAACCAGTGCTCTGTAATGCACAATAAACTTATGTCATATTTTTGAACAAAGAGTTCCACTTCCAATTCCTTGCCACCTAAGCCTTGTATATTTTGATGGACAATATTTAACAACTTAGGCTTTGTCTTATCCATTAGTTTAAAGTGGAACGCTTATGTTCTGTCAGTAATATATTATTTAAAGTACATTTATTTTTCGTTATATCTGTTATAACGAAGTTTTTTAAATTAAATGCTACTAAAGTAGCAATTTGTTTTTTATAATATAAAGGCAGATACATTGTACCTTTTGTCATCCTAAACCTATTATAAATAAATTTATTTACATCAAAGTAAAAGAATGCATCACTATGACGGTATGTCAAATTATATAATGTCAAATTTAAATTATATATATATTTATTTTGTTTGTCTGAATAAAAAGATGAATATGGAAATGCACAAATTACAATTTTACAATTATTCTTATTATGTAATTTTAATAATTTTTCAATATTACTAATTATTTCAATTTTCTTAATCGACAAACCATCTCCATGTAATAGTACAATAGTACTGTTTTCAGTCAACTTTGAGTCAAAATTAATTATTTTATCTATATTGTGCTGGTAACTAGCACCTGGTGAGCATATATTATGTACATTATTTAATTCCCTACTTAAAAGAGACCCAAAGCCCTGACCTAATTGGTCAGAAAAAACAAAGTAATTATGGTTGTGCACAACAGAGGACCTATTATTAATTTGATTTTTATTCATTATATTTATGTTTTTATTACTACTTTTAGTATTGTTTATATTAGATATATGATATGTGTTTTTACACACATGTGAAATGTTATAACTGTTAAAATGGTATCAATTTGCTGAATCTAAATTCAACCATCATCAAAGTCTGTCTTGTTTCTACTGTATCTTTAATAAAAAGCTGTATGAGGTATTTAATATTAGGAATTTCTTTCTTTTCTTTCTTAAGATTTTTCAAAAGTCTAACGAAGCATCTGATGTGACAAAAGATCGCTAACGGGAAGTTCGTCAGGAATGTCCTCAAGGCGAAGGATACAAAGAAAGCCGCAGACAATGAATCAGTATTTAAATTAATAATTGATCATTCTTCATCGACCTTCGGAGATATGCATCTTCTTTGATAATCATTTATAGTGTGATTGGAAATCGTCTTCCGCTATTGAGATTATTTAAGATGATTTTATGTTTCTTCGCACATTGTTCAAGGATGAAAATCAACTAAAAATATATTTTGCATATTTATAAGAAATTAACCACGAAAGATATTTTAAAACGTATGTAGCATTTTATAAATCATCAGTTAATATTTTCTCCTAATAGACCTCCGAATGTACTTTTATATAAAAGTATTGATTTAAAACAATCAAAATAAATTTTCATTCATTACAAATCTTAGGATTCAATGGTCTCTATTAACTATGGAAAGTTTGACAATTAAGAAAGAAAGTAAGACCCTCATAAGGGCGCTTACAAGCATGACGACATCAGCACGTGCTTAATAACAATTATAACTTACTTAGTGCAAGTTATAAGCGAATTTATCATTAGAATTATTGTTTATTTTATTATAAGCTTTAATACTTGTTTTGAAAATACAAGTCTGTCTTCGACTGACATTTATTGAATTTAAAAATAACTTTGTAATGTTATCAATGTGTTTATTAATATTATGTCTTTATAGTTATAGTCTTATCTTGTTAGGTTAGTTCTATTGGCTGTGACAGCGTCTCCGGGAGCTATGTTAGATATTAGATTAGTGATTGTCCTCTATAAGTCTGTATTCTAAAATATTTTAACAAATTGGGAACCTCCTTCTTTTTCAATCCAATGAGTTTAGGTATTAATGGTGTTTAAAAAACTATTTTATTCTAGTAGGTACTATTCTATTTTTGTAAAAACTGTGATAAAGTTCAGTCATGTATTTATTATTTAAGATTGTGTCAGACAATAACAGCCAGCATTCTCCAAAAGTACGACATATCACTAACAAAAATCAAAATTGGTAACAAAACTAACTGAATTTCATTTTAAAGTATTTGCTTGCCATTTGCTGGTTGGACGAAGAAATAGTTATAATATAGGTAAGGAAAGATAGTTGAGTGTATCACGAAAAAAACATCTAAACTAGTAATTCAATTAAATTTTTTTAAATATATAATTTTTGTATTACAAGAATTTCTAAGTTCCGCATTAGTTCGTGACTTGCGCCGCTGCACTGGGTTGTAAAGCGTAGGAAGTGTGTTGAGTGCAGTACACACCGGACAGACACCTTGACAAATAATAATAATTAGAGATGCGTCGAATAGTGGTTTCACCGAATACCGAATACTATAAAGGTTAATCCGAATCAAATATTCGGCCGAACTATTCGGTTTACCATTTCCTCGTTTTTTTGTCATAAACTGGTTTTAACAAGTACGGTGTACAAGTATGTTACATGTTGCTGCTGGCTAGATAAATAAATATGTTGATTTCTAGTTTAAAAATATTGTATTGGGCTTAAAAATAAATTCTGATTTAAGTTTCAAAATAAATGTTGGCTATACTAAAGACTAGTTGTAGTTTAGCGATTATTAAATAAATACTTGATATGTTTCGAAAAAAATGGATTTGAAGGTAAATTGCTTTATATTGTTAAGCATTATTCTAGACATTATTTATAAGGTTTCTGTGACTACCAGTATAACATAAATCTTAGTTTTCTTTTATTTCTTTATCGTGTCGTTTAGCCAAAAATAGAAATACTCGAACCGAAAATATTCGGCACCAAAACCGAATAATTCAAATACAAATAGTGAAAAAGATGCGAATATGCCGAATACCGAGTACTTATTGAACATTCGGCGCATCTCTAATAATAATAATAAAACGGGACAAATTACAAAAATGGATCTAGCCCTTAAACTTGTGTTAAGGGTATTAGACAACAATATAAAAAGATAGGACACACATATACATTATAAATACTTCGAATGCATTTAATAAACGGCCAAATCCAGAAAGACAGGCATCTATGCTCATCACATGCTATGCCTTTACATTACATGCCTGTCCCTGTCTGGATTTGAACCCGAGCCCCATTGCGTCGCTATAGGCCAACGGGATCCAAACTAAAGAAATAAAATATTTGGAGGTTTGGAAATGTATTCAACTATATTTTATGAACACACACACACAACACAACACAACACACACTCGACTGTCATAATTTATTGTAAACTAGCTGTTGCCCGCGGTTCCTTTCGCGCGGACCACAGTACAGTATTACTCATAATAAATAAATTAAAATTAATCTAACTAAGAGTATTCTAAAATAGTAGGTAGGTACTAAGCCAAATTTTGGCAAAATAATAATTTTCTGGTACAGACAAATATAGTGAGATCAATAATACAAATACGATAGACTCCTTTTTTACAGACAAACACTTATAGTTTATGTATATATGTATAGATTATGCACATGTGTGATTATCATCCGCACATACAAATAAAATCATACGAACATTATATGAATAAGAATTAATAATTATACAAATATAAGATACTTACCATTTTTGATTAAGTTGAAGTTCTAGAAACTATAATAAAGTACAAATAATATAATTATGATTAACAAGTAAAGGTGATAGTGTAAGCCCGGGGACTGTAATAACAAATTACATGAATGTATGGATTTACATAACATTATGTTGACTATTAGAAAGTAGAAACATTATTAATTAATGTAAGAATATATCTCAACATGAATTGCCATGTTAAGCTTATTAAACTTGAAATAAATATAGAATAAAAATAAACCGATACGTGCAGGGATTCGAACCCGCGATCCTTTGGAAACCCTCTCGTACTCTTTTTAAAAAGGGACGTCGACTTCTGAAGCGGCACGATATCTCATTGGTAGTGGGTTCAAATCCCTGCCCGTATCGGTTTATTTTTCATTATATATTAAAAAAAATAAATAATATATTGTATATATTTAATATTACAATCATAAACATCTTTTAGGTTATCATTAATTATTTGAGTAAAGTTTGGAAAATAATACCTATATTGTCTGTGGTCCGACCTACTAAGTTGATCGCATTGTCCCAAATTACATATAGGTAGTATCAGATAGAAATATAATAAATATGTAGGTACTCTTGATAAATATACGTTTATAATAACTATACTTAAAATATCCCTAATGTATAAATACAATATCTTCCAATAAACAATATAACTATTATAAGTTCCTATTAGCCCTTTAACTACACAGATTTTTGATTTTACGTCTAATAAAAATAATATTTCGTGAAATTATGAATTCAATGTACACACTTAGACACTTAGACAATTAACGCGGGTCAGTCCTCCTCATCGGTAAGCACTCCATCAACCCTTATAGAGGCGAGTGACAAACATATTTTGGTTTCCGTTAAGATGTGTCTGTAACCTTTCGAGTGCAACAACCTTCATATTTTGGCCACAGCTCACTCCCACACGCGGCGCAATGAACCCAACCCTATCTTGATTAAAAAAATATATTCATTTTTGGCATACTATTGTTTTGAGATGAAACGCCTTGGGGTTTGGTTAATATTTGTATCTTCAATACTGTTATTATAAGTTGTCTAAAACGATAATAGTTATTAATAATAGTGTTGTCCGACACAACACCGTTAGGACGTCGACACAATTAATTACCGTTATTTTTTCAGTGTTATCTTTAAGAATAGATTGAAAGGAGTCACATAACCGTAACTATTGGCCACAGAAACTTATCAACAAAACAACATTTGTCTCTTATGGTACAGTTATGAACGCCTTTGTCCAGTAAACGGAACACGGTTATGGCGGCTTATATAATAACAGATTCTAACAACATAATTTAAATACATATCCAATCAAAATTGTAAAAAGGTATAATCTGTATATTTAATGCTTCATATGCCGAGAGCGTAGATCTGCGCTTAAAATTTGACTCCGTCGGATGCCGGGAGCGCAGATCTGCGCTCTATACAAAATAATAATTCATATACAGTTTGTTTAAGTTTTGCGAATTTATATCATTTAATAATTTATTTTTTTTATATTGGAATATAAATATGTTTTGTGTATATATGTAGTGGAGTGTGAATGTGATGTGTGAAATTCAACAATTCAATTATATCAAGAGCCCGTAACCCGGTTGAACTGAAACTCTACATACACATTTAGTTCTTATTGAATTGCTCGACAACCCCATTCAAAATCCAATATGGCGGACAAAACAAGATGGCGACTGATTTTTTTACATGGGTATCAATTAAAATGGTTTACGGAGAACACGATAAGTGCAAAAAATATTTTATTGAAAATTCAATATGGGGGACGTAACAATATGGCGACAGATTTTTTGACATGGTTATCATAAAAAATGGTTTAACGAGAAGAACACGATAATTGCAAAAAATATTTTATTGAAAATCGAATATGGCGGTCAAAATAAGATGGCGGCCGATTTTTTGACACGGGTATCATAAAAAATGGTTTACCGAGAAGAACACGATAAGTGAAAAAAAATATTATTGAAAATCCAATATGGCAGACGTAACAAGATGGCGACCAATTTTTTGGCATGGGTATCAAATAAAATGGTTTACCGAGAAGAACACTATGAATGCAAAAAATATTTTTTTGAAAATCCAATATGGCGGTCAAAACAAGATGGCGACTGATTTTTTGACATGGGTGTCAAATATAATGTTTTAACGAGAAGAACACGATGAGTGCAAAAATATATTATTGAAAATCCAATATGGCGGACGTAACAAGATGGCGACCAATTTTTTGACATGGGTATCAAATAAAATGGTTTACCGAGAAGAACACTATGAATGCAAAAAATATTTTTTTGAAAATCCAATATGGCGGTCAAAACAAGATGGTAACTGATTTTTTGACATGGGTGTCAAATATAATGGTTTACCGAGAAGAACACGATAAGTGATAAAAAATATTATTAAAAATCCATCATGGCGGACGTAACAAGATGGCGACTGATTTTTGGATATGGGTATCAAATAAAATGGTTTAACGAGAAGAACACGATAAGTGTTAAAAATATGTTATTGTAAATTCAATATGGCGGACGTAACAAGATGGCGGCAAACTTAATTTTTACCATAGATATCCAACTGAAGGCCTCAAAGAGCAGAACACTATAATTAATTACTTTATAAATTGCCGTCTTTGCAAAACCAATATGGCGGCCACAACAAAATGGCGTCTGGATTTTTTACGACATGGGTATCTAATTAAATGGTTTTACAAGGAGGCCACTATACGCGAAATGACATTATTAGATGAGCATAGAGAATTCATCTATAATTATCGAGCGTAATCACACATGGAAGAAAAGAACACGATAAACAAAATATTTAATATCTTCAGTCTGAAATATAAAATGGAGTACGTCGTAGTATTGTGAACTAAACTTCATAATAAATTTATAAAAATTCTTATTTTTATCAACTGTTATACTTATTTTATTTGGTGTTACTTTTTTATTCGGTTTTAAAAGCGTGTCTACAATTAAAAACTAATAACTAACTAAACCTACAGTTTTCTTATTTAACCACTCTAAATGTCATGATTTAACCCCTAGAAAAATCCCTAATAAAACCCCTTAAAAATGTTTTTAAGAGGTTTTATAAACATATTTTATATAAAAATAAAAATTTATAAATAAAATAAACTAAATAAAACATCTCATTATAAGAAAAAAAAATAAAATCTAAATAAAGCAACAAAATCAAAATGTTAATAAATTATTACAATAATTTTTTTTTAAATAATGTTATGATTCAAATCGTGTTAATCATATTATTGAATTGTTTAAAAAAAATGCAATAATGGTTAGGAATATGATTTGTTTATAGATAATTTCAAATTGTGTTTAAATTAAAAACATTCATGTATATATTATATTAATGAACAGTAGCTACTTATCCTTAAAGTCTATATTATTGGTATTACATGGAAGAATAGACTAAATCATTGCCTTCAACTGTATGCTGGAAAAAAGTAAAAAATGTTTGGAGTCACAAATTTATTTTTCAATTAGCAACGGCGGGAAGTTGCAATTATTGAAAAAAGCACTACATATTAGAAAACAAAAATAAGACTCCTCTCTATGTTGTGTCTACTCTTTCAAAATGTAATAAATGTTACAAAGAACTATCTTCGGTTAAGTTTTAATAATACCTACGACTCTCACAAAAGAAAAGTAAGTTCAATAATTATTTTGAAACTGATAACTTTAAAAATCTTTCTTTTAAATATTATGTTATAGTTAGGTATATTTTAAATATTTTGAACGTTTTGAATTTGTTAGTTTGCACAAAACGAAGTTATTAAAGTGAAACTTTTATTACATCGTCTCAAACTTTTTCGTCTGTGTGTTGCATGTCGCGTGACGGTCGGCCGCGGAGTAGGGATAAAGTGAAAGGCGCTCGTATCGATACGGTTTTTACTAGATACATTGAAAAAATCGAATGTAAGTCACTGTTCACGTATTTTAGTTACCATAAAATATTGGTTACATTTATAAACTGTGAAATTCATGATGAAGATGGAATTAATAATAGAATGATTGAAAATAATTGAAAAACGGATCAAAATGACTCAACGATTATAAAATATTGTTTTCAGTGTTTTAATATGTGTATATCATCTAAATAATTGTTAAGTATTATGTATGTCGTACTCTAAGACACAGAGTTCAATAAAAATATTAGTTGGAGACCTAGTCTACTTTTATCATTTCCCATTATCATTCCCATTTTCTAAGTATAAAATTAAGATTGATGAAGCAATTTTTATACCCTTAATGGAATATCATTCCGAAAATTTTTAGTTAAATGTCTATAATGTGAAAAAAAGTTTCACTTTTACGGTGGTTTCATAAAACCACACAAGTTTTTTATATATATGTTTTTTAATATTTTGTATTTGAATATTTATAATATTGTAGTATATTTCCCAGCGGCTTTTTATCGATAAAATTTTGATAATAAAAAATGTATATTATTTGTTATTTTATTTACATATAATTAGTCGGTTTCTGTAATCTGTTTTGTAGGTCTTCGCAAAACGCAATTTATTGCCTACACTAAACTGCCTGGAAAGAATCACATAAAACACCATTCAATCCAGGACTAGTATGACGAAGGAAGAAATTGTTTTATATAACAACAAGAGACCGAAGTCCATCACATTTGAAAACTTATCATAATTGGATTTCTGAAGACTTCATTAAATTTACAAGCAATACATAAACATACACTGACAAAACTTAAGAGATTTGTGGAATACCTATATATTTTGGTATCTAAGACGATTCTAAATAATTTCTCATTCGTTGTACATTAATGACATGTTCAAATATGAATCAAACAATATTATGTCGGTACTTAATGTTTTATCTCGATATTTGTAAAATATTTTTTAAAAAATTAATTTCTACGTTATACAGTCAAGAAAACAATAGGTTTTATTTTTTTGTCTGTTTATCTATTGTGTTTGTTTCCGCATTATAAAAAAATATATTATAATACACAATATACTAATAACATATACAAACCTTTTATAGAAAAAACTAATAAATGTATAGGTTATAATTAGAATATGTGTATCAAAACTACCGAGCGGATTTATATGCAATTTAGTGTGGTCTTTGCTTGTTATCCAACTCTATCTTTAATTCCCGAAAATATGGGAATTTCCAGGGTAAAACTACAAAAACTTATAAATATACATATATTTATATATAATATTAAAAATGAATAGATTTCTTTAAATTTGGCATGTTTTTAGAGGAAATAAAAAGATGAAAGGTTCGAATGAATAACACAAACACGGTTACATACAAATATGCTTAAGACTAAATTCGGAGCACTCTCAGTTTGTAATACCTAAAAACAATACATATCCCTAAGCTCTTAAAACAATGTAATATTTTTATTTCTTTTTTAACATTTATATCATATATACATACATATGTCATATTTCCCTTAAAATGTTGTCATATTTTCCATTTTATTTTGTAAATAAATCATAACATAGTAATTTTGTGTTACAAAATAATAAGAACAACCTGTATAGTTTCTACATAACCAAATTATTAAGGAAAACTATTAAAATTTGCTTCTCTTGTTTGTTTTATTTGCATCAATGGTTAGTTACAGTTAATATTAAGATAAAAAAACAATTCGACTACCAATTAAGAATACAAAAACAACAAAAAAAATTTTTTCGTGAAAAAAATATGTTCTTGTTCTAATGTAGGCGGCAGACGACGCACTTTTTACATTTTGAGCCGCGGCATACCAGGGGTTAATATTGATTAAAAATTATAAGGGCTACGCACTCGGACATGACGAAGAACTCAAAACAATAGATTTGAAAAATATTGTGTTAGTATGTTTCTGCGAACATCACGAAAAATGTACTGGACGGATTTTGATGAAATTAAGCATTGAGCAAAAAGAAAAAAGGTAGTCAAATTTGCTAGCTACAGCTAAAAAGCCATAAGTCACTACAAAAAATAATTCTCTTATTTTTTGAACATGCGAGTAATCATTTGAACTTTCAAGACTATAATAAACAGTCTTTACGTACAAGCCGAGTTCTTAAAACTTTTTAAACCTGGCCTACTATGAAGGTTTATATATTTTAGAATAGTTTCAAGATAACGGTGAGTGTATGTTTTGTCCGTACGTGTGTCACTCGTACGCGCCGGGAATATCATTGTACAGTTTGATTCATGTCTTGTAGAAATTGAGGCTTATCTCTTTGAAGATGACAGTGAGTGATATCTCAGTCACAGGAAAACGTTTTATGTTTGTAATAAAATTAAATAAATTGACTTCTAACTTCTTAATGGATTACAGGCACATATATTCATAAATTTAATAAACAAAACTCTAAATAGTTTCATTAAAATACTAGCTGTGCCTGCGACTTCGTACGCGTATATTTCGATTTCGATAAAACGTACCCTTTGTACATACCCATGTATAAACTATGAACCTTAAAGGTTTCATCAAACTCCGTCTAGTAGTTTTTACATGTAAAGTAGGTAGTCCGATTTCGTATTTTTTTTAGTGGAAAGGGTATTATTATTCCCTGAGGGAATTTTTATTACGAAAATAAGAGATTATTAACTTCTTTATTTGTTTATATGAAAAAACACTGAATGTAAAGTGAAGACCATGACAATATATTCCGGAAAACTGCAACTAAACCGGTTAATCCCTTCTTAGATTAGTGTGCAGAAACATACATACAGATATACAGACATACAAATATACAGACAAACAGATAAAATAAAAAACCATTGTTTTTGCTTGCTTTTATATAAAGGCATTATGAACATTTGAAAATATTTTCTATGTACCTACAGACAGCGATCAGTTACAGTGTTATTATATGTATAGACATACATAAGTTTCTTAAACGTTTTAAACACTTACATCTCTTGATAGAGTGAAGAGTGTGCAATGAAAGTGAAAACTAAATGTTATTCAGAATGACGCTCAAATTTTGATGTTTAAAAGTTATTTACATTGACCATATATTTTCTCGTGTTGCGTGCACAACTAAAAGAGAAATAGATAAACAGATAAAAAGATCATAAATGTTAGAAAAAGATTGTGTTAATAATCCGTTCAAATCCTCGTTCTATATTTTTTTATATTTCCAATGAACAGAGTCTACTCGTCTACAGATTTGTTACATGTATAGAAGAAAATTTGCATGGTACCTATTACGTGCTTGACATAAATTGAAATAACTTTTTTATTTCCTAACCGATTTATATGAAAAAAACACTAAACTGCAAAAGTGCTTGTTTATTTTTTTGTTAAACGTACCTTCATGACACATGTTTAATCACAAATCTGAAATAACTTTAGAACAGTAACTTCTAAGAATATTATAGGGCAGGTAAAACCACTCACCACCTGCTAAGGAAGATTCTTTGCATAAACCACTCGATGGATGTATCTTATTTAATATGTACAGCACAACAAAACAATTAAATATATACTATTGTCATAAATAAAAATATTTTTATACACCATTTTTCATTAGACGTGCTGTTTGATGTTTATTATTCAACATTATATTCAATAATGCACATAAATGTTTTCCTTGATTATTTCTACTTGAATATAAAAGTAAAGATCAAATTCATTATAATAAATGTCAAGCGAGTCGTCTATTACATTTGTTCCGTTAAGGCTGCGCAGGCGCACCTCAATCATCAAGAAAGTGTAAGTGATTGCTAACATTAGGCAGACAAAGAAATTATTCGTTACGTACTGTTCCGGTGTGTCGTTTGCTTACAAAGAAACCAACTTATTCCTAATTTAACTTCCATTTTAGTTGGTTATGGATATATATCTTTTAGTGTATAATTACAAATGAAAATCTTGAAGGTCAAAGCTCCACTAATTAAATTGAAGCATATTTGTCTAAGTAAATTATTTACGATATTCTATAGTTTTGAATTCACGTGGTATTTTACCTCCAGTGTTACAATACAAAAGTATTTTTATTGTGGTTTGTATTTCGTTATGGATACCACCCCTGGTCTAGGGGACTGCGGAGATGATGTGGCACTCGCTGGCATAGAGAACGACAGGTAAATACTAAGACCGGGCAGTTCCCCTCATCGTGTTACTCAGACGCCGCGCCGTCATCATCACCATGCTGCATAATCGCATGGGTTTCACTACTGGCTACAGGACTTTAAAAAAGTTGCATCTCTGGGAGCTTACATAAGGAAGAAAACTTATAGAAAATACCTACATTTTAAAATTTCAAATATAAAATATTTCTTTTGTCTTTGGTCTAAAGCCACAACAAAAGTCAAAACATTGTTACGTATGTACATTTAACTAACTATCTTAGGACAGCTTAAATACAAGCCTATACTAGCAGCGTGTGGAGCTGCGACTTAAAAAATAGCCCTGATATTCAGCAAAAAAATGATGTTAACGTAAATCTTTTTAATTGAGCAGTTTTTATAAAATATTTAGGACACTTATATTCAAACTATTGATGCACCTAGAATACGATCCTTACTAAAAGCTAGTTAATAAAACAAAATCTCAATCTGCATCTGCTTCCTATAGAGTTAACGTAAGCACATAATTATTCAAGTTGTGTTTAGTGTTAATAAATATATGCAAATAATTTAATTATATTCTTGATTCAAGTAGAAACGTATAAGATTTTAATTAACATTAACATCTTGAAATAATGAGGAAACATAATCGTAATAATAAGTCCGTATGCGGTAGTCAAACAGTTTTTCTTTCCAACTCCAGTGCTCGTACAGTCCGCTGCTCGTCCGTGGTGATCGCCGCTCTAGGGCTGTCGCTGGTGGCGCTGGGAGTCTACACAGCGGTGCTGCTTTTGACAGAAGACAGAGAACCACAGCCCTGCCTTAGTGAAGTGTGTGTTGGCACAGGTGAGGATCGATTCTATATCTCTAATAACGAAATAGACAATAAACAAACTCTTAATTTCCGCACATACTCTTTATATAAAGCGGTCTCGTAGTATTTCAATGTTAGTGTCAACCCTAGCTTGATATGAATGTCCTATCATCGAGTGACGCGGTAAAATCGACAACAAAATGGGTCCCCATGAGACCTCCGACACAGTCAGACTAAACCAGCGACTTAGAGCACTTGTCCTTCAAATGGAGCTAACCACCTCAATTCTTTGGCTCACTTTTATCACTAATGTCTTCGGCACTCCCCTTCTTGATACCAACGAGTATTGCCTGAGTGGTAATTGTTTCCAAACTGGTGAGTTTAAATGTTTTTTGATCATTTTGGGGCTATCACCAATATATATATTTTATTTATTATTTATAATATACTAAGTTTTCTATTAAAAGACTAATATCTTAAATAAATAAAACTATCAAAGATATTTTAATTAAATAGAAAAAAAAACAATTAATAAGATACTCCAATCTGTTTGTGTACCGTTAGGTATAATGTTTTAATTTCAAACACTGCGACAGGTCAATGACCCTTACACATTGTATCTAACAGTGACAAGGCACTTTATTCATAATATAAATTATATTAATAGACAACCTAGGTCAAATTCGTATTTAGTCTCCGGTTTGTGATTTATTATTGACCATTTCATTCATGCTTATATTTGCATCCTATGTAATGGTGCTGACAACGTACAAACATACGTACATATGTATATATATATGTGTATATATACATAATTATGTTTTATATATACAATACAACTAAACAACAACAAGCACAAATTTGCAATTTAATTATCATATCACCGTTACAATATATAATTTAAACATTTATACCAATATTGAACTCTGGTTATTCATTTAAGAGATACGATTGGACAGATATTTAAATAAACGTACATATACATGCTTCAGACTCATCTCTGATTTGATGATTGAAAATCTCTGAATAGGTTTATATTAAGGATGTAAATATATTTAAATATATTTTATTGACTGTAAGTAGCTTCATTCTTGAAAATAGCATATCAAAATTGCACTTGTGTTTTTGACAATCTGTGAGTAAGACCGACAGATTTCAGTTTAGGGCCTCGCCTACGCCGGCGAAGGCGGTGTGTGTATGTCTGTGATACAGTGTAAGCTAATCGTCTGTTGTCAGTCGTTATTTTGTCATCTGAGTCGATGAGAATCGACTTGGGTCTTCTCTTAAAAGCTAACGGGGTGACTCTAGGATGGTACCACCTCGACTTCGTACGGGTGGACTTTTATACGAACTGTCTCCCTCTATTAACCTCTCTTGGAGGTGAAATTGACAAAACTATTTTGTTGTTTCGAACTGACTTATTGAATTTTCTTTCTTTCTTTACGTAATGTAATAAACTTCGAAATGTATCATTTTCTATGTTGAAAATATTTTTTTTTTAATCAGTAATTTTGTCTGTGATTTTGATAGAAGTCAGAACAAACGGTTATAATTACTAATAATTTGTTCGTTGGTTCGTTAAAATACTGAACACTAATCTGACTCTGTTACTGTACAATTTAATACAATATGGCTTGAAGAAGTGGTGAGACCTTCGCCTACGTGACTTTATATACCTTAGAAAATATTATGTAGGTACTTACTTAAAAATATATATTCAAATTGCTTCACAATATTTTCTTAAAAAAGTTAAATAATTTTTATTTAAAATTGTTGGATATTGGATTTTCCTAAATGTTGTCTTACTAAAATCAATAACTCGTTTCTATACGAAGGCGATACATCTGTATTACTAGGTATACCTAGCTAGCTACATACAGTGACCAAATTATTAAGGATAAAAAATGATTAAGTTAAACGCGATCTTATTATTTCATACATAACACAATTTCTCGTATAGTCAATAATAAAAATAGATTTTAGCAATATTATATTGCAGATAGCATACCAACCTTACTATAAAATTAAGTACGAATAACATAATACCAATAATAATATGTTGCCAACAAAAATCATTTTTAGTAATGATATAATTTTTTAGTTTCATAAACTAAATTATGATATACCTATAAGTTAAATATAAAATAATTTGTTGAAGCCGCGCTCGCGTTGATATCTAATGTACCACCTTTTTGACATCAAAATATTTACTAAGAAAACAAAAAATATAAATATATTTGAATTAAATACCATAATATAGATCGTACAATATTTTATTATATTTAATATATTTCCTCTCGTAAATATCCTCGTGTTTTTAAATAAAATATAAGATAATTGAAAAATATATAATTTCTCATAAATACTTATAATTCCACGTGCTCTAATTATTTATTAAATACTGCGTCATTTCTATTACATATTGATGTTATATTAGGAGCTCGTATTCGTAGTACGTAGTTCAGTTTAGCACGTGGCAATTTCTGATGCAATTGAAGAATTATCTTCGTGATGCTCCGACATGCGCCTGCGCCGGCGACCTACTACGGCATTTACATACTTTTTTAATAAATGACTTGTTTTTATCCAATTAAATTTAATTTTATAAACATATTTGCATTTCAAATTTTGGTTTAAATATTAATTTATGGTTTTTATTAGGTATTGTTTATTAGTGTGTTTGTGTGTGTATTAATTAACATTGAGAGTCGGCGTCTATGAATGACTCAGGTGTATTCCATTGCATAAATATTTATACATATGTAGAGATTCATATCTTATAAAATATGTTTTAATCAAGTCGTTCTTCGAAATAATTTTGAGATAATTTTCCGGTCTGCTAATCATATTATGAAAAGTTCGCGAAGTTTCCTGTATAGTAAATAGATGTCCTCCTAACAAGATAGTATCATATCATTGCAGCGTCGAGGATTCTGTCGGCGCTCAACAGGAGCGTGGAGCCCTGCGATGATTTCTATGAATTTGCGTGTGGAGGCTGGATCCAGAAGAACCCCGTCCCCGAGTGGGCGACCTCCTGGGACCAGCTCGCGGTACTGCGGGAGAAACTAGTCGTGGATCTCAAGGAATTACTCGAAGACAAGCACGACGATGACCTTCCAGAGAGCGTGCTCAAGGCCAAGGCGTTGTATCGCACCTGCATGGATGTGGGTGAGTTCTGGTATTTTTATGAAACACCAACAGATATCAAAGAATTAACGAGATTTGATCGCTGCCGTGCAGCTCATAGGAGTAGTTTGGTTGGAGATGTCATAATTTTACTTAAATGAAATTCACTCAATGAAGCGTGATATTCCCAGACAAGCTGGAGGAGATAGGCGTGAAGCCGATATCGTCTCTCCTGTCGCTGATAGGTCTGCCGGCGACGCCCCCGGCTGCGCCCGGGCCGCTGTTCTCGTGGGAGGAGGTGGCGGGACGCGCGCGGCGCCGCCTGGGGGTCAACGTACTGCTCAGCCTGCAGGTGGCCGAGGACGTCCGGAACACCAGCAGGAACAGGGTCGTGGTGAGTGAGGGCAACACTTGTGACGGATTTAATAATGGACGCACTACAATTTAATCAGTCAAAGATTAAATCCACCTTGAAATATAACACTCTTTTTTTTTAATGTATACCGACTGTAGTTTACATGTTCACGGTAGTGTTGTGTAGTCAGTTTATTAGGAAAGAGATGATACATGTTATGCTAAATTAATATTGTTTTTAACTCGATGCCGGGTCTGAAGACGTTCAGATCACAATCTAAGTCATGGAGTCGTTCCGCACGTGACGCCCCGTATCCTTGACGTTTGTATTTTTAATAAACACCTCTAGACAATCACGAATGAACTCGGTATTTTAGTTACTTTGTTTGATAACATCTGGATGGATGATTATGATTTTTATTTTTTTTTATCAAATGCTTCACATTTTTTACAATAATTTCGTAAATCGTTTTATTGTACAATATTTTAATTAACATTGCATTGTCTTCAGTGGGTGCATTTTACTGTGATTCATAACTATCCTCTCATAGATAGTTGCTAATAGAATGATTGTAATACCTTAAATATCGAGCACCCCACGCTTTTTACTCAGAATTGAATTATTCTGTTAATAACTTAAATTTTATTATAATTTTATATTAAGGCGATTCACTATGATTAATCGTTCGATCTTCTACTACTGTAATTTTATACTCTTTGTCATTAAAAAATATTTTCTAGTTTTTAGTTCGGTTAGCAATAAAAGCGTGTTTTTTTAGTATTTTAAACTATTGTTTATTTTTTTTTATTTTTTTTTTGGGAAACTTTTATCAAATTATTGCATTGTCATCGGTCCTTGATACGTGTGCAAAGTTTCAATTTAATCGGATCGCTGGAACCTGGTGAAAATTAAGCTCGAAGATTCCGTTACATTCATACATACATACATACATACATACATACAACCCAAGCTAATAAAAGCGTATTAAAAATATACCAATTGAGCTACCGTCGTCTTTATAGGGATGGTGGTAGCCTAATAGATGTCACCACCGTCCCGATAAAGACGATCACATATAGAATGCCTAATTCACCGAGGCGGACAGCGATACGGTAGCTCAATTAGTAGAGCGACGGGACGGTTTCCCGGAGGTCGCGGGTTCGAATCCCTGCACGGTTTTATTTTTTTTTGCATTCTATATTAATATAAATATAGTGTACAGTGTGTATAAATATTTTTTATATGTATATTTTTTAAACTCAATGTGAAAATAGCCAACTTCCTATATTGAGGCAAAAAAAGGGCGAAATAATTTATTGTAAAAATCTAATAGGAGATATTAAATTTGCTATTTTAACATTAAATATTTTTTGATTTATATCTCTTTTAAAGTTGTCGTTTTAAAAGAGATATTTATTACTACTTATGAGGAATTGATATGTACTACTGATAAACTCATTAATATCGTTTACCTGAGTCGTGCTATCGAAACCGTTAACTCCATCGACTCCATGTGGTCCTCCAGTTCGAGCAGGTGTCTCCCGGGTTCAGTGACCGCTACCTGCGGGAGGCGGACAGGTTCTCGTTCGAACTCCAGCAGTACCGCATCTACATCACGGCCATGGTGGCGGCCGCAGACAACAACACTGACGCCGAGCGCTTCGCAGACGACATCATCGAGTTCAGCAAGAGTCTAGCGAACGTACGTGCAGCCCGCGAGGAGGGAGGGGGAGGGGGGGGGGAAGGTCGATACCGACTCTGATGTGTACGTCTGTGTATCTGTGTACAGATAATGACGCCGGTAGAGGTGCGTCGCAGCGGCACGCACTTGTTCCACGAACTGACGGTCAGCCAGCTGCGGGCCGGCGCAGGAGCCCCGCCGCAGTGGCACAAGGTACGGGACATCACTACCTGTACCTGTGTTCTCGTACCTGTAGTTGTAAGTGTTGGCCGACTTCAATTAACGACGCTTTCAGCACGACTGGCAGAGGTATATCGACCTGGTGTTCTCCAACACGAGCGTGACGCTGGGGGGAGAGGAGCGAGTCATCGTCATGGACCTGCCCTACTTGCACAAGCTGGCCGTGTTGCTGGATGAGACCCGCCCGGGACTCGTGGGTGAGATGATGTCCTTGGAATTTAGTGATGGAGTCTAGCTTAAGAATAATGTAGTAATGTGGGAAAAGTTCTCAATTTTATTACAAGTTAAATTTGATGTCTTTCTAAGTCATAAGAATCGTCATTAGCCGGTCGTGTTATCGCGACGATGGTCTGTTGATGGTGTTACGAATAACTACTTAACCAAATTCTTGAAACTGAAATCTACAATCGCACTAGGCCTATCACATAGAGTCATGTATTGTGACTGTATCACGTACCATTTCTAAGCGTAGTACTCTGTGATTTCCTACAAAATATTTACACCGTTCACCAAAGCTCAGGAACCGTCCACCAAACGTCGTTGGTGACAATGTCTGGTCAGTACGAGAATGAGCGAGCGCACGAGTTCAACGCCTTTATGTTACGAATTTAATAAAAGTAATTAATCTACCCACCTTTTAAAAAATATGATTAATCATGGATTTAGTGAGCCATACTATAGATAATTGTGATTCTAGTAATATGTCGGAAGATATAACAGTACACCAAGTTTTAGATATGGTGCAAACAGATTTTCAAGAAATGATCTTGAATAAGAAGGATAGAGAGCAACCAGTTTTAGAAAAGAGGATGAGGATGATCCGTGAGGATGATTCATTGGAAGATGAAGAGGGATTTGTAACAGTGCAAAGAGAACCAAAACGGATCGCCAGAAGTAATTCTATTTCTAATAGTGGAGCAAATGCAGAATACACGATTAGTTTATCCTCAAACAATCTTACCCAAACAATTTGGTATGGCGAAACTATTGAAAGCGGAAAACATGAATGGTATTAGTAGAATAATATAGAAAAACCCTTATAAAGGACTCCTAATATTTTTTGTAAAAATGAATGCGCAAATAAATTAATTGAATGCGAAAAAAATATTAATTTAGGATATACAATTTTCCCCGCCGATGACAAGACTTTGACTTATGGAATTGTCAGGCTGCTGGTTGAGCTGGTACACATAGAAGAGATTAGTCGAAATTAAAATCGGATTGTGAAATTATCGCGGTGAGAAGAATTTCACGATTGAATGATAAAGATGGATGGGTTCATTCAGAAACAATTCATTTAACTTTTAAAAGTGTCCCAGTTCCTTAATTCGTGTATGGTGTTGGTGGCAACTTCAAAGTCTAGAAGTATATCTTTCCTGTATCTCAGTGCTCTAATTGTTGGAGGTGTGGTCACCTCTCACGCTTCTGCACTTTTGAAATCCCTATTTGCCCTAAATGTGGGGAGAATCATAACAATTGTGAAACAGATTTTTTAAAATGTGTCAATTGTGAGGGATCACGTATGGCTTTTTAAAAAAAATCCTATATTTTTAAAAGAAAAAGATTCCGAGAAATTATGTCTGAAAATAATTGATATTATCGTAAGTAATGCAATGAAAAAGTTTGTTTCATATAAGAATAATTCAAATAATATACAAGAAGTAGTAAAAGAAAATAAATAATAAAACCTTCAAATGTACAACAATATAATACAATAAATGTTTAGGTACAGGTAGGGCTAGGACCAAATCATGGAAAAGAAGAAGCTAATAAGAAGGGATAAGATCAATCTCATCAGCATCAAGCAAACACAAACAAGACACAAAACAAACAATGTTAAAGTGGTTATTTTGTAAAATCGGAGAGTAAGGGTTTACTAAATATATTTCAAAAGGTTAATGAGATAGTCCAAACTGATAATAATTTGGAAAATAAATTAAAATGAATATATAAATTAATAGTTCAGGAATTTTGGTTAATTATTAAGTGTTGTACAAAATGATATTTATGTAAATAATTTTTTTCAATTTTATTTAAAGGTTACAACATTTTTTGAAAAGTTCGAGAGGATTCGTATGGGGGTATCGTTTTTATTATTGATAAAACTATTAAAGTTGAGGAATATTTTTTATCTATTAGTAATCCATAGAGATTAAATGTAAGAAGTTATTGAACTGTAATCTTATTTTAATTTACAGCGCGTCATCAGTTAATACTTCTTTATTTGACTGGGAGCATATTTTTTAGATTTTTCACATATTTCATGTTATCTCTAAAGTCGATTATAGCATGATTGATAATGATTGTTTAAAAATATGTAGACGGTGATGTTTGCATTATGACTTTGCAATATCAAAGGCCCTTAACTACGTTAAATCTATTAATAATAGAAAGTACTTTTATGTACGAGTACCAATAGTAGAAGCGCACTTCAACACATAGCTCGATGCGACTCTGGTTTCAGAGGTGTTTCTTCAACATATGATGTGCTAAATACGATTAATGAACTCAACAATAACGACGTGGATTTGATATTACAATGGGTGCCTTCACACGTAGGATTAATCGGTAATGAGAAGGCTGACATTTTAGCAAAGCATGGATGAACAAACGGTAAAAAAACACGCGTAAAGTCAAACTTTTCTGATATTTTACCTAAATACAAACGTAGGTATATGTCTTAAAGAGTGGAAAGAATATTTTATTTAGTTGTCTCTAGAAAAGGGAATATGGTACAGGGTACTTCAATGTGAGCCTCCACATGTAACAACACCGAGGTTGTATGACCAGGTTGAACAGAAAATATGTTGTACCTACTAGCACACACACACAGCACACAGACTTAGATCGGGACATGTTCCTAGGAGTAAGTTTGGTAATATCATGCGAAAAAAGAGCTTCACCCTGCTGTGATACGTGCGGTGTTATAGATGACGTATACCACTTTTTGGTTGAGTGTGAACAGCACGAACCGGCTGGGCAAGCATTTATTACATCCTGGGGTTTAAATAGAACCAATTGGAATTTATTACATAATATTTTGGCACACCCAAACTCCGAAGAAGCGTATAATTTATTTAGATTAGGTACTTTATAATAGTTGATTAATGTATTAATTGTACCTATATCTTTATAATATTATTTGTTGATTAGTTCTAAGATTTTTGTTAATGGTTATGTAAGGTACAATAGGGTTGACATATACATTTCAGTCTAAAAGCCCTTACAAAAATAAAGACAAAAAAAAAGATAATACGCGCTTTTAAATATGATATTATTATAATATCATAAGATAGCTAATTCTACATCAGTTCGACGCGACATATAACGAGTGCGTCCCTCAGAGCGCTTCCTGTGGTGGAGCGTATTCTCGACGGTGGCTCCCATGACGCTGGCGCATTTCCGGTCGCTGGGCTTCGAGTTCTCCCGCGCGGCCTTCGGGCTCCGAGCGCGCGCCCCCCGGCACAAGGCCTGCGCCGCCAACGTCAACGCCAACTACGGCCTCGCGCTCAGCTACCTCTACGTACAGAAACACTTCGACGGGGACTCCAGGCAGAAGGTGAGGTGCATGGAGAGGAGGAAGGACGTAAGTTTGAAAAGGTTTTTTGAACGATTCGATCGAACGATCCAGGCTATCGAGATGATCGAGGACGTCAGGTCCTCGTTCGCGGAGGCGGCTCGCTCGCTGCCGTGGATGGACGACACCACCAGGGACACCGCGCTGCACAAGCTGCAAGCCATCCGGACCTTCGTGGGCTTCCCGGCCTGGCTCCTGGACAAGAAGAAGCTGGACGATCACTACAAGCATGTGAGGACACACACGAGAACACACGAGCACCCGGACGAGTGAGCCCGCGACTATACAGTTACACACTTCTTTTACCAGGTCGAGGTCGTGGAAGGGAACCTGTTCGAATCATATTTGAAGTTGACCTGGGCTACGGTCAAGAAATCCTTGGAATCCTTGAGAGATACACCTGACAGGGACAGGTAAATTAGAAAAATGTTGTTTATAAACTTTTAAAATAAATGCTTATTGAAGCTTATTTATGTAACCGGTTATATAGCGCCTAATGTCTTCCAGGTGGGTGGCGACGGCTACTACAGTCAATGCTTTTTATTCAGCAACACTTAATTCAGTCAGTGAGTATAGCTGTCATTGCCCAGTCTTAAACCGTTTTATTTAAACCAATATAGAATTAAAAAATTATAAGCACGGATCGCACTCGAACCTGCGTCACCTGGGAAACCATCCCGTCACTCTGCCAACTGAACTACAAGGCCTCAATTAATTTCGAAATGTTTTTTTTATTTTTTTTATTTAACAACTTATCGATATTGTTGGCGCAATCAATTAAAAGTCACGGCCTCTCGACCCAACATTCAGTTGGTAGGTTCAAACACTTGTATATAAATACATCGACAGTTCCGGGGCTTTCTTGTCTAAGCGACATACTTAGAGAAAAGGAGTTTTATAAATATTTGAAATCAGAAAAGATCGCCGACTCCGAGTATGTATGTAACTACAAGTGTTATGAGAGAGTGTACCAAGAGAATATGAGACTATTGGAATACAATTAATAAATTACGATAACAGAAGTGAAAAAAAAAATATATAATTGTGTCAGATCACGCCATCTTGATATAATATTGTCTGTTTGGATTGATCACCGGTTAGACCATACATTGCAAGTTCGATTATCTATATTGATGAATTGTTAATTATATATTTATTTCAAAATATATATCTTAGCTTTAAATAAATATAGACAATTTTAATTATTGAACCTATTAAGTAACCCATATTTAAAGCATTAATGAAATGGCTTATTTTTTACTTACAGCATTTCCGGCCGGGATTTTACAACCACCTTTTTATGGAAATGGAATTGAGTAAGTATGAGTAATGAGAAGGTTTTCTCGGCTAAAACTCTTAGTTACAAACTTTAAATCATTAACTTATTTCAGAGCAATAAACTACGGATCCATCGGAGCCATCATGGGACACGAGGTGACGCACGGCTTCGACGACCAAGGTGAAATATTAGATTACATTTACACGAGCAGTTATTTCTATCAATTAAGTTGCGATATACCTAAGCGTAGCGCTGAAGGAACTTTGGAGGGTTCGGAGGGTAGGTATAACTGCACATAGCTAGTGACACGTACGTAATACTAGTACAGATAACATCCATCATAAGAAAATTAACAACAATGAAAATCAAAATCAATCGTAATAAAATCAATCAGTAATAATAAAACACCGACCATCGCTCAGTACTTCAAGGGGCTTTCCCAAAAGTACTTTGAACGTGCTGAGCGACACCCGAACCCACTGGTGGCTGACGCCGCAGAGTATAGACCACGTAAGACTACTTTAGTCAGAAAAAGAAGACCCAAGTCGGTACTCGTTGACCCCGACGACGCGTTCACAGTAGGTAATAACGTGTACGCGTAGGCATAAGTGACACCACACAACATACAGACACACACCGTCTGTACCGGTATAGACGAGGTCCCAACTGAGTAAGTGCTCCGTTGCTCCGGCGTTCTGCCGTCGGAGGACGCTAGTGTCCAAATGTCCTTAGCTTCCCTCCTGACTAACGACGCCCCGAGCCGAGGTCCGTGTCTCAATCTGAGACGCCCTCGGGACGTCGTTCCCCATGGGGGCCCATCTGGCCCCCCCTTGTAAGGACGGGTCTACTGACCCACCCGCTCCCCCGGTGACGCTGTAATAGCCAACAGGGCTAACAGCACAGACAGACATAATAAAAAAATAAAAAACAATTCTATACTCGAAGATACACTGGAAATGGGCGGAGGGTCTTATCGGTGCGGGGGAAGGAATGCAACCGCGGAGCCAATGGGCGCTTCGCCCGCCTTTCCTTCCTACCGCTCGGTCCTCTGACTTCTTAATTTTGACTTCCGCGCTCTCAATATCGGCGCGAAAGTTTCGTGACCGTATTTATAAAACCATTACGATCACAAGTTAGCGGTTAAAACATAGTAATTCACAGATAACATTACAAGGCTTATATTTAAAACAACGTCACTCGTAAAATATATAAAGAAATATTCCCATACAGTCGACACTTCGGTGGTGTTCCTATTTATTTATTTTTGGCAACTCCTTGGCGGCAGGTCGTCGCTACGACGCGCGCGGCAACCTGGCGTCCTGGTGGTCGGCCGCCACGCTGGAGCACTACCGCCGGCGAGTGCGCTGCATCGTGGAGCAGTACGACGCCTACCGGCTGCCGCAGCTGCCGGACATCGGCGTGCACGGCTTCAACACGCAGGGAGAGAACATCGCGGACAACGGCGGCCTGCGGGCGGCGCTGCACGCGCTCACGGCGCTCCGCCGGCGCGCCCGCCCGCAGCGGAGGCTTCCCGGCCTCGCCTCCTACTCCACCACGCAGCTGTTCTTCCTGGGGTTCGCGCAGGTACGGACCCCGCTCCGGGCCGACGCGGGTGACGGGTCCCGGTTGACCACCGTATCACTGTTACAGATTTGGTGTGGAAATTCGACTATCGGAGCCCTGAAGTCGAAGATGGTGGAGGGAGTCCACAGTCCGAACAAGATCAGGGTGATAGGCACCCTGAGCAATTCCAAGGAGTTCTCGGAGGCGTGGCGATGTCCCTCGGGCTCCCCGATGAACCCCGAGCACAAGTGCGTGCTGTGGTAGAACCGAGGACGAGACTCTCGTTACCCTAAAGTTACCGTAGATTAAGTGAAGGAGGAGCAGTGTGATTTAGACTTAGGATAAGTAATTAAAATATTGCAATGTACAAGATGAAGCTACACTGCGACATTGTTACCGGGATGTGATTATTTAGTATAAGAATGCATTTGTATAAAATACCTATAAATAACGACTTACCAATACCAAGTGATGTGATTTTTATTAACTAAGACGACTAATTAAGAAAATTAAATATAAAGGAAGAGATACTATTTATTATAATAAAAATGTACACGAGTGGTCTCGTTTTATTTCTTCCTCATGTATTGAAATTTATAAACCGGAGCGGACACTGCAGTGCCTCGTTTTATTTTCTTCGGCTTCATTATTTTAGCATCTTGTAAATGTCTCTTCAGCTCTAGTTTTTGTTGAACCACTGTCAAATTCTTTTCTCTGTCAATTCTTTTCGTCAGCTCCTTATATGTGTGTTGTTTATTTTTCCTGGTAGAGTTTAAAAACTGCAAAACAATAGAGACATTTTTTTAATTTATTGATTTTATTTTGTAAAAATATTTTCCATTCAAAGATTTTTTGTTTAACATATTAATTTAATAATAATAATAGAGGACAAATTACACACATTGATCTAAACCCTAAGTAAGCAAAATGATTTGCTTGTGTTAAGGGTGTTAGACAACAATACAAATACATAGAAATACACATTATAAATACTGCAAATATATTTAATAAACAACCAAACCCAGAAATAAAGACAGCTATGCTCATCATATACATGCCTGCCCCTGTCGGGATACCTACATTTTCATTAACCTCGGGCAAGGTTATCTTATCAAGGTCAGATAGCCGAGGTCTGTTTGACTTTCTGTTAATAAGAGACGGGTGAGTATCCAACCTCTTTGCCAAATCAAAATTCTTAGATTCTTCTTCCTCTATAAAAAATACATGTGTGTTTTGTGTTGCGTCCGCTACATCAGTCATGTGGAGTTGAGACTGTAATAAAATTATATTAATATTTAATCATTATTAACAAATGAGTAATCATATTAAATTTAATAAATGAAATTATTTTCTTTTTATTTGAGTTCTTTTATACAAATATATATATAAAAAGTGTACATTTTGTAGTAAAATGAAATTTAAATAAAAAAAATAAATGAATGAATATATTACCAGGCTTGTATTTTATCTTTTAGTTTTTGAGTATGTATGGATGTATTGTTACTCTTTCATGCAACTACTAGTGAACCGATTTCAATGAAATTTGGTGTGTAGGTAGCTGAAGATGGCAACACATAGGCTATAGAAATAACAACTTTTGTGCGTGATTTTATCTGTAACATAACATAAATTGTAGTGTGATAAGTAAGTTATGTTATTTTTATGTTACCTGCTACAGTCTTAACGGATTAAAAGATTTTGAAGTATGAGGTGTTGGTAGATTTGTAAAAAAAAATAGAAAATATTATATTTATTTATTGTGTTCTTAGCCATAGTAATATTATTTTTACAGTTTACATGGACGAAATCACGGGCAACAGCTAGTATGTAATAAGAATATACATAAATAATGACTTCATATTTTATAATGGATTTAGAAAAATAAGTTTTTTGTGAATCTACCTGAATCCTCTGTATCTTCCTGCTTTCTACAGTGCGCTTCATGTTGATGTACTTCAGATCCTGTGTTTGCATCAACTTCACTTGCTCTGGAGTCACTTCATCCTCTTTTTCTACTTCATGGTGTTCCTATATTAATTATAAATTCACAATCATATATAACATTATTTCTTATTGATGAATAACACAAAACATTCTGTATAAATGTTTATACCCCATTCTTAACCCTCGAATTGATCATATGAAAGTAGAATTCATCAGGATTTTTGTCCAAAGTCCTTTTACGGAGTAACTTGAGCGTCGCTCCTTTTTCATGATAATCATCTGCTCGTTTCTTGTAGTCTTTCTTTTTTTCGAGGAGGCCCAAATGTTTTCGGGCTTCTGGCTGGTGTCTTTCTTTATGTGTTTTTTGGTTAGCCTTAGCCGCTTTTCTCCAAGAAGACATTGTTATTTATTATAGGTTATTATTTAGTTATGAATAAATGTTACTCTTTAAAATTATTGATAAATCGTATATCGAACACTGCTTTAAAATTTTTCACGTGTTTCAAACTTTAATGTTTATACATTATTGATGACAATTGACAGCTGTCGTGTCGGAGAATACAGAGTACTAAAACTATCCTTATACTTATAATATTCTATGACTAAAACAAAGTAATAATAAGTATTCTTTAGGATGCATAAATGTTTCATTCATATATATTATTTAAAAGGTTATACAATATTTAAATATTATAATTTAAACCAACGCTTACTTGAGTAAGCCTATTATTATAGGTGAACATAATATGCTTTATTAATTTAAATATATATGCTGACAAAAAGAAGAATACAAGTTTGGGTGTCTAATTTATTTTAATGACCAACATTTGATACATTATCCATTTCAGTTGATTTTCTTATTGCAATTGGTAATCTTACAAAAACAAGAAACAATCCTTCTAATGCACTGAATAAGCCAACTCCAAGGAACATGTTAAAAATGCCTCCTAATGATGCTGTAACAAAATCTTTATTCATTTTAAAATATAACAAAAGAAAATTCAACATAAGCCCTATGAAGTCTGTATTTTTATGGCGTATGGTCATACGATTTTGCAGTTGATATGAGGGTAGTTTTAGAGGATTACGCTTTTATGTCATTGGTACATCTAACAGATATAGAACATTATTTTGCATACTGTAAGAGTGGACTCATGCTATGTTCATTATAATTCATAGGATTATAAACAAAAATTACTTACATAACAAAGTTAACCAAGTTTCGGTTGGATTAACTACAAATATTCTAGAGGCACTTATCAAAACGGTTATCCGTAACACTGAACTGGTCGTTGTGTTCAAACCTGTGCTGTTAAAACATTTATAAGTATTTATCATTAGTTTATAACATTTATAAGTATTATATTCAAGTAAGAAATACATTCTTACTAAATTTGATCATTGCTTTCATTGACGGCGTTCATTAAACTAGACTCCAGGGACAAGTAAGTTGTAATTTTTTTACAAGACGGCAAGCAAGTGTTGTTTTCTAAAAACGTTTAATATAATAGTTTTGAATTTATAATAACGTGCTACTCATAACTAGGGCTGCCATTACCTAAATTTCCGACGCCGGATAAACACGGCCAAAACCCCGGACATTTTTGCGAATTATGGTTTTTTTCCCCGGACACCTTTGGAAAAGTATTTTTTGCAACAAAAATAAAAACATCGTTATAATTTTTTTATTTTTATTGTATAAATAACTTGTTATTAAAATAGAATAAAGTATATTAACGTAACGTAACTAAAACAAATAATAGATATTTTTCAAGAGTCATGTGTAACTACAAATACGTGATAAAAATTAAAAATATTTTTATTTATTTTCTGATATATTACGTTACGGATTTAGGGTTTTTTTACTGGTGCTTTATTAGTTGAGTATGTCTTCTTAGCCAAGGTATTTTTATGTTTAAATATATCACAATATTTACGACAAAAATGTACCTAAACTCCTCCCGATTTCGTAAAATATGTTACGGAACATAGTTTTTTTAATATTAAAAACTACAATATTACAGTATTTTCTGTGGTGAAACTAGAGATAAAGAAACATTCTATGCGTTGCAATTATTGGTTTACATTAAGTTTGATTTTGTAGCATTATGTACCGAAAAGTTGATAATTTTGGGCATAACCGTAAAAGCGTCCTTAAATGCGGGTTATTGCAGATGAATTTTTAACTAAAATTTATTTCAATTCATCGCTTATCTAAAAAATTATGAATTTCCCCTGACAACAAAAGTGTCCGGGTTTAAGCCGGATACTTTTCATAAACCCCTGCCGGACGGCCCCCGGACGCACTTCAAACTAGGAGAAATCCGGGGAATTCCGGACGGATGGCAGCCCTACTCATAACCCATACTCATATTTACGTTACCATTTGTTATAGATGTCCGCAAACATTTAAGTTTTAATATTTGACAGGTAGGCAGAACTTTTACTAAGTGCTTCTGTCTCTGCATAGGGTCTGCACATCCACAGAATTGCTCTCTGCATTTTAGCTATAAATTGTTAATATAATAATATAGAATGCTTATTTAAATGTTTTGATAACTCCTCATTAAATGCAATGAAAGCGAGGCAAAATATACTTATTATAGATTAAATATTAAAATAATAACAGTACGTGTTCAATATCTATCACACTTCTGAGAACAAAAACAGTTTAAAAATTTGTTGTTTGTATGTTGACGCATGATGCAAGTATTAAAATTAATTTGATACGGTCATTGTCCCGTTCATTATAAATGATAGTTTTAGTCTTAAGAATTGTGTTATTTTCACAGAAAAAAAAACATTCGGCGTTAAACTATTACACCGATTTTTATAAAATTTTGTAACATATGATAAAATGGCTGTTCTAAATTACTTATCTACCTATTATTTAGCTTATACTAGTGATTAATGGTTATGGCAGAATATTCATATAGTTTAATGCACTAGAATTGGAACCGTATAGAATATAGATGAATGTTATCAGAGGAAGATGAAGGATGAAACACAAGGATTGAAAAATGTCTGAGAATTTGTAAAGGATGGAAAGAAGAATCACGAGAAAGTCCTTGGCAGACGAATCTGGAGAAGATTGACGACCTGCTTAAGAATGGTCAAGTAAAGTGTATGTACGGAGATGATGATGATGTATGTGGAAGCGAAAAAGATGTTTTTTGATATTGTGCCACTTGAGAAATAAATAATTCCTATCTCATTGGAAAACAGGCATGACGGTGTTTGTATACGCCATTCGGGATGCTTATCACCTTGGAAAGTTTTTTTTTTCGTGAAAACCTGAACTGTTGTGGCTGTACGTACAATACAATAAATCTATTTAATAGATTTTTTTTACTGTAGTGCGTTCTTGCTTCACTTCGAATAATTTTCACGCCAAATTATCATTAACGAAAACGATACATTAATTCAGGCTTTGAATATAATAAAATGAAAACAGTATGTATGTTTATTATTTTTAAGTGATGATGATAGCATTATGATTTGAGTCGTATGAGGGTTGAAGGAAGGGGGGGCAGACGAAGTCGCTGGCAGCAGCTAGTACATAATACAGATATTTACAAACCAGACATTCTCTCCTCGTGTATTCTTTTTTATTAATGCATTTGCCGTCAACCAATTTATCAGAATCTTTATCTTCTACTGATGTGAATGATATTTGTGCTAGATAATTGTATCCAGGTGTTAAAAGTATCGGCTCTACCCAGTCTTCTCCGTTATATCTCGTGAAAAACTGAAATTGTTCTTGGCAGTATAAAAAGTTAAATCAAAATGTTTCAGTGAGAGAAAAAAAAATAGGTACCTACATATATATATATACTAGCAGACTCGGCCACGCGTTGCTGTGGTTGCTAAGGTTTTGGATATACCTATTACATTGTAGTAAACTATTTAAGAAGTCACGGTATTAGAAAAAATAAAATTAAAATTACAAAAACCCCCGACCGAAGTAAAGGAAAAAATTAAAAATGCAAGTAAATTTATCAAGGCCAATAACGAAATAACAATATTTTGATATAAAATAATATTGTGACTTAAAATTAAGATGTAAGTTATCCTATGTTTCAAGTTGGATCAAACTACACACGGTGTGCAAATTTGATTAAAATCGGTTAAGTAGTTTAGGAGTCCATCGCGGACAAACAACGTGACACGTAATTTATATATATTAAGATATAAATAGGTATAATATACTCTTAATAAAATCGCTAGGCGGTATAATGTATACAGAAAAAATATAAATCATAATAATGTCAGTGTTTGACTTGGTGACCGTTTGTACGTACGTTGACGATAGTGTCTTTTTTACGAAGTTAATCATTAAGGACTTAGGTCTTAGACTATACCATTCGATATCGTAATTTCTTTATTTGCCTTGTCAAATTACTTGCATTTTAATTTCTTCCTTTATTAAACGGTCCCTCGACGCAATGACTTCAATGAGTACGTAAAAGTATTATTTTTATTCTTTTTAGAGGTCTTTTTATATCGGGGGTTTTTACATTTTAAATTGATTTTTTTCTGCTTTTTAACTTTATGTTAATTGTACTAAATGAGCCTACAGACACACAATTTTCAGTTATTTAAGTATTTCTATCAATCTATCCTAATATTATAAAGAGGAAAGATTTGTTTGTTTGTTTAAATTGAATAGACTCCGAAACTACTGGCCCGATTAAAAAAAATCTTTTAGCATTATAATCCTACATTATCCCTGAAGGCATAGGCTATATTTTATAATCATCATCACTAATATTATAAAGGTTTGATTGTTTGTTTGTTTGAATTGAATGGGTTCCGAAACTTCTGGACCGATTTAATAAAATATGTTACCTTTAGAATCCTACATTATCCTTCTAATGAACATAGGTCATCAATCCTACATTATCCTTCTGAGGAACATATTCAATACGTGAAATTATGTAATAGATATAATCACTAATAACACTATGATGGAGTGATTTATACTATCACTAGCTAGGCAAAAGAAGGTGACTCTTTATGACTACGATCATAAGCCATATAATTATATTGTTTACAGTCTACGTTGACGCAGTCACGGGCAACAGCTATCCCTAATAAAGTACTTTACCTGAGAAAATAACGGTATAAACCTTTTGGTCTACATAACAAGCCTTTATGTCCTATATAGCGCGGCGAGCGAAGCCGCCGGGAACAGCTAATTATTGCATTAGAACCTTTCACCATTAAAACGTCAATATCTTGGAGACGACTGTTTCTATTTCGACTAAACATAGTTAAGGACCATCTCGCCGAACATAGCTTTCGATTTAAAAAAACCGCATTCAAATCTGTCCACGCGTTTGGCCGCTACATTGCCACAGACAGATACACATATACATACTTATAAATTATAACACACTTATAACTATCTAATATACATGCTTATAACAAACTTATAACATCCCACTTTTTAGTCCAGGGTTAAAAAATGTGTATTTTTTTGTAGTTAATAAAAAAAATTACCATGTAGACATATACATATAGATTGGGGGAGTCATAGCCAAAGCATGGAAGATATGACACCCATACTTATCTTTTTCTAATCACACATGTAAGAAAGAGAGACAGACAGGTAGACCCAATTGCTTTCTCTTTTTTGTCTATGGACACATTTTAGACTGGCTTCCCTACTCTATCATCCTAACTAATAAAGTAGGTATACAGGGTTATTTGTATTTAATTTTCCAACTCTTGCAGGCAGCTTTTCTACATCAATCCTAACAACATTTGTTCTCGGACCTTTACAAATCTTGATAAACAAAAAAAACAGCAATTTTGTTGCTCCTTCTTTTACTTATTACTCTGTATTTTGTAAGAAACGCCTAGAAGGTCAACGCCCGGGCGCCATACCTACGCCCATAGTTAATGCCAGTTCAGAGGCAACAAAAAAAATAAAATAACTCATTTTAAAAAGTCGTAGAACAAATGTTGTTATAGAGAGGCTGCCTGCAAGAAATGCCCGATTAATAACAAATGACCCTGCATATAGAACGTAAAAAATGTTTAGATACAATTTACAAAATAAAGATACAAATTTTGAAGCTTAAGGTATTCCATAAATAATATTATTGTTGTAATTACCTGACATCCGTTTTGATTGGAATGGTTAGTGCACTGAACTGCGATGTCTAACTTATTAGTTTCTTCGAAATAAGACCGTCTGACCATATTTAATTTGACGCTGCGGTAAGAATATAAATATAATATAATTAATATTATAAATAACCCCCCGCCAATGAAGGATGCACACCCCCTTACTTTAAATTGATCAAAGTGAATGTGATAATATTAACGTTTTAATGTCATGGAACATACTTCTCGGGTCGCATCACGCAGCAGGCCCCCCACTCAGTTAACTCTTTTTCAAACAGTTTTTCACATGGTGTAATTTTAGATTGCCAACGACAATTCACTACCATTTTTTTGCAGGGTGGCAAAACTAACATTAAAGCTTCTTGTAGGGTTAAATCATTTTCAGAAAGAATATCATCTAATATTTCCAGCTGCTCCTGAGATGGTAATTTTCGTTTAAGTACGTGTTTCAAGACCGTAGGGAGTCGTTTCGTTTTGTTTAAATCAGCAGATCTGTGGCATGGATTTTATAATTTATTAAAATTGATAAACAAATTGTCACTCGTTCTTTATCGTCAGGGTTAGTCATACCTATTTGTTAAGGATGAAATTTTCTAAGTCTTTTATATACGATTTTTTTAAAGCTGACGACACTCTAACACTATCATAATTTAAATACGTATCTACCGATATCAAACTTAACCGTAGTCTACGTATGTTCATAATAATGAGCCTTGCGTAATGTGTTAATATCATTACAAGTAGGTACTAAGAAACCTTTTTTTGGTCGGAGCAATTGCAAGAAATATGCTCATCAAGCACACGAGTCAATCAGGTTACAAAACGTCATACCCATAGCTAACACTTACATTCTTTGTTGAAGATGAGTGGCAACAGTTTCTGCAGTCGGACACACGGCCACTAGCGGCAGGCGCATCTTGGCCGTGTGCGCTCGCAGGTCGTGAAGTGTTAGCAGCGCCGGTACCTGCAGGAAGCGCGCCCACAGCACAGCGCACAGCACGCTGGCGCAGCACGCGCTCGCGAAACAACAAGCCACCCAGCACACGCTCGTGTTAACACGATAAGATAATGCAATTACAGTTAAGTGACAGATTAGTTATATTGTCAGACGCTTAACAACAATAAAAGAAGAGGTACTTACCGGTCATAGAAATATCTAGAACACAAATATTTAAAACCGTGCAGAGTTGTTGTTTTATAGAATTGACGAATGGCGCGACCATAATACGACTTCATAATTTCAATGTGTGTTGTGACTAGGATGCGATTCAACTTTGTAATCTACATTAAATAAAGTAATTCCTATTGGTATTTTGTCCTCGTAACTCTATTGACGCTAGTCGATAGTTAAGGTGAAATTGAGACTGAAGGCAAACCTATAGTGAAAGCTTCATATCAAGTACATAGATGGTATCAGGTCACCTGTTATTATGATCGCTATCATCGCACGTGGAGGTCGTTAATTTAGCTCCTTCTATTATAATATTAATTATTAACAACGACCTCGTGCCGTTTAGATTACTCAGAAATATATTTTAATCAACATGCGAATTAATATAATAAAATACCACAATATTACGATGTCTTCTGCCAATGCAATGGCGTGAAAAAAGGACATTTTAAACAAGTAGGTATAACTATTTTGATGATTAATAGTCTGTTTTGATAATTAGTCGCAGTAGGTACATTTTGTGCTTTTCATGTCTTTCATTTTATTTATTTTTTAAATTTGTTATTTGTTTTATTAAATTGGTTATTATCCTTATTTTTTTTTTTAGTTTATTGATAACTTTTTTATAATTACATGAAAAAATTAACATAGGTACAGTGAAGAATAGTCTTGTAGGAGATATTTTGTTTTGAATTTGCTTTTATTTTAAATTTTTGTATAAATAAAAGCAAATTACTTTTTCTGCAGTCTGTTTTGCTTGCAATATCGTCACATAACAAATTATAAATAGTTTTTCGGCTTATCTAGTCGTATTAGTTGTTAGTATTACGAAACACTAACCTTCCTCACAGTACACTGACACTGACGGATCCTCGATAGATTACTTTGTCATACATATATTACTTTTTAAATATTTTCGACTATACAGATGTTTTAGCTACAATTTATTGTAAGTACTGATGATATTCCAAAGATTTCCGACAGGTTGTCGTCTTTGATACTTGATGTTATAGATTTTACAACTATAGATTAAATTAAAAATAATCTTCGTATAAAATGAAGTAGGTAAATAATAATAGGTTTGGTTAAAATATACAATTCAATTTTAATATTTAGATTTGAAAGATACCTGTTTAAAATAATATATTCTCTATAAGGAAGGTTGTTGCTGATGTTTGGAATACCAATCAACAATGTGATATAAAACTAATTATCTTGTAATATCCAAGTAAAAGACATATTTTATTCAGTATATATTACAATAAAAATATGTTTATTTAGCACAGAGACCAACTACGGTAACGTCTTCTAATATTCTACCATTTTCTAGCATTCATTTATATAACAGTTTGTATTCAGTAAATCGTACCTACTACTTATATACAGACATACAACACTACATAATAATAGGCATTTATAGACACGGATGGTACCATTATCGATATTATAAACATTTAGTTATTGTTAGCACCCAATAGAACCCAAAAAGGGTTCCAACTACGAGCTATAAAACTATAATAAATTGTAAATTTATCTACGACTTCATCTTACTTTATTGGCTTGACGTCTTTCAGTCACTTGTAACGCCATTCCTTCAGTTCTAGAAGGATCTAAACTTTCTAAAGTATCGACTATTTGTGCATAAACTAGTAAAAGAAAATACATTCAGTCTAAATTAAGATACTTACAGTAATGCGTTACACACAGACGATTATTGTTATAGCTTCTATTATTGTTATGACTTGTTAATAAAATAAACATATTAAATGTACTAAGATATTTAGCATATAGATTAAAATATTTTTTTATTATTACTCACTTGTTTTAAGAGCATTTATTGAGTTTTTTAATAGACCCAAACAGAGGGATGTAATAAATATGACATGGGTGTCTATGTATATGTATGTGTGTCTGTGTGTGTGTCTGTGTATATCTGTGTGTCTGTGTTTAACCGCCCCGTTGGTAGAGTGGTTAGCGCAGACGCCTAACGTGTCACGGCGCAATGGGGCTCGGGTTCGATTCCCGGCGGGAGACAGGCATTTATGTGATGAGCATAGATGTCTGTGTTTCTGGGTTTGGTCGTTTATTAAATATATTCTCAGTATTTATATTATATGTATTTCTATGTATTTGTATCGTTGTCTAACACCCTTAACACAAGCAAATAATTTGCTTACTTAGGGGTTAGATCAATGTGTGTAATTTGTCTTGATATTATTATTATTATTATTATTATTATCTGTGTGTCTGTGTATATGTGTGTGTCTGTGTATATGTGTGTGTCTGTGTATATGTGTGTGTCTGTGTATATGTGTGTGTCTGAGTATATGTGTGTGTCTGTGTATATGTGTGTGTCTGTGTATATGTGTGTGTCTGTGTATATGTGTGTGTCTGTGTATATGTGTGTGTCTGTGTATAAGAATTTTGCCCGAATAGTTTCAAACCTCGAAGCATGGCGGACTTGCGGCATGGACATGAATAGGAACCCCTTAGGGAATTTAGAAATTATCTACTATTTAACATTCTCCCCTGATAAATAATTAGTCAGCAATATTTCCTACAGTAATATTTTTTTAGAAGATAAAATGTAGGGGTAGAGTTTGAATAAGTTCGGGTTGTGACTCAAAACAATGAACACTCTTAAGCTTTAAGTGGCCAGAAGATAATGAATATTTAAAACGAAAAGATATAACAAAATAGGGTTTTTCAAAACAAATAAGTAGTATCACAATAGTCATATTCTAACAAGAGTAATTTTCGACTGAGACTTTTCCGTTTGAGAGCCCAACGGCATGGGTCGAATCATCCGCGACGTGAGACGAGTACGGGTTCCCTCTGGAGCCCCACCCCTCATCAGGCAGAGGCGGGCGGCGGGCGGGCGGGTCGCACATCCAGCAAGCAGAAGGCGGCGCGACACACCGGGCACGAGCCGCGCGCGCCCAGCCAGCCCGCGGGGGGCCCGCCCGCCCGTGCAGACCACCAGCGAGCCATGCACGACCCGCACCACAGCACCCTGCGGCCAGACACGTATGAGTTGCCGCCCCAACCGGATTATTATTAACGTCGAGGCACGTACCTGCAGTTGCACTGCTGGCAGGGCGGCGGCGGGAGGTTCGCGGGCCCGGCCTGCGGGTCGCGGGGGAGCGGCGGGGAGCAGCGCCGGTCCAGCTTCACGTCGGCGGGGGCCTGCATGCAACCGATGCATAGCTCCGGTTCCTAAACAAACGGTTTTGTAACCTTGGATGTCCCTTTTCTCATATTACAAGCTAACCCCATTCTTTTCTCCCGGGCCAAATGTGACAAATTATTTTAAGAGCCCCATAAAATTTTATGTATCTGCAATGCTCACCTGATCGATGTAATAGACCGGATTTAGATCAATGTGTTGCCTGAAAACCTTTACAAATCTTTCGGTGAGAGTTGGCAGTAGCGAAATATGGTCGGGAACTCTGATGGGCCTCTCCAGCCTTGGCTGTAATTCCCTCAATGAATTGGTAGAAATTCGGAACGTAAACCTTTTGATGTCATCTCTGGAGGGGATGACTTCGATATTCACATATTGAACCTCATCCTCTCCTGTTGGTGTGAGATTATGACTGTCTGTCTGTAAAACCGTAATAATACCAATGTTTAGAATTATCAAGGAATGAGTGAACTATTTTCTTCCTTTAATAATATTCTATAACTTACATTGGTAGCAACCAAGGCACAGTCACTTTGTTTTATGAGATTGATTCCATACTGAGACACCTTAATGAGGAAGGTATGTGTAGCAATGAACTTGCTGGTGGCTGTAAGATTGATGGAAACCTTTTCAATGCTGGAATAATAATTATATGAAAGTTGTCTATCTAATTTAAAATTAAAAAAACCACTCATATAATGAGACACAATCAATGAATAAAGTCTTAAAAATGTGTACCTTCTGAAATCCAAATTAAAATGAGAAGCCACTATCCTCCAGTCGCTGCCTGAATTGACATATGGCAGCAGTGCTTTAACCACTGGATGCTTGCTCTTGTCGCGGTCCCACCAACAGGCTATCTTATAACACATGAGAAGTGGAATAATGCCCGTTGCCAGAGCCGCCGCTGGCATCCACGGACTGTCCTCGCCTCCGCACCAAAGAGTAAAGACGTACCCTAATGGTAACGTCGAATGTATCAATGCTGTTATCGTTATCCTCTTCATGTGATATCCGATAAAGTTCACATTTTCAGATCCGAAGAAATTGTCCAAAAGCTGGGGAATAGTAAAACCGGCGGAAACAAACTCTGTAGGAGGATAAACAACGCAAATTGAAAAAAGAATATAGAATAGAGTAATCAAGACATCCATTTTGAAAAATAGACTAGATATTAATCATTAACATAAAGTACTAAGGGTTGGGCACTGTAATCACCGATTTGTATAAACGGTATTGACTATTCAACGATGCATTGTATTGATCGGTATATTTATTTTGCCACCCGAAGATGCACAAACAGAATTCTATATATACAACAACAATGCGCGCAATTTATACACAGCTGATTATTTGACATAACTGAATACTCAACACACAGATTTATAATAGTAGTGAGTTGGAACTTGAAAGTACAGAGTACATTGTAGTGTATTTAGTATGATTCTGAATGTATAAGATCTCTTTGTTCTGAATACAGTCTCACTATAGCACAGAGTTCGCCAAGTGACAACACTATCAAACAAATTACAGAATATTTCATTTACTTATGAAAGTAGAGTACATAACAAGTTTTTCAGGGAATTATATATATTTTTACTGAAAATACTTTCCTATCTATTTTTTCTCATTGTATTTCGGAACACGGGGCAGTTCTCACTGTTTGTATGTCAAACGTCAATGTCATTTTTGACAAATTGTGTTTGATGTGGAAGTGTGGACACGTATCTGACGATTCATAATTTAGATTTTAAGTAATTTATCTGAAAATAATTGAAATTAAAGAATAAATCTGTCGTTGATCATTTTAAGGAACAAAGAGTTTTTAGTTTTTATAATTTCGATTCTGTGATCTGTACTCAAGGTAAATATACATACGACCGGACGTACCGTACGATTATTACATTATGTTTTGGATCTCATGATCGGCTTTTAACCATTAGTCCTTAACGTTGTTGGTATTTTCTGTCCTTAATTTGTTGACAGTGATGGCTTAGTTTAGTTTTTACAAAGCATATTTATATTGTACTTTTCGATAGTATTTCAGCAACATGGGGGGTGTGGAGCAGTCATGCTACACTCTTATAAACTTTCCAACTGACTCAGAGCCGTACAGTGAGTTGCAACTTAAATTGGATCTTGGTGAGTTTCAATAAAACCTGTGTAGAGTTTGTAAATAATAATGATAAAGAATCAATAGGTCACTCATAAAAATAGTCTCACTATCAAAGAATCTACAAAAAAAAGTTACACCATATAGAAATTATTTTCATGCTTACTATGTGTTTTGTCTAATATATAAGTATATTCTGACTAAAGTTAATATTTTTATATAAATAGATTTAAGAATCATTTTATTCATCATTTAATAAATAATATCAAATTTATATTTATTTCACATAATTTTATAACGAGGACTGCAATTCAAAGATATCAATGTTAAAAATAATTTAGTAATAAAACTATAACATAAAACTAACACAGTTATAAAAAGCTAGATAATCAATTAGTAAGCAGAGATCAGTCACTATTCACAACTACAGAGCTTCTACTTGCAGATGATTATGACACAATAATTTATAAACTTGACACTTGTGTTCTAATATATGCTTAGAAGCTGCTTAGAAGCTTAGCTTAGCTTAGAAGAACCCTGGACTTGTCATGTTTTGAATAATTAATCAAATCAATTATTCAAAACATTACAAGATGCCACGAATGCCAAAATTTATGTTTTGAAATTCTTTACATCTAAATCTTTACATCTGTATCTTTTGTTCTAAATTTATTTACATTTAATTATCTTAAAATGACACATGTAGATATTTTCAAACATTAATTTTGGTTGTGGCACTTTTTAATGCTTATCTATGCTAAAAAAAAAAAAAAGGAATTAAAAAAAAATAAAAAAAACAGCTGACACATTTTAAAAATCAGAATTCAGACATTAATTTTGGGATAAAAAAAAAATAATATTTAACCCTTTTTTTATAAGTATAGTAACTGTCATGCTTTTCATCCCCTTTTGTATATTCTCAGGGGTGTAAATGTATGTGTAGATAGTGATTAAAAAAATATGTTCTATTGATTGTCTTCAGATACCCAATATCTTTTTTAAATTAAAAAATAATCAGTGTAATACCATGTCTCCATTTTTATTATTTGTATGGTTGTAATTTGCTTTTTACATACAACTATACAGAAAAAGGTGATACAAAGAAAAAAATAGAAGCACTTAAGAAGACAATTGGCATAATACTTTCGGGCGAAAAGATTCCCGGGCTTCTGATGATCATCATCAGGTTTGTGCTGCCTCTGCAGGACCACACCATTAAGAAACTATTGCTCATCTTCTGGGAGATTGTTCCCAAAACCACTCCTGATGGCAAGCTGCTTCAGGAGATGATACTTGTCTGTGATGCCTATAGAAAGGTTTGTGGATTGATGTCTGTTTCTCACTGGTTGTGTGTCCTTGATGAAGTGAAAGTCATAGGTTTTATACCTAAGAAACAAATAGCTTTGTTACAGTGTAATTCATAACTTTTTTTTAATACAACAAATATAAAACGTTTTGAAATATAAGTAACCCAACAAACCTAAATTCGTTTCACTTTTTTAATTACAGCAAAATCTCTCTATAACCTACTTAAAGACCTTGGCCTTTCTAGAACAAGCATTGGTTCATTTCTAGAATGTATTTCAAAGGCAGCATTGGTAGGTTCTTTCAAAATTTGGTTAGGTAGGGAGATGAGTGTAGAGGGTTAAGCCTACTCCTGGGTCGCAAGTCCCAGGCACTGTTTGCACTCCTCTCCTTGCAACGCGATGGGCCCGGCGCCCGCTCTATGAATCCATGGAATCCTGAGAAGCTTCGTCTTACTTTATACAACCAAAATAAAAAAGAGTGATTCTAAATTATAATAAATGGACTTAGAAAAAAATCAATAAACTAAAGCCCACATAATTTTTGCGCAATGGAAAAATTAGGGATAAATTATATACGTTAGTAAAAGATAAGGATTTCTTTTATACACGTACTTAATAACTAATATAATCTATAAATCAACCCCTAGGATCTGCAGCACCCCAACGAGTTCCTCCGGGGCTCAACGCTTCGCTTCTTGTGTAAATTGAAGGAGCCCGAGCTGTTGGAGCCCCTCATGCCCGCCATCCGTGCCTGCCTCGACCACCGACACTCATACGTGCGGAGAAACGCCGTGCTGGCCATCTTTACTATCTACCGGTACTTGTATACCCTGTCTTTTTTTCCCCTGATATACTAAGGGTTTCCTGTGCCAAGGGAGCGATTATGGTACTACACCCGTTGCATAGTGATAACCTTTAAAAGTACGTTAAATTATTGGAGCCTGTATCACATTTACCATTTACCTATTGTTCCTTTTTTGTAGAAACTTTGAATTCCTGATTCCGGACGCGCCGGAGGTGATCGGCTCCTTTCTGGAGTCCGAGCAGGACATGTCGTGCAAACGCAATGCCTTCCTCATGTTGCTGCACGCCGACCAGGAGCGCGCGCTGTCCTACCTGGCCGACAGACTGGACCACGTGCACGCCTTCGGAGACATCCTGCAGCTCGTCATCGTCGAGCTCATCTACAAGGTGACGTCGATACTCGATACCAATACAATATATGGAAATATAAGATTGGATCACTTAAATGTTTTGCTTGAAGCGATTCGCATTAAAATTAAGTTCTAGTGGACAAAAAATCATATTTGTGTTATAATATACTGTATAGTAATTAATTATAACGAACCGTCCCGCAGGTGTGTCACGCCAACCCGTCAGAGCGCTCCCGCTTCATTCGCACAGTGTACGGTCTACTGAATGCACCCAGCGCCGCCGTGCGCTACGAGGCGGCCGGTACACTCGTCACGCTGTCCGCCGCGCCCGCCGCCATCAAGGTACCGTACATACATACATATATACATAGATACATACATGCACACACCGGCTCCGGTCGCCGTGCGAGCCGCTCCGTCGTTAACTCTTCAGTCGTCCGCAGGCGGCGGCGGCGTGCTACATCGACCTCATAGTGAAGGAGAGCGACAACAACGTGAAGCTGATCGTGGTGGGTCGTCTGTCCGCCCTGCGTGACGCCAGCGGCGAGGCGGCCTCGCGCGCGCTGCCCGACCTGGCCATGGACGTGCTGCGCGTGCTGGCCGCCTCCGACCTCGACGTGCGGCGCCACACCCTACACCTCGGTGAGCGACCTCCTTCCCTCCCCTCCTCCCTCCTCCCGACGGGCCCCGTCTCGCTAACTCGTGTGTGTGCAGCGCTGGAGCTGGCCACGTCGCGCCACGCCGAGGAGCTGGTGAGCGCGCTGCGCAAGGAGGCGGCGCGGGCGCAGCTCGCCGACCACGACGACGCCGCGCGGTACAGGCAGCTGCTGGTGAGGGCGCTGCATCGCGCCGCGCTCAAGGTGACGCACCAGTAGCACTGGACGTGGGCGGGGGTCGTATAGTTGCAGAGAGTTACATTAGCTCGTTCAGTTCCCGGAGGTGGCCGGCTCGGTGGCGCCGGCGCTGCTGGAGCTGCTGGGCGACGGCGGGGAGCCCGCCGCGCAAGACGTGCTGCTGTTCCTGAGACACGCACTCTACGCCTTCCCCGACCTGAGACCGCATATCTATTCCGTGAGCACGCTTATTCGTTACCTCGTAAGTCGGCAATTATGCCGTAATGTATGTTAGTATGTAAGTAAAAATAAACATCTTCCCTCAGAAACTGCTGGAGAGCCTGAACGCGCTGCGCGTGGGTAAAATCGCCCGCTCCGCTCTGTGGCTGGTGGCCGAGTTCGCGGAGAGCGACGCCAGCGCGCGCGCCGCCATCGACGCGCTCGCCGCCGCGCTGCCCGCGCCCCGACACGTACGACGCGCACGCATTATACGACAAAGACACGTATTATATACTAGCGGTCGCCCGTGACTCCGTCCACGTGGACTGTAAAGATAACATCTATATGGCTTCTGTACCTGCGACCCATGATTTCTTTTAAAGTGTTTTTGAAATAAAATTTTGGAGTGTGTGAATAATAATTGCGGATTGATCAAAATGTGGGTGATGCTGATTTTGAAATGTGGCAAAAGTCCGAAACAAAATTATAGAAAAGACCTAAATAAAAGGGAAAAATATTATGGTGCCATATATTTATATACATTACACATTTCCTTTACTTCTTCTTGAGGAAAATGTTGAACATTTTTCCTAGTTTCTACAAACCTAACGAAGCATTTTAACTTATGTTAAGTCACAGACGAGCAAAAGTTAACATTTCTATAGCCTATGTGTTGTTCCGGTACATAAGCTACAACATTGACAAGTTTCATCAAAATTCGTTTAGTAGTTTTGGCATGATGGAGTAACGGACATCCAAACTTTCACACGTATATAGTAGCATAGATGCTGTAATAAATATATATATACTAAGGAGGAGGACGAGGGCGAGTCGGAGGCCGCCGCCAAGGAGAAGGACACTCCCTCGCGAAGCCTCGTCACCAGCGACGGAGCCTACGTCACGCAGAGCGCATTTAACTTGCCCAAGTGAGAGCGACGTCCGTCCACATCGGAAAGTTTAAATACGGGACCGCTCGTGAGGTCGAAGTAACCCCCTCCCCCTTCCCCGCAGGTCCCCCGCCGCGGAGGCCGGCGGGCTGGGCGCGGCGCTGACGGCGGGCGAGAGCTTTACGGCGGCGTGCGCGTGCTCGGCGCTGGGCAAGCTGGCCCTGCGTGCCGCCGCCGCCGACGCGCCGCGCGCGCTGCGCCTGGCCGCCGCGCTGCTGGCCCGCCGCCGCGACGACCTCACGGCCGACGACCTCGAGCACGGCGCGCGCTGTGTGCGCTCCGGAGCGGAGCGCCCTGCCGTGCTGCGCGACGCGCTGGCCGCCGGTGCGAGGCGAGCGCTGGCCGCGCTGCTGGCGTTGCCACACCGCGCCGCGCCGCCGCTGCTGCCGGAGGTGAGTGACACGCGCGTCCGGGAGTACGACCGAGGATTCTGGCCCCGTTCTAATCTTATTTCTTGGAAACCTGGATGTGCTCGCAGTCGAGGCGTACTCTGAAACGTCTCTGGAAGAGGGGCCCGACGAGATAGGCAATCTGGAATGCTCTTCGAGGAGGCCGGGAGGACGGCTCGACGTTGAGGGGCGAGAGACGTATTTAGAATATTTAGAAGGCATTCCCGGACTCGTGCAAAACATCGAGCTCCTAAAAGTTTTATCGTGCCTCCTCGGCTCGACTTCCTTCTCACTTTGAATATAGATATCGCCTTCGCCCAATTCTTTGTCCATAATTCCTAATCGTCGTCTTCAGTACGATTACTTTCCAACACCCTCATTGTAAACGATGAAAACGGCTCCTTAATCCGTCACGTGTCCGTGCACTTAACTCCTTCCTAAAATTGCCTCCTCAATCTGCTTCTAGAAGTCATGTGGTCGGTGCGAGTCCTTCCACGGATCGAATTCGAAGAGACGCTCTCAAACGCTCTCAATTATGTCTAACATCCCAAAAAACACGAGGCAAACCAAAAAGATTTTCAATATTGTATCAATTTAAAAATGATATTAGTTTTTTTATTTTTGTGGAAAATAATCTTTATTAATAACCTGTATACCTTTATTAATAACAAGAACCCTCCCAAAAGCACTCGTTTTTACCAATTAAAAGAACCATATTTTGAATTTCGAATTGTCCGTTGTTCCGGGTCATTGAACCAGCAGAGCAAAGTCAACGACGAAGAAACTGGGAGTGATCAATAGAAATAAACAGCACTTCACACCAAACTACAAGGTCCGGCTACATGTAGAGTAGTGCTGCTCGCCTGCTGCCAGGAGCAGCTGGTAGTGTTTGATCGTGATCAGCGCACTTCTGATTGCCCATTATCAAGTGCTTTGAAAACAGAATCAGTTTTTCTTAGCCCTCGAAGCGTCGCGTCCGTGGCTCTTATAGCGTGTATTACGTATTAAGCATGTTTATCCGGAGGGACGGGGTTCTTCTACGGTAGACCTTTGAGACTCCATTTTTCTTCCAGACTATCATTATTCACCAACATTGAAATAAAGTTTCTTCGGTGTAGTATCCGGAGGACACTTCTAAAAGCATCTACTTCTATGTTCTCGACCGCTCTCCTTTTAATACATAATATATGCTCCAATCCCTCGTGCGTGCAGGGCTCTCCGGAGCGTGCGCCCCCGGTGCGAGCAACTGCGGGCGTGGAGCGCGGCATCTCGTTTGTGGCGCTAGCCCCGCTGGCCGCCGCCGCGCACAGGGACGTGTTCGAGCTGGCGCTGGACCGAGCGCTCCAGGGTGAGGGACTACATCGGGACCGGGGCCGGGGACCGCCGTGACATCTAGTTGAACGTTTCAATGTTGTCCCAGGACGCACGAGCCCGGGCGCGGACGAGCGCGGGCGCCTGTCCAAGGTGACGCAGCTGACGGGCTTCTCGGACCCGGTGTACGCGGAGGCCATCGTGTCCGTCAACCAGTACGACATCGTGCTCGACGTGCTCGTCGTCAACCAGACCGGTGAGGCCGACCCCGCGTTGCCCGCCAAAACTAATTTACGTAATAAATGTTCAGCGAGTCCGTCCTACATCCCGCCTGTGACTCCTCAGACGACACGCTGCAGAACTGTACGGTGGAGTTGGCGACGCTGGGCGAGCTGCGGCTGGTGGAGCGCCCGGCCGGCGTGGTGCTGGGCCCCCGGGACTTCGCCTCAATCCGCGCGCACGTTAAGGTCGCCTCCACGGAGAATGGAATCATATTCGGCAACATCGGTGAGTGGACCTTCCGCCGGTTGGAGAGCGCGCTCTGCTCCTCGGTAACGAAGTCCCCCCCCCCCCTGCCCCCAGTGTACGAGGTGTCGGGCGCCTCCATGGACCGCGGCGTGGTGGTGCTCAACGACATCCACATCGACATCGTGGACTACATCCAGCCCGCGCTCTGCAACGACGCCGACTTCCGCACCATGTGGGCGGAGTTCGAGTGGGAGAACAAGGTAACGCACCGACAGACATACGGACATATGCATATTAACACTTCGAGATACATGGCATCTGTGGATAAGTGTCAGTGGTGTACCGTTCCTCCGTGTCCCAGGTGTCGGTCAACACCAACATCACGGACCTCCGTGACTACCTCCAGCACCTCCTGGCCTCCACCAACATGAAGTGCCTCACTCCCGATAAGGTCACTTTTATTTTTATTTAATTGCTTGAAATGTGTATTATTATTCATTAACAATATCTACACCAAAATATTATTTGACTTATTGGATAATTATTATCGTCGACCATCGAGCTCTCACCGAGCCCGCGCCGATAGAGTGGTTCTGTAGGGTGTGTGTTGGTCCGTGTAGGCCCTGTCGGGTCAGTGCGGCTTCATGGCGGCCAACCTGTACGCCCGCAGCATCTTCGGCGAGGACGCGCTCGCTAACCTCAGCATAGAGACGCCTCTGCATCGACCCGATGCGCCCGTCGTGGGACACGTGCGCATACGAGCCAAGACACAGGTATGGACACGTACAGACACACACCCTCAATGCGCATACGAGCCAAGACACAGGTATGGACACGTACAGACACACACCCTCAATGCGCATACGAGCCAAGACACAGGTATGGACACGTACAGACACACACCCTCAATGCGCATACGAGCCAAGACACAGGTATGGACACGTACAGACACACACCCTCAATGCGCATACGAGCCAAGACACAGGTATGGACACGTACAGACACACACCATCAATGCGCATACGAGCCAAGACACAGGTATGGACACGTACAGACACACACACGAAAAACCACGAAATTTCAAACTTATAAGTATATTATTGTCTGTCGTCTCAGGGTATGGCGCTCAGTCTGGGCGACAAGATCAACATGATGCAGAAGTCCACTCCTCAGAAGCAGTCTGACCCCACCCCCGCCGCCTGACCGCGCGGCCACTGACTGACTGACTGATGAGACGACTTTCTTTTAAAACACATTATTTGATAAAACACAAACGAGGCGGTCATTAAGCTTCCCACAATATGGCAGTAGTTCGGTTCCCTTGTAACTCTCAGTCATGAAACGAGTCCCCAACCATCAGATGGTTTGCTTTATTTATTTATAACCGACACGATGCTACGAGAATATCTTAAAGTATTGAATCTTATGTATTGTTTGTTAGTTAATGATCGCCGCAGACGTGTTTGTGAATACTAAAATATATTTATAAATTTACTATAGTTTAGTTATTAATTATGAAGAACTAACATTTGAGTCCGTACAGACTTTCATTTTCATGGCTAGCTGACGTTAACTATTCATTTTGTACGTATAATGATGGATTTCTTTTTTATTAATTACAATTATTATATTCCAATACGTGTTTTATTGATCCTAAAATATTATTGGAGGATGTTTGAAATAAAACCAAGGAGCCTTATGAAATAAATTAGTTTATTTTGACGTCATAGTTGTTGCGTCCTTGTTCCGTAACTAACGATCAACAGTATAAATAATAAAAATAATTTATAATAGCAATAAGTTAATGGATGAGTTACAAAACAGCATTATTCGACGACTCGACCCGGCGCAGCTGGAGTTATCTGAAATACAACAAACAAATACTTAATGATATAAAATATAGGTATCGGTGAAAATGGAACACCGACATACGACCGCTCCGACGATAATATATTATACTAGATAACGTAAATTACTGTTTACAAATAAAACAAACATTTGTTGAACATATAACTTCAACTTGGACGATCGCCAAATGGATCTCGAATAATAAATTACATTCCAATACTATAGTATTGTATGTAATGCTATATCTTAAAATAATAACAAACAGATGCAAGAATGCAACTGAACGATTGAGCTGGCTGTTAGCCATCGCCGAGGAATTGGCGAAGTACTCAATATTTAGTGACGTCATCTGCCATTGTTAAAAAAGTCCAACGTATTGAAGATAATATCGTTCAGATGGGTAACTTAATATATAAATTACTTGGCAACTAAATCGTCACGTGCTACCAATGAATCGTTATGTACTTGGAGAATATATTATACTTAAAGTGAATGAATTCCTTGATATTTGAGATTCTGATTCTAATATATATTATACCAAACCATATTATCGTACTTATTCTTCCTCTTCTTCCTCCTCTTCCTCCTCTTCTTCCTCCTCCTCCTCCTCCTCCTCCTCCTCGACCTCCTCGACCTCCTCGACTTCCTCCTCCTCCTCCTCGGGTTCGGGTTCGTAGACGGGTTCGTCCTCCTCCTCGACTTCCGCCTTCACGTCCTCCTCGCCTTCGGGGGATTCCAGGTCGCCCTTCTTCTTGCCGGGTCTCTCGCCGAACCACTTGGGCAGTCTCGCTGTGTGCGTGTCGGTCGATTATTATATTATTGATCGTTTGTCGTAGTGTGTGATATACCAGTTGTAGGTAATGTATTATCTATATTTAGGAGTTTTGTTGGGATCTTAAGATTGGGAGAGTATTTTCAGAAATATATTTATCCTGATATATGATGACATAGTTTTTATTACATCATTTTATTCTAAGTTTTTTTTTGTAAGATTTAATGACATTTCTATTTAGTTAAATTATGAAATTTTATTTAACTGATTTTTTAATTCAGTCACACATTGATTTTCTTTGATATTTTCTTTGTGAGGTGTTGTGTAGAATATATAGTAAAAAACATAAAACCTGGAGATACAAGACGTGTTGGGAATCAACAAAAAAGTTAATATCAGAGACAAATTCTGAACATATCTCAGAAGTACCAAAATATCAAACACACAAAAAGGAGGAAACATCTCCATAGCATCCCATTCAAAAAGGTTCGTCCAATAAATGATTACATTTGCTTACATTTGTAGTAGGTACTTGTGACGAGACGTTCATCGGTTCAACTGCTGAATAATGTCTATCCTGGTTTACTTAGTACTTACCCTTTTGTCTGCCGCCAAATTGGTCGGCCCTTTCCTGCCACACCTTTTCAATGAAGTCCTTGTTGAGTTTCTCAAGGTCCTAGGGATGGTTAACACGAGGGTCAATTCAAAGGTTGAAAAACAAGGGTGGAAAATGTGAATCCTGTGGTTTGTGAACATTGTCATATTAATTTAGAGTTTTTCTGTTTTATTTGTAAACATTTAATGTGACAATGTCATAAAGGTTTGATAACCCATGACAGATGCCAACCATGCCGGGATCGAAGACATGCCTTATGGGAATAAATATGGGACAAACAACATGACTTCATGTCCGCATCTTACTTCTGGTGCGGTTCATAAACTCTTCCACCTTCGAATTCCATAGTTTTTCCATAAAATCTGCTGCTTGAGTATCATAACCCTGTATTAAAGTGTTCACAGTTTACTAACTCACTTAGAGGTAATGACGAAGCGGGTACTCGTCACCTCTTTCATTAACAATGTTTACTCATTTTTATTTTATACAGTAACTGCGACAAATAGGGATACTTTTTTACTATAACTCGGTAATAATTAATTCTATTTTCAATTTTTTCATTTAAAAATCAGAAATCCTTTGTGTTTAATGACTCGAGTCGATACTTACACCCTCGAAGAGTTTCTTTTTGTCGTCGTATGAACGTGTGTCCACGCGTCTCTCGTACTTGGACGCGACTTGGATTTTAGGCTAAACATAAATGTTATCTTTAGTATTTATTTAAACATGTTGTTAAAGTACAGTAGTGAATAAGTAATACTTACGGGGTGCTTTCCCGTTAAGGCCTCTGGGTCTAGACCTTTCTTCAGGGCTTTGTGTCTCAGCTGTTGCTTCTGTCTTTCTTTGAGCTCTTTTAACTGTTTATAACAGACAACAAAAAATAAGTAATTTGTCGAAAGCACTTAGCAAGCTAAATTATAAAATTAAATACTGACGTCGTAGTCCTGTCTCTTCTGTCTCTCTTCGAGATCGTACTTCTCGGTCTCTAGTTTGATGATGCACTCCCACAGTTCTACGGCCTTTTGTCTCAACTTATCTACGGAGAGACCTTCGATGGCGAGGGCCTTGATGCGGATGGAAAGGGAGATCTTCTTCTCTTCCTCAAGCTGTTCCTTGGTCTTGTTGCGCTCGAGTTGAGCATTGCTAAGACCAAACTGTAAAAACGTCGTTATTAATATGATTTTTAAAATATATAACTTATTACATTTTTATGAAAATGTAAGTTAACTAAAGAGGCACTCACGTTGTCGTTCTTTTTCTGAATGGTAAAGTTGGGTCCTGTTTTGCTGGCATCTTTCATGGCTTGGAGCATGGCCTGGCGCTTCTTTTCGGCCTCTTCGAGCCGCTGCCTCTTCTCCTCGATGTCGCGCTGTTTCTTCTCCTCAATCTCACGGACCCTTCTTTCTTCTTCCTCCTTCTTCTTCTGGGCGAGGCGCTTCTCCTCCTCAGCGCGAGATACCTATAACAAGAGTAAGAAATTAGAAGATAAGTCTTGGATACCATAATTGTTATAATTTTTTCTCGAATAAGAGCCGTAAAATATGACATACCTTGCGCTTGGCCTGCTTCTCCTTAAGGCGTTTGAGTTCATCTTCTTCCTTGGAACGCTGTTTACGCCATTCGTTAATGTACTCCTTTAATTGCTCGTCCAAGTCCGACCGCTTCTGGTCTTGACGCTGCAAAATGCATACTAATAAAACATATTCTATAAAAGTAATTTATTTGTCTATTGCGAAATAACATCTTCAGTACCTATCATGTAATTTATCAGCTTTTGTGTACTGTAGTTTACGTATTTTATATGCAACTGTTAATAATAATTGATAATTACCTTAATAAATTCTGGGTCTCCCTCGCCCCTGTAAATTTATAAAAATGTCAATAATCGGATCATTTTAACAAGGTATGTTAATGTTAAAACCGTTACTGGAACGGTTGACAATACATATAGCGGTTGTTACGATGATATTATTATTGGTAACCTCTCTATTATCTCTATTCCTGATCTAATTGGTAATACATTGGAGAAGGTCTCGACACGTTAATGTTTCCACAGTTTATTTCTTGTTATGTTTTATGAACATAGTTAACACTTAATACAATACTGTTAAATAACCTTCGCTACATGTATGCTTTGGGATTACGAGTAATAGTATTGTTACAACATATTGTCAATTAAGCTTGTTTCGTGTTTTGATTTTGTACATTTTTTATTTATGTAAAGTTTTCGATATAACAATGGAATTATATATCAAAGGTAATGGTAAACATACAGTAATACGTGGCCATGCTTTTGAGTTATGTTGGTCCTATCATGCAATTATTTAGGAAAGATAATGAGAACTCGTCGAGTCTCCGTTGACCGCCATCTAATTTCTTTGCAGAACGGCGCGGGCGCAGTGCGGTAATTTTAAAAATAGAACGCCTACCGATGAATATAAATAGCGTTCGAGCACGGTATAGTGTAATCGTTTATTCTGATATATCTGGAATTAGGGGAATCGGTCACAACAAAACATGCGCCCGGGCCTTATGAGTTAATGTGGGGATTACTTAGTTAGTGACACCACAGAGAGCGGTGCAACTTACGCGATCGACGGTCTACTCCTAGAAACAGAAAATAACAATCAGCCTCCACTACACGTTACATGTTCTACTCTTTATCCTTACAAATAAAAGATAGATAAATAAAAAAGCGGTGAGATGATTAATTCGCGCATCCAAAATAAAAAAATATCGTTATTGTGTTGTATTCATGTAAAATTTTGTAATTTACTTTTCGGTGATTATTCACCCAGTGCATAGATTAATTTTGTATCCAATCACAACGTTCGCATACCGATTTGAAAACATTCAGTCACTAAAAGCAAAGCAATTGTCCATATAATAAATAACATCAAGGTGTGATACTCACTCTTGTTTGGGGGCAGGCCTTCACGGAACAACAGCAGCCGCAGCAGAGAAAAGAAAAATAAATATAATTAGAAATACATACATAGTTTTGAATACTGAAGTAACAAACAACATTGAGACAACAATTTTTAGAATAATACATAATTGATCTTTTCGTCGATCAGTCTCACTTACGGCGTAGCTTACAGTTCTTTTCACTATTTTGATAGTGGGCTTTGGAATTGCTCTCGAAGGCATAGAAAAAAGTTAAAGCGGAAGTTCCATGGTTTGTTAGTTTAAAGCTAAAAAGCATCGGTAAAGAGCAGGAAGCATTAGGGGGGGTCTTAGACTAGGAGAACGAAGAGGGTGCAAGTGTCGGGTCAAAGGGCACGGCACTTACTTCCTGTAACAAAAGAGAGAACAGGGGTAGGTGAGGGCGTGCAGCTAACCTCGGTAAAGGAAAATAGAAATAGGGCGTAAAGGTCCCGTGTCCTTAGTTTCATATAAGTTTGACACTTTCAAAAAAAAATTGTTCAAAAATGCTTAGATTTTGGAAAAAGACTAGGCTATGCAGATTCCAGGCTTTATGAGGCTAGAATGTAAAAAGAAACGGAAACTTAATTATTATTATTAAAATTACTTACGTCTCCGGGACTTCTTCTTCTACTTCCTCCTCCTCGGAGCCACTGTAACATTATATATTTTTAATTACATTATTATGTCTTTTAAAACTTAGAGACGTTTGAAATAAAAAAAAAAAACTTTATCTAGTGGAATAATGTTTATAAACTTACGAATATTCCTCTTCGTCAGACATATTGGTGATTTGTTATTCTGAAAAGCAATAACGTGAATATATTAACCGAATTAATTGTAGATAATAATGAAGTGAACTAAATGAAAGGAGACTTTATTATGTCCATGAATAACTTAAATTATAGTTCTAAGCAGCTTTAAGTTTTATTTCATTGTCAAATATGAAAGAAGTCTTATTCCATACATATATTTGACGAACTATGGAGACCTTCTTCAGATCTCAACACCTCTCCTAAACTTTAAAATTAAAAACATAAATCATAAATAAAAAAGGCTTGCAAATGTAATGACGTCAAATTTCGATTGTTTCTGATCTATAAATAAATGTATTTATTCTAGTTAGTTATCTAAAATCAGTTTTAAATAGTATTTAGTGCCAAATTACTAATATAGTAGCGTTCATAAGTAAGAGTCGAAAGATTTCATTGTTTATGAAGTTAGATCTATTTTAAGCGGTTTTATCTTTCAAACCATTAAGAACACCCACTCGTCGGCAACTTGGCATGAGTTCAAAAGATGCGAGCTGGTCTCCAGTGTTAGACGGGATTCCGATTTTAGCGCACTTGTAGGTTTGCTGGGGGCGATGAATATGTTACCAAGGAATGACTTTCGGGGGTATATTACATTAAACTTACTATTTACTTAGTTACTTATTACAGTTTTAAAATAAGGATTATTTTTCAAATGTAACTTCTAAGTGAAATATGATAGTTTTTATTTGTTTGCATTTTGCTTACTTAACGTATCGATTACATATATATATATACGTATCGATTTTTATAAATATTTTATTTTGTTATGTATTTTCCTTAATAATTAATATAGGCAAGTCAGTGTACAGTGTGCAGTGTCGGTATGTGTAAATAATATGTATATTTTTTTAGATTTTCCTACAATTCGATGTAAGGTGTGCTGTTATGAAGTCGGTAACGTAATCCCGCGCGCTAAAGACGGTAGTTCTATTTCGGCGCGTTGACGCCACCCGATTTGGCACAGTTCACGCTGCGCTTATTTTTAGGCCACTTTTAGTCCATTTCTAAACGTAACATATCCAAACGTAATTTTCAAGTCCCGTTTCCGAACGCACTTAAGGCTCCTACACACTGTACAGAGCACTGCACTACACAGCACGGCACTTACGTCGCACGGGTTGAAGGCGGTCACTCAGTCACTCGGCACTGGTTCGGGGACCGGCAGCACAGCGACGTTGGAATGTGGAGTCCGCGGCGACCGGGGCGGCTCTGGCCGGCGCTCGCTGCGCCCGCGTCGCGGCAGAGGCCCCGCGCCCCGCGACCCGCGGGTATATTTAGCCACGGACATTTTTGAGCCGAATGGCCAGCTCCGGTTTCTAAGTTCTCGCTGAAATCCTGCACACGTTTACAAGCTACCAGGCGGACACGAAAGGCGTGGCTCGTTTATTTAATGTTTTACTGCATTAGGGCATAGCATATCTATTGGGCGCTATAATCTGCAATTCGTCCTTTTTTTCTGATAAAAGAGTTTAATAAATTTAAATATATCTTGTCATCTTTTTCAATTAAATTAGGCCATTATCTACCTAAAATTGGAAAATAATTGAAGTTAAACGTGCATAATTTAATAATAAAATAAATATTAATCGATAGATAAATCTATTGTTTGTTACGAAACACTTCATTAATCATAATATCTTAATATAAAAGACGTAGAAATCATATATTACTACAACCCTACTTTCGCCTATTTACTGTCTTTAGACGACAAGGATAATTAATGTTAACATGTATGTATGAGCGTAGTATGTATACGTAGTTAAACTACAATATTATTTTCAAAATTTCACCTCTTTTTTTACAAAACATTCTGCAATCGCTAAATGATCTGATGTAAATCTATTGTTATCGGGAGCCTTACCGTTTTTAAGTTGTATGAGAGTCGCCATTATCTCAAACAAGCTTACATCCAGGATAGCATCGGAATAATGTCGGATTGGAAGGGCTTTTTTTACAGAAATTTAATAAATATTAATCTTAAAAGAAAAAAGCATGGACTAGGTTTCAAAATCTATACTAATATTATAAATGCAAAGGTTTGAATGTTTGTCACTCAACCACGCTAAAACTACTTAACGGATTTTAATGAAACTTGGCGATGTTGTCGCTTATGTACCAGAGTAACAGAAAGGCTTTACAAATATTAACCTTTGGCCGTAGTTTTGTCTGAGAAATAACATAGGTTATAGCGCGCTTATGTAATTACAACGGGAGCTCCTGTTTTTAATCGTTTGGTTCACTGAATTTTATATGATGTGGCCGTTATTTTCGTCACCTCTCAACCGCCATATAATTTTGTTTTGGACTTTTGCGACATTTTAAAGTTATCAGCATCATCCACATTTTGATCAGTCTTGCAGTTCTTACTTATAAAGTACTTCCCTCGCCCCCTTCAGTCTATAATGATTATTTTTATAGCATCTTAACCCCACCAACCCTTCCGGTTATAAAGGAATGACCTACTAATAACCTTTATATGGCAGGTCTGACCTACGAAGTCGTCCGACAACAGCACTATAAGACTAGTAACCTCCTTAGGCTATCGGTCTTAGATCAGTCCAATCGCGACCACCACGGTGCTTTTTCTCCTTGAAAGGTTCCGACGCGGTAGTCATGCTCACTTCCCGTGCGACTTTTCACAGTTGCAACGTCACTTGCTGAGAACGTTAGAGAATATAATTACCCTACTAGGTTGGGTCACTAGATTCGGTCACAGTAGGGTGACCGGATAGATTCTAGCACATCCATCTAACCTCTAAGCAGGGGACTACCCGAACCACAATGATCCGAGGGTCCCTCTGCTCAAGGGATATTCGAAGTGGAGGACCACAGCAGTCCTTTGCCTAAGGATGGTCAATAACACCGCTTGTTGCGAGCGAAATCCGACAAGCATCCGACAACTGTGGGAACCCAGAAGAACGTTGCTGAATTTCTGCAGCTAACTACCACGAAACATACCCCACAACCCGTAACTTGATGGTTTTGGTGGTGGTTACACACGCAAGCGCATTAATCGCCGCCGGAGGGCTTAGGTACCGAGCTCCCTTGACACCTGACCTGTAGATCAGCTGTAAACTATCTACCGCTGGGTGTTACAGTAGATAGGTTATACAGTTCAACATTTTCATGAATACGAAGTCGCGGGTCAAAGGTACTCGTATATAAGCTATATAAATATTACTTTCATAGTCTATGCGAACGGAGTCCTGGGCAACAGCTAGTAATATACATATTTTTAATCTCTATTTCTTAATATTTCGCAGAGACATCCAATATTAACTCTTCAAATTAATTATTAAAGTTTTGCATGACTTTCGGTGAGTTTTGTAGCAACAACGTAAAAAGTCTACTGTTGCGTTCACTATTCAGTCAGAACTCAGAGATTTTTCCTATCACAGAGTACTTTTAATTTTCTATTACCTATGAATAATATGATCATAGAGTACGTCATCTATCGTTTCATCTATAGTTGATCTGTCATTAAAATTATAATTTATATGTAAACATTTATTAATTATTTTGCCACTTGTCAATTTCAAACAAATCGTATGTTTGAATTTAAAATATTGCGTATTTGATAATATTCATGAAATTATGTGATTACATAAAAGACGTATGATGAATTCTTTCCATGGCCTCAATGACTCAACCACACCGAGACGCCGGCAACTTGGTATAAGAAAAAGTTACAAAACACCACCATCATTACCTAAACTAAACCATTCTTTAAAAAAAAGGACACCATTGAAACAAAGGCTTAATTTAAAGATAACTGAGAAAAGTGGTTCGCCTCCGTTGCCATGTAACCAAGTAGAATATATTTTAGGGGAATCTGCTAACACTTCAATAAGTAGTGATATTCCTTGTTCTCCTGGAGTTTCAGACTCTTGTTTTATAAGGGAAGTGAATTGGGATTCTTTTGTACATAAGAACCAAAAGATAGAATCAGTTGTTAGTACAGAGTTAGGTAACTCTACAAATATAATAGAGGGTTTATCTAAAAATGATGAATCTTTCTCTACAAATAAATGTCATAATGTACTTAGAGACGAAATTGAGCAGAGTTTTGACATAATAAATGAGTCAATATGTATTAACAATCATGATATAAATAAAAGTTTATTATTTGAGACAAAAGACTCATTTCTATTAGATATAGGAGAAAGTTGCATTTTAGCGGCTGAAACAGAAGCTAAAGCAAAAAATATAAGTAAATCAAAACTAAACAGTTTTTATGATCTACCAATGATAGCTAAAGGATTATTTAAAACATATAGAAATATTGAAAAGTTTTATGGTAAGTCTAAATATTTAGTCTAGCTGTAACCTGCATTTATTGTTAATCATATAGACTAACTCAACTTTGCCGAGTTAGTACTCACCATTTGGATATTAATGATATAATATAGCTATTATGTCTGGTGTCTCATTTGGTGAGTGAGGGAGTAAAATCCCAAACATTCCTCTTCAATTATTACTCTCTTTCTTAGAAACAGGAATGGTCTGTTTCTCAAGTTAATAAGTTTATAGATGTCCATAGCTAACAGTAAGAACATATTCCAGGAGGATTATCTGTTTGTTTGCATGGTTTTTATATAATTATTGTTTTCCTATAGAGTGGCAAGAAGAATGCCTTAACCTAGATGCAATAAAACAAAGACGCAATTTGATCTATGCCTTACCAACAAGTGGAGGCAAAACTCTTGTAGCTGAAGTGTTGATGATGAGAGAAGTGCTTAACAGAAAAAATAATGCACTATTTATTTTGCCATTTGTCGCCATAGTACAGGAAAAGGTAAACCAATCATCTGATTAATTAAATATTTACATTACAACAACCTTTCATAAAGTATTACCAGAAAGCTTTTTAAACATATTTGTGCCTACTTATTTGTTCTAACCACATTGTAAACTTGTTGACATTTGTTGTCAATATATTGAATTTGTCATATGTACAGGCAAATAAAAAAGTATTTAAGTAAAAAGAAAATAAGAATGAATAATGATCAGTTTATAAATTATTTCACAATTATTTGTATTAAATAATTGTATTCTTTTAGTCAGTTTTTCCTACTCAATATTATCTTGGTTCATTGTTTGTCACCTATAAAAATAGTTAGTTTCCAAAATCAATGTTACAGATTTTTTCATTAGCTCCATTTGCCTTACAACTTGAGTTCCTTGTAGAAGAATATGCGGCTGGAAAAGGGTACCTCCCACCCAAGAAGAGACGGAAAAAGAAAAGTATCTACATAGCTACCATAGAGAAGGGACTGGCTCTAGTGAGGAGTTTGATTGAGCTGAACAGATTAAACGAAATTGGACTTGTAGTGGTAAGTCCTTGTAGATTTTATAAAAACCTAATAGTTTAAAATATTTATAAGATATATACTAAACTGTCACTTTGTTTTTTTTTTGTGTAGGTTGATGAATTACATCTCATAGGTGAAACGGGCAGAGGGAGCACGTTAGAAACATTATTGACTACTGTCATTTTTGCAAATAGTATGTTATATTGTTAAAAGAATAACATTGAAATATACATTAAATATAAATATTACAATACATGAAGTTCAACTTTTCATTGAAGATATATAATTTTTAAACTAGTAAGGCATTAAATCCCTCAATAATTATTTCCTCAACAGAAGACATCCAGATAGTTGGTATGAGCGCAACAATCGGCAATATACCAGACATAGCACGGTTCCTGAAGGCGGATGTGTATGAGAAGCAGTTCCGACCAGTAGAGTTGACGGAGTATGTAAAGCTGGGGGATGTGCTGTACAGGATCGAGGACGGGATGGAGCTAGTGGTGGAGAGGAAGCTGGCCTACGATGTGAGTGATGAACGTCGTTTCCCCCTGACTACTACAGAGTACTTTTAGTATCCATTTAAGCAAAGATTGATAATGTGTTTAGTACTCCCCGGCGGCTCTGTCCCTTGACCCCGACTTCCTGGGCGGGCTGGTGTCGGAGGTGGTTCCTCTCGCGTCGTGCCTAGTGTTCTGTCCCACCAAGAGGAACTGCGAGAACGTCGCCGCCCTACTGTGTCGGATACAGAGGAAGTAAGTTTCGATTGTTTATAATTATTATTGACTTGTTGTTGTTGTTGCTTATCTATGGCTTTTTGTACTGCGGTATATGATCCGGAATAATTCCGCCAATGGCAACGTCGTGGAAAAGACAGCGTGTAGTTTGTACAGTTGTGCTATTTCCTCTGTACATTAATATAAAAGACTGGAGACTTTTCCGTTTCTGACGAATGTTAACACTAAAAGAACACCACAAATTATATTAGTTAATGGTATAGACAATTAGTATAAAACCATAATCTTGTTAATTTAAATTTTAATGTCTCTTGTATAGATATTTTTGTATGTCAAGGACCCAGTAGTGACTGCCTTTTTAGCCCACCAATCAGCTTGCTCATTGCCTACTATTCCCCTGTGCCCTGGAATCCAAGCTAATGCTATTTCTAAATTATGACTATAACATAAATATAGCGCTTCCTTGATATTTAAAAGGATTTGAAAGTTTTGAATATTTTTTTTAAAAACATTACTTGACAGAGCCTGCAAACAACTCTTGGAATCCGAGAGAATCAGTATTTTAGTTAAACTATGTGTTTTAGCATATAATACAGCTTCCAAAATTGCAATTGCTTCTCCTGTAAATATAGACATTTGAGGTGGACTTTTAAATAGTAAAGCAATATTATATCTGGGTATCCATACTGCTGAGCCCACACTTTCATTTTCTGATAATTTTGAAGAATCTGTGAAACCTGTGATCCAACCGTTCCATTTATGGTCTAATTGATGCCATAATTTTCTATTGGCTTGGCAATCGTTTTTGGAAATACCAAAATCAAGAAAAATATTTGGTTTAAAAACAAGTGAATCAAAGTTACAGTTAAAAATAGGAAGTGTGGGAGACTGAGATATGGTTTGTTGTAAAGTTTTGCATCTCCTGTAGCTGTTAACAATTCTAGGGAAGTCCTTATTATTCCAATAGTTACTATCGAGAACTCTTTGAGATAGTGTTTCTAAATAAGATATTAAAAGGTGAGAGCTTATTTGGATTAATTTAAATATAAATCGATCAGACAGAAACTGTCTTCTCAAATCCAAGGGGGGTCAACACTTTCAACCATTAAGGCGTTTTTGGGCGAGGATTTCATGGCTCCTATAATAATTCGTAAGCATTTAGCCTGAACCAAGTCAAGTTTTTTCAACCCTTCTTTATTACAAGGTTCAAAAATAAAGGAACCATAGTCAAAGTGGCTTCTTACCAGTGCATTATAGAGCAGTTTCTGACAGTAAGGATGAGATCCCCACCAAACGCCGGAAAGTGCCCTAAGTACATTAACACCTTTCTCACATTTCTGGAGTATATATTTAAAATGTTGAGTCCCTGATAATCTTGAATCAAATATCACCCCCAAAAATTTTACAGCAGGTTCAATCTGGATGGTTTGACCATCACATCTTATCTCAATATCTGGGAGGTTTCTTTTTCTGGAAAATATTACTGCTTTGCCCTTGGAAGCAGATAAAGACAACCCGTGATCCTCTAACCATACATTGAGATAGTACATGGCAGTATTTAATTTAATATTTATTTCAGTGATCGACTTAGATGCAACATATAGGGCAACGTCATCTGCATATTGTAGAGTGTGGCAAAAGCTATCAACGGCTGATTCCAGATCATATATGTAAATATTATATAATAATGGGCTAAGTACTGATCCCTGAGGTAGGCCAGACCAGACAGTTCTTGATGGTAGAAAGTCATCATTTGCACAAACCTTTACAGATCTTGCCATATATAAATTCGAAACAAAGTGCACAATCCTCGCAGGTATACTCAGATGAAGCATCTTTTGCCTGAGTAGAGGAAGATTAACACTATCGTAAGCGGACGATATATCTAAGAAAATACCCACAAGGTATTCTCTATTAGTGAAAGCTAGATGTATATTTGTGGTTAGCATAGTTAGGTTATCTACCGTACTTCTGCCTTTTCGGAAACCGAACTGTGTTTTTCCCAGATATCTTTGCTTTCAACAAACCATTCAAGCCTATTTTTGACGAGGTGTTCGAAAACTTTGCAAAGGGTGGATGAGAGAGCAATAGGTCGATATGAGGTAGATTCTACTGGATGTTTACCCGGTTTTAAAATAGGAATGACAAGTTGTGTTTTCCAGGACATTGGAATATTACCCGTGAGGAAGATGTTATTAAGTAGTTCTAAGAAAATCTCTTTCCCAAGAGTATTTAAATGTTTTAGAAATGAGTAGGGGATTCCATCTTCACCAGGAGCGGAATCTTTAAGGTCTTTTAAAACTAGTAATAGTTCATCCATCGAAAAGGTATTGTCTAGTCGATGTGTGGAAATAGGTATATTTGGCGAAGGAAGGCAATCAAAACTAGGGACATATAGTGGGGCTAATCGATTCTCAAATTGATGATATTGGGTCGTTGGATGCAGAAGTGCCAGAATCTAAGTATTCTGGCACTGGCCTCTAAACTTACCTACATTTTTCCATACCAATGATGAAGAAGATCTAGGAGAGAGACTTTCGCAATAACTTATCCAGCCCTTTTTTTTTGTTTTGGTGAGCACTCTTCTGGCCTTTGCAGAGTTCCTTTGAAAGGTATTAAAATTTTCTGTTGTCATATTTTTATTATATTGAAGCTCAGACTCATCCCTTTGCTTAATAGCAGATGTACAGTTAAAATTCCACCAGGGAGGAGACAAAAATTTTTGATTGCTATGTTTTACTGGAAAGTGAATATCTGCAGAATTCAGCAGAGCCTGTTGAAATCTACGGTAACTTTCCATTATATTATTATATGTCACAGGTTCAAATCCTACTAAATAACTATCAACTCTGTCTGCATAAGCGTTCCAATTGACATTGTTAAGTCTATACTTAAGGAGAGGTTTGGGAAGAGGGCAAGGAGTGATACTGTGTGAGATAGATATTATTATTGGAAAATGATCACTTCCATATGAATTTTGTAGAATATTCCAAGTAAGATATGATATAAGGTCAGGAGAACAGATTGAAAGATCTGGAGCTGAACTAGGGTTTTGTCTAGGGTAAACCCTGTGAGTTGGAGACCCATCATTAATAACACAAACATTAATTTTATCTAAAATATCAATTAAATATGGGGAAAAAGGATCACAGTGATGGGATCCCCATGAAGTATGGTGACAGTTGAAGTCTCCTAGTATTATAAGCGGCTGAGAAAACTGTGAGAGAAGGGAGGACAATTCAGCTTCGAGATTGAAATTAGGATGAGGTATATAGATGGCAACAAAAGTTATACCTAAGATTTTTGCAGCAACAATATTAATATTCTGTGAATGTTGAGGAAGTGTAATTTGAGAATATATAAGTGTTTTTTTAATTATTAATGCGCAACCACCATGTCCATCATGACGGTCATCCCTGAGGCAGGCATAACCAGGAACCCTAAAATTAGTTTCCAAGCCCAACCATGTTTCTGATATTGCAGCGATGGAGATGGAATATTTATTAAAAAGTGTAAAAATTTCATGTTTTTTATTTTTAACACTCCTACTGTTCCATTGAAGTATCTGAGTCATTTTGAAAATTTAAAAGGTCTGTTAATTTGTTAATTTTTTCTGCTACGTTGTTCGGTATGTTATTGTTTGGTTTTAAGATGCAATTGTTCAAAAGGGTTATTAATATTTCTATTAAATCTTCATTACTTATTTTTATTGGGTTATTTAAAACAGAGCCACGGGAGGAGGTACTAGCAGGAGTATTTATTATAGAATTATGTGCTTGTTTATCATATCCTTTGTTTGGCATGGATCTAAGACGGGGAATAGAGAAAAGAGTTTTTTTATAGGATTTCTGTGCTAAAGAAGAAGGAGATTGATGAGTTTGCAATTGGGATACTGGTGCAAACATTGTAGAAGCCATATCTGCATAGGACCTACGTACTTGGGGAATTTTGGCAGAAGCTTCTCGATAAGATATATTGGTGTCAGACATCATCAATTTAATATTTCTTTGTCTTTGGTGTTCAGGACAGTCTTTGTAGGTAGCCTGATGCTTACCTGAACATAAGACACAACATAAGTTTTCAACTGTTGTTTGACAAGACTCTCCAGAATGTTCCTGACTACACTTTACGCATCTAGGCTTACTTCTGCACTGGTTTTTCACATGTCCAAAACGGCAACAATTATGGCATTGAATATTTGGCAAAAGATATTTTTCTACCACCATGGATGTATAATATACATAGACATAATCTGGTAAAGTTTGGCCACTGAATGTGACTACCACAGATTGTGTAGGTATCCACGATGCAGTACCTTCATTAACTACTTTGCGATTAAGTCGTCTAGCTTTCAGAACAATACCACATTTTTCAGGTATTTCCATTGCTTCTGCCAATTCAATCATCGACCACTCTTTTGGGACTCCTCTTATGAGTCCCATCCGAGTGACATGGTATGAGGGAATGTGTGCTTTAAGCTGGTTTTGTTGAAGACAAGGATGATGAAGAAATGAATTAGCATCATCTTTGTTTTTAAATTGTACAGATATTCTATTTCTGCCAACAGCTTTTACACCATCCCTTACTATGTTATTTATTTTATTTTTAGAGAGAAGCAAACCTATTTTAATTGGTCTAAGTGTCAAACCTGCTGATGGGTCTGGTTCTATTCTTGTAATATGAACAAAGAAGGGGCCTATATCATTTAGTCCATAAGTTTTATCCAAAATAACCATCGAGGGATGTGTGTGTACACATTTTGAATGGAGTCAATGAGATAATCAGTCTCAGTGACCACTCGCTTAGCAATGTGGCTTTGACTTATAGACTCAGAGGGTCGTTTTTTAGCACGGTCGGGTAGGGAAGGATCGGGAAGTATTATGTCCATTGGATCCGGAGGGTCCGGGGGCTCCCCCGGGGACTCTGAGTCCATTTCTCCTTCTCAATAAACACAAATGTTAGATCAACACAAACTCACCAAATACCGCCACCAAGTCTCAACTAGAAGCAAACAACAACAATACACGTGTGTTCACCACTGCATCAACAACGGAATCATTATTGACTTATTTCGATTTGGAATAGATGTCAGCATATGACATCTATTCGATAATCGCGCAGCGCACTTGCAAAAGACCGTATAAGCGTATACGTGTGCAGGGACATGACGCAGCATCGCCCCGAGGATCGTCAGGCGCTGGTCGCCGCGCTGCGGGCGGAGGGCGCAGCCCCGGGGCTGGTGCGGGGCGCCGCCGCCGGCGTCGGGTACCACCACGCGGGCCTGGCGCCCGGGGAGCGCGCGCTCGTCGAGCAGGCCTTCAGGTACACCCCCCGCGCGTAACTAGTTATCGGTCGATGATGTAGTAAGTGTACGTGTAGTCAGTGGGGCTCCGCTGCGTGCAGGTCGGGCGTGTTGTCAGTGGTGTGCTGTACGTCGACGCTGGCGGCCGGCGTCAACCTGCCGGCGCGCCGCGTATTGGTGCGCTCTCCGTTGGTGGGGCGCCGCCCCCTGTCCGCGGCCGCGTACAAGCAGATGGTGGGGCGCGCGGGCCGGGCCGGCGTCTGCGAGGCGGGTGAGGAGCCCGACCGCTCCCAGCGCCGGACGCTTCGCGACGTCTGACCCCTGCCTCCCTCCCTCCCCCCAGGCGAGAGCATCCTCATCGTGTCCCCTCGAGAGTGGTCGTCGGTGCGGTCGCGGCTGTCCCGGGGCCTCCCACCGGCGCTGTCCTGTCTCCGGGGTTCCACCGACGACCTGCTGCTGAGCGCGGTCGCGCTAGAGCTGTGCTCGCATCGAGGAGCCCTGAGGGATCTGATGGGAACCACTCTGCTCGCCATCGCGCCCGCGGACGGGTCAGGATCACCTTATATAATGAATGTATTATTATCGTGTTTCAAAAGTGACCCTCCGAGAGCCCTTGGTTTAACTTTAGTACCTCATTAAAGTTCGGTGGATATTGAAGAAGTGTGCGAGGAGTCCGTCAGGGCGCTGCTGCAGAGCGGGGCCCTCGAGGTGGTCGGGAAGAAGGCCGATGATGTCTCGGACGACGATGTATCACTGGCCGTTAGTAAATTTGGAAAAGCTTCTATTAAAGGTAAAACTACTCATTTTTATCATAAAATTAACATGTAGAAAAATTTACCCAAAAAGTTTTCTTGATCAAATGATCCTTTTTACATAATTACATAAACAAAATGATAATAAACCGCTACGGTAGTTCAATTGTTAGAGCGATGGGTTCGAATTTCTGCTCACGAAGGTGTATTTTTCATTCTATATTAAACAAAAAAAATAATAAGCGTATCATGGTATACATGATTACAGACATTTTCTAATTGATTCTTATTAAAAATCACTATATATAACTTCCTATTTTCTTAATCCTTATGAATTATGATGGTTAAATTATTACAAATAATTCATCAACAGAGATTTTTTGTAACAACAACAACAACAGCGCCCTCATTTATTCTGTAGATTAAGCACTTAATAGATGTATCAATGTTAATATATTTGTGTTCCGGTCACGAACAGGCTGCCTCGATCTGACGACCACGAAGCGGCTGGTACAGGAACTGGAAGTAGCGGCCGGGGGTCTGGTCATGCTGGGCAGCCTGCACCTACTGTACCTGGTGACCCCGCACGAGCCCTCCCTCAGACCCGACTACAGACTCTTCTACTCGCTGGTGAGCTCTGAAAATTCGGATGATATGTATCTTAAATAGAATTTTAATAAATATCTTTCTAGTATAGTAATTTGGACGAGGAGGGGAGGCAGACCGCGAGGGTCCTGGGCATCACCGAAGTGAACGCCGTCCGGATGATGACCGGGAAGCCGATCACCGTGAGTTCGATTAGTATATAATCTGTCTTCTGGTATGAATTCTTATTAAAAATAAATATATATTTCCAGAACATATCGGAGAGCGTACTGAGTCGGTTCTACGTGGCGCTGATGCTGCGAGACCTGCACGGACAGATCCCTCTCGCGGCCGTCTCGGACAAGTAAGTGTGATTATTAAAAGGGATCGGTCATCGGGGCTCCGCGTCGGACCGCTTCCCTCTCCTAACTGTGCCGGTCCCGGCCGTCCCGTCAGGTACTCCGTCCCTCGCGGTACCGTCCACTCGCTGTGGTCTTCGTCGTGGTCGCAGTGTTCGAGCGCTCACCGCGCGTGTTCGTCGCTGGGCGAGTGGGGCTTCGCCGCGCTGTTCGAGCAGCTCGCCACGAGGCTACGGCACTGCGACACGCCCGAGCTGGAGGCGCTCATGGAGCTGCCCGCCGTCAAGAAGGTGAGTGACCGGTCGACCGGTCCACCGTAGCACGCAGGGTACTCTAACCCCCCAGGCTCGTGCCCTGCAGTTGCACCGTGCGGGGCACCGTCACGTGGAGGATATGGCCTGCACGGTACACTAACCCCCCCAAACCCTCCCCCCAGGCTCGTGCCCTGCAGCTGCACCGTGCGGGGTACCGTCGCTTGGAGGACGTAGCCCGCGCCGCCCCACAGCAGCTGTCGTCGGTGGTGTCGCACCTGTCCCGCACCGCCGCAGACCAGCTCGTCAGCGCCGCCAGGGTGAGGCCCGACGCTCCGAGGACTAGTCGTACAATTTAAAATATATACAACCCTTAGTTCCCCGACACCTACACCTACGTCGAGTCCTTGGTGTAGACTGTAGTGATGCGACATCGTAGTACGAGTAATTTACCGATTAGTAGCGCGTGTCAATATTATGAAAGTGGTTCGAGTTTCGCGGGATGGTTGATTCGAGTTGCGCGGGATGGTTGGTTCGAGTTGCGCGGGATGGTTGGTTCGAGTTGCGCGGGATGGTTGGTTCGAGTTGCGCGGGATGGTTGGTTCGAGTGGCGCGGGATGGTTGTGTCACAAGGGCCGGCGGCAAGCTGCTCGTACTTATTAAATTGATGTCATCGGTCGGTGAGCGGTGTTGATTCTTGATGTTTTTTTACTTCAGGTAATGCTGATAGAAAAAGTTGAAAATTTACGCGCTGACGCAGAGGACGTCATGGAAGAATTGAATATATAAAGATAATGTTACTGTACTTGCAATTATTACCGTAACGGATGAAATTAATTAATATACATTTTTTTAATAGTACGTAGGATTTTGTAAAGACGTGTACTATATTATGTAATGAAATAAATAAATATATTTGTAAAATAATGTTTCTATGCTTAGGTTGAAGAATGAGAAACAAAATAGTGTAAACTGTTTATTCACCGTTTCTTATAAATACATGGTTTCAAAGATATAACGGGCAACTTCGCTTTCTTCACGGGCGAGTCTCGGGCTTTAGTGAATTCCATAAAGAAAAACACCTTTTGGGATTTATCTATTTTTTTAAGAGAGAACCCTAACTTCTGTACGTCCCGAGTGAACGACTCCACGTCGTGAAACCGACTCTCCACTTCGGCGATCAGCAAATGGCCACTGTAAATAATTCAAGTGAATTAGCCACACACCGTGTGATTGAAATTTTTTTAATATTTTTTCTAGATTTACTAAATTCAAATATTAAAAAATTAAAAAAAATAAAATAATGAACAGTTCAACAAAACAAAAATAACTTATTAGATATTAGAAAATACTTACCCAACTTTAAGCACCCTATTAGCTTCAATGAGGTACTGGGTGAGATCTGTTCCCATCAAAGCTAGACAGTACACGGCAACATCCATAGAACTACTCAGCAGTGGGGTGTGAGCCATGTCACAAGTCTCTATCCCAGGCTTGGAGGCTACGAGATCAAATGACCTCACCGGCTGAACCACACGAGTAGACAATTCTGCTTCCCCACAGCCCATATCTACTACAGAGTAGGTTTTAGGCCTAAAATGGAGATTATTTTTCTTTTTAGATAAATTTCTTTTTATTTGAAAAAGATTATTGGAGTAATTAACAAATATACATCTTAAATAAGTTTTTTTAAATATATTTATTTAAAAAAAACTATTTTAAGATAAGTATAATTTGTCAATTTTAGTAATTTTTAATAAAAATAAAATGTACAAAACTACTAAAGTACTATTCTATGATTCCTTTGACATCAACAATACTTACATCTTCTGTATCCTTTTCACAATAACATCAAGTGGCTTCACTGGCCACCGCTTCATTTGCTGCTGGTAGCCTTCATGATAAGTCTGAAAAGCTTCAGGGTCTTCCTGAAACAACTGCTTCGCATCCGAGCCCGATGATGTGTAAAGTTTTTCATTTAGATACCTAAATTGAGCAGCTGTAATTTTTATTTTTTTTATAAAACATGTCTGGTTCATATTTTTTTTCTATGAATACTGTTGTAATTCTATATCTCTTAGTTGCCGCATACAGTAATAAATATTTTAAAATGTCATCTCCACGATCAATAACTGATTCTCGATGCACTAACAATGATATACTCTAAACTAGGTCTTCCAATCCCGGAATTCCGAGATTTCGGTATTGATCCCGCGTCATTTTTCAATCCCGCGTGATGCGAGATTACGGGCGCGGGATTTGCGGGACTGAAAAGCCTTTTCTGGTGCCGGCTATATTGTCTCCAAAATACGCAGTAGTATGGCAGAGGACACTTTAGATAATATGTTGTGTTTCCTTCCCAAATATTTTCAATTGAAAGCTGACCAAATGACCAAACTAAATACTTATAAAGTTTTAAATAGTTATCATGTTCTTGAGTTAAAATTGGGTTTTGTTCGATTTTTTTAAATATATAATAAAGATAGATTTTTTGTTTTTTTCCAGTATTTGTTATTGATTTTTTTATAAATAAACAGTGTACCTACCTAATTTTATTGATCTCATACTAATAGTACCTAATGTTACTTAGTGAGTGAGTCAGTTGATTAATTAATTTTTTTATTTGCCTGACATAAATACGAATATTTTTAGAAGGTATGCGGGATCCCGTAAATACCGAGATCCCGCGGGATTGAAAATTTGTAGTCCCGCAAATATCGAGATTGGACGCAGGCAGCGGGTTTGGAAGCCCTGCTCTAAACTGCACACAAGCATGCCTGTGTTGTTCTAGAGGTATCCATATACACCATATATTATATGGATCTTGCACTGAACTAATTGATATAAGCAATTTTTACAAATATATATATTTTTACCTTTAAGCCTCTCCAACATCCGTATCCTCAGCTTGTTGCCGCTAACATTAATGGAATTTCTGTGGCTTTCACTTTGTAATATAGTTTTCAAGGCCTTTTTTTTCTTCTCATCTTTTATTTTGATTATGTTATTTCCTCCTGATAATGTATTTATTTCCTTGCTTATTTTATATTCAGAGTTATTTTTGTTAGCATTTTGTAATATTGACTTTTGAACTATTTTTCTTTCTTCTTCAGTCTTGAGATTTTGATTCTCTATTTGATGCACTTCTTTTGTTTTTTTATTTTCAAGGTTATTTTTATTACCATTTTGTATAACTGTTAATTTAAGGGGTTTCTTTTTCCTGTTATCTTTTGTCTTAAGAATTTGACTCTCTACTGGCTGCCATTCCTTTGTTTTTTTATTTTTAAAATTATTTTCATTACCATTTTGTAATAGTGATGATTTTTTAACTTTCTTTTTCCTTTCATTTTTTGTTTTAGAAATTTTATTCTCTAATTCCTGCAATTTATTTGTTACAGACTTATTACTATTAATGTTATGTAATATTGACTTTAGGGTCGTCTTTTTCTTGTCTTCTCTCATCTTAACCGTTTTATTCCCACTTTCTTTGTTTTCAAGTTTAGGAAGTTTAATTTTTATATTCTCAGAGTTATCATTGAATAATATTTCTTCAATGTCATCTTTTTTATAAAAATTAAATTTCTTTTTTTTTTCATTAAGTATCAATTCATCTAATTTGTCTGTATCATACAATTTATCATCTATTTTATTGTTTTCTTGTACACTTTCTTTATTGTCATTTGCTTCACTTTGCATTGTTTGTTTTTTTGTAATTTTTTCTCTTCTTGGACTGTTTTTTTTAGCAATAGGGATTATTTTATTTCCACCGTTACTTATATCATTTTCTCTGGGTTTACCTCTTTTGCATTTTGTTGCGTCCTGTTTTTTATTTACTAATTTAATATTTGGATTCAAATAGTTCTTGGCTCTTAACTTTGGTTTTATGACACCTTTCAATTTGGAAGCTTGTAATAAGTTTTTCTTTCTTTTATCATTGGTTTTTGCTTTCTACAATTACAATAAATATTACAAAACACAATTGAAGTAAAGTTTGTTCTAACAACCCTACCAAAATATACCATACCTTAGGAAAGCCGAGGTTAACCTTAGAAGTGTCATCTTCCCAATCTGGTACTTTGAACATTTTACTGCATAAAGATTTGTTACAGCTTTTTATTATAAATATAAACAATAAAGGATATATTTTTCTGACTTTGTATTTTTAATATACCCATGCCAAGCGTGGTTTTGACTTTTGACCATTTGACACATTCACAATATAATTCTGTCAATGTCAATAATGGTAAATAGACTGAAAGTTATAAATTTTAAATAATGTCACTGTAATCTTTCAATATCCCCACTCATATAGGCAGATAGGTAGATTTGATTATGAAATGTTGTTCAGCAAAGGTTTTGGATCAAACATTTTATTAAATAACTAAACTGTATTTATTTTTTATTGCTTTTGAAATAAGGAGTTTTATGATAAAGTCAAAAATGGGTTAAAGATAAATTTTGCTGTTTGTTAAAATTTTATAAGTTTGCCATTTACGTTTTAAAGATATATTTTTATACGGGTATTCTTACCTACAAAATACGAACTTAAAGACAAATTAAATAAATAATGCTTGTTATGATGGTCTCCGTTTGTCTCTAATTGGTGCTAACTATAAACTAACTTCTAATTGGTATTTGGTAATAATGTTCTTTATTTACAATATATCTACTGCGCTACAGTATTTTACGTTCTGAAAGAGATGATAATGTTATCAATAAACATTATGCGCATGTCCACCATTAGTACATGCGCACCAAATGGCCACTGACTAACACCCAAGTGTTTTCCTTATTCGACAACAATAATAAATATTATAAAATAAAAACTATATATATTTAAAGGACAATATGCCTAAACGCAATGCAGCGTGTTTGATCGCATATTGCAATTAATATAAAAAAGGTTGTTTTGTGATGAAGTTAAGGTTATAAATAAAACAGGGAACATAGAGGTGTTAGTGAATCCAAATACAAAACATATTTGGCAAAATAAATAATAATTAGTAAATAATTTAAAGTTAACTCAATTTCTACTTATCATCGCTTATAATTTTATAATTTAAGGTAAAATTAAAAGTAAATATATAAATAAATAAAAAATTGAAAGGTTTGATTTAACTAATATGAAAATAATAACTGCCTCCTTTATAGCAAAGCGATGACCGAGAATACCTAATAAGGTTCAAACCAATTCGTTATACAATGCGGCTGTCTGTATTGCAAAGACCTATTGCGAAAATGCGGAGAGACAAAATTGTAAGTACCTTTAAAAATATAACAAATACAGTACAACCTCGATAAGTTCAAACCCATAATATTTTTAGCTATCGAGTTTTTATCTTATCAAGCGTTTATGTCAGAATGATGGCGGAGGCTGGAGAGGGGGGGGGGGAGGTGTCGTGAGTTAATACTTAGCTATTTGCATATATTTGCTAAATGCGTCAGAAGAAGTGGTAAATGATACACACGCACGTTATTTAAACTTTAATTTCTCTAAGGTTGAGTCTACAGAAAAAGGTCTGAGATTTTCGTATCTTTTAAAGAGTTTACATTTTCTACATCGTTTAAATTTTCAATATAGAAATATGCATACTTTTAGCACTGAGTGACATGTGGAGGGGATAACTGTCCATCGGTATTGTCAAGCGCAAAGTATTGCGCGTAGTAGTAACTAGAACTTAAATATATATTTTTTTATTTCGAAAAGTATTATAATAATTACCGTGGTACTGTGTATTAAAATTTTAAACTTATGTTGTAATTTTTTAAATGATTATTACCTACTTAAGGTTTATATTTAGTTACAATGTTCAAAGATTTAATTATACCATACCTATTTGAAAATGTGCCAAGCAAGATAAAATAATAAAATCAAACGTACTAAAAAACTAATAGTACCTAATAACTAAACAATTCTGTACTTGGATCTACACTGGAAGTGCGCGGAGAGTCGTATCAGTGGGGGTGACGAAACGCAACCATAGAACCAATGGGCGCTTCGCCCGTCCATTCTTCCTACTTCTCAGTCCCCTCAGATAGCTTAATTTTGACTTCTGATGTTAAGGTCATCGCAGACGATTCGTGCCGCTAATTATACATTGATAGATACTTGATATCAAAGTCATAATAGCGTTAAATTGCGATGAATAGACTTTAACCAAACTAACAAACGTTGTTCTAATATTGAAAATTCACCAATTTTTCTTCTTCTGCCTAGTGCCTAGACTTTCTCCCGATGCTTGGTTTTTATGTTCAAAATAAAAAATCTTGGAATTTATTGCTTGCGTGTGTTCTTAAAAAACTGTACTTCCAGTAATTCCATTCGAAATTACTGAAATTGAATAGTTTAAGTTATAGACTGCGTCGAAGCAATTCTTTAAGTTTTGGAGGTTAACACTAAAATTATTAATTGAATTTATCGAGGTTGCGTATTTTAAGTTATAGAGTTTTTGGATCTGAGGGTGAAGGGAACAGATTATTTTTGATGTTACAGAGGTTTTTAAGTTATCGGGGTTTTAGTGTATGATTAGAATTTTCGCATAATACCTGGTGTGATCAATAAATACGGTGAATAATGTTATATTATAAAAAATATCACGCTTACATAGAATCTGATTTAATCTCCTTCAAAGTACTCTCCTTGGCTAGCAATGCACTTATTCCAACGTTGACTCCATGACTGGATGCATTTCTGGAAGGCATCTTTTGGAAGGGCTTTCAGCTGCTCGGTCGTGGCCCTTGCAATGTCAGCAATGGTATCAAAACGTTTTCCTTTAAGCACACTTTAAATTTTTGGGAAGAGCCAGAAGTCGCACGGTGCTAAATTCGGTGAGTATGGTGGATGTGGACAGACAGGAACATTTTTTTCTGCCAAAAACTCACGAATGAGAAGCGAGGAGTGACACGGCGCATTGTCGTGGTGAAGAAGGAAGCCATTGGCCCATTTTTCTGGCCGCTTTCTTCGTATGTCGTTTCGCAAGCGTTGCAGTACGCCCTGATAAAATTCCGAGTTTACAGTTGTTCCTCTTGGAACGAACTCTGATCGCACTATGCCCTCACTATCGAAGAAAACAATGAGCATGACCTTGATGTTTGATTTTGACTGACGTGCCTTTTTAGGGCGAGGAGATGAACTGGTTTTCCATTGGGAACTCTGCATTTTGGTCTCTGGGTCATAGCCATAGACCCAACTCTCATCCCCAGTCAAATTTTTGCCATAAAGTCGAAATGCGTTGTTCGAAATCCATGCTGCGTGACAGACACGATAAACACAACCTCACTCTAGCGGCTCTGACAGCTGACTGACATGTTCAAACGTGATACAACTTGTCCCTGCCTGTGTCAGCGGATCACGCTACTTAACAAATTACAACATATGGCTGTAGCATCAGCTATTGCCGGTATAAAAATTCGTTCACCGTACATATTGATCACACCTCGTAGAGTATGGACTCTCATTTAACAATTATATGAGAATATTATTTTAATTTTTTGGAGTCTAATTATACCTTATTATAATATTTCCAATATTATAAATAAAGGCATAATTAGATGATTACAAAATTATTTGCATTTTTTCCTTTAACATTCCTCTAAGACTTTCGAGGTCGTCATTCATTCCAACCATTTAAAACTAACACATGGTACATAAAACCCTAAACATAAACATAATACCATAATAACATAAAACCCTAATACAGGGTACATTAGGATACTAATTAGTAAGGATACATCTATTTTACTGGTATTGAATAACCAGATCGATTTCAAAATATTCGCGAAAAGAAATTATCCATTAAATGTGTTAAATATTTACTGCTAAAAGAAACAACGTCGGAGATGACGCTTCAGATAAAGGAATATTAAAATAGGTTTTATTTTATACGATAGATTATAAACGGATAAGTTATAAAACGTAATTACAACCAGCCTGCCAAAAACAAGCCATAAACAAAACACGTAATATGGTAAAATTAACAATAGAAATAGAGGAAAGCTAAAGAATATCTACAGAAACTTAAAATTAGCGAGGCAAAAAAACCACAATGACTCGACTCGATTGGTGCTCGATATTTAAGGTATTACAATCATTCTATTAGCAACTATCTATGAGAGGATAGTTATGAATCACAGTAAAATGCACCCCACGATTTTTACTCAGAATTGAATTATTCTGTTAATAACTTAAATTTTATTATAATTTTATATTAAGACGATTCACTATGATTAATTGTTCGATCTTCTACTACTGTAATTTTATACTCTTTGTCATTAAAAATTATTTTCTAGTTTTTAGTTTGGTTAGCAATAAAAGCGTGTTTTTTTATTTCTTTTTTACAAAGGGCCTAGAAATTCAAAAAGAATTAGAGATTTTTGTATTCCACTAGCTTTGATGTTGCGCATTTGCTTTATGATTGGTTCGCAGCATTATTATCTTAATGCGTTCCAAGTAACTCTCCTAAATCAAAGTAATTTAGTAAGATGGGGCAAAGCCACCGAAAATTCTTGCAACATCTGTGGGGAGGCACGAGGAACTGTGTGTAGGGTACTTCTAGATAGAGGTCAATACTCGCGTTGCCACGATAAGTTATTAGAAATTATACGGGAAGCGGTTAGTCTTTCAGTAGCAAGAGCGCGGAAGGGTATAACAACTACCAAACGATCTGTAGAATTCGTTAAAGATGGCTCCTCCAAAAAATCAAAAGCGAAGCTTTATTCAATATTGGGCGCGGCTCCTGATTGGATTGTCATGATGGACACGTATGAAAAGTATTACAGAATTCCTGGGGATGTTGGTGTTTTGTCATCCAGATCGGACTTATTCCTGTTTCGCGTGATACTTGTGGAGCTTACTGTTCCCTGGGAGACAAATATCCCCAGTGATCACACATTTAAGCTTAATAAGCATTACGAACTCACCAACGAATTGTCAAGGAATAAATTTATAGTTATCTTGTACGCGGTAGAAGTGGAAGTAAGAGGTATAACAACGATATCTCTCTATAACTTATGGCCCGGCAGCCACACGGTGAATCCATGAAATGCTAAAAAGCTTCGTCTTGTCGTCTATTTCTTTCACGTTCCTCTACCATTCGCCATGTTAGTGATGCTGTTTTCATACAATTTTCTAATTGTCGTATTAGGTTGCCCTACCTTGTCTTATTTAGTTGCCAAATTCCACTATTTTATGTTGTCTCATAAAATAAGTTTTACATACTGTTAATATTTAATATTATCTCGTCAAACAATACATCCCTCTCAATATTCGCATTTCAGTAGCATGTAATTCCCTTTTTATATTTTATTCATAAAACAGCTTTACGATCCATACATCACGATTATTACTGTCATATAGCCTTTTAGTGGTAAAACGATTTCTTGTATTGCAGCCGTTTTAGACATGCGAAGTTTCTCCATTATTTTTGACATGTGTGCGAGTAGCAAAGGGAAAAAAATGTGTTTATGGTTCATTAATTAAAAATGTTTTACATTTATTTGTACACGTCACGATGAAACAAATATTTCTTAATAATTATTAGTTTAACATTTTTGACTTGTAAAAAAGCCCGTTCAATTAGTTAACCTCATGAAAAGATATAGGCAAAGAAACCACCATGACCACTCTTTTCAACTGCCAATTACAGATTTTTTTATGAATCGAATAAATTTATTAAGGGCCGCATTATCATTTATATAATCTTTAATCGTGTAGTGGGCCTTATCTTGCAGTTTCTGCTTTACATACAACTTGAGTTTTGAAAGTGAAAGATTTTTAATTTCTGCAGGGACTTTGTTATAAAAATTAATTCATTGTACATAAAATGATTTGTGACTTTTGACTTTCCGATATGAGCGTTATTTTTCGAGGATTAACTACAGAGGAAAGTTGTTACAGTCTTGTGAATCAATCATCCTTTTTCTTAAACACGGACAGTAATCATAACAGCTCCATAACCATTACGATTGCTCGTACGCCCAGATCGAATGTCAAAACACCTTACAAAAGGGCTTCACCGTCAGTATTGCAGTTTCTGCACTTTCTACCTACCACATGTCTATTAAAATCTCTAATTACGATTTGCATGTCTATCATACAATAATTGCTCGTTTTGTGGTATAATTGTTACTTTTTAATTTAATAAAATTAAAATGTATATAAATATAGAATGAAAAATAAACCGATACGGGCAGGGATTCGAACCCGCGACTACTGGGAAACCGTCCCGTCGCTCTACCAACTAAGCCACCGTATCGCTGTCCGCCTCGGTGAATTAAGCATTTTTTTTTTTTTTTTTTTTATATTATCTAGGGCAATGCTTGACTACATTCCACCTGATGGTAAGTGGAATGTAGTCTTAGGTGGTAAGGCGCATTACCCTAGCAACCTATTCACTCTTCGCTTGAAGACACCCACATTGTATTCGGTCGGAAATACGGACGCAGGCAAGCTGTTCCAATCCTTTGCTGTACGCAGTAAAAATGAGGAAGCAAAGCGCTTCGTTCGGACAGGTGGAATGTCCACAACAAAAGGATGGATACCTGCCGTGCGTCGGGACGTCCGGTGATGGAAGGGGGACGGGGGAATTAAATTGTGTAATTCCTGCGCACACTCACCAAAATGTATCCTATAGAATACTGAGAGGCTAGCAATTCTACGCCTGTGCTCAAAGCTTTGGAGGTCGGCTCCGACCAATTCAAATTCAAAGCATTCTATATGTGATCGTCTTTATCTGGACGGTGGTGACATCTATTAGGAAATCAGCTATTAATAAAATTATTCAAAATATAAATTAAATTACTTCTAAATATAGAGCATAACTGATATTTTTTATCATTTGTTTCAGTGGCGATGGCGTTGCCAATGGAGCATCGTGACTTTAGGAGCAGTGGCACTGGTTGTGTACAACGCAGCCGCAAACATATGGCTCTTAAGCCCTCCTCCTTGCGCCACACGAAGCACTCCGCCCCCTAACGACCTGCCCACCTGCGAGCCCTGTATCGACACAGCAGCCGTCATGGCTATTGATGATGATCCCATCTCTCGCCTTGACCTCCGTCTCGGGAGATGGGACGGCTCGAGGTCGTACAGAATGTTTGATTATGCAACCGTCGGTGACATGTACGCTGAAGCTTCTGCTAATCGTCAAGTGTGTCTTGCAACACAAAGCTCAATAGAACGTCTACATGAGCTACTGAGAATAGCGGCTCATTGGTCCGGACCTATGTCAGTTGCGGTATTTGTGGCTGGTGACGAATTAAGATTGTTAAGGGCGTTTGCGATGTGGCTGTTTAGATGTCAGCCAGAGGTATACGCACGATTAGCCTTGCATGTAGCAACGCCGACGGAGCGGCCAGGAGTACAAGGCAATGTACCCAGTTGGGCGAGAAACTGTAATGTAACCCCATTGCCTTCAGGAGAAAGAAGAGCTGATACAGTTTCTTGGAGAGCACGCCATCCTTACCCACAGAATCATTTACGAAATTTGGCTAGAAGGAATTGCCACACCCCTTATGTATTCCTAGTAGACGTGGATATAGTGCCTTCTAGAGGGATGGCAGAAGCATTAGATAATTTTCTTTCGAGTGTGCCCAAATGCCAGCTTTGCGCATACGTAGTCCCTACTTATGAGTTAGACAAGAGAGTGGCAAACTTTCCAGCAAATAAATCAGAGTTATTAAGACTGTCGAGAAATAAATTAGCGGTACCTTTTCATAGGAAAGTGTTTATTTACAACCAGTATGCCTCTAACTTTTCCAGGTAAGAAAAATAATTTATAAAGTATAACACGGTAATTTTAAAGTTAAAGTTTAAGTTTTGATACTGATGTTAATTTATTGTAATGTCTCTTATATAAATCGAAACTATATCGATCGATTAATGCATAAAAAGCATTTCCATGTTGGCTCCTTCTACTTTACTTAAATTTATTGTATATTATATAACTTTTTGAAGATCACTTTCGCTGAGATCTCTAATTTAGAGCCTGGTCTAAAACAGCGGCTTTTCGTTTAATCATAATAACCTATGACTGCTATTGTCTTAGCTTGTTAGGATCAAATAACCTTTTGACTTTAAACCGAAAGTGTTTTTGAGAAAAGGCCATATTATAATTTAAAATATCCCTCGTAGATGGGAAGGCACAGGAGGCAACGAGAGTCTTGATACTCACATCAGCCACAACGTGACTAACTTCGAACTGCTCTACGAACCCTTCTACGTGGCGCCGGACACCGTGCCCGCTCACGATGAGAGGTTCTTGGGGTACGGCTTCACGAGGAACACGCAGGTAAGACACAATGTACCTGCAGTTCCTATGACCAAATCAAAATCAATTTAAATCATAAATTTTATTTATGTGTTTTAAAATATGTACAAACTATTTTTAAAGTTAAAATAAGCTTTGCATATCTATACATATAGGTCTGCTAAGTGTATGTAAATTTTAAAGAGATTTAGAATGAAAAATAAACCGATACGGTAGGTCAAGTAGTAGAGCGACGGGACGGGATTTTGCAGAGATTGTGGGTTCGAAACCATGTCCGCATCGATTTTTATTCATTCTATAATTATTTAAAAGTTATAAATGTTGATAATTGATCTTGGATCGTATACTGGTAGGTTTTATAGTTAAGTATCACACGTCGAAGGGAACAATACAGTTATATATTTTGAAATTTGAAAAACAAAGTCAGTAAAATTATAAAATCAAAGTGAGATATAGGAGACTGTTGTAACCGTCTCTCATATCCTACTTTGAGAAAGAAATCAAAGGTAGGTTAGGACAGGAACTTCGCAGTTCTTACACACACACCGACGAGATGCAGCTACACAGAAGAACAACCATACAGTTAGAAGAACATTATACCAACATAGTTGTGTGGTGTCCCAGTCAGTATATTGAGATGAAGGCTATTTCTTTTATCACCTCTAACATTTTAATGTTAATTTAAAATAACAACGACAAATGTTCAAAACGGTGTGTGTAAATATAGCTGTATCTATTTCATATATTTCATACACTGACATCCGGTAGCTATGTAAGTTGGCTCAATGCCAGTAGGTACCTACAGCGGTAGCACGTGCTATAATCAACGTATGATATTGTTAGTATTATCAAAATATAATAGTTTCATAATATCAAATTTGATAAACTTGCAAGAATCGATGTATGGTGCCAACGTTGACTGACCTTGTTCCGATTCTTTATAACTTACAAGAGCGAAAATAAAGTACTTTAGTTAAACGGTCACAAAATAGTTCACGTAAAAATAGACAAAAAAAATTCAATTGAGTAAAGAAAGATAATTTTAGTTTAGATTTAATTTAATTTTAATTTTAATTTTAACACGATGTAATCGTTAGTTTATTTTAAATATCAAACATTAATTGTATTGATCGCTCGCATTTAGGTAAGTGTATAATTTTTAAATAACATTTTAACAACATAGAATAATTAATTATAATTTCATATATTGAAACACAAGTTTTTAAACTGTTTAAAAATAAGTGTGATTGTCACATCTGTTAACTTATATTAATTACTCGTGTATAAAAATAGTTACAAAGACTTTCCGTGAAGAATAGTTAAATATTTTAATTTAAATGTGTTCAAAATAACAATCACTTAATTATTATTTAAGTATTATTACTAATAATAATTAAGTATCTGATACGTGTTCCACTGCTGGGCAACACTTTTTGCCACCTGTCTGAAATGTGAGGCGCTTAACATAACACACTTCTTCACTGGGAGTGATGAGATGCGCAGTATTCCTCGCCTTATTTTCCTTTATTAAAACATTTATAAAGTATTTTTGCAATTATGTAATGTGGAGATAGTTTATTCCTTGACTTTTTTAGTTTTATTTTGTGAGATATTTGCATTACGGCGCATAATACCTACATTTTTATATGTATAAATCATTTTGAATGTTTTATTTTAAGGATATTATTTAAATCTGACATTTATTTATTTTTATTTATTTTATTTATTTATATCTTTTCCACTTAGAACATAATCAGTGATCACTTGTGTACTTCAACATGGAAGTGTCAGGAGGGCCTATTACGATACTAGATTTATCGTAATAAGCCCTTCTGTAAAAGCACTTTCCATCTTAGTGTTAAAGCTATGAGGGTAGTCCAAACGCGTCCTGGTCTGAGAAGAACCACACAACAAACTCAGCCAGATATATTTTTTGTTATTGTGATCACTGTTTCACAAACGTCAAATTTAAATGTAATTTTGAAACAACTAGAACCGTCGCAATCAATCGGAAATGAAGCCTAATGATTTCAGGCAACGAAAATGAAACAATAATAACAGAAAATATATATATATATATATATAAATCTTCGGCCTGCCACACAACCAGTCACCGCAAGCAGCACCCGTTCACGAGCATAACACAAGAGCCAGCCATCCCTTTTTAATTTAAACTTTACATTCCGTAAAGATTTAAAAAGTGATATTTGGAACAATATATCATGAAATGCCACAGCAACATTTGATGGCACGTTATCAAATTAGCGAAATAATATATTTAATACCCGAATAAATAATATTAACTTTTTCATTGGTAGAGTGATACTTTTTTTTTTCATAGGTAGACTTGTAATGAAGGAGATAGCATAAAATCATTCTACACCTTAAGAGTAAATTCTTTAGGGGTTTCATTGAACAGTTTTGATAGTTTGAACATACGAACACCCTTATTTTCACTTGTTTAGGTTTTTACAATCAATATTGCATAAGAACTGGCGCCGATAAAGACTCATTATCATGGAGACGACTGCTTTTATTTCGAACTAACATAGCTAAGAACCATCACGACGGACCAGGCTTTCGATTAAAAAACCGCAATCAAATCCGTCCATTCATTTGTCAAACTTATAACACTACTCTTTTTGGGTCGGAGGTTAAAAATATGTGTGTTATCTAACACAAGAATAAGTTTTCATTAAAAAAAAAAATCAATATGGTGTAGACGGAATTCCGTTTTGGGTAAAGGAGTTCAGCGGTTTTCATTAATCTTTGTTTTTTGTTATGGGTGTCCACGTTACCTGCTTTAGCCATAAAATGAAAGCTTCCAATTCTTCAAAGAGTATCTGAAAGAATAAACTGGAAGAATATATATATATATATATATATATATATATATAGATATCTTGAAAAATATGTAATTTTAGTAATTTCAGTTTTGCAAAAGACAACTTTCTCCTTGCTGAAACGAGCAGTTCTTGGATATATTGAAGGTATATTAAGTATAGAAACTAATACAATGTAATAACAATTTGGCAAAATGAACCACTTAAAGGAAAACTAAGCTATTACTTTAGGTATTAGGTACTTAGGAATACAAGTTAGATTAACAGGCTATGACAATAATCAGATTAAAACAATTGCCTTTGAAATAAATTCTGAAGTGTGACTTCTTCATTAAAAAAGTTGTAATAAAAATAAATTATACAGATTTATTGAAATAGTATATGCAAGTTGGCAAATACTAAAGTTTCATTTTTATATTACCATTCATGAAACGTACCAAAAATTCAAACAACCATTTTTGAGTCTTAATTTATGGCTTCAATAACAACCACATACGTGAGATATTGCCTTATCTCATTGCTAGTGGTTACAGCTTTCTCGAGATTGTTACTCTCACGAGATAAAGCTATATAACTGTTTTTCAGTTACAACTTACATACTATAAATTATGGTATTAGTAAAAAAATTGTATAATTTTTTTTATAAGTTCTCAATAAATTAAACTTCATCCAAATTTAAAAGCTTCGTATTTTTGTATAAATATAAAGAAGTTGATTTTCATTTTAATCCTTCTTCTTCTTCTTTATTCTGTCTACATTTTCGTTACTTTAAAAATCATTTGACATCACAACCTCATGCGTGTCCATGTCATGTCTGTAAAATTTATTAACAAGCTAAAAATATAAACTGAATTTAAAAATCGTGGCCGTATGTTCAACGTACATTGTAAACCGATATTTATTCTGACATCAATATAGCAGAGTTTACAGGCCGCAGCCAATCGAATGTGGTAAAAAGATATTGGAAGGCTATCTCGCCCATAAATACACTTTTGTCCACCAGGACAGCGGGTAATTGCTCACGCCGAAATTTATAGATGGCGCCACTATATTGAAACACGATCGGATTAATGAGTTTCATTCCGTAACGACCTCGGATATTCCGCGCATAAATTGTACAAAAATGGCAGAATTTAAATTTCTCAGTTCCAATGTAATGGGCTTCAGATTCGACATTACATAACGTAGTAGTTAAATTCTAATTTTGATCACGAACTTAATATCGACTACGACGATTATGATTTAATATTATTTCTATTTATTATATTAAAGTAACAAAAAGTTTACTGGACTTCACAATATAATGACGATTCAATATATTTTCGTTAAAGAAATTTTAAGATCTCTTCTATAGGTATTTTACATAACAATTGTTTGTTTGGTAACTGACGTCGTTTCAGAATCCATACAGCGTTCAAACAAAAGCCCAATATATCCAAGTACCTACGGGCTACGACACGGCTAGTCTTGCAGCAGGATGGCGCGCTGCCAAACGGCTTGGCAGCTGTCTCGCGTCCGTCGCAGAGGTGTTACGATAAACTATGTGTATGTCGTTCCTGATGTATTGTGCGGTTATAGCACTGTTTGGACTTCAATTGATATTTGAGTGAATTATGGCCTTGAAGTTGGGTTGCATTTAATTAGTAATAATACTTTAGTATTAATTACTTTTAACTAGATATACAATTTGTTTCTGTTAATTATTTTTAATTAACATTATTTTAAGGCCTATCATATTTGAATAATAAGATATAGTTTAATGAAACTCTTGTCGTTGTAAGTATCAAGTGTATCTCCGTTTGATTCGTTCGTTGATATGTATTGGTTCTCTGATAAATGTCGGAGTGGTTGTTGTGTATGCCGATGGTCGCTTAACACAATTGGCAGATGAAACGTGTCTCGGTTTCGTTATCTCGGCCTGTCCCGGTCGCGATAGACGTGAAGTGTAAATTCAATTTGTTTTCACGTTCAATTCCAAACAAAGATTCTGTAATACAATGTAACAAAAGATAAATATAAACAATAGGTACTCTGACGTCAATGTTTTACTCAGTCTTAAGAATTTATTTCCCGTTGGGTTCGATTTCCCGTTCGATCCCAGGCTGTAAAAAAATGTGTTGACTATTTATTCCCTTGCAGCACACCGAGGAGGAAACCTGATTTAAATAATTTCCATGATATTTAACCCCCTTCCATAATATGAAGAGAGACTTATTGATAAATATTTTAAAGAAAGACATCAAGTATTAGTGACTTTAAAAACATCAGAAAACACAGACAACTCGAAGTCATATATAACTCACGTATTATTCACGTGTCCCGGACACGAGTCACAAATAGCTCGGTGATAGAACGGAATGTTTCAGTTGTAACTCGACCCGTCAGTTCGTCCGTCGGTCGTATTATTTCACAAAACAGTCTTTATGGCCTGAATAGCTTGCGTTACTCGAATTACCGCCCATAGAATTTAATTTTGAATTTTATTAAAATCCTTGCGGCTTTTTATTTCAGAATGCCTTTATATAATAAATAAAGCCTCGCAAATAATTATCATATTTTCTGAGAGTATCGCATCTCAATAGATTCTTGTGAATGTTTGTATCTGAAAGTGATCTCTGATATTTTTTTAGAAATTTTAATAAATATTTTGTAGGATTGTCACGTCTTTGTTCTATTTAATATTAATATTATATGTTTTGATAATTAGGGCACATTTCTGAGATATTTTTGACAAACATATTGTAAATTAAATTTTTATGTAATTATAATCTTTACTAGCTGAAAAAATCTCTATTTAACTTCAATACAAACTTTGCATCTTTTAACATACTTTTTTAGTCTATTCTTTATTGGGCTAGTAACCAACTGACCTGTATTCAATAAAAGTATAACTTATTATGAAAACAGAGTAAAGAGCTAATTTATCTTTATTATTTTAATAATATAATATCTTTCTCTACTTCTTCTGTTGTGGCGTTACGTACATGTGTGTCAAGTAATTTGATGTAGAAATATAGAATATAATTAGAATTTCTTAAACCTGGCTATTAGCCCTAAAGATTAATACACAAGTAAAAACATACTCGATCTTTTTATAATATTATAACTAAATAGTAAGTAAGCATTGTCTAAGTGACGGGCCCACACTGTACTGAAGACCAAAGACAGATTTTTATACGAGGAACGTGAACCTACACAATAACATAATCTGTGAAAGTCCAAAATCTAACATTAACATATAAGAGGTAAAAACATAGGTACCTACTTATATGTTTCTTTAATAATTAAGAAAATAGTGCAGGATAATGATATCAAGGTTTACACTACTTACTAACTTCATCTTTTAAATCAATACAAGTATATTCGCGTAGATCGTATTTTATTTCGATGTGCTTTTAACTACTAATGTGTTGTTTTAACAAACATTAACAAGTCACTAAAATAGTTATTCGTTAAATGTTTCACTTCTACTTATTAGACTTGATGTGACGTACCGACCTACACTATAACTCTATAACTTGCTCTTATATTCGTTATAGCTCAATGTTGCCAACATTGTAAACCACATTTCATTCAGATCCATGGTTTTATAACTCAAACAATATATTACTTTATTACAATATATAACATATATATAGGCATAGATACATTATTTTAATTGGTTAAGCGAATCTGATATTTATTCACAGCAGAAGTGGGTTCATTATAGTAGTGCTGTATTATTCATTATAGTTTATTGATTATAATTAGGTTATTGTGAAAATCTTCGTTCAATCTGGCGGCTTCACGCTCCGCTAGCGGGTGAAGGTCGCTGTAATTCAATCTTAATTATCGATCTCTTTTCAATTTGTTTTATTTAATCAAATCTCGAATGATATAACCTAACGACATATAACGTATAAACTGTATATGTTTATGTATTTTCTAATTGCAAAGTCACATTACTTTGTTATAAACCATTCACATATTTCTTGTCACTTTATTAAATGGAGCTAATAATAATAATATCATTTATATGAGTGAGCAAACGTTTTGAAAGTAAAGATTAGAAAATATAAATCCCATAAACCGTAGAATGTTGTAAGCGATATAATTATTTTCAGAGTCCGCGGAACGGAAGGACTGATACTAAAAATAATAAAAACTGGAATTTGTGCCAATCTGTCTGTCGCGAATTTACTTCGTCGGAAATCTTTGTAAATTTTCCCTCGTTAGAGCTGATTGGATGGTTCGGCGGACTACTAACTAAGCTAATCATGGATCCTCTTTATTTTCCGTTTTATCGAGTGCGGATTGCTCAAAAGATCTCGAATAATTAAAGCAAAATGAATTTTGCGTGCAATAACTACGACAGGTCTTATTAGTTTTGGCTACTGCTTCTTTTTCATCATTTTAAATTTTAATGGTACAATAACTTTCATGAATTTTGTTTTGACGAAATAAAATTCCTTATTATTATATGTATTTCAAAAAATCATTTAAAGAATATCTTTAAATTATAAATATTAGTTCAAAGCCTTCTTGAATTTTTGCAAATGAGTATGAAAAAATATTCGGTCTCATTATCTTTGACAGACAGACTTGACATACAAACAAAAATGACCACATTTATAGTATTAGATAATATTTTTTTAACGTTGAAAATAAATGACAATTCAAAGCAAAACAGATTTCAAAAAAGCTTATTTTATTTACTAAAATGTAGGTATAACAAAATACAAGGTTACTCTAGCGTGTGAAGAAGTGACAAAAGAGAATCTTCCTTTTTGTGTTAGTTAAATCCTATTTTTAAATGTAAGTAATAAATAGGCTGAGATGTAACGAGGACACCGATCTTCGGAAATGAAGCAACGACCTCAGAGAGCGCAAAAATATAAGATGATAAATGACCTGATTTAACAAAATACAATAATCTTGTTTGCCTCACACCTACTAGCAGATACTATAATAAAAGTCCTATATTTACTGGAAAGTTTTCAACATACGTATCTTTCAGAGTGTGTTGGTCGTTGGATGCTGTGTAAACTGATCTATTAATATTAGAAACGTGTGAAACGTGACGTCACCTTGACGTTTTGATCATTGGCGAAAACGCTAATGATCTATCAGCTGTAAACTATTTAAATCTACAGAACATTACTACAGAACATAACTGTAAATTATGTTTATTTTAGCAACTTGATTTTTTGTTAAAACTACTTCAACTTTAGGTATATTAACTGTAGTAGGTATATATCTTTGTATTTATAGTACATTTCATAAAATAATCAATATATATTCATAATAACCTTGAAGCTCGTAATTTATTGATTTTCTTTTTATAATAAACTACAAAATTATACGAAAGTCGTGAACTCGGAGAGGTCGTGACCGTGGCGCTGCCGCGAGAAATTAATTTCTGATGTTGCAACGGTTCTCGGCGCTGGCGACAGTTGCAGCAGCCCCTTAGTTAATTACCCACCCGCCTAGCAATGACTTGGCCTCTGTTTTGGTTGTTTCTTTGTTTTATCTCTGTTGTGGGTGAGTTGCTTATTGACTTGTTTTATTGACTTCTAAAAAAAGTATTGCCTATATTAACGTGTTAAGTGTAGTTTGAATGGAATGAGGTTGTATATTCATCCATGATGCATACTAATGAACGGACTAAATCTATATAGAATTACAAGAAGCAACAGAAGATCAGAATTTAGAAGTAACGGAGGATGAGCTCCAGGATATCGAGTTGGAGGCAGCATGCCCTGAGCTTAGTGGACAGATCATTGGAGGAAGACCGAGTTCGGTGTCGAGGCACCCTTACCAAGTATCCATGGTCCTCAACGGAAATTCTTTCTGTGGGGGCTTCATTATTAGCAGGGATTATGTACTGACGGCAGCCCATTGTGTGCAAAAGTGAGAACGCATCTGACCCAAGCCATGATATTAAAAATGAATATTATACAAAATGTCATTATTCTGTAACAGAGTTGAAGCGTAATTGGATTGAAAACCTTTATTTAACAGTATCGGTCCGCAAGCAGTCCGGCTGCGTGTCGGCAGCACCCGACGTGATTCCGGCGGTCGTATAGCTACCGTGTCAAATGTCACGGTGCACCCCCTGTATGGTAGACCACAATTCGACAATGACATCGCTGCCCTCCGTCTTGCTCAGCCCTTGGTGTTTGGGGATTCCATCCAGCCCATCAGACTACCTCGACCGCAGCAAGCTGTTCCGCTAGTCAGGTTAACCGTAACCGGCTGGGGTCTTACTGCTGTCAGTGTGTTATTGCTTAAAAGTTTTAAACTATGTTTTAAACTCATAAAAGGGTTCAAAGTAAGTACAAATGCTTTAAGTTATAATCGGTGACATTTTAGGTGGGAGGACGTAGAATTCCTAGGATAATGATGGAAGCTAATGTCCCTGTTGTGCCGCACTGGCTCTGCCGGCTCTCTTACGGAGATTCTCTCACGACCAACATGTTTTGTGGAGGACACTTTCTAATTGGAGGAGTATCTTCCTGTCAGGTAATAGAAAAACATATCCGAAAATTAAATCTAATATTTTGCATGGGAATAATCCAATTACATTTGCTTATACATATTTGAATATTTATATTTGCACTCAATAAGTGCATTTTTGTATAAGTGAAGAACTGTAAGTTATAATCTTTAATAAAGACTGATATTGCATGCAATTCATGAAGAACTGCTGAGAGTGTTCAGATTATTTATAATAGAGCACATATGTATGCTGTTGTTATTTTAGGGTGATTCTGGGGGTCCGGCTGTGTTCAGAGGGACTGCCTTCGGCATAGTGTCGTTCGCCCGGGGCTGCGCGCTGCCGCTGTCGCCCACCGTGTTCAGCAACGTCGCGGCGCTCAGAGACTGGGTCACCCAGAACACGGGCGTTTAATTAATTTCGACCTTATGATATTGACAAAAGATACAAATTCCTGTAAAATACGTGTGTTATAAATAAAACTCAACCGTGTTGTATTTTTTGTATATTTATACTTATTGAAATTTTTTAAAATAAACTTTGAGTAATAACTTTGAACAATGAAGTTATTTATTTAAAATTACACATGTTATTAAACTTTAAATACCCCGAAATAGATTAATTTAACATCTGTATTTGCCCAAATATTGTAAATGCTTTACAATTTAATATGTTACTATCATACCAGCAGTATAATTCTAATACATAGTCAGTAATTAAGTAAATACTACTAATTTTAACAATGATTTAACAAACTACAATTAGTTTTACGAGTGAAGTTTAGTTTGTTTAGGATTCTAAATATATAGTAACGAGTGCGTACGAACGTTATATTAATATCAAACATTAGCACAAACCGTTTTAGTTTTACAATTTTACTCAAACTACAATAATATATTGATTTTAAAGTTTAGAAAGTTAAACGCTATTCAAAATCAAATGATTACAACATATTTTAATATAATACTATTATGTCAAGACAACATACAAGAGGCCAGAGAATAGATGCTCTTATAATATTTCTTCTTTCTTCTTTGATACCAATACTCTCTAATATATTCTCCAAATTACTCATTTACATAGAACCAAATCCTTTGCAGGTATACGAGATGTTTCTCATCGGGTACCAGTTCAAGGTGTTGTCTCCAATATTTACTATCCACTGGGGACTTCAGGCTCGACGTACACGGCCTCTGTGGAGGGAGAAACAGAACGAAAAGAACCGAAAACACTTCGAGACCTTCAAACGAGAACTGTATGCGAGGTACAGGAGAGACCCGCTTCATCTATTGAGAAGACCTCAGCAAGCGAAGAAGACATAGGCCAGTCAAGGCCGTGCGTGTGTCGCCGGCCTTCTAATGAGTTTGACCTTTGTCTTAAGAGTGCTCTGACGAATGACGAGGACGTTGTTGTGAGAAATAGCATAACAAAGTGATTATAAAATGAGTGTTGAAAATAAGAGTAATTAATAATTTGCACAAAACGCTTAACTATATTTAAGATATTCCTAAAAGTAAATTTAACTAAATCATCTTGTGATAATTCATTTAAGTTTATTTTTTACAATGAAGAACTGCGGGCTCGCTATGAACTCTTAATTCTCATTTTTCACTATCACTCATAATCATTTAGTAGCTACTATTGATACCATATTAATTTTAGGATTATGGTTTTACTATTTCAGACAAACGAATTATATTAGATAGTATCAGTACTGTGCTGATGTTTTATAAGTTGGAATATAAAACATCTGAATGTAAGCCACATTCAAATGTTTTATATTAATTTATTAAAAACTTTGGTTAAGGTTTGTTTTTTTGTAAATGTTTAGTTTCTTGTTGGTAACTATTATTGATACATATTAGGTATGTGATTCCCAGAAGTAAGTAAATTATAAGACAAATAATAAATTCATTATTTATCTCATACCTAGGTAGTAGGTACCTGTTACAAGTTACAAGTTACAAGTACCAGCATCTTTATAATATTATTTATTGGAAATAATTATTAATCTTAAACTTTTATTATTTACCTCGGTTATATATTAGATATAAATAATAATTATGTTATATAACTGTTGACGTTGCAAATATATTTGATGTTTTTAGGCGAGCAACTAATTATTATAATTGTGTACTATACGTATATTTGTATTTTATTTTATAAAACAAAATCACATAAATCATTTGTTTTCTAGACAAATAATAATTAAGGAAAATATTTCTAAGGCTGTTACGATTTAAGATGTTTATTTAATTGCTTTGGAAAGTATGTTACATATGTTCTTTTATAAATGTTGTGTTTTCTAAAATACAACTTAGGACATCATTATTTTACATCACCTGACAAAAACAATTGGTGTGAGAATGATGAGTATTTTTACTGAAACCTGCTGTTACTGGAATATGTTAAAGTATTGAGATTTAAAGAGTGCTTTTATATTATTATGTATTTAAGTTTTATTTGCACGACCAGTTCAGAAGAATACCTATACGTAATGATAAATTTATATTTATCGATAAAAGCAGAAGGGCCTAATGTTACCTTGATCATATTCTTCAGAAGTAGTTATTGGTAAAGTGTAGTATGTCGTAGTAATAGTGAGATTATAATTCAACAGTTAAAGACTACTACCTACTACCTAACTACGTGCTGCTGCTATCAACTCAGTGAAGTAAAGATTGAAATTACATCACGGTTTTTTAATAAATAATCGATCTCTGGATTGATATCTATGAAGCTATTTAAGATAGCTTTCGATTAATACAAAGATTATTAATTTATATTCTGAAACGTTTAAATTAAAATATATCTATATAAAATATTGCACTAAGTAACGTCTTTATCATTAAGTATGTACAGAATTAATTATGAAATTATTAGAAGACATTTTAAGCGACATATCTCCTACAGATAAAAAAATAAATATAAAACTGTCGTCCAAACTACAAGCTATTACGACTGTCCAGTGTGTGTTTGTCTAAGGATGTGCGTATATTCACGTGTGTGTGCATGTACTTATGTGTATGTATGTATGTGTGTGTGACTTGTGAGTTCGTGTGCTTGTTCGTGCTCGTACCTCATGTAGAGGATTGTTAGACGGACACCGTTACATAGGAGAGTATTTGTTAGTTAGTTATGAAGTCAATGTTAGACACATATTATGTTCAGTAAAAGGCACAATCTTGTAATATTTTTTTTTTAATAAAATGTTACAATACATATTTATGTTTTCATTACATTAGAAATTTTGCCCAACCCTGTTGACGAATCAAGGCTACTCTGTGATGTATGGAAAAAGAGTGTGGAAGGAATTGACATACTGCTCCGACCTTAAATACCTAGTTGGAACCGGGGCTGGTGATTGGAGAAACTTAACTTTAATATGAAAGCAGTTTTTTTAAAAAGAGGATCTAAAATATTGTTAACCTTATCTATTATTTTATACTGAGGATCATACGCTTCAAAACCTATCTCGACACATCATGAATCAAGATACTACTTGAAATGGAATTCATAAATGTGTGTGGACTCAAAATCTATTTTTATTGTAGAACTACAATAATTCTTGAGAGATGTATCCGTGCACCCAGTCCCATATGACGGGAGCGGAGAGGCGACTGTAGACGCCGGGGAAGTTGCCTCGAGCACAGCCCAGGCCCCACGAGACCACTCCGATGAGGATACCCTCGCTTACGATTGGCCCCCCACTGTCCCCCTAGAAGACACACTATTATATGAACCTAGTTAATAAAGGACAACCGCCCTGATAGGGTTTGAACAGTGTTAAGGATTATGTCATATAATTCAGTTGTAATCGTTGGTAGCTTAAATTAAAAAAAAAATGCAATAATATATTTACACTTTTGATTTTGATGTTTAAAGGTACCAAATTTATTAGGCTCGGAATAGAAGTGAAATATTATTCACCTGGCATGCATCTGGTGAGGGTTGACTTATCGCGCCAGCGCAGAACATGGACTCGGGGTCGATGGGGTTCCTGTCCAAGCCGGAATTTCGACATTGTTTCATAGCAATCGTTTTAATCGTAGATGACTGAAGAAATGTTGCACTTGGACCGGCTTCCTGCAAATATACGTTGTCGAAATATTGATTTACATTTTTAACTAAATAGTTAGGCACATATAAGATAAACACACTTTTAACTTTCCCCATCCAGAAACAACCGCATCTTGATCTGCCGGCAAACGACTTTTCTTTCCCACCATCTTAATGGGTAAAACTTTCGAAGAGAAACGGAGAGGAGAGTAAAGTTTGATCAGACCGACGTCATTGGTCTTCGTGATCCTGACGTACTGCGGGTGTACGTAGGACTGCTTCACATCGTACATCTCTCCGCCGTGAGTCTTCCAAGAGGAGCCGAGGCGGACACTCAGTTCACTGGCCCGTGGTCTATATAATATATAAATACTTTCAAATTAAGGTCTCGTGACTTGTGTACGAGTATTTAATAATTTACACCACATACATAATAGTGCGATACACACATACATATCATATTTATATACGTTACTTTTTATAGCACTTATATCTAAATGCTTATTTTTATGACATTGTCATAAATAAATACTATAAAGAATGTAACGGATTCTCAAATATTTAGGATAACCCTTTTATCTTAATAGCTTTGTGACATGGATATAAAATAAATATTGGATAATAATAATGGAAACATAAAACAATATTTAACATACATATTTTATATTAAACAAATTGCACTTTCAACTAAACTACCTGTTTTAGCTGAAAATTTATTACATTCATCTTTCTCAATAATTTTATTATAAAGTTACATCCTACGAACAATTTAGGTTTCATCGACTCTTTAACGAACCTAGTATTTCCTAGTATTTCCTAGTATTTACGAACTAAGTATAATATCACACCATGAGAGTACTAAAACGTACGAAATTGGAAAATACTTCGTTCAAACTGACACACAATGCCAGTTAAAGAAAACAGATGTTCTTAATATCCTAAAGATGTCCTATTGGCTGGAAACAAGCTCACCATTTGCAGAAAATGTATCGTTTTCCAAGTATGCGCTAATAAATTTCTTTAGAGCCATCGTAAAGAGTCGAACCAACCTACATTGGACTGGAAAAATATACGACATGTTTCTACGCCGCTAGAGGCGATTGCTGTTTTGCATCGGAAAAAATACAATTCTCCCCCGAGAATAAATTGAAATTGTGGAAGGCTGCAATTCACGAGGGACCGTAAAAAGAATGTTTGCTAAATTCAAGAGAGGGACAATGCTCGGGGCTCTCGACATTTATGAAGCGTGTCCGGATTTACATTGATGTACAATGAGATTACACACGTCACACAGGACACACACACACACAGAGACTTCAGTTAAGAAATATAGGAGATATTATGAATATAATTAATGTATTCTTACTAATAATAATTACTTTGGTAGTCATTAGTAGTAAATGTTTTCGAATGTTTGTACGTTGTGATAAATCAAGAGAGAAAAAGATATTTTTATTTTTAGAATTGTGTAAAACCTTTTGTAAGATGAACTCCTTTGAAGAATTGAAAGTATATGTAAATTGGAAACTACTTTAAGAAAGAGAAAAGTTTGAATGTACTCGAACATAGTTTTATTGGTTACGTTGAAATGTAAGGATGTTATAAAACTATGATATAAGAGTATAAGGCAATTCTTTTCTTTCGTTTGTTTTATTATCGTAAAATTACTTTATGTTACTTGATCAAATAAATATTTTATTTGATATTTATGCACTATTATAATTTATTTACAGTTTTATCAAATGTTCGTAACAAGTTTATATTGAAGCTGTAGATAATATATATACTGTCTAAGAAATTAAATCAACTAGGTATAATTTTTACGCGGGAATCCAAATTGTAATTAAGGAACGGATTATTCAAAAATGAGTGGCCATTAATTCAGTAGTCCAAGTATCCAGGGCCGCTAAAGTATAACGTTTTAAAACGAAATATATGACATTAGTGGTATTGTTTCGTAATCAAATAAATGATCAAAACTTGACCTTAACAGGCAGTGCGCGGCGGTGAGCAGCCACAGTGCGGTGATAACGCTGCCTCCGCAGATTGGATAGGTTTTCTCTCTCAAAGACACTTGCCACGGGACAGCCTCTATTGACGTATTTACACCGGCCACAATTCGACGAGTGTGTCCTACACAGAGTCTCTGGACAATATTTCTTTGTATTCTTTAATTATATGACGATAAAAAACTCGTGTATCGTAGACTTAAAATAATGATTCTTATAGTAAAAGCACTTACCCCTTCGCGATTTATTTGATGTAGCTTTAAAGAAACGTTTAAATGAGATCACAAGATCTACTGTTTTAGTTAGAGTTTAGTTTTTTAAATATTTATTTTTTATGTTAACTAAATGTTTTATATCGAATATGTATTAACAAGATTTTACCTTTATCTTTTAATTTATGAAGCAACCTATCGAACTGTATTTTATACTTAATTTGAACGCTTGTTTCGTTCAAGAATTTAAGTATATTATGTTTATTTGACTCAGCCTCCAGGGCGAGATCAGAGTAATCTAGCACGACGACGTGCCCTGCTTTGACGTCTTCTTTCTCTCCATTAGCAACAATTATAAAAAATATTACTTTAAAATATATAAGATTAAACATATTTTCTTTAATGTATCATTGTTATATATTCTCTATATAGCAACCACAGACACACATACATCAAAAGTAATGATAAATAAGTTTACGTGTATAAAAATACTGCTTATGAAATGTTGTTATTGTTATAAGAATGAAGGTTAATAATAATTATTTTTGTTTTATTACTTTGTGAACATGGAGGTAAAAGTTTTATCGTCAAGTATAAATATTAAACAGCGTGAAATTATTATTTTCTCATTACTTATTCACTTTTGTAACACATTCAAGGAGACGCAATTTTCTCCAGTATTTTATGATTTACCTCAATCCAATAATATTTTTTCTAGAATCTGAGTAATTAACTACATGGCTTAATAAAGAAACACTAAAAAAAATCAACAAATGTTGACTTTATTAAAATGTAGACCTATTTAGGCCATGATTTAAGATATTTTTACTTGTTTTTTTTTTTAAAGAAAAACACTTTATTCATCTTTTGCTATTATGTTTTAAAAGGCGTTTGTTCTGAAATTATATCTCTTTATAATTCTGACTGGTGTAATACTATATTTTTTTGTATGAAAAAAATTGTATTTCACAATTTAATCTTTTTAATAGATATAGATTATAAACAAACATACATTACTTACTATATGAAAATGCAACAAATTACATTTATATAAGTAGAACTGTCTAATTATATAATTATATTATTTCTTTGTCGTAAAGGTCAGAAATATATTTTTCGTAGCATCAAACTTTTCTTCAGGCTATAAAATGAAAAACTTAGCGGATCTTTCAAATGGAATTAACGAGTTTTAAGGTACTTACGCAGTTTGTTCCGCAATTTGTAATTAAATTCGTTTTATTCAACCAAGTTTTCGACAAAGCGGGAAAGTGTCTTCAAGTTTAGATACAACTTTCAATTATTCATCGCCGTTGTTATTTTATTTTATCGAATTTTTGTTTTTTTCTTACTAATACTGTTACGGTTAATAAGAGCGGGTCATTTTTTACATTACAATTATATTAAAAAGTTCAATCTGTTCCCTTTGAAATATTTTTCATATTCCAAAAATATACGAACAAACATCTACGGTAAGCACAGGAGAGGGGTGTCCGAGGGGGGGAGCGAGGGTGTGTCGTGGCGTCGGTTACCCAACCATAAGGAATTTCCGGACATAAAAAAAGAAATGGAAGTCTTCGGGTGAACTTCCTGTAATTTAGATATCGTCCGCTCTGAGGTGTGTATAAGCTTTGTTGCGTATAACGATTGACCCAGACTCTAGATTCTAAAATATGAAAATGGTTATGTGAAAGCGAGCTGAGGTCATCATACAATGCTATCTTGCAATCCTTCGCCTCAGCCATTTTGTCTTTTTACTTAAGGTTGTTAATACTAATCGGAGACATCTTGGAGCCCGGGTTTATATTGGCTTATAAAAGTTAAAAAGTTTTTATTTACCGCAGGTACCTATGTGGTAAATAAATATAGTTTACCTTTTTTTAATTTTTACTTTACTATTTTTTTTTATTTTTTAATTTTATATATTATTATTTATTTGAATTTGTATAAAGTTCCTACAAATTTTTATTATATTTTTAGTGTAGTGTTATTAGTTTCAGTAGTTTAAAGTAAAAGTCTTATACTATAAAGCTTTATTTTTATGTAGACCATTATAATAACTTATCATCTGGCGGAGGGTTTTGGTATGCCATATCACAGGTCTCCTAGTTTGGGTACCAATGCACATCCATCTGTATCGAAGAATCGGATCTTTGTATTTTAATCATATAATCCTTTATTGATGTTTGTTATAGTAAACAATAAATTATTATTATTATAGTTAAAAATATAATACGGTGTGTATTATATTAGCAAAACAAGAAATAATTAAAAAATGTTATTTCAAAAAAATATGTGACCATATTTAAGAATTCATATGTATTAGTATTTCTAAGTCACTATCTTAACACGAGCTAGTATTAATAAATACAACATTAAATAATGTAAGAGTATGAGTTAATTATCTAATTTCAGTGATTGTAAATAATTTGTAACTAATATTTAATTAGCACGAACTAAGTTGTTTAGTTACAATAAGTTTATTCTGTGTTTGTCCCTTAGCTATTTTCCAATACATTTTTGTGCTGTGTGTGTAAAAGTCTAAATAAAGTTGGGCCCAGTAAGTGACACCGCAATTGTGTACTGTTTTTTTTATATACCTATTATATTTGTTCCTGCCCACGCCCAGTGCCCTCAACATTTGAACCCTAAGTTAAAGACTTGTACATATTTATAGATATGACTAAAAGTTACATATACCTAATATATACAGAATATTTAATTTTGATTCTTTTTAGTTATTAGGGTTAAGTCATTTTATAATAAAAAATATATTCAATCAAAATGAACAGGAACCTCTTCTTGCGAGGAATATTAGTGACAATAGTTGTTTCTTCCTGCAGTCACTGTTGCAGTTCAGATTACATAAATTCCAATATGTCCTCTCATCGTTACCGCACATAGGTTGATACTCCTTACCACAATGGTCGCAACTACAGTCATATTTTTGGCATTCTCCTCTGTAAAAAACACCTACTAGAGGTTGATCTTTTCCAGCACCATAATTTACACATCTAAGTTCACACTCATTGTTATAAGACTTGCCATCGGTGCCGCAAATCGGATTAATCTTATCTGTGCAGAAACATTTGGGACAAACTCCGTTCGACACTATGTGCAGGAAGGGATCTCTTCTTCGTAAAGATTCACATTTGATTTCACAGTCATTCGCGTAAGTTTCTCCATCACTACCACAAACAGGTCGAAACATTTTTCGGCATGCACAATATCTACAAGTAAATGGATTGGCAATTTGAAGCTGTGCGCTCTTGGAACTAGCCAGTTTTCTATTTTCGCATTCTAGTGTACAAAGGTTGTCATAAATTCTGCCATCGGTCCCGCATACAGGTTCTACTGTTTCGGGACAAAGACAACTATCCAGACAAGCTCCATAATTTTGGAATTCTATTGCAGGTAAATCTAGAGCACGTGTGTATGCGCTAGCGCAGTCCAGAACACAGCGATTTCTATACAAAATATTATCGCTACCACAAACCGGTGCCGCAATATTGGTACATGGACAAGGCGGCCCTTTACATGCTGCTCTATAAGCTAGGTAAACTAACGTTTTATTATCACGAATGCGTTTGATATTTTCGCAGGATAACTCACATTCGTTATTATAGATTTTCCCGTCTAATGTGCAAACGGGTTGGTTGATGTTAAGGCACGAACACCCACTACATTCACTGTCAGGAACTACTGCAATTGGTGTAAAAGCATTATTCAAAATAGCGTTTCTGTCATTAGTGCAATCAAGAAGACACTTATTCATAAATGTAACGCCGTCAGATCCGCATACAGGGTTGAATCTGTATTCACATTGACATACTGTCGGAAGACTTATAGTTACTGTTTTCACTGCCAAAATGCGGTCTTCACTTCTAGATAATTGAGTTAATATAAAAGTTATTAGTGACCCTGTAAATAATAAAATATACTTAACAATATGAACCTTAGTGATATAACTTTTGGTTTAAACTCACTATATAATACTTACATATCTTGTACTTCATATTGGTAATTTAAACGTCGTATCACTGTTTTTAACAAAATGTTATATTTATATAGGCACGATGTAATATCGAAAATACATTATTGATTATATTTAAAACAGAGTAATTAACATTATGAAATTATTGTTTAAATAATGTGGTTCTCTCGGAAAAAATACTGTTATAATTAATACAATTTTAAAACCAAATGAAACGTAATTGATATTTATATATGATGTAAAAAGACGCCCATGTTGTCAACCCTCTCCATATTTTCAATTTTCATATCCTCGTCCAAAGAAAAAGATGTTGGTTCACAAAAACTACTACTTTATTTTACTAAGGAATACTATTAAACAATATCTTTTATTACTTTTATATAAGACATAATGAAAATGCTGATAAATTATTGGTAACATTCCATGTTTAAGGAATATTTAATTGACTATGATAATAAACTCGTTTTGCAAAATAATATTCAATGACTGTATTCCTTCCAGTTACTTTTGTTTTATCTTCTTGCCCTAAATTCGAACGATGTGAGAACACAAATTAAATATTGAAGGAAATTATTATTATTATTATTAATTTATAATTTCATAACGTTACCTACATGATAAAATTGTTCAGATTATTCTCAACTAACAAAAAGGAAACTAAGACATTGGCTACGGTGTGAAATGATTCAAGAGAATAACAAAATGGAGTCAAAGGCAACTGGAACATGTTTGAGTGGAGTGATAATATATCTGACGCTAAGAGCTATAATGGTTACCCGTCATTTCTAGCTGACCTTCTGAGGACGGGGTGGTGCTATTCGGGTCGATAGAACCAATGTATAAACTTTAAACAAAGCTCTACAGCAAGGATCTAGTCAATGCAAGGATCGTTCAAGATGCCATCGATTTTCGATTGAATCTCGTTCAGTTCAATCCCAGAAGATATAAGATTTAGTGTTTAACACTAAAAATACCCAATTCATTTTATCGATGCCCTTCAAGAGAATATCCCCACATACCTCGCGAAGTATCGAAGTTCCCGGGCTTCTAATACTTCAAAAATAATAAAAAAATATGTAATGTGATGGAAAGTGGTTCTATGGTGGTGGTACGGATTTTACTAATCTATAAATATTCATGTGAACTTCTGCTTATACACATTTTATTTATTACCTTTATTTTGCTATCCGTATCATTTTTTTAATTTCTTGTTCTATTTATTAAATTACTAAAATATCATCTATATATCTTAGTGCACATAGTTGGTACAGACTTGATTGGAATTGTACCAAGGTACCGATTTCGAATTTAGGTAGCAAATCCAATTTGCAACTTGGAGCACTTCTAAAGAAAGGGGATGTCTTGCAAGGGTAACAGAGACAAATTCTGGGTTCGGAATTATACTCGAATGTCCAGGCGTAACGACTTGGTGTGGGTAGGAAGAGACATCGATCTTTTTTTATTTGGGAGGCTTTATTGGATGCTAGGGTAAAGTGTGTTTGAATTCGATGGATACCTTGCGGCTGTATAGGCTGAAGTAAGCAATCCTGTAGCGTTCCTCGTCGACGAAAACGGCAATCGCATGGCTTAGTGGATAATGCTGAACTACAACATGCCCCATCTAGGTTTCATTTAGGCAAAGCATATGTGCATAAAGGATTCCAAACGTCAAAAAAAGAGTATTTTTTATATCAGCTATACGTAAAGCATCTGCAAAGTTATCGAACTTTATTATGATATAAAAGTAGGGTATAAATATTACATGTGATGTACGTAGTATTAAAGTTATATCAGTATAATGCGATTTTGACATAAAATTCTGTGATCGATGTTGTGTGTGACGTATTAAATTAAAATCCTGTGATTACAAGGTAGTGACTGATGTAACGCAAAAGGGGGATTTTTTGTTTAATTAATCTATTTTTAAACCTCTTGTATTCTTAATCCGTAAACACGAAACATATCGGATTACATTAATGAGAAAATGTGTTCATAGAAACGATCAAGGAAGTTAATTGTGTCTATTTCAGATACAAGGTGCTTTGTATAAGATTACCTTAATTGGAGTGTTTGCTTTGGGTAACTCGTAGCTAGTAAAAACTCTGTTATCAAAATTGTAAATACTCGGGTTTATCTTTTATTAACATATTACTTTCCACATTTTCATAAAAATATATAAGATTTATTTCTGTACTGTTTATGGAGGCATATTTTTTTTAACTATTAAATCTAGTAAAACAAAACAGTATGATATTAATGCAGGTACCTACACAAAAATAAGCAATATTTTTAAACAATTTAAAATATATCTATATATTTCTCGATAACTTGTATTCCCTAAAGCTAGTTAGTTGTCTAAGATTCTCATTTTGAATCTGTATTTAGAGTATACTTTTCTATTGTAATTATTAATACCTACAAAAATATGATCAATATAAGGACATGGACAGAAAACTTAAACACATATGAAAACTTGGCTTTCAAGTCAAATAATAAACAGACAAACTGACAAAGAGGTTATTATTATTATTTAAAAAGCGCGGTTGTGCAGGGCTATGGGAACTCAGTATCACTGCGCCCGAAAAGATCTATTGTGATTGCCACTGCCTACAGTTCACTATAAAGGTCTGCCACTCTGAGGTATTGCCGAATTTCCTTTTCAGTGAGGTGTCGGACATCCACAGGGTCCAGGGTGTGTTTCCCCAGGGTATCACTGCGTTTACGCATCAGCGGACCGCACTCGCATAGCAGATGGATCAGGGTTTTTATCCGCCTTGTAGCATTACCTGCACACTTTTTCATCTGCTAATTTGAGGGTCGCTAGGTGCTTATTCAGACAGCAGTGCCTATAAGCGTTCTAGTTATGATACGTAGATTATTCCTGCTCAGCCCAATGCGCTCCTTAGCTGCTTTCACATTGAAGGGTTTGATGAGGGCTTTGGAATGATTGAGACCAGGGATCTCCTCCCATCGCCTTATAGCCTCACACCTAGTGAGGTTATTCAGGATCATGCGAGCTAGGCTGTTTGGACACCACATATCGGTTCTGGACCGTATGCTTTGCTCTCAGCTCCTGCACGAGCCAGCTCGTCAGCAATCTCGTTGCCGATATAGCCCTCGTGGCCCATCTTAGAACCACTCTGTTTTAGCAGCCCAGGGCGTTCAATTTCGTCAGACAGTCTAGCTAGGGAAATGAAGGTTGCTGACCGGCAGAGCCCCGCTTGCTGGCCAGAAGGGCATTGGATACAACGCGAGGCGCCTCGGTATCGGGTGGCACCGTTTGCGACTGTACTACCCTACAGCCATGCATCCTTAGGCATGGTTGGCATGACACCATGGATTGGGTTTTGCAGCGGGTGTTGACAGGAGTTGTGAGATTGAAGGGAGTGGTGGAGGTGGATAGGTTGGCATGTTGGATGTAGAGGTTCGGCTCTGGGTTTTAGCTACGATTGTTCCTGAAGGGATCAAACCAATAACAGGCAGCACCACGGGAAGGAGAACTCCACCAGTCTTGCTATAAGGATCTACACGACTTTTGCGTTCCCCCTCATAGCCATTTCGCCAGTCTTATCACTTGGAGGGAAAGGTGGATAGACTGAGGACGCGTGCATCCTAAGATGAAAATCATCCTTAGAGTGCACCTGCCCCTACACGACAAAGAGGTTAACACGTTACTTGCATTATGAGGCGTAAAGAGTCTCATGTGTCACTTTTCGCAGATTTGGTAGTCAAAATAGTATTCTTTGACTTTCGGGGGTTAAGGGACTATATTCACATTTGTGTGAGTACGACAGATACAAATGTTCTTAAATGCTTCCATTACGAAGTCTAACCTGACGGTGTATGTAATATGTTATTAGGTTGAATAGGCACCATTTATTTACCACCGCTATTCGAGAAACAATATAGACTTCTTTCAGTGCCATATGAGGCAGAGCAGGTGTCATCGCATACATATTGTTTATTCATTCAATAGTGAAGCGTCATAAATGGATACCAAGTTAGATTTAACTTTTACAACTATCTAAGTTTGTTCTGATTAAATTTTAAACAAATATTCACTTCCAAGACCTATATGTATATGAAGCGTTTTAAAAAGCGACATTTCATGAGGGTACCTGTCTCATTCACACCCTATGAAAGTTCAACATTGCCCCAAACCACAAAACGACCTCAAACGAACTGGCTGAAAGTTTGTAAAAATCTACTTAGCAGCCAAGTAAATTACACATGGATGATTTAAAGCGCGCTGCTTTGTTTTGCGATACTAACTGGTGATGCCATGTTTTGGATGTCTTTACTCAATAGTGAATGATTTAAGTAAACGTGACCTCGGAATCAATTTCTGTCACTCTTTATTAAAATCCGTAAACACCAGCGACTTTCCAGCACTCGCGCACGTCAATTAAGTAGCGAGTACATCTCTGATAATATCGGTAGAAGACGTAGTCCTACAACTCCGTCTTCACCTCCAATTTCTCGCCTGATTCTTGAGTACTGCACTACGGGATCGTGAAGATAAAGTAATTATCCAGCGATTATGTGGTAGTACCAAAACCCTCGATATTGGACTAAAATTTATTTAGTGGATTATCTTACTAAATGAGAAAAATGTAAATGTTTGCAGAGAAGGATACAAGACAGAATAAGAATTCCTAAAAATAAATCTATTTAAAAATTTAACTACATCGTAGGTGATTCTGAACTACATACATATATACTCTAACTATGTTAGGTCGCAATTCTATCGGTTTAAATATATACATATATATTATTTTATCGTATTAGGTAGGTAAGCACTACCGCGTAACATGTAGATATACATATAGAGAAACAAATAAAACTAATTTAATTAGGTTTATTAATTCGGGATCTGCTTCTTGAAAGTACAGCGGAGTGCAGAGCTGAGACTAGCGGTGACCTGATTGCTATTAATAATTACAATTATATTTAATACATTCTAAACTTCTATATATCTTACAACATTTGTTTATAATACGTATACAGTTTGCTTGCATAAACCAGAATTTGATAAATATTATCACAAAAGGAGTGTTCTGTGATCAGTGCATGTCGTACGTCAAAATACCAAATAAATATATATTTACTCACTGTATGCTTTATGATGATGATAAACATCGACAATATATATCTTAATTTTTATGCTATCACAATACCAAAGTTTTATATATTTTAAGTAAATGTTTATTATAAAATCCGTTCAATCACACTGTTTGTAAAACAATAATTATCTTAATACTTTGTATTGTACATAATAAATTAGGCGTTATTAGATAACTTAATAAGTCAGATGTATATTATTAAAACTACATAGCAATTACTAACAAAGAAAATATTTTTTACGAGTAAATATAAAATGAAATATAGTTTAAGTACCTCTTCAGGCTCCTATGTAGTTTTATTATACCTCGAATAAGATACGTTATACTGAGTAAGTTAGCGACCTGGATTTAAAAACACTGAGTATGGCATCGCTTAAAGTCTATTGAACTTCCTCTCGTACTCGTGTCAGTGGCTTAACATAACTTTTGATAGAAAATGTCGAGCCACAAATACAATTATTTTCGATATAACTTTATTTGTCTGCAGATTTGAAAAATTTCTACTCATCCGCTTCATCGGCACCAATTTTTTTATTAAGATCTCACACAAGTGCATCTTATTTATAATGTTATATTGTTTATTCCGTTAGAAGGAAATTGTAACTCCTATTTACTATATTATTCTCTTAAATTGCTGTCCCAACCACATTTATAACTTGTAGAATCATGGAGCCCTGTCCAATACTTTGCTTTATAAACAATATAGACTAAAATATGACAACACTTAGGCACTAATTGAATTATTTTAAAAATGGCAAATCGGTATAACTTTTAGGAGTAAAGTTTGGAGCTATATTCAGAGTTAAGCCGCCATTCCCTTCATTCATCTACAACTTTTTAAATTTCCTTCTCGCTCTTTATCTATGATACTTTGTTATCAAGAACTTGACTAAACGTAACTTTCTTGAATTTATTTATTTCAATTGTTCGACGAAAGTTTTTATGCTGTTTTACGTTAATTTAGAGGACTACTGTGTACTGACAAATAATTAATTAATGATTCTTATTTTTTTTATATCCAGGAATCCATGCAAATACCTAGCTTGATAAAAAGTAAGTCTTATGCGTATTTACAAATAATTATCAACGCACTTTGTATGTAAATAAACGAGATACACAGATCAGATACAGCATCTTTCTATATATTTTATTGTATTGAAAATTCTGTACGATATGCACTGTTTAGTATATTTCGATATATAAAAACATTTCAACTTTTTTTTTAAATTAGATAATTTAATAAATAAAATAAAATTACGAATACCAATAATTTTATTTTTACCACTCCAATCGATCTAGCTAGTCCGAATAGAACGCGGTTGAAGTCAACACAGATCCAACGCGCTCGTTGTAGTGTACTCGGATGATCGCTCGCCACAACAGTTGCAGCCTCCTCGTAGTTATCTCATTTTGTGCAAACATACACACACACACACACACACACTTATCGTGATAATGTGGTCTAAGTTCTTAAAGTTCTCTGACAACCTTTATCTTGTGGAATGTTACTTTTCTAGATTACAATTGTACAAATTCTTTATATTGTACATATTTTATGTCTACGTATTGTAGTTGGTATCAGTTTTTCCTTTCATACGAGATGTTTATATAATATAAATTAGAATCAGTTAATAAAATAAAGTATTACGAGCTCAGACTATTCTATGTTTCCCTGTAATTTACAGAAGCAGACTTCCAACAAAAGTAATTTTAAACTTTCGATTGTCTACTGGCACCTAAATGGGAATGTTAGTAATAAAGGCAGTATTACAACATGAATGCTTAGATATGTTTGTCGAACTATTGTCATTCAAAAAAGTATCTAATGAAAATTTAAATCTTAGTGAGATCACTAAGATTTAAATTTTATTTTAACTTTCTACTCTCAATAATACAGTAAAAAAGTAATTCTTTTGGAACTTGTCGTTTTGTTGTGTATGATTTATGTGTATATATATATTTGTGTGTATTATTATTATATCAAGTACACATCTAAATAATAATATAATTATTTAACAGATTTTACTTACATTTCAAACCAAACTAACATACCCAGTGTTTGAAATTAAAAAGTTCACGGGCATATGAGATGTATGTTTCTGTCAGTCAATTAGATAATTTCTAATCTATCTCCAACGTGTTTTTAGTTTCCGAGCATAGAGGTCACGGTAATGTTTCTTAGGATCAAATATTTTTCTTCAGTGGTTTAAAGTTAAGTACATGCATACATCTTTCCTATTGAAATTAGTTGGTATTAGCTAGACTTGGCGATTGAAATAAATAAAAACGTCCAAAGCAAATTCTTGTATCATAGTTCTAAATGACTAAAATTTCAGGTTAAGGGTAGAATAGGTTAAGACCTAATGTTTAAATCATTCTCTTCTATATCTTGACATATTATTATATTTCGACTTACATCAGAAGGACAAAAAAGAAAATAAACGGAGTGTAGTAATTTTTTAAATTAACATTATTCTGGTAATGTCATTGCTTTACGACCACTCAAATAATATACGAGTACCTACCATCAAGTGATATCAACCACATCTGTAAATTCTATTAATGTTGGCAAAGAAAGCGTGTTGTCGTTGAACGTGTCTATCCGTTGTTAGGGATTGAATATTGCTCGTATATAAGTAGGTATGTCCCTTGAATACTATGTGTAACAAAGCATTTGAAATAGTTGAATCTTATACATTAACATTTTCAGTAAAATTAATTTTATAAGAAAGTATTTTTTGTCCAAACACAAACAAAATAAAACACTATTTACTTACAGACGTCTAAATTAAATATTTTTTTTTACTGAAAAACCACAAAGGCCAATAGCGTCAATAACATCGCGTGTATTCGTTCGATCCGTTCAATGCGTTGTATCAAACGTCAATAGACTTAAATATTGAAAACAAAAATGCCTGATAATTTTTGTATTAATCTAAAAAAAAAAAAAAAAAAAAGGTAAATGCTGGGGTTGAAAATAACTAATACATTCTCTTATTTATTGCTTATATAGTTTCACAGCTTATTTTTACTGAAACAATACTGAGTATAGGCAGAGATTTTATCGTTGTGTAAAATAAATTCGCAATTCAAAAGATTAAATTTATATAAAAACTAAATTTATATAAAAATTGAATGAAAAATAAACCGCCACGGGCAGATTCGAAGATTCGAATCCGCGACCTCTGGGAAACCGTCCCGTCGCTCTGCAGATATTTTCAAACATTAATTTCGGTAAGGGCATCTTTTCAATGCTTATCTATACTGCAAAATTAGAAACATTGGTTAGGATTTTCGAAAGAAGCCTAATAGATGTCACTACCGTCCCGATAAAGACGATCACATATAGAATTCTTAATTTACCGAGAAGTTCAACAATACGGTAGCTCGTTTCCCAGGGGTCGCAAGTTCGAATCCCTGCCCGTGTCGGTTTAATTTTCATTCTATATTTATATCATTATATTAATACGTGAAGCAAAAACTTTGGACCCCTTTTTACGAAAATTGCGCGGACGGAGGAGAATTAAATTTAGCACACTCATAGTCTGTGTAGGAGAAGTACAGAACACTAATATTTTTAAATAATAATGTACTTTTAATTCATTACATTAATAATAAAACCTTACACACACTACGATGCCAAACATTACACACACTACTTCGTTGTTAAAGTTAATGTTCAATGCATAGAATTTATGTTATAATAACTCTATGGTTCAATGTCTAGTTTAATATAATAGTTTAGTTTAATATTTCTTGATTTTTTTTCAATTATCTGTTGTTACATCGGCAAACAGAAATACACCATCTGTGAGAATTACAACTGCCTGGCTATCACGGTTCATGAGACACAACCTGAAGACAGAGAGAAAGACAGCGAAGTCTTAGTAATAGAGAGCCGTTTTTACACTTTGCATACGGAATCCTAAAAGTAAAGTAAATTTATTTTTAAATTTCTTTTCTGTCGGATGCTGACTTTGAAATTTAATAATTGCAAAATATAATACTAACAACTTATTTCAAAAACTCTGTTCAGTTCTATATATTATAGTTATGCATGATGACTATTTCAGTTCTTCAACAGAATGTTTTGTTTAAATATTCATAGTTTGTATACATTTTTGAAGGCTTTGTGCTACTTAGTAAAATAAAACGGGATTTATATCGTTGTTACAGAACATATTCTTTTAAAATGAAAACAATTTACATATTATTTACAAGAGCGTAAGCGAACCTCTTTACTAGCCAAATTGATAACTCTTTGGTGAATTATCTCCTCCGAGGTAGAAAGAACTAATTTCATAAAATTTGCCATAGATTATGAGAAAAGCGGGAACTTTACTTGGAAGTTAATAGACAAAATTCGGATTGACTATTCACCAAAATGACAAATATTTTGGTATATAGAGATAACATTTGTTCACGCGCCCTAAAGTTCCTCTTATAACAACATTCAGACTGACTAATATATCAAACTCTTCCGATGTTCGAAAATTAATATGTATTATTGAAATTTTGCAGGATAAGGAAATATTGTTTTTTTCTTCGGCTTAGCTTCTTGGAGAAAGCGGTGGTAGATTTCGATCCAGCCGATAGCCGCTCTTGTTAGTGGAACATAGACTGGTCCTATGTTCCACTAACAAGAGTCAAAACCATCACTGGTTTGCTTGTCCCACTCCCTTTAAGATTCTCCATTGATTTAAATTGGAAAAAAACACTGTGTTGTATTCTACATGGCTGAATATTAAAACTTTCTGAATAAATACTAATAATGCACTAAATTTCTAATGCTCTATTGTTAATATTTATTTAATAAAACAATGGATTTAATTCACTGTATAATTCACTTACAAAGTCGTTATTTTTTCAATGCCGTATAGTAGACCCAAATACTCTCAGGATTTCATCGGGGTTTTTATATCGTTTCTACGTTATCACGCATAACACTGCGTTGCGAGGCTCAACCTGGCTTGCGTGGATCTAGTATATTATAACTTATAATTCAACACTTTGAAAGTGGGTTTAGAATATAATTCTTCATCATCGCTGGCAAAGTTTCTGGTAATGTTAAGTAACGCAAGGTCACGATCACACTTAACTAAAATTAATTTTTATTTTGATTTCAGCCTAGGACCGACCTTTGTATTATCAAAACTTCCTGCAGCCTTACCTCATCCTTTAGGGGACTGAATCCAACATTCTTTAGTTTGGTAGGCTGTCAACATATCCTGCATATCTGCATTGCCCTGTACAACATTGAGTATGTTTTTGATCTCCAAGGATTTATGTAATATGTATACTTATTTAGAACAAGTTAAAAAAAGTAGAGATAATGGTAATCCTAGTAATAGGTAACAGAACATGTACTTTCATAAATATATAATTGTTTTTTTTTGGTAAAAGGAAGGCAAAAGAGCCTGCGGGTCAACTGAAGTTAATGTTAAATCTACTTGAAGTGGTTTGCATTTAATTCTGTTGATAAGTGTTTTATATTATGTTTAAAGTGTGCATATTTAAATATTGAACTCCGTCTTCGTATTAATATTATTATAATTATGAATAGAAAGAGGGCTGAGTATTGAATATACACCAGTACTCCATGAAGCACGCTCACGAAAAGCGCAGTGCTTTATTTTTTTTATTGTTGATAAATCAAAGGAACCCTCCTTAAGGTAAATCTGATATTATGCTTGGGAAATGTGGTTTAGCATTAATTTAGCCTGGGTGAGTTTCCATATGAAGTACCTACTAATTATAAACGATTAACTGTTTGATAAAAAACAATTTCAACTGTGTACTAAAATTTATTAATAAAGATTCTATTGACAAATAAAATATAATGAAACTGTTTGGTACTTAGTCAGATTATATTTCACATATAATATATCAATTGGACATCTTACAACATTTTTAGAAGTTAATATATTTTATTATGATATTACTTTATCAGCATCCGGTTTTACTCAATAAGACTGGTTTTTCACCGCGACTCTGTTTGCACTCATTATTGCAGGTAAACCAGCAGTCATTCCAGTAGCTCACCAGGTCTTTGCCACAAATTGGATGATAAAGAAGGGGGCAATTCTCGCAATCATAATCTTTCTGTGGACATTTTCCCTTAGAAAGAACTTCTATTGTCTTTTGACCTTCTCGTTTTCTTATATTATTTTCACAATCTAGTTGACACAAATTTGTATACGTATTCTTATCAGTACCACAAATAGGTTCATAAATCTGCGGGCAATCGCATGCACACTCGCCTTGATGTATAATATACAGTTCAGATTTTTCTATTTCTTTTCGTCTCTCATTTTCGCAATTAAGTAAACAAGGATTGTTATAAGTGTTACCATCGCTAGCGCAAACTGGATTGAGTTCGCGAGTGCAAACGCAACTTTTGCAGGCGCCAGTATATTTAACTCTAATAGAAGTATTATTATCTTTTTGATTTCTGTTAGCACAATCTAAATAACACGCATTTCTATAAGATTTGTTATTTGTTCCACAAACTGGATTTATGCTATTATAACATTCACACGGTTCTCGACAAATACCGTTATGTATTATTTCTAAAGATGTAAGACCTTGGCGTACTAGATTATCGCTTTGACAAATCAATTGGCATTTATTAGGGTAACTTTGACCATCACTGCTGCATACTGGATCAACAACAGCTGGACAGTAGCAGGAGCTACACTCACCTGGATTTACAATTTCTATTTCTTTTTGATTATTTTCGAAGCGTTTTTTGTTTTCACATCCTAATTGACATATGTTTGAGTACGTTATTCCATCACTGCCACATACAGGCTTAACTACAGCTGGACATACACAAGTATCTAGGCACTCTCCCTTGCTAACAACAGCTACGTCAGGCAGGTTTCTTTTTTTGAGTTCCTTGTTCTTGCAGTTTAGTTCACAATCATTACAATAAGTTTCTCCATCATCTCCACATATGGGTTCATAAACCAGCAAGCAATAACAGGCTTCAGGGCATTCACCTTCCATTACTATATTGATGGGCTTTTGGTTTTCTTTTGTACGTTTATTGTTTATGCAATGAAGTTGGCATTTAGAATATGTTTTATTATCGTCACCACATACAAGTTCAACAGGATCTTTGTCCTCGCAAACACAAGAATCCAAACATTCACCATTTGTAGCATTTAAAATAGGTGGTAACTTTTTTCTTATATTTTCTTTACTGGCACATTCGAGGGAACACAAATTAGGATATGTAATATTGTTCGTCCCGCAAACTGGAAGATATATAAAAGGGCAAATACATGTTTCTACACATGCGCCTTTATAGGCCTCTTTAATAATAGGTAATTTGTTTCTCTGTTTTTCTTTATTAGCACATCCTAAGGTACAACTGCTTGAGTAAGTTTGTCCATCTTTTCCACAGACTGGATCATAAATTGTTGTGCACACACAACTATCAGGACATTTACCTTGGCTTTCGATAGTTATCGGTGGAAGATTATTTCTTGAAATTTCTTTATTAGCACATTCTAGAGAACACTTATTAGTGTAAGTAACTCCATTGGAACCACATACTGGAAGATAAATGAATGGACATATGCATGCTTTTTTGGGGCATTCACCCTGACTAACAGCTATAACTGGTGATTCATCCTTTGCTATTCTTTTTTTATTTTCACAATCCAGTTGACATTTACTAGGATAAGTTTGACCATTATTTCCACACACTGGTTCAAAAATTGTTAACGGACACACACATAAATCTGGACACGCTCCTTTACTGACTTCAACAATTATTGTTTCATTATTCTTTTTTCTTTCTTTATTAACGCATGATAAGTCACAGCTACTAGAGTATGTAATGCCATCATCACCACATACAGGTTTAAATATTTTTGTACAAATGCACGTTTCAAGACATTTTCCTTTAGTTATATCAACGATTAGTGATTGGTTATTTTTTTTACGTTTCTTATTTTCACACTCTAATTCACAGTTGTTTCCAAATGTTTGGCCATCACCACATACAGGGCTAAGAATCTTTGGACAGCCACATAGTTTTGGACACTCTCCTACACTGACCAGATTTATAGGTCTATGATTATTTTTTTCTTGCTGACTATTAAAGCATGCTAAGCTACAATTATTAGAATAGGTTTTGCCATCATCACCACATACAGGCTTGTAATTTTTTGGGCAAATGCAGGGCGGTGTACATTTTCCTTTATGTACAGTTTTTATTGAATCTTGGTTGAATCGTTCTCGTTTTTTATTAATACACCCTAAATCACAACTGTTGGAATATGTTTTGCCATCATCACCACATACGGGCTTGTAAATATCAGGGCATATGCAGGGTTCTGGACACTCTCCTTTACTTATTTCATTAATTGGAGCCTCGTTGTTTAGTTCTCGTTTTTTATTAATACATCCTAGATCACAACTACTAGAATATGTTTGGCCATCATCACCACATACTGGCTTGTAAATCGCGGGACATGCGCAAGATGCACACTCTCCTTCACTTATTTCATTAATTGCAGTCTGTTTGTTTTGTTCTCGTTTTTTATTAATACACCCTAAATCACAACTGCTGGAATAGGTTTTCCCATCATCGCCACATACTGGCTGATAAATTGCGGGACAAACGCAGGATACACACTCTCCTTTACTTATTTCATTAATTGGAGCCTGGTGGTTTAGTTCTCGCTTTTTATTGGTACATCCTAAATCACAACTGCTAGAATAAGTTTGGCCATTATCACCACAAACTGGCTGATAAATTGTGGGACATACGCAAGATGCACACTTTTCTTTACTTACTATCTGTATTGGAACCTCGTTGTTTTGTTTTCGTTCTTTATTAATGCAGCCTAAACCACATTCGCTAGAATATATTTTGCCATCATCACCACATACTGGCTTATAAATATCAGGACATATGCAGGGTTTGGGACACTCTCCTTCACTTATTTCATTAATTGCAGTCTGGTTGTTTTGTTCTCGTTTTTTATTAATACACCCTAAATCACAACTGCTGGAATAAGTTTTGCCATCATCGCCACATACTGGCCGATAAATTGCGGGACATATGCAAGTTTCACACTCTTCTTCACTTATTATCTTTATTGGAGCTTCGTTGTTTAGTTCTCGTTTTTTATTAATACACCCTAAATCACAACTGCTGGAATAGGTTTTGCCATCATCACCACATACGGGCTTGTAAATATCAGGGCATATGCAGGGTTCTGGACACTCTCCTTTACTTATTTCATTAATTGGAGCCTCGTTGTTTAGTTCTCGTTTTTTATTAATACATCCTAGATCACAACTACTAGAATATGTTTGGCCATCATCACCACATACTGGCTTGTAAATCGCGGGACATGCGCAAGATGCACACTCTCCTTCACTTATTTCATTAATTGCAGTCTGTTTGTTTTGTTCTCGTTTTTTATTAATACACCCTAAATCACAACTGCTGGAATAAGTTTTGCCATCATCGCCACAAACTGGCCGATAAATTGCGGGACATATGCAAGTTTCACACTCTTCTTCACTTATTATCTTTATTGGAGCCTCGTTGTTTAGTTCTCGTTTTTTATTAATACACCCTAAATCACAACTGCTGGAATAGGTTTTCCCATCATCGCCACATACTGGCTGATAAATTGCGGGACAAACGCAGGATACACACTCTCCTTTACTTATTTCATTAATTGGAGCCTGGTGGTTTAGTTCTCGCTTTTTATTGGTACATCCTAAATCACAACTGCTAGAATAAGTTTGGCCATTATCACCACAAACTGGCTGATAAATTGTGGGACATACGCAAGATGCACACTTTTCTTTACTTACTATCTGTATTGGAACCTCGTTGTTTTGTTTTCGTTCTTTATTAATGCAGCCTAAACCACATTCGCTAGAATATATTTTGCCATCATCACCACATACTGGCTTATAAATATCAGGACATATGCAGGGTTTGGGACACTCTCCTTCACTTATTTCATTAATTGCAGTCTGGTTGTTTTGTTCTCGTTTTTTATTAATACACCCTAAATCACAACTGCTGGAATAAGTTTTGCCATCATCGCCACATACTGGCCGATAAATTGCGGGACATATGCAAGATTCACACTCTTCTTCACTTATTATCTTTATTGGAGCCTCGTTGTTTAGTTCTCGTTTTTTATTAATACACCCTAAATCACAACTGCTGGAATAGGTTTTGCCATCATCACCACATATTGGTTGATAAATGGCGGGACATACGCAAGATGCACAGTTTTCTTTACTTACTATCTTAATTTGAACCTCGTTGTTTTGTTCTCGTTTTTTATTAATGCAACGTAAATCACATTTGCTGGCATATACTTGACCATCATCACCACATACGGGCTTGTAAATTTTTGGGCAAATGCAGGGTGTTGTACATTCTCCTTTATGTACAAGTTTTATTGGATCTTGGTTGTTTTGTTCTCTTTCTTTATTAATGCATCCCAAATTACAACTGCTAGAATACGTTTCGCCGTCGTTACCACAAACTGGATCGTAAATTGTTGTACACACACAAGTATCAGGACATTTACCTTGGCTTTCGATAGTTATCGGTGGAAGATTATTTCTTGAAGTTTCTTTACTAGCACATTCCAGAGAACACTTATTAGTGTAAGTAACTCCATTGGAACCACATACTGGAAGATAAATTAATGGACATATACATGCTGTTTTGGGACACAAACCTTTACTGATTTCATTAATGACGGTCTCGTTATTATCTTTCCGTTTTTTATTAATACACCCTAAATCACAACTGCTGGAATAGGTTTTGCCATCATCTCCACAAACTGGATCATAAATTGTTGGGCAGAAACACGAATTTGTACATTGGCCGTCACTTTCTATCACAAGGAATTGCTCGTCTTCTTTTTTTTTTTGATTTTTGCATTTGAATTGACATTTGTTAGAGTATGTTTTACCGTCACTGGCGCAAACTGGTTCATATTCATCCGTACAGCCACATACATCAGAACATTCCCCTTTGTGAGTTTCAAATATTTTCTTTGTATTTGGAACAATGTCTTTAATTTTATGATCATTTTCAATCTCTTTGTTTTTACAAATAAGAGAACAGCCGTTAGGATAAGTATTGCCGTCACTGCCACATACTGGGGAATAGTCATCTGTACAAATACAGGGACTTGACTTTTTGACTTTGATCTTGTGTGTCGCTTCGACTGGATATATCGACACGAAGATAGCAAATGCACCTGAAGAAATACGTACACTTTTTATGCTTAATCTTATTTTTTTCAAAGTGAAGAAGTGAGAATAAAATAAAATGTGTTATTGCTTTTTATTCAAAGCTTCTATGGTTACATGATATAAATTTTATGATTAAAGATAAAATTCCAAAAACTTGAAAACCATTGTAGCTGATTTTGATTTAACCAAAATCAGCTAAATAGATTGAAGGGCAATTGATTTAACATCATATATATATTTATTCATATATACCTAGTTGATTTGTTCTTTACAATCTATTAATCCTAACATTCCAATAATAAACGGGCACCCTCTGGTTTTTAATAGTGCCAGATTAGTGGGATTACTGTATTTATACAAAATAAATTATGCAGAAGTAAGATTAGAATTCAAGAGATATAGTTTAACCATAACTCTATTTTTAATTGTTAGTGTATTGTTAAATTACAAATATGCCTGAATCACACACAACTTACATAATACGAGAGCCTTCATTATTAGTACAATACGTGGTGGCTATCACACCACGATATTTTCCGTAAAATGTAATGATAAATACCAAGTGATATCTGCGAAGTGAAAAACCTTGACGATTATAATAGAGAACCAATAACATGTATTATTAAAAACATGTTTCAATACATAACGTATATCATGCCCCAACTTTACCTATTATTTTCAAAAGGATGTTATATTTTTCAGAGATATTTAATATCCTTTTTTTATGTAATATGTAATGTTACTACAGGCTACAACCTACTAAAAAGTTGTAATATTAATAAAGATAAGAAGGACACAAATTTGTTTAAATATGTTTATTTATTGTTGTTGACTATTTAAGTTAATTTTCATTCTTTTTGGTCATCTTTGTTATAAACTAGATATAATGTTAGTTTAGTATCAAACAATCCCTCATCCAAATCCCTATTCGTTCATTTATGGTTGTCTTATAGAGCTCAAGGTAAACTACTAAGGGTCCAAAATATGGAAGAATTATTCCCTTTTATCCAGCTTCCAGTTCGAATGGGCTAATTCAACCGGCATCGTACCACACTCGCATAGGAGACCGACGAAGAGAAGTGACTCAGAGTACAGAGTACAGGTCCTATAGTGGTAATGCAGAACTGGATCATGTCATGACCATGTTCAAACGATAATTGATCATATACTATAACAGATTTCTTCCATCGATTTTAAGGTATTCAGAGACTTCAATGTGCACCATACCATTCGCTTGGGTCTTGTGTCACAAATTACGCTGGCAGATCTTTATTTGATTATGCAACAGTAAATGATCTCTTCCATCTGGTTGACGCATTTTTTTTTCTTTCGGATGTGTAGACTCGGTATGATTATTTAATCTTGCATGGCAGTAAGCGCTTCTTTCAAAGCTTCCTATTCACTTGCAAAGGATTTATTAGGTAATAGACCATGACATTGGGTCGCCGGCAAGGTTATCATCCATCGGGCAAAGTCGTGCCGCAAAGTGACCTAGTCGTTGCTCGATGAAGCCGTATATGGGAAATGGGTCTGAACAGCTGCGTTGCTTTGGCGAACCAGTTGACGTCGAGTTGATGTTTGTTCAGTCGGGTGTCTAGTCAAGGAGGGTAGCGGTATCCGAAGCGTCAGCTTTCCGCTGGTCGCCTGCAGATAGTTTGGGGCCCAATAAGTGGGTCAGCCACCCACGAAAAGATGCCCCGCCAGCCGTGTCAAATCCCAGGGTGGCTCCATCGTCCTGGTTGGCGACCAGATGAGGAGACCCGATGGCGATCCCTCGGGGGGTTCGGGCGTCCTCGCAGTCTCCAGACTATCCTCCCAGTGGCATGACAACACCAATTTCGACGTCGGGTTCGATACGTACCGCCTCGTTCAACTGCCTTGTCCCATCCTATTCACCACCACCACCTTGAGACAGAGCAGCCCCACATGGTGTTAGGCGAGTATGGCAATACAAGTCAGCAGACTGGGATCAGATGCGGCACTTTTTTGCGTCTTATCCTTGGTGGCAGAGGTCTGCTTCTCTTCTTTGGATCGAATTGCGCGGAGGCTATTATCGATATGGTGCATCAGGCAATGGAGTATGTTATTCCTTTTGCTGACGTACCCATCGGTGACAATTCTCGCCCATGATTTAATACCGAATGTGGTCGTGTTAAAGATCGAAAACATTCGGCTTACCTAATTTGGGCTGATGCTCGAAGCCGTGAAACTCTGGATGTAAGTTTAAAGAGGAGAGCCTTTAACCAAGCTGCCAAGTCCTACAAGAAGGCATTGCGGAAGGCTCGTCTCGATCGTATTGCTAAGAATGGCGAAAATTTGTCTGGCAGACCAACTGGCAGTCGAGCTTTCTGGTCTCTTGCCAAAGCAATCGAGTCGAACTTTTGCAAACCCTCACTGCCTGCTCTGCTGAAGCCGGACGGATCCCTGGCCCATAAAGCAACAGAGAAAGCGAATGTATTAGCCTCTCTGTTTGCTCATAATTCGCATCTAGACACTGGTAACACTGCTCCAAATCGCATGCACATCTTCCTCACTGCGGTATTTCGATACCTGAAATATGCATCACTAACAAAGAGGTATGAAGAACATTGTGTCGTTTAGATGTGAATGAAGCCAGTGGTCCTGATACTATACCAGCTATTCTGCTCAAGACATGCGCAGCTGAGTTGTCTCCTGTATGGACACGTTTGTAACGCCTCTCTTTCAAGACTGAAATAATGCTGAAATCCTGGAAGCTTGCCATCGTGCAATCCGTGCCCAAAAAAGACAGCCATGCCGATCCTGCCAATTATAGACCAATTTCAATCACCTCCATATTCTGCAAGATTATGGAGCGTGTATGGAACTTACGCATTCTAGCGTACCTAGAAGGTAACGATCTTCTCAGTGACTGACAGTACGGGTTTCGCCGAAATAGGTCCACTGAGGACCTTTTAGAGTACGGTATACAGATTTTAGGCGAGGCCATCGAGAGGAACGGAGAAGCGGTCGCCGTCTCTCTGGACATCTCAAAGACATTTGACAGGGTCTGGCATGCAAGCTTTCTAAGCAAGCTTTTAACGTACGGTATATCTCCTGGTCTGATCAACAGGGTAACGGACTTTCTGAGGCAGAGATCTCTCCGAGTAGTTGTCGACTGGTGTTCCTTAAAAACCTTGACAACAAATTCCGGAGTGCAAGAGGGATCCGTTCTTTCTGCAACTCTTTTTCTGCTGGACATTAATGATCTGCTGGAGCCCGGTATCTATGGGTATGCAGACGACAGCACATTTGTAGAAAATCTGCCGAGTACGCGGGCTAGTAGAGATAAAGTACAGCCTGAAAGAGTAGCCATGGTGAAACGTTTGAATGATAAACTTTAGGCAGTCTACGCATGGGGCAATGCCAATCTTGTCAAATTCATCGCCACCAAAACGCAGACGTGTCTGTTCACCGCCAAAAGGAGCCCTTTCACCTTGGCTCCTACTTGCAATGTATTCTTGGAATACAGTGACCGGCTTCAGCGAAGGACTGAAACAATTTGCCTGCGTCGGTAATTTCGGCCAAATATAATGTGGGTGTCTCAAAGAGAAGAGTGAATAGGTTTCTAGGTTAATGCGCATTACCACCTATGACTACATCTCCACTCTCCATCAGGTGGAATGTAGTCAAGCATTACCTAGTTTTGTATAAAAAAAAAGATTTATGCAAATACATTATAAGTATGAGGATATGTGGGATACCCATAACAGTACTGGGGATATATACTGCATATCAGAAGTACAAAACTTCCCTAGCGAAAGTTAAAAATAAGATATATTGAATCTTATAATGTAATCCCTAGAATATACAAGTTTTTACACGTTAAAAATTAAAAAAAAATCAGTTCGTGGTATCGTATCTTTTCAAGTACCTCGAGGATCGGACTACTATGCTATGTGGAAGCTAGATAGGCGTTGTTTAGTCACTTTTTCCTGTTACCGTATTTCTTACTAGGTGTGTTCCAAATAGCTGTTTAAACTGATTCTCGCAATCGCAATGCAAGCCACTGCTTGCAATACCAACCTTTCCAGTGGGATGCATAGCGTTTTTCAACATTGCGGTTCTTTGCCTCACTTTCTACCACGAAACACAATATATGTAGAATGAATTTCCTTCGCCAGTATTTCCAGTTTGCTAAAATATGGGTGCCTTTAACGAAAACGTCTACTTCCTCGTCAAAGACCGGTAACGCACATGCGCATCCCCTGATAATGCGATATAGCGTGCTCGGCGGTAATTAAATATCATCAGGTGACCCGCGGGTTCGTTTGTCCTCTAAGAAAAAAAATATTACGCTGTCCAATGTAAACAGAATTTTCCAAATTTGTGTATTAATTAATTTATTATATAGATTTGTATACATTGGTGTGTCCAAGTTAAGTTAAGCTACATTTTAAACCCACCAACTTTCTAATATCGAGGTACGTTTAAATCATATAATATTTTAATTCCTCGCAACCTAATAACCTTATGAGGCGGGGAATAAATATGTGCTTCGACATTGTATTTGAAGTAGATAATTTTACATTATGGTTACAATAAAAAATAAAAAAAATAAAAATATATTCGATTACCTGTCACAATAATTTAGTAACGTATATAAATATTAATTAAATATTAGTGAAGAGCATATAATTTCACATAATGGATTAAAGTAAAAAAAATATTGTAAGTAAATAAATGTAATATTGCATGTTTGTCTTATTCACAGCTGTTTAATTTGTTTGTCACGGTTTCTGTTAATTTTATTGTTATTGCCATCGTTACGAAGTTAATGGCGATATATCATATCAGTTTGCACAGGTGAGGGAAGTTTTATGGAGAGTATATTATATTACATATTTTAATATTAATACTTTTCCTCTAAATGTAATATTTAACTAGAGGTTAATATAAATTCAAATTTCAAAATATCTTTATTCAAGTAGGCATTTACACGCACTTTTGAATCTTTGAATTACATTAAATTGGTCAGTATAGTCAGTCTGTGAGTAAGCTACCACCAGCTCGGAATGCGGTTCTGTCGAGAGGAGCTGGTCAGAAACTCAACAGTTGCTCTTTTTAAATGAAATTTAACAATGTTTGAATTATACGTTATAACATCAACCCTGCAAATGAGTCAATGACCCAAGTTCCACACATTTTGATCAACCAAAAACTCTTAAATGTTATAGTAAGATTTATTTCATAATATATTTTTAATTTTAGATTTAAAACTAGGAAAAGGAACTTCAAAAATATCTTGTGGAACTTTATTATACATGCGTACACTCAAGCCCATGAAGGATTTGTTAACTTTTTGAAATCGTAATTTAGGTGTTACGAGCCTATTTTTATTTCTTGTATTGATAGTATTGTATGTAAGCATTTAAATTTTGGCGTATGTATAGTAAGTTATTAAAAATTTTGGCGTATGTATATTGAGAAGCTACCGCAAGAATATCGATTTCTTTAAAACATTTCTTAGGGAGTCTCTAGCTTTTAAGTTACAAATAGCCCGTATAGCTCTTTTTTGTAAAATAAATATAGAACTAATTTCGGGACTTCGCCCCATAGTAAAATACCATAAGACAAAATCCTATGAAAATAACTAAAAAAAACGAGTTGAGCCTTATTAAGGCCTGTTAATTGTCTTTCTTTTTTAATTACAAAGACGGCTCATGGCTGAGCTGAATGTGCCCGGGAGTGTCAAGAGATGGTGGTTTCACTGGGAGCTTTCTATCTAAAGTTATGCCTAAGAAAGTTGTTGAGTCAGTCAGTTCTAACACTTCATTGTTAACGAGTAAACTACAATTTTGGTTTTTTACATTAGGAAGTGTAAATTCTATGCATTTAGTTTTCTTAGTATTTAAGACCAAATCATTGAATTCGAACCAACAAAGCTTAATTACGCTTAATAAGCTTTATTACGCTCAACTTTAAAAATAAGCAAAGTATCATCAGCAAAAAGTACAATGTCACATAGTCCTTTTACGTAAAAGGGCAATTCATTAATATAGAGTAAAAATATAAAAGGGCCAGGGATAGATCCTTGTGGAACACCCATTTATCTGTTTAGTTACATAATAAATATTATTGTACACTTATAATGTTTAAGTTATATTTATTATTATTAGGTATGTAAGTGTATGTATTCTTATATATTGTAATTATATGTATTTTTGTATTTATGTTGATATATATGTAAGTATTTTATTTACCAGTTGTATTACTATGTTTATAAAATATAATGTCAATGTACCTTTCTCTGCCCTCTATAACTACGTCTCCAACACTCTTGGGTAGCTGGAAGAGATCTCTTTGAAGAGGTAAGTTCATCCTATGTGTACGTCTTTGTTATTGCTCTAATTTTTGTAACTGATTATGGTACATGAATAAATAAATAAATAAATAAATGTTGTTTATGTTTCATTATTGTATCAAAAGCTCACTGTTTCCATTACTGTCACTGTTATCTTAAATCCTGAATAATATACAAAACGGAAAACATTACTCCGAAAGGATCAGAGATATTAATAGTTTCTGTAGCATATACATCGTGCTCTGTGACATGAACTTAATTAAATTGTATGTTTGTACGACTCGTTTATAAAATGATAACTCTTTTAACACATTCTTATTACTAGCGTTACACTAATACTTACTACGTTACTTTCCGCAGTACTAATATTAATATAATATCTCTATTTTTCCTTATTTATTGGGTATTATTATAAGATTTTACTTTATTGAGAATTGTATAACATTTGAAATACTCAGAGTTTAGTTGGTTGTCTGTCGTAGTGTGATACCATTTTGTTCATACTCACTAAAAAACGCTACGAGAGCTACGAGATATGTGTGTAACGTGACAGATTGAAAAATTCAACTTACGATAAAAATACTACACGAATGTAACATACTGAAAAAATATCATATTATTAGAAGTAAATAAAGTCACCAAGTCTACTATGTTTGGTCACTCGGGTAGTGCTGTATGAAAGTACTTACAGTCTTACAGGCGAGAGTAGACTTCACTGCGTGCCACCATTACAATGAAGTATTCATTGTTGCTCATATTGTCTTAGAATATTCATTTTTTTAAAACTGGTATATAAGACAGACGTTATAGACGTGCAAGGTTTACCTATTTAAAATATGTATTAACATATACTTACTTTGACTTACTTACTTCTACGACAAGTTCATCATCTTCTAATAATAAAAAAAAAATAAAAAATAAAAAAAACCCGGTACAAAAACGATGTATAATAATAATAATACATAATAACGACATACTAATATTATTTTTATTCTGTTTAGAGATGTTTTTGTGTAGGGGTTTTGTTTTAATCTTTAATTTTTTTTCCTGCTTTTTAATGTTATGTTACTAGTTTCATTATTGTATTAAATGAACCTACGGACACACAATTTTTCACTGTTAAGTATTTTTATCAAAATTGCATAAGAACCTTTTACCCGCACCAATAAATCCTTAATATCTTGGACACGACTGTTTCTATTACGACCAAAAATAGATAAGAACCATCTCGACGAACAAGACTTTCGATAAAAAAAGCGCTATCAAATCCGTCCACGCGTCTGTCTGCTAAAATGCCACACACAGACACACAGATACACAGATCGACAGGTCAAACTTATAACACCCCTCTTTTTGAGTCGGGGGTTAAAAACGAAGGGTAGTTAGTATTTCAAAATTATCAAGGGTAAAATTTGGTTTGAAAATTATGGGATGACGTTATCCCCTTAAATAAAAAAAGAACAGGTAATTGATTAGCAAACCATAGGTATATATTACCATTTTAACAATCAACGCAAACGTATTAAGTATATAGTTAGACATGAAATATAGCAATCGGTTTTATACAAAAAATATACCTTATAAGTTATAAACTCTAGCTAATTAATTTTACAAACTCAACAAATCATTAAGTAAAACGAAGTTAGAAATAAAAATTGCGAACTTGGTATCTAAATCAAAGAGGCGAAGTTGATAAATTACAAGATCTGCGCTGCAGCAACGCTTTAGAGACTCCAACCGTAACAGAAATAAGTGTTACTTAAAGAAATTTCAGTGAATTTGGTCGGTAATGCACTGCGCTTTAAATGTTTAGAAAGGACCTTTGTTCTATGCGACACCACTCTCCATCATTGATAGTACGATTGTTGATTTTACATTTAATAAAAATATGTTATATATCAAAATGATAATTAGAACGGTCAGTGGTATTATAACTACAATTAGAGAGATGCATTAATACATTATTTGCACTTCAAAAGCAAAACTCTGTTATTTTTTGTTTTTGAACAAAGTCTGAGGCTCTGATATCCGTACTTAATAAACTACCCCAAGTAGATCACTAATAATATAGTATGGTCATAATTAGGACAATATAAATAATATGTAAAATACTTGTTAATGAAATTATTTTATCATAATAATTTATTAGTGTTCTACTTGGGGTAGTCTATTAAGTACGGATATCAGAGCCTCGGACTTTGTTGCAAATTATAATAAAGTCATACGATTTTAAAGTCTTCGAGAGTAAATAAAGTAGCAAACGAATCTCTTTATTTATGGCTAAAATGTACAGCTAGCATTTTAGTAACAACTGGGAGTTCGTTGTAACAACCGAAGAACTCGGTTTGTTTCATAGTAATGGCTGTATCTATTGCAATCAATAAATTTCGCTTATATATAAATACTTGAAAGATGAGTGTATACATGATACGATTAGGACATATTTTATTAATTTACTCACATCCAATAATTGGCTTGAAATTTTTAAAGTAAAACTTTTATTACATCGTCTCAAACTTTTTCGTCTGTGTGTTGCATGTCGCGTGACGGTCGGCCGCGGAGTAGGGATAAAGTGAAAGGCGCTCGTATCGATGCGGTTTTTACTAGATACATTGAAAAAATCGAATGTAAGTCACTGTTCACGTATTTTAGTTACCATAAAATATTGGTTACATTTATAAACTGTGAAATTCATGATGAAGATGGAATTGATAATAGAATGATTGAAAATAATTGAAAAACGGATCAAAATGACTCAACGATTATAAAATATTGTTTTCAGTGTTTTAATATGTGTATATCATCTAAATAATTGTTAAGTATTATGTATGTCGTACTCTAAGACACAGAGTTCAATAAAAATATTAGTTGGAGACCTAGTCTACTTTTATAACTTCCCATTATCATTCCCATTTTCTAAGTATAAAATTAAGATTGATGAAGCAATTTTTATACCCTTAATGGAATATTATTCATTAAGGGTATAAAAATGCGATGCTCCAGAGTCGAGTGGGACGTGAATTAAGCACATTTATATTAAGACTGGTACCTTCCCTTAATAAAGGTGATTGCTGCATATAAAAATAATCCTATTCATAATAACTGTACAGCTGGTGTTTGAATGAGAATACTGTGAAACAGACCAAATAAGAATTAATTATTAAAGCTATCTAAATGATCATTATATTTACATGATGCGTTAAGACGCATATCATGTAAATATAATTATTTTAAATATAATTATTATGAAATCTAGGTTTAAAATAATTCCACACTAAAGCTTGAGAGTTACCTGACGACTGTTCCAGTTTAATTAAATGGTCTGAAATAGTTACAGGATGAGTTTAAGTCGAACACAATATACATCTCTGTTGTGGACGAGCTACGAGCTACGTGCTACGAGCTACGCGTTTTCTCCCAAAATGTGATAGCTGTAGAATTGTTGGAAATGTATTTTCTTCCAAAACAAAAGTGTTCAAATTATATATATTTTAAAAGGGTAAATAAAAGGGCCAAAGCCATAAAAAAATCCGGTTAGGAATTTCAATACCAGTAGAACCTTTTAAGAGCAGTTAATTCCATGTAATTATATAAAATTTAATTGTACATTTCTTGCTATTCAACATGTTATTAATTATACTGTTATCTGGTTTATTTTCTATAGTTTGTATCCTGTTTCACAAATATCTAATAGTGGGGTTGAAGATCTTTGGAATTTATTTATTTAAAAGAGTTCTCTTCTTATAAACGAGTCGTACAAACATACAATTTAACTAACTACACCTAACACGATGTATGTGCTATAGGAAATATTAATTTCAGTAATCTTTTCTTAGTAATGTTTTCAGGGTTTAAGATAGCAGTGACAGTAATAGTAATTAAATTCAATATTAAATTAAAACATTATCGGATCTTAAACAATTATTTTTAGGATAAAGTAAAAAATAAATGAATTAAATAATTTAAATAAAACTATTTTTACGGACTTAACACGCGTATATTGAACAAACGCACTAACAGTATCTTGAGGTCTTACAGTGCGGTCACAGACATGGGATTTAATATTTTTCAAGTGTGTCCCAATTGTTAGATAATCCCCAACCATCTTTTCTATTAAAATTAGGATGTTTTTTGATTTCAATAGCCTCACGAACCATTCTTGGAATGTAACGTTGTTTTTTAGCGAGGATTTTAGGTTTATCAAATCTAATATAATGATTAGGCTTGTCTATGGTATGTTCACACACTGGTGACTTCGATGTACGCCTATGTTTGATATCCGAGATGTATTCTCTAACTCTTGTACTGATGCTTCTCTTTGTTTGACCTATGTACGACAAGCCACAATCGCTGTCAAGTTTATATACGCCAGCACATTGTAAAGGAATCTTACTTTTGATAGGTCTCAAGAATTGGCTTACTTTCCTTTGAGGTTTGTAGATAGTACTTATAGAAACCTTTTTTAAGATGTTGCCGATTCTGTCAGTAACTCCTTTCATATATGGTAGTAGGGGCGGTTGACGCTCAACTGTTGGTGGCTTGATGTGGTTTCTGCGACGCTGGCGAGGTACGGGCAGGTGGTTGTTGAACAAAGCATGCTTGATATATGAAATTGTTTATTGATTGATTTTGATTGGCGCCTATTTTCAGGGATTCTAACCACATAATATAAAAATGATTGCTAAAAGAAAACTTGTATATTTGTATGGTTTAGAAAACTGCTCCTCGAAAGAATTTGTTTTTATTTATTTATTTATTTATTTATTTACATTTATATTTATAAGATCACATAATATTACATTTATATTTATAAGATCACATAATTTCCATCTGTCTGTTTAAGTCCTTACTTTTAGTAATTTTTTGGTATCAAGTTGAAACTAGTATCAAACACGATAATTTAAAGGCTTTAAATAAACTTTAAATTAAGATGGTCTAAGTAGGTAGCTATTTATAATCTATATCAATATAATAATATATGTATCTATATGATGAAATTTGACTATCAAAGTGTCGCAACTCAGGTAGGTATTTACAAAAAATATATCGTTAAACTGTAGACTATCAAATTAAAAACAAATGGCGAGATCATTTCACATATTTAGTTAGAATCTTTATCTATGCATACCTATAAAGTTGATAAGTAAATTATTAATAAAAATTTGTAACAGTCTTCGAGGACCATATTATTAATACACAAAAATACCAAAAGTATATAATCAAGTATCCCACAACAACATCTAAGTTACTTATTTATATAACTATATAATGAATAAGCCAAGCTCCACTGGGACCGATATATAATGACATACTTACTAGAAATTGCTGTTCAAAACAGTGATAACATACGAAAAAAAACATTAAAACTACAAAACTAAGTTCCATATTAAGGTAACTGCCAACTTACTTGGCTTGGTTATCAGTGGTTGGTATTCACTACCAGCGTTCGTCTGAGCTTCTAATAACTTTACACCATCATAATAATACATATTTTGGCAAAGTAAGAAACAAGTACTAGACAAGTGATTTACATATATAAACATTTTTCTACATTATAATACATGTCTTTAACATGCAGATACCAAAAAAATAAAAGTTTGGGTCACAAAGATTTTTCTAGCGTTAAGATTAAATTCACCATTGCGCCTTTTAATCCTTAATAGCAAGAATTTTAAGAAAAGTAAAACATCTTAAGAGACTAGGGGTTTGCTTTTTTTAATATAAGATGTTTTAGGTTTTAACGGATTAAACTTGTCTATAACTAAATTTATATTTGAAACTTTAAATTTAACCCAACTGTTAACGCTATTTCATAATTACCAATTTTTGTTTTTAACCCGACAAAGTAGTTTGTATGTTAGTTTCACGAATAAGCTTCAAGTTCCCGTCCTAATTATCTTTAATTTACATAGAAGCGGTGCAAGTATAACAGATGGCACCAACTAAAGAAATATTTCGTCTTTCTGACATAAAACTTTTTTCAATATCATTTACGATCAAATCTTTCCCTATCATTAGATAGGATAGGATAGGATATTTCACTAGGCTCAAAATGAAGCTGTTAATGAGCGCTTAACTCATTTATATCACGAAATTCAAATAAGTTAATACAACTACCATTGACCTCCGTTTTACATAAACGTTCACGGCGGATACAAATTCTTACTACAACTCGACAAGAATGTTGTGCTAATTTAGATCATGTTAACGCATATGGCCTCAGAATTAACCCAAATACAAGGTTGATTATCAATCATTAATTTCATTTGATTCCGTGTACGCGTAGAGAGGGTTCGGTCTCTTGTCGCCGCAAGCGCGGTTTCTAAGTACTAACGTGGCCTCGTCGCACTTTCAAGATTACGACCCTCAATTCAGAGGTTGCATAAAGCTATCCCCCGTTCCAATACCTTTTTTCGATAAAATGATCGAGAATTAGCTTGTTTTCGGTGAGTCTAATGTTCACGTTAATGTTTAATTCAAAAATATCAAAATGATAGGGCATTAGGTATATACTACAAGTCACGGTGAGTGCGAAAGCGATCCTGTGGCGTCCCACTAAGGCGATGAGATCAACCGTTAGGTTTTTAGTAAGTAGCCATCACCTTCCTGGCCGATGGGATTATGCGTAACGCATTTTTCCAACGATAAAAAAATATATATAGGTATATACTACATATCTAACATATTAAATATTAAACCCGCTACAAATAATTCTAGTTCTTTATTTAAAGATCTTAATTTTGCTTTTATTAAAAGATTTTAGTGGTCAGTTTCTGCTGTAGAACAATTACCTAAATATCGACTATTTAAAAGAAGAAATAGAAGATTGATATTATTAAATGTAGTTTCTAGAAAAATAGATTTAACTACAGCCAACTTATTTGACATGTCTATGAGTGACAAAAAGGTTTATTCTTATAAGGACTTAGTCGATTTTATAAGATCTCAAGTACCTACATGATCGCACCGCGCCGAGTAATTATAATCATAACACTGCTATATTTTCGACTACAGTATGAAATATATATTAAATATAAATTCTCATAATATTCAACCGAGAAATACAATCCACTTCTCTTTAAACGTCCGCGACAATTATTTTTGAACATTTGGTAATTAAACTGATCATTATAAACTTTCTGCATGTCTGTCTTTCAAATCAAATAATTCCTAGTAGTAGTTGTGTAAATTATCTTAGTCTTACACACATCACAAATAATTGTAGATTAACTTATGTTTGTAAAATTTGTCAAAAAAATCATCATATATCTCTTTTACAACATACTTACTTTAGTAGTAACAGTGAAATCAAGAAATGATATATTTTACAAGGCGATCCAACGCCATCTATCGTTTCCAGTTCGAGACAGATGCTACATAATATTATATCGATTTCTTCTGCTGGGAGTCATCAAGTTAGTATTACTATGACGTCATAGGTGGCGCTATTTTATTATCGACCGCTTTGGGACAACTTACAAAATAACTTTTAAATGCGTGTTAGATAGTGGCTCATAGAATAAGGCCGTTTACCGATGTTCATACCTGTCTACTGTCTGTCTGTCTACCGTCGTCATGACACCGACGCCAAATTGTACTGGTGAGAACACTTTATAGTACTCTATAGAGACATCAGCAAATGCAGAGTAATATTATAACAGTTACTAGAGTTGCCACTTTTTAAATATTTTTTTATTAGTCAAGTACTTAACAGGTAAGAGAAAAAATAAATATTGTAGTTGTCAAGTAAATGAAGGACAACCTAATTTTCTTCATTGTTTTCATTGTTATATTTGAAAAATATATATTCTTTATTTTTGCAAGTTTTATAAATTATTATCAGAGTTACAGTTACAGAATTGCACAGTATCTATGCAGTAAATTTAATAAATCATTCTTTTTTCATTTTTGTTCTTATTAGGTTAAAAGATATTTTGTTTCTTTCAGCTCACCATTTACTATTCAACACAGTAAACTCTCTGTGAATGATGAAAGCAAAAATAACATCACTGTACAAGTTTCAAAAAAATATCATTAGTCTTATTAATTAATTTCTGTACTTTTTTAGAATTAAAAATCTGGTCAACTCCACTTATTGTTGTAATAATTGCTTTGTAAATCCTTTCTTTTGGAATACACTATTATTAAAGTAAAACGTTACTAACTTTAATTTAAGGTTTGTTAACTGTTCAAAACAGACACGTTAGAATTATATGTGTAGTCACAGACTAAAAAGTAATCTGTAATACTAGGAAATGTAGTATTCTGTGCAGAGTGTCAATTTATGCTGTCAAAGTCATAGAATTAATATATATACATATTTCTATGATCAAAGTATTCGGCTGGTTACATTTTTTTTGCTAATCTGATTGTTCGTCGTTTGTTCTTGTTTGTTCGATTAAACTTATCTTTTGTTCGATAATGACTTGTTTAAAAATAATTATTCAAAATTTCATCTGAACCTGGCTCTTATATTTAATTGTCTGTACTTTTTTTATCAGTTTTGACGAGTTCTTGTTTGTTCGACTAATAAAATTATTTGTTCGATCGTATTTTTTTTTGTAACTAATTTCTTAATATCATTTCACCCACGCTCCTGCACATATGCAAGTAAATATTGCTGCGCATGCGCGAACGTTGGATAAATTCACTCGAATACATCGGTTGAATATGTAATAGATACAACATAATAATAATAATACTTGAACGTAAATTTTCCTGCCTACCAATCTTTATTTCAAGCTATTTAGAATTGGTACCATTTCGGTATCTTTAATACCATCCCTAGGACATATATGAAATTGATAAAAATAACTTTTAATACTCTTTTTATTTGGTAATATATATAGGATTAGACTAAGCTAGGAATCGAACCTAGATAATAAATCCCCGAGTAATAATTAAAAACACAACATGTACATTACCATCAAAGTAAAAAAGAAAGAACTTATTGAAAACTTTAAATACTTAATTGAAATAAATGTTGGTAGTAGGATCCGGTACCTCAAGTGGAAAGCGCGCGTTGTGGGGGAAAGGGGGCTAGACGGTAAAAATTCTTACCAAAAGTTGTCACGACATGTTTTGCTTTCTCTCTCTCTCTCTCTTATAGAAAGCAAGCGAGATATTTTCATTTCTATCATTATTATTTTTTGTACTATATTAAATTGCTTAGTAGTTATTTATTATTTATTTGATATTGGAGTTTGTTCTTTTAGAATCAATTTGCAAATAAGACAGTTTAAATGAAAATAATAATATAAATTTGTGAACAAAGATACTCGTAATGTTTCGCAACAACGCCATCTATTTATACCTTAGGGACATATAACTACATCTGTTATATAAACATATCTGTACAAAGTGAAACCGCTAGGCAGCGGGACAATAATTCATCGGTTTATTGATTAACACTTTTTAATTTAGTAATTCATTTTACTTACATTTATTATAAATTATCGGCGAAATATCATACAAAAACAGATATTATCCATTAGCATTTTAGCTAATATTAATAATTTAATATTTTTTTATTGCAATAGGTATTATTCATGTTTTTATTTGACGTAAATTAATCATTTACCTCTCTATATCGTAGAAAAAAATATAAATAGGATTAAAAAGATTCTAGTTTTTTTTCAAAGTGAAAATTAAAACATTGAGTAAATTTGAGCCGTTCAAACGCCGTCATTTTGCGCGCGCAGCGCACCCTGCGACTTGCGAGACGTCAAATGACACGTCTAGTCAATGTTTACTATGAACTTTTAATCCACTTCATAGGTACATATTTTAAGTTTTAAGTGCTTTACAAGTCATGGAAGAAGATAAAAACCATCTTACAAGTATTGTATAGTACCGGAGTGCAAAAATAGTATTAGAAAAACACCTGACAAAGTGTTTTGTATATTCCAAGAGATGCGAAAATTCAAAAACAATGGTGTATGGTAATTAAAAGGGATAATATATGTCTTAAATTGTGTTTATATTGTTGTGAAGATCAATTTAACGTAAGTATACTTTATTTGTAATAAGTTTAATTTAATAGTTTAAATTTATAGTAAGTTGCATTACCTATTGAACATTAGAAAATTTGAGTTTCAAATTAACCTAACCCAGCTTACAAAACTTCAGTATAACATTCCATAAAAACCTTATTATTTTTTTTGGTTTTACGAAATTTTTATGATTGTCGATTTATTTCAGGTTAAGGAAGATACAACTAATAATATTGAATATAATATGTTTCACGAAACAACAAGGATAAAAATTTAATCTAAGTTTGAAGAAAGGAGTAGTTTCTCATATATTTTTGTGGCAAAAACACCAGCTGAGAGAATGAGAATCTGAGTAGTCAAAAAGCAAAGATTGACATTGGTTAATGAAGCCTTTTTGCTATCAAAATTTGTGACCTTTACAAAGAAGTGATATATTAAGTAAGTCCTAGTACTGCCCATACAAATGTCTGTGATATTAATCAGCCAAGACAATAATAAATGTGATCACAAGGCAGAGCCTTGCTTTTCGTATATTAAAGATAAATTACCAAGTGACTAAGCTGTGTAAGTTAATATTAAACCAAAGTACAGAAGTAAAGGTGTCAATGTAAATATTCCTGCTGAAAAACAAAATGTAGCATTGTTACTATTTCCTTATTCAACACTCAATACTTTTACTTTACCAGTAAAACTAACTATTTTACATAGTCTTACTTTACCAGTAAACCTATGTTTTAAAAAGAAAATTGTTTACTGAAAACACAGCTGATAATACTTCTATAGCATCTTATATCTTCTATATCTGCTGATTATCATCAAAGTTATTTATCAAGTGAAGTGGAAAATGATTACCTAAACAATCGTATCACTTAATAAAACCTTTAAGCACGAAAATATAGGTTTAAATTATTTATTTTTCTCAGTAACACTAATACCACAGTATGAACTTTGACGCCGATAATTTGAATGGCGTGTCAAATTACGTCACATTTCCTTTCGACCAATGGAAGTTTCGTTTTGGAAGTTTGAATTTCGCATCCTTAATTTACACTTTTCACAAATTATTTTATAGCCTTAAATGATTAGTAAATAAAAAGAATGTTTTTATTATATAAGATGATAAGAAGTATCCGAAAAAAAAAGTATTTGAGACCATTTTAATATTTATGCATATTCCCTATTCCTTCAATAATTAATCCAACGGAACTTTTTTCTATTACTTTAGGTTCGCTTAAATATTTTTACGCTAACTTAGAGGGCTGCTGGAAGCCCATCATATTACGAAACGTTTCACCATCATGGCGTCTATTTTTGACATCATCAGCACTGGCAAAATACTGATTACTGGTATGTATTTCGAAACACGGCCAAAGATTACTATGTTCTCTTGTTGTGAACAACTAGGTTTACGTAAAGGGTGGGGGAAAAAGTTTATTGGCATTTCATGTGAAACGTCAAGACATTTATTTTTCAAAGGTTATTAATATTTATTTATAGTATAAATGAAATATTTTGTTGGACAACTTTTTGCCATCTTGTAGGTAGAGACATAATAGGGAATATTCATGTTTATTTTTTTTACTTATTATTTACTCAATATCTTTTATTCCACATATTTTATAAAGTGAAAATGAAAACATTGAGTAAAGTTGAGCTGTTCAAACGCCGTCAGTTTGCGCGCTTTGAATGACGTCAAATGACACTTCCACGGTCCAGTGAATATTTACTCTAAACTTTTGAGTTACTTTATATATTTTTAAAGTTTTAATTGCTATACATATCATAGAAGAAGACAGTAACCACTGTACAAGTATTGTATAGTTTCGGAGTGCAAAAATAGTAGGTATTAGAAAAAACAGCCGACACTGTTTTGTGCATTCCAAGAGATGTGAAAATACAAAAACAATGGTGTATGGTAAATAAAAGGGATAATATATGTCCTTAGTCGTGTTTATATTGATGTTAAGATCAATTTAACGTAAGTATAGGTACTTTATTTATAAATTAGTAAGTAATTAAGTAAGGGTTATGAAGTCCTTTCAGAGTTGGCTATCAAAAGTAGTAATGTTTCAAAAAATGGTGAACCTTCGCAAAGAAGTGTTCACTAAGTAAGTCCTAGTACTGCCCATACAAAATTTCTGTGATTAATCTACCATGACTTAGTACTTCTCCTATTGAATGTGATGATCATAAGGCAGAACCTCTTTTTTCGAATTTTGAAGATAATTGGGAATATGTATAAAATTTAAAATGGTCTCAATTTTTTTTTCGGATACTTATCATCTTATTATAATAAAAACATTTTTTTTATTTACTAATCATTTAAGGCCATAAATTTTTTTCCTATTTTAAAGCTAAATTCAAACTAAGCAAATGAGGAAATAGTGACAATGCTACATTTTGTTTTCAGCAGGTAGGTATATTTACATGACACCTTTACTTCTATACTACAGTTTAATATTAACTTGCACAGCTTAGTCACTCGGTAATAGGGAATATTCATGTTGTTTTTTTGACGTAAATTAATCATTTACCTCTCTATATCGTAGAAAAAAATATAAATAGGCTTGAAAAGATTTTAGTTTTGTTTTCAAAGTGTAAATTAAAAACAGTAAGTAAATTTAAAAAAGTTAGAGTTGTTTGAGTATTCAGAAAATGTTTTAAGGATTATCTAAACAATCATATCATTTAATAAAGTTTTTAAGCACGAAAATATAAGTTTAAATTATTGATTTTTCTCAGAAACACTAATACTACAGTATAAACTTCGGCGTCAATAATTTGAATGGAGTGTCAAATGACGTCACATTAGCGTTTTGAAAGTTTGAATTTCGCTCCCTAAATTTACACTTTCCACAAATTATATTTATAATATATATATATATATATATATATATATATATATATATATATATATATATATATATATATATATATATATATATATATATATAATAAGATGGTAATAAGTATTCGAGAAAAAAAAATTGAGACCATTTTATTTGCATCTCCTATTAGGGTTGCCAACCATAATTTATAATAAAGTTTAAACGTTTGCATACAAATAAAGTACGTGAAAATAGTTTATTTCCTTTACTGCGGTCCATAGAAACAAAAAACTCATTACGGGATATATAAGGGATATATGGGTAAGTACTTAACTATTTAGGGGCCGTCCATTAAACTACTGGAAACGAGGTATAATTGAGTATCTACTGGACGAAATGTATCTAACATTGAATTCAGTCAGTCAAATGTTAATGGGAATGTGCCATCATTTAATAAAGTTATCAGTGATTTTTCACTTTTTATTGATAGGAGCTTTAATTATATGACATAATGGTATAATTATAGTGAAAGTAACTAGGCTTTATTAATAAAATATATTTATTTAGCACACAGTTATAGACAAAATGAAATTGCCTTAATAACAAAATTATAAATAGAAAATAAAAATTGTAAAGACAAAAAACAAAATAATAATAATTAAAACTAACAAAAAAATAAAATTAAATAAAAAGTCAATGCAAATGCAATTAAAAACCACTAGTGCCTAGCAAATAGTGCTGTGCCTCAAAACAAGTAGGTATACCATTCAGCAACGACTTGGCTAGGAAACCCAGTGCTCATTTTCAGTGACATCGTTACTATGATGACTGACGGAGACAAATTATTATTTAATGATTTATTATTATTTTATTCATTTCAATTTAAATGTTGACACGTAACAGTAAATGTTGACACGTAATAGTAAATGTTGACAGGTGACATGTAACGCGACAGTCAGCGCTACGTACGCCCATCCTACATCCCACGCAGTCACCTCAGATACCTTAATTTAGACTTCTGCGCAATTTAGTTCATGTACGCTGTTTCATGCCAATAGTTATAGTTTACAGAATTAGATACCTATGTACCGAAATATAATAATTTAATATTTTAAGTACACCTTCTGGTAGTTTGTCAAATCAATAATAAAATAAGAGTTATAACGATGAAATTCAGTTGATACATGCAATGATATTTTTATTTCACCTACATACAAAATTACTTTATTATAGCAATCTTATACAGAGCAATATTACAACAATGTAGTACAGAGGTATTTATGACTCTTTAACCTTTGTAGAACTAACATCTGTCACAACTGTCAAAGGTCGTAAAGTATAAAACAAAAAACATAAACACATCAACTTGTTCAATAACACATTACGTAAATTCATTTCTTCAATTAAGTTAATTTTTGTATGAATTATTATTAGTATGAATTATTATTTATTAGTTAGTTTATTAGTATTTTTTGTTATTTTTAATTTTAGTTCTATATGTTTCCATCAGCTTACTTAGACATACTTATAATATAATGTAGTTTATATTCAGTTCATTCACAAGTGGAGGCCTACTTAGCATAATAATATCTACTGTTAATGTGTAATTTTGTTTATATGATGCTGTTTGTTCTTTTATGAAAAAGTAACTAAAATAAATAAAAATAAAAGTGTAACAGTAGAAAAGTTTTCAATTCACAATTAAAAAAGTGCCCATATTTTCAAGTCACACTTAAATAAGTACGAAAGATGGTGCTCATGGAAAATCTTTAAAATAAATTGTTGATTAATATCTGTTTAGTGTCATCAACCAGGACAACATCCTGAAAAATCTGAATAACTCATTTATAACTAAAGATGTTGTGATTATTATTAATACGATATAGTGATGAGGGTAAAAAAGTCGCCTCCGTCCCGACAAAGAGGATTATACCTACCTATATACATACAACCTACCTATATACAACCCTAAATTCAACAAGGCGGGCAAGACCGGATATCTCAGTGCCCCGAGTAACTCATAGAGGTTAGAAGTCGAGAGTTCGAGTCCTGCTCATGATGATATTATTTATTATATGTATAATTATTACATGTTTTAATATTAAAACTTGTATCACAAAATGCCTGAACAAATGAATAATTTTTTGCCAATGTTTTGTCGTGTAGTGTTTAGTGATAAATCTTAGGATAAATTTTAATGTCTGTAAATTCAGATGTACATATATAAAAATTTATCACAAAACCAAATTTCACTAAAATATGCGCAATGGTTATTAGCATTGTATGCGCATTGTTTTGTATTCTCGAATCGAACAGTACATGTACTGAAATAATAGATAATAAATGATAGTGTTAAGCTAAAACTACAATAATTATTCATATATCTTTTTTAAATGTTGATAACTTAATATTAAAGTAATAAACAATTTCAATGATGTACTAAATTTTTATTATTAAAAAAAACATATAAATGTAAAAGGTTTAATTAATAACTTATTTGACCAAATCGTTTGACACTCTGTAATTGTAAATCATCACAATTTATTAGTAGTAGGTAACAAAATTTTGCAAGTTTATTTAAATATATTTTTATGATATTAATATTTTAACAGCAGCCACTTTTACTCAATAAGACTGGTTTTTCACCGCGACTCTGTTTGCACTCATTATTGCAGGTAAACCAGCAGTCATTCCAGTAGCTCACCCGATCTTTGCCACAAATTGGTTGATAAAGGAGGGGGCAATTCTCGCAATCATAATCTTTCTGTGGACATTTTCCCTTAGAAAGAACTTCTATCGTCTTTTGATCTTCTCGTTGTCTAATATTGTTTTCGCAACCTAGTTGACACAGGTTCGTATATGTGTTTTTATCAGTACCACAAACAGGGTCATAATCCTTTGAACAGTCGCATCCACACTGACCCTTATGAATTACATACAATCGAGATTCTTGTACTCTTTCTAGTTTCTCACTTTCGCAATTAAGTAAACAAGGATTGCTATATGTGTTACCATCACTTCCACAGACTGGATTATATTCTCGAGTGCAAACGCAACTTCTGCATGGGCCAGTATACTTAACTCTAATGGTAATTTCATCATCTTTTTGATTTCGGTTAGCGCAATCTAATTGACATGCATTTCTGTAAGATTTGTTATTTGTTCCACAAACTGGTGTAGTGCTATTGTAACATTTACACGGATTTTTACAAAGACCAACATGTACAATTTCCAATGCAGAAAGACCACGGCGAACTAACTTATCGCTTTCACATGTCAATTGACATTTATTGGGGTAACTTTGTCCGTCGCTGCCGCAAACTGGATCAACAACTGCAGGACAGTAGCAAGAATTGCACATACCTTGTTGAACGATATCTATTTCTTTTTGGTTATTTTGTAAACGTTTATTATTTTCGCAACGTAACTGACATTTATTTAAGTATGTTAATCCATTACTGCCACACACTGGTTCAACTATCGCCGGACAGCCACAATTAGCTGGACACTCTCCATTGCTCACGATAACTATTTCAGGTAGGTTTCTGCTTTTTAGTACCTCGTTCTTGCAGTTCAGTTCACAATCATTTGAATAAGTTTCACCATTATCACCACATAAAGGCTTGTATATTTTTGGACATACGCATGCAGGTTTACATTCCCCTATACTCGAAATTTTTATCGGCAACTTGTGGTATAGTTCTCGTTTTTTATTGACACATTCCAAGTCACATTTATTCGGATAGGTTTTGCCATCATCGCCACATACCGGCTTATATATAGGAGAACATATGCATAGTGGTGAACACTCCCCTTTACTGACTATCTTTATAGGAAGCTGATTGTTTTGTTCTCGTTCTTTATTGACACACCCCAATTCACATTTGTTGAAATATGTTTTGTTATCGTCTCCACATAATGGTTTGTAAATATCAGCACATCTGCACGGTAGTGGACATACCCCATCATTGACTATAATAATTGGAACCTGGTTCTTTCGTTTCCGCTCTTTATTGATACATCCCAAGTCACATTTATTGGGATAAGTTTTGCCATCATCACCACATACTGGCTTATAAATAGCAGAACAAATGCATACAGGAACACATTCCCCTTTACTAACAATTTTTATTAGAACCTGGTTGTTTTGTTCTCGTTCTTTATTAACACATCTTAGTTCACATTTATTAGAATATGTTTTGCCATCGTCACCACATACGGGCTTATAAATAGCAGGACATAGGCACGGTAGTGGACATTCGCTTTTTTTGACTATCTTTATTGGAACCTGATGGTTTTGTTCTCGTTCCTTATTGACACATCCCAATTCACATTCATTGGGATAGGTTTTGCCGTCGTCACCACATACAGGTTGGTAAACAGCAGGACATATGCAGGGAAGCGGACATTTCCCTTTACTAATTATCTTGATTGGAACCTGGTTGTTTTGCTCTCTTTCCTTATTGACACATCCCAATTCACATTTATTTGGATAGGTGTTGCCATCGTCACCACATACGGGCTTGTAAATATCGGGACAAACGCAAGGTGGTGGACATTCCCCTTTACTGACTTTCTTTATTGGAACCTCGTTGTTTTGTTCTCGTTCTTTATTAACACATCTTAGTTCACATTTATTGGAGTAGGTTTTGCCATCGTCACCACATACGGGCTTGTAAATAGCAGGACATACGCACGGTAGTGGACATTCGCCTTTACTTACTACCTTTATTGGAACCTGGTTTTTTTGTTCTCTTTCCTTATTGACACATCCCAATTCACATTTATTGGGATAGGTGTTGCCATCGTCACCACATACGGGCTTGTAAATATCGGGACAAACGCAAGATGGTGGACATTCCCCTTTACTGACTATCTTTATTGGAAGCTGGTTGTTTCGTTCTCGTTCTTTATTGACACATCCCAATTCACATTTATTTGGATAGGTGTTGCCATCGTCGCCACATACTGGCTTGTAAATATCGGAACAAATGCAAGATGGTGGACATTCCCCTTTACTGACTATCGTTATTGGAACCTGGTTGTTTTGTTCTCTTTCCTTATTGACACATCCCAATTCACATTTATTTGGATAGGTATTGCCATCGTCGCCACATACCGGTTTATATATTTTGGAACATATGCACGGTGATGGACATTCCCCTTTACTGACTATCTTTATTGGAACCTCGTTGTTTTGTTCTCGTTCTTTATTAACACATCTTAGTTCACATTTATTGGAGTAGGTTTTGCCATCGTCACCACATACGGGTTTGTAAATAGCAGGACATACGCACGGTAGTGGACATTCGCCTTTACTTACTACCTTTATTGGAACCTGGTTGTTTTGTTCTCTTTCCTTATTGACACATCCCAGTTCACATTTATTGGGATAGGTTTTGCCATCGTCGCCACATACTGGCTTGTAAATATCGGGACAAATGCAAGGTGGTGGACATTCCCCTTTACTGACTATCTTTATTGGAACCTGATTGTTTTGTTCTCGTTCTTTATTAACACATCTTAGTTCACATTTATTGGAGTAGGTTTTGCCATCGTCACCACATACGGGTTTGTAAATAGCAGGACATAGGCACGGTAGTGGACATTCTCCTTTACTTACTATCTTTATTGGAACCTGGTGGTTTTGTTCTCGTTTTTTATTGACACATCCTAATTCACATTTATTTGGATAGGTGTTGCCATCGTCACCACATACGGGCTTGTAAATATCGGGACAAACGCAAGGTGGTGGACATTCCCCTTTACTGACTATCTTTATTGGAAGCTGGTTGTTTCGTTCTCGTTCTTTATTGACACATCCCAGTTCACATTTATTGGAGTAGGTTTTGCCATCATCACCACATACGGGCTTGTAAATAGCAGGACATAGGCACGGTAGTGGACATTCTCCTTTACTTACTATCTTTATTGGAACCTGGTTGTTTTGTTCTCTTTCCTTATTGACACATCCCAGTTCACATTTATTGGGATAGGTGTTGCCATCGTCGCCACATACTGGCTTGTAAATATCAGGACAAATGCAAGGTGGTGGACATTCCCCTTTACTGACTATCTTTATTGGAACCTGGTTGTTTTGTTCTCGTTCCTTATTGACACATCCCAATTCACATTTATTTGGGTAAGTGTTGCCATCGTCGCCACACACTGGCTTGTAAATATCGGGACATAGGCACGGTAGTGGACATTCGCCTTTACTTACTATCTTTATTGGAACCTGGTTGTTTTGTTCTCTTTCCTTATTGACACATCCCAGTTCACATTTATTGGGATAGGTTTTGCCATCGTCGCCACATACTGGCTTGTAAATATCGGGACAAATGCAAGGTGGTGGACATTCCCCTTTACTGACTATCTTTATTGGAACCTGGTTGTTTTGTTCTCTTTCCTTATTGACACATCCCAATTCACATTTATTGGGATAGGTGTTGCCATCGTCACCACATACGGGCTTGTAAATATCGGGACAAACGCAAGGTGGTGGACATTCCCCTTTACTGACTATCTTTATTGGAACCTGGTTGTTTTGTTCTCTTTCCTTATTGACACATCCCAATTCACATTTATTGGGATAGGTGTTGCCATCGTCACCACATACGGGCTTGTAAATATCGGGACAAACGCAAGGTGGTGGACATTCCCCTTTACTGACTATCTTTATTGGAAGCTGGTTGTTTCGTTCTCGTTCTTTATTGACACATCCCAGTTCACATTTATTGGAGTAGGTTTTGCCATCGTCACCACATACGGGTTTGTAAATAGCAGGACATAGGCACGGTAGTGGACATTCTCCTTTACTTACTATCTTTATTGGAACCTGGTTGTTTTGTTCTCTTTCCTTATTGACACATCCCAGTTCACATTTATTGGGATAGGTGTTGCCATCGTCGCCACATACTCGCTTGTAAATATCAGGACAAATGCAAGGTGGTGGACATTCCCCTTTACTGACTATCTTTATTGGAACCTGGTTGTTTTGTTCTCGTTCCTTATTGACACATCCCAATTCACATTTATTTGGGTAAGTGTTGCCATCGTCGCCACACACTGGCTTGTAAATATCGGGACAAATGCAAGGAGGTGGACATTCCCCTTTACTGACTATCTTTATTGGAACCTGATTGTTTTGTTCTCGTTCTTTATTAACACATCTTAGTTCACATTTATTGGAGTAGGTTTTGCCATCGTCACCACATACGGGTTTGTAAATAGCAGGACATAGGCACGGTAGTGGACATTCTCCTTTACTTACTATCTTTATTGGAACCTGGTTGTTTTGTTCTCTTTCCTTATTGACACATCCCAGTTCACATTTATTGGGATAGGTTTTGCCATCGTCGCCACATACTGGCTTGTAAATATCGGGACATATGCAAGGTGGTGGACATTCCCCTTTACTGACTATCTTTATTGGAACCTGGTTGTTTTTTTCTCGTTCCTTATTGACACATCCCAATTCACATTTATTTGGATAGGTATTGCCATCGTCGCCACATACCGGTTTATATATTTTGGAACATATGCACGGTAGTGGACATTCGCCTTTACTGACTATCTTTATTGGAACCTGATTGTTTTTTTCTCGTTCTTTATTGACACATCCTAATTCACATTTATTGGGATAGGTTTTGCCATCGTCACCACATACGGGCTTGTAAATAGCAGGACAAATGCATGGTTGTGGACATTCGCCTTTACTGACTATCTTTATTGGAACCTGGTTGTTTTGTTTTCTTTCCTTATTGACACATCCCAATTCACATTTATTGGGATAGGTTTTGCCATCGTCACCACATACGGGCTTGTAAATATCGGGACAAACGCAAGGTGGTGGACATTCCCCTTTACTGACTATCTTTATTGGAACCTGGTTGTTTCGTTCTCGTTCCTTATTGACACATCCCAATTCACATTTATTTGGGTAAGTGTTGCCATCGTCGCCACATACTGGCTTGTAAATATCGGGACAAATGCAAAGAGGTGGACATTCTCCTTTACTGACTATCTTTATTGGAACCTGATTGTTTTGTTCTCGTTCTTTATTAACACATCTTAGTTCACATTTATTGGAGTAGGTTTTGCCATCGTCACCACATACGGGTTTGTAAATAGCGGGACATAGGCACGGTAGTGGACATTCGCCTTTACTTACTATCTTTATTGAAACCTGGTTGTTTTGTTCTCTTTCCTTATTGACACATCCCAGTTCACATTTATTGGGATAGGTTTTGCCATCGTCGCCACATACTGGCTTGTAAATATCGGGACAAATGCAAGGTGGTGGACATTCCCCTTTACTGACTATCTTTATTGGAACCTGGTTGTTTTGTTCTCTTTCCTTATTGACACATCCCAATTCACATTTATTTGGATAGGTATTGCCATCGTCGCCACATACCGGTTTATATATTTTGGAACATATGCACGGTAGTGGACATTCGCCTTTACTGACTATCTTTATTGGAACCTGATTGTTTTTTTCTCGTTCTTTATTGACACATCCTAATTCACATTTATTGGGATAGGTTTTGCCATCGTCACCACATACGGGCTTGTAAATAGCAGGACAAATGCATGGTTGTGGACATTCGCCTTTACTGACTATCTTTATTGGAACCTGGTTGTTTTGTTTTCTTTCCTTATTGACACATCCCAATTCACATTTATTGGGATAGGTTTTGCCATCGTCGCCACATACTGGCTTGTAAATATCGGGACAAATGCAAGGTGGTGGACATTCCCCTTTACTGACTATCTTTATTGGAACCTGGTTGTTTTGTTCTCTTTCCTTATTGACACATCCCAATTCACATTTATTTGGATAGGTATTGCCATCGTCGCCACATACCGGTTTATATATTTTGGAACATATGCACGGTAGTGGACATTCGCCTTTACTGACTATCTTTATTGGAACCTGATTGTTTTTTTCTCGTTCTTTATTGACACATCCTAATTCACATTTATTGGGATAGGTTTTGCCATCGTCACCACATACGGGCTTGTAAATAGCAGGACAAATGCATGGTTGTGGACATTCGCCTTTACTGACTATCTTTATTGGAACCTGGTTGTTTTGTTTTCTTTCCTTATTGACACATCCCAATTCACATTTATTGGGATAGGTTTTGCCATCGTCGCCACATACTGGCTTGTAAATATCGGGACATATGCAAGGTGGTGGACATTCCCCTTTACTGACTATCTTTATTGGAACCTGGTTGTTTTTTTCTCGTTCCTTATTGACACATCCCAATTCACATTTATTTGGATAGGTATTGCCATCGTCGCCACATACCGGTTTATATATTTTGGAACATATGCACGGTAGTGGACATTCGCCTTTACTGACTATCTTTATTGGAACCTGATTGTTTTTTTCTCGTTCTTTATTGACACATCCTAATTCACATTTATTGGGATAGGTTTTGCCATCGTCACCACATACGGGCTTGTAAATAGCAGGACAAATGCATGGTTGTGGACATTCGCCTTTACTGACTATCTTTATTGGAACCTGGTTGTTTTGTTTTCTTTCCTTATTGACACATCCCAATTCACATTTATTGGGATAGGTTTTGCCATCGTCACCACATACGGGCTTGTAAATATCGGGACAAACGCAAGGTGGTGGACATTCCCCTTTACTGACTATCTTTATTGGAAGCTGGTTGTTTCGTTTTCGTTCTTTATTGACACATCCCAATTCACATTTATTTGGATAGGTGTTGCCATCGTCGCCACATACTGGCTTGTAAATATCGGGACAAATGCAAGGTGGTGGACATTCCCCTTTACTGACTATCTTTATTGGAACCTGGTTGTTTCGTTCTCGTTCCTTATTGACACATCCCAATTCACATTTATTTGGGTAAGTGTTGCCATCGTCGCCACATACTGGCTTGTAAATATCGGGACAAATGCAAAGAGGTGGACATTCTCCTTTACTGACTATCTTTATTGGAACCTGATTGTTTTGTTCTCGTTCTTTATTAACACATCTTAGTTCACATTTATTGGAGTAGGTTTTGCCATCGTCACCACATACGGGTTTGTAAATAGCGGGACATAGGCACGGTAGTGGACATTCGCCTTTACTTACTATCTTTATTGAAACCTGGTTGTTTTGTTCTCTTTCCTTATTGACACATCCCAGTTCACATTTATTGGGATAGGTTTTGCCATCGTCGCCACATACTGGCTTGTAAATATCGGGACAAATGCAAGGTGGTGGACATTCCCCTTTACTGACTATCTTTATTGGAACCTGGTTGTTTTGTTCTCTTTCCTTATTGACACATCCCAATTCACATTTATTTGGATAGGTATTGCCATCGTCGCCACATACCGGTTTATATATTTTGGAACATATGCACGGTAGTGGACATTCGCCTTTACTGACTATCTTTATTGGAACCTGATTGTTTTTTTCTCGTTCTTTATTGACACATCCTAATACACATTTATTGGGATAGGTTTTGCCATCGTCACCACATACGGGCTTGTAAATAGCAGGACATATGCATGGTAGTGGACATTCGCCTTTACTGACTATCTTTATTGGAACCTGGTTGTTTTGTTCTCTTTCCTTATTGACACATCCCAATTCACATTTATTGGGATAGGTGTTGCCATCGTCACCACATACGGGCTTGTAAATATCGGGACAAACGCAAGGTGGTGGACATTCCCCTTTACTGACTATCTTTATTGGAAGCTGGTTGTTTCGTTCTCGTTCTTTATTGACACATCCCAATTCACATTTATTTGGATAGGTGTTGCCATCGTCGCCACATACTGGCTTGTAAATATCAGGACAAATGCAAGGTGGTGGACATTCCCCTTTACTGACTATCTTTATTGGAACCTGGTTGTTTCGTTCTCGTTCCTTATTGACACATCCCAATTCACATTTATTGGGGTAAGTGTTGCCATCGTCGCCACATACTGGCTTGTAAATATCGGGACAAATGCAAGGAGGTGGACATTCTCCTTTACTGACTATCTTTATTGGAACCTGGTTGTTTCGTTCTCGTTCCTTATTGACACATCCCAATTCACATTTATTGGGATAGGTGTTGCCATCGTCACCACATACGGGCTTGTAAATATCGGGACAAATGCAAGGTGGTGGACATTCTCCTTTACTGACTATCTTTATTGGAAGCTGGTTGTTTCGTTCTCGTTCTTTATTGATACATCCCAATTCACATTTATTTGGATAGGTGTTGCCATCGTCGCCACATACTGGCTTGTAAATATCGGGACAAATGCAAGGAGGTGGACATTCCCCTTTACTGACTATCTTTATTGGAACCTGGTTGTTTCGTTCTCGTTCCTTATTGACACATCTCAATTCACATTTATTGGGGTAAGTGTTGCCATCGTCGCCACATACTGGCTTGTAAATATCGGGACAAATGCAAGGAGGTGGACATTCTCCTTTACTGACTATCTTTATTGGAACCTGATTGTTTTTTTCTCGTTCTTTATTGACACATCCTAATTCACATTTATTGGGATAGGTTTTGCCATCATCACCGCATACGGGCTTGTAAATATCGGGACAAATGCAAGGTGGTGGACATTCCCCTTTACTGACTATCTTTATTGGAAGCTGGTTGTTTTGTTCTCTTTCCTTATTGACACATCCCAATTCACATTTATTGGGATAGGTGTTGCCATCGTCACCACATACGGGCTTGTAAATATCGGGACAAACGCAAGGTGGTGGACATTCCCCTTTACTGACTATCTTTATTGGAAGCTGGTTGTTTTGTTCTCGTTCTTTATTGACACATCCCAATTCACATTTATTTGGATAGGTGTTGCCATCGTCGCCACATACTGGCTTGTAAATATCGGGACAAATGCAAGGTGGTGGACATTCCCCTTTACTGACTATCTTTATTGGAACCTGGTTGTTTTGTTCTCGTTCCTTATTGACACATCCCAATTCACATTTATTTGGGTAAGTGTTGCCATCGTCGCCACATACTGGCTTGTAAATATCGGGACAAATGCAAGGAGGCTGACATTCCCCTTTACTGACTATCTTTATTGGAACCTGGTTGTTTCCTTCTCGTTCCTTATTGACACATCCCAATTCACATTTATTTGGGTAAGTGTTGCCATCGTCACCACATACTGGCTTGTAAATATCGGGACAAATACAAGGAGGTGGACATTCTCCTTTACTGACTATCTTTATTGGAACCTGATTGTTTCTTTCTCGTTCTTTATTGACACATCCTAATTCACATTTATTGGGATAGGTTTTGCCATCATCACCGCATACGGGCTTGTAAATATCGGGACAAATGCAAGGTGGTGGACATTCCCCTTTACTGACTATCTTTATTGGAACCTGATTGTTTTGTTCTCGTTCTTTATTAACACATCTTAGTTCACATTTATTGGAGTAGGTTTTGCCATCGTCACCACATACGGGTTTGTAAATAGCAGGACATAGGCACGGTAGTGGACATTCGCCTTTACTTACTATCTTTATTGGAACCTGGTTGTTTTGTTCTCTTTCCTTATTGACACATCCCAGTTCACATTTATTGGGATAGGTTTTGCCATCGTCGCCACATACTGGCTTGTAAATATCGGGACAAATGCAAGTTGGTGGACATTCCCCTTTACTGACTATCTTTATTGGAACCTGGTTGTTTTGTTCTCGTTCCTTATTGACACATCCCAATTCACATTTATTTGGATAGGTTTTGCCATCATCACCACACACCGGCTTGTAAATGTAGTGACAAATACATGGTGATGGACATTCGCTTTTTTTGACTATCTTTATTGAAACCTGATGGTTTTGTTCGCGTTCCTTATTGACACATCCTAATTCACATTCATTGGGATAGGTTTTGCCGTCGTCACCACATACGGGTTGGTAAACAGCAGGACATATGCACGGAAGCGGACATTCCCCTTTACTGATTATCTTGATTGGAACCTGGTTGTTTTGTTCTCGTTCCTTATTGACACATCCTAATTCACATTTATTTCGATAGGTTTTGCCATCATCACCGCATACGGGCTTGTAAATATCGGGACAAATGCAAGGTGGTGGACATTCCCCTTTACTGACTATCTTTATTGGAACCTGGTTGTTTTGTTCTCGTTCCTTATTGACACATCCCAAATCACATTTATTTGGATAGGTTTTGCCATCATCACCACACACCGGCTTGTAAATGTAGTGACAAATACATGGTGATGGACATTCGCTTTTTTTGACTATCTTTATTGGAACCTGATGGTTTTGTTCTCGTTCCTTATTGACACATCCCAATTCACATTCATTGGGATAGGTTTTGCCGTCGTCACCACATACGGGTTGATAAACAGCAGGACATATGCACGGAAGCGGACATTCCCCTTTACTGATTATCTTGATTGGAACCTGGTTGTTTTGTTCTCGTTCCTTATTGACACATCCTAATTCACATTTATTTCGATAGGTTTTGCCATCATCACCGCATACGGGCTTGTAAATATCGGGACAAATGCAAGGTGGTGGACATTCCCCTTTACTGACTATCTTTATTGGAACCTGGTTGTTTTGTTCTCGTTCCTTATTGACACATCCCAATTCACATTTATTTGGATAGGTTTTTCCATCATCACCACATACCGGCTTGTAAATGTAGTGACAAATACATGGTGATGGACATTCGCTTTTTTTGACTATCTTTATTGGAACCTGATGGTTTTGTTCTCGTTCCTTATTGACACATCCCAATTCACATTCATTGGGATAGGTTTTGCCGTCGTCACCACATACAGGTTGGTAAACAGCAGGACATATGCAGGGAAGCGGACATTTCCCTTTACTAATTATCTTGATTGGAACCTGGTTGTTTTGCTCTCTTTCCTTATTGACACATCCCAATTCACATTTATTTGGATAGGTTTTGCCATCATCACCGCATACGGGCTTGTAAATATCGGGACAAATGCAAGGTGGTGGACATTTCCCTTTACTGACTTTCTTTATTGGAAGCTGGTTGTTTCGTTCTCGTTCTTTATTGACACATCCCAATTCACATTTATTTGGATACGTTTTACCATCATCACCACATACTGGCTTGTAAATATCGGGACAAATGCAAGGTGGTGCACATTCCCCTTTACTGACTATCTTTATAGGAACCTGGTGTTTTTGTTCTCGTTTCTTATTGAGACATCCTAATTCACATCTATTGGGATAGGTTTTGCCATCGTCACCACATACCGGCTTGTAAATATCGGAACAAATGCATGGTGGTGGACATTTGCATTTACTGACTATCTCTATTAGAACCTGATTGTTCTGTTCTCGTTCCTTATTAACACATCCTAATTGACATTCATTGGGATAGGTTTTGCCGTCATCACCACATACGGGTTGGTAAACAGCAGGACAAATGCATGGTAGTGGACATTTCCCCTTACTGACTATCTTTATTGGAACCTGGTGGTTTTGTTCTCTTTCTTTATTCACACATCGTAATTGACATTTATTAGGGTAGGTTTTGCCATCATCTCCACATACTGGTTTGTTTAAGCCGACACAAATGCATGGTAATTTAATTTTTAGTGTCGCATCTACGTTGTTTATCCAAATGATAATAGCAATTGCATCTGAAAAGTTCATTATTATGTCATTTTCTTACTATAGAATAATAATACAGAACATAATTTTATCAACACCTTAAATGTTTGAATAACTCAGTCATCAGTGGGATGGGGACTGACTCTATGAGCTCGATTTTGAACACCGTTTACAGTTTTCAGTGGGATGGGTACTGACTCTATGAGCTCGATCTTTCGAACACCGTTTACGCTGATAACATTACTAATCCATATGCTTTGCAAAATTGTCATCTAATTTAATATCTTTATATATTATTTATTTGTAATAATTTCAATGGTTTTACAATAAAAGTTTCTTTGACTAGCATGATGAAAAAGTATTTATAATCCCAATATTTGTAAGATAATATATATTTATATACATATATATATCTCAGTATATATATGTATAGCAAAGTAAATATAAACTAATATACATATGTTCATTGGATTTGTTATCCTGTTTTTTTTATATATATTATATTTTTTAAATATTGCACCGATATGCGAAAAATCAAATTAATGAAACAATTCAAAATCACGATCTAAGTGTTCGGTAGCGAAGCTAATAAAAGTTTATTAAAATAGGCGTTAATAACTTACATAGTATGAGAGCCTTCATTATTAGTAGATTTCGTCACAGCGCTTACACCACAGTGTCTTCTGTAAAATGTATCGGTAATCAATTCTATATATACCCAGTAATGTTTGCCAAGTGAAAACTTAAATTAAGCATAAACAAAGAGTATGACAATAATAATAGCGAATCAATGATACGACAAAAAAACATGTTTTCGTAAAGAGTTAGACTCTTGCCCCAGCTTTACTTATTATTTTATAGAAAAAATATATTTTTTCATATTATTATTTTTGTATTACTAACATTTACAATTAAACATAACAATTAACGTATAGATCACATTTTTTTTATTTTTATAATAACTAAAATATATAGAATGAAAAGTTTTTAAAATGATTATGTATTCACTGCTAAATTGATTGATTTATTAGCTGACGTATTTTTTCTATGCTTTTACCATAAAATCAATTTAATATTAATAATGTTTAGATGTTTATATATAATAAATATAATTATATACCAAGCTTTACTGTACCTTTAAAAAAATACTGTTTCAGGATAACACAATATATATAAATATAAATTTTACTGTATTATTTTATATCAATGTATAAAATAAAACAATAAAAATCTAGTGTCATTTGTACATTAAATATATATTTTTTAAACTTATCGGGGGTGATAAAAGAGGAGTAACAGAAACCAGAAAAAACAATTTTTGGAACGGATTTGAACGCGGTTTTTTGTTTCGTCAAAATCGGTTAAGGGAAAAAGAAGTTATGGTCAATTAAAATTTTACTTGAAGCACTTTTTTATAACAACTGTTTTTAAAAGGTTTTGAATGCAGTGTACATAAACTTATTTAATTTAGATAAAGCTAGAATTTTTACTTTGTTTTATCGATATCAATTGAGACAAAAACATGCTGCAGACTCTTTTGAATTTCAATAAAACAACACATTGAATATGGGCATTCGCTCATTTTAAATTTAGTTGTATAAAATCTCAATAGATGGCTTTGACTTCTTAGAACTATGTTTTTGCATATGGTAGAGCAGATTAAAATTTTACCTTACGTCAATTATTCTAATTAATATTAAAAAATTGGTGGTTGTTAATGAGGTTTTATTGGTGTTGTAAGCCATTTGAATTGGTTGGTTAGTTTGATAATAGTTTGGTTTGACTTTGGTTGAAAAAATAAAATCAGCTACTTTTTTCAGTTGCTCTTCGACAAAACATACGGTCGTGTCGTAACGTATTCTAATTATTTAAATTAAAATAATTCCCAAGAGAAAACGGTCTAATCTCTCGCATCATTCCAGAATAGCTAAAAAGCTATCATTTCAGAATAGCTAAAAAGCTATTCTGGAATGATTCCTAAGATTCTGCAAAAGCAGAAGGCTAGCTAGATCTCAGGAATGTTAATAAAAGTAACGAAAAATCAACGACCTCTGTATCCAGCGTCTTCGTCACCTTGAAGACCCCACTTTTTCTTCTCTATGGGTTTTAGTAGACACAGGAAACGAAAAAATCCTGTATGCCTGTGTCTACCGTTCGCACAGCGGTGACCAGGAGACAACTAGGTTATTTGAGTATCTCGGTGAGGCTGCTGATATGGCTCTGCATCAGTACCCTTTAGCGCAGCTCGTCTTTCTTGGGAACTTTAATGCCTGTCATCAGGGCTGGCTGTTCCCGTACCAGAAAACCGACCATGCTGGAAGAGAAACGCGGCACTTTGCGTTGTTGCCTTGGACCTTTTACAGCTGGTGAAGCAAGCGATAAGGGTACCAGATGTGGGAGACCATACAACCAATTGCCTCGACCTTCTGCTGGCAACTGATCCGGACAGGTATCATGTAGAGGTCACTTCCCCCTTGGGAACCTCCGATCACTGTCTGGTGGATTCTGTGTTTACATATTCCCCACCAGCTTTCGAACCTCATGGTGTTAGGCGAGTATGGAAATACAAGTCAGCAGATTAGGATGAGATGCGGCACTTTTTTACGTCTTATCCTTGGTGGCAGTTATGCTTCTCTTCTTTGGATCTGTCATGTTGCGCGGATGCTATAACTGATGGTGGTGCATCAGGCAATGGAGTATTTTATTCTTTTTGCTGAAGTTCCCATCGGTGGCGAAGCTTGCCCATGGTTTAATGCTGAATGTGGTCATGCTCAAGACCGAAATCATTCGGCATACCTCGTTTGGGCTGATTGGGCTGCGTCGGTATTTCCGGCCGAATACAATGTGGGTGTCTTCAAGAGAAGAGTGAATACCACCTAAGACTACATTCCACTTACCGTCAGGTGGAATGTAGTCAAGCATTGTCCTAGATCATATAAAAATAAATAAATAAATATTTGAATAATGTCCTGCGTGTGTCCTGTGTGTGTGTTGCATTAACATGGCTATATGTATAAATTTGACTAGGTAATAGGATGCTATAGAATTAACAATAAGTCTGTTATAAGTCTGTTATAGGCCCGTATAATTGTAATTTCCCCAGGTTAAACGAAAAGCGAACCACACGGGGGCGGAGCCGCGGGCAACAGCGAGTAATATGATAAATGAATTCATTTATTAAAAGAGTAAGTAACTTGCTTATACCGAAATCGTTGACACTCTTAAAGCTATGAGTTTACATTTTGTATAAGGCTTCTCACTGGCTGGATAAGGGTTGGGAAATTCAATTTAAGGGATTAATAAAGTGAACAATCATCATTTCAAACTGAACATTGTTGTTAAGTTTGAAATGTGAAAATATACAGGGTTATTTGTAATTAGTTGACCACCTCTTGCAGGCAAACCCTTTACATCAATCGTAACAACATTTGTTCTACGACTTTTTAAAATGAATAGTTTTGAAAATTTAAATTTTCCCATACAAAAATTATTTATTGTCTCTGAACAGGCATTAACTCTGAGCGTCGCGTCGGTGTGGCGCCTGAGCGTTGACCTTTTAAGTACTTCTTACAAAATACAGAGTAATAAGTAAAAGAGGGAGCAAAAGTTTATTTGTTTCGTTTTTTTATGTTGTTTATCAAGATTTGTAAAAAGTTGCAGAATAAATGTTGTTGGAATTGATGTAGGGAGGCTGCCTGCCAGAGGTGGTCAACTAATTAAAAATAGCCCTGTATATTTACACCGAAAGGTTTTGTAACATTTCTATTTGAAAGGCCCAAGGATGCAAGGATATATCTTAACTTGTAAATAATAACAAAAATCGAAGTTCAAAGTCCGAAAAATTACATTCTAATTAAAAGTGATATTTTATTACATATTTTTATTCAGTTTAGAGATTTTAAAAGATATAACCATGGATATAAACAAAGTAATTAATATAACAAAGTTTTTAATTTAAACTCACTAAAGTTTTCAGGCTTATCGCCAACATAAGTTGAATTATATTAGATATTTTCAAAATATTTTTACAGACTTAGGAAGTTTTAGTACATCTTAGTATGACCTAATAAGTCTAGTCACGATTCGTTATATTCTAAAATATCTATTTTTCTTCGTATCCCAATGATTATAATGAACTGTAAAAAGTGGCGAGGTGTATGTATCGTGAAAAGTTCTTTGAATATAGTAAGTAGTACGTACAGACTACAGTTAGCATGATTATGGAAACACATATGCTTATAACAAACATGTTATTTGGCATATACTTATTACTTTTTTTTGAGTAGATATGATTTATGAGTTAAAATTGTTTTTTATGAGCGTCGAATACCGATAGTTACCGAGAATTGTCGACATTGTACTCGATTTTTAATTGTACATTGAAAAAGTTTAATTAAATAAATTAAAGAACTAACTGTTAATTGTTAATTCGTGTTAAAGGTATATAACGTCGCATAAAAGATTATAATGCAAGATATTATAAGTAAATGTGCATTAATAATATGTTTGTCTTATCCACAGCTGTTTAATCTGTTTGTATTTTTTTTTGTTTTTTTTTATTGTTATTATCATTACAAAGTTAAATCGATATATCATATCAGTTTGCTCAGGTGAGAATACTCACTTTGAGTAATTTATAACAAGAATATTTCAAATAGCATTATGTACCTTTTTCGTAATCAATGACATAGTTATTAGTTATACGAACGTATATTCACTGCATGTACTAGAGAAGTATATATATAATAAGCTTATCAGCTTATATATAAAATTATATAAAGTGATCTCTATTGGTTATAAATGGTTTTTGGGACTCTAAATCATAATTTGAAGCATGCCATGCTCTCTTAAACTAATGGTAAATCATAATCTAGCGGAGTAAGATGGGGACTACATGACGGCCAGTCATTACCTAGATGAAGTCTTTGGTTATAAAGTAAGGTGTTGTTATTCTGAACCAGTTCGGTAATATAATAATAATAAACAATCAAGAATTGCATCACCCTTTGTGAATGACTTAAGGAAGTTGGTTTGAATTTACCAGCCTATTATTCTTTTATTATTTATCAGAACAACTGTCATAAGTTGTAAGTCCTAAGACATTTTTTAAAATACGCGATATGGTTCTGGGAGTTATAATCATTTCCCGAGATAAAGTCTTTTGCTTTCGGAGAGGACTTCTACAAATGCTTTCCTTGACTACTTGAATTGTGAATGCACGTAGCATGGTAAGATCTTTTTTTTGTCACAAACATAGGCAGTTTTATAGTACTGTAGAAAATGCAATAGAATTTAAATGAAAAGTAAATGAAAAAAATAAAATCAAAAGTGTTAATAAGATATAAAATTTCACAATACATGGCAATAGCTTAGAAAAGTATCTTATGTCTGCTAGAATAACTTTTCATGGACGACGCGTAGTCAATAATGTGTGGACCCTTTACAGTTTGGTTTGATTTAGCAAGCGGGGCACGTTCCGCCGGCTTCAATAGAAAGGTGCCCATAATAGAATAAAGATGGCCGCTGCTATCAAATCATCTCTGCAAGGGTTAGTTTTATAGCAGGGCCTACTTGTTATTTGAAACAATATAGTTCATCAAAGACCAGGCCACTTGCATATTAGTTTATTTTTAGTCGAAGGTGCTATATAAAAGTATTGTACTGTAAAGGTATATTGTGTTTGAAAATATCTATAAACACGTATAGCCATGTTAAGCTTACTTAAATTTATATAAATGAAGAATGAAAAATAATCCGATACAAATAGGAAAATATAAGATGATGGTGGTAGATCTAAGTTTGGAACCTTAACTTTGTTGATGATAGCTTATAATTTAAATAAATTGTTTTCTACTAATTGGTAGATGTATAATATGTAATTATAATGTACGTACTATATTATTGAATAAATACTTCATAATTAATATTGTATCCATTTTTGATAAATCTTAAGACTTCGTGAGAGCAACTTTATTAGATTATGCATTAGACGACTCGTGTCTAGGAAGAGAAATGTTGTTATCAATACTAATCCAAAATCTTTATTTAACATAAATTTTATACAAAACATTTCATCATTACCATGACTACCATCACAAAATTGCTAATACTTACCTTTTTGTATACTTCATCCAATTATTGCTTAAGTTGTATCTTTTTATAAGTACTTAGTGGTAAACTTTTATATATTTTATACCTATTTTTATTATAAAAGAATAATAATTATCAAGCTTTCTTTAGTTTTAATTTTGTTCATTTGTCTGATAAAGCTTCCCAGAGCTCGTCCACTGGGGACATCAAGTTTGAACAAGGAGGCCGGTTACACATCTTCATGAAAATATAATTAGATTTCATACATTTATCTTATTATTATTATTAATTATTGAATCTAAGGTTCTACAACGATAATTGCAATTATTTTGTTGGTTACGCTCAGAACTTTATTGCTGCAGGAGCAGCAAAGTATTTCATAACTTTTGTATGTTATTAGATGGTAGTTTTGTCCATTTGGTACACTTACAACGTAAAACTAAAATAGTTATTGATTCGGGTCATTGATCGTGATGGACGGATTATAAAGATAAGATTCGTCAAGTCCTTTTTTGTCGAAGAATTATAAAAATAAAATACCTTGTAGTCTGATTTTTTTAAGGTGTAGATAGTTTAAGTTTTGCCAATTTCTTATAAAACACGTATACCAGAGTTTTTAATTTTAAAATTTGTACAAACTTATACAAAACTAAGTTTATTTTGTTTGACTCAGTCATTCGTCTGGACGATGGAAATATTATGTTGTTAATTGATATGGCAGTATTATATTTTTATTACATAATTGTTTTTCATAGTGTATCATATAGAATCTATCTATGAAAATAATTAAAATCTGTAGCGAATTTTGGTTCCTCATTAAACTTCTTATTACCAATTAGTATGTCAGAAAGGTTTATTTATTCTGCCCATTTCATAATTCATTCGACAGCTCTTAATTTTAAATACTCAAGTCAACATAAAAATATTCTAAGAAGTAGAAGACCCGTCCTTTATATATGTTTCTTTGTGCATTGATCAGTAAATAACTAAATAGGAATAAAATAGTGAATTAAAAATATAATAAATAATAATATCTTTTAAGAAATCATGCGTACACTCAACGATTCAGTGTCGATTGCTTTTATATTATATTAAGCGAACACAGAAGGCAGCTGTATGCTTTCTTTGATAGGACTAAAGATAAAATATTATTTATAGATAAAATTAGTTTATTAACGACGTGTCCACCAGTTTCACTTATAAAAAGAGGTAATAGTCTCATGGTACAATGTTTAACATTCTTTAAGGACAGATGCAAATTATCATAATCTAAACAAAGCAAAATATTATCAAATAATCTTCGTTGCTGAGAGTTTTTTTTTGTTATAATAAATATTTGTAGTTTATAAATTATAATAAATATTTGTAGTTTATAAATTGGCATTGTAAGTAAATTTTTAAATTTATTTTCAAAGTCAAAGGATGGCTCATAAAAATATATTTTGAAGAGATTCTAATAAGTAGACCTATCAGCCAATAATCTTATATCATTGAAAGGTCAAGAAATATCAATAACATATAAAGGTTAAATCACTTTACAAGTTTAAAGTTTGTTATTTTGGAATAACGGGAAATAAAGAAAAACAATTATATTATGTATCGATACTGGTTACATTAATTTATGAGCCTTAAATAAGAAATAAATGTATGTCGTTTTATTTTTATGAATACGAAAACTTGAGTTCATATTAAGAGGACATAATTTGTAATTAATAATAAAACATTTTTTTTTATTTGTTAAAGAAAATGGTAGAACTTCAAGGGCAAACAAACTGAAAAGGAATCATAAGACATCTTTGCAGGTATTTATTTTTTTTGGCTGACAAAGCAAAACTGTTTTGTACTTTTATTTATGTAAGTATAAGCTTTTTATCTATTTATATATTAATAATTTTTGTTCATAATAGTATCTGTAGTGCTATTATTCAGCAATTATTTTCAACTGTTTCCTTGAAAAATAATCTCAATCAAACATCAAAGTTAAAAATCATTTTTTACATCATTAGTAATATCAAAAATATTTCTCCTTCATTAACCTAAGGGCGTCCTCTAGACAACATTTCGAAAAACAAATTAAACGAGCTCGCACTAAAACAATTGCAAAATCCATTAAACTGCTGTTTACATAAAAAAAACAGACTCAAATTAATTATATTGTGTCTCACTAGTGTTTACATTAAAAATATAATCAGAAAAACATTATTGGTATTTTTACTTATATTTTATTAGTGAATGATAAAATAAAGGTAGATAAAACAAAAAGTATGCATATAATAGTTGGGACCACAGGCTAATTCTACGCTAAAAACGATAATGTTGCTTGGCAGTTATGAGTTATCTAACGCTATTGTTCAGTTAAAATTGAAATAGATATTCTGAATAGTTCCATCAGGTGACTTCAAGTACTTTACAACTTCAATGTCACTGTCGAGGAGCAGCGATCGTTCTTTCTAAGTTCCTTTCTTTCCTTCCTGAGTCGTCAATTAGTAATTTGACTTGTAATTTTAACTGTACATTAGTATTTTAACTGGACACATATTTGGATTTCTAACGCTTAAACCCCGTGTGGCGATAAGTAGATCGTAACCGTTTTAATGATGTTAAAGATGGCTAGGTTGCCTGAATCAGACGCCTATTGCAGATGAAATTATTAACTGTACACAATTAGTTAACCAGTAACGCTGCTGTGCTATGATTCGATACTTCAAATAATTTATTTCAAAACATTCTAAGTTATTAAAGTATCTAATAGGTATGCATAGCCCTTATGAAAGGTCAAAATAGTTCAACTAGTCCACGAGGAAGACCCGGAATATAACGGCATGGTTGCACTTTTATTATTTTTAATATAATATATAGACTCTATAACACATAGGACCCAACGACTGTGCGGCGACTGTGAAGCCATGATTGATGTACTTTAGTTTTTTGTCCGATAGGTCAGTGATGGACTCCAACCAATTTAATATAAAAACAAACTCCATTCCCCAAAAATGATTTTCTATTTGTTTTAGTTGTTTTAAACTATTATTTTACGATTAATTCTATTGTTATTACATGTTTAGTTGATGTTTTGATATGAGCTCTACATAAATTTAATTGCAAAGATAGGGGTGCCTAAAGGACGGTTTCACTAACAGTATAAATGGGTTTATTAAGAAAACTCTACATAAATAAATCTTAGGACCTCTTATTTTCTTATTGTTAGACAAAAGAATCCGTATGGAAAGATCCCAAAGCTATTGTTTAAATCAAAAACGTCAGTGTCTCTTCTATAAAACTAAGTAAAGTATAATACTTTATTTACCGATAATATCGGCTAACGACTTGATTATTTTGATTAGCCATAAAAAATATGGGTGTTAATATTGCATAGACATGCTATAGTACAGATAATCAGCAGATATAACCTAGAGGTCGTCGGAACTCTTCATATCAAAACCACTCAGTTTTCTTGATCATTGTATTAAAGTGTAGAGTGATAAGATTAGATAAAAAAAGATCAATCAATCAGTATGCTTATTACATATAAGTATAAATATAACTATTACTCCAGTTGTGGGGTTTCATATACCTCCCCCATGTTTATTCAAATTATCTCTTGGATAGCATACTATCTACGGCTGCATAGAGGTGACGAAAATATATATATATAATGGATCCATGTAGTATGTGTATTATTCAAAATTCTTCGGGAAAATGTTAAACATTTTTCTTACTTTATACAGACAAACAAAGCATTTTAGTGTGTGGCTACAGTATTTAATATTATATATATTATTTTATTCCAGTAGGTTGCCTTTTTTTGTTCGTATTTATTGTTTTTTGCAAACACATCTAAATTTAGGAAACTCGATCCACGTGAACAACCAACGTAGACGTGACCATATATTTTTACATGCCTTTGCATGCAGTTTCTGAATGAATACCTGCCACTTTGAAAGTTTGACCTTGGGATTGGTCGTCATTGTAAACGCGAGTTTTAAGGGTAATTACAACCTGCAAGTTATTCAGAACAATGGGTAAGCGGGGAATTAAATCGATCTCTTCTTATATAGTCTATCAAATACACACTATTATTTACATATTTAGATTAAATAATAGTTTTTAATTTGAAACCTTAATTGTAAAATATATATTTTCTATACGTATATTAATTATGTAATAGTAAACAAAAATGTGCAGTTTCGCGAACATATTTTAAAACATCACGTAGATAAATTTCATTTTCTTTGTCTCTAATAATTTTAATAAGCTCCTGGATAGGTTTGGTTTATTTATTTATTCGGTTTATAAACATCATTTTTAGACTTCACACTATGGTAAGTCCTTAAGGTAAGTATATTAAGATATAAGTATAAGTAAGGTTATATTAAAATATAAGAACCTCGGAGACCAGTTTATCAATATTGACAATCTCTTTCTTTTCTAAATAAATGGTTGCACCCGAACCAACTCGGAGAAAATTTATAATTACCATAAATATTGCGGTAAAAATACAAATGTAATTGATCAGATCAAAATTTCATTTGAAAAATGAATAGAGAGACAAAGTTAGATTTATTTTATTTAGAGAGAGATTCACTTGTCTTATATCGGCGAAGCGTGATTGCTGAAAATACATATATCGATTAGTGTCTATCTCTTCTGTTCTTATATTTTTGTCAAGTGAAAAGGAAATATTTATGAAAAGTTACTACACCATATTATAAACTGAATATAAGGACAATGTTCGTCTGATTGTTATTTATTTTTGTTTCAAATATCATTTTTAAGAGCGTTTTACCAAAATGTTTATTACGTTACATATTTTCAATGGACAGTTTTATTTTTATTTACATTTTTAATTACTTTCAGTCAAACTATATTTTTATTTACATACTATTACCAATATTTTCGGACGTAAATAAAGAAAAAAATACACAAAAACAGCGTATTATTAAATAAGTTTACGCGTAATGTATAGGGGAGACCGACATATTTGGAATACTGGTCTATTTTTTCTTATAATTTGGAAGAGAAACGGGATAGCTCAATTAAATTGCATCAAAAAAATAGGAAAATTATTACAATTTAATAATACAGACTATTAATTAAAAAAAAAACAAAAAACTCCAAAATTAAAGTTAGGGTGCAGGTAATTTGGTTTTGATTTTATAGTAGGTATTCCAGATTTACCTTATTTTTGTGAGTAGTTTGAAGTTTTTCTAATAAAGTAATGAATATTTTACATTTGTTTTATTTTTTATATCATTTCTAGTCTAAATAATGACAAAAAAGGTTTTACGTATCACAGTGAACGATTGTAATTGATTGCATTCTTACCGAAAAAGGTTTTAAATACACCCTCCTTTTTCAACTGGGTAACCGAAATGTCAAAATTATGTCTTGTTTTTCAATATTGCTGGCCAGTATTTTGCGTCCAAATTACATGAAAAATCCAAAAATGCCGCAGTTTTTCTACTAAATAATATAATTATTACTTAACTACTTCTGATTAATTAAATAACCAAAGAACGATCCGAGGAAATCAATTTAAGATATTCAATTTTATTTTCACAAAGAATAACAATCTTTGCAGATTGCAGATTTGTCAGCGCTCATGTGTCTGCCTGTAGTAGCCCCCCGTACCCCGCGCCGTGTCACTGCCGGCTCGTCTGCCAGCATGAAGACAACGCGTTATTTATTGTGTAAGGCGAGTTGCTTCCTATTTTAGCACCGTTTTTTTCAATAAAACACTTGTTTTTTTATAGGTTTAGCATAGCTAGTTGCAGATATTGACATTCATATTATAAGTGGAGACTACAGTTTGCTCGCAAGGATAAGGCGCGCGGCGCCTTTTTAAAATAAACTTCAATGTTTGACTTATACATTATGAGGGTTGATCCCTTCATGTCAGAGAATGGCCCTAGTGCCACACGTTTTCTTCAACCAATAACTCTTTATTTAATAATATACTTTTAATTTTAGATTTAAAACTAAAAAGATTTAAGACATCTTGTGGAACTTTATTAAACATGAATACACTCAAGCCCATGAAGGTTTTGTTAACTTTTTGAAGTCGAAATTGAGGCGTTACGAGCCTGTTTTTATTTCTTGTATTGATCGTTTGTCTGCCCCTTTTTTAATATAAGCATTAAATTTTCTCGTAAATATACCTCAGTATACCGATTCCTTAGAAGTCACTACTTGCGGTAGCATCGGGAGTCGAGTTGCCTCCCTCCCTCAAATATGTGCGAAGGGGGTGATGGCTGGCTCTTGTGTTATGCTCGTGAACGGGTGCTGCTTGCGGTGACTGGTTGTGTGGCAGGCCGAAGATTTATATATATATATTTTTTCTGTTATTATTATTTTATTTTCGTTGCCTGAAATCATTAGGCTTCTTTTCAGATTGATTGCGAAGGTTCTTGTTGTTCCAAAATTGCACTTAAGTTTGACGTTTGTGAAACAGTGATCATAATAACAAAAAATATATCCGGCTGAGTTTGTTGTGTGGTTCTTCTCAGACCAGGACGCGTTTGGAACCCTCATAGCTTTAACATTAAAATGGAAAGTGCTTTTTCAGAAGGGCTTATTACGATAAATCTATTATCGTAATAGGCCCTCCTGACACTTCCATGTTGACGTACACAAGTGATCACTGATTATGATTCTAAGTGGAAAAGATATAAATAAATAAAATAAATAATGATTGATGCTTTAGATAAATCAGAGGCTTTAGATAAATCACAAAACAATCAATGGCTTTAGATAAATCACAAAACACCCCGATTGCATTCTGTGACTTCTCCCATGCGTCGTAAATGTGCTTAATAAACGTGGCACCGGCATCAGTTGTTGATTTGCCTTTGGTGAAACCATTTTGTTCACTATGCATGATTTTATTGCTATAAAGAAATTCCGTCATTTGGATTAGAATAGTTTTTTTGAAGATTTTACTTAAGGTAGGTAAAATAGAGATAGACCTATAATTACCGGGTTCTAGTCTATTGTCTTTTTTGAACAACGGAACTACTTTACTATTTCCTATTAAATTTGGGAATGTACAAGTTTCAATATATTTTTTAAAAATAAAGGATAATTTTGGAGCATAACATTTATATTAGTTATAAGTAAGTTTACCGACATACCCCAGAACATATTAAGAAGAACATTTTTTAGAACATTGCGTCAACATATCACCTATAAAAACGCCTAGGAATCCGAAGAAAGCGTTGCAGCGTCGTCCGATTATTTTGTCTTTTCTATGCAATACACTAAATTTCATCAAAATCAGTTGAGTGGTTTTCAGACCAGTTTTATGTCAGACAAATTATCTTATGAATTTGTAATATTTTATAGTAATATAATAATTATGGAATATAATGAACTGTACGGAATATGAAAGTAGGGAGAGTATCTGCTCTTTGCTATAATATGTCAAATTAGCTCAGTATTGTAAATAACCCTAAGCTCTAAACAATGATATGTGTAGAGTAGTACCTACATTATTGTATATATGGCAAAAACGAAACAATATAATATAATACGTTAATTTATTTTAATATATTTTGTGACTTGTTAACAAGAATTATGTTACTAACAAAACATTTCTTGAAGTGGTGTATTCATTCCTTGTATTATGTCAATCACTTTTAATTGTTATAACAATAGATCCTAAGAGCCCGCCAGCCGAGTTGCATTATTTCAAGCAGAGTCAGTAAGCTGCACCCGAGGAAGACGTTGAATATCCCACCAAGTTGCGCTGAAATAATAGGTGAAATATTTAATTACATATATTAGTGTTCGCCCAGAAACAGAAATTCAAGCGTTGTTTTATGTTGACTCAACTCTTCGGGACTACTTCATATCTGGCTTATATACAGATACTTTACACCTTTTACTGCATGTCTTTTTACTGCTACTGGTAGTATTACATTTTATTGCCGGGTGTAAGTTTTATAGTTAGGTACTAATTATTTTAAAATGGAAGATTCAAATATTATAATGTCAATTTCAGAAAGTAATGATTAAGTTTATGACTATATAAAACTCACAAAACAGATTCAACCAGATAAAGTAAGTTCTTCGCTGGAATATCCTCTTCTTGTGTTTCTGAATTATGACTCTGATAACGGTCGACCGCTCTAGATTCAAGTCGTCACTGTAATTTATAAATCTATTAAAGAATATTTAGTAATTTTTAATCAAACAGTTTATTATTATGATGATTTTGAGGATAATTCATAGGTTAATAATTTTTATGTAGCTTCTTTCTCGTAGAGGGGATTCGTTAGGAAGCATGTCCAAGAAGTAGTAAAATTTAATATTATTGCATAAAATAATGTTAAAGTCTTAAAGGTGAGACATTTCTTTCAGTACTTACTAGAAACTATCAACGGTGTGTAATTGTGAAGTCAAATCAAATATCTCGGGCGAAGAGTACTGAAGTTCGACATCACACGTCGTTTGGCAGTCGCATTCCTCAATCGAAAACGAAACTGCATAATTATCAGAATATGCAATTTGATTGTAATGTACATTTAATGAAAATAAAATAACGGGTAAACATACCAGTCGCTTGTCTAGCACAAACCAAACGATTAGCTCGACACAGAGGCATACCGAACAACCTGGGATGTGCTAGTTTCAAGCACCCACAGGTTTTTATGATGCGATCGATTTCACATTCCAGCAGGCAATGAAACCTACGTAAAGAAGACATAACATATTTTATGGTATCGAGAAAGACCGTATTGGAGCAGTGCGGTAGGAACATCTTTTTTAGAATGTAAAAGATGTATCACCACACTGAAGTCAGTTTTAGGTGTAAGAAAAACACTTATGGTATATAGGAAAATATTTGAGAGGCTCTTGAGATAAGCGGCATCCTCGCAGGCCGGAGTTGAGATTGACGGCGGTAGGAGACACTTGTACAGTCCTCGTTCTGTACTTAATTTGCCATTCCTCGCCGGGGGATACTGCAGTACCGTTCTCGATGATGTCAACATAGTGGTTACCGGTTTGAATATTTAGCTGAGGAGAGGAAGTTGTATTAATTTTAATACAAAAAGTTTTAAATATATCACATTTAACAATACCCATTTATAATCGAGGTCCAAATCGAGAGGATTATTTCGTTGCTCTACGGCAAACATTAGAGTGTTTTCGTAATCAACAGATAAGCTATCCGTGAAAGCTTCAGTTTTTTCAATATACCCTGATATTTCTCTGAAAAAGATGAAAAATCCAAATCCATTAAGTCTTACTTAAAACTGTTACGCACTCCTTTTTAGTTTTTATACTCTCATAATATGTGAAAATCAACCTTTTCAGCGAACGGCCGTTGAAAATACAGCAGTATCCAGTTGGAGTAATGTCCAATCGAAAAATTGAAGAGCAATTTACAATTTGCGTTCTCCAACGACATCTATAACAAATATGAATGTTATTGCATGAATAATAAACAATGAAATTCAATAACATGTCCTACAGTAAATAATATTATAGTATTATTATTAGATATTTAAAAGGTGTGAATGAATGCATATCAAAGCCCAAAAGAGAAAATGAAAGATATACTTCAGAAGAATTTCTTCGCACGACGACGTTAGATCCCTGGTCACTTGCTCTATATCAAGGTTGTTAAAATCTAATAGATCCTGTATATTTTCTAGGTCTTTTATGTGAAATGGTACATCAGAGGAAGAAAATGCTGCTAACTGTTTAAGAACGCTCCTGATGTAGGTTGTGTTTAATGAACTTGGATATTTTCTGAAAAGACGGACATTTTTGTCTTATTTAGGGTAAATAATTAATTTTCTTGAAGTTAAGATTAAATACTATAGTTATTAGGAAAAAAAACCTACACGCTTTTTACAAATTGGTTCATTTTATTGGTTGAGTAGTTGACCTCAGGACATATCTGTACGGTTGGAAACCGCATTTTACTAGTTGTGCTATCAAGATGAACATTGTACGATGGTCCTTGGAAATATCTGTTAATCGTGACACAAACCACAGCAATCGAGTAGCAAAAGAGAATTATAAAAGACAATATCCAATAGAACCTGTCAAAAAAAAAAAAGTTTATTTAGTGTTCTACCTACATTTGAGATTATGTTTATAGATGTCGTTAAACATGCTAGCCAGGATAAGCTATCTATTTTTTCAGGAATAAATAAAATATTACTTAAATGATCAAAGCGAACACCGACATGATAGTTTAGTCGGTTAAGCATCTAGATGAACTTCTAGAAGTTATAGGTTCGAGTCTTCCTCGTGTTGAATTATTTTTAATTCTATATTTAGTAAAAAATATTTTAGTTGTTGTTACCTAAATTTCTTATCAACGAGTCGTTTTGCTCCATGGAATTGTGCTTCCTTGTATAATGCTTCGAACTTCATTATTGCTTCAAGTGTTTTTAACAAACACCTGAACTAAAGTATAGGCGATACCTACTGATTAATCTAAAAGTGGATTTAAAAATCTCAGACAATATAAAAACAATAATTCAAATTGATAACATCAAAGAAAATCATTATTCACTGAAATAAAAATTATATCTTTAATAAAAGATGTGTACAATTAATCAAAAAACTAAACCATTAATGTGACTAAGAAGGAAAAAACAAATGATTAAAATATTGATATGATTTATTTACCTTTAAAACCCATAAATAAAAGATTTTGATTGAGGTTGTTTTAATATTATACAATATGTAAACGAAAATATGGAAATACCCATCTTATTAAACCGGGAAAAATTTTAAGTTTGAACGAAGCAAGAATCATAAAATTGTATAATATAGTATTTAATTGGTTTTCCGGGAACAAAACAAATTATATTTAACAAATTTGAAAATTAATAAAAAAAAAATATTCCTTTAATAAAGTATAATGTAAAAGTTATAACGCCTTTTTGTGATCAGAAACTGTGAATGGTGTCATTTAGGTCATAAATGAACGTGGTTCGTATAACCTCAGCATAACATTAATAAGCTAACTAAATTAACTAGCATTATAAGATTTTAAGCAAAAATTGTATTGCGGTTACTAAATAAATTACAAATCATCTCAATAACTGTTTTCTTCAGAGAGTCAAGGAATATTTATAATTAATTAATTTCGGAAAAAAAAAAGTTGTAACATCATGAGTTTGTTCCTCAACTAGGCTGAACACAACTTCTATGAAATCATTTTTGCTAAAACGATAGATAGAAAAGTATGCGACCAATTATTTTTCCCAATTAGGAAGCTTCTTTAGAGATTTGTGCATAAACACGATCATCTCTCATACGTAAATAAATTTTTTCTATGACCTCCCTTTTGCGTACCGCTTCAGTAGTTGTTTCTTTTTTACCACCCTATTCATCTTTAATTAATCAGTTAAGAAATGATCAGTGCGTCTCTTATAGGCTGCAAGTCCTAAGTCATCTTTTAAAATACGCCGCATGGTTTTAGGTGCTATCTTCATTTCCCGAGATAAAATCTTTTGTTTTCGGACAGAATATCTTCGAATTCTTTTTCTTGCCGCTTTGATCACCTTTTTCGTACAAACACTACGTGGACGGCCAGATTTTTCTTTGTCACAAACAGAGAAAGTCTCATTGTACCTATTAATAGCCCCGTACACAAAATTTTTTGACTAATACCAAGTGTATGGAGAGTTTTAAAAATTGCATTTGACTCCATATCTACTTTGTGTAATGTAATCACAGCAATTCTGTTCTCTTGTTGCACTCCATTTTAATATCGCAAAATATTGTACAATGTATTGGCGCCAAAATGAGAAAATACAATGAATAATCGTATAAAAATGGCAGATTCCAATTTCAAATGTAATATTTTTTTAATTGTAACAGTATTTATGGCCAGACTAAGCATATTCGTATTGTAGATCACATACACGTAAATATCTTACAATGTTAATGTTCAACAACACAATATTTCTAAATAAATTAGTTTGGCATTTATAAATTGATTCTCAGAATGAAATTAAGGAACATATTCATGCTACCAGTAATTTAGTTGATTTATGTAGTTATAACTTAGAGCGGTTTGAATCTTTAACTAATAATTATGTTAATTGTAACTGTTTAACTGAAAAATTAAATGTAATTTCAAAACTAAACTCTGAGGTGTTGGGTGATTCGGCTATACATATTGAAAATAATAATAAAAATGTAAATATTTTGGAAAAAAAACAAAAAATTAATAAGTCCTCTACTGTATCAGTCAAACATAATTACTTTGTTTTTTCTGACCAATTAGGTCAAGGTTTTGGATCTCTTTTAAATAGTAAATTAAATAATGTTTATAATATATGCTCACCTGGAGCCAGTTACCAGCATAATCTAGACAAAATAATTAATTTTAACTTGACTGAAAACAGTACTATTGTACTATTACATGGAGATGGTTTGTCTGTCAAGAAAATTGAAATTATTAAAAATATAGAAAATTATTAAAATTACATAATAGGAATAATTGTAAATTTGTAATTTGTACATTTCCTTATTCATCATCTTATTCGGACATTCAAAACAAGTATATATATAATTTAAATTTGACATTGTATAATTTGACATACCGTCATAGTGACGCATTCTTTTACTTTGATGTAAATAAATTTATTTATAATAGGTTTAGGATGACAAAAGGTACAATGTATCTGCCTGTATATTATAAAAAACAGATTGCTACTTTAGTAGCATTTAATTTAAAAAACTTCGTTATAAGAGATATAACGAAAAATGATTGTAATTTAAATAGTGTAGTACTGACAAAACATAATCGTTCCACTTTAAACTAAATTTTAAGACAAAGCCTAAGCTGTTTACTATTGTCCATCAAAATATACAAGGCTTAGGTGGCAAGGAATCAGAAGTGGAACTGTTTGTTCAAAAATATAACATTAGTTTATTATGCATTACAGAGCACTGGTTGTTAAAGAATAACAATATTATAAATGTACAAAATTATAAATTGTCAAGTTCGTTCTGTAGAGAGAAAGCTATTCGCGGTGGCTCACTTATCTTAGCTCGTAACGATGTAGTGTTTAAGTCTCGATCAGACATAGTGGCGCTCTCTGTCGAGCGAATTATTGAACTATCCTGCATTGAGCTCAATGAACATATTATTTTATGCGTGTACCGACCTCCCTCTGGTGATTTTGATGAATTTGAAAACAAAATGGAGGATATTTTAACTAAACTTTGTCATAAAAACAAGTCCGTGATTGTGTGCGGTGACTTTAATGTAGATATATTACAAGTAACTTCGTCTAGTGTACGTTTATTAAATTTGTTTAAATCTTTTAACTTATTGAACGTATTTTTTGAACCTACTCGCATTACTAGTGTTTCCTCGACTTGTATTGATAATGTGTTCTGTCGCTGTAACATTTATGAAGAGACGATAATGACAAATTTAAGTTCAGACCACTGTGGTCAAAAATTTTCTATATTAATCAATCGTGAAAATGAAAAGCCCCAAAAATTTACTTGCAGACCGATAACAAAAAACCGAACTAATACTTTTAAGAATATTGTTGCGCAAAACCTGCATAAAGTAGACATGAGCGATGGCAATCCCAATAATTTATATAATAAAGTTTTCGATTTTTTGTTACAAGAATTCAATAATATTTTTAAACCAAAAACTATAACTAAATACCTAAAACTTAAATTTAGTGATTGGGCTACCCCGGGAATATACAAAAGTAGAGAAAAATTATATGATTTGTATGGTGAGAGGCAATGGAATCATGATCCCGTGTTCTTTAATAAAGTTAGAAATTTCTCTAAAATATTTAAAAACGTTTGCGTACATGCCAAGTCGATTTATATTAGAAATAAAATTTTAAACTCTGATGATAAGATAAAAGCAACGTGGGATGTTATATCTAGTGTTTCTGGGAAAACTAGGGCTGTTCATGGACCTATTAAGCTAAAAATTGATAATATTGAAATAAATACAGATTCAAATGTTGCGGCTACTTTTGAGACTTTTTTTAAAGAAATTCCTGTAACAGTCACGCGGAATCTAAATTCTTCACCATTTGATGCAATTGCGGAACTGACGAATAACGTAAGAGTCAGTGACAAATGTTTTGTTTTTAAACCTGTTTCATCAAATGAAATTGTTAAAACGTTTAGAAACCTAAATATGAAAAAAACAGGGGATCTCTGGGGTATGTCAGTTAAATTACTTACCACTGTTATAAATGACATTGCTCCCCAATTATCCTTAATTTTTAACAAATGTATTGAAACCGGTACATTCCCAGATTTAATGAAAAATAGTAAAATAGTTCCTTTGTTTAAAAGCGGCGATAGACTTGAACCGGGAAATTATAGGCCAATATCTATTTTGCCTACCTTAAGTAAAATCTTCGAAAAAATTATTCTCAACCAAATGACAGAATTCGTTTACAGCAATAAAATCATGCATAGTAAACAATTTGGTTTCACCAAAGGCAAGTCAACAACTGATGCGGGTGCCACGCTTCTTAAGCACATTTACAACGCATGGGAGAAGTCACAGAATGCAATCGGGGTATTTTGTGATTTATCTAAAGCCTTTGATTGCGTAGACCATCAAACATTACTATGCAAACTTAACCACTATGGTGTGCGTAGTGCTGCGCTTGATCTTATTGCCTCTTACCTAAATCAAAGAGTTCAGACGGTTGATGTAAATAATTGTAAATCGGCTGGTTCTCACCTAAAGATGGGTGTTCCACAAGGATCTGTTCTTGGCCCCTTTTTATTTTTACTATATATTAATGATTTGCCCTTTTATGTAAAAGGACTATGTGACATTGTACTTTTTGCTGATGATACCTCGCTTATTTTCAATGTTGATCGTAATAAAGCTAATTATGACGAAGTAAACAGTGCTCTGTCACGTATTCTTCATTGGTTCGAAATTAATAATTTGGTCTTAAATACTAAGAAAACTAAATGCATGGAATTTGCACTTCCTAATGTCAAAAGTCAAAATTGTAGTTTACGCCTTAACAATGAAGTGTTAGAACTGACTGACTCGACAACTTTCTTAGGTATAACTTTAGATAAAAAGCTCCAGTGGAACCCCCATCTCTCGACACTCGCAAGCAAACTTAGCTCAGCCGTCTATGCAATTAAAAAAGTAAGACAATTAACAGACGCTAATACGGCTCGACTCGTTTATTTTAGTTATTTTCACAGTATATTGTCTTACGGTATCTTACTATGGGGCAGCGCTGCCGAAATTAATTCTATATTTATTTTACAAAAACGAGCTATACGGGCTATTTGTAACTTAAAAGCTAGAGACTCCCTAAGAGAAGTTTTTAAAGAAATCGGTATTCTTACGGTCGCTTCTCAATACATTTTTAATAACTTACTATATATACGCCAAAATTTAAATGACTATAAAAAAAACAGCGACAGACATACTATCAATACAAGAAATAAAAATAGGCTTGTAACGCCTAAATTTAGACTTCAAAAAGTTAAGAAATCCTTCATGGGCTTGAGTATACGCATATATAATAAGGTTCCACAAGATATCTTAGATCTTCCTTTTCTTGGTTTCAAATCTAAAATTAAAGGTATATTATTAAATAAATCTTACTATAACATTCAAGAGTTTTTGGTTGATCGAAATGTGTGGAACTTGGGTCATTGTATCATAAATCTTGGGTCATAAATCTGTATTGTATTGCGAATAGCTAGTAATCTCCGCAATTTGTTTTTTGTTGTAAATTAATTTTTGCTTTATCGACCTTCTGCATCACACCGATTCCCTAGAAGTCACTACTTGCGGTAGCATCGGGAGTCGGGTTGCCTCCCTCCCTCAAATATGTGCGAAGGGGGTGATGGCTGGCTCTTGTGTTATGCTCGTGAACGGGTGCTGCTTGCGGTGACTGGTTGTGTGGCAGGCCGAAGATTTGTGTGTGTGTGTGTATATGTATGTATATATATGTATATGTATATATATATATATATATATATATTTACTGTTATTATTATTTAATTTTCGTTGCCTGAAATCATTAGGCTTCTTTTCCGATTGATTGCGACGGTTCTAGTTGTTCCAAAATTGCATTTAAGTTTATAAAATAAATAAAATTGACTCATTTGCAGGGTTCATGTTATAATTTATAAGTCAAACATTGTTAAATTTTATTTAAAAAGAGCAACTGTTGAGTTTCTGGCCAGCTCTTCTCAGCAGAACAGCATTCCGAGCTGGTGGTAGCTTACTCACAGACTGACTATACTGACCAATTTAATGTAATTGACGATTCAAAAGTGCGTGTAAATGCCTACTTGAATAAAGATATTTTGAATTTGAATTTGAATTTGAATTTGATATTTTTTCTTATTTTTGTATTCAATACTTTCAATACATATTTTGAATTAAGATAGTTTTTAAAAAATATATAAGAATTATTTTCTTACTTTTTTATTCTAAAGTACCGTATTTCAAAATAGGTTAGTTTTGCATTTATTATTTTGATATTTTCAAATAAGTTAATAAAACCAAGTTTAATTTTACACACCCACATAGACACATTATACATCTATTTTTGAAAATATCTTTAAACATGTATAGCCATGTTAAGCTTATTTAAATTTATATAAATATAGAATATAAAAAACCGATACGGGCAGGGATTCGAACCCGCGACTACTGGGAAACCGTCCCGTCGCTCTACCAACTGAGCTACCGTATCGCTGCCCGTATCGGTTTTTTACATTCTATATTTATATAAATTTAAATAAGCTTAACATGGCTATACATGTTTAAAGATATTTTCAAAAATTGATTTCGGTAGTGGCATCTTTTCAATGTTTATCTATACTGCAAAGTTAGAAACATTGGTTAGGATTTTCGAAAGAAACCTAATAGATGTCACCACCGTCCCGATAAAAGACGATCACATATAGAATGCTTAATTCACCGAGACGGACAGCGATACGGTAGCTCAGTTGGTAGAGCGACGGGACGGTTTCCCAGTAGTCGCGGGTTCGAATCCCTGCCCGTATCGGTTTTTTTTACATTCTATATTTATATAAATTATACACCTATTTACGAGAAGGTAAATTGGTTGATACGGGTAGGTACTTATTAAAAAAAATAACTTGATTTTTTTAGAATGACAACAAGAACGCACCGTATTTTGAACATAGTACCATGTACAGTCATTTGACCGTCGAGATGAACAGGAATCTTAGTAAACAATACGACTAGTGTAATGGATTCAAGCTTCATTTAGACTGACAATATTATTTATCATAAATATGATGCTGATGAGGCTAACTCTCTACTGGACACTCAGTTTTCTTTAGACATTCTGAACTCCAGTGAAGATAACGAAGTTATTAAAGCCTCCCAAAATCAGATTATTCAATAAACCATCTTCTTCAACTTCTTCTTCCATTCGCTTCAAGCAGTTCTAGTTCTTCAAGTAGCTCCAGTTCTTCGAATAATCCAAAAGACTTCTCATTCGATGCTAGTGTCAAAGATCCTACTTATGAAAATCCATTTTCTAAAAACCAAAAAGCCCAATCAGATTACGATGAAGAGCTACATCCAAAAGCACAGTTACCCGGCATTCAAGTCCATCCACAATCAGTCATGAATAACCAGGATTTATTTCATATTAATTCACCATTACCCAGAGTTGATGATCAGCCATCATAGCCAGCTACCATAGCCATCACGCCACCTAGCGTGAACAGACATTTATTTAGCTTCGGCGAACAGTCTCCTAGTATCGATATTGAATCGCGCAGGAGATGTCATAAAAGAAAAACAGAACTGTTCTTATGGAAGCGAAATCAGAGCAAGCTATTGAAAATTAAAGGTATGTACTTCCATGTCTAAAAAAATGATGCCAAAAAATGGATCCTCTATGTATTGGTAAATATAAATTAAAATGTTCTGCACAGTTTACATTTGAAGAAAGAAATCAATACAGGCGTGTAAACGTAGGCGTGTAACGTAGTCACACTACATTCACAAATAAAAATATTTACAAAAGTATATAATTATAAAAAAAAGACATAATATAATATAGGTATCAAGTTAGGTTGATCGCTACGGAATACAGACATGCTGATAATAGATAATCGCCAGTGAACGATGACTCATATTATATTCACATATATTACATTTTACACAAATATAAGTAAAGTCATGTCTTCGAACAAATTATATCCTGTACGCTATTTAGAACTGTCTAGGTTCAAAGCAGAACTCTGCACAAATTCAATTATAAATGTTTAAAAGTTAAAGGATGGTGATGACGTAACTTCCGCCGCCGTCCTCACGCGGGAAAAGATAACAAGAAATATTAAAGCCCATGTTAGTTGTTTTTTTCAGGATCATACGAAAAACTTAACTAACTTGACTTGATATAGACAAAATAATTTATTATATGTTCTCTATTTTTACTATATATCTATACTCATACTAATTAAAATAGAACGCTTACTAAGAACAACGCTATTGTATAACATTTTCTAGTGACACACTTTTTATACAATAATGCATTAATCTCAAAACTAATTGATATTAATTATTTTTGTATGTTTTGTCTTCTTAACTATCGAGTTAACAAGGCTAAACATGTTTTGAAATCATTATTTGTTAAATATATGATACCGGCAGGACTGAAACCTGCCAGCTCTGTGAAACTGAACTGCATCACACCGCTAACTGCTTTGATGAATTTTGTACTCTATATGAAGGTAAATCTCTTGTATAGTAACCTCGGCGATACCTTTAACCTTTACCTTTTTCTTCTAAAAATTTTAACCAATGTCTTTAAATTTGCAGTAGAAATGAACACTTGAAAAGTGTCATAACCGATATGAATGTTTAAAATTGTCTATAAATATTTTAAGTTTCAAGCAGACAACATGCACGTATAATGTACACATAAAAAAATGGATATTGAAATGATAAAATAGCCCCTATTTTAAGCAGTCAAATACACTATAGCAATACATACTATACAAGTTTTTAGTAAGAGAGACCTTGTGACTGCTCAATAAATTTTAATATTGCTATTGATTGTAGAAATAATAACCTAAAAATAGTAGATTTTCATATTGATTTTCGAAAGCAAGCCAACTAGAAATATATGTGATTATGTAATATTCAGTTTTGCTAATTAATTTATTGAGCAAAACCATTTTGATAAATATATAAATCTATTTTGTACCTCATTTAATGAACCATAAATTATAGAGTAGGTAGAAAAAAAGTTCAAATGGTCTTACTTGCGTAATGCGTCATTCAGTTTCTTTCCGAGGACTCTATCGCATTTGTACCCTAATAAGGTGAACCAACATGTTAGAGGCTAGAGCATCTTTTAATCAGCTAAAGTTAGACGTTCTGATTCTAATCGAGTTTCAAAATAAGAACACTCGGCAAGAAACTCAGAATATAGTCTACGGTTTAACTTATTCCTCAAAATTAAAATTAAATTTATAACCCTTTGAATGTTCGTGTTTAGTCTTGTAATTATTTTACGACCCATCAAACAGTAAGTAGCGATTAAGTGATATCAACAACATCAGTAATCAGTTTAATGACAAGGCCATCCACGAGTGGCGAGGATTTATCGGATAACAAAGGCCATATGAACGACAGTAATAACGATCGTACTATTTTCGGAGCACAAAGTACATTTTTAAAAAGCGAACTAAAAGTAAATTACGGAATATCTATCCAACTGACTAGATAGTAATTAGTTAAGAATTACAAAAACCTTTTACTAACATTATAGACCACAATCACCAGTACGATATTGTAAGACACGTATCAAAGACCAGCAGGGCTATTGCGTATCTTTTTTGACAGCTAAAATGAAAATCACTATCAGTAAGTGCGGACATAGTGGTTGTCAAACAACTAATTTTGTATTATATAATTATAATGACAAACTGCCATGACGTCACAGCTGATGGTCATTAGAAAAGTCAAAGTTAGCGAATAGCCCTGCTGGACTCATTAACCTCGCGGCCGTTTGTGACCTGCTAATACTTTAATTGTAACGTATGCAAATTTTGATTTTTATTTAATTCGTGGCATAATCCCAATTTTTTTGGTTCATGTGTATTTATCATAATATACCATACCATTATATTGAAATGAATCATCGAGTTCAGAAAACAAATGGGTTAGATTATCTAGATAATAGGAATATGGTAATAATTTTAAAGTTTTAGTAAGCTATGTTAAGTAATATATTTATTAAGTACTTTTGATTATGAAAAGCAGTCTTTATTCTACAGGGACAAGGCAGCTTTAATTATTAACCCCAAAACTAAAAAATCTGTAAATGATGTTAAACCTATTCAAGATATATAGTTATATAAACTATACCAGTTAGTTATACAAAAAAGAAAATCTTTTATAGGCTGCTAGCACTAACGAACAAAACATATTTCTTAAATTTTAGTTAGAACTTGATAACATACATGGCATCATACCCTTATCAAGTAAGTTTAAAATAAAAACTGTTATCAGTTACTCACTTTCCTTCCTTTCTTCATACATTCCATCAGCAAGTATTGTATATCCTGGAACTAAACTAAGATGGGTAATTAAGGAAACCGCTGGTTATGTTATTTATTTGTAATAAATATTACTATACTTATACACAAGTCAGTGAACATCATTATAAACCTAAAGACTAATTAATTGACTTGATGCCAGAAAACATTAAGTTTTGAAATTCGTTTAATGAATAAAAGATATAAAATCTGTCCTAAGTAATCTACATTGAAGCAAATAAGATTTTATTTGCTTTAACGAATAATTAAGATACTAATAAAAAAAAGAGATAGTTTGATGTAGGTAGGATAATTGTCTGACGAAAAAATCCAACGTCTATATATACACAGTCCGCCTACAGTCACGGGCAACAGCTATCGCTAATAAAGTACTTTACCTGAGTAAATAAGTCTAAAAACCTTTTAGCCTACATAAAAAAGCTTTTTTTTCCTATATAGCGTGGGCGAAGCCGCTGGGAACAGCTAATTATGCATTAGAACCTTTCACCAATAAAATGTCAATATCTTGGAGACAACTGGTTCTATTTAGACCAATCATAGCTAAGAACCATCACGACGAACATAGCTGTAAATTAAAAAATATGAAGGTCATTTTACCAGTGATAAAATAATATTCAATATTTAAAAAATTAAATAAAAAATTTACAAAACCCCCGATACGAAAAGACCTCTAAAAAGCAAAAAAATAATATTATTATGTACATATTGAAGTAGTTTTTTTTTTGCTTTTTAAAGTTATGTTCCTAGTTTCTGAAATGTACTAAATGAACCTACATACACACAAAATTTTCAATTGTTTAGGGAGAAAAGATTTGTTTGTTTGTTAGAATTGAATAGCCTCCGAAACTACGGGACCGATTTTTGAAAAAATCTTTTAGCATTAGAATCCTATATTATGATGTACAAAGGTTATATTTAATACGAGAAATATATATTATATTTAATAAAATAAGGATCCACGTGAAAGTTTCGACAATGAAATAAATTATAAATGTATTAAGTAACATGATTCAAGACTTTTTCATATGCATAAAACCTTTCCCCCGCACGAATAAAACGTCAATATCTTGAAGACGAATATTTCTATTTCATTTAATCATGTATAACCATCTCGACAAGCATAGCTTTCGATAAAAAAATCCTGCATTCAAATCCATCTACGCGTTTGGCCGCAAACAGTTATTTATTGCATAAGAACCTCTCCCCCGCACGAATGAAACGTCAATATCTTGAAGACTACTATTTTTATTTCAATCAAACATAAATAAAAAACATCTCGACGAGCATAGCTTTCAATTAAATAAAACCGCATTCAAATCCGTCCACGCGTTTGGACGGAAATTTGCCACAGACAGATACACAGATACACATATACACAGATACACATATACACAGATACACATATACACAGATACACAGACACACAGATAAACATATACACAGATACACAGATACACAGATACACATATACACAGATACACAGATACACAGATCGACAGGTCAAACTTATAACACCCCTCTTTTTAGTCGGGGGTTAAAAAAGGCTTGACTTAAAACACCTGTTTTACTGCGGTAGACGCATAAGTACCTGCGAGTGTAAATAGCCCAAAATAGTTGACCAGATACTGCTATAATATATCTATGCATATAAAAGTCATTTAACATGTCTTATAAAGAATTAGATAAAGTAAGACATCAAAATAACTTTCATACTACTATAGCCATTTACTCTTAGAAAAAAATCAAATCTAAACAAATATTGATTTCGAGTTTAGAAATTTTAAAAACTGCATAGCGAGGAACGGAATCATTAAGTAAAAAATAACAAAAAACAAAAACAGACTAGTGTCTGTAATTATTATTATTATTATTATGTATTATGTCATTCCAACTTAGTAGTTGGAATGACATAAACAAAAAACTATTCATGATATTATTCCACTCCTTTTGGCTCACAGTCGAAACATTGATATAAATTTTCAATATATTTTCTGGAGCAAATCTAAAACTTAAAACCATTATCTTACGTAGAAACCAGAAATAAGTAATATCTAAAGTTTTTGCTCCTATATTATGATAGAATCATTGTTAAATCTCATTACAACATCCACTGACCGCGTTGTTCATTCGAGCGGAAGATATTTCAAGGAACAAAATATTGGTATATTGGTATATTTATTACGCAAATAGTTCAAATATTGAATGCGTAAATTTGTTTTTAATAAATATAAAACAAGGCTATAATCTATACGAGCTGGATATTTCGTATCCATTCTATTATTTTTATTTAAACTTAAAACAGTTTGAAGAATAATTTTAAAGTCGATTAGTATAAATCGAGCCTGGCACACAAATCTCTTTATTTATGGCTAAACTGTACAGTTAGCATTTTTCTACGAAGTTTTAAACTTGATACTGTCGAAACAACTAAACTTGTTTTCTTAGTAATCGTACATCGAACGGATTTTCGTGTCTATTACATTTGTTTAAGGTTTCGACAATATAAAGTACCAGACGGTTTTCGTATAGTTCCTCTTATTGTTTATTACATTATAGATCTATTAAACATTACGTTTATTTATTTATTTATTATATTTATTTATATTTGAATCTAATAATATAATAATCTCAAAAATGAGATCATAAGGTGATCAGAAACATTTAAATGGAATTCAGGGCTATTTGAAATGACTACTGCTTTTACTTACAATAATGAACAAATCTATATAAGGAATAATTGAGTGTGAAAAAGAACTATACTATTACTAATATGTGGTTCTTAGCACCTAATTATAATACTGTGTTATTGTATTTTTACAAGTAAACATAATTCAATTCATCTTACTATCCAGTCAATTTAAATATTTAAAATAGGTATTAAAAAAGAGCGAAAAACGTAATATATCTATAATGGCATATTAATAACAAAATAACTAAAAAATCATAACTAGCTTACTAGTACTATTTTTATGTCATATATGTCAAATAATGAAATATATGTATAAAAAAATCATTTTTTATGTCAGTTATTTTATTTTAATTTATATTGAAAAACAGAAAATAGCAGCAACCTTATTAGTAGTAAACCTCAGTGGTGGAAAATGTATATTCAAAGGATAATTAAACTTGACTTACGAAAGAAATAACGATAATTATGACAGATATAAATTGATGGTGTGTTGGTGTAGCCTACCCATGTCATTTTAATTATTTTCAAGGCAAGGGAGGTAATAGGAGAAATGTAAGGTAAAGGAGATCAAATCCTGTTTTAGCAGCCACCGCGACTGCTCAGACTTTATTCTTCAACAATGCTTACGGAAGCAATTGAATACCATTTAAGTTTATATGTATGCTTATAATAATAAACCACTATAATTACTTAACTTAACTTTTTAGAAATCGATACATTTATATCAACATTATTTTCTCGTAAAATCGGACTTGACTTCAGAGTAAAAAGCATTCTCATATTTGCTTAGAAGGTAGACTAACAATACAGCAAATTTAAAGAAAACCCATCTAATAGCTGTTTTGTTGTAAATTGGTTTTAGTCATTTATATGTTCATTAAACCTCCCTCGATAGAGAGATTAAAAAAACTCTAATTTGTTAGTCGTTTTAAAATATATATTAAGAGAAAATAGTTCTAGTTTCTTACATTACATTCGAAATAATATCTAATTATACTGTTTTCAATTCTACTTTTTTATTGTCAGATACTAGAAAAGCAGAAGATTCATTCTAAAAAAAAATATATATTTAATTTTGTTTTTATAATTTATTCTGAAATTTGATAGAGTATTTTATCTGCTCTAGATTAAATCAATGGAAATATCCGGAATAGTTTTATCGAGTGGCTTTAAACACATTACAAATTCAATATCACTGTCTAGGAGTAGCATGCGTTCCTCCCGATCTGCCGCGGATGGCTCTCGAATAGTTGGAAATTTGTCTCGACCCAAGGCAAAAGAGTTTTTCTATTGTTAAATGTAAATGTCTATTTGGAGTCGGTCAATAAGAACTGCAATTAACCACAATATTTTTTTCGGTGACTTTAAAAAATATGTGAATTTCAATGTTTAGTTCAGAAGCTGTCTTGGAATTCTGATGAAAATGAATAACTTTTTAAAACACCAAATCATTTTATTTGTATGAAATATTTTTAGAAGTTACTCTTTGAATATTGAACAATTTCCCGAATATATAAAACTGTAACAGACGGACTTCTGTACATAGCAAATATATTTCAAAATTCATAATATGGGGTCTTTATTCAAATTAGATTTTTTTTTAATTCTATCATGTGCGGTTATCTATATTTTACGCGGTTTTATCATCGTCAATGATTACATTAAATTGGTCAGTATAGTCAGTCCGTGAGTAAACTACCATTAGCTCGGAATGCTATTCTGCTGAGAAGAGTTGCCTGAAACTCAACAGTTGCTCTTTTTAAATGAAATTCAATGTTTGACTTATACAATATAACAGCAACCCTGCAAATGAGTCAATGACCCAAGTTCCACACATTTCCTTCAACCAAAAACTCTTTTAATATTATAATGAAATTTATTTAATAATATACTTTTAATTACATCCTTGGTGGTAGACCATAACATCGGGTCGCCGGCAAAGTTACCACCCATCGGGCAAAGTCGTGCCGCAAAGCGACCTAGTCGTGTTCCGGCACGTTGCTCGATGAAGCCGTTTATGGGAAATGGGTCTGAACAGATGCGGTACGTTGGCGAACCGGTTGACGTCGAGTTGGTATTTGTTTTGTCGGGTGTCTAGTCGAGGAGGGTAGCGGGATCCGAAGAGACGGCTTTCCGCTGGCCGCCCGCAGATAGTTGGGGGCCCAATTAGTGGGTAAGCCACCCATGAAAGGCTGCCCCGCCAGCTGCGAAAAATCCCAGGGTGGCTCCATCGTGCTGGTTGGCGACCAGACGAGGAGGCCCGATGGCGATCCCTGGGGGGGTTCGGGCGTCCCCGCAGTCTCCAGGCTAGCCTCCCAGTGGTATGACTTAACCAACTTCGACGTTGGGTTCGATACGTACCGCCTCGTTCAACTGCCATTTCCCATCCCTATTCACTTTATTTTTTTTTATCATGAAGAAAAACCAGAAAAGGAAAAAGTTTGTACAGCGGTTGCACTCCTCCTCATTTAAAGTGCACCTCAGTAATATTAGGGGTTTGCACTCTAATATCTTACCTGTCCATCACCACCTGGAGACAGAACAACCGCACCTGTTCTTTTTGACGGAGACGCAGATACAATGTCCCTTAAGCGCTGCGCACCTGGATTATCCCGGATACACGTTAGAGCACAACTTTCGCTCACGTGCCGGAGTCTGCGTGTATGCGCGGAACGACCTCTGTATCCAGCATCTCCGTCACCTTGAAGACCCCACTTTTTCTTCTTTATGGGTTTTAGTAGACACAGGAAACGAAAAAATCCTGTATTCCTGTGTTTACCGTTCGCACAGCGGTGACCAGGAGACAACTAGATTATTCGAGTATCTCGGTGAGGCTGCTGATATGGCTCAGCATCAGTTCCCTTCAGCGCAGCTCGTCTTTCTGGGGGACTTTAATGCCTGTCATCAGGACTGGCTGTTCCCGTACCAGAAAACCGACCATGCTGGAAGAGAAGCGCGGAACTTTGCGTTGTCCTTGGACCTCTTTCAGCTGGTGAAGCAAGCGACAAGGGTACCAGATGTGGTAGGCCATACAGCCAATTGCCTGGACCTTCTGCTGACAACTGATCCGGACAGGTATCGTGTAGAGGTTACCTCTCCCTTGGGAACCTCCGATCACTGTCTGGTGAAATCTGTGTTTACATATTCCCCACCAGCTTTCGAACCTCATGGTGTTAGGCGAGTATGGAAATACAAGTCAGCAGATTGGGATGAGATGCGGCACTTTTTTGCGTCTTATCCTTGGCGGCAGGTCTGCTTCTCTTCTTTGGATCCGTTGAGTTGCGCGGATGCTATAACCGATGTGGTGCATCAAGCAATGGAGTATTTTATTCCTTTTGCTGACGTACCCATCGGTGGCAAAGCTTGCCCATGGTTTAATGCCGAATGTGGTCATGCTCAAGACCGAAAACATTCGGCATATCTCATTTGGGCTGATGCTCGAAGCCGCAAAACTCCGGATGTAAGTTCGAAGAAGAGAGCCTTTAACCAAGCTGCCAAGTCCTACAAAAAGACATTGCGGAAGGCTCGCCTCGATCGAATCGTTAAGAATGGCGAAAAGCTCTCTGTCAGACCAACTGGCAGTCGAGCTTTCTGGTCTCTTGCGAAAGCGATCGAGTCGAATTTCTGCCAACCCTCACTGCCTGCTCTGCTGAAGCCGGATGGATCCCTGGCCCACACAGCAACAGAGAAAGCGAATGTACTTGCTTCTCTGTTTGCTGATAATTCGCATCTAGACACTGGCAATGCTTCTCCAGCACATCTTCCTCACTGCGGTATTTCGATGCCTGAAATCCGCATCACTAACAAAGAGGTATGGAGAACATTGTGTCGTTTAGATGTGAAGAAAGCCAGTGGTCCTGATGGTATACCAGCCATTCTGCTCAAGACTTGCGCAGCTGAGTTGTCTCCTATACTGACACGTCTGTGTCGTCTCTCTTTCATGACTGGAATAGTGCCGAAATCCTGGAAGCTTGCTAATGTGCAACCCGTGCCCAAAAAAGGCAGCCGTGCCGACCCTGTCAATTACAGACCGATTTCAATCACCTCCATACTCTGCAAGATTATGGAGCGTGTATTGAACTCGCGCCTACTAGCATACCTAGAAGGTAACGATTTCCTTAGTGACCGACAGTACGGGTTGCGCCGTAATAGGTCTACTGGGGACCTCCTAGTGTATGCTACTCACATTTTAGGCGAGGCCATCGAGAAGAACGGAGAAGCGGTCGCCGTCTCTCTGGACGTCTCGAGGGCATTTGACAGGGTCTAGCATGCGAGCCTTATAAGCAAGCTTTCAGCGTACGGTATATCTCCTGGTCTGATCGGCTGGGTAACGGACTTTCTGAGCCACAGATCTCTCCGAGTAGTTGTCGACGGGTGTTCCTCGCAACCCTTGACAATAAATGCCGGAGTGCCTCAGGGGTCCGTTCTTTCTGCAACTCTGTTTCTGCTGCACATTAATGATCTGTTGAAGCCCGGTATCTATGGGTATGCAGACGACAGCACAGTTGTAGAAAGATATCTGCCGAGTACTCGGGCTAGTCGAGATCAAGTACAGTCTGAAAGAGAAGTCATGGTGCAACGTTTGAATGACAAACTTCAGGCAGTCTCCGCATGGAGCAATGCCAATCTTGTCAAGTTCAACGCCACCAAAACGCAGACGTGTCTATTCACCGCCAAAAGGAGCCCTTTCACCTTGGCTCCTACTTTCCAGAATGTATCCTTGGAATACAATGACCGGCTTCAGTCGTTAGGGTTAGAGATTTCCTCGAACCTCAACTTTGGTCGGTCCATTGAGTCCAGAGCAAGAGCAGCAGCAGCAAAGCTTGCCGTTCTTGCGAAGGTTCGGCAGTACTTTACACCGGGACAGCTTCTTGTTTTATACAAAGCACAGATCCGGTCGTGTGTAGAGTACTGTGGTCACATATTTGCTGGTGCTGCAAAGTCTCATCTTGCGGTTCTGGACTCAATTGAGAGGCGAGCAAAGAGGCTTATAGGCGATCCCGAATTGGTCGGAGCCGACCTCCAAAGCCTTGAGCACAGGCGTAGAATTGCTAGCCTCTCAGTATTCTATAGGATACATTTTGGTGAGTGTGCGCAGGAATTACACAATTTAATTCCCCCGTCCCCCTTCCATCACCGGACGTCCCGACGCACGGCAGGTTTTCATCCTTTTGTTGTGGACATTCCACCTGTCCGAACGAAGCGTTTTGCTTCCTCATTTTTACTGCGTACAGCAAAGGATTGGAACAGCTTGCCTGCGTCGGTATTTCCGACCGAATACAATGTGGTCACATTCAAGAGAAGAGTGAATAGGTTGCTAGGGTAATGCGCCTTACCACCTAAGACTACATTCCACTTACCATCAGGTGGAATGTGGTCAAGCATTGCCCTAGATCATATAAAAAAAAAAATAAAAAAATTTTGATTAAAAACTAAGAATGATCTAAAATATCTTGTGAAACTTTATTAAAAATGCGTACACTCAAGCCCATGAAGGATTTGTTAACTTTTTGAAGTCGAAATTTAGGCGTTACAATTTTTTTTTCGTATTTATGTCTGTCGCTGTTTTTAATATAGTCATTTAAATTTTGACGTAAATTAGACCGTAAGAATACTGATTTCTTTAAAATCATCTCTCAGGGAATCTCTACCTGTTAAGTTACAAGTAGCCCGTGTAACTCTTTTTTGCAAAATAAATATAGAAGTTATTTCGGCAGCGCTGTTCCATAAAATACCGTAGGACAAAATAATGTAAAATTAACGTGTTTTTGTGGAGCTAATCCCAGAAGCGGCTTAACCGATTTAGATGCATTTTTCAGGAATATATTATGACAGACTTTTTCTTAATATTTTGTGTTTCCGTCATTTGAATCGGTTGACAACTAAATAAGATATGAAAATTTATGTCAATCTCATAGTGTAACCAAGTAAAATAGAGCTAACCAAAAAAGGTCGACAAAGTCACGGGCAACAGTTAGGTTGGGAAAGAGAGGTTGTGAGCGTAAGAGAAACCATGGGGAATTTAGTCCCATGGATTCGTTTAGTAATGAACAACGTGCATTCTGTGTACGTCAGTACTACCGCAGCCATAATTCTTTACTCAATCGCATCAAAAAAAAAATGTGTTCATTACAACATACTGCGTAAAAATGAAGTTCCATTGTATCAATTGATTCAAAAACGGGTACAGAAGTTGGAGAAGAAAGGATGAACGATTTATTAACCACAACCAGGCTATCTAAAACATCAATAGATCCAGAAAACGTCCGCTCTAGGTTAAAACCTGTTCAGAATGGTCACGAAATATATGTGGATAGTGTAATTTTGAAAATATACACGATGTGTGTACTTTCATAATAAATACAAAATATATCTCACAAAGTTTTTTAAAAGCACAATTTGAAATGTAGACGAACTTTTGCTCCGCCCTTTATATTTTATCTTAGTTCTATAGCTTGTGCCGCGTGCCAGTCGATATGGACTAATTATTCTAGAAGTGGGGTTAAAGACCATTGGAATTTAGATCGACTGCGTTTTGAAATCGAAACCATTCTTGAAATAAAAACCTTCTTGAAATGTTATTGAATCACGAGCAATGACTCTATCATACCTTCGTTTTATTATAATACACCATTTATTTTATATTTCCAATTAGTTATTATTTATAAAACTGATTCAAAACTATTTTTATTTTTAAATCAACGTTAATAACCGCAAAGATTAAATATATAAATTTTATAACAGATACACGTCTCATATTATCGGACCATGATTTGTAACAAATAGGACGTTCGATTTACGGAACAGATTCGTTAAACGGAATCTCTGGAGGAATTACTCGTTTATCTGATGTTACCATTTGTTAATATATTTGTAATTTAAATAAAAATACGGTTAACGAAATTTAATTAAGTTTATTGAACAATCATATTAACTTATTTTTTCTCGTTACATTCTTTTCATTCTTTCACATTCTCTTATCATACCACGACAAACGATTATTTGTTATGTTTTTATCAATGCTGCTTCTCTCGGACTATCTTATGACATACTCGTTTTATCTTCTATCAGTTCGCGTCACATATCTATCCATCTCCATCTCAACATTCGTTTTTTAGCTGCATGTACTGGCCTTTAATAACTCAATATTCAATTAATATAGCACAGAAGGTACTTATTAATAGGTATTATTAATTAAGGTTTCCACTGAAAACTTTTTCCCAAAAATTTCAGTGGAAAACGGGAGTCATAAATCGTTTCAGTAAACTGCCGACCGTTATATCCATGCTGCGTTTGTCTACAATGAACAAAAATTCATTTCTTCCATTTTTTTTTGTATTTTCTGACTTGGTTTACCAATATTCAGTAAGCATACATGAAAATAATATACAATATACAACATAATGAAAACGTGCTAGCTCTATTGGACTATAAATGCTACAACAAAGCTTATCAATATAAAAAATAAAAGAAGATCATAATATTATAAATCTACACAAAAATATTTATAAAAATAAATTCACTAGCGTATGTAGAAGTAATAAAAAAACTTTGTCGTTTTAAAACTCAAATTTTAAGTATTTTATTATTTGTAATAGGCATATATTGCATTTATGATACTTCGGTTTCTCTTTGCAGCGTTCCAAAGGGGAGGTCAATACGTAAAAAAAATTAATAATAATAAAAAAAAATAAAAATACGTAAAAACACGGGTACCAGTGGTGACTGGTTCTATGATATTCTTAAATTTTAACTTCAAATACTTAAAAAAATAGTTACCATATATATAGTTAGTGTGCTTAGTTTGGACCTGAATTAAAATTCTTAAATGGATACATTTCCCTCTTGTTTTCTAAGTAAACTAAAAAAACGATTATTTTACACTTAATGAAACTGTACAACCACACACATAGACACACACACGTACCAACAAACACAAATGCGTGTGGTGAATAGCACGTGAGTTAGTTATTGAAGATATCACATAATAACATATTTTGTAGGCAGGCAGGTAAGCAGGAATTTTAATAAAATGAACTTCGCTGCGGTATTTGGTAACGAGTATACCGTACATAACACCTACTTTTTATGGAATTATACAGAATAAAGACTTCAGTCTGTTATACAGGGTTATTTGTAATTAATTGACCACCTCTCGCAGGCAGCCTCTCAACATCAATCTCAACCATATTTGTTCACACTTGAAAGGTTAACGCCCGCGCGCCATACCTATGCGAGTTAATGCCAGTTCAGAGCAACAAATAAATTTTGTATGGGAAAACTAAAATTTTTAAAACTATTAATTTAAAAAAGTCGTATAACAAATGATGTTGGGATTGATGTTGAGAGGCTACCTGCAAGAGGTGGCGAATTAATTACAAATAACCCTGTATATATAGTTTTTATTTTATCGCAAAAACTATATTATGAAGTGCTTATCTGAGAGATATGTCTAAAGATAATCTATTGATTATAACGTTAAATTTTGTAATATATTGTAATATAACATTTTATGTAATGCCTTTAAAAATGTAGAGAATTTATTAAAGCTCTTAGTATACTTAATCTCATTTATTTCTGTAGGTGTGTTTAAACCATCAAATTGTTTTAGGTAACAATAAACGTATTTCTCGAAATATTTGATCGACTATATCAATGTCTTATTATATGATTTATTTAGTTAAGGCCTTAGAGCTCGCCAGCCAAGTTGCATTATTTCAAGCAAAGTGAGTACGCTACATCCGAGGAAGACGTTAAATATCCCGCCCAGTTGCGCTAAAAAATGTAATATATATATTAGATAATAGTAAAACTATTTCATCTAATTAGCGGTTTTTCGTGACCAACAAATAAAAAGGATAATTAATTCAAACGAAAAAAACATGATTACTGTTGCTAAGGGGTCGTATAAATTACTACAAGTCAGTTTTTCACATTTAAAGAGTAATTAATATAATTAAATGAACTGAACTGCCTTTAATTGAATCGTTTGGACATTTTTTTACAACTATTATATATTATTTGTAATTTAATTATAATTTACAAGATAGTCCTTATTCAAGTTGAGGCATGTTACAGGGCAATAAGTAGGTAGACCCTAATATTGGTGTATACCAATATCAAATATTATAACAATTAGAACTCTAACTATATAAAATATATCTTCGTACAAAATAGATTTAACCCAAAGAAGTAAGATCTTCTCTCAAATATCTTTTTTCTGTGTTTCTCAACAATGACTCTGATGACGGTGGCTCGCTCCAGATTCAATTCGTTACTGTAATACAAACAAACTTTTATAATATTGAGCAATTAAAAATATATACGTGTATATAATACAATGGGTATAATGCTTATATGACATTGATCAACTGACTAAATTTCAGTTACAAAAAAAATATCCGCTTACGTGAGAGGCGGTTTACTGATGTGATATAATACGCCAATAAAGCTCTAATGTATAGCCTACTCTACTACAGCCAGACCGCCCAGTCCTTTGGTTAAATTCGCGCTTTTGACGCATATTCGAGATGTACTATTCGAAACACCTGTTCATATCAAACAAAAAAAATCTGTATTGTAAAATAATTTACGAAGGGAGTGTCGTTAGATGCTATTGATTTAAGTCTTCATCACAATAAGCTGTTAAATGGCGTATGGAAATTTATCTAAGAGTATAATTATGAAATAAAATTTTAACTGTCTTGTTTATTAACTTCTTTTATAAAGTATCTTAAATCAAAAATCGGTTGAAATACGTTAGATGTTAGATGAACACGACATATCAGTGTATTAATAGGTTTAGCTCTGTCCATAAACCTACTGCAGTTATTGATTTTTATTGTCTTCTTTTTCAGTGTCAGGGTTAGCTTGTATTATTTTATTGTATGTTTCATTGTGTAAGAAAATATTATTAAAAAGTGAATATAAGATATAGTCTAAATTATTTAGTACTTACTAGAAGCTATCGACGACGTATGATTTCGTAATCAAATTAAATGACTCCGGCACCGAATAATGAAGGTCGACGTTACATGATGGTAGGCAGTTACATTCTTCAATTGCGTATGAAACTGAAAAAACAATCAGATTCGTGTGGAGTAAAAGATATCAAGAAAACATTATTGTATATTTTAAGTAAATATACCAGTAGCTTGTCTAGCACAAATCAGGTGACTCGCGCGACACAGCGGCATTCCGATTAATCGAGGATGCGAAAGTTTCAAGCACTCACAGCGCTTCATCGTGCGATCGATTTCGCATTCCAGGAGACAATGGGTCCTACGTATAAAATGAGAAAATATAAGCCTCAAAATTATTAGCCATTGCTAAGATCAACTTGCCTACTATTAGAATTAACTAATTTCTTAGACCTAGAGTAACTACAAATTGTACTTTTATCAATTTCCTTGTTGATGTGAATAATACTGACATAAGTATATTTATAAGATTCTTTTTCCAAAATAATAATTTGATTTTAAATTTACTTCAATCTTAATAAGGATAAGATTTGCAGAAGGATAAAACTTATGGTATATAGGAAAGTATTTGAGTGGCTCCTGAGTTAAGCGGCATCCTCGCAGATCATAGTGAAGACTGATGACAGCAGGAGACACTTGTAAGGTTTTCGTCCTGTATCTGATGCGCCACTCCACGCCCGGTGGCACCACAGTACCGTTCTCATTCATATCTACATAGTGTTGACCGGTTTGAATATTAAGCTGAAAAAATGTGACAGTTAAATATGGAGAATTACCTTTCAAATAATAAAAAAAAAATACCCATTTATAATCGAGATCCAAATCATTAGAATTCTCTCTTTGCTCAACGGCAAACATTAGAGTGTTATCGAAATCGTAAGATAAATCATTCATATAAGCGTCTTTCTTTGAAATATCTCCTGCTATTTCCCTGAAAATGCATAGATATTTATATTTTGAAATAGAAACCAACTAATGAAAAAATATACTTTATAAATGACTGAAGTGGTTATTAACCGTTCGAATTGTGAATAATAACCTTTTTAGGGAGCGACCGTTGAAAACACAGCAGTAACCAGTGCGGGTGATTTCAAATTGAAATATTGAAGAACAGTTAACGATTCTTCCAACCCAACGACACCTATGTTAAAGTATGATTTATGACAAGACTGCATTTTAAGGTATTAACAAAAGTTTGCTTATATCTATAGACATATCTAGTCATGTTTGAAAATATCTACAAACATATATAAATTTATGGAAATATAGAATGAAAAAAACCGATACGGGCAGGGATTCGAACCCTTCTTTCGGTTTTTTTTTCATTCTATATTTATATAAATTTAAATAAGCTTAACATGTTTATAAATATTTTCAAACATTAATTTCGGTGGCATCTTTTCAATGTTTATTTATACTGCAAAGTTAGAAACATTGGTTGTGATTTTCGAAAGAAACCTAATAGATGTCACCATCGTCCCGATAAGGACGATCACATATCTTAATTCACCGAGACGGACAGCGATACGGTAGCTCAGTTGGTAGAGCGACGGGACGGTTTCCCAGTAGTCACGGGTTCGAATCCCTGCCCGTATCGGTTTTTTTCATTCTACATTTTTATAAATATTTAGTCTTGTTAAGCTTATTAATTAGTATTTTTTTTTGTTTAAAATAAATGTATAATGAAATATAAATCGATACAACCAGGTATTCGAACTCGTGACTTTTGGGAAACCTTCCGGTCACTATACCAATTGAGATACCGTATCGCTACTAGCCGTCCGGTCCGTCATTTTAGAATTATATATATGGCCGTCTTGAATTGGCACGACTTCTATTAGACTTTTTTCGAAAGTCCCAAAAATAGGAGTTTTTCTGAATAGGAATCCCGATTTAGTTTTCATTATCTATTTAAAAAGAAAGATATAAAGAAATAGTTTTAAATCTTTAAAACAATGTGAATATTAGTTACTTGAGAAGAATTTCCTCGCATGATGCAGTAAGATTCTTAGTTACATCTTCTATATTTAGTTCATTAAAATCTAGCAAATTTTGTAGATTTTCTAGATCTCTTATGTGAAATGCTACATCTGGGGAAGAAAATGCTGCTAATTGCTTGAGGACTCTCCTGATGTAACTTGCGTTCATTGAACTGGGATATTTCCTAAACAGACGGACATCTTTTAAGCATTTATTTATTTTATATATGACTTACTTATATAGTTAAAAAACTATAATAATATAGATCTAGTCGATCACCAAAAAATATCTTTATACTTCAGGAACAAGTAAATGTTGCTTATTATTATTATTATTTATTAGTAAATAAATGTGCAATTACACAAGATTATAATAATTTTCACTAACTCGGTAATATTTTTATACCTAATTAGTTATAGTATATTTGTAAATCTGAAATAACAAAAAAATGATAATAAAATAAAAATAACTACGTTAAAAAATCAACTTTAAATCTAATAAGTAAAAAATAATGAAGATTTAATTTTTATTATATACTACTTATTATTTATATGTCCTATTTACTAATAGGTTTGAAGTCGGTGCCAAGACAATTAGTATAGGAATTCGGTTGACTACATTTTCGTAATTATTTATTTTTTGTTTTTCTTCGTATTGATTTAAGCTAGTAACAATAAAAAAAAAATATTGACTTTTTTTATTTACGTATCTTAATTTTTGAAGTACCATTTAGTTTAAGAATTCTGTTGAATATATATATTCATAAATTTTATATTTTTTTTATTTTTTGTTGTATTGATTGAGCTTTAAATATTATTAAGATTTAAATCCTCCTTATTATTAAACATTAAAGTAGGCATTTCATTTTTTTTATTTGGTCGTAATCATTTAAGTCATTAAATATAATTATTTGTTCAAGGCTTGGCACCGACTTCAAACCTATTAGTAAATAGGATATGTAAATAATAGGTAGTATATAATAAATATTAAATCTTCATTATTATTTACTTTTTAGTTTTAAAGTCGTTTTTTTTTAATAGTTATATCTATTTAATACTTTTTAGTTTATTGCTGTATTGTCAATTAGCTATGGATAGACCTACAAAAGGTGCGGCGCGCCTTAAAAATATAGATCTCGAGAAACGGGAACGGATAAAAGTAGTCGTCTCCGTAAAAATGCTCTTCGAAACACAATTTCACGTTCTTGTGAGAATGTTAAAGATCGTGAAAAACGTGATCGTGAGCGTTTGGGGAATGAGTCGACTGAGCAGAGGGCTCATAGATTAGAAGTGATACGAAACCGTACAGCAACCGAGTCTGCTCAGCAACGTGAGAACCGGCTAGAAAAGAATTGCGTAACCTCCACCTTTTTGAAGTCGGTTAATAATAATATTACAAAGTAAAAGGTTTACAATTTAAAAATAATTTTCTCATCAAATATATATATAAATTATAGAAAGAAAGAAACAAATCACACACATGTTTTCACACAGAACTGTAAGAGATGGGCATCACTTAGATAAATATAAATATAATCAAACAACAAAAAAAAAAGTTAATTATATATACAGGGTTATTTTTAATTAGTTGAGCACCTTTTGCAAGCAGCCTCTCTACATCAATCCCAACAACATTTGTTCTACGACTTTTAAAAAATCTTGATAAATAACTCAGAATAGACGAAACAAAAAATGTTTGCTCCCTCGACTATTTATTACTCTGTATTTTGTAAGCAGTCTAAAGTATAGGTCGCGGCAGTCTAGCGCTGTACGAAATTTGTAAGGTACTACGACGCACGTAATACTATTATAACTTATTATTATTTTTTGTTTTATTTCAAACAGTATGTAATAATTACCCAATCGTCGTATTGTGTATTAAAATTGTTAACAATTAATCAAGGTAGAATCAGATTATTTACAATAATACAATGTGTTATTTACAAAAGGATTCAATATTTACAAATTACCTCTTAAATTTATATCTCGTCGATACCGGCGCAAAATAGTCCCCTTCATATCCAACACAAAGACCACACCTAAAAATCAACTGTTCACCGATTCCTCTTACCACACTTAGCCAGCACTCGCACTATCTTGGTGTGCTCGATATTTGTTACGGCATCACAGTACTGTTTTCACTAATCGAAATTCGGTTACCGAGTAACGGGAGCTAGCGGCTCGCGCGGCACACGCTTATCTAATTGACCGTGACAAACGACTGGATCAAGTTCAAACGTGCATCGCCGCCGCTGCATCACCCCGCCCCCCGCCACCTCGCGCCCCGCTGCTCGTGTCCTTGGCACGTATTTTGCCTACGCAAGGTGCGTGGCCTCTCTTTGCTCAAGGTTGCGAGGTTGTTAAATGCTCGTTTAGAGGCAGTAAATAAATTTTGTATGGGAAAAACTAAATTTTTAAAACTATTAATTTTAAAAAGTCGTAGAACAAATGTTGTTAGGATTGATGTAGAGGGGCTGCCTGTAAAAGGTGCTCAACTAATTACAAATAACCCTTATATATATATATATATATATATATATATATATATATATATATATATATATATATATATATATATATATAATATTATGTTATTTGCCTATATTTACCTATATCTCTACTTAATTTAAAACCATTCCTAGAATTTGCTTTCTCTTATTCTTTTATTTCTGCATTAATTTATAGGTTTTTCATGTTTGATTGAGCACATTTTTAGTGCAGGGATGAAAAGTATTTAAATGTATGTATCTGCCTCATCAGGGTTCTTATAGGGATTGAAATTAAATAAATTGAAATTAAACAAGCATTTCGCACAGTTGTTATTATAAAATATTTTTGCTTGGGCCTCGACAACAAAATATGTTGATCTAGGTAAAAGACACCGAAATAATTTCTTTAACGAATTTAAGCAGACTGTTCTAAGCCCCTGATTGTAGAATAGTCAGAAAAAAGGTTTTTATTATATCAAAAGAATCAAATCACGTGATGCATAAAGCACGACATTTGACTTTTAATTTGGTATTTACCCCCTTGGTATTTTTTTACAAACATTTCTCAGTCTTTGCTATTGTTGAATTGTATTAGTAGTTAATATGTATTTACAGAACTGTCCAGTAATTGGTCACTTAAACATTATGTAAACTACAAAAAACTTACACGCTCTCTACAAATTGGTCCATTTTATCCATGGGGTAATTGACCTCAGGACAAATTTGTACGGAGGGAAATTGTGTTTTACTACTGGAGCTATCGAGATTCACGTTGTATGTAGGTAATTCGAAGTATCTGTTTATTGTGAACAAAACTACAGCAACCGAGCAACAGAAAAGAAATAAAAAAGCTATCATCCAATAATACCTGAAAATGAATAAAAACATATAAAATTAAAAATTTTATGAAACCTGTAAATATGTATGAAGTCATCTACAAACACCAAAACTGATGTTTTTGAGACTTACCTAAATTTTCTATCAACGAGTCGTTTTGCTCCAGGAAATTGTGCTTCGTTATATAATGTTTCGAAGTCCATTATTAGTTTGGTTTTATTTGACGACCATCTTGTACAAAAGAGTAAGAAAAACTGATGTTTAATATATAATTTTAAAAAACATAGATGATATAAATCAGACTAACAATAAATCAAATTGATAGATAGCATCGAAATTATTAACTTTTCGATATTAAAGCTATAAATATTTTATTTCTAGTAGTTGAAGTGTAAGTGTGTGTATTAATCTATACAATTATCGAAACGAATCGAAAATACCTTCCCTAAGTTTTAGTTTTTATGGAAATCTTACTTAATCGTATATATAAAAAAAAGCAAAAGTATTCCTCCTGTAAAATCAGTTTAGTAAAAAAGACACTTTAAAATATAACAAAAGTATAAAAATCTCCTGAATTTGAAATTCAAACAATAATTTAATTTCTAATGGATGCTATTTTTTTTGTTTAATTTAGTAGACATAAAATATTAATTGTTGTTTATGAAAATGCTGGGTTTATGTTATTTAAATTTATCGTACCAAAAAGTAATCACTATTATAGCAAATATTTGAACAAACACACATTAAAAAGATAAGTATCAACGTAATTATAGGTGCAAATCACACGACTATGAGCAACACACTAGCATAAGTAAATTCTAATAAATTTTCACATTTTTGTTGACGAGTTAAGTACATAGAAAACAATATACAATAGTAGATAGATATACAAATTCTATGTCTGATTTGAAATAATAAAAACAAATTAGAATATAATATTACGAAGGTAAGGTTAGTGAATAAACGATTGACTTTTACTGGATAAAAGGGCACCGGAAGTTAGTAGTATGTTAAAAACTCAGCTCTTTGGCTTAAAACGAAAGTTTCCTAGTGACGACACTTGTCGTAACAAGGTTACGGACACTTATACGTAACCGGATACTTATCCGGTTTTATTCGTGAAGTGAAGAAGTAAACGTCGCCGTGTCCCTAACTGTAATATCTGAATGCCCTCACACACACATGCCCATAGTAGACTTGAAATTAACGAAAAAATTAAATAAATTAAAGTCTTAAATATTTATTTAAAAATAAAAGATAACAAATCAGTTTCAAATAACATATACAGTAAACAAAAAACAGGTAAGTAGTATACAAAAAAAAACGATATAAGAGTAATAGTATACAGGGTTATTTGTAATTCGTTGACCACCTCTTGCAGGCAGCCTCTTTACATCAATCCGAACAACATTTGAGATAAGATTCAAAAGAAAAAAAATCTTTAAGTAGGTTATAGAGTGTTATCGTTATTGGAACGTAGTTCCTTATCGCGTGTTGTGAAAGGAGGCTAGACGGTAAAAATTCTTACAAAAAGTTGGCACGACATGTTTTGCTATCTCTCTCTCATAGAAAGCAAGAGAGATATTTTCATTTCTATCATTATTATTTTTTGTATTATATTAAATTGCTTAGTAGTGCTTTATTATTTATTTGATATTGGAGTTTTTTCTTTTAGAATAAATTTGCAAATAAGACAGTTTAAATGAAAATAAAAATACAAATTTGTGATCAAATATACTCGTAATGTTTGTAACAACGCAATCTATTTATACCTTAGGGAAATATCTGTTATATAAATATACACATCTGTTAGATAAATATATCAGTACAAAGCGAAACCGCTAGATGGGGACAATAACTCATGGGTTTATTGATTGACACTTTTTAATTTAATTATTCATTTTATTTACATTTATTATAAATTGTCGGCGAAATATCATACAAAAATAGTATACAAATATTATTCATTAGCATAATAGCTTATATTAATAATTTAATATTTTTAATATTTTTTAATATTTTTTATATTAAATGTGAACACCAGGCAGAGCCTTGCTTTTCGCATATTAAAGATAAATTACCTTTTCGCATATTAAAGATAATTGACTAAGCTGTGCAAGTAAATATTAAACCGAATTAAATATACCTGCTGAAAAACAAAATGTAGCATTGTTTCCATTTCCTCATTCAACACACAATACTTTTACTTTACCAGTAAAACTAACTATTTTACATAGTTTTACTTTACCAGTAAAACTATGTTTTAAAAAGAAAATTGTTTACTGAAAACACAGCTGATAATACTTCTGCTGATTATCAACAAAGTTATTTATCTGAGTCAAGTGAAGTGGAAAATGATTACCTAAACAATCGTATCATTTAGTAAAACCGTTAAGCACGAAAATATAGGTTTAAATTATTTATTTTTGTTATCTCAAAATTTCAACAATTAATATGCAAAATACAAACCAAATGCGAAAAGTGCACGGGCGACGTGTCCGTGGAATAAAGTAGAAATTAATAAAAAAATAAAAAAATATTTTGCAAAAAAATTAAAATGGTCCCAATATTTTTTTTTCGATTACTTATTATCATCTTATTATAATAAAAACATTTTTTTTTATATTTACTAACCATTTAAGGCCATAAAATAATTTATAAAAAGTGTAAATTAAGGGAGCGAAATTCAAAATTCCAAAACGTGCCACCATTGGTCGAAAGGAAATATGACGTCACGCCACGCCATTCAAATTATCGACGTAGAAGTTCATACTGTGATATTAGTGTTACTGAGAAAAATAAATAATTTAAACCTATATTTTCGTGCTTAAAGTTTTTATTAAATGATACAATTGTTTAGGTAATTTTAAAAACATTTTTTCAATACTCAAACAACCCTAACAAAACAAATACCTATAAACTCTTTTTCAATAGCAGTTAGCATGCTACTACATATTACATTTTTAAAATGTTTCTTCCTCTGAATCATTTCCCACTTCACTTGACTTACATATATAACTTGGTTGATAACCAGCAGATGTACAAGATATAAGATGCTATAGAAGTATTATCAGCTGTGTTTTCGGTAAACAATTTTCTTTTTAAAACAGGTAGTTTTACTGATAAAACTGTTGTGTACCAATTGTTAATCAAATTGTGTGTTGAATGAGGAAATGGTGACAATACTACATTTTGTTTTTCAGCAGGTATATTTACATTGACACCTTTACTTCCATACTTCGGTTTAATATTAACTTGCACAGCTTAGGCACTTGGTAATTTATATTCAATATGCGAAAAGCAAGGCTCTACTTATGATCATCACATTCAATAGGAGAAATACTGAGTCCTGGCTGATTAATATCATAGACATTTGCCTTTTGACTATTCACATTCATGAGAATGTTCCCTCAGCTAGTGTTTTTGCCACAAAAATATATGAGGCACAACTCTTTTCTTCAAACTTACATTACATTTTTCTCCTTGTTGTTTCGTTATACATATTATATTCAATACAATTGGCTGTATCTTCCTTAACCTGAAATAAATCGACAAAAATAAAAATTTCGTAAAACCAAAAAAAGAATACGGTTTTTATAGAAATTTATACTGAACTTTTGTAAGCTAGGTTATGTTAATTATAAACTCAAATTTTCTAATGTTCTATACTTACTATATATTTAAACTATTAGATTTAACTTATTATAAATAAAGTATACTTACGTTAAATTGATCTTCACAACAATAAAAAAACACGATTTAGGACATATATTATCCCTTTTAATTACCATACACCATTGTAGTAAGTTGTAAGATGATTTTTATCTTCTTCCATGACTTGTAAAGCAATTAAAACTTAAAATATGTATGAAGTAACTAAAAAGTTCATAGTAAACATTCACTGGACGTATCATTTGACGTCACGCAAAGCGCGCGCAAAATGACGGCGTTTGAACGGCTCAAATTTACTCAATGTTTTAATTTTTAATTTGAAAAAAAAACTAGAATCTTTTCAAACGTATTTATATTTTTTTCTACGATATAGAGAGGTAAATAATTAATTTACGTCAAAAAAAATACATGAATGTTCCCTATTAATCGAAAGGAACTTCGTTCCACCCGGGTGTAACTTGACACCTCTTAGTTTTTTGATTATTTGAAGAATATATAAGAAGATAATTATATTTTAGGTAAAAAGCCGATTATTAAGTTAAAAAGGAACTAAGAAATCGTATGTAACATTTTGTAATAAGTTAAACATATGCGGGCTCGTCATAGTTCAGATAGCGATTTGGTGACGAAGTTAAAAATTTCGGCAGATTCAAGCTACTTACTTATCTGTACCATTACATACCAATATACTTATATACATTTTTACTAGTAGAATATTAAGCAGAATAGAAGAATAGTCAATTACTGGGATTGTTTTCCCCCTTTTAATATAAATTCTCTCATATTGTAACAAAACTGCATAATCTCAGGAAACACCGATACGTCACGTCGTCTACTCGTATCCATCACATCTCCAATCATTTGGGATTATCTTGAAATGAACAAACATACACAAACATATAATATACTTTTTATTTTTAAATGGTTTTAAATGGTTGGTTTATAATCTGATAAATCTCATAGTTTAATCAAATTTCCGATACACGATTTGTTTTAAAAATTCAAAGCGGTAACAAATAATAACTGTGAATAGATCACATTATACCTAAATCGTCTAGAAAATTTTAACAATTGTCGTTAAAACACTACACACAATTCGCACACAATTGTCGGTTATATATTCAGGAGTCAGTCAGCTAGTTGTAATAATAAGATGACTTTTACAATAGGTACGTAACTAACTGCTCAAAGAGTACACGTCTTCTTGATTCATTGATTTTTTAATACATAACCCATTTATTTTAAATGTTATATGCTTTTAAAAATATAAATGCATACTTAAAGTATTTTTTGTTTAGTTTATATTTAAAAAAAGTTATGGAAACTACTTTTTGAAAATCTAAAACATAATAAATGTAACAGAAATTACGCTTCATTTGTTAGTGTTATATTATTGTTTTACAGCCTTGCTCGGGTAAGATCGTCAAGTAGTGCCAACGACATCGTTTAAGTTCTCGTCTTTATCGACCAATCATTAACATCAATATTATTGAATTTTATCAACATTACAAACAATTTTAGAAAAGAGTTATAATTAACTGATTTTCAAAACCGGTACAGATTTAAATAAAACTATAATTAAATTAACTGATAGATTTGTGTTCCATTTAAGTTAATTTTGTAAACTATTTAAACGCTTTAAATACGCCGTGAATTCTTAATAAATATGTTAAATGTTACAAGCTGACATGATAATATAAGCTTTTTATATAAAGGCGTAGCTATTGCAATTCAGATATTGTCAGACATGCCTCAAAGCTCGGGATTCAATAGCCTCGCGAGTCCTTGTGGACTCGTGTGTTATGAAAAATACATTTCGCAAACACATTGCTAAGCAAATAACAACAAATAAAGGAGTGTATAAAGGAATTTAAATATAGGTGTTAAAATTATTCGTTATTCTAATTGTAAATATATTTGTAACGTCTCAGCCCGGGTGTAATTCATATGAATCATTCGTAAAGAACGTAATCCCACCTGATTGAGTGAGATCCGTCAGTTGTGACATTACGGGGGATAAACTGATTAACGAATAATACCTACGAATTAAATACAGAATGTTATTTTTGCGTGTTTGTTAGTTTGTTGCTTTTGTTTGTAGAAATTGATTGTCATAAAAGTTTAACTTCGTTGGGGTGGTCGTCGTAAACGTGGTCGTCGTTTAAAATTAATAAATAACTTAAGTAATTTTAAAACTGTTAAAATAAGAGAGCTACCTGGGTTATTATAATTCTTTCAGAAAACGTTGTTTTATAAACCTTATCTTTATCTTTCTCATCTAAACATAGATCACATAGATTTTAAATTTGTCAATAGCATTCACCGAATGCTTATCATCCATCTCACTAAATTGATAAGTAATATCCATTTCCATATTACGTCTACTAGTTGGTTGACTTAATGATGACAACGATTGACATCATCATCAGTCAACCAACGTCCACGTTGGAGTCTTGTTTCCGCTCGATCGCATCTTCAATACATTTACCACTGTAAACACGAACATCTCGAAGAAAGTTTTAATCTCTCTATTGAGCTGCGTATATAACCTTGCCTTTACAAGATAAATTTAGGCAAATTAATATACTTACGGTCGCCAGTTAGAACATTTTTGAAAATCTTAAATATGTGCATGCTAATACTGACCATTTTATTAAGCACTGTAATATACACTATAAATACGAGGAACAAACACAACTTTGGGCTACCTGTTACTGCACTTAAAAAGTGAGTAAATCTATCATGGGGCAATGTTTACAATTACAATATAGTCCCAACAAAAGTACAAGTATTGTCGTTTAATATAATTTTAAGAGAAAAATTAAAGAACGTTAGTATGCAAAAGAACCGTGGGCATGAAGCGATCGCTCCTATGCTACTTGCAGATTATTTACTTAGTATTGTTATCTAATATTGCACAATTTAACAAAAAAAAAGTGTACAACAGGCGGACTTAATGCTATTTGGCACTTTCTACCAGCCAACCTTAAGAGGTACAAGACTTAACGTCTAGGCGTGTAAATTACAATTAGAGTACAAAAAAAAAGGCAAAGCAAACAATTAAACAAAATATATATTTGCAATATTATACACATACATATATAATTTATATAACATATATATACAATTTTAGTATAATATATAAATAATATTAAGAAATACATATATAATATTTATCTGCATATAAAAGCAAAAAAAAAATATAATAATGAAACTAATCATCGTTTATTAAAAAAAATTTTACACGGCGTTTAAAATCATCACGTGAAGAAATTTTACGCGCTGACTCTGGCAATTCATTCCAAAGTCGAACGGCCGTTAATGCGAACGATTTAGATTGGAAAGCAGTCCGATGAAGAAGAGTGTGAAGCAATAAATTGCTAAAAGAGCGGAGTGATCTCTCATTCGTATCAGATAAGAAGGAAAGATTACATTTAAGATAATCTGATGTACGAGGATTAAACATTAAGGAGTGAAGAAGACAGAGAATTCTAAGTTTTCTGCGCTTGCGAAAAGGTAGCCACTTCAGTTGGGTCCTATAGCTTAACAAATTATCAAATTTACGAAGTTCGAAAAAAAAAACGTACGCAAGTGTTAAGTGGACGATCAAGTTTTCTAAAAAGTACCTCGTTGACTTCCAAATAGCACACATCTGCATAGTCAAGAATTAGAAGTAATAAAATATTAACCTAATTTAATTTAGCACTGAAAGGTAATTTTTTTTAAACGTAGCAGAGGATATAATTTTCTGTAGATTTGCGGATATGTACATTCCAACTAAGAGAATTATCAATAAATATGTCTACATTTTTTACTTACATTAGAGTAATTAAGTTAATTTTAGCTAGCTGGCGAGAACTGCCTACAATTATCGCTTGACAATTATTTGAGTTTACTTTGATACCAAATTCCGAAGACCAGGTTAGTATTCGCTTGAGGGTAACATTTAAAGTATTTATTTCTGGATTAATCAGGTTGATATTGGAATGTACATAAAGCTGTAAGTCATCGGCGTAAAGATGATATTGACAATTTAGACTGGAGATGATGGAGCTGTTAAAAATTTAAAAAATAAGGGAGCTAAAATACTGCCTTGTGGGACGCCAGAAATTGTATTACAGCAATCAGAGAGGCCAATACAAGATAATGTAGCGTGTATTGAACTCTCGGCTTCTAGCGAACCTAGAAGGTAACGATCTCCTCAGTGACCGACAGTACTGGTTTCGTTGAAATAGGTCCGCTGGGGACCTTCCAGCATACGCTACACACACTTTAGGCAAGGCCATCAAGAAGAACGGAGAAGCGGTCTCCGTCTCTCTGGGACGGAACGGACGAAAAGCCTTCGAAACGGCTTTTGACAGGGTCTGGAATGTGAGCCTTTTAAGCAAGCTTTTAGCTTACGGTATATCTCTTGGTCTGATTGGCTGGATAACGGACTTTCTGAGCCAGAGATCTTTCCATGTAGTTGTCGATGGATGTTCTTCGGAATCCTTGACGATAAGTGGCGGAGTGTCTGAGAGGTCCCTTTTTCCTGCTACTCTTTTTCTGATGCACATTAAGGATCTGCTGAAACCATCTATGGGCAGCGTATCTATGGGTATGCAGACGACAGCACAGTTGTAGAAAGATATCTGCCAAGTACTCGGGCTAGGAGAGATGAAGAACAGTCTGAAAGAGAAGCCATGGTGCAACGTTTGAATGACAAACTTCAGGCAGTCTCCGCATGGAGCAATGCCAATCTTGTCAAATTCAACACCATCAAAACGCAGATGTGTTTGTTCTCCACCAAAAGAAGCCGTGTCACCTTGGCTCGTACTTTCCAGAATGTATTCTTGGAATACAATGACCAGCTTCAGGGGATGACGAAGGTGGTTATGTGAGACTCCTACTCACCTAACCAGGAGTTGTTAGGCTACCTCCAACCTCAATTTTGGTCAGTACATTGAGTCCAGAGCAAGAGCAGCTGCAGGAAATCTTGTCATTCTTGCGAAGGTCCGACAGTACTTTACACCGGGAGAACTACTGGTATTTACACTACCGAAGATAAATTGAGTGCTATCTTATGATTGTATATATGATTCCTGATATTTAAATCATTACAACGGACAAGTATAGGATAGGGTCTTTTTTCAGAACGAGATCCAAGTTTATTGCAATACTGAATGGCTGAGGATTGCACATCAGATAGTCTCATAAGCACCTGAATATTGCTCAAGGTTGTAGAAATTAGGTTTTTACCTACTTTCCCTTCAATTCCACTAAACAAGCGGGCATTTTTGCGAATCTGATTGTCCACATCAGCTACTTGAGCCATATTTCGTATTAAGGATTGCAGTAAGCCAAGGATGTTCCACACTGATGTTTTAAACTCACAGTAATCATTTTGCAACTTTTCAAGGACTGGCTTACTCGTGTCAGATGATGAGGTTGACTTTAACTTTTCTTCTAACTTAGTCATTCGTTTGCCAAGTGACTCAGCAATGTTGCGGTGAATTTCACTAATATCCTCAATTTTGGCCATAATGCAATAAAGTTAATCAAAGTTTAGAGTGTAAAGCCAGCAAGTAAATGCAGTGTATTTAAAAAACCTTACGATTACTCTTGTGCAATTAATAAAAAAAAAAAAAACAAAATTAATAACTTCTTATATTATATATTATCACCGTATGCTAAACAATTAAGTTGTGTTTATTTAAAATTCCAAAAAAAAGAAAGAGAAAATTTTTGAGAAGTCATAACTTTTTGCACCTACCGCTGAAAAAGTATTCCTTAAAAAAAAACATGACGATCCCGCTGAGTTTCTCTCACAGGTCTGGGTATTTTTTAGAGTCCTTGGTAGCTTTGACAATGAAAAGAGGTATTGTATAAAACTTATTTTCAATAATGATATTTGACTTTTTTTTTAATTCCGCGTCGTCGGAACTCCAGCGCCATTAAGCGTCGACTTGGCATGAGTTCGAGGGTATGGGCGCAAAGATGTTGAGGTATATCTTAACAACGTTGTTTAAAAAAAATTCTCCTCATTTTATGAACAGATTCCGCCAACCTGTTGTTAGCATATGCCACTGTAATGCAATCTTCTAGATAACTGAAGTAATTCCACAGTTCTAGTTGAAAGCTATCGGGTTTTGAATATGGGTATTAGATGGTCGGAGCGTAGATTTCATCAGTTGAGCCTTTTCGAATTTGATGTCGATCTTCTATGCCACTTATCATTCAGTCAAATCAAGTTTACCATAATCGACAAACTAAATCTTTTCAATTCTGACGTAAAAGACAAACTACCGCTTACAAATTAATAATTTTAAAAATATTTAAAACACCATTTATGTTTTTTTTTATCTAAAACATTTTTAATGTTTCATACATTGTGAAAATTGAGCAATATTAAAATCTCAACAAGAATTTAACTGTCCTCTCCTTTGCATCTGTAGTGCCATTACTATTCAGTCGTACGAAGACCTACTGATTACATTATCGAGGATATTTAACATATTCATGTTATAACTTGAAAAAGGTTGAGGAATTAATTGCTTTATGGTGAATCGTATTTTAATAATAGGGTTTTAATAATAATATTATTCGCTATTTATGGCAGAAAATCATCCAAGCTAACTTTCCACAGAGTAAATCTTGAAACGTTATTAAGTATTACCGGAACGACGTCACTTCCGCTGCCGACATCACACACGGAACTAACAAATATTAAATATTAAAAACGAACAAAATATATCACATATTTCTCAAAATCGGAATAAAATTGGTGTAAAAATAGCATTTGACCTTAAATGGAATATAATTTGGATTACTTTTTAAATATATGCATTTTCAATAAGTTTATTGCATACTATATAATATATGTAACACGCTTTGTTCCCCAAACACAACCAACAAAACAAAACTACTGCGGACCCCGTACCAGTTTTCCATAATTCATTTTCTAAGCCACTGACTCTGAATCTATTATCTCATTGACTTGGCTAATAAATTCGTTACGAGTTCAAGCAACGTTATTATCTGCGCTTTTGGTTTAAGCTTCAGTGACTTCCATAAGAGAGTATTATAAAGGGTTTTCATGCGTGTGTTAGGTACATAATATTATGTAGATATTTGATCTACGATATCACATTACTTTGTATTTTAAGATAAATCTTTCAGTAAATAGCTCGTTCATTTTTAAGTACCTTTAATAACTTCAATTATTACCTATGTAGATTTTGTTAGAACTTACATTTATGATTTTATAGAAAGTTGACGAAGATCTTTGTGAAATTGTTAATATTTTGACGTTGCTTAGCTTAACATGGCTATACATGCTCGTAGATATTTTCAAAGATTAATTTCGGTAGTGGCATCTTCTTTATGTTTATCTATACTGCAAAGTTAGAAACATTGGCTAGGATTTTCGAAAGAAGCCTAATAGACGTCACCAAATTCCCGATAAGGACGATAACGTATAGAACGCTTAATTCACCGAGACGGACAGCGATACGGTAGCTCAATTGGTAGAGCGACGCGACGGTTTTTCAAAGGTCGTGGGTTCGAATCCCTGCCCATGTCGGTATATTTTTCATTCTATATTTATACAAAGTTGCTAAGGGATATCGCATCTTCTTGCTTTTTGTATCGAGTGTATAACGAAGAGTGTTCTGAAGAGTTTTTTGACCTGATTCCTGCCGCTAACTTCTATGATACTACTGATGACCATCGTGTCCGATTGCCGTGCTGCGGTGCGGTTCAGAAGGAACCAAGATGTGGATGCTTCGGTGGTGGTTTTAGATCAATACGATATTGGTTCCTTTAAAAACAACTCCTACTTATTCTTCAAGAGCCTTAAATCTCGTTTTTTTTGAAATGTAGAATGAAAAATGCATGAATCGAGTACTTTATTTGTTTTGTAACAGAAACTAACAGAGCAGGTTTTTCGGGGAGTCAAAAAAAATAAGTGTATGTTTAAAAAAATATGTCGTAAAAGGTTATTGTATATTTATCTTTCATTCACTAACTTAATTGATAACGAAACCTTTATAAACCGAGAACTATAATTTTAATTTTATAATGAAGTGTGAAAATTTATTGCAATAAAAATATGTATTGGTATCTACTATTCAAAAGAATTTATTAGGTTTAATGTGAAGACCTATTGTAGATTATATGATAAAACTTTTTTTATTATAATACTTTAAAAAAGAAAAATACTATTGTAAAAATATTTTATGAAATATGATTATCGTTATCAAGGGTAAAATTTCCTAAGGAAAGTATGTAATCGTAGTGATCAATGTGGTTACAAATTCGTTTAATTATCAGATTTCGCAGAAGTAATCTATGGCAGATGTCGCAGTCGTAAAGGAGATAACACCTTAAGTGAGGACATCAATCAGACAAATGACAGAATCCAAGGTCAAATAAAGTTGAAATTGGAACTTCGACATTTCACTGTTCACAATTCCATGATAATAAGTCCAGATTTTGGCAGAGCTATTATTAGGTTAAAGTTATTAGTTATTATTAAATATATGGTTCTATAATTTTGGGTGATATCTATCAATAATACCCAAAAACTTTAATTAGATATTTATGTTAATCCCAGTTTTAAGGCCAAATATTTCAAGTAGCTCTAAAACACTTTTTTCTTATTCATTTTGTAATCTTTGATTTTTTTATGTTGTGGCCAGAATAAAAATTATTGTATTAGGTTTTACCACGGACTTCTAATTACTACTGTTTTTAACCCCCGAACTCTAAAAGAGGGATGCTATAAGTTGGACCTGTCGATCTGTGTATCTGTGTGTCTGACTGTGGCAATGTAGCAGTCAAACGAGTGGACGGATTTCAAAATCAAATCAAAAAAGCTTTATTTGAATGTCACATACAGTTTAAAATTACCATGGTTTTTACACAAGGATAAAAATAAAAAATTAAATTAATAAAAAATAAAAAAAAACAATAAAAAAAGTAATAATAACAATAATAAAAAAAAAAACACAAATTAAAGACAAAAATATATATATATATATATATATATATATATATATATATATATATATATATATATATATATATATATATATATATATATATATATATATATAATAACATTTATAAAAGCATAGAAACTGTGACATTCAAAACGGTGGACCACTCAGCATTTGCGAAAATTCGTGACTCCCGCGCTGATTTTCAGTGGCCGCCGTGCTATGACGCAACGAACATCAACAACGGCCTTAGTCCCGTTGAAAATAAATTGTTACAAAAGATAAATAGTAGACGGGCTATAACACAAATATAATACATATACAGATAAAATAATAATAATAATAAATTATAGTTATAATTGTGAGATTAAACTTCAAGGTTGTATACAGGGTTATTTGTAATTAGTTGAGCACCTTTTGCAGGCAGCCCCTCTACATCAATCCTAACAACATTTGTTCTACGACTTTTTAAAATTAATAGTTTTAAAATTTTATTTTTTCCCATACAAAATTTATTTATTGCCTCTAAACGTGCATTAAACTTGAGCAAAGAGAGGCCACGCAACTTGTCAAAATATGTGCCAAGGCCACGTGCATCGGGGCGCGGGGTGGCGGGGTGACGCAGCGGCGCTATGCACACAAAAAAATAGTCGAAACACATATTGTCTAACTGTTTAAGAATCTAATGAAAAAACAAAATCTCCAATAGAAGTTGTCCACAAGTTGAATGTCTCAATATTTTTATTTGGTTTATGAAATAAGGGCACTGTAACGATACCAAATTAATATTATTTTTACAAAACAATAACTTCTCTTCAACTTACTTTATACATATCATATTATCTCGTTTGTTAATATTTATATCATGACAATAAAACAATAAGTTACTTACGAATTTCTTGAAGATGGCGCGTAACAGAAAAACGTCATAATTTTCATTAATATTATTTAATTAAAACGTAAGAAGTGAATCGACTGTTTCTGACGTATAATATTCTCATAGAAGAAACACGTAAGTACCATAAAAACAAACAAATGTACACAATCCACTTTAAAAATAATAACTTTGGGCTTCTTAACATGTTGGATCGTCACTATATCACAAATAAAATTATTCTTCATCATGGTTTCTGCTGTTTCGAGTTGTTGTTCATTCTAGGTATAGCAAAACAGACCTTGTAAAGATCAGGACCCCAATGCTCCATTTCTCAGCCAAAACTCGTATTTCTTTTCATTCTTACTTCTTCTATTTCAGACAATCAATGTATTTTAAAAATATTATAAATTACATTTCATAATTTCTTCTTCATGTTATAATCTTGAATTTATTTATTAGTTTTAATAGCAATTCCATAAAATCGTTTTGTCCAGTATGTAATTACAATTCATAATTTTAATTATAAAACTCTAATCCGATAATTTTATTTTTGGTTAATGTAAATTGTGTTTTGTAATCCACATACTTGTCATTTTGATTATTAAGTATTTCCATAGCAACATGGTGTAAAAGAGATGAAGCTATACGAAAAAAGGTGGCGCGCGCATTTAACAGTTTCTGACTTTCGCTAGCCTGCCGCGACCTATACTTTAGACTGCTGACAAAATACAGAGTAATAAATAATCGAGGGAGCAAAAATTTTTTTTGTTCGTTTATTCTGAGTTATTTATCAAGAGTTTTTGAAAGTCGTAGAACAAATGTTGTTGGGATTGATGTAGAGAGGCTGCCTGCAAAAGGTGCTCAACTAATTAAAAATAACCCTGTATATAATACTTAATACATAAATGGGGTTTAAGGTAAGAAAATTTTATCTACCAGAATTCGAATAGAATAACAAATAGACAAAAGGTGTGGGTACTAGTCGCTGCCTGCACTTGCCGGACTCAATACACGTTCTTCAAAAAAAAATATATCAAGGAATAAAATAAATAAATAAAATAAAAATAATTAATTAAATAAAAATAAAATAAATAAACAAATTAAAAAAAAATAATAATAAATCAAAATATAAATTAAAAAATATAAAAAAATATATAAATAAAAAATAATAATAAATAAATTAATTAATAGGGAACATTCACGTTTTTTTTTTGACCTAAATTAATCATTTACCTCTCTATATCGTAGAAAAAAATATAAATAGGTTTGAAAAGATTCTAGTTTTTTTTCAAATTAAAAATTAAAACATCTTTTAAATTTGAGGCGTTCAAACACCGTCATTTTGCGCGCGCATTGGGTGACGTCAAATGACACATCCAGTGAATGTTTACTATGAACTTTTTAGTTACTTCATACATATTTTAAGTTTTAATTGTTTTACAAGTCATGGAAGAAGATAAAAACCATCTTATAAGTATTGTAAAATACCGGAGTGCATAAATAGTATTAGAAATACACCCGACAAAGTGTTTTTTATATTCCAAGAGATGCGAAAATACAAAAACAATGGTGTATGGTAATTGAAAGGGATAATATGTGTCCTAAATCGTGTTTATATTGTTGTGAAGAGTAACGTAAGTATACTTTATTTATAATAAGTTTAATCTAATAGTTTAAATTTATAGTAAGTATTAAACATTAGAAAATTTGAGTTTAAAATTAACCTAACCTATCTTACAAATTTCAGTATAACTTTCTATAAAAACCGCAATCTTTTTTTTTGTTTTGCTCAATTTTTATAGTCTGTCGATTTATTTCAGGTTAAGGAAGATACAGCAAATTGTATTGAATATAATATATGTAACGAAACAACAAGGAGAAAGATGTAATCTAAGTTTGAAGAAAGGAGTTGTTCCTTATATATTTTTGTGGCAAAAACACCAGTTGATAGAATGAGAATGTGCATAGTCAAAAGGCAAAGATTGACATCGGTTAATGAAGCCTTTTAAGAGTCAGCTATCAAAAGTAGTGTTTAAAAAAATTGGTGACCTTTACGAAGAAGTGATATACGTAGTAAGTCCTAGTACTGCCCATACAAGTGTCTGTGATATTAATCAGCCAAGACTCAGTACTTCTCCTATTGAATGTGATGATCATAAGGCAAAGCCTTGCTTTTCGCATAATAAAGATAAATTACCAAGTGACTAAGCTGTGCAAGTTAATATTAAACCGAAGTATGGAAGTAAAGGTGTCAATGTAAATATACCTGCTGAAAAACAAAATGTAGCATTGTCACCATTTCCTCATTTAACACACAACATTGTTACACAACAGTTTTAAAAGTAAAACTATCTGTTTTAAAAAGAAAATTGTTTACTGAAAACACAGCTGATAATACTTCTATAACATCTTATATCTTCTATATCTGCTGATTATCAACCAAGTTATTTATCTGAGTCAAGTGAAGTAAAAAATGATTCAGAGGCAGAAACATTTTAAAAATGTATTGTGTAGTAGCATGCTAACTGCTATTCAAAAAGAGTTTGTAGGTATTTGTTTTGTTAGAGTTGTTTGAGTATTTAGAAAATGTTTTTAAGATTACCTAAACAATTGTATCATTTAATAAAACCTTTAAGCACGAAAATATAGGTTTAAATTATTTATTTTTCTCAGTCACACTGATACCACAGTATGAACTTAAACGCCGATATATTGAATGGTGTGTCAAATGACGTCACATTTCCTTTCGACCAATGGTGGCGCGTTTTGGAAATTTGAATTTCGCTCCCTAAATTTACACTTTTCATAAATTATTTTATGGCCTTAAATGATTAGTAAATTAAAAAAAATGATTTTATTATAATAAGATGATAAAAAGTAATCGAAAAAAAAATATTTGAGACCATTTAAATTTTTTTGCATGTTCCCTATTAATTAATAAATAAAATAATAAAATAATAAATAAGAAATAAAACAAGTTACATTAGATAAATAAAAATCATTTAGTAAAAATGAATTATGTATGATTAGTTTCCTATCTAACGTTCCCTACTGTTTTTGTATATTTAATAAATATTGCTTGTATCTTAATTTAAATGTATTCAAGGTTTTTAAGAGACGTAAAGGGGGTGGTAGATTGTTCCAGCAGCTGGAGGCAGCGTATCTGAAACTTCCTCGAAATGCAGCTGTTTTATGTGAAGGGACCGATAGGATATTTGTAGAAGCTCTTGTTTTATAGATGGGGTTATAGTCACTTAACCATTTTAGTTTTTTATATAGGTATATTGGAATTTTATATTTTATTATACCGAAAAGCAGGCAAGCAAAATGTAGTTGCCTTCTATGGTCCATGTTTAATATATTTGATGAATTTAGAAACGGTGTGATATGCGCTCGTGGTGGTATGTTAAAACAGAATCTGGCACAAGCATTTTGTACTCGTTGAATTAACATCTTGCTGCTGGAAAGGAGTCTAGGTCCTATAACAACATCAACGTAGTTTAATTTGGATAGTACAATTGCCTCACATAGCTTAATGCGTATTTTCATAGATAAATATTGGCGTATGCGGTACAAAACTTTAAGGCGATAAAAGCAGTTGCGGACTGAGCGAACAACATGTTTTTCAAAACGTAGATTTTCGTCCATTATGACCCCTAAGTTTTTTGCTTCTGAAACACGTTCTATTTGCGAATTTTCAATAAATACACTTGGACGTTGCATGGAAATTTTGTGGACGAGCAAATTCGTTCCAAGAATTAAATATTTTGTTTTATTTGGGTTTAAGATTAAACTATTTGAATTTGACCAATTTGCTATTCTATCTAAGTCTGCATTTAGTTTACTAACAGCGGTTATCATTTCATTGGGTTGAAATGATATATACAGTTGAATATCATCAGCATATATGTGATAATTACAATGTTTAATGTTGTTTTGTATGTCTGCACAGTACAACGAGAATAAAATAGGACCCAAAATAGATCCCTGTGGGACACCCCTCGTGACCATCTTGCAATCTGATCTGGACTTTGATCCATCTGCGTTTGTGATTTCTACAGTTTGAGTTCTATTTAAAAGATAGCTCTCAAACCACGCTATAGTTTTAGAGCTAAAGCCATAAAAATTTAGTTTAGCAAGAAGGAGCGAAATATCAATGGAATCAAACGCACGGGAAAAATCCAAAAGAACTAGAATAGTGCCCTGTCCCAAGTCTTGAGCACTCAAAATATCGTCTAAAACATTTGTTAACGCTGTTGTAGTGCTTCTGCCTCTTCTAAACCCGGACTGGACACATGGAAGAATATTATTATTTTCAACATAATCTGACAACTGTTTAGACACAATTTTTTCTAATACTTTAGAAAGGCATGGCAATATACTAATAGGACGTAGATCACATATGTTCTTTGGGTCGTCTTTTTTTGGTATCGGTCTGATAAGAGCATTCTTGAAACACTTCGGAAAACTACTAGTACTAATAGATGTATTAATAATATATGTAATAGATTCTAAAATATATTTATTATTGATTATTTGATATTTATTATTGAATATATTTATTATTTATTATTTGATTGCGGTTTTATTTAATCGAAAGTCTGGTCCGTCGAAATGGTTCTTAGCTATGTTTGGTCGAAATAGAAACAGTCATCTCCGAGATATTGAGGTTTTATTGGAGCGGGTGAAAGGTTCTTATGCAATATTGATAGAAATACTTAAGCAATACAAAACCCCCGGTACAAAAAGACCTCTAAAAAGAATAAATTAATGTTATTATGTAAGTACAGTAGTAGAACTTCAAGAAATCTACTGTAGCCAAGTACACTATTTAGCCTTGTCAATGACATTGAAAACGTTGTAAAAAAATAAATCAGTAAAAAAATCAGTAAAGTGAAATTAGTCTATTATTAATACGAAGATGATGCCTGCCTCGTAATTGCAGCAAAAACCTAACAAAGGCTGAATCTATGTTACAGAAATTTTACAAATTTTACAAATCTCTGTAAATGGTCTCACAAGCTATGGAAAAACGTTCAAAACTTATTTGGATAAAATATATATACAATACAAATATATATATATATATATATATATATATATATATATATATATATATATATAAATATATATATATATGTATATACATTTCAGCTAAGAATATTAAAAATTATCATGCCTCTAAAAATTAAAATAAACTATCCAAAAAGAAGACAACATTATAGAAATGTTTAAATTTTGCAAGGTTATTTATATTAGGTATTGCAAAAACAGTTCATGATAAAATTGAAATGTTGTTATTAATAGAACAATATCATAACAAATAGAAAAATATCATAACATAAAAGTTCCACACGGTACTGTCACAAGAACAATAACTGACGCTAAACTTGTGGTACCAAGAGTTTATAATTATTATGGCAAGAGGACAAACAAATTTCAAATACCTACGCTTTTAAATAAAGTGCTCCTCAAGATTCTATCAACTATTACCGATGACAACTTTAAACACATATTTAAAAAATATTTCTATGACAAACTAGAAGGTTCATAATTACTATAATACTACAGGGTTATTTTTGATTAATTCACCACATCTTGCAGGCAGCCTCTCTACATTAATCCCAACAACATTTGTTCCACGACTTTTTACTAATCTTGATAAATAACCCAAAAAAACGAAACAAAAAAGTGTTTGCTCCCTCTTTTACTTATTACTCTGTATTTTGTAAGAAGTACTTAAAATGTCAACGCCCGGGCGCCGTACCTAGGTCCAGAATTAATGCCAGTTATTAATAATATATTAATAATAAAGCAGCAAATAAATTTTATATGGGAAAACTTAAATGTTTTAAAACTATTAATTTTAAAAAGTCGTACAATAAACACATTATTAAATTGTCAAAAATGAAACGTATGAATTGTAATCTCATAAAATTTAAATCTAATCTACAGCAAATTTCGTAGTCGCAAGGCAGATAATATCTTAAGAAAAGACATCAATCAGACAAACGACAGACGAATCGAAATAGTTTGGACAATTGCGCACAACGAAAAAATCTTAGGTCGAATTGAACGTAACTTTGTACGTGAATATTACGATGTATATTAAATATATTATTATTATAATTTTACACTTTTAATTATTTTTTGTTAAATTAAATATTAAAAAGTTATTTGCCTCTCTATAATTTGACACAATTTTGTTTCTACTTGTATTATAAATGAATTGAAACCATAACAAAATATAACATATTTATAATATATATATATTTTTTATCCTTTTCTGAAGTCTCTTCTTGTATTTGATAAAATTATCATTCTTATTTATTGCTCTCTCCCACTAAAAGTACTTAAGTTAAAAACAGATGAGATATGTAACTCTTTTTTAGTTAGCAAGGACTAGGTAAAGAATAAACTAAAAGGTCAAAGGTAAATTATTGTATTACTTAGAGTAAAATAAATAATCTTTCTATTAATTATAAAGCGGATATAATCCGTCGACAGCCCTCAGCGGCCCAAGCTTAAACTATTAATACTTTACCCATAAAAATTATCAGATAATGACGTCATTGTCTGATCTCGCCCTTCAAGTTAAGTAAGTTGCAGGATAAATTATGTTATCTAGCTTTAATAGTTCACTTCTCAAACACTGGTTAATATATTAAATATACAATCAATTACTTGCATCCATATTCAGTTCATGACTGAGTGATAAATAAATGATGAAAATGATGTTGTCCTAAGAGTTTTGTAAACTCTGATCCATATATTATTATAAACTAGTTTTGCTAAGACAACGGCCGGGATATGTACCTACCCGCGCTTCAATATTCCTTACTTATATTACTATTATATAACTTTAGGTCTTTAATATATAAAAATTTAAACTTCTTTTAATTTTCTTATAATAATAATTTCTAAGCAAGAGTAATAACCTTAAAAGAGTATCAATCTTCGCTTAAAATATGGAATACAAAAATTTTAAAATGACTGACCAAATTTCTGACTGTACAAAACATTCAATATTCAAAACCATAGTTGCACGTTTATCCATTCACCCATCTAAAACATCACCCGTGGATGCTGTTTACATCATTAAATTATAATGATTACAAATTGAGTTGGATATCATTTATATTCTGTTGTCTACTTACAGCTGCTGGTTGTTCCAACTTTTGATAGAAATAGTTCAGAGTTTATTCATGGACACAGTTAGGTCGGCATACACTCTATCCATCTGCAACTTTGTAAATTTACCCTCTCAGCTTTAACTGGCAATGTTACTTTCATAAATCTAAAACTCAATAGGACAGACTTTAATTTTTTTTTTAATATTATTAGAACGTTTTAACACTTACGTGTGTCAAAACTGTTTCTGGGACATGAGACCTACGTCTTGGTTTATAATCTTTAAAACGCACAATCACTCTCACCTGTATAAGTTGTTACCATCAACTAACTAAATTTGGTATGAATCTACTAATGCTGGCTTTTATATACGTACCAGAAATAAGATGATAATAGTTCTAGAAAAAAATATATATACACAAGCATAATAAAGTTTTTATTTTAAAAAATATCTTATCTATACATATAATAAAATTATCGCGGATCGATTTCTGTATATGTAAAATATTAAAAAAAAACGTGATTCCTTTATAAGAACAAGAGAACCCATAAAAATGGTTTTTAATTTTGTCTGTTTGTCTTTATGTCTGTACGTCTGTATGTTTGTGCACGCTAATCTCAGAAACGGCTGCACCAATTTGGATGCAATATATTGTAACAGTCTTCGCTTAACATTTGATGTTTATTTTATTTAAATTAAGAAATAAAAAAGTTATGTCAATTTATATGAATAACGTACTAGGTACCACGCAAATTTTCTCTCTCTAGATGTAATAAATCTGTAGAGGAGTAGTTTCTATACATTGAAAGTATTACAAAATATATAGGCAGGATATGAAGGGATAACTAACAGAATCCATTTTAATAACAAAATCTGTTCATCTGTTTGTCTTTTAGTTGAGCACGCAACACTTAAAAATATATTTTTGCATAAAAGTTATTTAAATTGGCTATATATTTTTTTACGTCCTGGCGATTTGATTTTAAATTGTGCCGGTTCAGTAATGTAACGCAGCAGTCAACGCGCTTTAGCCGGTTTACTTCAATCAATTCATGAGGTACCCACTTCAAGAGGATTAAAACAGTTTTATCACTAACACCGCAGCTTGTAGTTAAATCGGACGTGGTTTGCGATGGCTCCGCTTCCAGAATAGACTACTATTCTTCATTATCAACTTGGGTCTCAGGCCGTCCACGGGGGCTTGTTCTGCAGGTCAAAATTTCCGAAAGGAAAACGTTGGAATGACAGTCAACGAAACAAAAATACATGTATAAATGGCTGTAAAATATTTAAATTTGGAATTCCGTACCAAAAAGGAGAAATTTGTGATTAAAGTGGCCAGTACAAAAAAATACCAAATTCATATGTAAGAACCTACTATTTAATGTTTAAGAATTGTATGATTATAAGTTATTATCTGAACTGTTCAACTGTTTAAATTAGGAGCTACCTCACGTATTATATTTTTATGTTCTTTAATGTTTTGACTTTTGTTCTTATACGGATCTTCTTATTTCTGATCTGATTACGTAGAGAAACACCTAGATAGACCTCTACATAGCTTGTTCAGTGACTTTGAGCTTTCTTATGAGGTCCATAGTAAGAGAACACGGTTCAGTTCTGTAATAAGAACACACACCGGTTGAAGACTTTCGTTTGAGGTATTTTGGATGAGAAGATGTGATGAAGTTGAATTCTCCTTGTTGGACTACTCAGGTATATATAATGGTGGACAATTTCGGAAAGAAAGCTTGCAACGTATATACATAAACATTCAACATGACCTTTGTCCATAATCATTTTAAGGTCCACCTAGTGGGAGATTCTGTTGAAGCCATTGAGCATGGTAAAACGAAGATGAGTGATGTACTTGATGTGTCGCGATGGTAAACTGTTTTGGAGATATAAAGTCTCCCTGTCTAAACCCGCGCTACATTTGAATTGCTTTTGTACACGGATCGACATGGTGGGTGGCATTTATGTACAAACACTACAACACTTCGATATACCGATGGTCAATATTGCACCGCTGAAGAAACAGAAGAACAACCTAAGTCTCGATCATACATGTGGAAACTTTTCGGTCTCATGTATAACCCGCCAGGTTATATGAATGTGGTCTCAGGCGAAAAAGGCCTTTAGAAAACCGGTTTTTTCAGGAGGTTATAAGTCGTCAAACCTAGAGTGCAACGATTCGTGATGACTCTTGAAAACAACTTGTAAACATGGCTCAGGAGCGATATCTGCCTCCAGTTCCTCGTTTGGGTGTTGAAGAACTTCTGAAGGACTTTAAATACCGGTATTCCACCGGCTTTCAGAAGAAGAAGTGATTTTGGTCATTAGATGGTCGAAGCGTAGACTTTCTCAGATGTGCCCATCCGAATTTGAGGTCTATTTTCAATGTGCCTCTTACCATTCGGTCAAATCCATAAGTTTACCATATTTGTCAAACTATATCTTTTCAATTCTGACGTTAAGGACAAACTACTGCTTACAAAATTCAAGTACCTGTAAAAATATGCAACGTAATTATAATTTAAAAAATATTTATAACAGCATTAATTTTTTTTATTGACGATAATTTTAATGTTTCACAATGTGAAAATTGATCCATATAATAAAATTTCAACAAAAATTTAATTGACCTCTCCTTTGCATCTGTAGTGCCCTCACTATTCAGTCGTACGAAGACCTACTGATTTACATTATCGAGGATATTTAACATATTCATGTTATAACTTGAAAAGGGTTGAGGAATTAATTGCTTTATGGTGAATCGTATTTTAATAATAGGGTTTTAATAATAATATTATTCGCTATTTATGGCAGAAAATCATCCAAGCTAACTTTCCACAGAGTAAATCTTGAAACGTTATTAAGTATTAGGGGAACGACGTCACTTCCGCTGCCGACATCACACACGGAACTAACAAATATTAAATATTAAAAACGAACAAAATATATCACATATTTCTTAAAATCGGAATAAAAATGGTGTAAAAATAGCATCTGACCTTAAATGGAATATAATTTGGATTACTTTTTAAATATATGCATTTTCAATAAGTTTATTACATACTATCCTACTACTATTATAAAGGCGAAAGTTTGTAAGTATGGATGTATGGATGTTTGTTACTCTTTCACGTAAAAACTACTGAATGGATTTGAATGAAACTTTACCACAATATAGCTTATACATCAGAATAACACATAGGCTACAATTTTTGAGGTTTTTAATGTGAGGTCGTAAAAAAAACACTGACTGAATCCTACAAGAGAGATCAAAACAATTTACTACAGTATTGTACAACTTAAAAAGGTCTACAAAAAAGTCCGTGATGGTATATGTTTATCTCTTAGGAATAACCCACAATAACCATTTTTTATCCTTTACTTTGTACGAGAAATAATGGATTATTTACGAAGCGATACAAGCAATACAGTATTAATCCTTATCCAATTAAGTATCTTAAATACATTGTGCATTTAACAAAGATCAATATGGCTTTTTACAGCATGTAAATTAAATAAATATTTTCGAAGATATCACAGATTTAAAATGCAGAGTCATAGCAATTTCGGCGATAAATACCGTTTCGGTGATAGACGTGTTATATTTCGGTTATGACTAGACGGGACGAACCTGAAGTCCACGCGAACGAAGTCGCGGGCAAAAGCTAGTATAATATATGTAACACGCTTTGTTGCCCAAACAAAACCAACAAAACAAAACTACTGCGGACCCCGTACCAGTTTTCCATAATTCATTTTCTAAGCCACTGACTCTGAATCTATTATCTCATTGACTTGGCTAATAAATTCGTTACGAGTTCAAGCAACGTTATTATCTGCGCTTTTGGTTTAAGCTTCAGTGACTTCCATAAGAGAGTATTATAAAGGGTTCTCATGCGTGTGTTAGGTACATAATATTATGTAGATATTTGATCTACGATATCACATTACTTTGTATTTTAGATAAATCTTTCAGTAAATAGCTCGTACATTTACGTAACTTTCAATAATAACTTAAATAGTGACATTTTTATAAGGATCTCGTTTTATTGGAACGTAGTTTGTTATCGCGCGTTGTGAAAATTCTTACCAAAAGTTAGCACGACATGTTTTGCTATCTCTCTCTCTCTCTCTTCTCTTATAGAAAGAAAACGAGATATTTTCATTTCTATCATTATTATTTTTTGTACTATATTAAATTGCTTAGTAGTTATTTATTATTTATTTGATATTGGAGTTTGTTCTTTTAGAATCAATTTGCAAATAAGACAGTTTAAATGAAAATAATAATATAAATTTGTGAACAAAGATACTCGTAATGTTTCGCAACAACGCCATCTATTTATACCTTAAGGAAACATAACTACATCTGTTATATAAACATACACGTACAAAGTGAAACCGCTAGGTGGCGGGACAATAATTCATGGGTTTATTGATTAAAACTTTTTTATTAAATTATTCATTTTATTTACATTTATTATAAATTATCGGCGAAATATTTTACAAAAATAGTATACAAATATTATTCATTAGCATAATAGCTTATATTAATAATTTAATATTTTTTATTACAATAGGTATTATTCATGTTTTTTTTGACGTAAATTAATAATTTACCTCCCTAATATCTATATCGTAGAAAAAAATATAAATAGGCTTGAAAAGATTAGTTTTTCTCCAAAATTAAAATTAAAACATTGAGTAAATTTGCGCCGTTCAAATGACTTCATTTTGCGGGCGCCCTGCGTTTCGTCAAATGACACGTCCAGTCAATGTTTACAATGAACTTTTTATTTACTTCATACATATTTTAAGTGCTTTACAAGTCATGGAAGAAGATAAAACCATCTTACAAGTATTAGAAAAACACCCGACAAAGTGTTTTTTATACATTAGAAAATTTGAGTTTAAAATTAACCTAACTTAGTTTACAAAATTTTCGTATAACTTTCTATAAAAACCGTATTCTTTTATGTTTTTTCGAAATTTTTATGGTTGTCGATTTATTTCAGGTTAAGGAAGATACAGCTAATAATATATACAGCTAATAATAATATATATATGTCGGAGCTAGAGGCATATTAGTTGCTTGCTCGTTGCTTGCTCGTTCTTGATGGAGTATTCTGGTACAGGATCCGAGGCGTAGGTCTCAGGCAATTAAACCACACACACAATATGACAATTCTTGTATTAAATGTAGGTAATCAATTCTCACAAATTACTTAGTAGGTATACAATTATCAGAGTTGCGTGAACTACCGATCCCGTTTGGGGGTCCGAACTGTAAGGCTCTCACTAATCAAATCCTCTTCCGACTCAATGCGCTCCAATATTTAAAATGTCTCCGGTGCCCCTCCAAACGATTCCGGTCACGTGATTTGTTACGTCACGATGTTCACACCCCACTGTTACAATGATATCAATTGAGTTACTAATTATCGTTAAATTATCGTGATCTACGACATATATATAATTTTTATGGTTGTCGATTTATTTCAGGTTAAGGAAGATACAGCTAATAATATATATAACGAAACAACAAGGAGAAAAATGTAATCTAAGTTTGAAGAAGGAAGTTGTTCCTCATATATTTTTGTGGTAAAAACACCACCTGATAGAATGATAATGTGCGTAGGCTAAGATTGACATCGGTTAATGAGGCTTTTTCAGAGTGAGCTATCACAAGTAGTGTTTAAAAAAATTGGTGACCTTTACAAAGAAGTGATATAGTAAGTCCTAGTACTGCCCATACAAATGTCTGTGATATTAATCGGCCAAGACAATATTAAATGTGATCACAAGACAGAGCCTTGCTTTTCGCATATTAAAGATATATTACCAAATGACTAAGCTGTGCAAGTAAATATTAAACTGAAGTACAGAAGTAAAGGTGTCAATGCTGAAAAACAAAATGTAGCATTGTTACCATTTCCTCATTCAACACACAATACTTTTACTTTACCAGTAAAACTAACTATTTTTCATAGTTTTACTTTACCAGTAAACCTACGTTTTAAAAAGAAAATTGTTTACTGAAAACACAGCTGATAATACTTCTATAGCATCTTATATCTTCTATATCTGCTGATTATCAACAAAGTTATTTATCTGAGTCAAGTGAAGTGGAAAATGGTTACCTAAACAATCGTATCATTTAATAAAACTTTTAAGCACGAAAATATAGGTTTAAATTATTTATTTTTCTTAGTAACACTAATACCACAATATGAACTTCGACGCCTATAATTTGAATGGCGTGTCAAATGACGTCACATTTTATTTCGACCAATGGTGGCGCGTTTTGGAGGTTTGAGTTTCACTCCCTTAATTTACACTTTTCTCAAATTATATTATGGCCTTCAATGATTAGTAAATAAAAAAAAATGATTTTATTATAATAAGATGATAATAATCCGAAAAAAACGTATTTGAGACCATTTTAAATTTTATGCATATTCCCTATTCCTTCAATAATTAATCGAAAGGAACTTCGTTCCACCCGGGTGTAACTTGACACCTCTTAGTTATTATTGTCTTGAAAGAACTAAAAATAAGCTATTTTTACATGTAGAACAAAACAACATTATATTTCAAAGACAATTTTAATATTTCTCTGTAACAAATATACGACTTTAAAGATTCTTTCAAGTGCATTATGTGATCCAATTCTCATCAGAGCTGTTGTGTGGTTGGATTATTTTTATATTTTTAATAGATTTTATTTTCATCACAATCAAGCTGAAACATTTATCATTGGTACGTATTTTAGGCTAATCTTAATAAACACAACTTGATTGATTGACTGGTGCCTAAAAAAGGTATAAAATACCTGTACTATCAGGTCACCAGGTTCTCCCTTCGGTTAGGAAATAATACATATTAAGTTCATGAAGTCAGATGGAGTCAGTTTAAATAATTTGCAATTACTAACGTTTTACGATATGTCTTTTTGATGGTTCAAAAATCGCCTTAAAATCTTTTTTGTGTTAGATAGTGGGTCGTAGTAATTTATACTAGTAGCAATAAAGGAAATGGACATACATTATACCGTAGCTGAATTAGCTTAGTACTTACGTAAATGTTCTTAACGAGATAAATGATAATTTCAAAATTTGGTAAAAACTTTGATTAATAAACTATATTGTACAAGACAGAGTTTATAATATTAAAATATTCTTGTACATATATTATAAGACTATTGACCAAATATGTAGTAATGTATAAAATATTAAAGGTTTCATTGATTAACCATTAAAAAGATACTTTTACTCTATTTCAGGAACACTATTAAAATACTGATAGAAAAGGAAATAATTGTGTTAGTAATTATCAATAATACTAAAAAAATCGAAGTATACGATAGAATCGTGTGTGAGGGTGCGTCCGTAGTCTCATGAATATACAGCAGCTGACATCATCACAACGTGAGTGCCATCGGTAATACAGACTCCCATACAACACTTAACTTTCAGCACCAGATCAGATATGTATATATATATTTAAGGTTGTTGAATCAATACTTTTCACCTAAATACGAACTTGTCACTTTACAGCCAGTATGAAAAACAATTTTCTTTTCAACATTGTTGTAGGTTCCTACTAAAATTTTTATAAAAATCTGTTTCTTGTGTAATGTCAGCTACTATTACTCAAGAAACGGATTGTTATTGGATATATATTGATAAGGAAGTAAATTTTCGACTTCGAAAACAGACTTCCTAAAAAGCTCAACTTATAGAGATGTGTGGTTGTCGTTAATTTCAAGATTGAAGATTGAATTGAATAATTGACGGTAATATTATAATCGATCTAGAAGAGAGAAAACAATTGATATACCCGCCATATTCTTTATTCGATATAGTACTTACCGAAAGCTAAAAAATATTAAAACCAAATTAAAAATGTATGACCCATTTGAAGCTAATTATCTGTGTTTTATTTTTAAATGTTGTAAATGAAAGAACTTTCAAATAAGCTCCAAGACCTAGAAATAAATAAAACCGACATATGTTGAAGTTCAGTTCGCGAGTCCGCGTGTCTGATGTTATTTACGAGCATTACGCATGTAGATTACTTCACAACTACCTCCAACTCAAATAAAACTCCCAGCGAGCGCCTTACAGTCATTTTAAACTTTCTAAAATTTTAAATATTAACTAGTTCCTTGTATAAGCAATTGCCGTAGTTGTCAAATACACCTCACTCGTTATTTGAGAACCAACATGTACTCTAAATATTTGTAGAAATGGTGTCATCTAAGTACATTTGTATTGTCGAATATATATTCAGAGGAACGATATCCACATTGAGCTCGTGGGAAATAAAATAAAGACATACAAGAAGGATATACAGTACGTAGACAACACAAAGTGTTTCATAAATATTAGATCTGAGAGTACCTACCCGAGGCGTCTGTGGAGACAAACGGCTAGCATTTAGGAGATCGGATTGCATATAATATTTATTTATTTCCCATTTAATAGTAAAATAAATACCTCCCGACAAATATGATTGCATAAATATGATAGATTCGTCGAGGCACCTTCAAGATGAACCAACAAAAACGAGAGAGACAGAATTCGTTTTGTCACTAGTTCTAGTCACTGTTGTTAGCTATTTCTTGTCTATGTATTAAGTTTAGTAATTTAAAAGAAAATCTATAAAACCAGTGAATTGACAGAGTTAATGTTATTGCGAGGGTCACCTAACTAAGTTGGCACCTATCAAGTGGTACTAACGATACCATAAATTGTTTAATGTGGGTGAAGACGTGGTGCGACTAGCGCGTGTTTATCGGTTAATCAAGGCTCGAAAAACCGTCGTAAATGTATACGAGTGTCGTATCTTTTGGCCACTGGCTCCCCGCATGCTTTATTTGATGATTTTTAGTGTTTTTCAGATAATGCTTCTGAATAATTGTGATAAGAATATTGTATTGGTATAATTTTTATGTTTAATTAAAAAACCGTCTTAAATGTATAAATTATATTAATCACAATTTGTAATAAATAAAATGCCTCAAAATTTAAATATATATTGTTGGAATAGTTAGAATTTGCTGGCAGAATAGAATTGACAGTGTCTTAAAAAAAGGAAGTAAAAAAAGAGAGCGACGGATCAGTCGGTTACGTGTTAGTTTATTTAATAGCAATAGACTGACTAATTTCATACTATGCATGCACTGGGACGTTGACGATAAAAACGGGAGAGTGTGGATGGACTGTGTGAAAGATAGATCATCTTATGAAGAGGAGTGAGCACTGAGATGAGCAATGATAGAGGTGAGGGATAGTAACGTAAGTACCGCCGAAATTAAAAATACATTTTCAATTTGTGATAAAAAAATTTACTTCAAAAAGCATACAATGTTACCTGAACCGTTTGGTTATTGACAGACCATCCCTAACATTGATAATATATTATTTTATTTATCAAGAGCTTAAAATTCGGTAATGTTAAAAGCACATTTAATAAAACAATGTAGGTACTTACTGTCAATATGTAAACGATAACAAATGAATCGGTTAATACAAGTTGCAATATTAATTTTCAGCCACGTGCATTCAGGGCATATCGCTTGTATCATGTGTCAGTAAAACCACGTTAGAAGAATTAGTAAGGATAAACGTCATCAGTGATCCCGCATTAACATCACGCTACAGACAATTAGAAAGCGGATTCACTAAGCCTTCTGTGATTTAGTGTTGACCATTTTGTGTTAGGGTGTTTCGGATAAGCTTTAAGCGGAAACAGTGTAACATTTTGTTAATACATACAATAAAAATATAAAATTAAAATTCGTGATTCATTTTTTATTTATTTTAGTTTTTATGCTATATTTTAAAAAAATATTTTTTTCATTTTAAGTTGAAAAAGAGTGTCTCCTTTTCACCCGTCTCCTCTTCCGTCATCCTCTCTCTTTGTACCGACACCAAAGAACCCACGAGCACTTATTGGATTCGCGTTCAGTTATTACAAATATTAGAAACGTTTCGATGTTATTACGCGTAATAACTTTGCCCTAACGATAACCTCGGGCTATTGTGAATGGAATTGGAACGTTGAAATGAGCAAAGCCCTTTTAAGTGATATCGTTAAGGAAAAATATTAGAACGTATATTTTAATGTGTCTTAATGAACGTGTAATGGAAACGTTCCTAAGATATTGTTATTGGATTTTATAAGGAATATTACTTTTCTACTAATTCAAGAACATCTTCATTTTTTTTATTATAATTTCCAATTTTTAATGTTACATTGCCAACCATAGTTACGAGTGTAGCTATAATATTCGGCAAGTGTATAATACCATCGGATATTAGCGGATATATCAAGAGATGAGTGAGGTCGACGCTTGACTGATGTTGCGGTGTTCACTCAGTAACGAATAATTTATATACGAGCACGTGCCTCGTGTTTTGAACTTCGGTAATATGTGGCTCGTAACTGTCAACATTTTGACGTAAGATAATGTGATTGATTTGAGACTTTAGGGTGTTAGTGAAATAGTCCAGTCAGTGATTATTAAACTGAGAATATTTTGTTATTTTTATCATATTGTAATATATTAACCATTGAATTTTATATTTTAAGACGCAATAAATAACACCCGCAGATATACAATTTTTATACTAAAATGTTCTTTCTTTTATTTCTTAAATACCAATAAACCATAACAAAGGGAGTTTTATTGGTAACAGTCTACATAACATTGAAAAAAAAACTTTTCAAGCTAGTTTTAAGAAATAAAATTATAATTATATAGGTATTTAAAATATCTACATTTTATTTTTGTAAAACTCGTAATTATATAGAATTTTATTGTATCTTTTAAATAGATAACAGATAATAAAGTTTTAAGTAGTGCTATTTTTTGAAACACCTTAGTAAAAGAATAGATTAGGAACAAATTTTACTAGTAAACGAAAGTTTTGTGGTTCTCTCCAAATTTAAATAACCTCTGCTTTTTTATTAAAAAATGGAAGGTTTCAAGCCTTCATTACCTTATGTTTACCAAATAGTCCTAAATTTAATTCTTGGCGACGACGCTGCCGGGCTTACGTTCCCATCATACTATATCTTCAATAAATATTACGTCTGGAAAAATTGCAAACATATTACCTATACCTAAATAAAAATAACATATATAACATAAAGAAAAAAAAAATATCTAGACTTGCTAATACCAACGACAATCGTTTTGCATAATGAAAAAAAAAACTACCTCATATATCGTACTCTTTATTTTGAATTACGTACAAATTCTGTGCATAATTTTATGATAAGTGGTTAAGTTGTGAAACTAAAATAAAGAAATAAGCCAACTATATATATAACTACTACATACATAATATTAGCAAAGCTTTAATTCAATAGGGAATATTCATGTTTTTTTTTTTTTAATTTATTTATTTATTTATTTTTTATTTTAATTAATTATTTACCTCTTTTTACATTAATAGGCTTGAAAATATTCTAGTTATTTTTTAAAGTGAAAATTAAAACATTGAGTAAATTTGAAAAAACTTAAACTTTAAACAAACGCCGTCACTTTGCGCGTGCCATGAATGACGTCAAATGACACGTCCAGTGATTGTTTACTCTAGATCTTTTAGTTATTTTATACATATTTTAAGTTTTTATTTCAATACAAATCATGAAAAAAGACAAGAACTATCTTACAAGTATTGTACAGTTCCGGAGTGCAAAACTAGTATTAAAAAAACACCCGACAAAGTGTTTTTTTTATTTTTTTATTTAAATAGATGCGAATATACAAAAAAAATGGTGTATGGTAAATAAAAGCGATAATATATGTCGTAAATCGTGTTTATATTGTTGTGAAAATCCATTTAACGTAAGTATACTTTATTTGTATACATCTTAATGTAAATTAGTTTTGCAATGGCTATTGAACATTAGAAATTTTGGTTTAAAATTAACCTAACCTGGTTTACAAAAGTTCAGTATAACTTTCTATAAAAACCCTAATCTTTTTTTGGTTTTACGAAATTTTTATGGTTTAACACCAGTTGAGAGAATGAGAATGTGCGTAGTTAAAAGACATAGATTGACACCGGTTAATGAAACCCATTCACCGTTGAGCAGTCGACCGGGACACATGTCCCTTTTACCTGCTCCGCCTATTCGCGCCACCTACTTGGGCCGTCACGCTGACCGCCCAGCCACCTGCGCCGACCACCTGCACCGACCGTTCGTACACCTGCGCCAGTCAAGATAACGACCTCCATTGTGTACAAGCCAGCGGTGTGATTGTGTTTGTGTGTGAGTCATCGCCGCAAGCACACCTGCGGGCCGGCGAGCCTGCATAGGGGTCCAACAAGTCCGACGTCGGCCTAGTTAGGGTACGAAACGGAATTCAAAGACTTCGTCGTAATAGCCTGCGTCGTGTAAGTACACAGTCGTTAGGGTATTAGGCACACCTCGGCCACCTACTGACAGAGATTCGATAGGGTTTTCACGTTAGGCACTCGCCTCCCTGCTCACGCAGGGAGGACGGCTCGTATCTCCGGGCTCCACCATGGACCCCAAATCCGCGGCGGAACCCGAAGATCTGTCCAAGTCGCAGTTTTTTGGTTGGGTCCACGGAATTGCGCCTGAATTATGCCTGCAGTACTCTGTCCTGTTAGGCACCGAGTCTCCGCCCTCGACCTCGCGCGCCGCGATCGCGACCGAGAGCACCTCCGAAATGGAGGTCGAGGCCGCCACTCCTACGGAGCAGACGGCCTCGGATTCTGAGTCGGGGAGTTCGTCCCCTTCCTCGGACGCTGACGAGGACGACGGTTTCACGACCGTGCAGACCAAATCGGCCAAGAGGAAGGCGACGAATGCGCACTCCTCGAACGTCCCGCGAAAACGGGAACGTCCGTCCGTTCTTCGGGACCGGGCCCGACTCGCGAACGCGTGCCGATCGCGCCCGAAGCGCCCGCGTCCGCGTCGCCGTCGTCTGCGCCTTTAGCGTCCGCGGAGGCGCCTTCAGCGCGACGGAAGTCCCCCGCGCCGCCGCCGCTTTACATAAGGGACAAGTCTAAATGGGACACTCTGTCCGCACTTATGACGGAGCACAAGCTCCATTTCACGTCCGCCCGAAATACCGCCGACGGTATCCGCGTTCCAACCGCATCTTCGTCGGACCATCGTGGTCTGACTCGTCTTCTCTGCGAACGTGGTTACGGATACCACACCTACGCGCTAGAGGATGAACGCCGCTTAACGGTGGTCATCCGAGGGCTCCCCGTGGAGCTCACTACTAAGCGGATTTTCGAGGACCTTAAGTCCCAATCGTTCCCCGTCATCTCGGTGCACCGCATGTACCGAGCGACCACTAGGGTCCCGTTCGATCTCGTTCTCGTCCATCTCGAGCTTTCCCCGGAAGGAAAGCAAATTTTTAACGTCAAGGCAGTCTGCCAACTCTCCGGTCTTAGGGTCGAACCTCCACGCGGTCGCGGTTTTCCTGGTCAGTGTCATCGCTGCCAGCTCTATGGGCATTCCCAACGTTTTTGTCACGCGCGTCCAAGGTGCGTCAAGTGCCTGGACGACCACGCGACAGCCGACTGCTCGCGGAAGGGACCGGTCCCTGAGGATTCTCCCAGCTGCGTCCTGTGCGGACAGAAGGGCCATCCCGCGAATTATCGCGGGTGCCCCAAAGCGCCGCGCAGGACACAGCCGGCAAGGCAGCCTCCTCGGCCCGCTCAGCCTCCATGGGCTCCTCTAGCCCCTAGGAGGCCCGCGGCCCCTCAGGCATCCCAGGCCCCTCAGGCACCCGCGAACGCGATCGCGAACGCTTAGGTGAAGCCTCCGAGGATTATCCCACAGCCCGTCCCCCAGTCGTTGCCGCCGCCCTCGGTTCGTAACTCCACCGACGGAGTTGCGAGTTCGGTCGCGTGCGTCACGAGCCTCTTCGGTGTAATAGACATCAAAGAGCTCCTAGTCTTTTCGAATGAAATGAGGGATTCCGCGCGAAACCCTCCCGCGAGGATGGAAGTGCTCCTCAAGTACGCCGTCCTAATCAAATCGATATACGAACACACGATGTCAACATGATGATATCGCGTGGAAGGGTAAAACCTCGCTCTCTGACTGTCGCTACATTCAACGCGAACGGGCTACTTAAGCAGATAGATCTAGTGCCCGACTTCGTGGTCACGCACCTAGACGCACATAGACGTCCTGTTAGTACAAGAGACCTTTCTGAAGCAGTGTAATCGTGATCCGCGCATCGCGAATTACCGTCTCGTTAGGATTACGTTAGGAGGTTAGGGAACCATCATCTACTACAGAAGGTCTCTTCATTGCACTCCGCTCGATCCGCCCCAACTAGTCAACGTAGAAGCGTTATTATGTCAGGTGGGTATGACCGGTCATCAGTCGATCGTACTAGCATCCGTCTATCTTTCTCCCAATAAAGCCTTAGTTGAGAGGGACCTTAAGTCCTTACTCCAATTAGGTAACGCAACCATTCTGGCCGGCGACCTAAATTGCAAACATCCCCGCTGGAACTCTACTGTCGCAAACAGTAGAGGAAATCTCCTTGATAGGCTAAGTTACAAGGCTGGTCTCGACTTCGAGATCACCCCGCCTTTGAGTCCCATGCGATACTGCGACACAGACTTCCGACATGACAGACCCGACGTGCTCGACATAGTACTCTTGAAGGGCGTGACACTCCAGTTACGTTCTATCGAGACGCTATCCGAGCTAGACTCTGACCATCGACCGGTCCTATTTCAGCTAGGACTTCCTCCCCTTAGGGAACCCGCGACCAAAACAATTATTAACTGGACGAAGCTTCGAGAGCAACTCCATTCCCCCGTATCAGCGCACCTCGACAAAATTCCTGACCAGCTTACATCGGTCGAGGACGCTGTCTCAGCCGCGACTAACTTCACAGAACATTTGGTAGACAGCATAGGAAAGTCCTCGAGGGAGGTCCGAGTGAACTTCGAGGGTTACCGAGCACTCCCTCCGGACATTAGACTTCTAATCACCCATAAAAACGCCGCGATTAGAGCCCATGACCGATACCCGACAGATGACAACCCACGGAGGCTGCGCCGTCTCCAGAGGGAGTCGAGATAAGCTCTCGATGACTTCAGAGATAGCGGTTGGGATAGGACGCTTGCGACGCTCTCTCCAACACACCAGGCATTCTGGCGGTTGCAGAGAGCGTTGAAGGCGGACACTGTCTCAGATATGCCTCCCTTGGTTGGACCTAACTCCACCATCGCGTTTGACGACCCTGACAAAGCTGAGTGCTTAGCCGACAGTCTAGAGAGCCAGTGCCGTCTGTCTGCTCAATCGATTGATCGCGATCATGTCGAAATAGTCGACAAAACGGTCAATATAATGTGTTCTCAGCCACCGGTCGGTCCGCCAATCAAGGAAACGAACCTAGACGAGGTGACGTCCATAGTTAGGGCGCTTAACGCCAAGAAATCGCCAGGTCCCGATAGGATCACTAACAAAGTGATAAAGCTTCTTCCGCCTCCTTTAATTTACCTATTGGTTACCATTTTTAACGCTCTACTGGCCGGTTGCTCGTTTCCGGCCCAGTGGAAAGAGGCCATAGTGATAGGGTTCCATAAGCCGGGCAAACCCCGGCATCTGCCTAGTAGTTACCGTCCCATTAGTCTTCTTAGTTCCTTAGGGCAAGTATATGAGAGAATCATCCTCTGTAGACTTAGATCAGAAGTCGAGAGACTCAAAATCATCCCAAATGAGCAATTCGGCTTTAGAGCCAACCATTCATGTTCCCATCAGGTGCAACGCCTTACGGAGCACATACTGATAGGGGCCACTGTGAGGGCCAAGAAGCATAGGACTGGAGCGCTCTTCCTCGATGTAGCTAAGGCGTTCGACAGGGTCTGGCACAATGGACTGGTGTACAAGTTATACCAGTTCAAGGTGTCGGACAGACTCGTACTCATCATACAGGACTACCTGTCGAATCGCTCCTTTCGCTACAGAGTGGAAGGCGTTTTGTCAACCCCCCGCCCCATCAGGGCGGGTGTTCCCCAGGGTTCAGTTCTCTCGCCCATCCTCTACTCCATCTACGCTAGCGATATTCCTAGACCGCGATCTAAAGTGCACCTTGCCATGTACGACCTGCCACCACCATTACGCGTCCTGAACTCAATAAATAATTTTAAGTTAAAATATAAACAATATCTCATATATTTAAATGAACTACATCAATCTTTTCAATTTTACCACCCTATTCATCTTTAACTCAAGAGTTAAGAAATGACCAGTGCGTCTCTTATAGGCTGCAGGTCTTAAGTCATCTCTTAAAATACGCGACATGGTTCTGGGTGCTATCTTCATTTCCTGAGATAAAATCTTTTGCTTTCGGACAGGATTTCTTCGAATATTTTCCCTTACTGCTTTGACCACTTGTCTCGTACGAACACTATGTGGACGGCCAGACCTTTCTCTGTCACAAACAGAGGAAGTCTCGTTGTACCTATTAATAGCTCGGTACACAAAGATTTGACTAATAACAAGTGTATGGAGACTTTTAAAAATTGAATTTGGCTCCACACCTACTTAGTGTAATGCAATCACAGCGATTCTGTTCTCTTTATCACTCCATTCCATTTTAATATCGCTAAATATTGTACAACGTATTGGCGCCAAAATGAGAAAACACAATGAACAATCGTATAAAAATGTCAGATTCCAAATTCAAATGTAATATTTTCTTATTTTTAATTGTAACAGTATTTATGGCTAGACTAAGTATAAAACACGGTTGTCTAAGTATAAAATGGACAAACTTTCTTGTTTTGTCATTACAGTTAATATTAATGCACATCGAGTCGCTTTCCCTTCGAGTTCTAATACCGGACGTGTATTGTGCATGTTAAGGATATTTAGTTTAGTTAATGTTTTTTATTTTATTTAATTTAATGTTTTCTTTTTAGAAAGTATATAACGTTTTAAACGATATTTTTGGTTTGTTTATTTTATAGTTTTTTTTTCGCTCGATTGAAAGTTTCTTTTGTTTTTTCTAATTTTAGTTTTGATCCTATGTAACTTATTTTTGATAAAAAAAAGAATAATGACTTCCTAAACACTTTAGGTGTTTTCAATTGATCTTAGCAAACGTGAATATAAAAGAGATACTATTATTTGATGTGTTGGTTACTAGTACCTACGTCTATTATTTTAACGATCGAAATAAGTATAAACAAAAAGGTTAGAGTAATATAAATATTATATAATGTTATGCTATAAGATGTATTCAATATTATCAATATATATTATTATCAATATTATCAATATATATCAAAACAAGGGAAAGGTTGACATGTGATTGATTAAAGGTTCACTGATGTTGAGAATAATTGATGATTGAGCAAAACATCTTGAATAAAATGTCTTTCTGAATATCTCTTAGTAAGCTCCTTAACAATACACATATAGTTTGTCTGTTGGTTTACTTATACTCAACTTTTGACGTCTATTTAGGAATAATAGATGCTTTTGTCTATATATTTAGTACGAAAACTGTTATTTGAAACTAAGCTTTATTAATACTTGTAGGTATTAAGTTACAAACAACAACGAGACCAATAAGAGTAGGGTTGTTAAATATATTATAATTAAACAACAACAATATATGAAACAACAGAATACAAACCGCTTCAACCAGCTGTTTATAAACCAGGACAAATTGAGAGTTTGATGGTACTTATCGAATATAATCTGTAAAAAGGCAAAATACAATGTGGAGATGAACACATTCTGTGGAGAGCCGATCGCTTTTTTAAGCTCATTCCATCTGCCGTTAAACAGATTATCCTATAGCATTGTGTGATAAAATATTAATTTTAGGAATCATTCCACGAAATAACATAACAGAAGATTAAATATTAAGTGAGCTATCATTATGATACATTTTATTTACGTTTTAACTCTACTCGTACGTACGTTGGTATTCCGTTGATCAAATTCTTTATTTTGCTTTGAAGGTAGGTCATTGTGTACATTTTAATATTTCAATTATTTTGTATTTTCGCTTATTTTATTGATACTGCTTGGGAGTATTCAACATAAAGAATGTTTCCAGATGTACTAATCTTTTAATTCGAGATAATCTGATTACATAAACATTAATGTCATCGTTAAATGAAATGGGGTTCAAATTAGTTAGTCTAACTGAAGACTTCTCTGATGAGAATTGAATTACATCAACGTCTCCGACGAACCTTCAGGAAATTAACATCATATTTAAATTTTATTTCGACGTTTGTTTTCATTGCCTTGTAATAAAAAGAAATTCGTTTGTTATTGTTGTAATAAAAGAAATGACAGTTTTACTTTTTACTGATTTTAACATTAATGAGATCGTAAAAAATGTCTAATTATATAAATAGTAGAACAATATAATTTATCTTTACATCAATCCTACTTTTATTATAAATAGGAAAGTCTGTCTTTTAAGCTTCCTTGACTAAACTACCAGCCCGATTTGAATGGACTTTGGAATGAAACATGTTGAACACCACCACCATCCAAATGGGGGATGAAAGTTTATATGAAAAAACTAATTTTCTTAGAGAAAATAATTGTTGACACAAAACTAAACATAGACTATGTTTTTTAATAAAATCAAGTTGTAAGGGGCAGAAACAGGGAAAGAAAATTTGTATAAAAAATCTAAACAGGTTAATCGATTGTAATCAACTTCGTTAAACGTATAGTTGATAACCCAAGGCTGACAAAGTGTACTCTTTTAAGTCACATATCCCTAAAAAGTACTGAACCCGAGGGATAGTAGAAAGACCTTCAGTCTAACATAACAAGGCTGTTTTTTTACATATAAGCTAGCTAGTAAGAATATAAAAATAAATGAAATTATACTAGTTACTAAGTATGTTTTTATTACATTGAAAGGCTAATAAATTATTTCTAAGAACATAAAGAGTCAAGGCATGCGGGTTTTAATATTTCTTTTAAATTAGTTCCGTGTGTGATGTCGGCGGCGGCAGTCACTTCATCACCGTTCTTTAACTTTTAAACGCTTATAATTGACTTTGCAGAAACTTCGCTTTGAGGTTGTGATATTTCAGTGATTCTATAAATACCATACTCTATACTCTCAAAATCAGCATACCGCCACAGTGTTTTATCCGTCTATAATCGTGATCATCAGAAGGGAAGTGACCCCTATTAAGCTTCTTTTTTGATATATTTTTTTTATTATACTATATTTTTTTACATATTGTTCCAAACCTAAATAATTAGGATAAGGGATAGCTTAAAATTAGGAGAAGTTCAATAGAATACTAAAAAGTTTAATTAAACTAATATATACACGAACATCAAAGAAATGTATAATATCGAATATTACATCTCTTTTTATACAAACTAAGTTAATGATTCCATTCCATTTTACATTCCATCTAAAAGAAAGTGAAAATGTAGTGGTAAGGTAAGTATAGGTGGTAAGACAGACACATTAACCTAGTAACCTATTTACTGTTCTCTTAAAGACACCCATATTGTATTCGGATGAAAATACCGAAGCAAGAAAGCTGTTCCAGTCCTTCGTTGTATTAAGTAAAAAAGACGAAGCAAAGCACTTTCTTCCTAAAGGAGGAATGTCCACAACATGGATACCCTGCCGTGCTAACACCAATGGATACCCGTAGATAGTGGGCTTAAGCAGATCGTTAATATGCAACAGAATAAGAGTTTCAGATAGAAATAACGGACCCCATGGACACTCCAGCATTTATTGTCGAGGGTTCCGAGGAATATCCGCCGATAACTACACGGAGATTTCCCTGGTTCAGAAAGTTATCATAATTGTTACAAATTCAAACGGCGACTTTTATACATTTTCCGTGATAATGATAGATTTATATTTGAGCGTAAGAAAGAGCGTGAGGGTAGACAAAGTCTCACGCGATAACTAGTTTACAGTGAAATTCGACGATGAGTTGAGTTTATCTTTGACTTCATTTTGAGTTGAGGTGACATAAGATAAACTAAAAATTATGTCTTCGTAAACATAATCTGTTAGAAATACAAGTAATAAAATTGTAATTTAAAGGGAGAAACTCTCTAGATAGTGCATTCGACAAAGATCCGTGAGGCTATTGAAGCCTTTGAGGCTTGTTTGAAAATGTCTGTATCGTATTAGATGTATTGCAGTGTTTATATTTTAAAGCTTATATATATATTTTTTTACTTTTGAACAACTTACAAACCAACTAATTTAACTTTTGAAATAATTTTAAACATATGAGTCAAGTTATACTTACTGTAAAAAAATGTTGAAAATTTAGGTACAGTTATTATTTTCTGTTAGAATTACTTTATGTCCATTAAAGATGTAAAACAAACTCACTGGTTATTAGTTAATTATTGCCATGAAATTACAAATGTCTTTACTCTTAGTGATCAAATATACTCTTACACACACACAGGCTTTAAAAGCCTCTTTCATAGTGTGTCGATAAAAACACTCTGCTTGGGAATGTCTTTACGCTCATTAAACCAATTTACCGATGTCGTTGATAACACTTAAAAGATGTTAACTTGTTTGATTTGATTTCAATAAAACTTTCTTAATTAATGTAAATTCCACTGAAACGTTAGACTCGTAATAAAGTTTACCTTAGTCTAGCTTGCTCTAGTTCCTAGTAATATATTTATAATTCCTCCTTATTCTCTATTTACACTGCGAGAAAAAATGGATAATTTCTTATTTAATGTATACCATTATATAAGTAGTTTTATTAATAATGTATTTATTGTACAAAGTTGATAATGATTTCTTTTCTATTCTAACCAGTTTTATAAATTTTAAACAAGAACCCTGAAACTAAAAATTGCTTTGCTTCTGAATATGTATTTTAGACTTTGCAACCTATTATATAAATTTTGCTAGTCATTTCAAGATAATCCCAAGTGATTGGAGATGTGATGGATACGCGAGAAGACGTGATGTTGCGGTGTTATTTAGGATTATGTATTCTACTAGAGAGTTACTTTGATAAAACGGTGGATATAATATTCCAATTTGATTTGGCATTTTGAAAAACAAAGTCAATAGCGATATATCATTATCAAGAATATTTTTTTTTAACCTCCGACTCAAAAAGAGGGGTGTTATGAGTTTGACCTGTCGATCTGTGTGTCTGTGTATCTGTGTGTCTGTCTGTGGTAATGTAGCAGCTAAACGCGTGGACGGATTTGATCGCGAGTTTTTTTTTTGTATTATTTTTAATTGAAAGCCTGATTCGTCGAGATGGTTCTTAGCTATGCTTAGTCGAAATAGAAACAGTAGTCTCCAAGATATTGAGGTTTTATTGGTGCGGGTGAAAGGTTCTCATGCAATATTGATAAAAATAATTAAGCAAGTAAAAATATTACAATAAATTAAGTAACGTAACTTTAAAAAGCAGAAAAAAAAATTCAAAATAAAAAAACCCCCGATACAGAAGAAAGAAGAGAATAAAAATAATATTATTATGTACTTATTGAATTCGTTGCGTGGGGGGACCGTTTAATAAAGGAAGTAATTAAAATACAAGTAAGTTACCAAGGCAAGTAAAGAAATTACAATATCGAATCGTATAGTCTAAGTCCTCGTTACTTCGTAAAATGACACCATCGTCCATGTACGTTCATAGGTATTTTTGTGGGTTTTTTTTAATTTTTTAATTTATTATAAAACAACTTTAAAAAAGTTCATTATGTTATTTCGGTGTATTCTGTTTGATCTTTTGAATTTACTTTGGAATACGTGTGCTATTAATAATTTTATCAATACTGAATCTTCAATTCTAAGGTACTTTGTAGGTGTATCTTTATTTGATGTTATTACTATAAGCAGGTTTTATTGGTAGGTCTCTTAAGTCTTGTAATTCTACTTAAATCCTTCTCATTCTAAGAGTTAACATAAATTTAGAAACATTTGAAGTAAGTAATGTCAATAAGGATAATTAAGTACAATGTAGTTGTATAATTTACAACAAGACACGTAATACTGGCTACTCATGTAGTACTCTCAAAATCTTAAAGGCAGACTTCAATGGGAGGAATGTATAATTTGTTAACTGACTCGGTGTTCCGCGTTGTTCTATGTTAGCACTCATATAGTCCGGAAGTATGTTCGAGATCGAATTACATTACTTATAATGTACCTATCAAAGATTTTATTAATTGAAAGAAATCAAACACAGTTAAAAAGTACTTATAATAATAATAATAATATCACAGGACAAATTACACAAGTTGTTCGAAATCCTAAGTAAGCAAATTATTTGCTAGTTTTAAGGGTGATAGAAATACAATACATAGAAATACACATTGTAAAACTTTGAATATATTTAATTAACGGCCAAAATTAGAAATACAGACATCTATGCTCATCACATACATTGACTGTCCCTGTCGGGAACCGAACCCGAGCCCCAATGCTACGCCATACGTTAGGCGTCTCCGCTAACCACTCAACTAACGACTGACTGTACTGACTTATTCAATTTATTCGATACATAACATTTTGCTAAACAAACTTTTGAGAAATAAGATAGAGTCTAGGAAAACTTTCATACAAAAGAAAATAATCAGAAATAGCAATTTACTGCTTAATATTAATTTTCTGTCCAACGGGGTGAACATATACAAATACAAAAAAGCAATAGTGATTATTTAAATACGTGGTACTGAAGCTATCGTTCCCGGTTAAAGGGTTCTGTCGACAACTTAAAGAAGTCACATAACAATCGACTCAATACTAAAGAAGTAATCCCTTTTGTGAAACACTCGCCAATTTAATATTAAAGCTAAAGGGTTCCAAGCGCGCCCTGGTCTGAGAAGACCTGCACAACCAACTCGTCCGAGTATTTTATTATAGTGTTTCTCGAACGGCAATACTTAGTAAGCAATTTACGAACAATTACACATAAAAAACATACAATAGTAAATACTTGTTCATCGCAGTTTAATAGTTAAAACGGTCCAGTCAGAATTAAGAGGAAAGTTATAACTTTCAATATTTGAAAAACGGATTGCCTGGGGCGGGAGTTGTGTTTGTCCATCAGAGCAATAGGCTCACCCTCTAACATAGTACAGGACGGAACGTCAAACGTAAAACGTAGGTGCACCCTGCCACCCTTTTGGGGAAAAAAATTCGTAGACGAGAATTCATTTGTATTTATGAATAAACTATTATTTACGGCATTGAAGGTGTATGTATTCTGTTTTATATTATATAAATGTTGTATTAATTTATTAAAATCTATAAATCTAAGACCCACTTTCAAGGTATGAAAACCTAACTTATTACAGCGAATATCTTAACTATACATTAGTTTCTATTTGTCGTAGTCTGATATTAATTATGAACAGACTATGTCGGTACCAGTTAAGGGCCACTTTAGACTTTTGCCGGATTATATTATCCTTTAATTATTATTATTAATATAATTAAGGTGGTTTTAATTTAAGCCTATGTCTTATAAAAAACCTAAGAAACTTTATAATTATTGAAGATAACGTTGCTTTATATTAGTTGCAAACAGTTTATTTAGGGGTGAGTTATGCAAATCTAGATAAATAGATAAAGGAGTTTCATATGCATGTCAATTATAAGAATAGTAAAAATAATGTTTATAATATGTTTCTCGAGTATATTCATTCTCACCACGCATGTGAAGGATTTCAGGGAACGAGATCTGTGGAGTTTAATTAATTGTTATGAAGAAAGCCTCTTGATGACTAAACAAAGCCTTTACACAATAGAAGGCACATGAAGAAAAATAAATTTATTTTTAAATTACTCTTACAATATTAAATAGGTCATGTTTAACGTAAATTAATAATCAATTATACAATTATTTTTATTGTTTTCAATGTTTTCATTTTTTGTTTTGTGTTTGTTTTTTTTTGCATTCCATTTATTCCTCCATGATACTAAGTGTGTATAATGTGTGTATAATAGCACTTATGTGAAGTAGTGTCTTATATCTCGATATTTAAAGGCCAGTTGTACTTATATTTAATAAAGGAATGAAAGTTTTTTCAAGGTTATTACATAACAGCCAGCTGTTTTTAATTTATAATAAGATATTATGTTTCAATGTTTGTTATGTGATTTTTATTGCCATAATTATTATACATTAAATATCTCATTATTAAAATTTATTTATTAAATAAGCTTAAACTGGCTATACATGGTTATAAATATTTCCAAACATCTTATTATTATCCAATTATTTTTTAAAAATACTTTATAAAACATACTGGTTCAGATAAAATTATAAACTTCTTAAAAAAAAAACTAATTTTATTGTATAGATTACTAAACTCTAAAAGATTGACATTAAATTATATTTAAATCAACGGTTTAATCACCAAACGGTTTATTCATAGAGACAGACAGACATATATTTTGAAACTGCACTACATACAAGTATATACCATTCCGAAGGCCAGGGAACGTCTGCCGATGATAAAATATAAGACCATTAATATAATATCGACATTTATATTTTTTGTAGATTTTTATGTTTATTTTTTAAATAAGTTATCCTAGTCGGATTTAGAAGAAACCTCGTTAGCGAGAAATGTAACATAGATAGGTGTTTTAGTAGCAACAGAATTTCTTCTAGTACCACACTCTTTGTGGCTTATGTGTCTATTCTTCTATTTTATTAAATAGAAATTCCAAAAAGCGTTTTTCAACTTGGGTGGAGATAAGAATCAGGTGTGCGACGATGTGAAATAGGATAAATAGTGAATATAATATATGAATATAACTAGAATTCTGTTACTGAATTTCTGCATAGTCTGAATTTACAATTGTACCCGTATGGTTTAGATAAGATTTTTTTTTAATTGGAGGACGTCTGTCGGGACCCATTGTAAATAATAGCTTATTTACTGTTATTGTTGTAGGCATTGCTTTTATTTATTTATATAAATGCTTTATTGCAAATTTATATACTTTATTTATACAGGCTTGCTCTCTCAGGGTAGTAAAATTCTCTCATAGAATTCGATGCCACCCATAACTATAAGTGTAGGTATAAGGTATCTATAATATATTACCAGTAAGAGCAAGAGCTTGATGTTTATTCTTCCTTTCCTTCCGTTCCATGTGTCCAAGGCCCCTGCACCCTCTCAAATTCATAACAGGTGGCAAGTAATAATAATAATTATTATTTTATTTCAGAACAAGCCATATGTGTTAGTTACAAAATTTATCAACTATTATTAGTAGAATTATGCTAAAACTTAAATACTACTGACCGATACTCGAATACTGTTTACGTCATGTGTAGTCGTATCCAGCGTCTTAGCATCTGTCACACAATACGCCCAACATGCAGCGTGGGCTGTCATGCTTTCTGCGTAGCAGAGAAGACCATCGTTTTAGAATGATGGTCTGAAAACCATCTACTGTCGCTGTTGCGAACATGTTTGATGCGCTTCAGAAACGCGGCAATCTAACCAATATCCTGCAAGCGTACAGACAAGGACACAAATGACTCGCTATGGCGCGCCACTAAACACCTCAATCGACCAAAAAATCATATGCGGGTGGCATATAAATTAAGGAAACAAAACAGAACCTGGGCTAGATCTGACAGAGAAAAGGCAACTATTTTTGCTGCGTATCTGTATGACGTTTCCACGCATCTGCCTTGCATCGATCCCGATGGAGATAAAGAGTCAATCAATTACCAGCAATCATCATATCAGTTATGCGTTTCATTAAAGGCTGTAAGTTCGAGAGAAATAGCCCGCGAGATTAAAGCTCTACCATCAAAGAAGGCACTGGGATACGATCTTCTAGAGTCTGTACTGCTGAGCAACCATCCAAAAAAAGGCATCATGTACTTGTTAATTCTTTTCAATACATGTGTGAGGCTGTCTAACTATCCATCCTAGTAGAAATTGGCTCACGTTGTCATCATCCTTAAATCTGATAAACATTCGAAGGAGTCTTGTTCTACAGATCTATCAGTCTCCTCCCTTTGATTGCCAAACTACTTGAGAAAACTGTAATTAATAGAATGAGTCCTCATCTAGGTACGATTCTACCTGGGCACCAGTTTGGCTTCAGGCAAAAGCATGGAACCCTCGAGTAGGTACACAGGCTTGTGGACACTTATAGTCATACATTTAAAACAAGAAATACTGCTCGGCAGTCTTCCTGGATATTAGCTAGGCTTTTGGCAGAGTGTTGCATGATGGACTCCTTGTTAAAATAAAGAGATATCTGTCTCATTCCTTTTTCTCCCTGCTGAACAGCTTCTTACATAGAATATACTTTGAAGTTAAAATTAACTATGTAACATCAGACATGTATGAAATAAGATCGGGTGTGCCACAGGGGAGTATCCTGGGACCAGTGCTTTAACTCATCATCACTGCTGACATCCCTACAGATAGTAATACTACCAAAGCCACATATTGTAACGATTCTGTTATATTATCGGTAAACGCAAATGCAGAAATTGCATCGTTACATCTGCAGAAACACTTAGATAAGACGGAAAAATGGATGAAGAATTGGCGAATAAAAGTTAATTAGAGCAAATCCGTGCAAGTTGCTTTTACATTAAGAAGAAGCGATTGGCCTCCACAATAAAAGGAGAAAGAATTGTACACAGTGATAAAGCAAAGTATCTAGGCATCCAAACAAAACATCAACCAAAAGAACCATTAACCTACGAATTATTAAAAACACTTCAGGAAATTGTGAAACAAGATCTAAATATTAATATAGAAAAAAAAACGAAATGAACAAAATACAGGTAAAAAAAAATGGAGAAATTAACAAACCGAGGTCTTTACTATGTTCATTTATAAATAATTGGAAAAAGAACGATATTATTAAAAATAAAAAGAACCTGAATAATATCAATATCAGTGAGGATTACTCAAAAGAAGTGTTGGAAAAAAGGAAAATATTACAGGCCAAGGTAGCAGAAGAGAGGAAACAAGGCAATATTGCCGCCCCGTTGGTCGAGTGGTTAGCGCAGACGCCTAACGTGTCACGGCACAATGGGGCTCGGGTTCGATTCCCGGCGGAGACAGGCATTTATGTGATGAGCAAAGATGTCTGTGTTTCTGGGTTTGGTCGTTTATTAAATATATTCTCAGTATTTATATGTGTATTTCTATGTATTTGTATCGTTGTCTAACACCCTTAACACAAGCAAATAATTTGCTTACTTCGGTCAATGTGTGTAATTTGTCCTGATATTATTATTACTATTATATCTGAAATACGACAAATTAATTTTTTTTAGAAAATAAAAATAGTCAGGATAAGAGAAGAAGAGAACCATCTGCCCCACCTACTGCCTATAATAACCAAACAAAAAAATACCAGACTGTATCTTCAACCAAGCCAAACAGAATAAATGTTTTCGATGAGAAGCGTTTTAGATCCGACTCTCTTTCCACTATATCTATCACAGACAACCAATAATAATTAAGAATCGGCAAACGGAAACCACAACCAAACAAAGAAACTGACAACATAAAAACAAAAATACATCAACGTTCCCCAAGCCGACTGGTCCGCGTGGGGAAAAAGGGAAACCCTCAACATTAAATAACAATAAGGATAATAAAAAGTATATCAAAAAATCGAAAAATCATGAATATAAACAAAATAAAATTTATATCGCAGCACTTAATACGTGGAAAATGGAATTATCGCAGAACAAGCATGTTAGACATAGCAACATCTTATTACAAGAAACTGTACGGAAACACCACAATAGAAGACGAAATCGTTTTAGCGGATACCTCAAAGGTTTCTAACATTCTTCAAGGTGAAGTCTAAAAAGCCATAGACTCCCAAAAGATGGCATAAGCAACGAAATCTTAAGACAATGAAAAGAAGTTTTAATACCTGTCCTTACAGATATGCTTAACAATATCATCAAAACGGAAATAATAACTCAACAATGGGCAGACTCTATTATTGTCCTGTTACATAAGAAAGGAGATAAACATGTAATAGGAAATTATCGTTCCATTAGTCTTGTGTCAAACATCTACAAAATCTTTGCTAAGATTATTTTAAAACGTTAGGAAAAAACGCTAGACGAAAACCAAAGAATCGAGCAAGCAGGATTTCGTAAAGACTACTCGGTAATCGACCACGTTCATGTAGTTCCTCAAGTTTTAGAGAAATACAATGAATACCAGCTTACTTATTACATAGCTTTTTTTGACTACAGCAAAGCATTTGACTCTCTTGTACATAAACACATATGGACAGCATTAAAGGATCAAAGAGTTGAACCTAAATATATTAGAATAATAAAAAATCTAGCAGTCTAGGAACTACCCAACTTGCTATGGATGCTATGGAAAGGAGCACGTTAAATGTCAAGATTTCGGACAGAATGAAAAACCATGTCATCAGGAATAAAACAAAAACCACAGACGTAGTACTGAAAATTAAAAAACTCAAATGGCATCTTCATTTGAGTTATAGGACAGTTTTAGGGTTTTAGGACAGTTTTAGGGCAGGACATAGAATGAGGGGTTATGAAAAATGGAGTAAGAAGGTGACAATGTGGTACCTCAGAGAGGGTAAAAGAAAAAGAGGCCGACCACAGAAAAGGTGGGATGATGATATCAGAAAGGTGGCAGGAGTGACGTGGAACAGAGTGGCTCAAGACAGGATAGAATGGAAAAGGTTGGAGAAGGCCTTTGCCGATTGGCAAACATATCTGCAGAACATAAAAAAGCAGTAAATCCCTACTAATATTATAAATGCGAAAGTAACTCTGTCTGTCTGTCTGTTACGCTTTCACGCCTAAATCACTGAACCGATTTTGATGAAATTCGGTGTGAAGATAGAACAAAATTTGGGAAAGGATATAGGATACTTTTTATTGCGAAAAAAATGGTAGAAAGGGTTGACATAGAGGATGAAAGTTTGTATGGAAGTTCCTTATTGTCAAACATAAAATTATTTAAGATGACATAAAATCATGTAAGACTAAACATGTCGCGCGAAATAACTGAATTCCACGCGGGCGAAGCCGCGAGCGGAAAGCTAGTACTAGAATAAAATCTAAAAGTTTATTTAGTTTTAGAATATATTTTTGTTTATTATTACTAGGTTAAGTTGATTAAAAGGAGATACTTGGATTTAAAACTCAGAGACATGTACTGGCTGATTGGATGGAAATCTCGGTTAACAGACTATAGCAAAATGGCAATTTATAAGACCATACTAAAGCCAGTCTGGACATATGGTATAGACCTCTGGAGTACGGCAAGCACTAGTAACATTGAAATCCTAGATAGATTTCAGACCAAAGCAATTAGAGCAATGTTTAATATACCAAATTTATTAATCACAAGTACATATTGCGAGACCTGAGGCTTAAAACCGTTAAACAGGAAATCGCCAGAACTATCAACATAAACTATTCAATCATGTCGCACAATTGTCTGGATCTGGAAGTACTCAGTACACAAGACTGAAGAGGAATACCGTGCCAACTCTGATAAAGAGATTTTCTAAAGAATAATGAGAGGGGCCAATGCGCACTCTCACAGCGAATAAAAGAAATCAAGCAGACATTGGACAGACAATGTAACAGTCAAATGTTCACAACAGATTGTTGTGTTGAGCAGAATACAAAAAAAATATATTGTTGATCATTGTATTCTTATTTTCTATAGTGATATATTTATTAAGAGGTAGTGTCATTTTATAAGTAAGTATTCATTTTAATAATGAAATTCGAACCTAAATATTACAGGTAATAAACTTAAAAAGCCACTCTATTACGCAACACAAGCGAAGTAAACAAAGATGAGTGATGTTTAAATTACTCGGTCATACATCAAGTAACGTTTACATAATGTAAACTTGCGTTCTTGACAGCCCTTTATAAAACGTTCTTATGAAACTCACTGAAGCTTAAACCAAAAGCATAGATAACAACGTGTCTTGAACTTGTGACGTATTTATTAGCCGAGTCAATAAGGTAGTGCAGATTCAAAGCCAGCGGCTTAGAAAATGAACGATGAAATAACCGGGAACCAGAGTTTTTTATTTATCTCAGCTCTCTGCATTGTATTTTTAAATATCTTTACAAATATTAAATTGTATATGTAAAGTAATATATAATGTTAATCTCTGCTGATCGAAGTATCAACTGAACTCATAGCATTATTAGTTAATAAATTGTGTATACGTAAGTAGAGAGTTAATGGATGTGGACTTTAATGTTTCTTGTAAATTAGTTACGTGCGTAATGTTGGCGGCGAGAGTTTCGTCAACACGACATCTAACTTTTAAATACTTTTAAATGTTTGTTATTTACTTTGTGGAATATTAACTGGCGTTTTTAATGCATTCAGATTGAGAATTCTATCCAGTGTGGTATTATTATTTTAGGAATCAATCGATTAACTCTATTGCTTTTATTATACTCAACGTAAAAGTTCACTATTAGAAGTGACTTTATTAGAAGTGATGCAAAGACATGTCGTCGGCGTATCGACTTACAGTATTGATTACCTTAAGTCGAAAATGTCGTCTACAAAAAACATTATATCTAAGATCTATAATAAGAGATACAAACTGTGACAATGCTGTGAAGCCAAATGACACTGCCATTGCATTTTGTAAGAATTCGCTTTTTGTATGAAAACGCTACCGCCTTCGATACAAAAATACATTTAAATATAATTTCTCATATACTCGCTTCTGCCATTATGTGTAAAACTGCTAAGATTATATTATGGGTCACCAAAAATATATAAATGTATAGTTGAGAATAAAGTGTGTTATATGACTTTATATTGGTTAATATTTCAAAATGTATTTTTTTTGGTCTTTTCTTGCTTAGTTAGTTTATTTGTAGGTACTACTTCTTACCTCCAATATCCCCGATACATGTAAACCTACTTAGTGGGGATAATGGTAAATCTATACATGAAAAGTAATGTACGAATCTAGTAACAGTACATAAAAATAATATAAATAATAATTAATAAACCCCGACACAAAAAGACCTCTAAAAAAGATAAAAATAATAATACTATTATGTAATAATTGAAGTCGTTGCGTCGAGGGATCGTTGTACGTACGATGACGAAGATGTGCATTTTACGAAGCTTTTGGAGGTAATGAGTGAGGACTTAGAGTGTACAATTAAATTTTGGTATTTCTTTATTTGCTTTGCTAACTTACTTGCATTTTGATTTTTGTCCATATTTAATGCTTTATCAGCACCAATAAAAGCTCAATATCTTGAAAATTACTGATTTTATTTCGACTAAACGTAGCTAAGAACCAACTCGAGAGACCAGACTTTCAATTAAAAAAACCGCAATCAAATCTGTCCATTCGTTTGGCTGCTACGAGGCCACAGAGAGACATACAGATACACAGATACACACGTCAAACTTATAAAACCCGTCTCTTTGGGTCGGGGGTTAAAAATTTATATAATTAGTAAGTTTTTGATTTTATAATATATATTTAAAAATATAGCTAAAAAATTTTAAAAATGATATCAGTAATAGATAAAAAAAAATTGTATTAGAACATTTATATTAATTTAATAAAAATGTATGAAAAATTATCATGAAATCCATTCTGGGAAAATTTAATAAAATGAGTTGCTTGCTGTAACTAGCTGTATATAATATAGTAAGTAACTATTGATGGCTGCATTGAAATTCTTAAGAGAATTTTCAAGGTCTACATTGTGGCTATAGACGATGCAGAACTTATTACTCCAACATTGTCTATCATTTTACCACGTATATTTTATTATAGGGTGATAATTTCTAAATACAAGCTATCATCAGCTTATACTTCATGGTTGCAATTAGTACTCTGGTCTCCCTTGTGGCTGACGTCATAGATATACATTAATTTCTTCGAAACATAGGCTTTGGCACTAGGCAATGATCATGAAGTCATAAGACTAATTAAAAATGATATTCGTTCAGAAAGTGCTAAGGTTTTTTTTGTAAATTGGACTGTAATAATAATATTAATAGTTTTTATTGGCCAATAAACAAGCGAAAGAATTTTTGTATTTGCAAACGATACCTTGTTTTGTTATCCTGCCAAAAATCGATTCTATCTCTGAGTGTTGCTTAAGAATAAGAGAGTATACAAATAGTTGGTGAACTGTGAGTCCATACGGTGAAGAAGTTGGATAGTAGATATACGTTGTGCAATCGATAGTACGTTGAGCAATTTTAATACGCTTCAAAGAAGTATTGGTTGTCCACCCCAGGAACAAATACAGTATGTTAGGTTGAACGAGCAAATTAATACAATAAAATGCCTACTTTAATGATTAAGATACGTAAATAAACATAATAAAAAGCAATTAAATCTTAATATTATAAGCAGATCAATCAATACGAAGAATAATAAAAAAAATATATATGAAAACCACTTGTTGTTTTTTCTTGTTTGTTCTTTTCATTTTTTTTTGTGTGCAATAAAGAGTTATAAATAGATAAATGTATTCAACCGAATTCCTATACTAATAAGCTTGGCACCGACTTGAATCCTATTAGTAAATAGGACATATAAATAATAAATGTTAAATCTACATTATTTTTTACTATTTAGTTTTGAAGTCGGTTTTTTTTAACGTAATTATTTTTTTCCTCCTTAATATATTCTCCCTTAACTCTAATACATTTTTCAATTTACTTGTTGAACTGACCTCTCAATTAACTTGTTTATACCATCGAAAAAAAATTGATTTCTCTTTGGTGTCAAAATAGGCCGAAATTGCAGACTTCACTTCTTCATCGTCTTTAAATTTTTTTCCACGCAGCTTTTTCTTCATTTTTGGAAATAAATAATAGTCACTTTTGGAAATAAATAAGTCCCTGGGTGACAAGTCGGGATCGTAGGGTGGGTGTTTTAATTGTTCGAAGCTGCATTGGTGAATGGCAGCCGAACGTGTGAACGGGTGCGTTGTCGTGCAGAAGGAGCACACATTTGACAACTTTCCTCTTCTTTTTTCCTTGATGGCTTTTTTACAGTAAAGAAGCGTAGTACTGACCCGTTATAGTCACACCGTGTAATCGATCAGTAAAATGCCTCCTGTATCCCAAAAGACGGTCGCCATGATCTTGCCAGCCAATTGTGACTCTTTGAACTTGCTTAGAGGAGGTGTGCCTTTTTTATGCTACTGCATCGACTCTTGGTTCGACTCAGGCTCATAGTAATGAACCCAGATTTTATCACCAGTAACGATACGACCCATAACTTCTTTCTTGCTCTCTCCACAGAGTTCCAAAAACTGACGATATTACTCGACACGCTTACGTTCTTGAAGTGGCGTGAGCATTCTCGGAACCCATCTTGCACTAGCCTTAGTCATGCCAAGATGATGATGTAGAATATTCAAAATACCTGTTTCGGATACTGCTGCAAGTTGCTTTTTCTTTAACCGACCATCTTCCAATACAAGTTTTTCTACTTTGTCGACGATTTCCGGAGTATTGGTTTCAATTGGCTGTCCAGAGCGGAAGTCGTCTTTATCCAACTCTCTTCCTTGTTTGAAAAGATCATGCTACTTGTAAACCATGGTTTTACTCGGGACAGAGACCGCGTAAACCACATACAGCTCTTGAAAAATAATCTGAGCGGATTTTCCATTTTTGATAAGGAGCTTTATGACGGCGCGGTGTTCAATTTTCTCCACTCTGGCTGACTTCTTCCCGATTCAGTTATTTACAAGTCGATTACTCAAAAGTTAATGACCAGATTAGGTTCAAACTTGGTATATATACTATTAATGAGATGTTCAACTAAATATGACTATTTGAACGAGTAAACCTACCTCCACCTATCCCTTCATTCCACGAACTTTTTGACCTTCCAGCGTACGATGATTCACAAGGTTATCATTTGTTTTACAACGAAGACGTTTGTAAAAGACAAAATCATCTTAAAACTCGCTCTAACAAAAACTTTACGTATTATTACCGATTGAATATCCTTCTAAAACCTAAAAATAATAAAACATATCTTGACGTATAATATTAAAAACTAATAATATTTGATAGCTCAAGTTCTTTAATTCCCATTTTAATTCTTAAGAATATATTTTTTTCTTTCTGCATTTCTGCATATATTTCAACAAAATAAACTTACTAGAATATTTAATGGTTGTATTTGCTTTAAAGCTTAAAAATATTGTAAGAATCGTTTTACATAACGCAGACCACAAAGACCCGTCATTCTATTGAGTCCCGGCCTATGCGGCTTGACTGAAGGTATCTGCATCTTACTCGCTATCGCTATATTGAAAGACTTATTGTTTTTTTTTTTAATTTATAGCTTAATAATAATGAAATAATTTTACTGTAATTTGGCTTAAATTTAATATAATTGTATGTTAATTTATCAGCAAAGATAATAAAACAGCGACAAGTCAAACAGTGGTTTAAACCGATCTTATTGCGGTTTGATTAGACAATAAATGACGCTCAGCTCGCAACACAGAAGAAGTTCCTTCTCCCTCAATTAACTAATAACACCCATGTCGTCGGTATAACTTGATAGACGCTAACTTGTTTGAGCAACAGTTACTTAAGTTATTAGTTTATTAGTTTTATAATAAGCGTCGTTAGGTCAACTATATTACTTTCACTGAGGTATATTTCGTGAGACCCCTAAAATTAATAACACAGTCAAGCATCTGTATTATTTTTGGTGAAGTTTAGACGAAGACGAATAAAAATACTTTTTTATTTTACTAAATCTGACTTAATTTTAATAAAATAATAGAATTTATTTTTAACAACAAAGAACCAAGTACAAAAAATACATGATGAGAATTCGCAAGAGAACGGTGCGTTTAATTGAGTTCATGATTAATAAAGGTATCGCCGGCAGATAAAGGGGCGAGAGGGAAATTTATAAAGTTGCACCCGAATCGAGTGAATACCGGCTTAATTGTGTTTACGACGCTACTCAGAACTTTTTCTATCAAAAGTTATACCAATTAACCGTAACGATAATATTTAATTTTATGTTCAAATGACATCACACTTAATTTATAATCCTTTTTACAGGCGACAAAAAATAATATTGCGATAATAACACAAATTAAATTCCTTTTGAGGATATTATGAGGATAATGAAGTATTTATTTTACATACCTATCCTACGTATAGAACTATTGTTACACTATAATCTACAACAGTTGTTAAGTAAGTCACTGAGTCGCGGTCCAATATCTGTCCGCTGGTGGGGTTCACAGACTACAAGGCTTTGTGATGTTTAGTTGAGAAGATTATGCCGCAGTGGAATGTTTGTCATGTCTGTACTCGATTAACTCTAAAAGTAAATATAATGGATATTATAAAAAAATACATTAAACTGATTTTAAAGAAGTCTGCTACCGGTTATTAAAACAGAATATAATCTTTAAGGGACTGAAGAGACCGAAAATTTAAAATATGTATTAAGCAGCAAATCTCAAAGTGTTTCCAAAACTACTCTATGTATTTTAAAATACACCATTACGGTTTCATGACAGCAACTAAACTAAACCTAATAAATATTATAATTGTATACATAATATCTATACTCTATACTAATATTATAAAGAGGAAAGATTTGATTATTTTTTTGTATGTTTGAAATGAATAGGCTCCGAAACTACTGGACCGATTTCAAAAATTCTTTCACCATTGCATTGGCAAGCTACACTATTCCCGAGTGACATAGGCTATGTTTCATTTTCAAAAAATTAGGGATGATTACTAAAACTTGAATATTCTAACGCAAGGTGTAAAAAAATAAACAAAAAACTGCGTGCTCTGCGAAAACGGTGAAAGTTACGCAAAAATGATGTTCTATGAAATTGTTTCTCTTTAAAAGTTTTAAAAAGAAGTCCGTGACAAGATATATCTAGCTTTTGAGGTTGACTCACTATAACGTTTTCTATGGTTATGAAATTAGTTCTAAAATAATATACACTTTCGAAGGTGTTTTAATAATTAACTATAAGTCTATTTTAGGTCTGGATAATTGTAGTTTCCACAGATTACGCGAAAAGCGACCTACACGCGGGCGTAGCCGCGGGCAACAGCTAGTAATATATACAATTATATAGGTATGTTTTTATTAACGGTGTTTTTGTCAGATATAAATAGTCGTTCCACAAATGTTTAATGCATAAATGATAACATTACGAATAAAATGTAAATAAAACAGATATTTCGGGAATAGCATCATGAAGGGATTTCACAAATTTATTGATACGAGTAGCGCCGGTTGAGAACGAACCGCCGGAATGAAGGAAACGTCACGTTCCCGCAATTTATTTATTAACGACATTTTTACCTGCCTCCGGCGGCGGGGCTCTGTGGCTTGTTATTCTGTGGCTTGTTATACCACTGCACCAAGTTTTGAGGTAATGGTTGTATTATATAACACGTTTTCGTTCCTCACAATTTGAAACAAATCATTAATTGGTACAAAACGGTTTTAATTGATTTCTTGTTCATTTAAGAGACAATTTATTAATTGGAATATTTTTAATTATTTTGTTTAAACTTCAAAGTATAATATTATAAATAAAAGTAAGGAAGTGACACAAATAAATGTTATTATACTTATAAATAATACTTACAACTTTATTTATTTATTTAGCTAATATTATACGATACCATATACAAAGGTATATGATATATTATAAATATATAAAACTTTCCACTTCTTTTCCTTTTAGATGGACATAAAAACTAACGAAGGTTTAAACGTGCAATTAAATGCCGGAGCCAACCTCTTCTCACACGCATTCACAATGCGCACTAATGAGTCGTCAAAGTAGAACTATAAACGGCCGTCTTTGGCATTCAAAAACCACTGCTTTGCCTCTTATTCATGCGTCTCGTCTAACAAGCCACTTGAAACACTTTTGCGGAAGGACCTTAAGGCTGTGTGTCGACTGAAGTTAGTGGAATGAAGAAACGACGTCAACTAATGGGGTCGCCTAAATTTTGCTTTTCTGATGAGAGCTCGACTAACACAATTTCCCTGTAATAAGCGGTCTAATTGCAGGTTAACGAAAAAGGAACAACAAATTGAATTTTTATTTCCTTTAAATATTTTAAATTTGTTTAATATTTTACGTCCATAGAATTTTAAAGAAACTATTAAGTGTGAATATAACTTTACCTAAAAGAATTGTCACCTTAAAAATGAAGCAGAGCAATGGGGAGACGTGAGACAAAATGTAAAGTCTAGATGTGGAGGGTGATTCAGCGCGTGTTTCGAGTTTTAGGTACCTACATGTATAGCTAAAGCAACTGTCACTGTGTGGGTTTGCTCGTGTATGTGAATAGCAGTTTTAGATCTAGACAAGTTAACATATAAAATAAAAAAATGTGATGTATATGTGTGTAGTACCTATTTATAGTATTTGTTTAAGCAGGTATATTGTTGATATCTTTATTTAAATTTACATGTTAAAATTATAAAACATATGGACTATCAAAATAAAATACTGGTAACAATAAAAATTAACGATTTTGTTGCTAGATTAGTTTGTGAATAAAGCTTCCTAATCTAAAGTATATGTTTCTACTTTCAAAGTAATTTCTATTGTTCACGGCAAATTACAGAATACGAGGTCTAGAACGTACAGATAGAAATTCAGTTGAATTGATAAAGTTACAATGGATAAGTGTAACATTTTCCATTTCATTGGTGTGCAATTACCGCAAGTGTTGTTTCTTTTAGTATTTTATTTGTATTGGCTCTATTAAGAGCCCATCTTGAAACTTTAACTTAATTCTCGGAGCGTGTCAAACATCTGTAAAAATATTGTTTACAAAGTTTTTAGAAGCATAAATATTTAACGTTTAGAGTTTTTCAAATGTTCCTACGCCTTCAAGCCTTCGAAAATTTTGTTTCTTTTTATCTTCGGAAACAGATGAACAGTTCTTGTGTTTGGCCAGGTGAGTAGAGTAGAAGGTATTATCGGTTATCTCTACGATAATTATTCCCTAACTTCTTTCTATATTGCTAAGCTAAACATAAATTCCAAGTCCAATACGACCGGTAACATAGTCCAAATTGTCGAAGCAGTTTGTGGAACTCTGCTCTGTGAATGCCGCAATTCCTCGCCGCTTTATGAAATTTTTCATTAAGGCTCGTGTCACAGGCGTTGTTGGTGGCTTTAATACCGTTACCAGTTTTCATTAGTCTCTCGCCTTTACTCACTTGGAAAAAAATATTTTTATTTTGCCTAAAATTTCAGGCTCTTTCGATGTATAATGAGATTTTGTCTTAATTGCAGACATATTCTGCTTTTTAATTTCAAAGCGCTTAGGTATTTTTTTGTGGTTTTATTTTTAAAAGTAGAAATGTTAAAAGTTGAATTGTATATTTTAAAGGTTTTAAAATGGTTTAGTTTTTGTTAAGAATAGAAGTAGAAAAAGTATGACCTCGTTAAAAAACCTAGTTTTATACGAGTGTGTCTTTAACTATCGTTGTTCACAAAAATGCTCATTAATAAATTATTGGATATAGAAATCGTACGCAATGTTAATCCGCAACGAACACATTCTTTTTAAAAGTGAAAATTTTAATAATAATAATATCAGGAGAAGTTATACACATTGATCTAACCCCTAAGTAAGCAAATTTATTTGCTTGTGTTAAGGGTGTTAGACAAAGATACAAATACATAGAAATACACTTATGAATACTGAGAACATATGTTATAAACAACCAAACCCAGAAATACAGACATCACTCATCACATGGATGCCTGTCCCTGTGGGGCGCTGACCACTCCACCAACGGGGCGGTTAAATACTTATTATTAATATACTTATTTTTAACCTTAAAATCTAAGGTAAATATTAAATAACCGAGAAAATTATAAAATGTTTTTGATTAAGTTTGTTATTATTAAAAAAATCATCACCATTAAGAAACTTAAATCATTTTCACTTATGTGGACCTTTATAACTTAGATTGTCGTAACTATAACTAAAAGAATAGTTTAATCTAATCAGATTCAGTCTCCTCATACTGACACAGTGACCTTAAGTGCTGTCAGCTGACTGTGTTTCATTTGGGTCTCAATTTTTCACGCATGCGTTGTAACACTCATCTGATGCGGGATGTGAAACAGGACCTTAACTTTGCAGTAGCCATCCAGACGTAGACGAGGGTGGGCGTTTTCAACGTCTTACCACTCTCAAGATCGGGAGTGCTAAGTGTGAGTGGAGTATTGCTCTTGTGATTATCCGGTAAGTTTCAACAGGTATCTTATCTCATACTGGGGCTATAGTTATGATTTTCTTATATAGGTATTCTTGTACAATTTGAAAAAAGTATACCCATATAAGATTTTTTTTATTTACATTTTTTTTAATATTAATCAACATCTGAGTATTTCCACCTGAAATAACTATAATTATTATTTTATGGTTTTTATAAGTTTCACAAAATGTTATTCTAATTCTTTTTATTCTTATTTAAGGAAATAAGGGTTTAATTATTTGGCACAGGTGTTCTTTTTTTTGTATATATTTTTGTAATTCCATTTTTTAATTAGTAAATTAAAGTAAAATACCATTATAGCTCAAACATTATTAATTTTAATTAAGAGATTTGCAACTTTCATCTTTAAAGCGGAGTTTGAATATTCATTTGCAATTAACGCTTTAAATATTTATATTCAGAACTTGATTTTAAAATTCAATATTCGTTTGTATAACGACATTCAGTTTTGTTTAATAGATTCCCCAGTTCTGTCTATTCTTATAGAACTGGTAGGTTTATGTTATTATAGAACTTGATTTACTATACTAAAATAATAATAATTCTCCAAATTTAAAAATTTGCAATAGTCATTATATTTTTTTTCCAATATAATAATTAGTTATTAAACAGTTACTACATATGAAAATTCGTTGTTTAACTCAAATGAGAATAAAGAATATTAAAAAAAGCCGGCTTTGTAAATTAGCCCTAAATATAAGGTTCTTTGATCTCTTATATTCTTTGAAACAAATTCATAATTTTAATTTATAAAAGAAATATACCAACCTGCTTATAATCAATTTTTAATTGTTCAGTAAACTTAAGTAAATTCACTTTAATTAAATTATATAAATTAAAAAAATACATTTTTTTATTTACACAGAGTTTGTGAGATAATTTTAAATAATAATGATTTTAAATGTCGTTTTTCCAATATCTTTTTTTGACAAAAAGTAATCATACAGTCTATTTTCATGAATTTAATATAAAGGTATATAGAAACTATTACCAATTTTTTTCAATGAACCCAATCCGGATCTCACTTGACCCTTTTACGAGACTTCTCCAGGGAATACCTTTTTATATAGCACCATACATCAGGTGTTTAATAGAACAAACTATTTAATGGAGATGTGAGAGATATTATATATGCTGATAAAATTAGGTTATCGAGTTTTCAAGTTTTAATGAGACGAAATAACTAAAACAAAAACAAAAGTAAGTTACGTCATTAGGTCATTATTTTAGACTCCTAAATTAATACCAATAGTGTCATTTCTTTATAACATTGAATGTGTAGAGACAATTTAAAAGTTGCAGACAAACAACTCGGTAGAGTTATCCTAAACGCTCGGAACCTTTAAATAATTTATTAGCGCATTAAAATTAAATGCAAAGACAAGACGAGACACGAGCAGAATGACAATCCGATTATAATGTTTCAGAAATAACTCAAAAGTTACAAAATAATGCGGCCGGCGTAAAAGGATCCTACTTAAGTATTTTATTATATTTTAAAGTTAAAGTTAAAAAAACCAATAGTATATAAATATTTTGAAGTTTGATAAAAGACGACACAGACGGTATGGTCATTATTATTTGTAAACATGTTTTATTCATTATTATAATGACGCTTAAACAATCAAGTATTGAATAATTAGTTGTAATCATAGAGTCGTTATGGTAATAATGGAATACCGGACCTTATTAAATAAAGCTCAGGGTTTGAACTGTTCAGATTATCTCGATTTGGATTATTTCTTTACTGTTAATTTTTATGGTGGGATGATGATGTGTGTGTGTTTGTGTACGTTAAAATATTTGATATGAGTTGATTTAAAGATTATTGACTTTTAGCCAATAACTAATTGACAGATTCAAAAAAAGAACCCTGTTACCTATATCACGAAATAATTAAATCTAATTAATGATTCGAGGAAAAAAAAATACAATGAAATCCTTCTTTTTTTAAGAAATTAGCTAGCAACTTTAAAGATTATATTAGTCAATCACTAATATATTTTTTAAGTTAGTAACAACTGTGTTTTTTATAATTAAGAAAATTATGTTTTCATGATCTAAACCAAATATTTTTGTTAAATGTGTGTAATTGTTGTTCCATATTTTGACCTTTAGTTTTGTCAAAATAAAGTAACAAGGGTGGAAGGGATTAACACGCTTGTATCCGACGGGATGTTTCAAAGCTTCTTACAGGGTTAAGAAAAAATGTAGGATGAGGGTCAGCGAGTCTAGATAAATGTTTGATCTAATCTTGAGTTGGCTTCTTTGATATCATTACTTTTTTATGTAACATGACGTTTTTCGGTATAATAAAGTAGTTTTGTCTATTACGTTAGCAATTATAAGGATTTAAGTCTTTTAAATAATTTTTTACCGATACTTACATCTTATATTTTCAATTCTGGAGTAGATAAATCACTATAGATAGATGATGAAACTAGACACGTCGTAATTATTACTTTAAAAGTCTTAGATGAAGGCTATAGAAGAAAATTGATATAAAATAATTTTATTAAATATGGTATTACAGTCATTAGCCGATTTAATCATATCACGAAAAATTTATTACATTTTGGCCGATTATATCGGCCTAAATAGCATATTTTGGTTACCATAAAAATAAAAATGATCGTTTTTAAATCATCCCAAGAGCTTATAAAAATATTAACAAATTTTAAATATAAAAGAGAAAGATCACAAAAATAAGGTTAGTGGTAAATTTTTGATAACCTCTTTAAAATAGCTAATTACGGCGCAGTAAAGCCGCGGTCACACAATTCATTGCTAAATTAATTATACAGGCGTTCTCTTTGAGTTTCGTTTTTGATTATAATGTTCCTAAATAAATAGAACGATATTTTAAGAATTTAATAATGTAGTCTTCACTAAAACAATATTAATAAAAGAATATTCATCTAGAAATCGAAATACTGAAATAGCTTATTAAATACATTATCAATAGATATATGATTTCTGAACTAATAAATGATTACTAAAATAAAAACTTTATTTTTTTTTAAGTTGTAAGATCGGAATCCTTAAAGAAACAAAATTTTATCACTGTTATAAAAACAAGCACTGAGTATTTTTAAGAATCAACTATTTACAAATCATTTAACTAATGATAAAATATTAGCAGATTGAATAGTTTCCATTTGGTAAGGAAACAGGATTCAATTTTCTGAGCAATTTCCAATAGTAGTTATGTATGAAGTGTCAAATTGTCAACACTAAATACGCGTAACTTTACTGTCGCTCAAAGGTAAATAGAAAATGGTTGCGCCACTTTTGCAAATACTTTTTTAAGAGTACTTTGTGTGTATTATGTTCGGTATCTCGTACTGAATTTCACTAGTAATATTACTAGTGGTACTTACTTTGATCTGGATTAGGTATTTAGCTCTTAAGCTTGTTTAGGAACATTGTTTTATGTAATCTATTACTTAATAGGGATTGAGAAAGGCTTGAAGTCTGCGACTTAAGATTGTGAAACTTCTCCTTGGACTTGATAACTCTCTTGGGGAGGGGGGGGGGGGGGGGGAGGTGGGTGCTAAACCACTGTACGTGTATAAAGTATTTCATATTGTCTGCAAACATGTATTAGCCGCGATTAGTTTATTTTTACAATAGCTTTTCTATTACATATTAATGAATTACTTAAAATAAGAGATACAGGCATGTATGCTTAAGCTATACATGCACGCATGTAGATCATTAATGGCCGCCCGTTAATGTTAGCAGAGTTGGACCTCGTCGATGTTTGACGAAGCGAGCAATCCCCTTAGTACCCACTTTAACAATTATAATGAATTTAAAAGTTTTTTTTAATAACACATATTTTATAATATGACATGGTTCTTGTGTTTTTGTGTAAATTATTAATTCCGTGGAATATAAATAGAATTTTCCTTTTTAATTTGGAACTACTTTTGGTTTTCTGAACTTTGCGTATTTCTAATTCAGGATAAAAATTTTAAAACAACACAAAAGCACGTGTTTCGAGGTCAGATGAAAAACCCGCAAGTTGTTTAAATCTTTGATCATAGAATGCTATTACTGAGCCGCTGGGCCCTTCCCATGAATAAAATATCAGCTTCTGGGAATAGTCGCGTTATAACTCCGGCTCCGCGGCGGCTTTGCACGTTCAAGCCTCCTTAAAGTTTCGTCTTTTAGATTAGTGTAAGTTTTCTGAGAACGTCGGTTGCGGTATAAGAATTACTGAACTTATTTTCTTGAATTATTTATGCAAATATCACTTAATGATACAAAGTGATATTATATGTGTTCGTTCTCGTAGTGAATGTGTTGTGTTTTATATCCTAAGGCAATTAAATTATATCAATTACGTAATAAAGATATAGTTACCATTAAAAAGATTCAATTCATAATCACTTATATGTGATGCGATTATAAAATCTTGAGATCGTCGCCTGAATGAGTTATAAGTTTCTAAAGGTTAATAAGTGAACCGTGGTTCAGGTAGTCGTAGTAAAGCTATATTTTCTGTTCTTGCTTATTTTAATGTAAAACTACTCCCGATTTCTTCTAACAGAAAATAACGTCAAGCAACTGGGAATTTCATATTGTCGCTTGAGGAATTAATTTATGAGGCAATAAGCAGTGCTGCAGCTCTGTGGTTTTGAATTATAGTTTACCCAACGGTTGCGAAACTAGACGCATTTGCTTGAATTAGACTGGTAAAGGAAGTGCTCATTAGTGCCACAATATTTGCTAGCTTTTGCCTGAGAAAACTTACATTTATATTTAGTGCTAACCCAAGAGTGTACCAAGTTGGATATTCAATTTTATTTCTTGTTTTTAAATGACGAATTTCGGTGGTAAATTGAATTTAAAATGCACTATAAAAAGTAAAATTCTCTACATATTTTTGAGATTTGGTGCACTTTACGTAATTAATACTACAAGTGTTAGAGGCTTATGCCAAAGCAAGTTTTTTTTTTATGTTATATAATTTTCAAATACTTACATAAAAATATAATTCTTCTTGTATCTAATATCTGTATATTTTCATGAATTTTTAAGTCAACGTTATTTTGTCATTTAATTTTCTGTCTGTCACTTGGCAACGGAAACTCGTTACAGAAAGCAGCTTCAGCCAACGCCCTCACCCTTTATTTAGATAAAATGCTACCTTTTTGTCAACATAGTTACGTCGCCCCAAACCGCTGAGCTGACACATTCCATTAGTCGCCAGCCAGGTGGCTCCGCTGAGTTAGCGTCTACCACCCATGGGAAGCCAATATTCTAAGTAACTGGACAATGCGAATAACTCTACTGGGTGGTCTGCTCCCACCCGTATTAGCTTATAAAATTAATATTAAGTTTAGTCTGTTTAAGGTAGTCTAAGTGGTAACTTGTTAATTAAATACCATCTTAATTAAAATAAAATCTTTTTTTAAAAAGCCATTCGCTGCGTAGGGAACTTGACTGGCGCAGCCGGTAGGATTCCGCGTCCGGAAAATAAAAGAAAATTACCGCGACGTACGTTTTCAAGCGTAATTCTCGGAATCCGAACCAGATAAATAAATTTGTCATATTACGTGAACGAGCGTCTGGCTGTTGAAGACACTGCTACCTTCAGGCTCACGAGGGAAATGATTTGGTGAGTAGACCCTAAAGCTATTCCTATCTATTCATTTCCTAATCAACCCTAGATATATGTGTCAATTTAATTGTAGATTCCTTTTAAAAATTAAAAAGGTTCTTAGATATTTCTTTGACGTTTGTTTTAAGTGTTTTTATAAAGTAATGAAATAATATCGAAGTGAAATAAAGTTATAATTCATATTTGAATCAATATTATAATTTAATTAATAATTATAATTGAATATATAAAAAAAAAATTAATTCGAATAAATATAATTTGTAAAAATATATTAATTATATTAAAATATTTTATTATATTAAATTGTGTGTACTATAATTAGTGACAATGGAAAATATAGTGAAAATTCCCGTAGAAATCAGCAACATTATCCCTAAGTTTGATGGAGATGAAAAATTATTATCCCTTTTTATTCGTAAATGTGAATACGTAATTCAAACTTGTGTAGTAGAAAATAATCCAGCACAAGATTTATATCTTTTTCACATAATAACTTCTAAATTAATAGGTCGAGCGGCTAGTTTAATTAGCGAACGACAAGATTTAATTACGTGGAACAGTCTTAAATCAGCATTAGAACAACATTTCGGTGATCCGCGTTCAGAAGAATGCATAGCTATAGAATTAGAAACTTTAAAAATTAAAAATAGCGAATCTTATCTAGATTTTTGTAATAGAATTCAGCATACCAAAAGCACATTAATTGCTAAAGTAAATTTGTTAACAAATATAAGCTTACGAGAAAGTAAAATCACGATATACGATAATTTAGCTATGAATGTATTTTTATATAATTTACCTGAAGATTTATTAAGGATAGTACGCTTAAAATCATGCAACTCACTAGAAAAAGCGTTAAGTATAGTATTAGAGGAAGTTAATTTCATGCACCAATATAACTCAAGAAATAAAATGATAAAGCACCCCCAATCTAATTCTGCAATATCATCTAACCCTTATCTAGAAAGGAATATGATGAAACCATTTTTCAATACTATGAAATCAAATAATTATCCTTCACATTTTAAAAATCAGCAACAACCCCCGTTTAAACCTCTTCCATTCCAAAGAACTATACCACAGCAATCATCTAAATTTAAATTTGGTATCACCCCTAGTAACCAAATTAAGCTACCCTTACAAAACCATTTTACTCAAAATCAAAATGGATATAGGCCTCAATTTACTCAAAATCAAATTGGATATAAACCCCAATTTAATCAAAATGGATATAGACCTACATTTAATCAAAATCAAGGTCAACACCCTTTTGGTAACCAACGACCAACACATAATACGGATGTGAGCATGAGAACAGCTCCACCTATGAAACCACAAGGTTTCCGCCTGAACGAACACTTAGTTCAGCAAATCGAACCTGAAATTGAAAGTTATAACAGTAGCGACTATTACGACAACCATAGTGACCCGACTATTGAAAATACGCATAAGATGACAAATCATGACGAGACCGTAGAACAACTTGAAAATTTTCACATAGATACCCCTTACCATGTCCCGAGATAATACATTTAAACTGTAACTCTTTAAAATTGCCCTATATTTACATCCCTGAAATTAATGCTAACTTCATGATAGATACAGGAAGTTCAAGATCATTTATCAGTCCAAATAAAGTAAAAGAATATTTTAATGAATTTAAATACCAGGAACCATTTGAAGTAATTAGCACCCATGCTTCTAGTAGACATGATGAAGTTATCATCATCCCCTTATTTCATACCTTTCACAATCCTGAAACTCATAAATTTTATATATATGACGTAGACGGACGATACGACGGATTAATAGGAAGTGACCTTTTAAAACAATTAGATGCTACAATAGACATGAAAAATGAAATCCTTTATACTAATACCACATCAATACCTATCATTTACAACCCCACTAATGTTATTCATTTAGACCGACGTTGTGAACAGAGAGTAAAGTTACCAACAAGCTTAAGAAATGGCAATGCTATTTTAAATTTCAAACAATTTTGTGATGGTGTTAGAATGCCTACTGCTTTAGTAAACTGTATAAATGGATATGCTACTACAATTATTCAAAATACCCTTGAGACAGAACTGACTTTGACTATCACTAGTCCCTTCATAGTGACAAAATATAACCCAAGTAAATGCCATATCAATAAATTAGATGACACTAATGACTTAGAAATAGACCAAATACTCACTGAAAATTTGACAAAACTAAGGTTAGAACACATGAACTCAGAAGAAAAGAAATCTATACGACAACTCTGTATAGAATATAAAGATATTTTTCATTGCGATAAACTACCCTTAACCTTTACTAACGAAGTTAAACATCAAATCAGAACTCACAACGAAGATCCCATTTATATACGACCTTACAGACAACCCCATGTTATTAATACCGAAATTAATAAACAAGTAGAGAAAATGATAGAAAATAATATAGTTGTTCCTTCCCACTCTCCTTGGAGTGCCCCTGTCCACCTAGTTCCAAAAAAACTTGACGCTAGTAATGAAAAAAAATACCGTTTAGTAATTGACTATAGAAAATTAAATGAAATAACTGTTGACGACAAATACCCATTATCTAACATAACTGACTTATTTGATAAATTAGGAAGAAGCTCTTATTTTACTACCCTTGATTTAGCAAGTGGATATCACCAAATTGAAGTTAAAACAGAAGATAGACAGAAGACAGCATTTAGTACCAATGCAGGACATTTTGAATTTACACGTATGCCTTTTGGACTTAAAACTGCACCTGCAACTTTTCAAAGAGCAATGGATAACGTACTTAGAGGTTTACAAGGCATCCACTGTTTAGTTTATCTAGATGACATAATCGTCTATTCAGTTAGCTTACAAGAACACATAGAGAAATTAAGAACTGTATTTGACAGACTAAGACAGACAAACTTAAAGGTACAACTAGACAAATCAGAGTTTTTACGTAAAGAAGTGCTTTACCTAGGACATACAATAACAAGTGACGGACTTAAACCAAATAATGACAAAATTAAAGCCATCTTAAACTACCCCTTACCCCAGACAACGACAGAAATTAAAAGCTTTCTAGGACTTATAGGTTACTACCGACGTTTCATAAAAGACTTTGCCAAAATAACGCAACCAATGACAGCACGACTTAGAAAAAAACAAACTATGCCCGTTACTGATAAAAAATATATAGAATCCTTTCAAAAATGTAAAGAACTCCTTATTAATGCTCCAATCCTTCAATACCCCGACCCTAGTAAACCATATATTCTTACTACAGACGCCTCAGACTTTGCTGTTGGCGCTATATTATCACAAGGACCGGTTGGAAGCGATAAGCCTATTGCTTATGCGAGTCGCACATTAATCAATGCTGAAACACGTTACAGTACCATTGAAAAAGAACTTCTAGCCATAGTATGGGCTGTAAAATATTTCCGCCCCTATCTATATGGTAGAAAATTTAAAATTATTACCGATCATAAGCCCCTTGCATGGTTAAACTCTCTAAAAGATACTAATAGTCGATTAACACGTTGGCGTTTGAGACTTTCTGAATATGATTTCGAAATCATACACAAAAGTGGTAAGAGCAATTGTAACGCTGATGCACTATCACGAATCCGTTTGAACGCTATAGATGAGGACGATAATGTTTCAACCATGGTAAATGTAGATCCCCTTGAAGAAATTAGAATAGTTACTGAACAATTGAAAGATTTAGAAAAGTCAAAAAAAGCTACTTTTCCCGAATCCCGACCATCTAATATATTTGAAACTGAAAAGGAAAAATCCATAAATATCCAAGATACAGATTCAGAAACAACCCTTTCAGTTAGATCTAGGAATGGTTCACCTTATTCTATACCATGTCCTTCCAGTTCTACTTTAACGGCTTCTGAAAGTGACACGATTCATTCTGCACGTGACACAGAATCAGAAGGTATTCCTATATTACAGGAAGCGATAGATACGAAACCCAATCAAATTTTAGTATATACATGGTTCATAGATAGACTTACAGTAAAGGATATATCTAAACCAAAACAGCGTATTTTAGAAGTTCATTTACCTAAAAATAGACCAGATTTAGTTAAGCAATTTTTAAAGGAATATATTAAGAATAAATCTTAATATTTTATATACTTTGAGGATGATATACATCGCAAGCAATTTACAGAAATAGTAATATCTTTATTTAAAAAAGAATGTGTTCAATTTAGGGAATGTACAAAACGCGTAAGTTTGATGGAAGACGAAGCTGATCAACTAGAAATAGTTCAAAAATATCACGAAGGAAAAACTTGCCACCGAGGCATTAGAGAAACATTAGGACATATTAAAAGAAATTATTTTTGGCATAATATGGAAGAAACTGTATCAAGTGTTATTAACTCTTGTGAAATATGTAAAAAAATGAAGTACGATAGAAACCCAATTAAACCCAAATTACAATTAACCCAAACTCAAACTAAACCATTACAAGAACTCTTTATAGACGTATTTTCTATTGAAGCTAAGTATTATCTAACAATTATTGACTCCTTTAGTAAAATTGGACAAGCATTTGAGATCCCAAATAGAACAACACCTGAAATAGTAAGAGCCTTAATAAAATATTTCTCTTTTTACGGTGTACCTCTCAAAATTAGTGCTGATCCAGGTACTGAATTTAATAACGCTTTATTTAAAGAGCTTTTAGCAATGTATAAAATTGAAATTCACATAGGAACGGCTAATAATCCTAATTCCATGGGACTCATAGAAAGGTTCCATTCAACCATTTTAGAAATATATAGGATAGCTAAATATGAACATAAATATACTGATGCCGCTTCCGTAATGACGTACGCTATAATGGCCTATAATCATTCAATTCATTCAACTACTGGTTTTACCCCCTTTGAAGTCTTATTTGGACAGACGGAATCTAGAAATACATTTGATATAGATTTTGAAAAACAGTATTTTCAACAACTCGTTAAAGAAAATGTTAAACGAACTAAATTCTTGTATAAATATATAATTGATAAAACTATTAAATCTAAAGAAAAATATATTGAAAAGAGAGGTGGTGAAACGGAATTTAGAATAAAACCAGGAGATACAATATTTGTAAAAAGCACTAATAAAAGAAAAAGTAAAGATAAACCTCGCTATGTAAAAGCTCAAGTAACTAATGAAATATATAGGAGCACAGTCCCTGTTTTAAGAAATAACGATCACAGTACCAAAATTCCAATAAGGAATGTTAAACGACCTCCACAGGTACCACCTGCTGGTCATGATGCTGGTGACGTGGTCCCAGGCCCTTCAACTTCAGGAGTTAAATAAAAACCCTGGAGTGCTGCCATTAAGAAATGGTCTAGCTATAGTAAGTAACGATAAATGGACTATTGTCAAAACGTTAGATTTAAAACCTATTATAGATGATTTAAAAGACAATTTTTATAAATGTACCCAGTTAGATAAGTTAGTGAATAATTTTGAAAATGATTTTATTGAAAATTTTATAGATGTTAAGATACAAGCTACCTATGTTAAAAATTTAACCATGATGAAATTAGAACAGATTTATCCAACTGTTAGAGTTAAACGTGGACTTATTAACCCCTTAGGATCTATTATTAAAATAATTACAGGAAATCTAGATAATAATGACGCTATTAAATATGAAAAACTAATTAATGAAATTAAATTAGAACAAAGTAAATATAAAAATAAAATGACGTTGATCACTGAAATGATACAGACAATTACGAATTCTACATTCCAGTTAAATGACAATATTATATCAATTAATTTAGAAATGCAAGAATTAAGACATAATTTATCAGAAATAATTAAGAAAGATGCCCTTAATCATATAGAAACCCAAATTATTAGTACATACAATTTGTTAATACATAATTTTCAAACTATTTATATAAAATTAAATGAAATAGAAACCAGTTTTGCATTAAGTAAATTAGGAGTATTACACCAATCAATTATTAACTCTAACATGCTTTTAAATACATTAGAAAATATAAGTAAGTTAGAAAAGCTAGCATATAGTCCTGTATTGAATAATTTAATGAAAATTGAACAAACTATTTCAATAAAAGCATACCTCAAAGGAAACTACATTAACTACCTTTTAGAAATACCTATAATTGAAAATGACACTTATATCTATTATAAATTACTTCCTTTACCTGTGTTGTCCCATGACTCCACTTTCATTATTGTTCCTAAATATCCTTACCTAATAGCAAAAGGGTTGAAAACTAGGTCTTTAGATAAACCCTGCAAGGAGATTGAAAAGGCGAGTTTCCTGTGCTACGAGAGTGAAGTTATTCAATTCAATACTGATCCCTGTATTACTGAATTAATGAGCTATGCTGAAAATACATCAATTTGCAACCCTGTTCCTGTTATCACGGAGGACATCGTGCTGCAACCGCTGCAATCTAATACATGGACCCTATTTGCAAGAAAAGAAGAAATACTTACTAGAATATGTTTTGATGAAATTTACCGACAGAAGATTAAAGGAACTTACATAGTCACCCTAGATGACCCCTGCCAGGTAAAGATTGGATCTATAACCCTGAAAAAGCATCAGACCATTTTAGAAAACGAAACTTATTCTATGCTACCAATAGTTAATTTGCCTTCAATATACGTTCCTGAAACTTCAAGTTTGAAAGCAATAAATATAAAAGGTATTGACCTTACGGACCTGAAACTTCTGGCCTACACTTTGAAGAAACCTGAAATAAGTGAAAGTGCTGAAAATAACCAAATAGTGAAAAATATCAGTGTATGGACAATTGGACTGTATATTATAGTTTCAGTGATTATGTGTATTCTAATTTTCAAAAAACGTAAATTTATATTAAAAGTGTGTCTCCGAAGTTCTCCTGTTTTACCGGATAACTTCGATCTTAAGGAGGGAGGAGTTACGTCGCCCCAAACCGCTGAGCTGACACATTCCATTAGTCGCCAGCCAGGTGGCTCCGCTGAGTTAGCGTCTACCACCCATGGGAAGCCAATATTCTAAGTAACTGGACAATGCGAATAACTCTACTGGGTGGTCTGCTCCCACCCGTATTAGCTTATAAAATTAATATTAAGTTTAGTCTGTTTAAGGTAGTCTAAGTGGTAACTTGTTAATTAAATACCATCTTAATTAAAATAAAATCTTTTTTTAAAAAGCCATTCGCTGCGTAGGGAACTTGACTACATTCAAATGCCTTGTATTGTTATTGTCACTAAATAAATAAACAATGTCTATTAGACAATTAAATCAGATCCTTAATTAATACGATATTGTTGTCGAGTTTGATATACTTGTATTTGTAATCCTTATTGCTTGTTTAGCATGAACTAGCAAAGTTTCAATACGTTATATATTATGCACATTTCAAAATATATAAACCATGTTTATATATATATTTACATAGTAATGTCCTAACCCCATGTACAGAATTTGGTATGCCGTTTTTCTTTACTTACGCCTTACATCGTCACAAATCATAATAAAGCTAGAAATAAAAGCCTATCTTGTTACTCACCACAATTTATCACGAGAGTGTGACATTTTAATAAATGTCTAAAGAAATAGAAAGAAATGGATTTCAAAGAATTTGTTAGTTTGAAAAAACCGGCCAATATAACGCGCACTGTTGTGTATGTATGTCCTTCCATAATATTCTCAAAAACCTGAAACTAATTGAGGAAGTTACTTTTAAAAAATTTACAGGATAAGTTTTTTTAAGTAAAAGTATGGTATACTGGTATACAAGACAACTAGGAGATTTATTTACATATATAGGCTGCTTTAATGCAATTAAATAATAATTTACTTTAGTACATATATTTAATCCAACACCAGGTACTCCACCTGTGTACAGCAACTCACGTCTTCAGTTAACTAATCAAATGTCTGACCCAACATAAAGAATCAGCATTACGTGAGTCGGCATCCCTTGCTCGAGCTACGGGCTACGGGCTACGGGCTACGGGCTCACCAAATATAGTAAGCCCGCATAATCCATAGCTAATTTGCATTTAACCGGCAGAAATTGATATTGCTGTTCGGTAACATGTATCAATTATTATTGTCTGTCTGGAGATTTATAATAGCCACAGCTATTTAGATATTTTAAATATAAGGATTAAAGAATTTATAAATATCAAAGACAAATTCCACGCAATCTACAAATGTATTGCACAGCCGCAAATAAGTTAATAAAATATTTTTGATATATTATAGGTATAGAAAATTAACAGATGGCTATTAGAAAAAAGTAATACATTTTATTTTATAATTAAAATAAAAAATACCTTTTTTGTATAGACAGCCTAGAAGGTAAATCGAAAGTTGGTTGAAAATCGTTTAGAATACATGGGATACCTAATCTTCTGAGAGTAAATAATAAAATAAAAATGCTTAATTTACATTATTCAGTATCGAAATAAAAGTGATCTTCAGTTATCTTAAATATACATTGGAATCTGCCAATGTAACAATTCTATTGTTTTGATTGCAAGTTACCTCCATATCCGGATTTAAATACTTGCTATATTAAAATGGTGAGATCTATTATATTTAGCGCACATAAGTTATAGGATTCAGCAGAGTTCGTCCCTGTATGAAGTCATAATGGCAGTCGTCTGAGGTATAAGAAACGCTAAGCTCTAACCGACAACTTTGTTTCCGCGGACTATAAAATTCAACGGCTCCCCGCATATGAATTTATTTGTCGAACATGTGTTGCATAAAGCTTGTTATACACTTCCTCATCTTTTAGTCAGGCTTAGACTGTATTTATTTTAAAAGTTACTTAATACACATTTTTGAAGAACAATGACAACATAACTGAAAAATAAAACATAAAAAATATTTCGCTTTGATTTATTTTCAAGTGACAAGTCCATTTCGAGTATTTTTAGCTGATATAAGCCCTTCATAAATTTATTATTTTTGTGTTCACTGTATCGTCTCTAATGTATACCAAGCTTTAGAAATGAAAATATGCGAGTCACGTAAACGGGAAATTGGTACTGTAATGTTGTTTAAGTTTAAATAAATTGCTACATTTCTTCATTACACAGGGCATTACTTTTAAAAGGAAAACAGCATCCAGCATATTAATATTGTAATATTTATACAGATTTAATGAATTATATTTGGTATTTTGTTTTTATACATATATTTGTATAAAGATCTACAAAGTCAGTATTCTAATAAAATAACAGTATTTTCATAGCAGTAAATTTTATAAAGACCAAGCATCCTCATAGCAATCCAAGGATAAACCTCGGACAAAGCAAATTACCGACATCACTCGCACACGAGAGATGGCTCGTTCAGTTTACAGAACGGCTCATCGGACTATTTAAGATATGCGTTCTGATGAGAGATTCATTGACGGAACAGATTAGTCTAACTCGTTATTTGACGCTGCAAGGAATGTGAACTATGATGGAACTGCGTTGTATAATTTGACATGCTGATGACATCTAATTCCCATATAAATATTTATATAAATATTTGAATCTCACAAAAAGTTGTATTGTTAAAAAACGACAAAGCTAATTAAAATTAAATTAAAGGTAAAACATGAAATAAAAGGAAGCTCTGAAATTAAGGAACGAATATTTAAAATTTAAATTAACTTATGTTGAAATAAAAATAAGACAATAGCTTTTGTAGAAGCCATTATTAAAGTTGAAACATACTTGAATTTAAAAGCTTTTAATTTTTTTTACTAATTTATAATTTATATATTGACAAATATCAGTTTTATCTACATATTAATGTAAATACGGTAATAAACAGCTTCGGCGTATTATTAATAATTCTAAGCGATTTGTTAGAAACTTTTCACCCTCTTAGGTTATATGGATAAATATGTAAGAGTTACTGTATTGTAATAAAAACTTAAAAAAAAAAACTATTAAAAATTACTACTGTTTATAGATGTGTTGGTAAAAGTGTTACACATTTTTCATTACCAATACCGTCAAAAACATGTGAAAAATAAATGGAATTCAAAAAGTAAAGCCATGATGTTTAATTAGTTTTATGTCATCACTAAAGTATTCATAGTATTTTATTTTTTGAGTTTAATACAACTTGAGTAAATACAGCCTGTTTTGCAATTTCGCGACTAATCCAGAATTAAATGGCACTTGTACTGCTTCTGTTTGTTTCATATTAATTCCAATCCTGGTATTGATCAAAACGAAAACAAAATATTACTGGCATAGTATTTATAAATAATGGTCTCCTTCCTGGAATATTGGAATTATAATGATAGAGCATTGGACGACTTCATTTACAGTTTTTTTATGGCCAGACTCTATTTTATGTGATTGTAATTAAATTATTGATTATATGAATATTAATGATTGTGACTATCGTGTTGAAGATAAAAATGTAAAGTGAACTATTGTGATTCCTTGATCAAGATTTTATACCCAAATTTTAAAGAAATAAGCTCTAAGCTATTAAAGAAGATACTACAAAAACCTATTCTACAATAATAATATTACAACATATTTTCATTTTCGCAGTTAATATAACAATGTTAAAGCAAAAGCGAAAATTTCCATTACGGATTTTTGATTTTATTGGCTTTTATAGTTATTGTAAACTATTTAATTTAAATAAAAAAATCATATATTTTTATATACACACAATTTTATAATACTTGAAGGCAACACGTTTTTAAGGAATCTCTATTTACCTCCAACGAAATAAGGAAGGCAAACTTAAAGACAATATAAACTGTTTAAGAATAGATCTATTCGTTAGTGAGCGCTAAATGACTTAGATCGAAAATGAGAAATTGTCGAAGTTCGAAATGAATTTAATGAACACTTTGCGTTGATGTTGTTATCGAGCCATCACTTGATTGTATACAACTTGGATGTCATAATAACTGAGTTAGAAAACTATTATATTGTATTATTTTTCTTTGGTCTGCTTGGAGATATCTCCACACTTAAGAAACAAATAAATACAAATATAATTATGTTCCTCTTCTAAACTAGTATAAGTAAGATTACTTTAAAATAATGTGACGCCTAATCGAAAAATGTGGCGGCAATTTTTTTTCCAACGTCAATAAAATAGTTTCTCTTCAAAAAAGCTTAGGTTGTAATTTTAAAACAAATTCTAAATATAATTATTTAATAATAAAATAGTTAGTTGTGACTAAGATAAAAGCGAATAATCATATTATAGATTAAGATTTTGTAAATCTATCAAATGGTTTGAAATCAGTATGTCAACAATTTTAATAAGTCGTTTACTAAATGAGTTGAACTCCAGCCTTAAACAAAGTTCGTAACGAAAAGAAATCTTAGAAGTTCGAAGCAGATTTAATATAGATGTCTTAGATAATGTCAAGATAGAACCATCACTTGATTGTATTAAAAATTGAAGCCGCGGTTCCTTTATATAAGTTTTCATTTTCGAAATGGAATACACAATGAGGATTTTATTAAGATTAAGAGGCTTTCGTTTATTAGAGAAGATATTTTTCTTTTTATCTTAGTATATTTTAATATTATTATAATTTAGTAAATAACGTGAAATATTTCTACACTTGTTATAAGTTTAAAAAAAAGACATGTAGTAGATTTTCTACAATGAAGCAAAACGCTATATTTTGCTTAGATATAAGATACAAAGAATTCAAATAGTATATTTTAGTGCCAGAAACAAAACTACTTTCTTTCTGAAGTCACGTAGATATTGGAAACCCACCAATCATTTTTATATCGTTTCATCCCACTTGTGAGGGAACGTGGCCATTTATTTGAATTTAAACATTTCTGCGAATATTAGTTATTGATTCTTTAGAATTTTAATATATTATATTAATGCTATAAAATTAACGTAAGAATTTATAGAACTCTTTGACCAAAGTTATGTAGATGTGAGAGTAAAGCAATTGCTTATTATGTAAATGAGTTATCTTTTTTGTAGGTAACAATTATAATAATACTAATATAAAGATATAAGCTTTATTAAAAAAATCATCACTTTTTTCTTAAGTTATCCTTGTATTTTCAAGAAATATAACACACACATTAATTATTATTGAGTACATCACTATCGTATATTTTGTCAGTAATCATGATATACAAAATTAATCAAACCAGAACCGTATCGCGTATCCATTAGCGTCGTACATTGATTTTATTATGAACACTCATTAACAGAACTAACATATACATGGTACCGTATAAATAAATATTGTTGCCTATCAATTTTGTTTATTATTGTAGACGTTTTTATAATAAATTCGTCTTAAAGGGAAAACTCTTATATGTATATATATTATATATATAAAGTATTTATGGAATAACTATAAATAAATAATATAGTTATGATTAGGATTTACTCTGAATAAGAAAAATAATACCAATCCCTGGTAATATTTACTAAGTACTCACGATACGTATTTCTTGTCATTGGGATATAATTTTTAGATTATAATTCGTAGGTAGGTATACCTTTTACTGTTCATAGACTAAGTAAGACTAAGTAGGTAACTATTTTATAGTATAGTATAGTAAAAAGAGGAAATTAACTGAGAGGAAATTTTAGATAATTAGTTTTTAGTGACATAAATACTACCAATATCTAGTATTCACCTTTTTATTTTACCGAGTAGATATCCTTCATGGCCCATTTTTTTTTTTTTTTTTTTTTTTTTTTTTGTCGTTGGAAAAATGCGTTACGCATCATCCCAGCGGCCAGGAAGGTGATGGCCGAGGGGTTATGTGGGACTACCCGGCAGCATAGAGGACGCTGCCATTTTTAAGGCTACCCACTAAAAAACCAACGGTTGACCTCATCGCCTTAGTGGAGCGCCACGGGATCGCTTTCGCACTCACCGTGACGCCCCGGCGGGTCCTTCATGGCCCAGGGTCACTACTCTGACAGACGCTTATACGGAAGTAGCTATAAATAGAGTGCTAGAATCATCTTGTTACCAATCATCATATCGACTATGTTTGGCAGCTAGTGGTTCCCGCCTACCACGGCGGCCAGTGCAGCTCACTGTCGGTCCGAGCTGCACACTCCATCAGGGAGTAACGAACCCTATCGATGTACTTGTCATATTAGAATAAGACGAGGATCGCTTCCATTGAGCGCCTCACTTCACTGTCACCAAGGTGGCAGTAATCCTGTATCTCTCTACTATTGTCCGTCCTACCTCTGTGACCTAGAGGACAAACTAACCTAACCCAACCCGACCCGCCTAGGGCCCTTTTCCCCTCGTCCAAACATATGAACGGTACCAGAGTACTGTGTCAAAGGACTAGCGTCTGTGGCTGTCAATACAGTTCAATCACAAAGAGTGTGGCTGAATGACGAGGCCGCACCGTACCTTTCAATTATCCACAAAGGCGTAATTTTTATAATGAACAAAATGTTTTATATATATAATTTACTTTTTAACCCCCGACTAAAAAGAGGGGTGTTGTAAGCTTGAACTGTCGATCTGTGTATCTGTGTATCTGTGTGTCTGTCTGTGGCAACGTAGCGGCCAAACGCGTGGACGGATTTGAATGCGGTTTTTTTAATCGAAATCTACACTCGTCGAGATGGTTTTTATCTATCTTTGGTTGAAATAGAAACAGTCGTCTCCAAGATATTGACCTTTTATTCGTGCGGGGGAAAGGTTTTTATGCAATAATAGCTGTGACAAGCGGCTTCGCCCGCGCTATATAAAAAAAAGCCTTGTTATGCAGGCCAAAAGGTTTTTACACATACCTACTCATGTTAAGTACTTTATTAGTGATAGCTGTTGCCCGTGACTGCGTCCACGTAGACTGTAAAAAATATATTTATATGGCTTGTGATCGTAGTCATAAAGAGTCACGGCTAGTGATAATATAAATCTCTTCATCATAGCCTTATTAGTGATTGTAAGTCATTTTAACTCTAAATTTTTATATTTATTAATATTCGTATGTACCTATATGAAAAAGTCTTGAATCATGTTACTTAATACATTTATAATTTATTACATTGTAGAAATTTTCACGCGAATCCTTATTTTTTCTCATTCTCATTAAATATAACCTATGTTCACCAGAGGGATAATGTAGGATTCTAAAGGCAAAATATTATATTAAATCGGTTCAGTAGTTTCGGAGCCTATTCAATTCAAACAAACAAATAAATCATTGATATTCTTTATTGTACAAATACATAAAAAAATATATACACTAAGAGAAACACAAATAAAAACAAAAAGCAAAAGTACAATAGGCGGCCTTATTGCTAAAGAGCAATCTCTTCCAGGCAACCTTTAGGTACAGGACAAGTAGTATTAACGTGGAATAAGTTTTCTTTAAACAAACAATGAACATACATACATAGATAACATAATACTAAATAATAATATATATGCACTAAAATCCATATACCATATGATATATATTATACATATGTTCATACATAATATATACGTAATTTAATAAATACACGAAAATAATATTACTATAAAAAAAATAAAAGTTTATGATAATGACGACTAGGAAAGAAACATTGGCAAAAGAAAAAAGGGTTTTATGAAGAATTAAGCGAATTAAGGTAGAATTCCTTCACCTTCACTTTAAATGTTGCCTGTGATTTTGCACATCTTACGAAAAGAGGCAAGGAGTTTCATAGACGAACAGCTTGAACCGTGAAGGAATTTGTGTAAAAGAGGGAAGAGTGGAAAGGAATTTCTAAAGTTAGGTTATCCTCGGAGCGAAGAGAACCCAAAAAATGAAATGTTCTTTGAGGTAAGAAGGGGTAGCGGGATTGAACAGAACGGAATAAATAGTGTTAAGGATATGAGCATTCCTGCGAAGTCGAATCGGGAGCCACTTAAGTTTAGCTCGAAAATGAAAAAACATGGTAATATTCATGATTATAATCATATACAAAAGTTCTGTAGGCTCTCCAGTTTTCCTATAAGCTCCTCATTTAAGTCAAGATAGCATATCTCGACATAATCAATAATAGGTAAGAGAAGAGTTTGTGTCAGAACAATTTTGGTAGAGATTGGAAGACAGTTCCGCAATCTGCGCGACGACGCCGCAGACGCAAATCATTCCTCCTTATAATATTAGGATAAATTAATAGAAATACTTAGACAATTGAAAATTTTGAGTATCTCTAGGTTCATTTAGTACAATTCAGAAACCAGTAACATAACGTTAAAAAGCAGAAAAATAAAATAAAAACCCCCGATACAAAAATACCTCTAAAAAGAATAAAAATAATAATATTATGTACTTATTTAATTCGTTGCCGTTTAATAAAGGAAGATATTAACATGCAAGTAAGTTAACAAGGCAAATAAAGAAATTACGATATTGATTCGTATAGTCTAAGTCCTCAATGTTTAACTTCGTAAAATAGACACCATCGTCAACGTACGTACAACAGTCCCCCGACGCAACGACTTCAATAAGTACATAATAATATTATTTTTATTATTTTTAGAGGTCTTTTTGTATTGGGAGTTTTTTTAATGAAATAAGTAAATCAATATGACAAATTTCTCAATATATTAAATAAAAATATATATATATATTGAAAAAACATAAAACTTCTTCAATACATAAATGCTTTAAATTTAGGGCAAAAAATACTAATATTTAAAAAGTAGTATTACGAGCTACTGAGTGCTACCAGCTACTGAGTGCTACGAACCCAGTGTGGGTGAAACTCTGCGCAGTCGGCATTCGCTGCCAAGGATGGCTGAATAATTCTCTTTTATAATGCTCACGTCAATTTGGCATAGTCTATCCTTCTGGGGTTAACGGTTTCCGGGGTCAGGCTTCAATTTTACTGTTTTAGTAGGAAAATAATTTAAAAAATATATTATTTCAATTTAGAGTAATACGTAATAGAAAACAAACATAGCAATATTTGTGCGTTATATTAAAATATAGCTTAGAGCGGTTATCTTCATTAAAATAGTACCTTCTAAGAATTACTGTAGGTACGCTTATTACATAAACATTACTTGAGTTTAAATTCAGATCACGTTGCTCCTTAAACCAGAGGATATCTAAGTGTATTTATTCAATTTCTGCTACTTTTCTTCGTTCGAAAGCGTTAAAATGCAGTTTTAAAATCAGTATAATTTTGTTACAATTTTATGACTACAATTATGTGCATCTAGAATCTGACATTTTAATAAGTTATCTACCTAAAATAAAAATCAGTGACTTTGTCTTTGAAGGTTAAATATTTATTTTCTACGCGAAGTTCGTCGTTACATTTTGAGAGGCTTCTTTGACTTTCAAAAGTTTCCGGCTTTCTAATGATTCATATATAAACTAAATTGATATACCTTCTAAGTAATTCTGAATTAAATTTACATTAAGCTCTGGTACCATAGGATATTTGCACGGTATCCAAAGAAAATATAGACTGTTTCTTGTTAGCCTCTCATCAAATATATTAAAACTTGATTTAAGAATGGACTGGGGAAAAGAAATATTGTAAGAAATATATTTGTTTGGAATCGCAGTATGGAACAATGAAAAAAAACGTGGGAGTTAGTTGTTAACATAACAGCGAGTATATAGCGGACTTCACACGTCATCACTTAGTGAGCGATCACTTCGCGCACCATTAACTACGAGGTTAGAAAGCAACCTTTTACCAGAACTTCGACAGATTCTAATTAATTGTTGGTAAATGGCGATAAAGGAATACGTTCATGCTCAAACATAGAGTATTAAAGAAAATTTGAAAACCTTTTAATTTATCAATTCAAATCCAATCCACGGTTCTATTATGTCAAGTTTAATCAATAAAGTAAACGATGTTTTGGAATTGGAGGTTGAATGTTTATTTTCCACGCGTAGGTCGTCATTACATTTTGGAAGGGTTCTTTATCTTCAAAAAGTTCTCGTCTTTCTAATAATTCATGTATTCCTTATGGGTCTTTAGATGGATACATTATATTAAAATATGAAAGAAAAGTTTCAGGGGGAGGCAAAATAATAAACATGAAGCAATAAATCCTTATATAAAGTTGTTTTTTTTAATTTTATTTAAATGGAACGTAAGAAATGTTTTTGGGATTATACCACTCAAAATTTGGTCTATATGTAAATAAACTACTTGAAAGGCTATAATTAATTAATTTATATTGTATATTTTATAATTTAATTAACGTAACTATGGTACTTAAATGTCCTGAAAATATTTCTGTTTACAAAAATCAAATAAAATTTTTGATCTATGTATACTTTCAATAAGAATAAATAAAAAAATATATATTAAAATATAAATTAAATATATTAATATATTATGTGTTATTCGTGTATGATTTAAACCGTCAAAAAAACTGTACATACTACTTACATATACTGTTCAAATCATACTTGTATTACAAAAAAATTAAATAAAAAATCTATACTTACATTTACGTCTATTGTATATACTAAAAATTGTTTCTCTTTATATTTGTTGTTAGTACATTTCTTTATTTTCTTAGTTATTCTTGCTTCATTTTTATTCTTACGCTCCCTTGACTCGGTGTATTCGAATGAACCAAGACCCATAAAATCTAAAAACATTATCCATTAAATTTCTACCGCACATTTACAACACTTATCTTAACAAGTTCCTTAGAAGTAGAATCAGGAAGTGCATTGTGTTTCTTTTCTCTGGGGAAATAAGTTGTAGAATAACATTTTCAACGATTACATTTGTAACTTATACAATAGCCTGTACGCTCTGATAATTTAAACAGTTATTTTTCAGCAGAGTTTGAGTTGAAAGTCTTTTAGATTCCCCTCGCATCTTATAATGGAGACATTACATCTTCAATATTGTCAACGAACAATGGCCGTCCGAGACTTTAATTTTCTAAGCTCTATTTATGAACTTCCCGTTTGTAATAACTGGCTCGAGGATCCAGTGTGATGGTTACCTTTGACATACTCACATCGCAATTACGTTGATCTACATATTTTTTACCTATTTTGATGTATATTATGAATATTTCAGTATAAAAGCTATCCTTTAAATACATTATTTCGAGAAACGTTTTCCCAGTTTCTTTATACAATATTGATTTCTTACTTTCTATGTGTATCATAGTTATTGGAATATGTTCATATTATATGTAATACCTTATATACCAACTCAATTACAATTACATAAGATCAAACAAGTATAATCTAACTGTAACTGTAGTAATCTAACTCGTAACATCTAGTTGTCACCAACCAGTCACACTTGCCAAAACCAATGGACCATGAAACCGTAATACAAAACAAATCAATTGCACAACCCTTTTCCAACCCTAAAGTGTAGTAATACGGTTGAAATTGTGTTGCAAGTCTAACTAGCATGTGTTTGTAAGTGCAGTCATGGATAACAAGGGTCCATGGGCCGGAAATTGACAGTAAACATTTGGGTACAATCTAGGCGTTTCATTTCTTCGTAGGAAATACGAAATTCTGTTATATCTGGGTTAAATTGTCTTTGAGCATAAAACAGTTATATTTTTGATAACTTATGTAATGAGTAATATATTAAATTATGAACACAGTTTATGTTCATGTGAGTTAGTTAGTTGGTAGTTTATTCTACATCCAATACAATATATAAATCCAAAAACAATGGTGAAAAGTGCACCATTTTCAGAAGTATTTCAATTTGAATTCCAGACTGGTTGTTTATGACACGCTGACCGGTGACCACAAATTGCATGCCGTGTGTGTTATAATACAATTGAAAGTTGGAAAACGCGAAGTAAGTCATAATCCATATTATTGGCCAATACAGGAATATATTTCTGCAAAGCGTAAAATATAAATCAAAGATTATTGTTATTTTTTATCATACGCTGTTTAAATGTTAATTATTTTTGTTGAAACGATATTAGGGAAAAAACTCACGATAGAAAATAAAAATATGTCTTCATAATTATTTGAAGAATTTATGATATCCTTCTCGCTGTGATATCGACATTAAAATATAAAATGAGTAGTCACTCTACTCCAGCGCTGATAAAATAAAAATGAAATAATTTAATCTTAATAAATCTTATATACATACACGTTAGTGATGTTTTGGAAGAAAACAAAACATAAATATAATGAAAATTGTTTTGGATTTTAATCTTGTCACCAGATTGTGCACCATTTTAATTGAAAATTTAATCAAGCCAATGGTGCTCCAAAGATTCTAAGAAAAGTTCAATGAGGGCTTATCATGTAGTTTACCAATTTCAGAGGTGTGCTTGACGAGGGCCAGTTTTCAGCTCATCGAACATCCTGAAGTTGGCTTCATTCCAGGTTTAGGTAGTTCGTGTCTTGTGATGCGGTCCAGAGTCTTGTTGGAAACAATACACAATACATTTTTTTAACATTGTATTAATTTTCATACGTTTCATAAAACGTTTTAAAACTATTACTTTGACCAAAGACTTCGCTTCGCCGATACGAAAACGACTTTCCTACTATTCCATAACTGACTCATAAAAATAACCACATCGTCCCTCTCTGAACCCTCAGCAACCTTTAGGTCGTATATCTGCTTGATGCTTCTTCGTGATTCATCGAAATTTTAAACATGGACGGGTTTCAAATGAATGCAAATAAGCAGAACATTAAAGCAAAGTTGACCAAGTTTAGTATATTTAATATTAAAGATAAATTCACCAACATGGTCAGGATTAGACTCTGCAACTAAAAAGCTTGAATATCTATAAAGTTAGTTCTCAGTACAATTTAAATAGCTTGCATCGGCATAATCGAGAATAGAAAAGAGAAGAGAGTGTGCTAACATAATATTGCAGTCGCCATAGAGAACTCATTGTTCCAGACATATTTTTATACTTTTTACCTCAGGACTATTTAAACTAGAACAATAAACACAGCAAGACAGTATTCTGAAAGGTTATAACTATAAATTAGTAACTTTATCAAATTATAGACCTGGAAGAAGTTTCCGAATTTTTGTTATACGGAGGTGTATAGAATGTATCTGAAACGCCGAAATAAATATAACACTTGGTTATATAATTACGAAGTAATTAGTACAAGTGCTAATTACAATTTACAGGGCGAGGAATTACTGTGGGTAATGTCATGCAATAGTTTAGCTTTAACGAACGTTTAAAAAAAGAAAATAAAACACATTTAATATAAAACCTATTTCCCTAAACTTTGTATAACACCATACAGTAATGACCAAGCGCCCTACCATCAAATATTGTATATTCACTTATAAAATCAATATAAAAGTATTTATTGACCGCTGTGGGCGACATCCCGACCAGCGTGTCATTGTGTGTGTGACAATATAGCTTCGTTTTCAGAAAAATGTTATTTTAATTCACTGCTATACAAACCAACTGTTTTCATTTGCATGTGGTAAAAAATAAATAGAACTGAAATATAATTATGAAAATAGTAATAAAACCAATTATAAAGTTGGATAAGATCGCAATATTAATCTAGGGCTGACTTTCTTTTTTAATAAATATATAATAAATATAATATTTTACATATATCAATAAATCTTAAGAACTGTTATATACAAGAATAGTTTGTATATATATAATGTGTTCTTATCCACACGTATCCAACACTCATATACCGACATTCGCAATGTATTCATTTTTGGCCAAACCCCACATTTTGCGGTTACAAGCTGCAATAATATATGTTAATACTCTGACTGCAGAATAGAATAGCAATTCTATTAGTTGCGGTGAAAACTTGCACAGTTCATACAAATACCTATTTGTATCGTTACCTAACTACCTTATGCACTAATTGTTGTTATGATTAAATAATCACATATAAATTTACATACAATACTAACATTAGTATATAATCCATTCTTACTTCGATACTGAAGGATTTGTATAAAAAAATAAATCACCGTCTCAACTTATCTAATTTTCTTAGCCATACAAGGAAACTACGGTAAAATTCTAAGTTGTTGAAACCATAACGACCAATACAGTTAGAACTTCGTGAGTAGTCAGGACACTATCTGTTATACTAATTATTAAATTAATTTGAAGTAAACAGTCAAACAGGCATATATATATATATATAATTATAATTATGATTTTTGATATTTTGCTCACTTGTCTTTTTATTGTGATGTATAAAATATCCACTTTAAAATATTAATCTTCATTTACAAATTATTAATAGATTTTTTTTCTATGTTAATTAGACATTAAATTAGTTCTAAAATTTTACCATAAAAATCTACTAACAAAATATAAAAATAAAGAATTCATAGAATCAAATAGAATACAGCGGGCATCGTTTATTCTAAAATCATTTACATCGGCAAAGTGTAATAATTTGATGTAATGGAAACATTACTCGAAATGGCAAAGTGCAAATAAAAATAAATGGAGTTGGATATAAAATGGCTTTTATGTCACAATAAAAGAGACATTGAAATCGGTACAACTGTAAGTACTAATAAGCAATTGACCAACGAATATTTATGACACGTGTTAGAATCTCGTGCATTCAGGTTTAAAAAAATGTAAATATTAATCAAATCAATTTATGATATATTATATTGCTTAATATATAAAGCATAATTATAATATTTCTTTAATAAAAGACAAACACAAACGCCTATATTTTACATGATTACATAGAAACTATTATGTAATTATGATAATTTCTCTTATAATCAAATGTATATATAAAGATATTATAATTTGAAAAATTCTTCTATTCGTACAGGAGTTAGAATTGATATATTTAAGTAACCCGAACCAGAGCAGGGAAACGTTCCTACGAGCAATAAAATGTATAAGCAAGGAGACGGTGCAGGTATTGTGCGTAAAAATAAATTCATTCTCCTTTTATTACTAAACAAAACAACCCTAATTTTACATAAGGCTGACAGAAGTAATAAACTGTTACCTTACACGCCCTTATAACAATATGAGGCATGTTTTAGCAAATATATCATATTATTTCTTATTACAATATTCTTTCGGGACTTTTGGATGGATCAGATGTTACTGAATATTACATATTATATAATGAAGGTATTGTAATAAATAAAGTTTACATCGTATGTTTGTCCAAATTTGATAGATGTGACATACACGATACATTCATTGTACTTCCATTTAATAATTAAATATTAAAAATATACAGAGATGTCACGTAGACGATAAGCGATAATTTGAAACGATTTCTAGCGAAGATTTTTTTTTTGCTTGAGTAACGCAATTATTATGTATAAGCAAAATCTAAAATATAATTACAACCAGATAGATAGATAGTTAGATAGATACTCCTGGAATCTAGATTATGTTACAAATGTCTGGGATTCTAATTAATGAAATTTCGTTATTTAATTGATAGTTGGTCGGTCCGAGGCCATTTACAAATTAATGAAGGCACATTTTGTATTATTGTATTAATACATTTATTTATCTATCAATCTGTGTCCCAAATATATATGTATATTACTTTCTGTTTAAATTAATATAATGTTATGCAGTATAATGATCACTAATTTATTTTAACCAAACTTTTATAAAAATACATCCTGCACTAAAAAGCAAATATTTTCTTGGCAATATTTTTTTTAAAAATACGTTGAATTTACAATTTAAGCCTCGTTACTTTTTTAATATAATATTACGTGTCAATGGTGTAAAAGAAACACGGGATATTTTGACAATAAATTACAAACATATGTTTTCCGAACGAATTCAATTTGACTTAATAAATAAGCATAATCGTTGTTTCTATGATCCACCCATTTACTAAACCTTGCCGAAGAAACAGCATGCAGACATTTCTATGTTATATTATTAGCAA